>CAXIVR010000005.1:120792361-123263241 GCA_964035755.1 Teleogryllus oceanicus | reverse complement strand
ACGTTTATTTTACACGATGTTCCAATTCCTTTGTGATCCAAGTATTACTTTTCCGTAAATGTTTAATTTTTCTTTTAATAGGAAAGCATGCGTTAAAGAGAAACAAGCTTTGAGAAAAATAAATCATGTAAATATAAATAATATAAATCATAAAAATAAAAAATATAAATCGTGTAAACTAAAATGTTAGCTTCTTACAATTTCTTATAAAACCTTACTTGAAAATATGTGAAATTATTGAATATGTATCATTAGTAAAATGTGCTAAAATGCATGTGAAAATAAATTAATCTTTATTCAAATATCTTTATTTAGTAATACAATCAACAGGATGTATGGATGTCCACGTCAGATTGGGCTGCATTGCAATCCATTTCCATTATACATCGCAACACAATGACCTTTTTCTCGTTGCTTTTTTATCTTTTAACCACTTGACGTAGTATTTTCCAATAAGGATTAACATTAAAAAGTACATAAAATAAAGATATAAAAATGAACTAAATAAAAACAAAATATTTTCAATGTGTTTTTCAAGCGATCACCTAGTTACCTCAAAGAAAACCATTACAAACATATTGCTTATACTGATATTGAGTACAAACATTCATCATTTTTATTAAATAATACTAAACAGACTTTAGAAAACTGTATTAACATAGTTTTTACGCCTATCATTAAGTCGAATTCGTACTCCATTCACAGGTTTCAGGATGATTTTCCAACCTGGTTGGGCTGTAAATCCTGGTTCCACAAAGAGCTCGAAATTCCAGATTACCTTGGAAAGCACGCTCTTCATCTCCAGCATGGCAAATCGCTGACCTGCAAACAACATCGATGGCAATCAATCACAGTCGATTGAACTCCATCTCCTCTAATATTTTATAACTATGACATTATAACACACACATTTCGCTGCCTCAGTGTTACAAGGTTGTACGTAGAACTGTGCTGCTTTCAAGAAATAGGCCTTTGAAGTTTTCAGTATCCTCATATCATTTCTGTACCAAGTTCATCCATTTTGGTTTTAAAGATTAAACTCAGGTGAAAATATAAATCAAATGCACAAGTGGTTTGCAAATAATCGTTTTTCAGCAAATTATTAAAAATGTTTTTACATTGGACATTGTAATACTTAAAATCTGGATTATTTGAAGCAACAAAGTTGTATGTAAGACTTACCTTTAGAAAACAGGAGACACTTTGAAAAACAGGAGATATGAAAAAAAGAGTTATAGGCAATTTGCCGTAGAAAATATAATTGGATTATTTTCATTAAATACATTGTAAAGCAAATTCAAACCAGTGATGCTGCATTAGCATTATTTCTCATATTATTGTTGACGGTTACGTAATATGAAAATCCACCTTCTGTCCTACTAACCATGTCCCTATCACTCAAAAAATGCAAGCGTCATAACCCAAAAATATGGAGAGACTATTAATATTTTGATAACAGTTTTCAGGCAATTATTTCCAAATCTAATATTGGAAAATATATTGCATTTAGAAGAAATGAACAAACTTCAATGTTGAAGAGAGATGAACAGGTTTTGAACAAAATTGAACATTGTAACCTTGAAATTGAAAATTGCGCAAAAACTACTAACACGTTCGAAAGTATTCATAAAATAATTAAAAGATCTGATATTGAAGAATAGATTGTGGTATAAAAATCTTTAGCTCGAATACTGAAGTTGAAATATATTCGTAAAAACTATAGTTAATGATTCTTTTGAATTTATTGACAGTCACGAAATATTAATGGAAAAATTAAAAATTCTAGAGGGATCAGTTCAAATATCTAGGGGGAAAATTCCAAAATGTCATTAGGACCTCACGTAAAGAACACCCAAAAATCAAAATATTTGTTTAAAATTTTAGGAGCAGCTACGATTAGAGATCAACTGAAAATATTAATTTGACAAAGATTCTGTAAGTGGTTTACACATTAGTAATGTTCACAGACGTCAGACTGTGAACATTACTGTCGTCAGACAGAAGTTTTGAAAGAAATAACATTTTTTGAAAGCAGGGATCCCCAAATCGTATTTTTCCGACGAAATCTTGTGGGTTCTACAACTTACAACTTTGTAACTCGAAGAGAAAACGAAATTGTACATAGAATTTTAAAGCAAATAGCTGTATTGCCCAAAAAAGTGACCTCTGCCGTCTTTTGATCATATTATAAATTAATCTTACTTCAAAAAATCTTGTGGGTTCTACAACTTACAATTTTGTTGGTCGTGGTGGCGTAACATTAACAACTCATTTTGCAATTTTCCTGACACGAGCTTGTTACATTGCGACAGTGATTTGTCAAAAATACCGAAAATCCGACCGGGAGTGGTGGCTTAGTGCATCAACTGATGTCACTGCAGTGCCTCTGCCAGCGAGGTCCTAGGTTCGAGTCCTGACGGCGGAAGGATTTTCGACACTAGTTTTTCAGCTAGGTCAAATTCAGTCGCTGTCTGGAGGAGAATTCTAGCGGCCGGTTGCTCGAATCGGTAGTTTTCCGTGGTTTCTCCCATTAACACCAGGCGAATGCCAGAACAGTACCCTACCAAACGGTGCCACGGACTACTCGCGATCTTTCCTACCTCTTCCTTGTCCTATCCTGTCCTCTTATACAAACTTACACTAACATGCACTACCCTACCACACATACCGGGAAACCGGTCGGGAGCTTAGAGCTTGTCCCGGATGGGGCGGTGCCCCGCTTGTGGGAGAGTCCTGGTTAGGGGTAAACCCCACTAGCCGACGGTAGGTCGGCGCCGGATCTCGCCATCCAGCGGGGGAAGATCGCCGCCATCTCCGACATAAAAACTGTCTGTCTGTCTGTCCGTCCGTCCGTCTGTCTGTCTCTCCGTCCGTCGAAATGGGCGAAATGGGGCCGAAGCGTGATGGCAATGCGCTGGCCCGACCGCTGGGAAGTAAAATAGCGGAAGTCATCCACACACGAACATCAAACACATCACACACATCGAACCTTAGGACCTCCACACCAATTGCTGCAGTGGCCAGTTGTTGCTGTGAGTCATCTCAGAGAGTACGACCATAAGTACTGCTAGCTGACGGCTAATCGGCGCCGGATCGCGCCATCCAGCGAGGGAAGATCACCGCCATCGCCCGAGAAAAACATGCACTACACTTGCAGGACTAATGGCGTAAGCTGTTGACGCGCCCGGAATCACTAACCAACCAACCAGCCAATAGGTACGAATGTTGCATGTAACCACGAATCCCAGCACCACCTTTGAAGAGCCAAGAGCCTTTTGGCCCAACGTTTCTTTTCTGGCGGGCTACGATGCAGTTGCGCGGGCCGGCGCTGAAGGGCAGGGAAGGCGTAGGGTGGCGGCGCGCGCTCCCCCGCGCTGAAGCGCTCCGGGTCGAACTTCTCCGGCTCCGGAAACACTTCCGGGTTGCGGTGCGCCGCCCAGGGGCTGATGATCATCACGGCGCCGCCCGGGATCACGTGACCCGCTGCAAGGGCAACGAACACATTCTTAAACTCATCTCGCCCTCGAATCAATCAGGCATCCAACCCAATCAAAATAGCTGATACGTGTCAATTTTAATAAATATTCATTGAACCGAAATGAGGCTAGCGACATTCGTGTAAGGGAATCTGTGAAATAGAACTGCAGGGAAATACATTGAACACAGCACTTTAGAATTTAATGTTTCGAGTAATGCGATGGAACAAAATGAATTGTAATAGAATTGAAACTGCAGAGTTTCCTACCGGAATAAATATTTCGTACATTTTAACGAGAAATTGCAACTACATTTCGTATTCTCCATTGTGCTCTGGCTGACACCACTTACTCGAGGGAAGTTTTTCATCATCCGTAATGTCACGGAGTATCACAGCCACAGGCGGATACAGTCGAAGTACCTCCTTAATCACCATTTCAGTTCTCCAAGTTGTTGAATTGTCGGCTGTGAGGTTTGACCAGTCGAACTTGCTTTTCAGCTCTTCCAACACTTTGTCCTGAATATCGAGGTGAGCAATGATTGAAAAGAAAGATTCAACAATTTCGAATTAGGCATTCTGGGATACAATTGAGTTTTCAAATACTGAAATTTACATTGCACGATATACACTTGAACTTCTGGATGGCACGCTAGCAGATAGATGGCGAAGGAGATAGCGGCCTCTGTCGTGTCGTGACCCTAAAAAACGATATCAGAGATTTTAATCCCATCGTCTCCTATATTATTTCAGTAGTATGTATAACTTTTTCGGCTCTCACACGCCACCAGTCTTTATAAATGCCTCTAAAGAAAGAGAAATTCATAGAGATGTCACGAATTGCACTTTTACGTTAAAAATGTGAAGGATTTGTAAAAAAAAAACGCATCTAAATATTCATGTCAAATGCAACCCGCAACACTCGGCCAGCTTTTTAATTTATCGTTATATAACTCCTAAACGAAGTGTTCAAGCACCTTAAAAACTTAACCTTTGGGACATAATGCCTCAAAGAAACGTTCATCACAACGTATTAATACAGAATGAGATCTTCTTGAACATTCTTTTACATTTTTACTGGTTCCATGCCTCTCGAGTTTACCCCTCCTGTTGAGAGCCTGTAGAATCTGCAACTGTATATGAAATTAAATTACTTGATATTTAAGCAATATAATTACAAGGGTGTACCTCTCTGCTCGGTAATAACGTTACATAAAAATTATTTGTATTGACAAGGGTGTGTTATATTGTTATCAATTACAAGGAGCTATATAGTACAAGAGGATAAGGTCTTCAAGAAAAAGATATATAGCAGGATTAATATGGAAATGTAAAAATAAGAAAGAGGGTGGGGTTTAACATGCGAGAGTTCTCGCACGGGTAAGCTAGTTACAATATATTAGAGTACTAGCAAAATACCCGGCGTTGCCCTGACTTTCTTTCTTCATATCTAATCCTTGTGGAAGAGCAAAAAGATCAGTATTAAATAAACCGCTGTGTTGTGTGTTGAAGATAATTATTTTTAATATAGTTGGTGCAAATTTTAATATAATTCTACAATTTTCTGTTGGAATTTATTAGGTATCAGTTCTGCCATGGAATAAGTCTCATATAGTACAGGATCTCCGCCCGGTTTTTTGGTTCGTTACGGATGCGCTAGTGGTGTGTAACTCCATTTTAAATTGGGTCGATAATCATTTTCGGCAAGTGACATCTGAGTTTATAAAATAGGACAGGTATAAAATGACAATCTCTAAGCACGGTCAATCTAAGTGAAACTAATGGTGCTACTACAACACATACTTTCTCGCACTATTTCTAAATTTTCAATTTTCGAAAATTCAGTGTTCAACGAAAATGAGACCATGCCATTCTTTTAAGTTCTTTTTCATCTATAGTAAAAAAATGGATCGCTGTTTGAGAAAATGTTTGTTGGTTTAAAAATTGCAATTATCTCGAGCACGAATTATGCAAAAACTTCTGTTTTTTTTCAAAACATTGTACTTGACCTTTTTAAAGACCTGTTTTTTTACAGTTTTTCTGTGTCTAAACTTCCATTTTGTAATTTTGAAATGTTAACTTCTTGCAATTTATCAAAAATTGAGAATTCACGGGAAATGACAAAAGCGCCAATTATTTTACAGTGTGTTACATGTTGCTTGATACATATGAGGTGAAAAATTAAATAAAAATCTTGTGCCGGTTTTGAGAAAAAAGTTATTAAAAATTGGCAATATTTCACGCAAAATTACACGAACACTGCTCATATTTTTGAAAAATTGTACATGTCTTTGTTTCAAGATCTGTCTTTAGAGAACAGATTATATTCAGGAAAAATTATAATCTTCAATATTGTAGTTGTAGAAATACGCCGAATAAAATTGAACTTTTGCAATTTCGAAAAATTATAGGTTTCGAGAAATTGAGATCTGCAATATTCTCGTAAGAGATATTTACACCATCCGGAGACAAAGTTTAATCAAAATATTTGGAGTAAATTTTTTGAAAATTTTGAAAGTGTTTTTGAGACTTCATGTGAAAAACCCCGAACAATCAAAATACCAATTTTAAACTTAGGGGGCCTCGAGTTTAATTAAATCAATCGGGGAATATCAATTTTCATATCTTATTATAGCTTCTTTTATCATAGCTTCTTTTTTAAAATCTATTTGGTAAAATCTACTTCCAAATGTTTTTTGTTTTACATTTTTTAACAGCTCAATTTGCATTGGCTGTCTAACAAATTTGAAAAATTCGCGTATACAATTGATTAATCGCTCGTATAACCCCGAGACTTTCCATATCGACCCGGAGACCGGAGATTACTTCTGAAACCCAGAATTCCAGGTCAAACCCGAAAAGGTGGCTATCCTAGACAGGACTCGGGTAATGATGACCATTCCGTATTTCATAGAATGTACACGAACCCTATCCAATGACAAATTTCAAGGAGCAAAATAAGGCTTCAGGTTCCTGAAGGCGTTTGTATTGGCGTTTGTAGATGCACAAGCCATACCTCGAACATAAAGGTGTCCACCTCTTCGCGAATGTCTGCGTCCGAGAGGCTGCCGTCGCCAGCCGCAAGGAGCAGCAAGTCCACGAACGCCACGCGCTGTCGTCGTCCTGCGCATGTGCACACACTACGTCAGCACGTGCCATGGAGGAGGAGGAGAGGGGGAGAAAGAGGAGGGGAGAAGGAGGGGAGAGGGGCAGGAGGAGGACGAGAGGGGAGAAGGAGGAGGCGAAGAAGGAGGAGGAAGAGAAGAAGGAGAAAAGAAGGAGAGAAGGAGAAGGAGAAGGAGGAGGGGGAGAAGGAGGAGGGTAGATGGAGGGGGAGGAGGAAGGATGAGGAAGGAGGAGGAAGGAGGGAGGAGAAGGAAGGAGGAGAGGAAGGAGAGGGAAGGAGGAGGAGGAAAGGAGGAGGAGGAAGGAGGAGGAGGAAGGAGGAGAAGGAGGAGGAGGAGGAAAGGAGAGAGTGATTTGGTGCGAGTTGGAGCTCTTCGTTCTGGATTTGTTTCTGTGTTAAGATTTTTATGCTTCCTTCCCCCATACGAGACGGGGATTGGTTGGCAGGTTGGTTTGGTGAGATGTTTTTTTTTTATTTCGGATATGTCATTTTGTTGAATGTATTTTTGTTGCGAAGCACAGGACTCGAATGCACTAAGCATACCCCTCAAAACGACGATCACATGACACTCAACACAAAGGGGCTCTTCCTCGGAAGAAAGCACAATTCATTACTGAGATATCAGATGCAAAAGTCTCATAACAAGAGTATATATACGACTTTTCGCAAGTTAAGCAACTAATTGAATATTACATTCATTCATGAAAACTCCTTTTTTAAAAACCGTAAATTGAATCAAAAGTGTAGACTTTCCTTTTTGCTTATATTTCAATAAATGGAATATCACGTAACAGTATTTAACGTAAGGCGATATAATTTTTTTCTCGATTTTTCAACCAACCAATGTCATCGATGTCAATTGCAGAGTCCCCAATGTCCTTGCCCATCTTCAAGTTCTTTTCTCTCCCTAATTACCTGAAATGTTAAAATTAACTACTGAACGTATCTTGTATATCGAGAAAAGAAAAAGAGAAGAAACATCTGAACAATAATGTTCCTTACTCTATCAGTTGTTCCATGTAGCACTTCTAAACACTTCGTGTATCTGCGACCAGCTGCTGTCATATAAAATATGAAGTCTATGTACAGCCACGGCCGCAGAGCGCGTCTCGCGGTGATCGTTGTGATCCTGTGGGAGTAAAATATAGCTGAATAAGTTATTTGACTGTTTCGTACTAAAGAGAGGACAAAAAGTAAGCATTAAAACTTACCTCATGATTTTTCCGAAAATATAGATAGATAAATTCATTCTGCACATAGTTACAAAAACTAATGGCAGAATTTGATGATATTAATCATTATAATAATACAATGATAATAATACAATAACAATACTAAAATAAATTAACTGTAATAATAATAATACAACAATAATATACAATAACAATATAGAACAGAGCGAATGAGTAGTAAGAAAAAGGAAGAGCAAGCCAAAGCAACAGAAATATTGCATCAATTTTGGGTACGATATTGCTTATTGTCATTTTCCACCTCACGTCTCACCTCTCACCTCTCACCTCACATCTCACACCTTACACTACACTATGCTACATTCCATGCCCGTTCGCTTACCTGATTTCCTCACTGAGCATTTCCCTGAAACCCCCATAAAAATGCATTAAATATGTAAATCTTCATCCCAATGTATGTATAGAGTGTATCTAGATTTAAGAATGAATGTATTAAAATTTTGTATTGTTGTAGATTGTTAGTTGTATTAACACTATAAGTATTAATCCTGTAAATTAGCTTAGTAAGATACAAGAGTGAGAGGTTGTATGCTCAAACGTGAATGCCGAAACGTTATGTATTACAAATTAAAATGTACAAACCCCTGAAAGGCAAAACTGCCGAACAGGAAGAAAACAAATTTTAAAAAAATGATGGAATTCGGTCTCCAGGCGCGAAGAGCGAACGTGGGGTTTGCCACATTTCCTGGTTTTTCACAGTGTGCCGAGGTTCTGAGAGCACCTCCAAGAGGGGGTGTTATAATACTAAAAATACTAAAAATACAAAAACACCAAAAATACAAAAATTCGAAATATAAAAAATACCAAAACTACAAATATACTAAATATACAAAGACACTAAGAACACAAAGATACTAAAAATACAAAAATACTTAAAAAACAATGGTTGTTTTTGTACAAAACATCTAAAAATACGAAAATACTAAAAATAAAATACAAAAAAAAAAATACAAAAAAAATTACCAAAAATACAAAGATACTAAAAATAGGAAGATACTAAAAATAAAAAGATACTAAAACATACAAAATACAAACATACTAAAAATACCAAGAGACTAAAAATACCAAGATATTAAAATTACAACCTGACTACATTACAACATACTAAAAATACAAAGATACTAAAATACAAATATACCAAAAATATAAAAATACAAAAAATACGAAGATACTAAATATACAAAGATACTAAAAATTAAAAATATTAAAAATACAAATATAATAAAATACTAAACATAAAAACAATAAATATAAATAAAAACTAAAAATTCAAAAAAATACAAATTTACTAAATATACAAAAATACTAAAAATACAAAAATACTCGAAATACAAAAATTCTAAAAATAGAAAAATACAAAGAATTAAAAAATACGACTATAGTAAAACTACGAAAATACTAAAAATACAAAAAACTACAAATACGAGTATACTAAAAAGAAAAACAAGATAAAAAATACAAAAAATAAAAATACTGAAAATACAAAAATACTAAAAATACAAAAGTACTAAAAATACAAAATTCTCAAAATACGAAATTCAAAAAATACAAAAATACTAAAAAACAAAATCTAAAAATACAAAAATACTAAAAATGCAAAGATACTAAAAATACAAAAATATTAAAAATACAAAAATACTAAAAATACAAAGATACTAAAAATACAAACATACTAAAAATACAAACATACTGAAAATACAAACCTTATCTCATGATATGAGTGAGTTTGTATGTAGTGAGTGTAGTTAATTTCGTAATGTTTCCTCCATTGAACTACTGCAGAGGTAATTCAATGGGATAGCAGTTCCCTCACTAAGCACCTGATGATGTAACAAAACTAGTTACGAAACATTGTGCAATTGATGGAATAAATGGTTGTCATAAAAAAACTTTGGATACTTTTATTTGCAAACATGTATTGACAATTAAGAAGAAATATTGATTTAAAAATACAAACATACTAAAAATACAAAAAATTAAAAATACAAATACAAAAATATACTAAAAATACAAAGTACTAAAAATACAAATGTACTAAAAACACAAAAAATTTAAAAATACAAAAATACTAAATAAAAAATACTAAAAATACAAAATACTAAAAATACAAAAATAAAAAATACTAAAAATTCAAAAATACATGACTAAAAATACAAAAATAGTCAAAATAGAAAAATACTAAAAATACAAAATTCTCAAAATACGAAATTCAAAAAATAAAAAATACTTAAAAACAAAAATATTAAAAATACAAAAATACTAAAAGCACAAAGATACTAAAAATACAAAGATACGAAAAATGCAAACATACTAGAAATACAAAAAAACTAAAAATACAAATATACTAAAAATACTTAAATACTAAAAATAAAAAATCTGAAAAAACCGTCTATGGTGGCGTTTTTAAGAAAATTTGTAATTTTTTAAAAATATCAAATATTGCATCCACTATTGCACAAAAACTACTAAATTTTCCGAAACAATATACATGACCTTATTGAAAAAACTATTTATTCACAACAAATTTCATTTGAAGGAAAAATCTCTGTGGTCAATTTTGGAGTTGTAGAAAGACGCCGAAAAAATCCAAACTTTTGCAATTTTCAAAAATTCAGAATTACCGGTGAAAATTGGACCTATGTTACCTTTTTAAATGTATTTTACTCTATTCTTATATAAATTTTAAAGGAAAAAAATTGGTGCCGTTTTTGAGAAATTTTTGAAAATATCCTGGTGGCTTAATATAAAGTACTCCCAAATTTTAAAGAATGTTTCTCAAAATTTGAAAGCTTCAATTAGTGCCAGATCGACGTAGGTTTTGGGAAAGATCGTACGTGTGGTTTAGGCGCTAGTAGTTATCATAGACAGACGGACGGACGTTTTGCTTCTAATTGGCTTTTCCGCATCAATGACCCACAAAACAGGGATTCTGGCAACACCACGTGTTAAGAGGATTTTTTCCCGTAATTTAGCGACTGGTTTTATGCACTTTTTGGCCATCAGAACCCGGCAATGAAGTTTTTCTGCCTAAAATCCGCCGTTTTTTCGTGCAGGATTATATAACTTTCTCTATACTACGTATATTATTCCGTATATACGTACGTATACGTGAGATACTACAGAATGGCACAGACTTTCTCGTACCAATTTTTTCTAATTTTCTTGATGTGGCCTGGCTTTAAGGTCTTGCAACATTCTCTGACCACCTACATCTAGCGTCGCCCAAATTACGTTTTTTTGACAATTTCTCAACTTTTTGTTTTTCTAGTAGTACAATCGTATTACAAAGAATTATTAATTCAAGAATATTAAAGAAGAGTAAAAATTCGTCCTAAATAGAAGTTTTCAGTGAGAAAATTTTAGTCGTTTTTGAGAAAATGACGATTAAGCTTTACTGTAAATGCGAAATTTGAAGCTCTTTGTCTCGGAAATCTATTGAATTTTCGAAAAAGTTAATTTAAAGTCACTTGAAGCACTTCTACCCACACGTGTAATAATGCATACAAATTGATGGTAATGCTAATATTAACGGCGTGAGAGGTATTTCAAAAAAAAAAAAATACATTTGTGTAATTTTTGAAAAAAACAAATGAATACACGAAAATGAACTTTACGTCAAATAAAACAGAACAATTAGCACTATCCATTAGAAAAATTAGAAGAAAAATGTGGGATTTTTGAGAAAATGCGTTTATGTGGTTCTGAAAATGCAAAATTGTGTGCTCACTTTTATAAAAAACTGTTGTTTTCGAAAAACTTTATTTGACATTATTTAAAGCACATGTACTCGTAAATACAATAATATGAAGAAATTTAAAGTAAATGTTACGGGCGTGAGAGACAAATCAAAAAAACATATTTTTTAGAAAACAAAATAATGGCGAACAAGGCGTTTATGTAATGGTATAGGTTTAGTTTGTCACTAACCCTTCCAAAAATTTAAAGAAAAAAATTGGAGCCGTTTTTGAGAAAATCTTGCTTTTGTATGTTTGTAAAATTGCAAATATTTCACGCTCAATTGCACGAGAACTACTAAGATTTTTGAAAAATGTCCGTGAATTATAATGACAGCGATTTATAGACAACACATTTCGCTTGAAGGAAAAATCTCTATCTTCAATTTTATAGTTGTAGGAATGCGCCGAAAACAATTCAAACTTTTGCAATTTTCGAAACTTCAGAGTTAACCGTGAAAATCTGACCTATGCAAACTTTATAAGTGTGCTCTATTCGTACAAGAAATTTAAAGAAAAATTTCGGTGCCGTTTTTGAGAAAATTTTTAAAATGTCCGGGGGGCTTCACATAAAGTAGCTCCAAAACAAAGAATGTTTTTCAAAATCTCAAAGCTTCAACTAGAGCTAGATCGTCAGAGCTTTCTTCAATTTGGATACGATTGTACCTATGCTTTAGACGGTAGCAGGGTTCACAGACGGACGGACGGACGGGGGCCAACGGATGGACGGACGACGGACGGACGGACGGACGGACGGACGGACGACGGACGGACGGACGGACTGAGGGACTGACGGACGGACGGACAGACGGACGGACAGACAGACGGACGGACGTTTTGAAAAAAAAACACTTTTTCGTTATCAGGGGACCCGAAAATGTGTATTTCCGTTAAAATGTCGAAATTGATTTTCCGCAGCATTACATTACTTTCTCTATAATATGTATATTACTCCTTATATACGAGAAAGTAAAAGTAATTTTGCCAAACTTCCGGCCTCTAATTATATTACACAACCATTCCCAATAATGAAAAGTATGTGCTGCTGTAACTCGTCTAGTTTCTTTATGAAATATTTTCATAGTGTGATAAGCCAAGAATCCCGGGTTTAATTTCAATGCTAAAATCGGCATACAGCGTTAGTGATAAAGGAATTGTATGCAATCTCGGAAATCAAAGAATATACGTTGTTAGGGCAACCAATAAACAAAGTTTAATATTCCATGTTTGGTGTCATATTCAAATGAGACACGGCCTGGAACACATTACATGCAAAACGTGTGGACAGGGTTGGGCAAAATACTTTAAATTTAGTATTTAAATTCTTCGCCAATATACTTCGGAAATAAGTATTTAAATACATTCTCAAATAACATCGGTGTAATTGTCAATTACAATAAATTACTAATTGACAGTCATACAGTTCTATAAGTCTAACGCAAATAAGCGGAATTTCCTTTTAAAGCGACCAGTTTTTCAAACAATAACATTTTCAGACAATAACCGCTATTTGGCTGATGTATAAAACCCGCAAAGGAAACCCCGTTCAACTGGCGCGGATGAACGTAGTGCTATAATTTTATAAGGAAAAGCGAATTTTTGTTGTTGGAAAATTATTCAGCATTTTTAATGATTTAGATTTGAAATTAAAAAATGACGAGAATTCAAATTCACAGCTGAAAGGGACTTTTATTTTTGTTTAAATGAGATTCATTCACTTGAAGAATCAAACAAAAAGAAACTTTCCTCGTTATATTCATCTGTATTTGAAGTATTTTATGTATTTCCTTTTTTAAATACACCTATTTTATGAATTTAAATAATCTCTGAAATACATGACCAAAAACCTCAAAAATACAGTTACTGAAATACAAAATGTATTTAAAATACGAATTTCAAATACAAATATTTAAACCCTGTTCAACTCTGAGTGTGGAGAGGACCCTGGAAGACGTGATCTTGTGGGATGGCGCAAGGAATCACTCTCTTGAGAGATATTGAAGCGTATACAAGTAAGCAATTGGTGAGGTGCAAATAGTTTTTCAGCATAGGCTGGGATATTATTTAAGGCCAGCGGCGCTAGCCGAATTCGTTTACGGAGCGTACTCCGTGAAGTTACGAAGGTTAAGCGAATTCGAGACTCGCGGGTTCGTGGTTGGGTGAGCGGCCAGGAACCCCGGGATCTAACGGCGGCGAGCCCCTGGCCGAAGGGATAAAAGGCACTGGCTGACTGCGACGTGACGAGACTTGACAAATATAGTAATTATTCAGTGTAATAATTACTCAGTAACGGAGAAAATTACTCCAGAAATAAAGCACATTAATGGAGTGCAGTGCAAAGCGCTCAACGCCCCTTAAGGGGCTTGGAGACGCGTTGCGTCAAGATGTAGACGCAACAAATTAAAAAATAAAAAAGATAAAAAAAGTTATTGGGAGACGGGAACTTATGGTTAGCCTGATAGCTTGGTATTGTGCAAATATTAGTATTGAATTCTAATTGTAATTTGTATTAAAGTAGTTGGAAATTTGAATTCAAATGAACTCATTGTTCGAAGGGATGTAAATTAGGATAGGTAGATGGGAAGAGTTTTCGATGACTAGCTGAAGATAGTCGCGCCTAGGTGTTTCATACATTTCCCATTCTCGATCGGGTTTTTGTCCAGTTTCCCTGATCCATTGAGCAAATGCTGAGAGGGCCCCTTGATTTGCTTCTGGACGTAAATGTAGCTTCACTATGCGCACGTTTTGTTGAACTTTCCTTTTGCTTGTAGTGGTAGTAGAGCTTAGGGTGATTTTCTATTTTGTTAACAATACAGAAAAATCAAATCTGTTTGTTCCTTTACCGTTAAAAATAGTTTTCTATAATTTGGCAACGAAAATATCTAGTTTTTGAAATGTTAATACCTCGCTTTTTTAAATTTGTTGTTGTTATTTTATTATTATTATTATTATTATTATTTTCATATTTCAACTATTAATAGTTAAATTGTTGGGAAGGGATTCTGAAACTCAAGAAAGCGTGCGCAGATGATTTTCTCCCCCATACGTCACATACAGTTTTTGACTGTTTTTGACTAAATAAATAAATAAATACGAAGCACAGCTAGGGACCGCGCATTGACGTTTTGGAAACTATTAAATCCTATTAAGTACCAAATCGTTGAGGACATTCCACGGACAACACTGTTGATTCAACTGAGAAGATATTGTAGTAAGCTTACGAACTATATTCAAACCCGTACGGTATTTTAATGTTTGTACATAGGAAAGTAATTATCCATGAGCTCAATAGAAGTTGTAAATACATAAGAATAATGTTAAAATTTTTATTGTTGAGAAAGGTTGATAATTTATATTAATTGCCATCAACTCAATAATTGGTTTTAATCAATAGAACTTACAGGAATCGTGATTCTGTTTAGAATTACACGTCCTCATGCAACTGGTAAGGAGTCAAATGTTGTATGTCGAAACACATGGTTAAATTGAAAGTAAAATTAATAAATTAGTTTTAACATTCTATCTGCAGATAGAAGCATGTGAGGAATTTAAATATTTAGGAGGAATCAGCAGTAAAGAAGAAGATTCCAAAAAAGACACTATCTCAAAGATCACGCAAGGGAGACAAGCCACTCGAAAGTTAAACTCTCTACTTTGGGGAAATGAAATATCCAGATCAACTAAGAAAAGGCTGTTTGAAACCATCATACAAAATGTAGTGCTGTATGGATCAGAAACGTGGGAAATAAGAAAACGAGAAAAAAACTAAGAAAGTTGTAAGTGTTAAAATGAACCATGTAAGAAATGATGAAATTTTGAAAAGAATGCAAATACAAAAATCGATTTTAGAGGCCATGGAAACACGAAGATTAAAATGGTTTGGTCTCGTGAAAAGGCTCGGTTATGAGAGATGGCCCAGAAAAATCTCTGAGTGGCTCCCTTTAGACAGAAGAAAAAGAGGTAGACCCAGAGAAGAATGGCAAAAGCAAGTTATGAAGGACATGCAGAAAAGAGGCCTTGAAGAAGACGATTGGAATGATAGAGAGGCTTGGAGATTGGGATGCGAGAGACGGCCGCAGGAGCTGTAAACTCGCAAGAAGAACTTCTTCTTGCGAGTTGTCTACAGCTCCTGAAGTTTTGACATTGAGAGAATTCATGCACACAGCTGGACAACGGTAGAAATAACAATATTAATAGGTGGAAATAATCCCCTTCAAATTGGTATAATTATTTGTAGATAATATCGAGGAACTATCAATATTAAAAAGGCGTAGAAGGAAGGGTATTTCTCAAATGTCTAGCCCAACGCGGGGCAAGAGACAAGGACTCAATAGAAATTAGATCTTTAAATAACGTCATTTACAATTTTTTTCAAAATATTAGTACTTTTCGTGTAATTGACATCAAATAAAGGCAATTATAAACCATTTTTTTCAAAAACGGCTTAAAATTTTTCCTTTCATGTTTTTCCGGGGATAGTTCGGAAATGCTTATAAAAATGCCGTAAGTTCTATTTTCGATGAATTCTGAATTTTCGAAAATACGAGAAAGTGTGCTGTTCCAGCATCACTTTTATTTATTTTATTTATTTGTTTTACGTCAAAAAACAAACGCAGTTAAAACTGCGTATGACGTGCTATGCGGAGAAGTGAATTGTGTGCACATTTTCAAAATTTTGTGATCCCTACACTAAGTCATATACTATTTGAATTTTGAATGAATGAAGAAAAAAAAGCAAGCAAGCTCCCATGTAATAAAAATCTATTTTCAAGGACAAATAAGCAATAAATTTTGGGCTCTTATCCATGTTGTCCTCCGGAATAATACTTCCAGCCGCGACAACATGGACACGATAATTTGAGTAACTATATTTCCCACTGAATTCTAGAAGACGTGCACAGATAATGAAGTTACATTTATGTGCAGAAGCAAAACAAGGGGCCATGTCAGCATTTGCTCAATGGATCAGGGAAACTGGACGAAAAACCTGATTGAGTGGAGGTCATTGACCCAGAAGCTGCGATGCAATACTTGTTACATATTGTTTAGAATTATACAGTCCAATGGTAAATATTAATTTTCATTATTATTTTACATTAAATATCACTGTTAAAATTAATGTTACTTTCCTTGTGATGCTCAGTATAGTCTCTGATTTTATAGAAACAGTTATGCAGCAGAAACGATTTCACTTTGGATTTAAACTTTTCTATCGAATCGTTATTATCTATTAATCGTTTAATGTCATCTGGCAAAGTGTTGTAAAATAATGTACATGTATTGTATGTGCATTTTTTGTAATGAGCTGTTGATAGTCACTAGTTTATTTTTTCTGGTACCTATAGAGTTCTGTACTGCAGCAAAAAATCGACGGGTGAATTTTAACGGAAATACAGGTATATACATATACCTTATATCCTTTTGGGCCAATATGGTACTTACTTTTGAATTTATGAACAATTTTTCAGTTGCTTTGGCACTTACGATGCTTCACTTGCGAGGAAGTTTATAAGATAAAATTTTTTTAACTGCCACTAAGTACAACTCGGTGGCAGTAATTTTCAAAATATTGGATATCGATTTACTCGGAATAATAAAGATAATTATGAAGATAGGCTTAATATTACACACGACAGCACTACACCGCACGGCTATATCTATGGCATTTTGATATTCCGAATTGGGAAAAAACGCAACAAAAAGTTAATGTTATTTGACATTTCAATGGATGGCTGGGAATAATATAGTATAATGTAAGTTGACAACTACGCAAAATTTGCTGTTTAATGAAATGAATAATATTTGTTTGTCAAAAATAAAAATGTATTACATGGAAAATAAAATACACCAACAACAACAAGAGGAAATTTAAATGTGTTTTACTAGCACTATTAACTAACTCCAAACTTCTGTTGAGCGAAAGATACAAAATCAGATCGCGTCATCCATGGTGGAAATAAATATTATTTCCACCATGGCGTCATCCATTCAATGCGGCATCCGCGAAATCTTAAGAGACAGCTAACTCTTGGACCTGTTAGGGTTAATTGCACAGTACAACCATTTTTTAATGAACTGAAACATTTGGCCACAGAATACATCATTTCCTCGTGTGTATAAAGTTCCGGATTTCCTCGCGTGGCGTGCGTCCCTCGCGTGCAGATACTGCGTCGGATACTCTCCGCACGTGTGACGTGTGCGCGACGCGTCGTAACCACGAGACGGCGCTGCGACGTCACTGCTCTCTGCCGCCGCAAACGAAAACAAACGCCGGAAACAACCACGCCACGCACCGAAATAGCGAATGAATGAGCAAACGAATCAAGGTGCTATTCCCCCAAAGAGATGGCTGAGTTATGGCGCATCGTGTCCGACTTCAGCCTTCAGCCCCTTCAGGCACCAGTTTGCGTCAGTCAGTATTAGCGGGGATTTTAAATGCAGAGACTAAAATAAATTTTTTTTTCCAACGATCACTGGATAAATAAAATAAATAATAGGCGATGATTCCAGTCATAGATAAAAAAAATCAACTACAGACTTTCGATCTCTTTTGGGAGATGCTCGGCAAAATCTGAAACTATTTTCTTACAAATTATATTGTTACATTTTATACAATTTTGATGTCAGATCTATGTTACTAATTATCAAGATGAACAAAAATTTATAATAAGAATAGATATATTACCTGTAACTAATTTGAGGGAATGTCACCCGTATTTGACCGAAAAAAAAATTTAGTGCTGGTATAAAGATTGACATTTTGGAAAACGGTATTTTATAAAAAAAAATATTTATTTAAAATTTTCACTTTGTTACAAGTCATTGAAACAGATATATGAAACATTTCTTTTAAATAATGCATCGTGTTATTTTTTGTTGGTCACCGTTGAAAATTGTCACTTTATCAGGGCCTTCTTTATCAGGGTATTATCACTTTATCAGGGCGGGTTTTAACAGCTTTGAAGGCCCGTTGGCCTACAATAATTTGGGGTCCCCTCCCCCAATTTAAAGATACGTTTTGTTAAAAAAATTAACTTCTCATCACTGAGTGACATTCTTGCATCAACCACCGACATTCCATATTACAAATATTATCCAATGAGCGCGGCTCCGTTATTCCAATTTTTTGCGTATAGTTTAATCAATTATTTTTTATGCGTTTATTCTATTTTTTTAAAAATATAGTATTAAATATTTTTTTAAGAATTGTCGGGGTCTTGAACATTGGTGGTCTTTGGCCCGGGCCCTTTCGGCCCGTGGGTTAACACGGGCGTACACTATATGCCACTTTCAAAATGTTTCTCAATACTACTCGGTTTTCATCCAAAATGGCGACTGGTCTGACTTTTCAAATGAGGTGCCCGTGCTGTGGTCACGAGGTTCATGACGCAACTAGCACTGCGCAGAACGGTACTGAGCAAAAATCGGTGCGCCGCCGGAGTAGCACACACAACTTTCCACCATACTATTCCCCGTAGTGATGGAAAAACTCTTTCAATTAATTATTATCGATTAATGGTAATCGAAAGAGAAGCCAATTTCAATTAATTGGAATGAAATTTTAGAGTGAAATAGTGAAACATGTATAATAAATGAGCTTATTAGATGGCTTACCGCAAATTTTTACAAGATCAATAGATTTGATCTTCACCATTACGAATTTAAAAAATTATTTTTATTACAGGAGTGAAAAAATGAAGTACTTATTAAGTTCACATTATTGCCCCAAATATTGAATTGAACGAATGTAAATTGCAATACATTTATATTTTTAGATGAAATTTCTGTAGAAAAGGAAACTTCAACATGGTCATTTTTTACATTAAGCTCAGATAATGCGCTTGCACCCCCTAATCGAGGAGAAATACTACTAATAATAATTAGAAATTAACAGATAAAAATGAAAGGAAGTGGATACAGTGTCCTCATGGTGAAGCTGCTTTTACGACTACTGCTATACTACTTATAGAAAAACTGCTTTCCAACTACATTTTGCCGCAACAAAACCGGGATTTATTCCCTGCTTCTGTTTAGTAGCCAAATATTCCGCTCTGCTAGAACCGGCAGCAAATGCATTACAAGTACGTTATTTGAACGTGCTAGAGCACATAAAAAGAATTCTGATAGTCGTGACCCGGCATCGTGAAGTATCAGATGCTGTAAGCCAGGATATTATGTCCTCAGCAGTACTAATAATTCTTAGAAACTCCTGATACTAAGGATTATTAGAACACAACAGCATACTTCCAATCATCCAGCATCCAAGTGACAAGTTTTGGAAAAGATAACTAATTCCTTTTTTGGATTCGTTCATAACGGCATTGGAGGCCAGATTTTCCGGTGACAATTTACCCGCATTTTCTTAATAATTATTGCGCTCTGCTCTTATGTTGGCGATGACAACTCAAGAGTTTGGACAACAATCACAAATTTTCTGTGACTTTTATAACCTGCAAAAGTTTATTTGTGAGGTATACTGAGGTATGGCTTTTGGAAGAAAAATGCAGAAAAAATTCAAAATTAAAAATTTATTAAAATGCAATGGGTTGATAATGGCTACTCTTAATTACTTTTCCTAGCGTCATACGCAGTTTAAGCTGTTTTAGTAAAATAAATAAATAAATAATAAGAAGACAATATGAAAAGTGAAAATGAAGAACTAAGAAAACAAGGCATTTTCCTACAGACAAAACGTTCTCTGTTTATTTCTCTATCCCAACCATGTACTATCAGTATCATTGAACACTCATTTAGTATCTTGCAGAGAGTGAAAACCTTGCTGCGTTCAGTAATGTGGGCCCGGATATTAATAACCTAAAAATCAGCAAAATATGAAGCATTTATGACTAAAACCTATATAAATATAATAAAATAAAATTGACGTTATACATTTTTTAATTCTTTGATTTTGTAGGATAACAAATACAAAATTTCATCAAGAAAGTGTAACGTTTGCAGTCTAGTTCTCAAAGGTAACTAGCACTTTTAAAATTGTTGTCTTAAAATCAAGTACACATAAACCCTCAAAATGATTTGCTTTACATGCATATTTGTTAATGTTTCTAATTTCTTCAGTCTCAGTTTCTAGAGTTGCTTGATCGACAAAGGTGATTTTCAGGTCCATCTGAAAAGACTGTTGTATTAGGATAGTTTCAGTCTGGAAAGCTCCTCTCATCATGACGTCAAAGCATATTTGAGCGGCGATGTACTGAGGCATTTTGTCATTGTCTTCAAATGTTGCGGCATTATAAAGTATATGCTATTTTGACATTGAAATATCAGGATTTCGCGAAGAACTCAGACTTTGCTGCACACTTTTTCAGCGCACATGAGCAAAGTCGACCTACTCACTTCGTTCAAATTCACTTACTTTCAAATAACTTGTTCAAATAATTTATATAATTATTTTCATTTTGACTCGTACCTGATACAGTGTCATGCGAACTTTAACTTTTTATTTTGTGTCCTAAAAATAGAAAGATGATTTTGAAATTTAAAATGCTTTACCTAAAGCGGAACACTGACTTAACGCACTATGAAATAGGTTTCAATTGGACAATACCTGGATTCGCTGCATGAAAATGTTTTAAATTCCTAGAAGGTTCAAATATGTGACTTGTCATTGAAATCCGGCCCAGTAATTTGCAGAGGATCGCGAATGCGCTGTGCATGCTGAATGGCTAGATGATAGAAGGCAGTCGCTGAATGGCATGTTCTGAATGGCATTCTAGGTACCTTGGCTGTCAGGTGACGATAGAAGTCGATCCAGAAAGAACAGAAAGTCAGTTCAGCGGTTTAGCGAAGCAAAATAAAATATGTTTCACAATCTCAAGCATTACCTCAAAATTAATGATACGTTTCTTATAAACATGGTTTAATTTCTGTATTATGGCAAGTAAAACTTAAAAACTGAATTTTATAAATAAATAAATAAATAAAATAAAATAAAATTGAAACATTTTTCCTACAATCTATTTCTGCACATACACCCTGACTCGTATAAAGCTATTTTCATAAGAAAGGAACGTTTTGACAGCTAGTGCTGCAAATATCTGAAGGTTCTGTGATCGTTGTGTCCTTATTTCCATCCTTGGTCCTCCACATTGTGTATTAACATGCTAATGGCTTCGATGCATCCTTTAGCATGTCCTCATCCGACGAAAAAGATCACGAAAATATTTCAAGTTAGAAGTGCATGCTATCGTCTGTAAAATTGTTTATATAAACATTACATTGATTTACTTTTGGGTGATAGTTAGTTTATTTTAAAATCGAGTCATGAATGCGAGATGCGTACTTGTTCATTTTTCGGCCGCTGTACTAGTAAGGTGGCGCGCTGAACTTAACATTCTGTGGCAGTTTTCTACTAAATACATGTTTAATTGTTAAGATTACGATTCTACGTAATTAAATCTCATATTCGACTCGTACGTGCATCACCCAGGAAATCTTATACTCCTGAAAGGATGCTTCAGGAACTTATAACACAAAAAATTCAAATTTATTGTATTTATCTTTAAATAGATTTTATTGCATGGGAGTTTTTCCTAAAATTCAAATTATTGCTTATTTATCCTGAAAATAGATTACTAAGGATTTTTCTCTTTCAAAATTCAAAATTTACAGTATATGACAGTAGGGATCAAGAATTTTGAAATGTGCACACCACTTTCCCATAGCAGCTCTACTGCAGTTTTAACTGTTTGACGTAAAGTAAATAAAATTCAAAGATAAAAACACTTTACGAAGAGGCGTAGCTGAGAGCTGTCGCGGCGGAGGGATACTTATCTGAACTACATGTGATGTTCACTTGTTTAGCGAATATTGTGGCTCATTCCTTCTATATTCAGGCTACACCCCTGCTCGCAAGTACGTAGTAAGGCGAGATAGCAACAATATTCCAAGAACAATATTCCCAAAAACAAGACCCGCATCTACAAGTAATTCTTCTAGTCCTACTAGATAATACGAGCATGAAATTGTTTATGCCCGGCCGCGAGTTAGTTTTTTTTTGTCTTTTCTCAGGACGTGGCTTTTCTGTCAGGAATTTCTGATGGATATGGAGTTAAGTGAGAATGAAACAACATAATAACAAAGAATAGAAACAAATGCTGTGTAAATTACATAATCACGAAATGATGAAAATATGTGGTTATTTCTTACTTTTACAAGCAATGATGTAATTCAATTGTGGAGTGAGCGCCCGCGCGCATCACATTGAAATATAAGGTATGACGCGGATGCCGCAACAGTAACCTAACGAATGGGCTACGTACCGCTCGCGCTATTTCCTTCCCTACCATTGTGCTCTTCTCTCCTCTTACACACATACTTTCACGCGCTACACTGGTGGGAGACCAGTCCGTGAGCTTAGTGCTCGACCGAACAGGAGCGGTGCACCACTGGCGGAGAGCAAACCCCTCAAGAGGAACCCCCGCAAACGGACGTTCATCTCAGTGGTGGAGGAACATCGCCCCCCCCCCCCAAATAAAACATTCACTGCATTTACGGCGGTAATGACCAGTGCCATTAACGCCCCCAAAAACGTCAATTAATCTGACCTATCATGGGATAATTCTGAGTTCCTTCTGAAACGGAAGTTCTCGCGTTGAGTCAGCGCCCTGACAGAAAGAAGAAAAAAAAAAAAATACAAATGAAGAGCATCAGGCTTAATTTTCCTTAAGGAAAATCCGCGTGTGCACCGCAACGAAGCCGACATTGGGAGACGAACTGTTGCGCGGAGCCTCCACAAGGATGTAATGCACAATATTTCAACCGTTGGGGCGGCAGACGTATCTTATTTGTGCAGGAGCGTTTCAATGCTATGTTATTCGTTAGTACAGCGCTTCAGATTACGTAGTTGTAGTAGTTTTTGTCTACCAGCATTACAAACGGCATTTTCTGTTGCAAGCAATCGTTCATTAAAGGGCCTTTTACGTCACGAATGATCGCGTCATCAGATATTCAGCCAATCTCGGCGAGAGAATCTTGGGGAAGTAGCGGTTAAGGAACAGCTGACTACCGTTTTCTCGTACAGATGTCAAAGAAACGAGACGTCACAAGAAAATTGTTTTGCAAAATGAAGTTTGATTCTCTTAAAAATGTATAATGCTGTTATAAAAAAAATAGCGTATGCAACCCGTTTATAATATTGCATTCGTACTTTGAGAACTCGCTCCTTTTCAAAACCTTCTCGTGCAATAAAACTAATTGCATAAACTACCATTTTTAACGAAAATGTTGATATATTTTTCTTCTTCTTCCCCTGATGCTCTCAGCGTCGGGTTAGCCATTCGATTCGACATACTCTTTTTTGTCTCGTGCCTTGCGCTTCACCTCTCCTAGTGTAGCTCCGCTCCTTTGGCATATATCCTGTATACAGGCGTCCCAGGTTCCTCTTGGCCTTCCACGTAGTTTCTTTCCCTCTGGCCTGGCTGCGATAATTTGTTTCGGTTTTCTATCCTCTGCCATTCTAGCAACATGTCCGTACCACTTCAGAGCCTTGTTTTCCATTTCATTGAGTAGCGGGGTAACTTTTAATCCCTCTCTGATTGTATTATTCATGATTCGATCATTTGTTTTCCCTACTATCCTGCGCAGGAATTTCATTTCCACATATAAATGTTGGTATATATACGGACTTATAAATTTGGAGATTTGTTTTAGTGTCTACAGTCATTCTTAACAAGTTTTTATTTATTTTATAACACACAGAGTTTGCTTTCTTCGTTCTATATTCAGTTCTTCATATTTTCTGTTTTCCGAAATTATTGTTCCTAGATACTCATAGCTTGTTACTTGCTCCATGCTTTCCTCTCTCCATTTGATGTTCAATTTTTCCTTCTCTTTTCCTATACACATTACCTTGCTCTTATTGATGTTTATCTTCATACCCTTATCCTCTACTGAATACCCCCACTCAGTTATCATCTCTTGCAGTTCTCTTGTTTTTTTGGCGAGCAATAAAATATCGTCCGCATACACCAATGCTTGTATCCATACTGGTCTCATTTTCCAATTTCCAATTTTACATTTTTTAGTATGCCTTTTGATTTGTTTTATTATCTGACCCATAAATATTATAAATAGTAGAGGGTGATATATTTTTACGGCGTTTAAAATCTTAACTTGGGATCAGCATTTAAAAAAACTCTTGCCTTTGTGTTTTTGTCTTCAAGTTTGATTTAGACTCCCTGCGCTATTCCATTACATAAATCAAATCAACTATTGCTTCCCTCTTCTTCTCGTGCGTTCCGTACAGGAAATATTTGTGCGTGTGCGTGTGTTATGTTCACATTAACAAAGTTATAAATCAACTAATTAAATGTGAAAGAACAGAAGTATGCGCCTGAATATGTGAGAGAATTGCAAGCAACTAAGAGAAATTTAGAAAGGAGTGTGGAAATAAATGGAGGAATCGCGTATCTTCACCGGAAACGATCTTCACTGATATCGAGAGTACTTTCTACTTCCATGAATGAGTGACGCGATTCGGATGAATGGAAGAGAAACGTCCTAACATGTTAATAAAATAACATTATAACGTAGTCTTTCTTCTGAATCAGTGCACTGAAACGCACGAGAAAATGCTTAAATATGTTAAATACCTGCATATCAATCAATTACAAGTAGAAATAAAACTGGAAGAAGCGGGAAACCTCCCATGTCAAAAAATTTATTATTTTACTTTTTCACGGATCTGCAAGTGAATTTCAACGTCATTGTCGTGGAAATGAATGTAAACAGGCCCGGCGGGTAATGTGGGTACGGTGGGTAGCCATATCCACACGAAAAATTCCGAGTGGGTATTTCGGGTGAGAGAAATATTTCATAAACGTCGTATTCAAGAAACGAACGAAGTTTCTTGGAATTACGTCGTGTTAAAATGTATATGCGATCAACTATGTTGCAAGATCGGCTCAACAGTGTTGCCATTTTACATTCTTGCAGCAACATCACAAAATGCAGAAATTGAGTTTCTCGCATCTCCTGCAAATTGCTATTTTGAATTTGTGCTTACCCGGGAGCTCATGGGGGGTTGAGTTGCTATAACAGGTTGTTATCAAAGAAGTAGCAACGTTATCAAAGGAAGAGGACGAAGAAATTAATATCTCACAAAAGGAAAAAAGGATGAGGAGAAAAAATGATAAATTCGGAATGGAAATTAAATCGATGGGATAGAAGCATCCTGAACTATGGTAAATTTTATGAAACTGCAATTTTGAGAGTGGTAAATAGAAAAAACAAACACTTTCTCTGTTTCCCTTACAATTTATAACAGACCCCGCCAAGTTAAACATTTTATGAAAATGACACGCTCCCCAACTTCCATGTGCTTCAACCCCCTCTCTAGATTTGAGGGGTTTGCAAAACTAACAAATGTTTGGCGCTTTGTTCTTTATAAAATTATTTTTTACTTATATATGAAGCAAGGCAATTTTGTTTTAAACCTTATATTGGAAGTATCTAGGTTGCCGTTTTAAGCTGTAAGGAACCTAAGTTGTTTATACATTATTCCACCCCTTGCCACGACTTCAAATAGGGTCTCCTTTCTTAAAAAAGCGTATACCGAAGGAAGATTTAAAAGTGTAGCAGGCTTGAAAAAATAGAACTTCCCAAGAATTTATATATACATATATATTTATCTCTCTCCCTCTTGGCTCCTATCTCACCCCTTTGGCGTACTAGCGTTAAAAATGTACTAAACTGGAACCTGTAAAGTGTGAAGTTCAGTGGAAGATTCAAGGGGGGGGGAGGTGAAGATAATGTGCCCCCCTCAAACTAACTTTGTTTTGGTGATTTTACCCAATTCGTTCAAAATAATTACCACTTAGACCTCATATTAAAAAAAAAAATGTTACTGGGAGTTGATCCCCTTCCTGTGATTTCTTTCTGTATTCGCTCCTTCATTTACCGCTATGAATCTGCTTTCTCAGCCGCCAAAATGTTGGTATTGAAGAACAATGTTGCCCATGGGCGCGCATGCCGCGCGGAGACGTTTGTGGCAGCGGCCGCGGGCGGCAGCACCGGCGCCCAGCGCGCCAGCGGCGGGGTCCGAGGGGGCAACGGCGTGGGATCCTGGCAGTCGAGAGCGCGCTCCGCAGGCAGGCGCTCGGGAGATAGTGATCGGCGCCCCCGGCATTGACGCGCCAGCGACCGGCATCCGGAGCCGGACACCAGCATCCTCGTTCCACTCACAGCCCCTCGCACGGTAAGAGCCAATGCACCCACCGCACCTTCGTTGCCCTTCCCGGGCCTTCGACAACAGTCCAAGGAGGACTCTCGTTGGTTCGGAATCCCTGGTTACCAAAAGGTTCCTCGGGCGAAAGTGAAGTGATGTTGTGCTGGCAAAAGTAAAGTGATGGCGAAAAAATTGCTTTTTAGTGATCAGTGAAGTGCAGAATTCGATTGAGTGATCGGCAAATTTGGTTGGTGAAATATCTCCGACTAGAGGATTCCTTTATGGACATGTACCCTTTTGTATAAATTTTATCACATTTTGTAACGCATCATGCCTTTAAATTCAAATCTTCAAAAACATCAGATGTTTTCTTTTTGTTTTATTTATGATTAACATTCACTTATTAAGGACATTTCGACACTCGAACACCACCAAAAGGGGGGTCAGTGCTACCCCAGGTACAAAGCATAAGTACCTCAGAATAAATTGCAATATAATTAAAGGAAAATTTTGTTTTAAAAAACAATAATACATTATTTAACAATATTTCACAATCATTGTATGAGTGATTGTGTTAAAACGATATCATTTATTGAAGTCCACAAACCTATAGCATATTCTGAAGATCTTCTGTTCTTGCTGCCCTTTCCGCAGGTAGACACGGGGACAACATCCCTTAATTAAGAACAAGTTCAACATTCTCTTTGCTATCCGATGATACAATTGTTATCTACAGCAAGAGATACTAAAATAAGATTCCCACTTGTTGATGTCCAAACACGTCTGTAAGAAAATGCCGGAGTTTTCGCGAAGTTTCGAATTTTCCTCGAGAACTCCCGCGCCTCGGGTTCGTACAGATCGATTGTCAAATATCCATTTTGAAGAAAATCGTCTGAACGGGTTAGGAAGGCACTAGCGCTGACCACAGACGGATAGATAGAGAGACGAGAAACAGACGGACAAACATACAGATTGGACACTGTGACGGACGGACAGGCGGTTTGTCGTATTGATTTTTTTCCCTGAAAACATGGATTCTGACTACACAATGCGTTAGAAGAAGTAATTTACTGTTCAGATATAAGGTTTAACCATTTTTTCCCGTTAATAGGCGCCCTAATACGAGTTTTTCTGACAAATAATCGCTGATTTCTGCCGCAGAATTGCAATACTTTCTCTTTACTACGTAAAGTGAGTCGAGATGTAGTAAGAAAGTAAGATGTAGTGTGGCGAGAAAGCAAAATTACTAAAAAAGGTCTGTCGCCGACGCCCCCTCCCGTTGGTACGCGACTGTTTATGGATATTTCTACTCTCGTGTGTTCTGGTGCGGATAAAAATAATATTGTTTCCGATATTTATATTTTCCGATATCAATCTTTTCGCCAGTTCAAATTGTTCAGAGTTACTTTGTAATCTTTCGGATGATGGTGGAGGTTGGTGCAATTCTTTTTCGGTCTCAGAAACAACGTATTTGCCGCAAGTATCAAACTATTTAATAATCGTGTGTACATATCCTCATATTATGAATATCGCTCATTATCACTCAACACACCAAAGAGTTGGAGAAGAAATGTGAAGAATATGTTGTTAACAAGTTAAGATATTATTCTAGGCGGAAATCAATGAAAATTCATAATATTTCTTCTTCGATCTCTTTTGTGTGCTTGTATGACGTTTGTTGTTGAGATCTCTAATCGAGATGGACATTGACATTTACATTAATGATGCAACTTGAAGTGGCTCCAGCTTCGCCATTACGAAAGGAAATTTCACACGTAGGAGGCAATCCAGATACAAAGCTCTGTTCCACAGTGTACATGTTGTAGTTTTAATTCATCCCATAACCAAGCACACGGCGTATAGCGAGTTAATTTTACGTTGAAAGAAACAAGTCTCTCACACTCCCGAAAAAAGACGAAATCAATATTTTTGTGAGATTAATTTAATCTTATAAAAATGAATATAATCTTATTGTGAAAAATCGCCTACGTAATAACTAAAATGTGTGAAACTCACTTATTCAACTGATTGTTCTTCTCCATTTAATTGCAATCCGCGCAATTGTTTTGGGTTATTGCCTCCACAACACACCGATATCTTCTGATTCAAATAGCTTTTTGTGTTTTATATCGTAAAATGGCTGAAATAATGACGAAAATAGATTTTCATATCATTCTTAACCACAACTGATACACTTTTATGAAGTATTTCACATGACATCCCACCTGCACATGGTAACTTACATAAATAACTTTACCTATCAATAATCATTGCACATGCACACACACACACACACACACACACACACACACACACACGCACGCGCGCACGCACACACACACACACACACACACACACACACACACACACACACACGATTGATATCGCGCAGTGAAAATTATTTAATTTTTCAGCTATTCTATTTGTACCATCTATACAGAGAGATTCCGAGAGATCGTAAATCTATGGAATAAACAAATTACCAAGTTGTTACAGATTTAGTCTTTTAAGTTCAGAACTGTTAATTCACAATCCCTATTATCTTGCACAGGAATTTGGACACAACAAAACTTATCATCCAGAGGCGACGTTTTCTCCGCGAGATGTTAAGATAAGAGATAAACTGGCAACTGTTGCGATGTGAGAGATCAATTCTTGGAGCTGACGAAGAGTGACACCTAACGTAAAGATATTCTTTTTCTTCAAAAAAACGTGATAATTGGATGTGACAATGCTCATTTTTATCTGAGGTGAGCAAGCCGCCAGGCATTTCTTCAGTAAAGACGTGATACATTTCACTAGCTCTACGAAAAATAATGGATTTACTACAGGAGAATTAATGGAACCCTAAATTGTTGCGGAATCGAAATTTCCATGAAAAGAAAACGTGAGTTGAGGATGCAGTTTTGTGCATCTTCATGTTAGTAGGAAAGCTGAGAGAATGACTATCATTCTGATTACAAAATTGAAGGATTCATTCCAGATATTTCACTTTCAAATTATTATTCTGTAGACTATTTCTTAATACGCTAGAGCTAATATAGTAAGTAAATATGATCCACAAGGTCACGAATACTTAATATATTAGTTAACTATGATTGAATCGATCAGCGAAAAAACAAAAACAAAAAAACCGCTAGAGCCACTCAAATAGCAATGCTTGGAGTTCCGATTCTTAGAATCAAGTTTGTCAATATAGTTAGACATTAGATCATTTTTTTAAATGTATTGTTACCTTTTTGTTTCTGTTTTTTATACTAAATTGTTAGTAAAAATTACATCGATTTTCTGTCTAGGTTAAGGAAAATTGTTCAATATGTAGCTCCCTACATTTTACACCGTTCAAAATGCATTATTCCTTCAACATCTGTACATGTTATTATTTATTATGCAAAAATAAATTCGTATTGTATATTTTCGACAAACAAAAGTATTTTCTTCATCCGCGCTTTTTTTCTTAGCGGGAGGGGGTGTTTTTGCACACCTCAATAGAAAGTATACCCCCTCACCACCACTAATTCATACATGCGCACAGAAAGAAAACATTGTGAACATTTATTTCAAAAGAAATGTTTAGAAATTTTATTTAAAATTTCTTAATGCATCATCATACTTGGGCTTCAGTCCAAGAACTGATCTGTAGCAGTTTTGTTTTTCCACATTGGTCGGTTCTGTTCTAGCCTCTTCATTCTGGACGGAGCGATACGATATAAGACGCATCGTATAAGATGAATACTAAGATCTATGAACATTTCATTTAGACGTTGTCAAGAATTAATATTTAAAACACTTCAGCATGATAGACAGTTCACATGAATATGCAATAAAAATGTCGATAGATCAAAGTTGTATATCAGTTTCACTATGATAAAATGTTTATCAGATAATGATAAAATTTGTGGTCGTGTTTTCACTTTTTAGTTGAAATAGTCTCCTCTTTGTCGTTGTGAAACTTTCTATATCAGGTAGTGGCGTAATTGTCCAGGAATATTTGGTCATTTAGCACTTGGTTAATTTAGGCACAATGAAACCTGCGGAAAAATTCGACTCGAAGCCATGGATGAAATTTGAGATTCGTATTATTGTGAGTGACCGTGTAATACTGATCCGGTTTTTTTTTCTCTCTCCTAGGAGACAAATTTGTATTTGTAAGCATTTTAAAATGAGAGAATCTCTTAGCGAAAATGATTACATTGCGGATAAATAGAATAAATATCACACAACAATAATATGCACAACACGATCGAGTACGATACAAAAGTTAACACAAAACAAAACTCATGACAAAACTATTTTGGTTTATTGTTTTGGTACATTGTATTAGTGATCAACATGATTCTCCTTCTTCAGGAAAGATAGAAAACCTTATCCTAAAGGTGGTGCAAAAATTGTTTGAGGCTACTGAATCTGACGGAGAATCTTTCATATTAGCACATTCAACGTGAGAAATTAATGAATGTACTCCGGAAGTGAGTTAAAAATATTAGAAGTGGATATAAATGAGGTGGGATTATTCCGAAGACAACAAGAAGCACCTTAGAACTCATATCAGCAGCACCTGATCTTCGTCAGTAAGAACATTTTACTATGAGCATTCGGAATATAGGTAGAGTGGTATCCGACGAGAAGCTAGTCTTTTGAGGCTACATATAAGTGTCCAGATACAGTATAGGAGCGTCGCCAACACAACATGATGCTCAAATTAAAACATCATTTTAAATACACGGGTCCAAAAACATATATTAACAAAATATCAACCCAAAATCATCGATGTTTTTAAAACGATTGGTAACCATTGAGGTTCATGGAAGGGGCGAGGGTTTTAATTTGAAATTGATATAGTTTTTTAAATTTTAATTGAGATTTAACTGACAATACAAAGTTAAAAAATCATGAGAACCATTAACGAAATATGGATTATCTGAGTCGATTATTTAAAAATAATACATACTTCTTTATTACGAAAATTCGATTTTGTTAATTTTCCACCCTAGGTCACATTGGTCTGATTTAATTTATAGGTATCTGAAAATTATAATAGAATTTTGTTATGAGGGAATTTTTTCATTAAAGAAATATAAACCACATAAAAACATCGCAAACAAAACATCGATTTTAAAAAACATCGCTCCCAAAACATCGATGTTAAATACATTCCTGTTTTGAAAACGTCGACATTGATCTCGCATCCCTTTCAGGCCCTTTCACCGAACTCATCGTTTGTTCACATTTACATAATACGAGCGATGATATTCTCTACCCAGTAAAACTTCGTCTAATGAATACTAATACATATTGTCTCCGTCTAGTGAATAAATACCTTTTGCAGACAGCATTTATTAAGATTTGTTTATTTCTATGTAAGACTTATTTATTTTTCCTAGTTCATTAAAATTTGTTTAATTTCTTAATCAATCTGAATAGCTTTTAAACATGAACACAAAATTCTTCAAAATACGAAGGCTCTCCCGGGTTGCAACGTTCACCAAACGTCTGGAGCGGATAGAATGTAGGCTAAGGGAGTTGGCAAGGGCTCTAGCAATAAGTGCATAACGAGCAGCGCATAGCGAAGATCAACTAGTTCAACGAGCGGGCGAGTAGGAGCTGCCAAAAGACGCCGCGCCGCGGACGCACAGGAAAGGCCTGCGTCATCGCCCATTACTCACGGGCCGCCGCGCCGCCGCGCGTCCGCAGCGCAGCCTCGAGGAGCAGGATCCCCGATAAGAAGGCGCGGAGGTGGCAATTGGGGAACGAACACATTCTTACGTCTCGCCATATGCTTTGAAAACGGATGTGGCGACGAGTCATCTCGAAATACAACGATAACAAATCCATTCCAAAACAATACGTTCGTGGAATTGAAGGGCATTTATCACATTGGTTTTCTCGAAAACGGGACATTCATTTGAACGACAAAACACCGAGTTCCACATAATATTAACAATAGATTATTTATTTGCCCCAGAAGCATACATTCCCGTATAACGTTTTTTTTTGGGGGGGGGCAATTTTCCGTGTTTGTCGTAGTCTGAATATCAGAAACTTTGTGCGCATTTCCAAGTCTCGAAGTGCTTATGTAGACTTGTAAGTTTCATTTAGGAACAGCGAGCACACTGAAATTCTGACGGCCGGCTTTTTATTTATTTACGTCAAAAACAGTTAAAAACTGCGTATGACGTGCTATGGGGAGAAGTGAATACAGTGTGGCTTACATGCTAAGGTTCTTGCGGCCTAAAGTGGGGCATGGTCGCAGGGTCGCACCGATGCACCCCAATGATCACAATTCACAAATTTTAGATAGATAGATATATTCTGCAGATAGGTATATACAACCTGGTGGCAGAACTCTACAATTACATATTACTAATATTAACTTTAAATTACTTAACAACGTAACTTTACATTATTTAAAGACAATAATAATAATAATAATAATAATAATAATAATAATAATAATAATAGTAATATGCTAACAATAATAGCATTAACTACATTTTATGGAAGACCTGCACAGTTATTTTAAACTATAAAATACAAGATTACACGACTTTTAATTAGACTTCACTTTCTCTTCACTTCACTTCACTTCACTTTACAACATTTGAAATTCACTTATCTTTCTACTTCTATACCTTCTATACTGCACTACACTGCACAACACGTCACCACACTTCAATACAATACTATTTTGAATATAATTATATATTTAGAACAGGAACGCATTTAATAGTAATTAACACAATAATAATAGCAATAAAACTATCAATAATTATCAAATAATAACTAATATAATAATCCAACTTACTAAATTAAACTTATACCGTTATTGTTCTATTTGTAAATGAAAATTTTAATTAAAAATAAAGTTTACAAATACCATTAGTTAATTGCCTAAACTGAATTTTGTGCTTGTGATCCCCTACTAAAGTACGAAGGTCTACCCAATCGGATGTAGGTATCTTTCCAAGCTGGATAACCGACATACGCTTTGTACAGGGCACAGAGTCTGGCCTTAACTCTCCTAATTTCTAGAGACTCCCATTCTGCGTTCTTCCTATTCCCTCGAAAGTAAATGACTCTATTCAAATATTCCTTTTGGGAATTTCTATATGGGTCCCAACAACAGCTCCGTATTCCATTAATGGACGAACTAGAGATAAATAAGCTAATTCCCTCGCTTTCGCTGTACTCTTTTTCAGTATTCGCATAGTAAAATGCAAGGACCTCCAGGCTTTCCAACAACACAATTTACCTGATTTTCCCAACTCAATTTGCTATCAAAAATTATCCCCACGCACTTACAAGACACGACTCTTGGAATGTTTTCGTTGCCTAAACGGTATTGAGTTTCATTATGTTTGCGGCCCTACCAAACGTGATGGTTTTGCTTTTCGAACTATTTATTGTCATGTGATTTTTCGCCCAAAAATGTAATCTGTTTAGGTCACCCTGCAAAATATCCTCGTCTACAGTTGATTGAATAACTCGATATATTATACAGTCATCTGCAAATAGCCGCACCTTTGAATATAAATTGTCTGGCAGGTCATTCACAAATGCGAGAAACAGGAGAGGTCCAATAACACTTCCTTGAGGGATTCCTGAATTTACTTTGCTTGAGTCGAAAATTGTTGTCCAACTCGGACTTTCTGTTTCCTATCACGAAGAAGCTCATCAATCCACGCCACAACTCGGGGTCAATACCCGATTGCATTAATTTATGAACCAGTTTATCGTGTGGAACAACATCAAATGCCTTCGGAAATCTATTATTACGGCGTCCACCTCCCACTATTATCAACTTCATCAACTATATCTTGAAACAATGATACTATCTGTCTCTGCAAGAGAAACCGTTCCTAAAACCATGCTGTCCCTGAAATAGCCATTCTTTATTTCCCATTCTTGTCTAATATAGCTAGTTATCAAGTGCTCCATTAGCTTACATACAACTGACGTGAGACTTACTAATCTATAATTGGCTTAATACAGTTCTATCACCACTCTTTAAAATCAGAACAACGGTAGCTAGCTTCCAATCATCGGGCACGATCGGAAATTCGGAAATTTTCGTTTGTATCTGAAAACAGATTTTTTCTTCGGCAATGCTTAGAAACATCCTCAGTGTTTCGACTCCTTGGAAGCACAACTTTCTGGATAATCTGGTTTCCACCCGCATCCACACCCGCACGAGCTACTTGCCCGCCTGGGAGGCCCGGCCCTCCTAGGAGCACGGCCAGCTCTTCCCCTAACTCCGCTTGCAAACCCCTCCAAATCCAGAAACGCGCAAGCTGAAGTAGAACGAGGCGGGGAATAGTACTATCACCGAAAATATGTTTGCTGGATTTGTCCTATTAAACAACCGCGATTTGAATTAGGTTCCTATTCCTTACTACTATTTCATTTTTAAAATTCTGCCTTGTGTAAGCATTGCTGCCAATGGACAGTAACAATTTTCAATAGCGAATTCTTTCCTTTTTTAAGGTCGCATCAATATGTAGGTCATTGTCAACCTCTATTGGAGTTAACGGTATGATAATTATGAAGATGAAACGATATGGTGATGATAAAGGTGAAAGGACGAAAACAAATACAACCATGCCCGAGGCGGGACTCGAACCCGCGAACCTTCGGTCCGAGATCGCTACGACACTACTGCCTTAGCGATCTCACTGGATCGGCTTTCCTTGTATTTGTTTCGTGTTATGTTTTGTTAAATCATTCACTTATTTGTTGTATGTAGCAATAATGTGAAGTAAACTAACAAATCTCTACAAGTTAGCAAGTCTCGCTTTCGAGCGGACAGCTCTTTCAACAGACAAGAATCTTTGCGTTTATGATCATTCGCATCAGAGACATGCAATTCAGTGTTGTGACAATTACTACACATTGCTGATTTTCAATAAAATTAAGACTTGCTTACTATTTTGGAGCTTCTTGACAAAACTGACTTCCCGATCAAATTAGCATGTTCTAAGTCGGATAAAAACGCTTTTCTTTTTTTAAATTTTCGGTTTCCTAGAACTTAAATCACCCACTCACATTAAATCTAACTGGTAGACTAACAGGATAGAAAGATGTGAATTGGTAGAATGGTTGATTGAATTTTGTGGTACCTCATAGCATTTAGCATAAATGAATAGCTCCAAAATACTTCTACAAAGAAAATCTATCCAAATCAGCTGGATGATCATTTGAGACAATTACTAGTGAATCATTGTCAATCACAATAATTAAAATCTTGCGCATGTTACTGGCACGTAAATAATAGAATTAACTCTCCTTGAGATTATTTGATTACGAAACAAGTTGCTTAATAGCCAAGATAATTTAAAAAATTGAAAATGACATTACCCGAGGCATATGTATTTTTAGATTCAAAAATACGCATTTTAGACTATAAATGTAGTTTCTGAATTTCGTAAGTCATGGAAAGTATTAATATTGAATTTCGAGTGTCTACGTCAAAACAGTAAAATTTGAATATGCCTAAAAATTCGATGTCTAATAATCAGTAATCATCTACTTTCCCAAAATTATCAGATACGATTCTGTAACTTTTGAAAATATTATTTCAAAGCAACGACGCCAAATTACTATATTAATAAATCTACAAATTCCGTGTTTATTATCAAAATACGAGTATGAACACTGTTCTGCAAAACGTCGCCTGGGATTCAGCGGTGTATTATAACACAGATAAGAAATAGATCTCTTCATACGATCCGACCGAACGCCGAGCGGTCGGCGGCGTGCAGGGGAGACGGGTGCTTTCGAGCCGTTTATCCGCCGATGGCGCCGTCGGTCGGCCGGGAGAAGGAGAAACGTCCCGCGGGTCCATGCCAAAAGACAGGATTGCTCCCTTATAGGGGATGGGGTGTAATGTTAATTTCGACACCTCTTCACTTCCAAAATTTATCTATTTTCCTGGATACCTGCAGATATACGTGTGCGACACACAACATCCGGATGACAGAGCGCTCGGCACAACTGCTATCGTTATCAAGAAGGTTATCAAACATTTCAAGCCTTATTAAACATTATCCCCTCAAGATACGGTATTCCATTGTAACAGATAACTATGGGCAATTAGAAATGATCATTGTGATATTGTCTGACAAATCCCAAGAAACACTAGAGATGCTAAAGCATAGAACAGACTTTCACGAACAATTTGTAACTATTATGTAAAATGAGTACATTGCAAATCTTTACTTCTAACACTCGCGGAGAGTGGTTCGGTAACAAAGACCAAATTATCAAATTTTAATCAATTTTGATTGTTCTTTAAATATCTTCACACAAAAAGGTACACCATAACCATTATTATTCGTTATAATAATGCCCTATTGACTATTTATTTTCTCATTATTCATTGACTAATAGGTTCCATATATTATAGACAGTCGGGAAACTGAAGACATAAAACAGAAATTTACAACTTGCTACACATTTAGTAGTACATCGTATATAAAATGTCATTGATTGACCAACTTGTAAATAAATAACGATTTAATATTGGAACACGTGGTAGAAGCTAATTATAATAATGACATATTGACTGTCTGCTTTTTCATTATTCATTAATAAAAAGGTTTAATATTATAGAAAAAACGGTTCATGTTATAGGTCTTCAATTATGAATTATGAGGTGACAGGATGATGATATGTGATCGTGACCTTTTTGAAACATCCCAGCATTCGCCTATGCGACCGAGAGAAACCACGAAAACCCTGTCAGGATGACCGACCGACCGGATCGAACCCGGGCCTCCAACTGGGAAGTCAGTGCGCTACGCGCTAAGCCGCTTCGCTCGGTTTATTATTATTATTATTATTATTATTATTATTATTATATTATTATTATCACAATGCAGTGCAGTGCATTACAGTGCAGTTGTCACATTTGGCAACTGCATATTATTGGCATATTATAAGCAATTTCCCGAAATCCAACAATAAATATTTCTGATGGATTACCAGTGAGAACGTCAAATTACTTTTTAAACAATATTTTAAACAGTACACTTTTCATTTGTTACTTCACTAATATTAAGTGAATTGTACTAACCTCGTTGGGTGTGACTATAAAGCAATCTGAAATACAATTTAAATCCAGTGTTTATCTGGAAACTTTTCTTTCTCTACTCCAAGACGCAGAATATATGGATCGTCTCTTTCGTGTACTGCATTTCCAATCAATAGAGTTCTCATAATCTGGAAAGCTTTTCTGATTCATTCCGACGTTCGGAAAAGGAGATGGGACAACACATCTCCTGAAATTCTTTTCCTTTACGAGCTAGCGCTGCGTGCCTTCTCCTTTTCACATTAAATTCTCCATTTTAAGTATTGCTGAGAAAAGATAAGCGAATGAACGTCATTAAAACAATAATCTAAGTTAATGGCGATAGACCACACTGGAAGAAACAGATAAGTGGAAGCAAAGCTGACAGCTATGCGCAGATCACGCTATTGATATCATATCACGTCTCTACAAAATTTGTGCAACAGTTTTCACCAGATATTGGCAAAAATTAGTCTAAAATACACTACGGAAATGGTAAACATTGAAATATTTCAAACAGAAGTGATTCAGCAAAGTATCGCATTCTGCACAGTACAACCATTATCCTTGAATGACATTAATTTTTGTTCCGCGTATATTTGATGCTGAGAGCACATTTTTACTTTGTCGCGTTTTGCTTATGCAGTATTGCGCAAATACTGTGATGCTATGGGAAAAAAGGCGATTTTTCGACAGAACAACTCTTATTGCTGAGCACTGGTAACGAAAAAGTGGATAAATCTTGTTCATGTATCTAGTAAATTACTTTCTCTAACTCGTGGTGTAGTCAAAATCCCTGTTTTGTGGGTTCTAGACACAGAATAATCGATTGACGGTAAAACGTCTGCCTATCTGTGACCATCGCTAGCGTCAACACCGTTCCATGGATTTTCTCCCAAATTGATATTCCCCTATCGATCGGAACGAACTCGAGGCCCTGTTGTTTGAAACAGATATTGTGATTTTTGGGGGTACCTTACATAAGGCCTTACTTCCTAAGAATAGAAAATATAGTAATCGTGCACCGGAAAACGGCAACTTTTTATCTTTTTCTGACGAAGAAACGGCGACAAAGGAAAAAGTACAATAGAAGTACGACTAGTAACAGAACACGTTTTAAATGCTCCCTAGTATATTTTCAAAGAACATTTCACACTGAATTAAATATTCCTTATAAAACTACATTTTAAAAGCGCATTGTCATTTTACTACCAAAAATCTGTTTTATATCTCTACCTAGGCAAGACAACATCCCCTGTTAGTAGAATTAGAGGCATGTTTCCTAAAGAAAGAAATTCAGCACTTTAATATTATGCAATAAGAGTATGCAGGAAACAGAAGAAATTGAGAATTATTACACAATATTGAGTAGTCAAATATCACGTGTATCACTTCATAATACTTTCAACAACGTAGATAAATAAACTACACTACCTACATAGGCATTCACAGTCTATAACTGCGCGTGGGAGGGGGGCATATTGCATTGTCAGGTAAACTAGTGGAGCTAAAACAGCACGTACTTTCTCGTCTGCATTTTTCCCACAAAATTACGCAAAAAGTACTCAAATTTTCGAAAAATTGTACATGGCCATATTTCAAAATCTTTCTTTAAGGAACAAATTTCATTAAGGGAAAAATCTCTATCTTTAATATTTTAGTTGTAGAAAGACTCCGAAAAAAATTGAGCTTTTGAAGTTTTCGAAAGTAATTTATCAAGGAACATGAGATCTCCACCATTCTCTTAAACGTCCTTCACACAATCCAACAACAAAATTTAATCAGAGGGGACGCAGTCATTGTTTTTGAAAATTTTGAAAATATCCCAGGGGCTTCATATAAAGTACCCTCAAAATTAAATTGATATAACGATAATTAATGTAAAATATTTCTTACTTTTTTATACATATTTCTGTGTATTATACTACACGTTTATGTACATATTTTCCCTCTTTTTAGTACATAATTATCGGAGCACTATTAATCACGTTTTATGCTACGCTGTGCAAAAATTCTAATGAATGAAAGACTTTCTTGCAAGTAGTTTTTGAGTCTACGTGCGACACAAATTTGCATATTGCCTTTTATTTATATATAGATTTTGCCACCCTTCGTACCTTCACTCAATGCTTGCAACCTCTGTTGACGATAAAGCAACTGTCTGCTCCTATTCCTTCTAGTTTACTGCTGCACCTGCCAAAATAATACATATCTGTGTAAGATTTCCCATCTTTTGTGTGGTTTCCCCAACTTGCTTCAACCCAACCTTGTAAAACATTTTCAATTATTTTGTATTGGATCATGAGTGCCGTTTAGGTTCTTAAATATCCTTTTGGCATCCACGCCTACGCGCTCATCCTTTTGGTTGCTAATAAATCATAACAAGAATTGAATTGACTTAATAACCCATTGCTTAGGCGATATCAGGTCTTGTATCAGCTACACGATACATCAACAATCCTATTAATTCACGATATAGTATTTTGGAATTTTAAAATCATAACAAGAATGAACGCTGTGGAATTGCATGAAGAGTTCACAGAGTAACCATACAACCAGAATAACCAAAGATTTTTATTCTTGAATATAATAAATCAGTTTACATAATTACATTATTTATTGATGTTAATATTAATGGAGCAGTCTGTGAGGTTTTGAAAGATAAAGGAACAGAACCAGGTACATTAAAAGTTTTAGTTGATGAAGTACCTGCTACGTTATTTTCGTCATTTGACACTATTCTTCTAGCTATCTTTATTTTATTCTGAATTGATTCCTCAATGTAAGATTCTGCAACATTTGATGATCGCCATCCTCCATGACGCTTAAGGGTGGTAATATCTGACACACTGTCGGCTAACATAGTAGCCGATGTTCTCCTGAATGAATGTCCGGAATATTTTTCATGATTTGGAAGTTGAAGGTATTCGGCAATGAGTTTAGGAATTTTTCCGAAAGTGTTAATCCCAATGGGGTTACAAGTGCATCTACCTTTGTTATAAAATAAGAAAAGTTTATTATGTTTGACTTTAGAAGGTCTGAGGGCAATGTATTTTTATACAAATCTATATAAGAGAATCCTTCATCAGAAATAACGGTAAATATTCTGTGTTTGTTAGTTTTAGTTTCTCTAATTTTGACAACTAAAACAGAACCTTCTTCAGAGACATCATCGGTGCATATGTTATACAATTCCCTGTCTACAAGCTCCAAATATGCCGAAAATCGCAACAACCTGAAAAAGAGAGCAAAAGATGTGTTCCAATAGTTCACAAATATTTCAAATAAATATAACTTATATACCTTCATCAAGAGATACTTTTCATCAGCTGCTTCTACTAAAAATTTGTTCACATCAGCTTGGGAAAAGACCATAGATTTTTCTGCTTCGTAACCGACATTCGCTTGTTTCATGTACAATTGAACTTTATTAAAAGCAGAAATATCAATACCATCTTTAATTTTGATCATGGCCTTCAATTTCGAGTGACTACACCACAAACTTGATGCCTTACATACTGCTGACTTCAATGTAATAAAAATCAGAAAATTAGACCATCACTAAAACTCGACTAGGTATGTCAATAAAGTAAGAGACACTTACTAACTCCGATATGTATGCCAGAACAACTGATTCGCATATAATCTTCACGTTCTTTGTTTCCATCCAATTTTTAAATTTGTTGTACTCTTTTCGTACAATGCACTTGACTTTGCCGGTATTAAGCATTGTTCTGCCTTCGTGGCTTGTTCAACAATTTCCTGCGGCAAGGAATCCATCTTTCTTCGCATGCTCTTCAGAATCGCTCATCAGCTGTCCAAAATGCGTGACGTCATAATACCAATGTCAATGTTGCCAACAGTAAAACTGCTTTTGCAATTAGTTCATAAATTAATTTCGATTCTTGCATAAATTTATAATGCTGTTATACAAAAAATAGCGTATGAACTCGTTTATAATGTTGCTTTATTGCATTCGTACAATTTGAAAACTCGCTCCTAACGTCGCTCGTTTTCAAAACATGTACTCATGCAATAAAGCTAACATTATAAACTAATTGCATAAACTACTATTATCACCTGTATTTTTATCATCAATGAAGTTTTCTGTTCAGTTTGAGTCGTGTTTCGAAAGGTGTACTTACGGGTTTGTTTGTCGCCGCCCAAAATACATTTTTTAAAAATATTTTCTCAACTTTTCGGTTTCCAAATAGTAAAACCGAAATATTATCTTAAGAATATTAAAGAAGGCTAAAACCTTATCCTAAATAGCAATTTTCGTTGAAAAATTTGGAACTGACTTTAAAAAATGGCGTTAGGCGTAACTGTAAATGGAAAATTTGAAGCTCTTTTTCACAGAAATCTATTGAGTTTCGAAAAACTTCATTTGAAATAATTTGAAGAACTTCTACTCACAAATTCAATAATGTATACAAATCCATTGAAGAGATGTTGAAAATATTTACATTGTGAATTTAAAAAAACAAAACAAAAGAATACCCCAAAAGGAAATTTACGTCATATTAAACTGTACAATAAGCACTATCATTTAAAAAAATGAACTTAAAATTTGTAGTCTTTTTTGAGAAAATAGCGTTTCAGGCTCTCTGAAAATGCGAGATTTTGAGATCATTTTCACAAACAAGTTGTGTTTTTGCAAAACTGTATCTAACATTATTTAAGCACATGTACTCATAAATATAATACTGTGAAGAAAACGCTTATAAAGTAACTATTACCAACATGAGAGACAAAAAAATACATTTTTGTAATTTTTGAAAAAAACAAAAAATAGAGCAAACTGGCGTTTATGTCATCGTATATGGTTAGCATTTACCATACCAAAAATTCAAAGAAAAAATTTGAAACCGTTTTTGAGAAAATATTGTTTTTGTAATTTTTTAAAATTGTAAATATTGCACGCACTATTGCACGAAAACGACTAATATTTACAATAAACTGTACTTGACGTTAATAAAAGAACTATTTATGGACAACAAATTTAATTTGAAGGAAAAGTCTATCTTCAATATTGTAGTTGTAAGATGTTGCCGAAAAAATGCATAATTTTACAATTTCCGAAAATTTAGAGTTGATCCTGAAAATACGACCCATTCCACCTTTATATGTGTATTACGCTCCATTCTTGCAAGAAATTTAAAGAAAAAATTTGGGGCCATTTTGAGAAAATTTTGAAAATGTTTCTAGGGCTTCATATAGACCCCCCGAACAATTAATGGATGTTTCTCAAAATCGCAGAGCTTGATCTCAAACAAAAACGATAGGGGTTTCTTCAATTTGGAAAAAATCCTATGCACGGTTTAGGCCCTTTTGTTCACATACGACAGACTGACAGACGGACGGACGTTTTGCTTTCAATGTTTTTTTCGGCATCAAGAACCCACAAAATAGGGATTCTGGCTACTCCACGTGTTAGAGGATGTTTTTCTTAACTTAGCAACGGGATTTATTTACTTTTTCGTTATCAGGGCCCGGCAATGAATTTTTTTCTGCCGAAAATCCGCCGTTTTTCGTGCAGCATTACATAACTTTCTCTGTATTCCGTATATACGTACGTATACGAGAAAGTAAAAATTATACTTGTAAATATATTAAAAAAATACAAACGCTTCAGCCATAAATTTTTAGATAACAGTTAGGAAATGGGGTGCCTTAAGAAATTCAAACCTTCTGATTTCCCTTACAGTTTTTAATTTATAGTTAATGTAGTTAACTATATTGATTTAGAGATACTACAGTGTATCTTCTTTAACCATTGTTAATTACCTAGTATAAAAATTTACTTATTGTTCTGACGTAGAATTGTTAATAAACGTTTAATTTTAAAAAAATTAATAAAAGTCTTCATCCAGACATTACTTACAAATTTTTATTCGTAGTGTCCGTATCAGGTATGTTCATCCCCCGCACACATGGTTCTGGCTTTGAATTCCAGTGGGCTCTCGAGTTTTTGTATTAGTTCTGCACGGAGACAACGGCCGGTAATATAATTCATACAAATAAAAAATAAAAAAGAATTGGTTTCGAAAATACGGTGGTTAGAACTTAGCAACAAGCACTAATGTTTGGACACTTTTATATTACTAGTTCATTTCACAATGTTGTTATTGCTGCTACTAGCGGTGACGAAAACGAAATAAAATTATTTTATTTTGAAAATTTCTCTAGCCTCCTATACAATATTTTTTGAATAATTTTGATTTTTTGGGACTCTATTTTACGGATATTTTCAATGTAACAGTCCACCAGGCAAGATCACGCAGCGCTCTCCCTGCTAACGCGTGCTTGGGGCATTATAATGTCCGTTAAATAGGAGCCAGAAAAAAACCAAAATTATTAAAAACATGCTTGAATAACATATGACAATATGCATATCATTGGATTCATGTTTTTGCGCTCGACACGATAGACTTAAATATCTCGTAAAATACAAGCGATAAAATAAAAATACGTGTAAACTAATCACATTCCTTCATGCACTTCTGTAAAAACTGAATTGCAATAACTTCAACCGTTCAAAAATTGCAGGCGGCGCTAAAGTTACGTGACTCACTCTGTATAACGCAATGAGGAAAGCTTCGGAATGAATTGTCTCTTAAATCGGTAGAGAATCTTACTTAATGGAAAAATATGATCTGTCGGTAGCATCAACAGCAACAGCAACAACAACAACAACAAACACACACAATACTTACATAATCTCCCGAGATCTTCCTCACACTCATCCACAACCAGTTCACTCAACCACGACCGTTGTATTGAAGAGGCGCACCCGGGGGGGGGGGGTCTTCAGCCTTCTCTCCCAAAACCCGATGACTCAAGTTGAGAAATATAGTTTTAATAATTTTCCGTAGTAACGAATGCCATTCAATAACGCAATTAATTACGTCATAATAAATTACTACAATTCAACTAATAAAAAAATTTAATTCACCATAAATAGAATATTCTAGGCAAGAAACGGTCATGCCCCACCCCACAATCAGATCCTGGCTGGGCCACTGTAGGTACATTGTGTAAAGCACACTGGTGTTGAACGTGGACGAAAAACTTTACTTTTTTATCCGGTCGTGTGCGGGAGGGCGAGGAGGAGAGAGGGGGCCCGAGGCCTCACAATTTTTTCAAAAGTATTGCCGTACGCGGCAAAATTCTTTATTTCTATAAAAAAAATAATGAATTATTTCCTCCCTTTTTACCTAATAATTATGAAATTTAACAATTGTATTTATTTTAGGTACCCTTAGAATTAGCTGATGTCATTATCGATCACTATTGTTTTGTACACAAGTAACTCATTTTACAAATTATAACAAATCGGATTTAATAATCACAATAATTTACATTATTTTGTCAAAACCAGTAAAATAAGGAATTTGTTTTACATTTGGGGAAGAGATTCTGCAGGTCTGGCAGTTCAACATAAAACCATTGTATTTATTAATTGTAATCATAAGTTAATATTTATTTCTCTTTGGAGTCATTTTATTTCATTATTAGTGAAATGTATGTATGTATAAATAAAATAGTGATGATAATACAGCACTTTCTCGCCCATATTTTCACGTAAAATTACGCGAAAAATAATCAAATTTTCGAGAAAGTATACATGACCTTATTTCAAAATCTATATTTAAGGAACAGAGTTCATTAAGGGAAAAAATTCTCTATCTTTAATATTTTAATTGTGGGAAGACTCCGAAAAAATGTTTAACTTTCGCAATTACCGAAAAATCAGTTTTCAACGAATATGAGAACTGCACTATTCTTTTAAACGTCCTTCACATTATCCCAAAAACAAAATTTAATAAAAAACAATGGGGCAATTCTTTTATAAATTTGGAAAATGTCCCAGGGACTGCGTGTTAAGTACCCCGAAAAATTAAGATTTTTCGGCATCAAGGACCCACAAAACATGGATTCTGGCAACATGACGTGTTAAAGGATCCCCCCATAAAATTTGGCAACTGGATTTATCCACTTTTTCGTTGCCAGGGCCCAGTGATAAGAATTTTTCTGCCGAAAATTCGCCATTTTTCTCGCTCAGCATTTACATACTCTCTGTACTGGAAAAAGAGGCCCAGAAACCAGGGATGCGACATCGTCGCCTACGTTTTCAAAACATATTTTTATTAAAAACAACACATGTATTGAAGCCGATATTTTCTTATTTTTTTTTATTTTTAATTTAATATACACCACATTCAAATTAAATTTTGTTGATCATGATTTAAAGTTAGAAGATACTAAAAAAAACAACTTCAAAACATCGACGTTTAGAAATATGGTGAAGTAAGAATTGTGTTTTAATTTTGAACATCAATGTTTATTTATTTATTTTATTTATTTATTTTATTTATTTATTTATTTATTTATTTATTTATTTATTTATTTATTTATTTATTTATTTATTTATTTATTTAGTCAAAAACTGTATGTGACGTATGGGGGAGAAAATCATCTGCGCACGCTTTCTTGAGTTTCAGAATCCCTTCCCAACAATTTAAATATCAATAGTTTAAAGATGAATAATAATAATAATAATAATAATAATAATAATAATGATAATAATAATAATAATAATAACAACAACAAATTTAAAAAAGCGAGGGATTAACATTTCAAATACTAGATATTTTCGTTGCCAAATTATAGAAAACGTATTTTTAACGGTAAAGGAACAAACAGATTTGATTTTTCTGCATTGTTAACAAAATAGAAACTCACCCTAAGCTCTACTACCACTACAAGCAAAAGGAAAGTTCAACAAAACGTGCGCATAGTGAAGCTACATTTTAGTTTAGTTAGAATGTGGCACGTCTACCAGAAACGTAGTTCTCCTGTTTCAGAGTGCTTCTCTCTGCCTTTTTGTGTAGGTTTTCGCCAAACCGTCCGGCGCTCGCTTCCGAGTAACGGTGCGCTTGGCTTGGCGCGGTGCTGGCGCTATCGCCGCCATCTCTTTATCTTATCTGCGCAGGGCGCGTGGCGGCAGCGGCGGCGGCGGCGGCGGAGGCTGCTGCGGAGCGGAGCGGAAGCTACCACCGTCAGGCGGCAGCATGGGAGGCACAATCAACGACGACCGAGAGCGCCGAGGCCACCCGCAACGGTGGATGGCCGCGGGCGCGGTCATCACGTTGGTGAGCATCATTCACTTCACTTCAATTCAATTCAGTATGGCGAGACGCAAAGTATCAGTCATGCTCTTGCGTCTGACCACGCACATTTCGCTAAGTTCCTTTCACCATCTAGCGGAGACAAAAGAGGGCGAAGCTTGAAGATCTTTTAAATGTAGTAAATCTATAACATGGGACAGCTGGCTTTACTTCACAGGAATTACTAAGGAAGCTTTACTACTAAGAAGGCGTATGAAGGATGTTTTCGACGTATCCACAGGTTCGATCGGGATTGAACCCGCAAACTTGTATATTATAACAGCCCAATGCGCTATCCATTATACACCAAAGACGTTTTGCCCATTCAGGGCGAATTCTCAAGATTATACAGTGTTTTCCTAAGGGCCACTAATTTTGTTTATTGTATTAACCGCATTTTCTCAAGTCCTCATTTCGCCGGATGCCATAGGACTCGGGGGAGGGGGCGGGAGTTTTTGTCGACGGCAGGACTATTATATCAATTCTGTAGCATGTTTTCAATGTGGGTGTGAGTATTTCTGGTTATCAGATTTTGTCAACAACGCCATTGCTATCATTTACTCTTAATTCAACGAATGTTGACAAAGCAGTAGGAATAAGGATTTCGGTGCTCAAGAAAACTAACGTGTATAATACTCTGATAAGAATTGTGACGTTTTGTTCACGACTCCCTGGAATAGGGATTTCGATGCTCAAAAAAACTTGGAGTATAATACTCTGATAAGAATTGTGGAGTTTTGGCCACGTCTCCCCCTTATTTCTGGGTATACCTACGTACAAATCCTGATCGATTACTTCGTTATCATTCACATCATATCAATATCATCACCCAACATCTACTACCGGTAGCGGTAGCTCACTGCATCAACTGATGTCACTGCAGCGCCCTGACCGGGAGGTCCTAGGTACATCCTACGGCGGCAGGATTTTCGACACTAGCTTTTCAGCTAGGTCGAATTCAGTCGCTGCCTGGAGGAGAATTCTAGCGGCCGGCTGCTCTGATCGGTAGTTTTCCGTGGTTTCTCCGATCAACACCAGGCGAATGCCGGAGCAGTACCCTACCAAACGGGCCACGGACTGCGCGCGATCTTTCCTTCCTCTTCCTTGTCCTATCCTCCCCTTACACACACACTTACACTAACATGCACTACACTACCACATCCCGGAGATCGGTCGGAGCTTAGAACTTGTTCCGGCTGGGGCGGTGCCCCGCTGGTGGGAGAGTCCTGGTTGGAAACCCTACTAGCCGGGCCTACTAGGTAGGTCGGTGCCGGATCTCGCCATCCAGCGGGGGAAGATCACCGCCATCTCCCGAGAAAAAGAAAAAACGTGCACTACACTAACGGGACTAATGACCGAAGCCGTTGACGCGCCCAGAAACACGAAAAAATCAATCAATCAATCAAACCCAACATCTATTAATCGAAACCATTCACCCCAGGCATGGTCGGAAAGACTTTTTGGTCATTTAAAGGTACTTTGCATGACGAAGTTTCACAGACTACATTCAACTGGAAACACTCCTCAGCACATGGTACGCAAACACGCACACGCGCACGCACACGCACACGCACGCACGCACACGCACACACACACACACACGACGAATTTATATAAAATTCAATGCTTCTGCGTCAAAGCAACGCGTCTCTAAATCTTGAGCACTGAGCGCCTGGAATAACTCTCCGTTAAGTTTTTTGTTGTCTCTTCACGTCGCAGTTAGGTATGCGACATTGACCCGAACCATCGATGTAACTAAACATCAATGTTTTTGAACCTGGATTAGTAACCATTGAAGATCACGTGGAGGGATTTAATTTGAAAGAGGTATCGTTTATTATTCTTTAATTCAGATTTAACTGAAACCAAAATCGAAAAATCATTAGAACAATAAACAAAACTGGGATTAACTAATTCTATATTTAAAAAAATTAAGGTTACGATTATTTTTTCATTTAAGAAATATCTACCACCTAAAAACATCGAACAACAAAACATCGATGTTTTGAAAACATGGACATCAACGTCGCAGCCTAGTCGCAGTCAGTCTTTTATTCCTTAGACCAGGGGCTCGGCGCCGTTAGTAACTGGGGTAGATTCGTGGGTCACGAAGAAAGTAAAACCAAAACATAGTACTCTGCCGTTGTTCGCTGGTTCAAATTCACTAACAGAACCCCATGCCTGTAATTTATTTGCAAACAGATTGGGTACTCGTGGAAAACTTGTTGTATGATGATTATTCGGCATGCGAAGCATGTTAGCACTTACGACAGTAGTGTCAGTGGAACATCGACCTAACTGTCCACAGGACTGGATAAGGTCCACAATAACTGCATAAGGTTTCTATTATAAAAATTACCAAAATTACCTTCTTATGGAATTCGTGGTATTGCCTAGATTGGATAACTTCGTACCTTCAACATCGATCTCAAAGAGTAGAAATTCCGTACTGGCACGAAAGAACATTATTTACTAATCTTTCCAATTCTTTGCCAATTGAACATGGGTCCACAAGGTTCGATCTTAGGACCTATCCTCTTTCTGTTGTACGTAAACTATATGCCCTCATATATTAAAAATGGAAGAATAGTTCTGCTTGCCGATGACACGAACGCTCTTTGCAAAAAAGAAACAATAAATAGTACAATTTGAGAAGTTTCAAGTTGGTTTTGTAATAACTAATTAATAGTTAACGAATGAAAAACTGTCTCAATGCAATTTTGCGTTTCAAATCGGCAATCGTATTCTCCATTGAAAATGAACAATATGCAATTAGCTGATATTGGTGTTAGATATGAAATAATCTGTATGAGAACTGTAAGATATAATTTGATAAAGTGTTCATGAGAACTTATATTACTATTTATAGGGCGTAATGAGAAGGAAAAATAAAGTAGTGGGAAATAGATCGTAACAAAAAGAAATAAAAAGTTGAGCAGATATGTTTAACCAATAAAAATATAAATTATGGTGCATTCAAATCAATCCCCATATCTCCAGAAAAGTTCAATGCTGATAACAGCTCATTGGAATTTTGAACTTGTCTTCTGGTTCTGTCTTTGTGAGATTGAGTAACGCAAACTTGTAAGATAGTCGCATTACAATACACTTTATCTTCCCTGTCTTCCTCGAGAAACTCATATCCCGAACGTATGCATGTACACGTAGGTGAGTTCAAACCAGCTGTATAATCCGTTAATGCATAAAGTGTAGTGAATTAATGTATATTTGTGTAGTGAGTTACTACTTGAAGTGCAATATTTTGTGTAATTCTATCTTGAAACACACATTACATTCTGTATTATTTCTTTTCATACATTAATGGTTTAGATCATAATAAAATCACTCCTGAATATTCACTTTTAAATCGCTTTTCAGCAAGAGAATTTGGTACGAGATCGCGGTTATGATAATGTTATATCTGGTTTATCTAACATTTATCTGATATGAAAAGTGATCCGCCCTGATAGGCTTCAAGGAAAATACTACGTAAATTCTAAAATCAAGTTGGGTTGCCAAGTATCCCCTAAATAAGCGGACGATGTTTTGCCAAATTCAGTTTATTAATTAAACTAAAGGTAATGAACTGGTTATATTGCAATTTAAAAATTATAATCACCGAAAAAATACTTACAGGTATGGATGATGCGAATAGTTAGAATTTATTATAGCTACATTTTTATGTTGTTTTTTTTATAATTGCACAAAAACACATACAAGATTACCTGTAAGATGTTCTTCTGCGTTTTCTCTAATATTAATATAAGATTTTTTTAATTAGTTTCGAAAATTCTTTCGCTAAATCTTCTACAACTGCATTTGATTCTTCCTCGGATTTGGTTCACACTTCCATATTTTTGGCCCCTAATTTTTGGAGAGATTAAAACTCCACAAACTCAGTGCAATTTGCGTTCACTTCTACTTCTGCAATTGATCTACTAATCGTTTTTAAGGCGAATCTATATAAACATTAAAAGGCGATTATTTTGTATGTTCATGTGAATAAGGTATTAGTTAACAAATTATTCTTATTAAACTTAAGTCACATACATTTCAAAATCGGTAGTTGCATACATAAGAATGTAAATGTGGGAAGTAAAACGTAAAAATAAAATAAAATAAAATAAAAAAATAATTGCCGAACAAATTTCGAAATTTTTGCAATTTTCGAAAAATTAGGGTTTTCAATGCACATGAGACCTAGACTTTCTCTTAAACGTTCTTCACATTATCCAATACCAAAGTTTAATTAAAAACGTTGGGGCCTTTTTTTAATCTTGAAAATGTTCCAGGGGCTTCATGTTACCTCCTCCCCAATAAAAATTAAAATTTCGGTTTAAAATTCAAACGACAGCCACATCGGCCAGATCTATAGGGGAATGTCAATTTGGGAGAAAATCGACTGAACGGTTTAGCCACTAATGTTCATACACGGTCGGACAGACGTATTGCCGACAATCGATTTTTAGGTATCAAGGACCCTTGAAACTTGGATTCTGGCTACACCACGTGTTAGAGGATTTTTTTCTAAATTAAGCAACTGGATTTATACACTTTTTCGTTACTAAAGGCCTGGCAATCAGAGTTTTTCTGCCGAAAATTTTTCCCGCATCATTATAGAACTTTCTATCTACAGCGTAAGTGGTAGAGAGAAAGTAAACATACGGTAATACGGATGGAACGCTTCTTATGTTCAAAGCAAATTATGTTATCCTGGAGCGAAAATGTCCTCTGGATATTGGGGTTTAATCAACGTCACCTACGCAGACCTAATTAGGTGGGTTTGGTTTAATTCTCCGTCTAAAATCGCATCGTTAAAACATGCAAAAACGTGTTTTTGTAAATTTCTATGAATCTTCTGGCCGGATCCGAAAACAAATAATTAGTTCCCCGCCAGCAGACCGAGACGAGTCGAATGATACATACGTCTTAATGCACGGCGGTGCACAGGAATGATGGTGTAACCCGTCGTTGCACGATTTTTTATTTTAGGATGAAACTTTTTCGACGAATAATTTAGATTGTGCAGATATCGGGAAAAATAGTAAAAAAAATTGTAATTTGCATCTATGTTGTAGTATTGAAAATTTTTGATTCAAAGCACATGAGCAATGATGCACAGTTATACATTTTATCATTGCACATGTGCAATTTTTCGCAATGGAGAATATGACACGCATAATAGAATAATTAACTGTTTACATAAGAACTAATTACTAATAATAACTCATAATAATGTTATTAATATCAATAAATATATATAAGGATACAAAATGAAACTCTCCTTTTGATCAAGCATTTATTACCAAAAATATTGCTGGCTATTTCATGTGTATTTCACTTTATATCAATGAAAAGTAATGAAAAATCCTAAAGAATTTTGATCCTAGTTTAATGAGATTTTGACCTGGCACATTTCTCAGGAAACAAAAGTGAATCCTTTGTAATTTGGATTTTTACAGGTGGTTCTCTGAAGGTTTGAACAGAATGACTGATATTTTTACAGGTTGTTATATCTGAAGGACATATGAGGGCTCTGAGCTCATTTTCTGATATCGTTTTGCAATACCTTCAACGAATGTATATTTATTTTGTCGAAAATGTATGCATTAAAATTGGTAAAATCGAATAAATTCGAACAGAATATGTAATATTTCTAAACACTACATAACCTATACATAATGGAAATATATGCGCACTTATGCAAGATCCACAAAACAGTCGTAAAATTAATATAATCAACATAAACTAAAATCCGAATAATTCAACTCTTATAAAAAACTACACTTTTAAACGACAAACTTCTGTATTCAATTGAAATTATTTACAAACAAAAATTCACCCCAAAGCCGGTCGACAAGCCCTCATGGAGTAACCAACTATTCGCCGAGAAAAAATATTTCAGAAAAGCAAATCGCGCGCGATCTGTTGAGTGCTCAATGAATCAAATGGTGAAGAAACCCTTTTGAAATATGCCAATGTGCATGTAAAGGCTTATAACGTACAAATATAACTTGAAATAACTTACAAAAGTGGTTTTGCATACCTGCAATGCAGTGCATCAAAGGGCTAGCCATGAGTGAGGGATCCGCACCTACCCTGACTCGCAGTTACCCTAAAACTTTAAAGGGGGTAATACAGCGCACAGGCGCAACCCGCAACGCTCTGCAAACATAACTAGCAAAATTGCACATAACTCGGTAAGGATGCACTGTAGGGCGTTAAAATGTGATTTTCGTTTTCCGTAGGGGACCCGAGTTTTGTTGTCTATGTTCTAACCTACAAAATGTGACAGTTTTTGACGTTTTATTCCAAGCTTAGCGTTAAAGAGAAAAATACTACACTCCGTCGATCCGGTAGCCGAGATCGCTAAGGCAGAAGTGTCGTAACGATCTCGGACCGAAGGATCGCTGGTTTGAGTCCCGCCTCAGGCGTGATTGTCTTTGTGTTCGTCCCTTCACCCCCTTATCATCACCACGTCATTTCACCCTCATAGTTACCATAACGTTAACTCCAATAGTGATCGCTAATGCCCTAGATGTTGACGCGACATTAATTAACAAAAATACTACTCTCCATATTTGAATTTGTGTACGTTAAAATCATAACAATAATGATAATTGTAATAATTTTCGCACATAAACGATATTAGTTTTTACAAAAGTTCGTAGTAATATTTTTTTCCACTTACCATACAATACACATTAACATATGTACTAGAGACAGTGTATTTGACTTCCGAAGGACTTTGTTCTGTAGGCGGTTGAGGACACGCGACCATTTTCCGTTGTATTTCCTATCCATGTGGGAGGGGCTAGAAGTCCAATTATCCAACTGTTTTCATATGTTTTCAATTTCCGGAGGTATTGCAGGTAAATAAGGCAAGCAACACATCCTAATGACATAATAGTCGAAAATTCTAAAAAAAAAAAAATACAATAAATTATACAGGTATACTCTTTAATGATAGTCACAATAGACATTAAAAACATTAAAAATTTGATGAATTGAGGTCGAATTTCGACCATTGAGCGACTGCAAACATTAATAATATAACCATGTTTATTTTCAAAATATTTGTCCAACACAAACGAGAGCAATAAACATGCCGGTATATCCTTGGACCGTCGTACACGTTCGGTTGATTGATTGATTAGTGTGTGTGTAAGTAAGGGGTGAGGATATGATATGATCGCGCGCGCCCTGTGACCCGTTAGTTAGTACTACTCCAGCATTCTTTGGTGTTGATTGGAGGAACAGCGGAAATCAACCCATCAGAGCAGCCAGCCGCTAGAATTCTTCTCCAGACAGCGTCTAAATTCGATCTAGTGATCTTGCTAGAGTCCTAAAATCCTTATACAGTCTGGACTCGAACCTCCCGGTCAGAAGCACTGCAGTGAAGTCAGCTGATGCCCTGAGCCACTTTGCCGGTGTACATGTTCGATTTGCTGTCGGCAAGTATGGAGTAAACATCGACCCGTGTGACCCACTTTGTGTTAAATAGAATAGACACTTGTGATGCTCCTCCAGCACGGTTATGCTCCTCCAGCCAGGCCAATTATTTTTCTACTCCAAATTTGTTTTCATAATTCCACGTTCGTTTGGTTTCGTTTTTAATCACCGGTCTTTCTGAAATGAAACATGAGAGCTAAGACAACGTAATTCGACTGCGTTTTTCCTCTGGAGAAATACCCAACTCGTCGACTTCCTTTCTTGAAATCTGATAGTTGCTTCAAACTCGTACGTTCGATCTTCCTTACAAGAATACACTTGACATTTGTATCATTACTCTAAAAGTTGTATTTACGAACAACTTACTATGAACATCCTCAAGAGTCGCACACTCAACTTTCTTTGAATTTTTCTACGAGATGTTTAAAACCGTAAAATTAAAAAAAAAAAAACAGTGGTGCTATAACAGCACGAACTTTTTCGCATTTAGTAATGGCAATATTGCTTATAGTAATGGTTTGTTTGACAACTATGTTTGACGCCAAATTACACAAAAAATTCTCATATTTTCGAAAACTTCAACATAACCCAATTTCAAGATCTGTTTTTTATGAACACATTTCAGTAACAAAAAATTGTATCTTCATAATTGTAGTTGTAGGAACCAAAAAAATTAATTTTTAATTTTAAAAAATTTTTTAAAACCCAAAATAACCAAATGTTGAAAAATTGTACATGACCTGATTTCAAATATTTCTTTAAGGAACATTTTTTAGATATAGGAAGACGCCGAAATACTTTGAACTTTTTGAATATTCGAAAAATCAGAGTTCTCAACGATCATGAGACCTACATCATTCTCTTAACTACTCTTCTCTTCGTCTATACAATACCAAAGTTTAATAAAAAATGTTAGAGCCACTGTGTTTGAAAATTTTGAAAATGACCCAGGGGCTTCATGAAGTATACCCCAAAATTAAAATATATATTTCAAATTCAAGGGGCCGCGACAATAGCCAGATCGATAAGGGAATGTTAATTTTTTAGAAAATTGTCTTAACGGTTTAGCCACTAGCGTTGCTCACAAACGAACTGACGAATGGACAGACGTTTTGCCGTCAATCGAGTTTTCACTCCCAAGGACCCACAAAATATGGATTCTAGCTACACCACTTGTTTGATGATTTTTTGCCCTAAATTTAGCAACTGGATTTATCCACTTTTTCATTATGGGGGCACGACAATCAGAGTTTTTCTGTCGAAAATTCGCCGCTTTTTCCGCAGCATTACATACAGAAACTTTCTCTTTTTAAGAAGTTTCTTCTTAAAGGCGAAATAGTAAACATTATGCAGCAAAAATAACATCTGCATTTGTTATCTACATAATTCTGTTCAACGGAAAAATAACTTTACTTCATTTTCATTTGTAATGTTTTCGAATAGGATCGCAAGAAGTAATTGCTTTATTGTCTCTCAGAATCTACAATATTTCCACCGCTCGCTCTCGAAAGCTCGTGATCCCAGCGTTGTTATTCTACTTTTCAGCCTGCTGATCCGAATTAGGCCACAGAAAATTAAATACTAATTTTTTGGGGCCTTTTCGAGTAGCATTTCGTAAAAGATATTTTCTCAATTTGTTTTTGATGTTTTGTATGTTAATTATGATAATTTTGAAATCATTAGGAGTGTTCACGGCTCGGATATCCCTCATAATAGTTATATTGCTAATATCTAGTTTTTTAATGAACATTATTTTTCGAAGCCATTATTTAATTTACTCATAACATAAATTTGCCATTATTTTCCCTTCTTTTTATATTCGTTCTGCATTCGCTACTGGTTCGAGGTTAGTCACAAATCGTCACTAATACGACGGCGCATTGCAGCACTGTAGAAGCTGGCACGATTCCTGTGACTCCGGGGAGTCGATAGCACAATTAGGTCAGACGAGTGTTTATCATCAGGAAACTGGGAGAATAGTTTACGGGAGATATACCTCCTCCAGTGCATGTGAAAGGCATAAAAGATTTTTATTTTTATTTTTGTCTTTTATACATTACATTTTCTCGTACAGCGAGGACAGAGCTTTATAAGAATGAATAGAGATACAACTTAGTGCGAGTAGCACTAAGAGTCACAAACAGGAGAGCGAGTTGTTCAAATGTTCCTTTTTTATGTGTATTATTTCACTTGTCTTGTTTCGTACGCAGCACTAAAGTAAAATAAAGAATTTCTGCAGTGGAATTATGCTTCACATGTAAGTAATAGGCGGCGACTACGTTTATTTTCTCCTTCGTCCGACATATTTGTTCCTGTTTATGAAACTTATTCTTAGGTCATTTTTTTCTGTCGAGAGTGTGTGTTTCGTTTGTTAAAAATGAGTTTGAGTTATTTGAGGAAACTTTGTGGTCATGTGAAGTTGATTGGAACACCGAAAAACGTATACTGTTCTTCCACGATAGCTAACCGGCTGCAGCATGATTTGAGATTGTTTCTTTCTTTGTTATTCCTCCCCATTGAAATCATCTCAACCATCAGATGTCGAATTTTCGGTCTTAAATCCACGCTTGAGGTTTTTTTAGATGTAATTTCGCACACAGTTCTGAATTAAGATCTTTTAGAGTTGTTCCAAATATGGTTAAGATCCGGACTGTGGATGTGGTCAAACACATCCCAGGGGAACTGCTGCAGATCTGTTATAAGCCGAGCTGTGTATCCATCCTATAAGCCGGAAAGTGGATAATTCTTGGTCCTATTTACGTGTTTACTACGTACAATAACTTGTGTGGTCACAAATCTTATTTTGTCCTTGATTCCGAAAAATTGGCTTATGTAAAAACTGACTGTCTGTCCGTCGGTTCCTCCGCCCGTCGGTGCCACGAGCAAATAAACGGTTAAGACAATTTTCCTCAAAATTGATATTTCCCTTTCGATCGGACCGAACTTTAGTCCCTGCGAATTTAAAACCGATATTTTGTTTGGAGGGATACTTTTATACGAAGCCTTAATGACATTTTCAATTATCTTCCAAAATGACTCCATATTTTTTTTTTACATTTTTCATTGCAAAGTAGAATTAAGTTATAAACATGGCGGAGGTCCAATTTTCGTTGAACTTTAAATTTTCGAAATTTGAAAAAGTTATTTATTTAAGCGTCTTCCTGCAACTGAAATTTTAAAAATATAGATTTTTCTTCTTAATGTAATCTGTTCTTCAAAATTAGATATTTAAACAATGTCAGATACGATATTTTGAAAATTGATTAGTTTTCGTAATTTTGAGTGACGGTTACAAATGATGCGAAAAAGTGTGTGCTGTTTTGCACCAATACTTTTCTTTAATTTTTTGCTGAGTTTATAAAAACCATATAGTTTCGATTTTCATCAAAAAAAGAATCAATTCTAGTCCAAATAAAAGCCAGATATTTCAGTATCAATTCAAAATTCAATATGCAATTTATCCCTCAAGGTCTTCAAATAATGTCATGCACTTTTTTTTAGAAAATACGAGTAGTTGTTGAACAATAGTTAGTGACACTATGAGGAGGCAAAGTTTCGCAATGCCGCTCATTGTCCCACCCAGACAAACCCCTTAGGGGCGCTTGGCCCGCTCCAATCCCACTCGAGGCTTTTGGCATCGCTGAGAAGCGTGGGCTGGCGCTGCCGCTGGCGAGTCGGCTTCCGCGCTAGCCGCGTGGGTGGAGGCAGCGCGGGACGGGATGCGTCTCGCCTCAGCGGCCAGCACCCCGCCTCGGCCCAGGCGTCTCGCTTCGCTTTCCTCGCCCTTTGCCTTCTTTAACCGCCCCGCCCCAGCCCAGCCCAGCTTAGCTCAGCGCTGCCCCGCTCCTTACCCAGGCCAGCCAAGCCCCGCCCACCCCAGACTAGTCCAGTCCAGTCCAGTCCACCCAACCGCCCCGCCCCAGCTCAATCGAGACCCGCTCCAACCTCGCCCCAACTCCTTCTCAGCCTCTCTCTTCAGCCCCGCCCCAGACTTTTGCACCACAATAACGTGCTCTTACCACGGAATAGTTTTTAAAATTTGTTTGATGTAATTTGTGGGATCTTACCAAGAGTGCCCAGATTGGTTTTCATAATTTATTAAAAAAGTATCCCAAACTTCAGATGAATTTCCAGATAGATTGGTAAAAACGTCTTGTTATACTATTGTGAAATCATTAATGGAATTTTGAAGGTTTTTGTTTTCCGTAGGCATATTTCAAGAAATTACCAAAACACAAAGGCACTATTCAAAGTAGAGGTCCTACAACAACACTTACGGTACTATTTATAACGCTTCTATAATATTGTAATATTACAACTTGGAATATTTCAGTAATCTCTTCGAATACCTTCATCATCAAACGAAATGCGGGAGATTAAAAAAACTCATATATTTAATTTTGAAAATTTAATGTTTTAATAAAAAGTCAGTATTTTTGCCTCTCAAATTTTAGAAACAATTGCAGCGGGACTGTAATAAATACTGTAAACGATGAATAGGATCTATCTCCTCTCCACTGTTTTTCGCCCGTTGTCATGGCGTCTCTTATCACCTCTTTCGCGTCTGAACAATAAATGAAATCTTTTATTCCTTGAATATGTGTCCAAAAATTCAAAATCTAAATCTACTTTAAGACACACTGTTTTTCAACACCAAAAGTCTGGGACACTTTGAACATATATGAGAAAACACAATTTCACTTGTTTTATTTTGTCTTTTGTTCTGAAATATTTTAAGATTTTGCAGTCGAGATATCAGGTTGTATTAACTAATGAATATCCATTACAACATACGCTTTTCAAAAACGTTTCCCGTGAGTACATACTGGAAATGAGTCATTCCGTTAACTAATATCGAACTGCAATTCAGTATCTTCTACATAGATAAGTGGATGGACAGGGTAAAAAAAAGTCAACCTACAAGTTGATAACTGAATACCCGGACAATTCGTAAAAATATATCGGTTTGGGAAAATGCTGCTCTTGTTTAATGCAATCCGTATCTGATAAGTCAAGGAATTAGTATTCTTTCTGAACTCGGTGAACTTCGCATTGGCGCATTGACTCAAGAATGCATACAAATGGTTCAAGTGCGTCCTTTCATTGTATAACAGTAGACTTAACGTGTCGTGCATTCCTGCTTACGCGACTATTGTGATGACGCAATATGATTAAAGCAGTCTGATACATTTGAGAGAAAGTTTTTGTTTTCTTTTTCCTTCAAGGAAAGTCAGACTGATGGTCTGCGGGACGGTTCACTGTTCTATAGACAGATTTCCGCGTTCCACTAAGATCAGGTATACTGCACAGCATCTAGCAAGATACGAATAATAACTGCCTACCAAAGGGGACCGAATAACCCAGAGTTTAAGAACAAGTAGTCCCAAGATTACGATTAGTTCTAGTAGCGAAAAACAAAAACGCCCCTCTCAACTGACGGGGGCTTGTGGGTCTGCTTAACGTTTAGAGCCCGGCCTTGCAGGGAAAGCCGAGATCATTATCAGCCACCACCGCGATCGCGTAAAGATCGGCCAGTCACCCAATTCGTATGTACATTCAAATGAAAAAAAAGTCCCTTGAAATTCTGTTGGATATCTCGGAGACAATCTTGGACAGCTCGCGGTCCGCGAAGAGGGTGGGTATTAACCAATTGCACGACTTAGAACCTTAGTATCTATAGATTGGCTTAAAATTCCAAGAGGCGGGAAAAATGCTCTCCCGGGGGCGGGACCTCGTTTGTGTACGTATGAGGCGAAAATGTCTACATCTTTCGTTGACTGACAGATTAAGTCCGAGCGTACGGCAGTACGGAAGAATATTTGCGAACGGTGGTTTTGGCTAACTGGTCAAAAGAGCAGTGAATATTTAACTTATTAGCAACAATTAATCTAAGTATTTAGCAATAAATTTGCAACACTTGTCAAAATTGTTACTTTGCAATGTTCAACTCGGGAACAATTCGGGGACCCTCCTCTGGCGTATTAGCGCACATTTTGGAATTGTTTTTAAAATTGATAATTGTTACAAAATTGCTGGTAATTCATTGATTTCAGCTCTGGCATTTTAAATTTTTTCAACTGCTTTAAATGAGATGGAGTTTCGCATCGATGGTCTATCGCCTTTCGTTCTCGAAGTATAAAATTGTTCATAAGAAATCCGCATTTCATGAAAAAAAAACCTGTTTTTGCAGCCAATCCGTTCGCTCTTTGCACGTCTTGCACTCGGTTCAGACCGTTTTACGGAAGGGAGTTCAATCACAGCGTAGCGAACAGCAGTCGATTGCACTTTTGAGTCTCTGCGCATGTGCCAACTCGAACAAATCGAACTCTTAAGAGATAGCGGAGCCGGATTCAGCAGTCGACTTATATCGCTTGTTAATCGATCAGTCGGTCATGCTATATTGAATTTGTTCCCAACTCTAGTAGCAAAGTCTGCTGCGAACTGTATATTCCCGTAATTCAATATGAAATATTAATCATTTATTAATCATAAATTATTATACATATAAAATTTATTAATCCTCTGAGATGGCTCGTGGGCAGCGTACTAGCTTCCTTGCTGTGGTCCCCGGGTTCGATTCTCGGTCGAGGCACAAATATAGCTGTAGCTTTCCTATAAAATCGTCCCAGTTTCTGTAGCTCGAAGAAAAGCTCAAGCAGGCGGATCTAGCTAGTTACAGTGAAGAGAATACATGTTCGCCTCATGTCGCTCTTACCCTCAACCGTGGGAATTTAACTAGGCCGAGGTAAAGGAGACACTGGTAGCTGGCCGGCGAAGTCGGACTACCGACCCAATAACGCCAAATACTACATACAAAATTTCTTAATCATAAGTAATAATTTATTTAATAATAATTGTAGTAATAATTATATAACACGGACTACGGATGCGACATCGAATGCGATATTTTTAAAACAACGATGAAAAATTATTTCAGTACTTTAGGTTGTCTCACGATAAATTTGAGACTTTACATATTTTCAAAAATATTATATCATTTAATATTATGGTAAATTTTGTAATCGTGTACAATTAAGTTTAACCAAAGACAAAATCATAATTGCATTACTTTATTTATAAAGTTAAGAAAATAATCTACATAGATAAAACACAATGATTAACGCAAAACGGATACATACAAATACATACATCGATTAATGAACTTCTTTCCAAAATGTCATAATTTATTCAACATACACAAATGTACCAAGTTTCGTTATCTATACGCACAATTTCTTATAAATATCTAGTATTTTAAATTTGTAAAATGTTACTCCTTGATTCAGATGACGTCACAGGCTCGATGGAATAGCCAGAAGAACTTTCCTTCGGGCTTTTTGCAAACGGCGGTAGGTACGGATCGTCCCGTCCCGACCGTGACGGCCTAGTGCGTGCGACCTTACGGGAAACTATGTAATGAACTGAAACAATAAAAGACGACCCGCCCTTCCATCCGTGCCATACCGATCCAGTGCGCGCTAGGCTTTAAGGTAGTATGTTTGTTAGAACGACCACGGTCAAGAACCCCCCAAAATACTTTAAATAATAACAAAATCTCTGTTCTTCAAGATGGTAAGAAAAAATGATCTTTACTCTCCTAATTTTTGAATTAAATAAGTTTAAACTAGTACAGGCACATGGAAAAACTTTCGCGGTCGTAGTTTTTTTTAAGTTATTGAAGTTATTCGATGAAAGTAATTTTATTCTTTTTTGAATAAGTAGTAATTTTTTTAGGAATCGGATGATATTAAATTTAATATACATCATCGGGCATTTTGAGGAGTAATTGATAAAAAACTGCTGCAAAATTCATCGCAACCGAAAGTATTGGCTCTCGGCGTAAGAGTTAAGCTGATAAATCACGCTATTATCACCACGGTTTGTCTTAGGGTACAAGATAAAACCACCCTAACTTAAAACTTTGTACACCACTCAACCTCATACTATTTGACGATAATTCTCTTTCATTGCAAAGAATGTGAACTATATGTTGAATATTAATATTCAATACAGAAAGAAAAGTACGGACGCCCGAAGTCAATCTAACCTCTATTAGGTATTGCCTTCTTATGAAAATGAAAAAGCATGCGAGAGACTAAATTTCTTGGTAAACGTTTTTCTTCTAGAGCAACTATTCAATACGGCTCCACACATTCGTTATTCGGCGAGTAACGAGCCACCGTTCGCCGAACCCCAAGTAGTGTGGATGAAGTAGCTTACTATTTGCTGAGTGACGAACATTCGGTGCTCGCCCTACCCAACGCCATCCGGTCTTTAGGACACATGAAACGGAACGAACGTTCGCCAAACACAACGGCTGCTCGGGATTGGGCGAGCCGTAGCTTTCTGCTCGGCGAATGCCGAATGTGTGGAGCCGCCTATAGTCCGCAGATGTCATAAATGGTCGAGTATTTGACTAGCGACTGGCACGAACATACCACCTTAATTTGCGTTTTGTTGTTGTTGTTGTTGTACGCTACGTTGGAAGCGGAGGCAGAGATACTTGCGGCCCCAACACTCGCATAATGATGCTTCGAAATAATTGTCAATAACTTTTTTCGAGGAAACAAGTTATTGCGTTTAACGGCGATGTCGTCAGTTATTCTGTGAGAAATCTGTTCACTTTCCTGAGGTCACAAAAAGAGAAGGCTACAGTAAATGCCGTCTCAAAACATCGACTTCCTAGCTATTCGACAGCCAGCCTCGGCCCCAAAAATTTAGATTCACATTTTGTGTACAAAGCACACAAGAAAATCAGTAAAGCAAATTAGTAGCAAGCAAATTAGGCAAAGCAAATTTGTAGACTGCTATAATCCCTAGCTGGCATTGTGCTATCCGATGTTTTCTGAACAGCGAGAGTACAGTAGATGGCTCTATTTTGCGCATGCGCAGCGTCTCCCTTCTGTTGTCTCGTTCGCGCTCAAGAAGAGTAAGTTCACAGGTGCTGATTAGCTGTCGACGCTTTTCATACACACACCCACCACTAAAGGTGAATCTCCTCCTTACGGTCTTTGTGTTCGCGCTTTAACTTTCGTAGATGGCAGATATATCTCATACGAACTCTTATTGATAATTTCCGACTTATGGCAAATCGGTGGATATTGTTGCTGATTATCAATAGCTACTTAATAATTTTCAATCTTTCCTTTTTATTGTAAATATAGCAGTGAAACTTCCATTTTGATATTTAAATTCGCTTGCGTATTATTAGCTTATAAAAAATTATTTTGCAAACATAAACTCTGATTTAAATACAAGTAGAATTGACGATTGATCAGCTGAAACCCGGTTACACAAAAGGGAGCTTCAATTAAAACTAATGGTGCTAAAACAACACGTACTTTCAGGCCCGTACTTTCACACAACCGTACTTTCGCAAAATTATGCGAAAAGGACTCAAATTTTCGAAAAATTGTACATATTTATTGTACAATTGAAAAATTGTACAACTGTAATCTTATTTCAAAATCTATCTTTAAGGAACGTATTTCATTAAGGGAAAAACATTTATCTTCATAATTGCAGTTGTAGGAAGACTCCGAAACATCAGGGTTTTTCAAAGAAAATGAGACCAGCACCACTCTTTTAAACGTTTCTTTACACTATCCAACAACAAAAATTAATAAAAAACGATGGAATCATATTTTTTGAAAAGTTTGAAAAAGTCCCTGGGTCTTCGTGTAAAGTACCCGCTCCAAAAAAGTTAAAATTTCGGATTCAAATTGTTAGAAGACTTTCTAAATTTACTAACTGGATTTATGTCCTTTTTGTTACCAGACGCCATCAATAAGTGTTGTTTTTGTTTTGTTTTCGAAAATTCGCCGTTTTTCGCAGATTTCATCTCTCTCTCTCTCTCTCTCTCTCTCTCTCTCCTCTCTCTCTCTCTCTCTCTCTCTTTCTCTCTCTCACACACACACCTCAACTCTTCTCTCTCTTTAACTCTCTCTCTCTCTCTTAACCTCTCTCTCTCTTAACCTCTCTCTCTCTTAACCTCTCTCTCTCTTAACCTCTCTCTCTCTTAACCTCTCTCTCTCTTAACCTCTCTCTCTCTTTAACTCTCTCTGTCTCTCTGTCAGTCTGTCACTCTGTCACTCTGTCACTCTGTCTCCGTAGCATTTTGCATTCTGGTGAAGTACTGCCCCGTCTGATACTTTGTGATATTTTATCTTTGATATCGCTACTAAAGAGTTTATTTCTGTCGTAAGTATAATGCTTTTTTCATAAAGATTTTTTAGTTATTATTTAAAAATAACAAACATTTCTGAAAACATTTTTTAGCACACGTTTTTAAATTTCGTTTATTCTAGTAACAAAGACTTTCTTAAAGAGTGTTATTGATAGTGATTGCTATCGTTCCATGACTAGCATGTGTGTTTCGACTGTTATCCAGTTTTTCGGAAACAAAGCAGGCACTGGAGTCGACCATTATCTGCATATTGACAGTTCATTCTCTGTTTTCACAAAAGATTTCCCTATGTTTTCGATAAAAATTAATAAAACAGATACGAACAAATAGTTATTGATCATTGTTACACTTCATGCCAGTCGTTTTAAAAGACGCTATAAAAGATTCAGGCGAATTCTACCACTTAATTATATCGAGCGCACTCTCCGAACAGGTGCTCCAAGTCGCGTCATCAAGATAAAGTCCCATTTCACACGAAACAACGCATGGGGCGATAAGGTTGCAATATCCGTTTCTGAGGGACCAAAGGACGAAGCGGTGAGTCATTCCATACGTAGACGTGCGCACAAGGAGAGGGCGCTCCCCCCTCTTTCTAGCCTCGTAATAAAATAGATGTATTACGACATTATTTACGAATTTTTTCAAAAATTATTTTTTTAAAGTATTGTTAGTCCAGGTTTATGAAAAGACTTAAGTTGACATTTTAAAATTATTGGGCATCATTTTTATACACATGTCAATAAAGAAAAAGATTCCATTAAGGGTCGAACAAAATTATTAACCCGTCTGTTTTTGAAGAAAAATGTCAGACTATTTTTGAAATTATTATGAGATAACAGATATTATCATATTCTCTGTTATAAAATGGATTATTTTAGTAAATATTGGGATGAATTATATTGATCTCATGTATGAATGTTATAAATATTTTAGATTTAGGAAAAAGTCGATTAAGAAACAAAACAATGTAGCTATGATGTGACTTTGGCGTAAAATATGATACCGTAAAAACCAGGTAAAAGAAAGATAGCACGGCAATAGGAAATAAATATATGGAGTTATTTGCATTCTCTGAATATTATACATTGTGAGGATAAATACACATTAATTTAATTTAATTACATATGAACTAAGAAATATCATATTAGAAAAGTTATGTCATATGTGATGCATTACGTCCTCATGTTAACGTAGACAGCTGGATTTCTTTGTCATAGTTCACCACAACATACATGATGAAGTCTTGGGAAAAAATAAAACATTTTCTTTCCTTAAATATCACTGATCCTCACCTTTTTAACTGGTCAATTTAGTTATACACATGTTTTCCAAAATTCTTCTGAATGGATTAAAAAAATTAGATGTATTTATTAATTGGTAATCAAAGTTATAATTTCATGTTTTGCCGGTGTTTTTTTAGTGGAAAATACAGAAACATCAAAGAAAGCAAGAGGCTTGGGAAGTTGATCCCTTGCCGCCATTGATATCGAACGTAAGTATTGGGGAGGGGGCCCCAATACATAAACAGACTTCACTTCGTCATGCAACAGAAATAACTTATAACGGTTAATTTTAATTAGAAATAATTTTTTTTTCGAATGAAAAATAAATTGATGCCCCAATTATGTCGGGGCCTTTCGCAAGTTGCCCAGCTGCCCGCCATTCATGGTGCTCCAATCTTTATATAGGCATTTGGAAGTTTGTTATTTTAATTTGGTCTTCTAATTTATGGAGTATAAAGTATGATACGTGGATGTCAACTGGCGCGTTTTCCACAGAACATTACAGACAAATATTGTAAAGTTCATATTTAAAGGCACGGGAAGGAGAGCTGGCACACTTCATGACGAAAAGAAGAGAACAATTGGCACGATCAGCCAAGAACATGCTAGTGATTAATTTTAATTAGAAGTAAATGCATTTATTTGGTTTGAATGAGAAAAATCGTGGTTCCAATTAAGCTTCCCCTTTCTGGACGCCCTGATAAAATATGCCACATACAAATAAAGAATTTGAAAAGATTTTTGAGAAAAAAATTTAAAATGTACCAACAGATTCACGTAAAGTTCCTCCAAAATTAAATAATGTTTTTCAAAATTACAGAGATTCCAATCGGACCAAATCGATCAGGGTATACTAAATTTTGAAAAAAATCCTACAAATAATTAAGATGTTGGTGTTGTTCACAGACGTCCAGGTATTCAGACGTATATACATAGTACGTGAACATGAAAGTACAAAGTTCAATGTTTAAGAGGGCCCAGATATAATTGCTCCCTTTTGATTTTGGCTGCGCATGCCAATAACGAGTTTACTTTAATATAATTTAAAACTTGGGCGCTTTGTTGATTGAATCATTACATTTCGTAAGCAGTCCGCCACTTCGTCTTGACATATGAAAGTGCTCCTTTATGTCAAAAGGTTGTTCACCTGCGGTGTACCCAATCCTCTCTCAACTGTACTGTACTCGGGCGCAAAAAAGCGTGTTCGACCGTGAAGTTCACACCTGGTGGCGCTGCGGAGTAACTACGGCGTGTCGCAAACTCTTCACCGAGGCCACTGTGCAATTGTATGGACATGCGCGATCCTACTATTTAAAAACGTATGCCGCAGCTGAATATGGCGATTATGTACCTACTCTTTGGAACGCCGGAGCAACATTCATGCTGAAGTTTGCAATGAACACTACTCGAATCACCGTCAACCCACTCAATACGTACCTGTCTCGATGTACCGAATGTGTGCAGAGGCCCGTGTTAACGTAACGAATTGCGACGTCAGTTTTTTAAGTGACCCACAAACCAACATTTTACGCTTTTCGATTGTTTCTTTTGGAGTTACATGATGACGCAGGTGAATGCGACCCCGTGTAAGTCCGCGCTGGAACTGTTTGTGCTTGGGTCCAGTTCCCACGAGCCCCAGATATTGGGTTGTATAGAACGCAACCCCTGCTTGCTCTGCGACTATTTTTAATTTTAGTATTATCTATAAGTAGCGGACCCGGCAACGCTTCGCTATTGCAGTCTAATAAATAAACACAATTGAAGTTCAAAAACAATTTATTCAGTGAAGTTAACTACCCATTAACTACACTGTACTACATGACACTAAACTTTAGAACTCAATAATTTGAATTATGTTGTGCACCACCAGCATTGGGTTCAGACTTCCTACATATATCACGACGTTATAAATCGAAGAACGCCGTGCAGTTCAAAAAGATATCTATAGATCGCATTTCAAGCAACGACCTCTGGGAACGGCGTTGAGCTCACCTCGTCGATTCACTTAGCTAAAACAACGCTCCCATGTGTCCAATTTAATTCAAACCACTCTTTTAAATACTCCGGATACTAATAACATAGTGCGAATATATAAGCGAAATTGGTCGAGTAGTTTTTACGTCTATATGCGACAGACATACACACATTCCCTTTTATTTATATAGATGTGTGCTTCTAATTTTCGAACACAAGAAGCCGTAATGGACGGCGGATATCTACCTCCTACAAAATTCCTTTACGCGAATTTGCGCAGACGCCTTACATGAGCAAAAGCAAAAATTGTGTAACTACTAATCTAGCCAGTCGAATATTACAGTATTCGGTGACGCTTGTGTTCGCGATCATTACAACCCGTGGTTACATTTAGGTCCGGGGACGTGGTAAATGAACAATTTTTATTTCTCTTCGAACGGTAACTTTCCTACGTGTGCCTCTACCTGAGCAAATTTTCTACCATGCCTTTCGATAGTCAAGTCCTGCTTTCTATAAAGATTGGTTCACACGTAATATTTAAGATCATGCCAGTTTTGTCACAGCAAAGTTTTTTTGTAGTCAAAAAGTTGGGCGTTCCACATGAACTGATTGAGATTTAACAAACACAAAAGCAAAAGAAAAAGAAAAAATTGGACTAGAGCTTTGTATACAAGCAAGACTGTTAGAATTTACCTATCATCCCAGACTCACGACAAAATGTTAGTGCTGCAATGACCATTTGCTCGGTCACACTCGCTCGAGCGTTGCAACCTCGAGCTCCATGAAGGCCCAGCGTCCTGCGATCACAGCGGGCTGATTCAGAGGTGGGGACAAAGGCCTTGACGGTCTGATTTCGCCTCATGAAGGTGACAAGTGACGTGCGATAGCGTTGCAGAATGGACATGCATTGTGTATTATCTACGTCAACAACAAATATAGGGAACATTTAAGCTAATATTCTCTGTATTAATGCTATATTTGTGTACAAAAGAACCGATAGATTATTTCAATGGCTATGGTAGTTAGGCCCGTACGTGTAGTGCATTTATGTACAGGTGGGTGATGCTTCATTCCCCGCTAGAACATATCTGGCTCAGACCTACACGTCAACATGCTGAGGTCTTCAGGTTTCTCCCGTCAGCGGAGGACCGCCCCAGCTGGGACAAGCTCTAAGCCCTCACCCGCATATACAGCCCGACGAGCCCTTCATGTCTCCCGTCATATGAAGTGGTGTAGTTTGTTTGTTGTTGTTTTTTACGAGGGTAGGTGGAAATCTTCAGAACACACTGGACAGCCCGTACTACTCAGCGTGTGAGATTTTTACTCACTGAAATCGAACCTCTCTTCTCCATCCTCTCCGCGGAACCGCCTTAGATTACTCGGAGAGGGAATAGTGACCAGTCACATGACTATTTAATATATCCTGTGTTAGTCGACTGGGATCAGGATTCTTCCCTCCTTTCTTTTCCAGGCGTTCAATTCAGCAACTCTAGACAATACTATATATATATATATATATATATATATATATATATATATATATATATATGATATATAGAGAGAGAGAGAGAGAGGACACACACACACACACACACACATCGACATCAAAGTCGCATCCCTAATTTCTATCCCTTGCATGAAAAGAACGGAGCGCCTCTTCTTTATCGGATGAAAAATGTCACCAAGCACTGTTTCACAATTGACGCTCCGATGTAAACGGACCTGCGAATTCCGCCGTCGCATCTGACAAGGCTACTGCAAGTAAGCCATTTTAACAAATTCAAATTCCTTATCTTCTCCGGGTAAGGTTTCTGGCTACGCTCTAAAGGCATCTAATTGCGCATGCGACTGTTGCAGATGGAGAGCGCGGGGATGCTTGCGACCGTCGCTGTGGGGTTGAGTATGTACGACTGCTCCCTCAGCACCAGCAGCGATATAGTGTGGGAAATGACGCGCCTCTACTATTTCTCTCGTGAGTACGACCAGTTGCATGCAGAGAATATCCCCCTCTCCGAAATTGAAAAATACCTTCCGAAAGAATCATTAATTTCAAATGTAAATGTAAGGTGTATTTTAAAATTTCATTGTTGATTTAATTAAAAATACTTCTCATTATTATTTCAATACATATATTATCCTTCAATTTCTGTTTAATTCAAAATAATTTTTACTTTTTCGTGTACGTACAGTTAACATACGTAGTAAAGAGAATATTGTGTAATGCTGCGGAATATCAATTTCGAGATTTCAATGAAAATACACGTTTTGGATTCCCTCATATAAAAAAGGTTTTTTTTTTTTTTTTTTTTTTTCAGTACGTCCGTTCGTTCTTCTGTTCATCCCTCCGTGTACAACACTAGAGCCTAAACTATTCGTAGGATTTTTTCCAAACTTAATATACTCCGGTTGATCTGGCCAGACTCTAAACTACGATTTTCAATAGCATTCTTTAAATTTTGGGGGTACTTTATCTTAAGCCACAGGCACATTTTCAATGGCTGTAATTTTTTTCTGTAAGTTTCTTATAAGAACAGGGTGAAATACATTTGTAAAGATGGCGAAGGTCCGATTTTCACTATTAACTCTGCATTTTCAAAATACTGCGAAGTGTTTTCGACGATTTCCTACAATTACAAAATTGAAGATAGAGATTTTTTCTTCAAATGACATCTCTTCATAACCATTTCTTTAATTATTGTGATGTATATATATTTTTTTATTTTATTTTAATAGCTTTCTCCTAATTATGAACCCAATATTTTTAAAAGTGAACCCAGTAATTTAAAAATACTTACGTGGAATAGCTCACCACGTGTGTTTTACAAGAGCTTCCCCTCTTGCAGGAGGCCATTGCCCTTTACGGGACACACTGGGCTAATTCATTCCTTCATTTTCAAAAGTGAATAATACTATATTAAAAACAAAATGTTCGCAAAAACTGTTCCATTTTTTTTAAACATTTTGTACGGGTAGTGTTAAGTGCACTGCATAAGATGACATAAACGCCATTTTGCTGTATTCTTTTGTTGTTGTTTTTTTTCAAAAAATACACAAATATAATATTTTTACTTTCTCGCATGTACTTGTTAAGAAGATAAGGTGCACCGGAAAATGGCGAAAGTGCGGCAGAAAAAACTCTTATTGCTACCGCTGGTAACGAAAACGTGGATAAATATTGTCCCTATACATCGTACACTACTTTTTCGAACTCTATGTGTAGTCAGAACCATGTTTTGGGGGTCCTTAATAACGAAAAATCGATTGACGGCAAAAGTCTGTCCGTCTGTGGTCAACGCTAGCACCCACCTCTTTAAGCCGATTTCCTCCAAAATTCCCCAAATCGATCTGAACGAACTCGACGCTTTGCGAGTTTCGAACGGCTATCGAACATAGCGATTGACTTTTTTTTTTCTTTCGGTATTTATTTAGTCACAAACAGTAAAAGACTGTATATATCATGTGCGCACGTATTTTTTTTGTTTCAAAATTTAAGTAGTATATGATTTAGTGTAGGGATCACAGAATTTTGAAAATGTGCACACAATTCACTTTTCCCTAAAGCACGTCATACGCAGTTTTTAAATGTTTTTTTACGTAAAATAAGTAAAAATAAAAAATAAAATAAAAAAATATCATATCCGCACGCTTTATTGAGTTTCAGAATCCATTCTGAACAATTCAACTATTAATAGATGAAATATGGAAATAATAGTAATAGTAAACATTTAAAAAGCAGAGATTAACATTTCAAAAACTAGATATTTTGCTTCCGAGTTATAGAAAACTTATTTGTAACGGTAAGCGAACTGCAGATTTGATTTTTCTGTATTGCTTACAAAATAGAAACTCACCCTAAGCTCTACTACCACTACAAGCAAAACGAGAGCTCAACAAAACGTGTGCATAGTGAAGCTACATTTACTTCCAGAAGCACATCAAGGGGCCATCTCAGCATTTGCTCAATGGATCAGGGAAACTGGACAAAAACCTGATCGAGATGGGGGGACATAAGTAGTAAAGCAAAATTATTGTAATGTTGCGGCAGAAATAGAGCAATTTTTCGAAAAAAAAACTCGTATTGCGAGGGCTGCGCTAGCACCTCAACTACAAGTATTCAATTTTCTCCAACATTGATATTCCTCAATTGATCCGTCGAACTCGAGGCCCTGCGAGTTTGGAACAGATATTTTAATTTTCGGGGGCACAAAGTCTTAACATTTTTTAAATTCTGTCAGAATTAGCCCTTATGTTTATTAAACTTTTTCCTGGGATAGCACAAAGGACGCTTAAAACAATGGCACAGGTCTAATATTCTTTAAAATCAGAATTTTGGAAAATTGCAGAAGTTCATTTTTGAAGATACAAATTTGTTTTCCTAATGAAATCTGTTCTTCAATAATATCTTTGAGTTTAAGAACTTTTCACTAAAAATTTGAAGTTTTTTAAAAAAGGTTTTTAAAAATAGCAATCTTTTGTTTTCGAAAAACTTCATTTGAAGTCATCTGAAGCACTTCTACTTATAAGCGATAATGTATACAAATCGATGGAAATGTGCATATGAACGGCATGAGAGATATTTAAAATACATTTGTGTAGTTTTTGAAAAAACAAAAAAACAAAACAAAATGAATTTTACGTCACATTAAACAGTAAATTTGCCATATCCATTGGAAAAGTTTGAATAAAAAAATTTGAAGTAATTTTTGAGAAAAAAATGCGGAAATTTGAGCTCTTTTCCAGAAAAGAATATTTGAGAAACTTTATTTGAGATTTTTAAAAAAAAAAAAAAACAATGAAATATACAATTGAGAGACAAATACAAAAATTACTTTTTTGTAATTTTTGAAAAAACAAAATAGAGCAATATGGCTTTTACATCATGGTATAGGGTTCGTTTGGCACTAATCCAACCAAAAAGTTTAAAGAAAAAATTGGAGCCGTTTTTGAAAAAATCTTGCTTTTGTTAGTTTTTAAAATGGCAAATATTGGGCACGCATTATTGCACAAAAACTACTATAATTTTCAAAAACGTCTACATGACCTTAATGAAAGAACTATTTATAGGCAACAAGTTTCATTTGAAAGGAAAATCTTCACCTTCAATTTTGTAGTTGTAGGAAGACAAAAAAAATTCAAACTTTTGCAATTTTCGAAAATTCAGAGTTAACTGTGAAAATCGGTTACCTTTATTTTACTCTATTCTTACAAAAAATTTACAGAAAAAATTTGCAGCGGTTTTTGAGAAAATGTCCGGGGGGGCTTCATGTAAAGTACCCCCAAATTTTAAAGAATGTTTTTCAAAATTTCAAAGCTTCAACTAAACTAGAGCCATAAGGACAGGAGTCTCTTCAAATTGGAAAAGTCAACTCAACGGGCGACTGAGTGAATGGGCGGAAAAGCACAGTAAAATATCAGAATTGCAAGCAGGCTTTAGGAGAGGCTTCGCGACTACCGACAATATCTTTGTGTTAGATACCCTAGTAAAGCAGGCGCTTGCCGTAAACGGGCCACTTATATTGCAGTTTTGTAGATTTCGAAATGGCTTTTGACTCTATCAATAGAAAGCTTTATGGCAAAAACTTAATGAGCTAGGCGTCTCACGTAAAGTTTTAAAAGTGTTGCAGAGCATATACGAAGACGTAAATTTCTGTGTCAGGTGCGGTGATGGAAGTACAACGCGAAAAATAAAATCGACAGTAGGAGTAAGACAGGGCTGTCCTCTCACCGCTATTGTTTATCTTGTTTATAAACGATTTATTGACGTGGTTACAGGATGCGGATACATCTGCGCCGGAAATTGAGGGCCTGAACATTCCGGACTACTATATGCTGATGATTTAGTTTTATGTTCGGAGACTATTGACGGCTTACAAAAAAGTTTAAATATCCTAGAAACGTATAGTGAAACATGGGGATTAAAAGTAAATATTCAAAAAACCAAAGTAGTTGTCTTCAAGAATGGATTTATCTGGGGTAACAAGGAGAAATGGTTTTACGCTCAGGAGGAGATTGACCGGTAAAACATTTACATATCTTGGGCAAAATTTTCCATGAATGGGGATGGAGTAAGCACTAGCGGCGGCGCACGTAAAGGAAGAATTGCGCTCAAAGAAATCGTTTGCGCAGTGCGCAGGGTTCCGGAATTGCCTTTAAAGGTGTGCGAGACGATGTTTAAATCGCTAGTTCTCCCAGCAATGAATTATGGGGCAGAAATTTGGGGAGTGGATAGAATAGATCGACTAGAAAGCGTCGAAACAGATTATTTCAAATTAATTCTCGGAGTCTCTAGATTCGCAGCAAATGCCGGAGTCCTAAGAGAGGTCGGTAGTGTAGGAATTTGGAAAGATTTTAAATGAAACCCATTAAACTTTGGATTAAATTAGCAGGTGAACAGGCTGACTCACTTATAAATAGATGTTTTCGGGTGCAGTTACAGGGAAGCAACCAACGCTACTGGTCGTATAAAATTAAACTGCTACTGGAACGTTCAGGTCTGGGAGACGTTTCTCCGGAAATGGTGGGAGATAGGGGAACACGTGACATAGAACGGTTAATTTCGGATAGACTTGCGGATATTAAAAGGCAAGAGATCCTGGCAGCAACGGCCGAAAAACGTTCGCTAGTTGCGCAAATTCCGCGAGTCCGTTATGGGGTTGCGAACGTTACGTAAACACACTGCAAAAGGACGCAAGAGGGGATACGCTTGGTTCAGGGTCGGGGCTGGATGCAACGTAGATTAAAGGACTCGAATGGTAATGGCATCTGTGTGCTTTGCGGTGATAGGAAGATTGGATCCATATCCTTTAATTTGCAGTGCGACCGAAACTTGGAGAGGAAAATGGATGGAATGGGAAATTACTACTTCCAACACAGGAACGTAACGCTCGCCCAAAACATTCTAGGGGATAAAAGAGCTAACTTCATGAAAGAATTAGGAACATTTCTCGGAAAGGTTCGGACCACTAGAGAAACTGAAATTAAGGAGTGGGAAAACAGCAGTGGTTAGTACGAGCAGAGCCTAGACTGAGAGAAATATTAATAAATCAATAAACTAACAATAATTAAGTTAGTCAGTAAGTTATGTTAGGTTAGTAAACAGTACAAAAAAATAAAAGTTATAAATTGTAGTCAATTGTTAAGTATAAGTAGATAAATAAGTCAATAAAAAATATATATATATTAACTTAAATTAATTAAAATAAGTTAAATAAATTAAAATTAAATTAATCAAAATAAGTTAAAAAATTAAAATTAAATTAATTAAAATAAGTTAAATAAATTTAAAATAAATTAAATTAAAATAAAATAAAAGGAAACGGTTAAAATAAAGCACATTAGGGGCGAAGGGAAGTGGAATCGGAAATGTTAGGGCAGAGGCGTTGGTGCGGACGATTTTCTGTGGTGCTGTTTGTTTTCAGGTGCGGTGGAGGCCAAACACTGGAAGGAGAATGCCTGACGCCCGCGCCAAATAAATAAATAGTCTAAAAACCGGATAGAGTAGCATGTACTCGGCTTCTGACGGCAGGTTTTTCCCCCTTCAGGGGTTTTTCCCTCAGCCGTACCTTATGGTCTCGTTTCCATGGCTTTGAGGCGATGGAGAGACCATTTGGGTGAATACCAGAAGGCGAAAGGTTAGAACGCGGTAGAATGTAGGTATTGTAATGGCTTAAAGGCCTTGGCTAGCCACATTGGATCAAGTTTCTAATTTGGCTGTAATAATTACCTATTAAATAAAAAATTGGAAAAGTTTAGGCGCTAGTAGTGTTCACAGACGGACGGACAGGCGGTTTGAAAAAAACAACACTTTCTCAGTATCAGGGGACCCAAAACATGTATTTCCATTGAAATCTCGAAATTGATTTTCCAGAGCATTACATAACTTTCTGTATACGACGTATATTACTCCATAAATAAGTATGTATAAGAGAAAGTTACTGGAAGTGCTACAGAATGGCACAGACTTTCTCGTACCAAATTTTTCTAATTTCCTTGGTGTGGTCTGGCTTTAAGGTCTTGGTCCATTCTCTGGCTACGTATATTACTCCCATATATACGTATGTATACGAGAAAGTAACTAGAGGTGCTACGGAATGGCACAGACTTTCTCGTAGTCTTAAAGTTTTCTAATTTCCTTGGTTTGGACTGGTACTGTACAGACTTGCCCCTCCTTGGCCTTCTGCTATCTATCGCCGATCAGAGTCCATTTAAAAGAAAATACTCAACTTTTCAGTTTCCTAATAGTATAACCAAAATATTATTTTAAGAATATTAAAGAAGGGTAAAACCTTGTTCTAAATAGTAATTTTCATTGCAAAAATTGGAGCCGTTTTTAAGAAAATGGCGTTAAGCGTTACTACAATAACGAAATTTGAAGCTCTTTTTCATAGGAATCTATTGAGTTTCCAAAAGTTATTTAAATCATTTAAGAACTTCCACCAAATTCAATAATGTATAAAAGGAAATGAAGGGTGAGAGATTGAAAAACATGTAAATTTGTGTAATTTTTTAAAAAAGAAAAGGATACAGCAAAATGAGCTTTATGTCATATTAAACAGTGCAATTAGCACTATCCATTGGAAAAATCTGAAGTCATTTTTGAGAAAATGGCGTTTGAGCGTTTCTGAAAACCTTTGCATATATTTTTTATTGCTCATTATATTCTGTTATAGTGCTCATTTTTACAGAAAAGTATGAGTTTTTGAGAAATTTATTTGACAATGTTTAAAGCACATGTACTCATAATAAAGTGAAGAAATCACCTCTAGTGTAAATATTTCCGACGTGAAAAATAAAATTTTTGTAATTTTTGAAAAAAAATAAAGAATAGAGCAATATGGTGTTTATGTCATCGCATACGGTGCATTTGGTACTATCCCTACAAAAAATTTAGAGCCATTTATGAGAAAATCTTGTTTTTTGTTATTTTTTAAATTGCAAATATTGCATGCACTATTGCACGAAAACTACTAAAATTTTCAAAAAAATCTACATGACCTTAATGAAAGGGACATTTATAGACAACAAATTTCATTTGAAGAAAAAATCTCTATCTTCTATTTTAATGTTGTAGGAAGACACAGGAAAGAATTCAAACTTTTGCAATTATCGAAACTTCAAAGTTAACCGTGAAAATCGGACATATGCCACTTTTATAAGAGTATTTTACTCTGTTCTCACAATAAATAATTAAATAATAAAAATATGAAATAATAAAAAAATTAGAGCCGTTTCTCAGAAAATTTTGAAAATGCCCAGGGGTTCATGAAAAGTACCCCCAAATTTTAAAGAACACTAAGTTAACACCGCCCTTTCCATATGTAACATAGAGCATGCGTGCGTGTGTGGTTGTGTTGGTGTGTGCGCTATGCGCGTTGCGCTGCGTGTGTGTGTGCTGTGCGGCGTGCGTGCGTGGTGTGTGTGTGTGCGTGTGTGTGTGCGCGTGCGTGTGTATAGCACATCATTACAGGCGTGTTTCATAATTTGAAGCATTTGTAAATGAATATGCTTTTCAATGGCCCTAATGGGGAGTGGAGGGCGCTTTTCAGTGGCACCACAATGCCAAAATCAAAATTAAATATGATTATTTCATTCGAGATATTTGCTCCAGGTATATCGAATTCACCTTTTAATTTAAATCAAAAGACCTTTGAAATTAAAACTGTGAATTATGCATTTCATACATTTTTTAATCTTGACAATTTACCTTTAGGGGTGAGATATGGTTGTAAAGCAATTAACATTTCTCATTTCTTTTCTGCTCAGGTGCTAAGTGCAGCCCATACAAGGTTAAAAATAATGACTACTTTATTAATGGCGTGAACAAAGCTGCCAATCGTACTGTGATTTTCATGAGCCTCTACACGGTACTATACTCTTTCTGGTTTATTGGATCAATTCTTCTTCTGGGTAAGTTGTGTTATCACATATTTGACTAAATTGGTGGTCACATGACCTGGTGAAATAATGGTGAACAAATTCAAAATTTATACCCAGATTTCTAAAAGATCTTTTCCTAGCAAGTTTATCTGGTAGTTTCATTAATAGATTAAAATTCTCAAATGACCAGTGTGACTGAAGGACAAATAAAATTAAAATTAAAAAAGGTTTCTTGATAAAAAATTCAAACCTGAAAAACTAATTGGAACCACAATGAGAGGGAGTGATATATAAAAGAATATAAGTATGTAAATTATCAATGGGCCTTCTCAAAATTTTAATTAAAATGTTTATCTTCCATCAGTTTGTACGTATAAAGTATTTGTAATCATGCAAATAATGAATATTGTGATATTGATTGAAAAGCATTGTTTGGTGAGTACTTGCTAAGAAATAAATTTGTATTATCCAAAACCTGTCTATTAATCTGTGAATGCAACTGAATAGAACTTGTACTGCATAGTAATTTTTCCAAAATTGATATTTTGCTTCTGATCTGCCTATACTTAAAGTGCGAATTGAAGTGTTTTTTGGGGGTGAGGATATTTTACATGAAACTCAAACTAAACTTTCTTTTCACTGACTCAAAATCTTTCTTTTCTTTTTATCCTTTATTATTTATTTATTACCTTATATGGGGGTTGGAGAAAATAATATGAACACCTCACATACACAAATGTTTATTTATTAATAAGGTGTTGGCCCTCCATTTGCAATTAGAACAGCAGCAATTCTTTCTGGAATAGATTTGTAGAGTGTCTGAATATGTTTCCAACAGAATGTTCTCCCATTCTTGTACCAAAACATCCACCAATTGCTTCAAGTTGGAGCTGGGAATCTGCTCCTCTCTCCCTGCTCTAAAACACCCACACCCCTTAACAGTTAAATTATGTTGAGGTCTGGCAATCGTGCTAGCCAGGGAAGATGGTTGATGACATTCTGACTGTCCACAAAGTACACCTGAACCTTTTAACTTTCTTGCCCTTACATTATACGAAGAGGAAGAATTGTAATCATGCAGTAGAAAATGGTGAATTTTTTACCCAAAAACTTTTTTATTGCTGGGCAGAGTTTACATGTCTGCAGTGGCGCCAGTATGCAGAAAGATATACAGTTGACTCCGGTTATAGTGAACTTCTGGAGACTAACATTTTTAGTTCACTATATCCGAGGATCATTATATCCGATGATGTCAAAATTAAATAGAATTTCTCCTATCCAATTGATTTTATTAATGTAAAAGTCCAGCAAAATACATTAACAGCACAAACTGAAAATTTCAAAATCTTTATTTGTCCTAAAAAAATCAATTATTTTCAATTGTTTGCTTCCTACTTTTTTATTAGTAATTTCTCTAGCCCCTTCTCCATAGTTCGTGCTCTCTCCAAACATCATCCTACTGTCTATCATCCTGTGTCTAATAGTATCGTAATGCAGTCTTGATGCCTTTCAATACTTCTTGTACTGTTAAACACGGTCCCACTCTCTGAACGCCCTTTTACTCACCTAATAACATTCGAGATGCTTTTGGTAGCGGGATGGCACAAGTGGCTAATGAAACTGATCACTTTTCCACATGGCACAGCGGATATCCCCAGTGTGTGGCAGTTGCATGCTTCCTGACGCCCACATATAAAACTTAACGCGCTTTATCCCGTAGAATATCAAGTAACATCAAGGTTGAAACCCAACCAAGCAACGCGTGTCAACGCCACCTATTGCCCATGCATGACACAACCTTTGATTCCTCTGTGAAACTGAGTGGCATAAGGTCATCAGTGAGGTGCCCGTTCCTGGTCCTCTACCTTCATCTCAGGGGAGACTTCAATTATGATCTTTGGCTGACAATATTTTTTTCAAGTTGTCTAGTGTTGGATTTTGTAGAACTGAGACTGATTCTTTTGCAGGAGGGAATTAATTTCCAAAATGTACTTCCTAGGTTCACTATAACCAAGGTTCAGGTTCACTATAACCGAATCTTCTTATGCTTATTCGTAATGTAAGTGAAACAGGACCAATGATTTAAGTTCACTACAACTGACTTCACTATAAGCAGAATTGACTGTACTATATTGCATGGTGTTCATATTATTTTGTCTTTAAGCCCCTTTTCAGTAAATTTTTTAAAATTATCGAAGTATATTCCTTGCATAACATGTTTGAGCCAATATTTGAATTAAGTATTTGATATTGCGGTAAATTTAATAACTTTCCCAATTAATACTAATTTAATAACTTTATCCGGTTTAGATGAATTCCAATTCTTTGTTAAAGACTTGTCGTATGCCATTATACACCGTTAACTCACATATTTAATGCATCTTTATGCACTGGAACGTTTCAGATATTTTGAAACAGCTAAATTAAGCCGCTTTTCAAAAGGCAACAAAATGAAATTCAAAATTATCGGCCCATTTCTCTTCTATCAGTTTTTCAAAATATTAGAGACTTTTTACGTCTGAATGGAAACCTTTCTCACTAAACACGACGCTTTCAGATTGCCAACATGGATTTAGAAAATCAAAATCAGCGGAAACAGCTATATTTTCTTTTCTTAAAGATGTCGCCTCTTCATTGGATCAAAGCGAGGCACCTATTGGATTATTTTAGATCTCTAAAGCTTTTGACGTCATTGATCATAACATTTTACTTTCCAAATTACCTTCATATGGAATTCGTAGTATTGCTCTAGATTGGTTATGTTCGTACCAAACAACGATCTCAGAGAGTTGAAATACCTTACTGGAATGATGGAACATTACGCACCTTTCCGACTCTTTGCCCATTGCATGTGGAGTTCCTCAAGGATTGATTTTAGGCCTATTCTGTTCCTACTTTACGTAAGCGATATGCCCTCGGCGATTCAAAGCGGAAGAACGGTTCTCTTTGCGGATGATATGAACATCCTTGCAATAAAGAAACAGTAAATAGTACAATATCAGATGTTTCAAATTGGTTCCAAAATAACAAATTAATAGAAAACGAAAAGAACAGTTGTAATGCAGTTTTCCATTTCAAATGAACAATTCTGTGCTCCATTGAAAATGAACAGTGTACCATTGACTGATGTTAAGGCAACAAAATTTTTAGGTCTCTAATTCAGTCAAACCTAAAATGGAGCGTCCATTTAAATTAATTGAACACAAAATTAAGTTCATTATGCTCTGCGTTCAGAATTCTTGCAAATTCAGTCAGCCTTCATACTGCTCGTTGTGTATACTTGCGAATGTTCATTCCGCCTGAGATATGGGATAATATTCTGGGAAATACATCTTATAGCTCCCAGACTTTTCGATTACAAAAGCGATATGCGAATAATAACCAAATCCCACCACGTGATTCATGTAAGCCTCTCTTCATTAATCTAGGAATTCTACCATTACCGTGTTTTTTTATTTACGAATCAGTGGTTTTGTAAAAATGACTTGCTCAAGGCGGGAATATTTTTCAGAAAATGCGAGTCTATTACTATAACACTCGCGTAGAAATCATATTCATCAGGTGACAGTATCAACAGCCCATTACAAAAATTCACATACAATACATGTACATTATTTTACAACACTTTGCCAGATGACATTAACGATTAAATTCAATAGAAAAGTTTAAATCCCAAGTGAAATCGTTTCTGCTGCATAACTGTTTCTATACAATTAGAGACTATACTGAGCATCACAAGAAAAGTAACTTAATTTTAACAATGATACATAATGCATTATTTACCATTTGGACTGTATAAATGAGTATAAAACACCTGTAACAACTATTGTACTACAGCTTCCGGGTCAATGACCCCTATCTCGATCAGGTTTTTCGTCCAGTTTCCCTGATCCATTGAGCAAATGCTGAGATGGCCCCTTGTTTTGCTTCTGGACATAAATGTAACTTCATTTTCTGTACGTCTTCTAGAATTCAGTGGGAAATACAATTATTCAAATTATCGTTTCCATGTTGTCATGACAGGAAGTAATAAGAGCCAAAATTTATTGCTTATTTATCTTTGAAAATAGATTTTATTACATGGGAGTTTTGTTTTTCTCCCTTTCAAAATTCAAAATTTATTGCTTGTTTATCCTTGGAAATAGATTTTATTACATGGGAGTTTTTTTTTCTCCTTTCAAAATTCAAAATTTAAGTAGTATATGACTTAGTGTAGGGATCAGAATTTTGAAAATGTGCACACAATTCACTTTTCCCATAGCACGTCATATGCAGTTTTAACTGTTTTTGACGTAAATAAAATTTAAAATTTTAAAAAATCTCTCTCAGGTAGCATCATAGAGTAAACACCCAGGTCCATAGAGAGCATTCTCTCAAATTTTTAATTAATGCAAGTTTAATTTGAATTTTTAATTAATGCAGTTAATGCAAAATTGTGATTATGATATGATGGCTTTCATTATGAACAAAACAAATAAATTTGTTTATTTTCCTAACTAATCCTAAATAAAAATATTTAAATTATATTTGTGCAAACCGAAATATCTGGCAGGATGTCACAAGTTTATTAAATCAAGATTATTGTAATAATTTTCAGGAATTATTAAATATGTTTATTATAATTTTATATTCCTTAGTGACTTATAAACGCACCAAAGAAGTCTGCTACGCTATAACTCCACTAACTTGTAATTAGCATGTCTTCTCTTAGTTTCAGCAATAAAAGGCAAGCTAATGAAACCGAAATTGGGAAGAAATTTACAATATGTCTGGGCAATATCCACAGGGTGTATAATTATTTTGGATGTAATTGCTACAATTATATTTAGTGTGGATCTAATGTCTACAACAGTAAGTATTTTTAATTACACCCAATTTAGAAATTACCTTCTCTTGTCTGGTGAAAACATTAACTGTTCTAGTGCACACGTTCTTACCAGTAACATTCTAATTTAAGTTTTGCATTTTTCTTTCATTTTCTCTGAATAAGTTTTTTACTTTTTAGATCTTGTGTTTGAAATTAATCACTGTTAAAGGAATCTATTCAGTAATTCAACAAATAGAAAGGGTATCTACAGTCTAGATGTCCCTTTTTCCTACACCCAAATTAATTTTTTGTGCTTTGGAATATGTGCCTTGGTTCTTCTAGAGAGGCTTGACTAAAGATTCTTTTGGAAAAGTGAATGTAAAGAACTTTTGATTTAATGCTTTAGTTGATGTTATATAAAGAATAACTAATATTTATAGTAGTTTCCTGTAAATTACATTTAAGTGAATTGAATGTGTAACAAGACAGAGCACTAAAAATAAGGAGAATAGAAACCTTTCCAAGGTGTCTTTTAAGAAAAAATGCAAATTGGGTCTAAAAATGTTGAATTGAAATTTCTTTTACAAATGTTAGGACTGATGTTATTGAACTTGGATTTTAAATAAAAAAAATCAGTCCAAAGATTTCTCCATCACATCCAGATAAGAATTTACTAATTTCAATGATCAAGGCATGCTATAAAGAAATTTCCTTTTCACAAACACATTTCAGACAAGTTTAAGCATACACTGCTTAAACTTATGTCTGTCGATATTGTTTTGATTTCTTTTGGATCAAACTTATGGCACACCATAGATATAAAGTTTCATTATGTGTTTAGTATCCTTTTATATTAAGCAAAATAAGTTTTTCTTGATCCTTAAGTCTCCTAAAATGATACCAGGTTTTTAATTCCTAACTTCCATTTTCATTAAAATGATCTCTTGAGAAAGGTTTCTATTCTCATTATTTATAGTGCATTGTCTCATTACATTCAATTCATGTGGTACATGCTGCTACTCAGTTTGTTTCGTTTTTTTTCTCCCTCTTAATCGATTTAAAGAAATATTTTAACAACTATACACAATTTACAAAAAAATGTTTTTCATTAACAAACATGATTCTAATAAAAGAATAATATTATTTAATAAATAAAACAAGCAGTTAACCAGTAAATATTTCATAATAGTGATTATGTCATGAAGATATAACAATTCACTACAGGCCCCAAAATAACACAATGCGGGTTGCATGTCTATTTCATTTCCCTGGCCCACACAATAATCATTTAGAATTATAAAAAATCAAATTACAATCAATTAAATATCACTTTAAAAAATATAATAAAAATGAAAAATTATATTTTACCTGTCATGATACAGGGAGCATGAGTGACAACTAAGTTTTGTTTCAGGATTTTGAATCAGTGATGGGATTGGTAAACATTAAATTTGATGGAAGTACCGTGGAGTTGGAGAGCCACTTATCTGAACCACCAAAGATCATGGCTTTGCTGGCTTCCAAAGGAGGACTCTTGTGGATCATCAATGTTGTGGTCTTAATCATACTTCTCGTACAATTCAATAAAATGTTTCTTCTGCGAAAACAACAACAGGTAAAATACATTTAAAAATTTAAGGAATATTGTGTTGTTGTTTTTTTTTTATTGTGTTGTTGTTTTTTTTTTTTGTTTTTGTTTTTTGTTTTGTTTTTTGTATTCCCCTCTGTTATCTGAAATTAGATAATTGGTACAAATATATTTGATGTAGGGTAAATTATAACAAATAATTCAGCAAAAAGATTTCTGTAATCCAGCAAAAATGTTATGCTCTGATTGTTCAATGAATGCTTAAGAAGACTTAAGTATGTACAGAAGGGCCCCTGCTAGATATAAGTCCCCCAAAACATTATTTAATAAAATTGTACATTAATAATAAATATGTACAAATATTACAAAATTACATTTTAAATTGTAAAGATTTGGTTCATTCATTAATATTAATTTTGAATACTTATTATCAATATTTTAATATGATGAAGGTGCTCTATAGTTTTGTCATGCTCAGCACCTTCTGGAGTATTAATCCCACACTAAAAGGAAGGTATAATCAATGGGATATTTTTCAATAGAAATAATTTAACTTATACATAGTATAGTGGTTTGTTCACAAATTTTGCAAGAGAGGAAACAAATTAGAAATAATTCCAAGAGAAAATTAGGGTTTCTTAAATTAGGAACTGAAATTCAGAACTTAAAGCTCCCCTTTTTTTCAAATATTTTTTGAAGTAATTTTTGAAAAGTCACAATTAAAAAATTGAAAGTGTAATACTCAGGAATTTTGTTAAAACAATGCAAAATAGATTGTTTAACATTATCTATTCATGGATTTCACCTGGAATGCAGGATTAAAGATACATATCCAGATACATGTATGTGTTAATTTCAAAACAACTTCACTAGCATTTATTATTCAATTACCTTTCTTCATACATCACTCATTAACCTATAATGCTAACCAGTTTGGTACTCTTTCCTCAGTATGTGGAGGCTCACCTATCTACTATGCCTGCCTACTTATGGCCACCCAAATTAGCTGAAAAGAATCAGTCTCTCAGTAAAGTAGCTCCAGCTCCAAAACCAGCTCCAACAATACCACGATTGATGAATCAGGATGGAATAGGAATAGTAGCTGCGCCACAATATTCAGGGACCATGGGAGGTCCCCGACGACCATCAGCACTTCAAATTGCAGCACGACAAGGATTTAGTTACGAACGCCCAAACAGTGGGGGGTGGAGCCCCTCAAACCCACCCTCTCTCTCTCGTAATCCACAAATGTCAGCTCCTCCAGGTGGAGTTCCACAAGAAACCCCTGAAAATTGGTACCAAAGACATGCAAGTATGCCACCTGCAGAAAACGAAAGACCAAGCAATATACTTCAGAGGGACAATGAAGTGTTTTATTAAGTGCCGTTGTAGAAACTATCAAGAACTGCATTCAATTATCGTAGATTAGTGAAACAAACAGTAACAATACTGAGCAGCTCAGTTCTAAAACAGTGAAGAAAGATAACTAGCAAATTAACACACTGAGTGCAAATATCAGATGTTGTTAACAAATTTTTGTTGCAATTATCATATTCTAATACCACCAGCATACTGTTATATGTAGGTAATAGAATGTATCACATGTTGCTGAAATTTTGTGTAAGTGACCAGAAGTTTGGGTAGGAAATAATAGAACTTTATATCATTCTCAGAAGTGCTAAAACTGAAAAGTATACATTATTCTTGCATAAACATGCATTTCATAATGCTCAAACTATGGGAATGATTATTTTTCTTCTTCAGGTTCTATTCTGCAATTCACAATTGTGGATCGTTATGAAACTTTCAGGCTAATTCTTAAATAAGTTACTCAATAATAACTAGAAATTCCAATGTATTTTTCAATAAACTAAAGTATTAGTAACAAACAATATTGTATTAATAAAACTAAACTATTACATCAACTGTCTTTGCAAGTATGATTAAATATGCTTACATGTAAGATTAAAAAAAACAGAAATCACAGAGGATGAGGAAAATTAAACGTATTTCTATAATGAATGTTTTGTTTATTTTAAAATATGTCATTTTTCAAAGTTAACAAGTGTTTAAAAAAAATAATACCACTTAAAATTTGCACACTTGCATTTACACTTTCTTTCAAAAACTAGTTTGAAAACTTATAAATCTGATTGTTTCCAATTTTATAACACATGCATATAACAGACAAAGAAAATTTCTATTTCATTCATTGAGGCACTATTTCAGAGCTCAACTTCTCTTCTGAAAAGGACAATTCAATATACAAGAACTTATTTTATTTTCCATCTATTCATCTTTCTTCAAAATCAAAATAAAATAATATTTAAAAAAAGTTTATTATATGATAGAGGGTTTAATCAGATGCAAATAGAATGGCAAATTACTACTCTAAGAAAGTAAGAAAGTTTTTGAATAATTTCACAGTAATATTTCAATATTTTAACACTTCAAAAATCATTTACATATCATAGAAGACATAATTTCAAATACAATGTCATATTATATTTGATACATCTTGATTAACTGAATGTGTACATATAAATAAATCATAGAACCATGAAAATTTAATTTTTGTTGAAAATTTACTTAGAAAAAGTTACTTATTCATGTTTCGGCTATGTTACTTCCAACATAAAAAGGAATACTTAAAGAAAATATGTAATACCTTCAGTAAATCTAGAAAACACTTGAAAGTAATTGAAATGTAAACCATGACATTTATAACCATACACAGTCATTAGTGTTTTAAGTGAAAATATTTTATGTAGTATTGAGTTACTTCTCTATACAAACATCAACCTATGTACATAATTATTTATTTTTGTACTTTTTAAATGTAAAGACTGATGATTAGTTGTATCAGAACTCATAAACGTATCAATAAAATCTATTGAAAAGCCAGTTTCAGTTACATTTTAGCAGCTCAAAATAAAAAAATACATCGTGACTGTTCCAGCATATTGTACATAAATCACATTCTCTACATCCATCTTCAGAAATACATCAATTTTAAGTTTTTTTACACAATTGTGTTTTTATTGAGCATTCAGCTCTCCTTTACATAATTTGAATTCAGCAATTTTTATATATTTCTTTGACTTGTGTGATCAGGAAACAGAAAATAAAAAAGGCAACTTCAATTAAATTTGTTGATAATTTGTTTCTAAAATTAATAAAAGTTAATAAGAATTTATATTTAGTGTTTCTGTTAAGTCATGACTCACTAGTATGCCTAAATATGCATATTAAGGGGTTATGGTAATGTCAACTGAAAAATCTCATTTTCCTAATAATTTAATTATAAGTCTATCATATTGGAAACTGATCTCTCATCCAACTTAATTAATTTTGTTTTTATGACTAAACATATGACGGATTTTCTGATTTTTAATAATTTTTAACACAATAATCATGGTCATGAAAATTAAACAATTATGAATACACAAGCAGAATTCTACAAATTTACATTTTGCTATGCATTTACCGGTTTAATTCAGTTTAATTATTGGTACATTTTCTCTTTTTGGGAAAGGAGAAAAAAAAATCCTTTATTAAACATTTATTTATGTGCAGCTTTTGTTTTAAATTACCTGTGTTCACACTACAATTCAATAAATTTTATATTTATAACACAGGCACACACACAAAAAAGTTGTCAGGTCCAAAGACTTGACACATGTTTCTCTATGTATTTTGATGCGCTGAATCCAAATCTGAAGTCAGATTTGAGCCATTGCCCCCTTTTTTTATTGCAAAACACATCATGACATTGTTCTTGTTTTTTTTGTTGTTGTTGTGAAATTGTAGATTGTAAATTCCACTCTCTCTCTTTTTTTTTGGTGATAAAAAACACACACTGGAGGGTGGTGGTGGAATTCTGGCTTAATATTCATAATCAGCACGTTGATATACATATACGTAGTAACATGTGTCAAGCCTTTGGGTCTGCCAACAACCCACGAAAACAAAAAAATACAATTTCAGGATGATTCTTTGCAATTTTAAAAAAAAATTGGAGGGTGGTGGTGCAATACTGGCTTCAGATTCAGATTAACCCTTCAGAACCTAGCGTTGAAAATTTTATTCACTAAATTCCTAAACTTCGTGTTCTAATTGTGGGCAAACTGTAAATATAATTATGATTTTAAAAGTTGGTTTGGCTTCCTGAATGAATCCACTTCATCACTGGAAAACTAAATGTGATGTTAACAATGCTGCTATTTCAAATTCAATTTCGAGGGATAGATTTTTGACTATTTTCAAATAGCGTCACTTCAGTGGTGATACTGAATATGCAAATACTGGGAGTATTCACGAAGTTCAGAGATTCCATATGAAACAATAAAGCCTATCAGATTTGGAAATAAATTTTGGTGTCTCAACAAGCCAAATGGTTATTGTAAGCACTTCAAACTGTATGAAGGTCGTGATGAAAGGAAGATTGGTACGACATTGGGAAGTGCTATCACTAAGCAGATGATCATGTTTATATACACTTATTTTACCGTCAGAAAATCTGACGAAAGAAAACATTGACACCACTGGAAACATTAGACTAGGTAATTCAGGGGGCTCCCCTAAGAGAACTTAAAAATCCAGCAGAGGAACCTATGATGTGTTGCACGAGTCTGAAAGCAACATCACACTTGTAAGGTGGCATGATAACAGCCAGATAACATTAGCTTCACATAAGATTGACAAATTGACTACAACGGTCAGAAATGTTCCTGATACAGTGCAAATTGTAGACAGAGGAAACACATTCCCCAACCAAGTTGAGTAAATGGTTACAAGGGGATGGGAGGAGTCGATTTCTTTGACTGTCTAGAAGATGATATAGAATTGGAATTAGGTCCAAAAATTAAACTGGTCTACAGTTAGATTTTGCCTGAACTCATCCGTGGTAAAGGGTTGGCTTCTATTTCACTATTGACAACAGAATATCGCTCCTTGATTTCTTGCGCAGAGTAACTCTACTGTTACTAAGAGTTACTGTAGTCCCCAGATAAAGAATTGTAACTCCGCATCGCAGCAGGTGTGTGTCACAAGGTGGTGACAAACACCTGCACAAAATGCAATGTTGCTCTTACACATTGTTTTATAACATACCACAGTCTATGAAACAAAAAATAAAATGTCAAAAATTCTCTAAAATTTTGAAAAGATTTTTTTCAGTTTTTGTTGCGTCCTCAATTTTATCATTATTGTGTCAAGCATCGAGCGCGGAGTAATCCTCCCTTAATGTCTCTCATAAGCAGAGAGTATATATATGAATGTAAGTCTCGTCTCATCTGTCGGTTGTCGAGAGGACCACCAGGTAGAATCTCATGCGTATTCACCTCCTACTACGCGCTCCTGTGTCACTACCCAGCGGCCAGAAATGGGAAGAAATTAGGAAAGGGGTAGGGTTTAGGACACTTCACAGGGGTTTGACTAGCCCTTGTGAAGCAGCCCAACTAGTTTTGTTGAAACAAATTTCACATGAGATTCAACGGGAATTGAATCCAGACTTCAGTAGGGAAAGGCTAACAACCTTGCTATGAGCCACAAGCGAACCACGTTTTATTAGTACACTTCTATGTATTTTAATATATTAAATCCCATAAAACAAAAAACATTGGTTCTTGTAATTTTTAATCCTTCCATTACAAATTTCCTGGATCTGTACTGGCGAAAGTCTAGCATATGAAATTTTAGATGGCTTATAAAATATAACACTGACAATTTTCGAAAATTTTTGCAATATCTGTCTATATTAATGCTAAACTAGTAACTTATTTGAAGGATATCAATTTACGTCAGAATTATATGCAGGTTCTGAAGGGTTAAGCATACCGACATACATGGAGAAACATGCATCAAGTCTTTGGGTCTGACAACAACCCTCTAATACAAAAAATAGAATGTCACAATGTTTTTTTGTGATAAAAAAAAATTTGAAGGGTGATGGCACAATTCTGGCTTCAGATTTGGATTCAGCACTTCGAAATACGTAGAAAAACATGTTTAAAGTTTTTGGGCCTGGCAACTTTTTTTTTTTTTTTTTGGTGTGTGTGTGTGTGCGTGTTTGGGTAATTATTGTACCATATTGTTACATAACAATTGGTTTACTGTCAGAACTTGCTTCATGCTTCCCAACTTCAGTACACATGGAGGGTTTCTAAATTATCTTTTCAGTTTTGAAAATTGTATTTATTATCAACCATCACCAATTTGTAGGTAAATTCCTCTATGCTCATAAAACAATGTTAAGTGTATACTTCGAGCCATTTGGATCAATTCATAAAAACACAGTACATATTAAGATGCTGAGGAAAGGGATGAAAAATTAGCATCCTAACAAAACATTTGGATTAAATACTCTACAATGGCACAAGTAAGATAGATCTGAGAATTAAGGAAGAGGAAGACTATATAGATTCAAAGAGAGAGATACACATTCATACACACATGTAGTACATATTCATTGTCAGAGCACAATGCCTGAAAGATTTTCCATCTTTCAATACTCTTCTTCTGTACTCATAAATATTTTCTCCATACGCGCAAACTCATGAAAAAAATTTTGTACACAATGTTTAAAGAACATTTCAACTAACATTAGTCTGCATATTTGTGTTTTGTTACAGTAACACTTATATTAACGATATTGTTTTTTATCAAAACTAATTTTACAGATTCCTAACATTTTCGTTGAAATTAGATTATCAGAATCAAGTAAAAGATGCAATGAATTAATACATGAAAATTTTCCAGAGAAAATTTGGTATTGTTTTTAAGAACACTTCATTTGAGCAGTTTTGGAAAAGGGAATTTTTGGGTTCAACCACACATTAAAGCTCATAAGATTTTGGGAAACTTCATTTAAAACTCTTGTGTTTATGAATGCAATAATACATGTGATATACTTTTAATGTAAGTATTATGAATGCAAACAAGGTTCCAAAAAAATAAAACATTTTGTAATTTTGGAAATTTTTAAAAATTAAAAAAAAATTGATGGTGTTTTTGGAAAATTTTGTTAAGTGCTTTTGGAAAATTGACTCTATTTGGTTTACAAGAATGAGAAAACTATTAAGTTTTTGAAAAGCCTATTTAAATCTGAATCATTGACAGTTCTTACTTGGCAGAAAATATAAAAAAAGAACAAAATCTCTGGTATGTATTTAATGAAGGCTCAGGAGAAGCTTGCAACAAAATAAAATTTTCAATCATTCGGAAAAGAAACTCAGAAATATTGGAAAATGACTCGTGATCTTCATACAAAGTAACCCTAACAATTCAAGATTCTTTTAAAATTCTCTGGGTCTGAAGTGTAGTCACAGTTATCACTGAATGGATACGCGGTTTGAAAAAAAATTCCAAGTATGGTTTAGGAAATGTTCTGTATTAGGATATGTTCTGTATTTTCATGAAAATCTGAAGATTGATTTTTAACATTTTTTCGTAACATTTTCAACATATACTACATACACTGGCGAAGTAGAAACATGAAGTTCTTAGGAATTAAAGAAATATGAGCACTTGAGTTTATCTACTACAACTAATGTGTTGCTTCATGTCTAGAATAAGAGTATTTGTACTACACTTATACCTGCACTAACAATAAGACTGATTCATTAGGCACACAGTTTCAAGTACATTGTTTAACATTTAAAACCTCATTCAATACTTACATAAGTACAAAGTTTGTTACATGTCTGTCATGACTTTCAGTAGTAATTCTGGCTTGTTTATTTTTTCCACAGAACACGTTTGATCTCCTCACATTTCCATAAAAAGAGCTTCACAAAAGACCAGAAACCCTAGCTTAGGATCAACATATTATAAACATTTTGATGTTTGTAACACACACCACATAATTCTCTCTTGTGACCCACAAAAAATAATACTGATAAAACACACTTTTTCAAGTGTAAAGCCCTTTTAATGTGTTAGACTGTACTTAGAGTGGCTTAAAGCTTCGCACACAATTTTTTTATTTATTTTAATTACAAATGGCTTCATCATGATTTAATCCCCCATAAAAAAAAAGGGAATGCACTTGTAAAGTACTTGTGAGATTAACATTCTATTTGTCAAATGTCTTATGCAATAAATATTTGTTAAAATAAATGTAACAGAAAGAGAAATTAAGATAAGTTGCACTGAAGACAACACGCAATACTAATATTACAATTGAATTATTTCAAGCATTTCACACTCATAAAATTCGAAACTTATACAATCTATGGTGTTATAACTAGCATAAAATTCCATTATTGATGTACAACTTTTTAAATTATTGGAGCAATTAAAACTGCATAATAAAAGTCAAGGAACTTCAACATGTTTAAAACAAATTTCAAATATTTATACCTTCAGAAAGCCCAATCTCTTCCAATGCAAAAACTCAGCTACAATTTGAAATAGAATGCAAACTTTCATTTGATTATTATGTTACTTGATATTAGACATCAGAGAAATTTTTTAAATAATGGTCCAATTTTATTTGGCACATTACAAATGTACAAAAGTAGTACACAACATACTTTTACAAATCTGGAATCTTTTGGTTTCTTAAGTAAGGTAAATATTCCTTAAGGAAATTTCCATACACATTAGAAGAGGAGCAAACTATAAAAATAAGAAACTTACATTTGCCTTTCAGTCTTCTGGCCATGCAATGTCCTCCCCATCAGAGGAAACTAGATGAGTCTTCACAATCTGCTGGAGTGCAGAGCGCAACTTTATCTCTTCTTCCAACTTCTGGGTTAGAGTTCCCACATCTGCTTGCAAAGCTTTCACTTGGTCCTTTAGGGCATACACAGTGTCCACTAAACTCCTGAAAAAATAACAGATATTTTCTTGAGATTATATCTACTACAAATACACTTATTTGTTTCATTAAACAATTTACAGCATATTGCACAACAGGGAACATGAAACAACAGAGATAAAACATGAAAATAATTCATACAATTATTTTCAGAGTTGCCACATAATATTCAATACAGTGGAAAGAAAACCACAAATATAAATCACAAAACAATACACATGAAAGGGATGTAATATCAACCTTAGAAATTAATTGTTTCTCAACTTACTTTTCCTCAACAATTGTTTCATCCCCAGCTATTTCCTCAATAATTATTTTTTCTTCTTCTGCTATCAACATTTGAGGGCAGTCGAGGAGAGCAGCTGAAATAAACAAATATAATTATTAAGCCCACTGTCAAAAAAATTCAAACTGAGAGGCTCAAAGCACAAGTGCCCTAAATGAGGTATTGAGAAAATAGAGTTCAAAGAAAACTGATAATAGAAAATGCTATGGAAGGCATTTTCTTTCCACCACAAAAACATGGCAAGTGTTTAAGCTATTGGAATACTATTTGTTCATGAAATAAAATGGAGTTTCAGCTTTACACTTCTACTCCTAAATCAATATTTGCAAACAATGCACTTATACCCCTTGTGCTCTGGACTCCTCAATTTTTATTGCAAAAAAAATTAAACGAAAGAAAAATGATAAATTAGAAACACAATTTTTAAAACAGATTAACAAAGTAAATACTGACTCAAAATATGGATGGAATACAAAATAATGAATTAGATCAACTTATTAAATTTCAGCTACATATTATTGACACTGTACTTCCAAGATATTGAAAACTTTGAAACCAACTAAATCTCAATACACAACAATTTTTAACTTCCAAAAATTAATTTATAAATTATTGTATCAAATTGAAACATTCCATATTTCATTTTGAACATTTCAATTACAGTAAGTCATATTAGGTCATTTTCTTCCAGCTGTACATTAATATTTCATGTATTGAACACAATAAAGAAAAAAAAAAAAGAGTAACAAACTGCTTACAACTATTTTGTTTTTAAATATTTATTAATAACACAAACTAAGAGTGAATAAACCTCTCAATTCTGTCAATAAGAGTTTGAAAAAAAAAAAAGAACACTAATTAAGAAAGTCAATTATTAAAAGGGAAACAATTTCTTTAAAAAAAAATTTTTTTTTTGCTTAAGAACAATAAAAATTATTATGATAAACAATTAACAATTGAAAATTTATGAAGCTTCCTGATGGGGTTTCTCGAATAATGCCTTCTTGCTTGGATAATCGGGTTAACTTTTGTGAGATATCACCATTCTGGAAACCAATTTTCATCTTTCCTTCACTCTTGTAAGTTAAACATGCATTTATTCACAGCACTCTTGAAAATGTTAAAGCTGCTAGGACACTAACTGAAAACAGGTTCTGCCTTAATCTGTGAAACAGTGAGGAGGTATATAATGGAAAAGAGATTCTACAATGAAATTTCAGGACTCCAATGCAATGGAAGAGAAAACCAACAGCAAATTATGTTCCCATTAACAGCTACAAGCAGAAAGGCATGACCCTTCCTTTTAATAAACAACTTTAATTTTGTAATATCAACCCACGAAAATATTTTCATGTTTAAGAAATGCACTTTACAATTAAAGGACAAGTACCATTTTATTTGAAGGGAAACAATACTTTATTTTATTGAAGGGAGACAATTGTGTTAAGAACTTGTACATCACACTAACAGATGCCAAGATTTTTTTCTCATACTAATAATACAATAAATACATTAAAATAAAATTCATGACGAGATAGAGGATACTCAAGAAGCCAAGAGAAATTAGTACAGAATTGTACTCCCCTTTCATGTATCTATCAAAACTTCCATCCTATCACAGAGGATGTTGGGCCTGTACAAATACACAAAAATTGATTCAGTTTTTTTAGGACCATACTTTCTTGAGATGAAAAAGGCCATTTCCATTTCCAAGATGTCAAATCTATTTCTCAAGCAGCAATCAAATTATTTCAAATCATTTGGCACAATTTAAACAATTCAAAGAGGAATAACACTCACTTACTCTCTTGTAAAAGAAATCTGTGATTGGCGAGTCTTTGAAAAAATTATAATTATACATTACATTACATAATTTTACAGCCTCTAGAATGGCTCATGGGCAGCGAACTAGCTTCCTGTGGTGTGGTCCCAGGTTCGATTCCCGGTCAAGACAAAAATAGAGTAGTTGCTTTCTTTTAAAATCGTCCCATTTTCTGTAGCTATGTGATGAAGGAAAGCTCAGGCAGGCAAATCTTACTAGTTACAGTGAAGAGAATACGTCATGTTCGCCACATTCTGCTCTTACCCCCAAGAATGGGAATTAACTAGACTCAGGCATGGGGGACACCATTAGTTGGCCAGCAAAGTCACACAATCTACCCAAAAATGCCAAATACATAAATTACATAATTTTTTGAACGACTCCTATATTATTTATATTCTAGGTCCTAGCCTCCTCAACAATTTGTGGTTTTCTCCTGCAACTTCCCTCTGTTCAATGAGCAGTGTTAAATCAGAGCTTCAGTTATAATCAAATTACACAGATAAATTAAATCACAAACATCTACGGGTCACTAAATTAAAAAAAAGAACTCATAAGGAATGGTTGGTATAAATCTCAAATTTTGCCCTTTTAACATGAGGTTGTCAAAATATGAAAGTGGTTTTTCATTTCTTAAGATTTTACAGAAAGGGAATAAGAAATAAGTAAGGAAAATAAGAAAACAAATTTTCTACATAATCAATATATTCCTGCAAACACACAAATTTTGAACATTTTTCATTAGGCAGTTTATTCTTTCAAGTATATCTCTCTTTAACATTCTTCATCTATTGTATCATCTTTCTTTAAAATTTGAAAGAAGGTATAATAGTTCTTCCATTTCTTCTTTCTAGCATAGAGGTATGTGTTATGTACATAACAATATTTACAATTTAGGTAGTTGATATTTGGTTTAATACTTCAAGTAATACATATTTAACAACTAAGGGAGTAACAAAACTACAAAAACCATTAAAAGATGAGCAATCCACCGGCAAGAAACTTGTAATAAAATAGTGTCACGTAAGAACTAGATATCACATTGCCTTTAATTAATTGTAACCTAAAGATTCAAAAATAAGTTTGGTTCAACTTCAGAATTAGAAGGTGATTGATATTTTGACAGTGTGACGCTCACTGTCATTGAGTTCCATTTCACTCTTTTTCTATAACAATAGATGTAGCACTTATAATACTATAAAATTTATCATGTTCTGTAATAAACACTACATAATTTCTTAAATGCCACCTGCCAAAAGAATGTAATCTTTCTTCAGGGTTACATAAATTCAATGTTTCTGCTATTGTAAATTATAATGTAAACTATTGTAAATTACTTATTTATACTTTATACAATTGTTTTAGACATAGAGAAATTTAATGTCAATTTTCTTAAAAAAACATCTTAAATTCAAAAATAAGCAATCTACTTGCATTATCTTGAATACTGTTCTTTTATAATTACCACAAAAATAATCAACATATCAGATACTCTTCACAAATAATTAATCTTTATTGCTCCCTTCATCTCTATAATCTTTCATCAAATCACAACTCTACAATTCAGCATTCAAAAACAAAATATTTGCTGGTGAAAAAACACACCGAGTAATATCAAAAAATACTGGCTGATATAAGGTAGTGAAGAACAAAATTAAAATGTAACAATATTCAGCATCTGTTTGTACATTTACTAGTACACAGAACAATACCTTATTTGATTTAACATTTTTTTAAAAACTTTTTATGAGATTCACATGATAGGGGATACTCCATGATAATAAGAGCACCATTAAATTAATGTTGGTAACCAACTACCTGAGCTTAGAAGCACCATTTCAAATCAGAAAATTTCAAGGTATGTAAACAATGATTTGCATTTCCCTTTAATATGGTATGTTAATTTTATCTATTTATACATGTAAAATATTTACAGTTGAAATGCAGTCCAAAAATCCAAGCAACAAAGGCTGAACTAATCTGATTGAAATAAAGAACATTCAGGTACAAAGAAAATAGAAAATAATTGCAAACCAGGCTGTCATTAACTTTCAAACAAAATCTAAAAAGAAAATTTCTCACAAGCATTAGAAACACATTTAAAAAAATTTTGGAAATTTAATTTTAATTAAAACCTTTTAATTCAATCATTAACTTTAAAAATTACTGTTTGAAAATTGAAGAAAAACCTTAACAAAACCTTCCACAACAAATAAGCTTAGTTGCTTCATATCATCAAAGAACGTTCAGAACAACACTGAATTTTTTGTTTTTACATTGTTGATTAAAAAATGATCAAATTTATCCCCAAATACATCAATGGTGTTGCTACCAAGGGTGGCTAGAGGAGAGAGTAGCATTAAACAGATGGCACCAATGGAAGTAAATTGAATTCATACAATTTGCAAACAATATAACCTCCAGGTGGTGCATCTCTAGCAAAACTATGGAATATTACAGCTCAAATATGCTTGAAGACAGAGTTTTCATTAGCTCTCACAGTTCCACAATTCTTCAGTAAGAGTAAGAATATGAGTTACCAACAATATAGCCCTTGTAATGATAAATCCATACAATATTATATTGATTAAATATCTCCAACTGAAACCACTGAAAAAATAGAAAAATACAAAGAAAATAATTCTTCAAGAACTCATCAAACATAACCAATCGCAGAGTAATGCAAATCATTCTCCAGCTTCATGCCTCTTTAGACCTAGGTGTTATAGAATCTTACTTGCTACTTAAGTATCACTATGAAAATAATCTTTTCCTACTATGTATAGGAAATAATATTTGCAAAACAGAGCATAATTATGTTCTATGTTTATGGAATTGTCAGTTAAAATTAATTAAAAATACATACATTAAATTACAAAGCAAAACTCCTCTCATTATGTTCTAATTTACTTTTAATAGCACTGAATACATCTCTGATATGAGTCTTGAAAAACATTAGAGGAAATACAGTGCCCAACTAAAACTGAGTCAACAATGAGTTTTAAATGTTGCTTATTTTACTGATCCCAATAAAGTCTCCATAAAAAGTATATAAATTTTTAAAAATCAATTTAAAAATGTATCAATGACCATAGTTAGTTTACTCTTTCACTAAGATTAATAAAACTCTGAATAGCCTTCTACAATAATCAAATTGCGTACAAATTTGCAAAATCTATACATTAAATATTTATCAATTTTCCTTCCCTCAAGTAACTAATGTTAATCTACAGCATTCCATCAATCCTAAAATATATTCTCAATTCATAATTTACAGATTTAGAATTAAAGTAAAACACTTAAACATTAATGTTTTGAATTTTTATTTTTTCTATTTTTGTGATTTCACCAAATGAAGTGAATTGATTTCTCTTCAACATTTAATGATGAGGAATCCCTGAGTTACACAAGAGAAATCTCCAAGACAACAATTATGTAGCCTTAAGAGCTTACATTTGTAAGTTTACAATAAGAATTAAAGACAATAAGGCTACTGACAAGTAGAACATTTTATAAAACTGTATTCACAGATTGACACATGACTGTGGAAAAATTTCATATACAGTCTACCATTTTCTATCTCCAATCAATCATCTTTAAGAAGTAAATTTGGAGTCTAAATCTTTTATTTTCACCTGAGACTATCAACAACATTTAATCAGTTACCAAGTAATAATAATTATACAAAACACTTTGAATTTTCACCCACAACATTGAACTTCAAAAATAAAAAATACAAATACAAAACTCATATTTTTGAGGCAAGTCAATTGCTATTTCTGAAATGAAGAATATGCCCAGATTGAAAAAATACACAAAAAAAAGCTACTACAAGAAAACGAACATAATTAACACCAAATTGAAAACATTTTGCATCACTCAAACAGTAAAGAACAAACAACTGGGCACATCTGAAAGCATTAAAAAGCATATCTGTTCTTCATATTAGAAAAGATGGTGAATTCCACAAAATATATATCCAAGCTACAGTAATAGGAAAACTCATTTTCTTAATCATAATACTTAAATAGCCTACTTCACCTACAATAACACTAGAAAAAATGTATATTTGTACAAATTATTTACTCTTCTTAAATATGATCGTCTATATTCAGAAGATTGTTTTATTAACTACTAACTTACAATGAGGGGAAAATTAGAATTCAAAACATAATAACAGATCTATTGGTAAAAACAACCATATTTCAATAATGTTCTGTTTGTTCACAACAATTAATATTTCAACTCTTGCAGAATTATAATATTAAAATTTAAATCCAAGGCATATTAAAACTGAAATAATCTTGAAACTAGAATATCAAAAGGCAAACAATTTAGTCAGAAAATGAAGATGTTAAAAACATGCAAAACGTTCTAAATGCAGGCAAAATTTGACCAAGCTGTAACAAAACACTGTTAATCTGAAAGACTCATTTCCAGTTTAATTAAAGCAAATTGGAGAGATTTATTACTTCATAAAATTACTTGCATTTATTTACATCAATTTTAAATCTGGGAAATTAAATAATCATGAAATAACTACAGATTATTTTTCAAAAGGAAAGTATTACAAAATTCTAAAATTTAAAAAAGTACATACAAGTTTAGAAACAAAATAGAGTAATTGAATCCCACTAAGTTTGTGAAAAGAGAATTAATGTTTAAAATACATTTGCTTGTATATTAAAGGGAGTGGATTTAACTGTATATTACCATGAAGCCACAAAACAAACAAATGCCTGTTTGTGAAAATAATATAGTATGAAATAATAAATGTATAACAGAAAATTATTTTCAAAATGCAGCATCTCACAATTTTTTAAATTTCTTTTTAAACATTAATGAAAATTTATAAAAACTCTATACTCTGAATAGGACCTGTAACTCATTTTTACACATGATAAGGCATTGAAAAAAACTTATTTAAAAAATGAAAACAAAGATCAATTTTTTGTTTATATAAGGAAGTGTGAAATGTACCAAGCTGTCTAAAAATATTAAAACAGACATTTGCTGTTAAAAATGAACCTTTAACAAAAATCTCTTTGCCTTGAACTCCTCCTCCTTTTTCTTCTTGGAAAGGAAGAGTACTTAACTTGAAGAAGGTAAGAAAATACGTTGTACATGCAAATGAAAGTAGTTGTAAGTGGATCTAAGTAGGCAGTTACCGGTTATCAGCAAACCTGAAGCCAAACAGTCAAGCACAGGAAACTAAGCAAACCATTCAAAATTCCAAACAGTAATGATTTTCTTTTTCAGAATTTTTAAAATAACTACAACTATAAAACAATCCATTACTTAATTCTCAAGAGCTACTTATATGAAAATTTACAAAACACAAATCCCCTTGTAAAATGATAAATCTGCTTCATAAGTACAAAGGTTAAAAACAATTTAACAAGGAATAAAATGCATTTCTTTAAACTCCACACTAATCATGTTAAGTGGAACATCAGATCTTAAAATGATTTGTAACACATACATCAAAATAAAATGTAAATAAAAACTCTGTAATCTTAATATATAAATGGAAAAGATTATGCTGCAACTACCAGATTTTTGGTTTGTTTATAAAACAATATTCATATAGGGGATAAGCTAATCAAAGTGTGTTTTTCGCAAAGTGCGGATAACAAAATTGCCACAGCACCAAGTGGAGGCTCGAGCCTTAGTCAGAGGACGGTGGGAACACTGCGGACAATGCGGGAGCACTACTGACTCATGCAGTACATTACCACGAGACAGGTGGCCGAGGTCCACTGCAGCAGCATGGAACAAACAACAGCATCTCAGCACCAGCCATTAACAAATAATTATTAGGCATGGGACGTTAGCCCACACACCACCTGACCCAGGAACATACCCTCAAATTAAAAAAACTAGAGAACCTTACAAAAGGGAAGAAAGCAGACCAAAACAACCAGATGAATGAAAATTTTTAATGAATTTTATATAGCTTGAGAAGTGTAAAACAACTCATATTTAATCTGTGAAAACAGTCACAGAAAGCACATTGCAGTTTAGAAAGTCAGAATTCATCCCACTACTTGGTTTCTTTTTCTGAAGGTGTCTTATTTATTCTACATATTCAATTTTGTAAATTATTCAAGAACATTTAAATAGGATCAAAATGCCAATATATTTTCCAAATTTAACTTAACACCATCAAAACTTTAAAAAAATTGTTTTTATTGGAGAACTGACAAAAGCCTTTTAACACATACTGAATATAATTTTTAGATCCCCCCCCATGAATTTTAAATTCACATTTTCATCATTTCATTATTCACTGTTTACTCCTGATTTTCACCATCAATTATTTGTCATCCAATCTTTAGGTGTGTAAGATAAACTTTCTAGCATTAGCTCATTAAAAATGAGTATTGATAAGAAAAAGTAACTTTTTGGAGACGTCTGTTCAAAGATTTTCATTTACTAGAGCTGATTTAACATTGAGATTTTCATTTTAAATTACATCTATTAAATCTACACCACATTAAAACTTGCTTTAAAGGGGCCTTCACTACAATATTATCTTTTTTACTTACATAATCAATAAAATAATCCAACTGCTAACAACTAACTTGTGGTTTAATTTTATTTTATATTTTACAGATTTAGAAGGAATTCCTAATTCATATTTTAATAAAACTTTTGCTCATTTAATCAAATATCATATTGTTTATTTAAATAAGTGTACTACACTCTGCTTATCAGAAAACATTGATTTTCCTTTCTCAACAATTAATATTTAACTCCAGCATGCTCACAATAACACTGCACTCATATTACAAAAATTTAACATGCAAACATTTAATAAGTTACTTTTCAAATGCTCTTAAAAAGAAACGAAACATCATAAAATACTTCTTGATAAGGCTAGAGGCTTGACTGAATTTGTTTCAATCAGCCTACCTTCAAGTCTTATCAACTTTCGTATCCTCATACACATGCATACCATGAAGGAAAGTATTATTTCACAATCTTTCAGTATCTACATTAAAACATGCTTGAAATACCATGTACAAAAATGAAGAATGGCAAGAACCATTTTTGTAGATTGAGGTAACATTCAACAAATGATTCATTCTCATTAACTCAGAAAGCTATTAGGTTTGGGATAAAACCTCAGTTATAATAATGAAAAGGTATAAATTTCCATTAAATTAGTATCAGAAAAGGCTTAAGTTAACATAAGAAACATATACTAAGCCTGAATACTAAATCAAGATATAAAATAATAAATTATGAAGGAAAATCTAAGAGACTGTATTCTTAGATGTGCATTTACTGAGAATAACCAAAATTCAAATATAAATCAATCCTCATGTTTATTTAGGAAGGCAGAGGGGTCCCAGTTATTCACAGCTTACAATAGGAGATGACTCAAGAGCTAAATAGAACACCTCAGCATATGTAAAATACTGGAAATTAAAACTAAGTAAAATAAATTGTGATCACATTAAAAAAACAAAACAAAAACAGTAAAATCAATGCAGGAGGGGAAAAAAAAACCTTCAATAAAAATTCACATTAAAAATTAAATAGGAAAACTTAAAACAAATTTCTTACTCAAAAAAACAAGAACACACATCAATCAAGGTTTAAAAAACTAAGAATTACTGCAGAAAAAATATTGTGGAGGAAGAAGATGAGGGCAATTGCTTTGCAATATATTAAATTAAATATTGAGAAGAGAGTAATTATAATCTCCAAAGTAAAATTAGAAGATTAAACACAATAAGTCAGAAATGGAGATAAACTATCAAAGGTAAAGGTTTGAAACGATACAAAAAAAAAAAAAATATGGTGCTACAACAGCACATACTTTCTCATATTAATTGTAACAGCTCTGCAATATTTAACTATTGTATTAACCTGCAAAAGTGTTTCCAACCAGTAAACATTATATTTCGTGCTAAGACTTGAACTCCGTTCCATTGACTTAACTCACCATGAGCATTACCACTACACCACGCAGTTGCTATGCCCTACTCACTTGGGCTGACACTTAAAAATTTAAACAATTTTCAACAATTCAGAGAGTTCAATGAAAATGAAATCACCACTATTCTTTTAAGCATCCCTTGTTTTATCCCTGGAAAAAATTTAAAGAAAAATTTGGAGCGTTTTTTGAGATAATGTTTTTTTTAATTGCATTAATTCAAGCATAAATAATTTTGTTCAAAAATCTCTAATTTCAATTTTCTAGTTTTGAAATGTTAAAATTTTGCAATTTTTGAAAATACAGAGGGTTTGCTGAAAATGAGATTAGCACCCCGTTTTTTACCATTCTATGATACATTTAAGAAGAAAATTCAAAGAAAAAATTTGGAGCCGTTTTTGAGAAAAAAATTGTTTAAAAAAAATTAAAATTGCCTATATTTCAAGCAAATTTAGGTGAAAACGTCTCGTATTTTCAAAAAATTGAAGATGGCCTTATTTCTAGCTCAGACTTTAAAGAACAGATTTAATTAAGAAAAAAATCTCTATCTTCAATTTTTTCAATTTTTTTTGGAAAAATCAAGAAATTTCAATGAAAATTAAACTTGCACCATTCTTTACATAGCATTCTTTATGCTATAAAAGGACATAGTTTAATCCAAATATTTTGAGCCACTTTTGAGAAAATTTCGAAAATGTTTTCGAGGCTTCATGCAAATTATCTCCAAAAATCAAATTATCCATTTCAAACTCAGAAGCCTTCCTTTAAATCGATTAGGGAATATCAATTTTGGAGAAAAGGGCTAAATGATTTTAGAGCTAGCATTTACCATGGACGGACTGTCAGACCAGACAGACTGACATTTTGTCATTAATTGACTTTTTGGTATGAAAGGCCCACAAACCATAGATTCTGACTACACAAGGTGTTAGAGAAAGTAATTTACTATATATAGAAGCAATATTTATTCATTTTTTCGTTATCTGGCCCTGACAGTATGAGTTTTTATGTCGACAATTTGCCATTTTCCAGTGCACATTTACAATACTTTCTCTTTTCATGAAGGGCAAGCAGTAAAAATAAATTACCTACAAGTCCAGGTACAAGAAAATAAAGACAAATGTGCAGGCAAGTGCAGCTCTAGAGGGGGATCATGACTCTCCTTGAAAATAAACAGGATTAAAAATAATTTTTAAAGAATTAGTATTATGCTTCAAAATAAGATTTGGGAATTTATTTAACAATATTATCATTTCACATACTGTTCAAATATTACATTTCACACATGGGGGTATCTATGAATTTTCATCAGGTAGAGCAAGAGAAAGAGGAAAAAGGAGGAGAGTGGTGATGATGATGATGATGATGATGGTGATGATGATATGAGATAATCATAATAATAATAATAATAATATATAATAATAATAATAATAATAATAATAATAATAACAATAATAGTAGTAGTAGTAGTAGATGAAAATAGCAGAAGAGGCACATTGAACACTTAACTGCGTCTGAACTGCTGCGGGCGGCTGCATCCATAGTGGGAAGTAAGTTGGGAAGGAATGAACCTTTGGACTTCGTGTTATCGGCCCAAGGAGGGTACAGGAGAGAAAACTGAGTTGACACACTAGGTCACTGATTAGTGTGGAGGCTCGAACCTTGTATTAGCCAGCGAAGGACGCTGCCTTCAGCAGTCAGTAAAAATTCCTAAGAGTTTAGTAATGCCGACTGGCGATCGGAGGGACCCTTGCTGGACTCTATGAGGGGATGTTCCGAGGCCACTGTGGGTCGCAGTAACGAATGACGGAATAATCCATGGGTTAAGTGTGAACTCGAACTTACTTCCTGCGAAACGTCCCTTAAAACCAATGAGCAAAATGGATAGAACAAGAAATTTAATGAATCTTAAAATGCCTCGTTCCCTAATGTCTCATACCTGCTCAGAAACCGAGCTAATGTCAACATGTCATCGGGCCATCCCAACCTTGTTAATCCCAGGATCCCAGACCCAGCAGTACCTTCAAGTCATCGTCAGACACAAACAGATATGCGCGCGCGCACTTTTATTACTAAGACAAATTAACACATTGGTCGGCTATTCATTTCGTGATTTTCTACTACCGAGACATCTGCGTCTACCGCGCATGAAGATGGCCTCCCATGACAAAGAAGCCGAAAACGAAGAAACAATCACAGCCAACTTCATCCGACTCCAGTTCCATGCAGCAAGCCGCCTCTTCCTCGACCCGGCAGTCACGTATTCCGGAGTACACCAATACGTCACGTAGGTACATCACAAACCGAGATGACGGAAACAGACATGAGCAACGGCCAGCATCCTGACCGCCCTGCACAGTCTCTTGCAATAATAATCTTTTCAGCCTCCTGCGGGCGGTCCAAAATTTGATCTGGACCAAACCCGGAGCATGGCCGCAGTGATTGGGTGCTGCGCCGTTATCTTAAGATTTTGCGGCAGCACTACGTAGACTTGGAGGAGGAGCAGAAGTTCGCCCGCGAACGCCTCCGCATCATGATTGCTCTCAAAATAAGCTGGCGACTTATTCGGTTAGTAAATCACCAAGCCGGCCTAATCCGATGTCAATTACCGATTCAGACTTAATGGTTCATCTTAAAGAGAAACACAAATTATTCATAATTAGATATATTTATAACTGGTGGACCCAGTAGTGCTTAGCTATTGCTATCGCTATTGCACATCACACTACTGGTTAGGTGATTGTTAATCAAGTTTTACGCTATGCTGTGCAAAAATTATAATAGATAAAAGACTTTCTCGCAAATAGTGGCTGTGAGTTTGGAGGTTGTGTTCAATTTCACAATCGCAGGGGTAGAATACTTTTATGCAGTGAAGAACTGAACGGCGGGTTGCGTAGAGTTTAGGGGCGCTTGAGTCGTCACAAACTAATAAATCATCACCATCAACGCCCCCACAAACCACACTTAATTCAAACCACTCTTTAAACACTCTCATTACCAAAAATAACAAAATGTGAACTTTTCAGCGAAACTGGTCGAGTAATTTTTGCGTCTATGTGCGACACATAACGCACATTCCCTTTTATTTATAGAAAACAATACTAAGATGTGCTCAATGATATTCATAATTATTAAGATGTGATAAAGGTAATAATAAATTTTAGAATTTGTATTGAATGAGCATGTCATGACTGAAAAAAATAATCAAATTAAAGATTCAAGAGTAGTGATGGACCCAAATAGGGATTTTTATGAAAGTGACCCACTTCTTCTTCAGGTTTACTCCGATCTTCTTTCTTGAAAATGGGAGTAATGTCTGCAGTCATCCAGGATTGCGGAATTCTTCCATTTTTTCCAGCATATGTTCAGGAAATGCAACATCCTAAGTTTAAAGAAAAAGCTACTCTACTTAAATAGTTCTGCAGTCAACACCTACATTTCTGGTGCTTTTCTATTCCTCATTTTTTAGAGAACTGTTCCCAATTCCTACATACGGAGCTCATCTGTACCATCCATTATCACAAATTTGGTATAAATCTCAATCAAATTATACCACAATTCTAAATAATGTTGTACCCACTTATCTTCTTGCATTGTATTAATTCTGACAGTATCTCTTTCTTGGCTAATCAAGTTATGGAGAAGCTTGTAGGCAAAGTCCTGTCATCCATAAACATCTTGTTCCACGCTGCTTATTAAGTTTTCCCAGCTTTCTCTCAGACAATTCCTGATAAGAATTTTGGCCGTTGTTTTTTTTTATTTTCCCAACTTTCTTCTGCTTTTATCTCTAGCTATTTCTTGTAGGCAGTTTTCTTTTCTGCTAATGCCTCTTTTATGTCTTCGTTTATGTATAAACTTTCAATGTTAAAATTGATTGTCCAGAATTAAAAAATATATTTGTTTGCTATGTTAATACAATTAATATGAGAAGAAAAGTCTATAATTTGAGGAATTTTACTGATATCACAGTTAACAAGATAGTGTAATGAATTATTGAAAATTGAAGAAATGGTTATGAATGAGGCCAGATTTAAGAGAACTTTAAAACAAAAAATACTAGATTTCAGTTAATTAAAATTGTTTATTTTTTACTGATGTGTCATAGCTCGTTATTGCCTTTTATATGGAGCTCGATATACATTGCATAACTTACCTGGATCAAAAGGATTGTGGTTATGAGGGAAATATGAAAACAGTTGATTGATGGTACATGTTCTCTTATGGAGGGAATTATGAGAGGGATTCATAAAAGGGAATTATTGGAGGGAAATATGAAAAGACAAACTGAGTCAAGTTAACATCTAGTTAATTAGTAAATCTGAATCAATAAAATTAAGTAAAAAATAAAGTTATGTATATACCATGGGCGTTAACTTCTTCTAACAATTTTGGGCGACAAAAAGCCCTCAGGCCATAGGCCCTTGAGCATTTTGTCATCGCTCGATCATTAGAACCCTAATAACACTCTTGCTGTATAAATAACTATTATTACTAATGTAACTTCTCATTAATTTTCTTTAATTTTATGTTTTATTATTATTACTGATATCAATATTGCAAATGATGTTCATGTTGCGTATTGTGTGTGGCCACTAAGAGCGATGCATAATTTCATTTGGGCAAATACCTGTTGTATATAATCAATAAATAATTAGATCATTCTGTATCAATGTGGATGTGCACATGCCAGGGTTAAAAAAAGGAAGCTACCTTCACAAAATATTTAACTTCTGCCGCTTTTGAAAATTCATATACGGTATTGGAATAAAAAAATGGACTTTTGCAATTTTTTTAATGCTCTTTTCTCCATGTGAGAGAAGAATAATAAGACTCATAAGAAAAAGAATAAGACTAACAAGGAGAAGGAGGAGGAGAGAAAGAGAGGAGGAGAGAAGAAAAAGAAGCAGGAGGAGAAGAAGAAAAGAAGAAGACGAAGAAGAAGACGAAGAAAAGAAGAAGCAAGAAGAAGAAGAAGAAGAAGGAGGAGAAGGAGAAGGAGGAGGAGGAGGAGAAGGAGGAGGAGGAGGAGGAAGAAGGAGGAGGAGGAGGAGGAGGAGGAGGAGGAGGAGGAGGAGGAGGAGGAAGAAGAAGAAGAAAGAAGAAGAAGAAGAGGAAGAAGAGAAGGAGAAGGAGAGGAGAAGAGAAGGAGAAGGAGGAGGAGGAGGAGGAGGAGGAGGAGGAGGAGGAGGAGAAGGAGGAGGAGAAGGAGGAGGAGGAGAAGAAGTAGTCTTAACTATTTTTGAGAAAGTATTTCTTAAGTTCTAAGGATTTTATTTAAAGTAACTCCAAAACTCAGTTTTGATATTTGAAATTGGCAGTCTTAGGTGCAGCCAGATCAATTGAGGAACTTACACGTGGAAGAAAATTCTGTGCAAAATAATAGTATAGGCACTAGTATTTACTTATTAGCATAGTACCTTCTTATTAGACAAACTTTTTTAAATAAACAGTTTTTCAGTATCAGTACCCCTCAGAATGCCTAACGAAATCTACAAGTCAATTTTTTTGCAGCATTGCGATAATTTCTATTTACTATAAGAAAGGAAAATGCAGAGAACTTCTGCATTACAAAAATAATGACTTTAGACACTAAAATTAGATATACAAAATTTAGCTACATTACATGATAAACATCAAAATGCAGTCCATAACCTAATTAAAGTAATAAACAATAGTACTGAAGATCACAGACAAGCATAGTACAAAGAACAAAATTAGTCCTTTGTATAAAAGAAAAAAAATCACAAAAAGAGAGAGCTAAGAAACAAAATTGGTGACACCTATATACACTTTAAGTGACACATATTATAAATAAAAAAAGAAAAACATAGAATCTATTACATCACAGCCAAAGATTGCATTATATGTCAATAAACTGACATTTAAAAAAAAAAGAAAAACATAAAATGCAATACTCTAGAAAGTGGCAAACTACAACTTATTGTAGAGTGCAAAAGTTTACCGATGCAACGTTACAAGCAAGAAATCATACCATAATAACACACTGATTTCCTTTATTCGCCCTATGTATTCATAACAAATACATGTTAAAAGCACATTTCAAGATGGTAGAGAAATTAATTTTAGTGTATTGATTGATTTCAAAATAACTGCTATTCCTATACTCCTACTACTTATTGTAGAGGGAGTATTATTGTAAAAGTAAAGGAATCATCTGAACAATAGATCGTCAAATTTTCGGTCATGAAATTTGTTTAAGGTTCTTTAAAGGTGTAACTTAGCAAACCATCATGATTAAGGTCTATTAGTGTTGTTCCAAAGATGGTTAAGATTGGTAAACGAGGCAAGGAGATTCACACAATTTTGTACTTGAAACTGGGATGACTATTAGATGTCTATGGAGAGATGGATGTATCAAATATAATTGTCAGATTACAAGCTTTTGAGTCTAACTTGGTAAGTAGTAAGATCTAATTATGCTGTTCTTGAGATCACTAAGATATTTTATTTTCTGGGGGTTCTCTACATGAAGCCCCTGTGACATTTTCAAAAATTTCTGAAAAATGGCTGTAATATTTTCTTCAAACGTTTTGCTAAATTGATTTTACTAAAATAATTGTTTGCTCTTTTCTTTTTAAACACAAGTAGTTGTTAAGTTTTAGTGACACTAAGACGAGGAAAAGTTTTGGTATGTCATGCATTCAAACTAGTTTCTTTTTTTTTTGTTTTTTTTTTTTTTTAATTTGTTGCGTCCACACCTTGACGCAACGCTCTCAAGCCCCTTAAGGGAGTTGAGCGCTTTGCCCTTGGGAGTAATCCTCCATTAACGGGCATTATTATTGTTAATATTAGTCCAGTCTCCACGCGCAGTCAGTCAGTGCCTTTATCCCTTCGCCAGGGCTCGGACGCGTTAGATCCGGGTTCCTGGCGGTCACCAACCGAGTCTCGAGCTTAACCTCGTGACTTCACGGAGCGAGTAAGCGCATTCGCTAGCGCGCCGGCGCTATTTTATGTTATATCAAAAACACTTAGATACTGTGTATAACATGCTACGGCGAGAAGTGAATTCTGTGCATGTATTCATAATTATGTGATCCCTACCTTAAGACTTAGACTTGAATTTTGAACACAGAAAGAAATGAGTGTTTTTTGCAACGATTGTTAACAAAATTTTTGCTCCAATGTAATAAAATTTATTTGCAAGGGTAAATCAGCTATAGGTTTGGGCTTGTATCCCTCGTCATGTCGTTCATGAAGGAATAATACTTCCTGCCACAACATGGAGAATGATAATTTAAATCACTATAGTTCCCACTGATTTCTAAAACACTTGCACAGATAATGAAGTAACATTTATGTCCAGAAGCAAAACAAGGGGGCCATCTCAGAATTTGCTCAAAGTATCAGGGAAACTGGACGAAAAACTGATCGAGATGGCAGTCATTGGCCCAGAAGCAGAGGTACAATACTTGTTACAGGTTGTTTATTATACAGTCCAAATGGTAAATGATTCATTAAATATCATTGTTCAAATCAATATTACTTTTCTTTTCGATGCTTGGTATAATCTCTAATTGTATAGAAAAAGTTATACAGCAGAAAAGATTTTACTTGGAACTGCTCACCATTCAGATTTCGTCATTCACATTTCTCTATTTTATTACCAATGAGTAATGTTAAATTTCTTTCATAACAATCGGAGGCCAATAGGCTGAGTGGCGTAATCCTATGAGCAAAATAAAATCACTTTTACCAAGTGAGTCATACACTATTTTTTAGATGGTCTTATTGATTTTCATTCTATATTTATTGAAGTATACAAAGCACTTAATGAAACCTTATGGTCAGTAGTGGCTGATGCAGTCAGACAAAAATATTTTGTTTTCTTTGTTGCATTCACATACTTATCCGAACAGTTGAGCGTTCTCCCACTTTTAACACTACTGCTCAATATTGAACTTTTAGCATGCTATGCATGCCCTGAAAGAACTGCTTTTACTAGTTAGTGACTGTCCACAAAATAAAGGGATTTTAAGATGTTTAAAAGTTCCCCTAAACCAAATGCCATATGAGTGGTTACATTATAATTCTAAGACAAAAATTATATTTTTTAAAAATTTTGTTAGCCCGTCCCACCACTCACACCCCTCTTGAGCAGAAAACATGTTGTTTTTTTTGTTGTTTTTTCCCCCCCATCAACAACCTAACACTATTTTATCAGGCTGAAACAATGATATGATAAATAAGACAATTTATACTAACAAAAAAACTTTTTGAATTTAAATCTGCAAAATATCAAAAAAAAAATTTTTTTTTTGAAAAAAAATAACAAAAAAAATTTTTATTGTCTTAGAACCATGGAACAGGCTTGAAAAAATTTCAAATGTTCCTCTCTGAACTGTGAATTTTTTTCAAATTTTTTCGGCAACTGGGCTGCAGTTAAAAAAATAAAAACAATTTTCCCGCCTTCAAATTACCTTGAATTTAAATATACTTTGAAAATGACTGCAACAGATCAGTGCATTTATTTTAGTGCTTATCATACATTTATATACATTGTTGAAGCACCAAGTAATATTTTCATTTTGGAATTTAGTTAAAAATTATTATTTTTTTAAAAATCTTTCTAATCTTTTGCATAAGTATATCATACGCTAAGGAAAGACTATGTTTTTTGTCAGTTGATGAGAAAATTCGGTCACAAATGAAGGATAAGGGGGGGACACGAGTGGAAGGGGAACAAGTTGAACCCGGATTTGCCAGACCTGTTTTCCTGTCTTAGAACAGCCACCCAGGTACAAAAATATGTTTAAAACTTCCTTTTTAAAACTTCCATCTCTGAACACTTGGGAATTTTTTTTTTTACATTTTTGTAATTGCTTGGCCATAGTTTAAAAAAATAAGGCTTTTGTAGTCAAGTACTTAGCTGTCCAATAGAAGAGGTCCAATTCATCCACGAGGAAAGTCATAGAATGGTGTCTGAAACATTGGTAACTCTTCCTAGGACGTGCAAGGTCACAGGTGTCTAGGATACGGCATCCTAGGCTCTCTTATAAACTCTAGGTTTTCTCATAAACTGACAAAAAACATTGTCTTTCCTTAGTGTATGATGTACTTATGCAAAGGATTAGAAAGATTTAAAAAAATAATAATTTGTAACTAAATTCCCAAATCAAAATATTACTGGGTGCTTCAACAATGTATTACTAAAATAAAAGCACTAAAATAAATGCACAGATCTATTGTAGCAATTTTTAAAGTATATTTAAATTCAAGGTGATTTGAAGGTGGGAAAATTGTTTTTATTTCTTTAACTGCAACCCAGTTGTCGAAAAAATTTGAAAAAAATTCACAGTTGTGTTTCAAGAGGAATGTTTGAAATTTTTTTAATGTCTGTTCCATGTGTCTAAGACACAATAAAAATTATTTTTTGTTATTTTTTTAAAATAATTTTTTGTGTTTGAATTTGGGTGTGAGAAAAGATCAAAAAATATTCTGATAGTATAAATTGTCTTCTTATTTACCATGTTTTTTTCCAGTCAGATAAAATAGTGTTAGGTCGCCAAAAAAAATTAAAATAAAAAAAAAACACGTTTTCTGCTCTAGAGGGGTGTGGGTAGTGGGACGGGAGCTAGGAAACCTTTCAAAAATATTATTTTTATGTTAGAATTATAATATAATCACTCATACGTCATTTGGTTTAGGGGAACTTTTTACCAACTTATCCGGGGGTACCCTTTCTAAATTCCTTCCATTAGCTCTCAACTCATTTTGTTTTTAGTTCACAAAAATAATGAAATAAAGAAAATATATGTTTCATGTCAGCATTTCCAGTATGTTTCATAGCCAGAAGAAAAAGGTGTAATAAGCAGCAGCAAGGCAGGGAGTGTACACAAACACTGTTAGATGTAAATAATTACACCTTACAATGAGCTCTGTGAACTAATAGGTATAATATTCCCAAATTTGTGCAAAGAAACATGCTCATAAAAATGTCCAATGCTACAAAACAAAAAAAATTACAAATTGCACTCTAAAATTAAAAATGACTGCAAACTACATATTCCAATGGGGGAGGGAGACGGGTAACTGTTGGTAAATGGGAGGTTAGGAAGTCACTCCCTGCTTGCTTCAGATTTTGTTGTTGGTAGAAATGTAAAATCAACAACACAGAATGTAAATAATTCCATATTTATTTCAAGTAAATCAGAAACATTTAGGCCCACTTACAGAAATATATAAAGCACATCCATACAACAGTAACAATAAAACATTACATGAACAAAATGCACATAGGTTGTGAAATTTATGACATAAAGGACTGCATACCAAAAGGGAAGAGGAAAAACAGCAATATAGTGTGGAAATAATTTGGAGCATGAATGGAAAGAAGAATTAGGTTGGGAGTAAAAATTGAAAAGTAAAGGAAATGTTCTCAGAAATAACCAGGCAGTCAGAATCATATTGTGCAGTATGCTCATTATGTTTATATATTTGTCTTTTCTCTCTCAAGCAAGCAGAGATATAGAAAATGAGAAAGGTTATCACTTACTATAGTATGAAAGCTAATTTGTTACAAAGAAGAAAGAAACATTTTGTGTCTATCTCAATTCTGTTGAAGCTGAAGTAAAAGCAACAATTAACACAATAAATTATCTTCCAAGTAGGTAACATGCCTCTCCAGAAGATCCCAAGATTAAAATTTGATGGTCACTTTTATAGAGAAAGTTCTTGTTTGCATCAGCAACACAATTAAAGACAAGAGAACAGTAAGCAATGCAGAAAACACACAAGGATAGGAGAAGGCTTAAAATATTGCACTTTTTCTTTCAAGAGAATTGAACATAAAATACATGGGTAAATGGCAATCCTCTTGAAATATAGTTTATCATCAAATAAATGCAAAAAAATAAGTTTTCCAGTTCTTTACAAGAATTGCTCATTTTTCCCATCATATTCTATGAAAATATCACAAAAGAATAGTTTTCAGATCCAGTATGAACTATCTACTAAAACCCTACAACAGAATGTCTTTTAATGCACAAAGTGTTAAAATCTGAAAAACTTAATCTCCTAAATAAATAATGGCTCACATATTTAAATAGCAAATATCAATTAATGCAATCATGATTCAACATCCTCTAATTTTACCAAGGCAAAAACAATTGTTTTAGACCCACATTTCGTAAAATACTTAGATATATTTGTTTCGAACAAAATGTGCCAAACAGTGTCTTATCAATAAGTAAATTAATACAAACCATTCATGCGTCAAATTTTGTGTGTGTTGATACATGTGTGCATGTACATGGTAGGGTTCTTACAGATAAAACATAACACATCAAAGCCATAAAAAAAACTCTCCATCTTCATCACAAACTTTTAAGGATAAGACCTCGTGGCCTACACAAAACTAATTATTTCACAACTTAAAATTTTCTTTTTTTCTTTTTTTTTTCCCACTGAAAAATGCATAGCATATATACTGCACAGTACTAAATACGATTGTAACTACTTTTTCTCCAGCGAATAAATGTATATAAATTGAAGTTTTCATTCTGCATAGATAAACAAGTGAATAATACTAACGTCATGCAATATGAAACCAATCATGTATTAAACAGATCCCTCTCATTACGTCAACAATCATGATCACACAAAAAGTTGCCCAATATTCTCATACTTAAACAATTTATGAAGAAATTTCTTTTGAAGGCCCCATTAAAACAATCTGGAAAGATCACTCACGCTTTCTTACTGCGTACATTATATTTCATTTCAGGATTTTAAATCATGATTCCATAAATAAGGAAAGCAATGAATATGCATTCACATATGTACAAATACACCCTATTTCCATGCAATCTGCCTCTATCGAAAGCACTAGTGAATGTTTATGGTAAAGCAAAACAGTACACACTGTCAACTACAAAGCTTTGAAATAGAGTGTATCAGCACATTTACATAAGCATTAATCACATTTAAAGCTATCTTCCACTTGCATGGTTAAAGCAATTTCACAATGCTAAGAATACTAGTACAAGACAGAACTAAAGTAACTACCGATTCACCACACTTACCAAATTACAAAATTATTTCAATTATGAAACACGTCTTCAAAGCAATATAGTCAAAGCTATCATTGAAATTTACTTCAATAATAAACAACCATTAGAGTGTTTAAAAAATATAGAATGCATTGCAAGTAAACTTAGAGAGCTTTCTCAATCTTTCTCACAAGTGCCAGCACCAAATAATTTCAGTCTAATAATTGGAAGAGTACTTCCCTGTATTACTGGCATGATACTATTGCTTAATATTCCTTTCCACTAATACTTCACAACCAGAAATTTGCTTATTAACAAGATATGTAGTAACATAACCAATTTTAACTTTCAGAAAAATCACAGAATTGCATCTATGTAGCTCATCACTTCTAATTATGGCTACAATTCTCATTAATGAGTTTTGAGGTATATTCTCTTGTATTGCCATTATTTACCATGTGAAACTATTAATAACTCTCAGCTCCTTTATAACCCAACTTGTTGAATTTCTTTAAAATTCAGCAGCTCAAGATGGTGGAATATGCACTGAATCAACTTAAAAAAGCAACTGAAAATGTTGAATAAATTATTGAAGGAAAACTTTTCCTTTTAAACATGTACATTAATCTTAAGAAAGGTTTCAAATAATAATTTGTATCTTGAACAACTGAATTTCTTCAGCAAATTTAGTTTTTATAGAAGGGCAAACAAATTTCTAATGAATCAACACTGTGCATACAAAGATAGTAAAGAATTCTTTGGTATAAAAATAATATTTCAGATCATTAGCAAGGGGTCTTAAACAAGATAAAATACTCTTTTTCAGTTATCAAATCACAGATCAAGGTAAAAGAAACAAGGAAGAATATTTTCTATAAACTATTAATTCATACAAAATATCAAGAATTTGTGCAAATATCACTAACAAGCTTCTAACTGCAGGCACAAACTTCAAGCTTTTCATCTTAATGATGGGTACAAATCTCACTAAATACAAACTTAACTTCAACAATTTTTAAAACTTCGCTGCTGGATCTGGATACATCCAAGAACATTATTAGGTGAAGTATAATGTGGTTCTGTGATACACAAAGACTTCCAATGCATAAATGTGTTGTCAATATATTAACCCACAAAAAGTAAATCTCTGCGCATGAATGGTCAGTTGGTAGCCACCATTACTGTGTAAAATCTATGCATAAGGCCTTGTAAGTTGCACGGTTAACTGTTCAAGAAAAATGAACTTAAAAGTTTGATATCAAACATTAGCTCTTTAGCTGAAATAAACAGGATTACACTGAATATTACTTGTTATTTTGAGGAACTATAATCAAATAGGATTGAATGAAGATCATTCACACTTGATTTTAGAAAGTACAATTTCAATCTTTGCAGTCCAACCCTATTGCAATTTAATACAATATTCAAATTTGATTCATGGGAACACATTTCTAATATTAAGAACGCTAGTTATAATGTAATTTTTGCCCAAACGTTCTTAATTATTTAATTAATTCAATTAACACAGTTCGGTTCAACCCAAATCCATGTCCAGCGACATAGTTCTATAGTATCTAAAGAAGATTAATTATCTTTGACCTAAAAGTACGAGTTTCATTAGGAAAATAATTACCACTACTTAAGAAGAATCTACAAGTTGACTCATAAAAAATAACGGAGATGTCTCTAAACCTCCTGGGTTTGTGTACACTACATCTTTTTATTCTTTTTGGTTTCTTATAACTTCTTTGGCTTTCAAGTAAATCAATGAACTTTTATCTATATGGTAGTAGTACCAATTAATTTCATAGAATGTATTTCTATCTTAAAAAAAGATCTCATCCTCAACTGTCCTGAGTTACATTTAACTTTCTCCACAGATAAAAGAGCTCATACTTCCTTAGGACCCAATAATAAGGATAAAGGTCAGGCAAAATAAGGTGAATTCACTGTACTATAAGAAAGCAACAAACCAATGTTCTTCAGATTGCTTGTGCGAAGTATATTTAAATCCAAATTTTACATGATAATTTAAAAAATACCAAATACGTTTGGAATGAACAGAGGGGAGAAATTTTGAAATGTTTATTCCAAAACTATCAAGAAATTAAGTTTAAAGTAAAGAACAAATTATAATTTAAGCAACATGTCAAATCTGAAGAATGAATGAATGAATGAATGAATGAATGAATGGATGAATGAATGGATGAATGGATGAATAAATAACTGTATGAACGAGGAGAAAAAAAAATAGGATTTGAAAATTTTAAGAGAGGAGTGATGTATGTATTGTACTGTATGTTTCAAATTAAGAGCTTTTATAAAACATGTGTACAAAGCATATATTATATAAATTCAATTGAATATTATTTGGTTCAGAAAGAAATAAACATGTAAATATGAACATTCAGAGAAGCTTCTTGGAGGCTTGAAGGTAAAGGGTAGAAGAAGCCCTGTGCAATTGCACACAGGCTGATGTGACCCACAGGGGAGGAGAAGGTAGAACTCCACTTATTCATCACTGTCGGCACAAGCAGGAGGTTCTGTGCCAAACTCAAAGCTCTGGTCACCTTTACCCCCAGAAAGATCCTGGTACTCACTTCGAAAAGAGGCTGAGTTGATCTCCGAGCTGCCCTGAATGGAAATTACCAGATAAAAATCCCAGCCTATGCCAGGATTCAAACCTGGGTCCTTCAGGTCAGGAAATCAGGACCCTACTACTGAATCAGTGCGATTTCTAAAGGAGGCTTAGTAAAATTTTATTAATCAAGGAGGAAATCAAGTTTCAAATTATTTGCTTCAAGATGATTTTTAGGGCAAAATGATGCTTATGAATTCTAGGCAGAATTAAATGGAAATTGAATTTGATACATTTTTTTGATGGAATGAAATGCAGCTCTACAGATGAGTTGCCCCAGAGAAACAGCATTACTTCACAAAGCAAAATGTATAATAAATTACTGAGATAACTGAATATTACAATCACTTTATCAAAAGTGCATAACAGCAATATCAAGATAATAGTACAAAACAGCCTTCTTTATTGTGCCTGGTGTTTTAGTTAGCTTGTTAGTTTCTTAAGTCTAATCATTACTGGACAATCATGTCTCAATCTATTTTCTTCTACACACTATTATTAAAATATCAAGAACTTTTAACATTATAAAAACTCAGAATATCTTACTATATACATTTACAATAGGAATATATACTTTTACAACAAGCCTAATGCTGCTTCTGAAAACAACAATATTATATTCTAACGATAAATGATGATATGCCCAGAATATATCCAAGTAGAACAGCCTATTCTTTGGAAGCAATGTTGCATGCAGTAAATAAGTAATTGTTTATGCATGTTCCCCCACCTACACCAACAATGCTCACTGACCAACACCGAATGAACAGTGTGCAAACTCATTGCACTTACATACCTGAGTTAACTGTGTAGCGTGTTCTTGCACTGGTGCAATATGCTTCAATTATTCTCAAAATTTGAGCATCTTCCTCAAAGCTTCTTCCATCTGAAAAACAATTAATAAAATCGATTCACTTTATTTCAAATTATACAACCACTTTTACAACTTTTAAAAATTCTTCTGTTCATCCACAAAAATTATGAATGCAAATGGTTTCAAAAGGCCACACACACTTGCAAACAATTGAACAGGGAATCCTCAATGACATTTCCATTCCTTTACGGCTAATAGGCGAGTTAGGAAACTTCTACGTAGGCCAGAGACATAGTAATATCAAAATAACTAGCACATTTTATAAGAGCTAATAGCTGCTATCTGCGCTAAGTAGTAGATAGAACCCACTCACTCTGCTTCCTTGAACTGGCTCGCCCTGATCGCCGTAAACTGTCACAATGGCCAAGGGCAAGGCATGGTCGGAGAGGGGGAGATGGCCGCAAGCAAGACATACTCCAACCCTTGCTAACGGGGAGTGTTGCGACTGGCCGAAGACTGCCTGAACTGCTCGCAGGAAGGGCACTCACACGAGGTGATACAGGTGCCGCTACAGCTGCACTCTTCTGCAAAGGAAGCACAATTCAAGTCAACACTAAATCCAAGTGAGGCTAATACATTTTCTATGGAAGGTCATTTTTCTTTTCAAAACCCATTTCTCTTATCAGAACTTCTACACTATTATTTTACAAGAATTTGGTGAAATTTAGTGTATATTGAACTTATTTTAATACCTTCAATATTTTTAATTTCCATTTTTAATCACAAGTCATTTCTTCAGCTTTATCTGGACATAAATTACTGGCAACCAGTGGCAGCTGCACCCTACGGTCTCTAAGGTGGAGCTCTCACCAGAAAAATCAATAACAAGAAAAGTTGCAAAAGTGTGAAACAAAAATCAACTCTTTTAATTTGTGCACACCACTAGGGCATGTTTTGAAAATGAACTTAATATGCATGTCCTTGCATATGGTAATGATCAACATTTTTACAATGAGTTATATCTGTGAACTCTGACAATGCCTTCTGTAGCTTGTGCATGGTAGGCAATGGATTCCAGCAGAAGAGTGGGTTACTAAGAGTTGGTTGGGGGTTGTGCTTTCCTGATGCAATTTTGTAATGCAAAGTCCACACCTATTAACTAACTTAAGAATATCGACCCTTTCATAAATTTCTTTTATGTTTGCTCACATATTTTTACAAAAATCTATTTTTATGAACAGAATTGCATTTGATTATCTATGAGGCTGTCATTAAGTTATTATCTCACAGGTTCACTGCTGGCAACTCAAAAAGCCATGCATATTTCCAGCTTGGGCAAAACTTACTTCCAAACATTTTACTATTTCTTCTACGGAAAGACAAAAAAAAAAAAAAAACACACTACTAGAAATTCTGCTGCTCTTACAACTATGTTAGAACTTCACACATCAACCTTCAAAAAACAAAATCTAGATATAACATCAAATTCTATGTCTAAAAAGTCTATTCGTATATAAGGAAGTCTGCACAGCAATTTTTATGGTGAGACACAGGCAAGTGCAATCTAGTTGGGCTCCATTAGTAAGCACAACACTCCAATGCACGTTTGTTAGTGAGACAACACATTTAAGCACGGTTTCCACAGACTGTTTAAAATAACAGCAATAAGTTCTTCCACACTGCAACTCGTAATCAATTTTTAATATCTATACATTTCAAAAGAATGCCAATACACAACAATTGAAAAGTCTTCCAATTTTCTCAACTCGTGTTTCATTTTCTAACAGTGAACTGAGGTTGCATTGTTTTATTACGGCTCAATATTTAGGCCTTTTAGCAAAATAAATCTTCACTGGATAACTATGATCTTTTAAAAAAATACGAACAATGCTGTTACAAAGAGGAAAAATAATAGCATTTGAAATTATTATAAATTACAATATAAACGCATCGAAGATATTTTTCACAAACAAAATCTCCAAACACTAATATTTAAAAATATAATGACTTTAAATCAATCATTTTATTCCCACTTTAGTGAAATTTCTCTTTTCAACTACAGAGCTTTCTGATTGAGGTTGCTTCTCTGATGCAATTTTAAACAACTTAAAAGATGATTTCTCTTTTTCCAGTGATCACATAAATTCAGATAGCACTTACAAATATTATGGAGTGGGTTTCTTTCTTAAAAGAGCTATATTACCCATTAAGAAAAAATATTTCTTTTGGCAACAACTCACTGTTTGAACATGAACAAAATATTATTTAATAATACCTTTCCAAAAACTCTGTTTCATGAATTTTTTTAAAGCAAGTGTCTTTTTATATTTATCCGAACACTTCAATTCATAAGCTAGCAACAACACACATCCATACACATTCCAAAATAGCTTTTACTCTAGTAAATGCAAATTTTTTTATACCAAAAGTAACCTTGATTGTTTCAAGTAAAATTTAATCATAGGAGTCTGTAGAAACCAAGCGCTAGTGAAAATGTATACACCAGACGTGATTTTCACTGCATCAGCAATAATGCTGCTTAGGTTTTTTTTAGCAGTCATTAATAACTGTTGGGCATGTAATGTATGTAAGAGGTATGAAAGATACTGAATGGCAGAAATCTAGATGAATTTCAAGACATCAAGAATTATAATAATTAGAGCACGGAAGTTTGGCAAAATGTCTTTTTGTTATTATTACTATTTTATGACTTTTAACAATAGGAATCACTTAATTGTACATTTTCATTTTACTTTTTTCCCCCCCGATTTTAGCTTCTAATGCCAATTTTTGCATTTCATCTTATTTTTCCCTTTCTCTTCATTTATTTGCTGTTTTGTTTTCTCCTGGCACCGATTGCAATCAAGCTGGATATATACCTGCAAGCCTGGACTACATGAAGGTTCAGCTGAATTTTGTCTTTCTGTGGAAGCGGCAATAGCAGAGGCTGTATTAAAATCAAAATGACAGCAGTTGATGATACCAATCAAGACTTTTGACCCTTTTGAGGACAGCTCTCCGTGTATAATAGACCCTTCGCAGTGCTGGTGATTACACAAGTGTAAAGAACAAAAAAATTAAAACCATTTTCACTGACATCATTTCAAGATTCAAAAGAGGGTCCACAATAGCATTTCGAAAAGACAGGGTCAGGAGGTGCCACAAATTCATAGCCTTGATTCAGGATGGTCATGTGGAATCAAGAGCATAATGAAAATACTGTTTCCTTACAGGTTAAATGCTAATGTTAATTTTAAAGTTAGAATAAAAATGTGAATCATTTTAATTATTCACTTTTTTTTACAGTCATTCCTTTTAAATGGTGATTTTTCATTGTTTACATGTGATTTTGCACCCACACTTTAGCTAGAATAAATGTCTCTTCAAAAACACACATTTTAGTCAAAATAATTGATAATTTTCCTTTTCCCTGTCTGTTTTAGGTAAAATAAATGCCTGAACTTCCGAGCTCTTCTAATAATTATTTAGGGAAGAACTAACATAAGCAATGGCAACTGAATATGAAAATGGTAATGATATTTCTAGTTGACACTTCTCAGTCAAGTACATGGTGTTATGACACCTTACTTTGGTCTAGAAATGATGCATTGGAGCCTCCATTTTTCTAATATTCATATTTTATTCAAAAGAAAGACTTTCTTAGCTTATCATACTTAAAAAGATTACTAAAAACATTTCTCCAAAACAACAATGAAAATCACTGCCTGTGTAAAATGTCACACACATCTCACACTGCAACAACCAGAAAGCCTTGCCTGTGCATGAGCAACAGCTGTGACAGCTGCAAACTGTTCCTTGGTGAGAAGTCAGGGCTGATGCAGGAATCCGCGCCTTCAACCACCAGTGAGCATACATTCCTGATCGGAAGGTGCTGACACTGTCATTTGCCTCAGTTGCAGGATCAGAAGAATGTGACTGAGATGTTGACACAGGAGAAGGGGAGAGACTCAATGACATGACAGATTGAGTTGCAGAATCAGATGAACCAACAAAAACCTTCCTTGAGGTGAGAGATGGTTGGGCAGATGTCCGTGGAGTTGATCCAAACGGAGAAGAGCAAATGCATTGTGCTTCAAAATTTGATTCATCCACTTCACTACTCTCTCTCAGAGTAAGTGAATGTGGCAAACCAAATGAACCAATGGTACGGGGACAGCTCTCTGACCGTGCCATGTCAGGATGAATACTGGAGAGATCTGGTGATGGTAGAATAGAGTTTCCTGCTATGTCTGCAAGACCAGAGTCAGATGATCGTGAACTGCAGGGCATGTCCCCTCGACAAAGGAGACAGCTTGAATCATTTGGGTTGGCAGCACTGTCAGTTGAAACATTGGAAATGCTGTGATGACAACTACTGGAATGTGAAGAAGTTTTGTGCAAAGGAAGACTACCATCACTAGGTAGTCCTCTCATTTTCCGACCTCTGCCAGGCCGAAGTCTAGATTTCTTGTGGTCCGAAATACATTGTTGAGATGTGTGCTTTCGGCCAAGAGCTGTGCTGCCAGAATATTTATCATGTGACAATCTTTTACCAGATAAATCCTCTTCCTTTTCTGATGTCTCAAAATCAGTATTATACAGCAACTCTGCCATTAAGGCTGAGGGCGCTGGTATCATTGCTGGGATGTCAAAAGTTGATGAATGTGTTTTGGGAGGTGAATTATGCAATGCACCTTCATCAAATAACTGAGTTCCCAATGCAATTTCTTGGGCAGAGACATGACTTGGGAGTGAATGTAATGAGAGCTGAATAGTAGAACAGCATCGGCGAGGAGCAGGCATGCTCTGCCTCACGTCAGGATGGTTCACATTCTGTTTACTTGTATTTTTCTTCATTATTGGTACATCTTCCTTCAAACTGGACAAATCTTCACATACATCACATGGAAATGACTTGTGAGCAGATGTTCTTTCAAAACTGCTTGATTCTGCTGACTGTTCACTTGCGGTGAGTAATAATTTATTTTTCAGTTCTAGCTGGACTGTAGTGCCACTGCGATACCTTGAACTTTTATGGCCAGTTTGTGAAGCATCTCTTTCTTCACTTTTCTCTGATGAATTATTTCTGATTTCTCCAAAAACACTGACACTTTTTTGCACAACAGGAGACTCATCAAAACTGCCTGAATCGTAGAAACAAATAAGACCACATGGCCCACTAGCACAGCTAGAAATTTGATCTTCACTCGCATGGTCCACAGCATCTTGCCGAACCAAGATACCTGATTTCCAACCATGAGATGAAGCTGTACCAGAGGTGCCACTAGCAGTAGCACTCGAAGAACTGGATTCTACCCAAGTGAGGTGAGCAGTGCTAGTACCAACACTGACTCTGTGTGGAATGATTTTACATTCAACTTTATGATGACGCCGCAAGCGCACATTTGACAGATTGACACCTTCAGTAAATACAGAGTACAGGAGCTTCTTGAGAACTTTACGAGTTATAACTCCTTTCTTGACAAGACCAGCAAAATGAGCTGCCAGTCGAGAATACGGGCAGAGAAGAACACTTACATGAGGTGAAGGCAGAGGTGTTGGTTTGCTAGCTGGTGGTGAAACAGGTGGAGGTGATGAAACTGATGATGATTTCTTCAACATCCGAATTTGTTGCCGCAGCTGATCAACCCACAGTTGCTGATCCTCTCGGGTCTGGCATACAGCCACAATACGTTCTATCATTGGCCCTGAAACACCATTTGACTTCTTTAAATCTGCCCTTTTCCCATTTTCTGAAATAAGTGACAATGTTAGCAAACAAGTAATTTTTAATAATTTTACAGACTTTTCAATTCCTTTATATAATTGTGAATAATTAGATTGACAATTGGATAGAGACTACATCAAATTGCCAAAAATGCTGAATATTTTTTAATGATAATTCTCCATTATATAGTCATGGGCAAACTAAAATCATTATTTATAGTACTGTGTCCATGACATGCTTAACTGCACTTAATTTTACTGAAGCCAGTAGGTGTGTTATTTAAAATAAATTATCACCTCTTAGTTGATCAAAATTATTCAAATTTACAATTACAATTTAAACCTGTTTTATTTGAAATGAAACGATTGATGCTAATTTACACCATTCATCACATCTCAGACAACTATCATCCTTTTCACAAAGAGCAATAAAGCAAATATACCAAAGATAAATGTTTTAACACTATTCCAAGAATTTCCATGCTAATTACAATTAATAATTATAATGTTTTAATATCTAACAATAAGATATATAATAATTTAGTTAGTAATTCAGACTTAAAATATTAGGTTTCCAAAGTAAGAGTATCAATCCTACTCCTGCACCCCCTAAAACCTTAAAGTTGACCCCCCAAACAACCCACAGATTCCTTATCATTTAGGTTTGAGCGTGCTGACATCATTGACAGTTATGAAGGACCTTAGAATTTTTACCACTAAAGATCCCAAATGGGACACACTTATTATATTCAACAGAGTGGCAATGCTTTGCTCTTCCAAATGTTGCTTTTGTCTGTGCCAGTGCCAGTATCTGTTTTATGATATGTTCATAATTATGATTTTTTGCATCTTCATTGATGCAAAATGTCTCTGAACCCTTGTTGGGCATTGGGCGCTGGTATGGCATAATCTTCCGTTATTTATTTTTGTCAAGTCTCATCATGTCACAGTCAGTCAGTGCCTTATATCCCTATGGCCAGGGGTCCAGAGTCATTTGATGTCAGGTTCCTAGACTGTCATCAAACCAGAAACCCATGAAGTCTTGACTTCGCTTAATATCCATGGCTCCACAGGATGCAGTAAATGAATTCAAATAGTGATGCCAATTTGATGATGCTGATGTTGCTTTTATTTCTAAAAATCAAACAAAGTGAAAAAGCAATTTCTATACAGTTGGAGAGGTACACAACCATAGAAATTCCTTACACCATAACTGTTTGAAACTAAGGTTATAATTTTGTCCTAAATGTTTAACTTTCGTACCAGATATTTAGAGAGATTCAGTAGGGTACCTACAACTTAAATCTTCCTTGTCTTAGCCTTTCCAACGTAACAATGATGTTTCTAATAAAACTATATCATTTATGCATACATGCATGCATGCCTACATACATACATACATACATACATACTGCATACATACATACATCATGCATCATCATACATCATGCATATGCATGCATCTATGCATACATACATGCATCCATCCATGCATACAACAGATACACATACACACGATTCATTTTCTAAACACCACAGCACTATTAAAGAACGGCAATACAAAAAAACATTTTCATACTGGAAGATGAATAGTATTTCTTTGGTCTCTACTTCACCAGAATGACAGTAGTAGCATGGAGTCCATGCTATTAATTGCGAGTGACATCACGATTGTCATAGCAACCATCAAGGCAAGCTGTACTTGGCTCGAATCTTTGGTAATGTAATGGGGAGCTATTGGACTGCTGTACCAATGTTTGTGAGTTCAAACCTGACCAAAGTTGTGGATTTCTAAGGGTGAAAAAATCCTTCCTTCAGGGGGGAAATAAAGCCAGCTATCCAGCTAAATTGCTTCCAACGTAAGCCAGCTATTCAGCAAAAGCCCACCTCTGAGCTAAATTGAAATCATCAGTTTCGTCACCTGGGGGATACTTTCTTCCTCCACTAGATGGTGAAAGGAGCATAGCAAAATTTGTGTGGCCAGATGGGAGAACGAGCCTAATGGCCCGAGCCTTGCCATATAAAATAAGGCATGAACTTAACTGTACTCTGGGGATTGAGACACATTAAAAGGCAAACTACTTCACTTCAATAGCTGGCTTGGTCGGTAGCACACTTGTCCGTGCCTTCAAGAGTTTTAACTGCCAAGTAGAATTTGTGCCCACGCCATTCTAAAATACACTTGCATTTCTATTAAAACTAACATACTTGTATTACTTGATAAGAAAAATAAATTTCAAAAGTAATTCTTATAAAAATAATTGGTCAAGTATCCCTTCACCTACTTTCCCTGAATGGCTGCCTCTGATGGTTAATGTATTATGAAAAGCAATTAATGGTTGACCAAATGGTAACTTGCCAAAAATTATAAGACAAAAAGAAACTCTGGTGTTAATAAAGAATTTTTAAAAATTAAAAAATATAGGACTGGGTGTCTTTTATTTTAAGACTTTTTAAAAATAAATTTTTCCTAACAACTTGCTTTGAGAAGCTCTAACAAATGCTTGTAGACTCTGAAGAGGACTACAAGTTGCCAACGGACAAAGAAGGGATCTTTCAATAACCCACTTTCTTTAAAGAGAGATTGGTCCCTGTAAAACAAAACCGAAAGAGCTGCAAATTGAAATAGATTTAGGGAAACCTATCCAGTGTTACATTTAGCAAATCCCCCAATCTCCAAACTCTCTCCTATCACTCTCTTAACACCAAACTCATTCCCACTCCCAAATTCTGTGCCAAAAATTACTGAATTCTCCTGTAATTTCAGTGTTTTTGTTTTTCCTCCCTTTGTTTATGGAGACACCCTATCCAAAAACTATATTGGCAGCATATCCTTAAAACACAAGTAATAATATAAAAAATAAAAAAGAATTTAAAAACAAAAACAAATAAAAACAGGTTTCTATCTAGCTCCAGTTGCTTTAACAATCCAGGAATGCAAGAAATTTTGTAGTTGCTCTTGTTGCTGCAATTCACAAGAAGTATCTCCTCTTATACGGCAAACTGCTTATGCTGATTCATGGAATGAAATATGAAATCTAATTATATTCGGTCTAACAAAAATTTGTAATAAATATATAACTAAAAATAATTATAAATACAAAAAATGTTACCTGATATTTCAAATGCATTTTTGAGCACATCTGTGTCTTCAAGTTTATTAATAGTAATAGCAGTTAAAGGGAGCTTTCCCTGCAATAAAACCAAAGAAAATTCAATCTCATAAAATGTTACTTTTGAAGACCTGCTGATCTAATTTTGTAGAAAGAGTTTGACAAATGAACAAAACAACCAAAAGGACAAATTTATTTTCTGAATTTCAATGATATTCTAATTTCTGGCACAATAAAAACATTAAACTGATTCAAGAACTGGAAACAGTACTTTGGAGATGTAGGCTAGAAGCAGCCAGAGAGAATGGAACCTTGGTTGTCTGGGAGACCCCATATCCTAGGCAGGGTTACCAATGCTTCGATTTTCAAACAGCAACCCAAAATTTAACCCTAAACGTTGCAGTACGATGAACCAAACCTTAGCAACCATGCTCATGATACAGTATCTCCCTGATAGTAAAGATTCCATTAATGCATTTTAGTTTTAAAATTTTCTTCAATTCTGAAATTTTTAAATTCTATAAATCTTTCCACAATAATTATTGAATTGCAGTTACTGCTTTACACACATTTTATTGGGAAAAGTCAAAATCCATCAAAAGCTGTTTAGTGTCAAAATTGCACATAATAGTGCAATCCCATCTTTCTAAGTGAAGTCATTATCATTAAAAATGAAAACTCACCTCATAGATAAAGGCACTCATTCGGCACTAAGTATGAGAAGTGTGGAAGGAAACAACACAAGGTAGCGGTCCCGGTGTTCGGGTCCCACTGCCACCGAGCCCATGTGCAAGATGTCTCCCAAGCAGGACAGATCCTCACCCTCCCAGCCCCGAACACCTCCTGTCAGCACCTCCAGCTCCAGCTCCTTTTGACGACGAGTAGCAGAGCAGGCAGACTGCAATTACATTAGGACATTTCCATTTACAAACCACTGTTTTTAAAATACCTTCTTGACAATAAGAGTAATAAAAAATAAAGCATTGCCACTGAAGATCATGAGAATGTTAATTTTCATTACATATAACAGAAATTTTGTGTATAATATAAAAATTATTTTAAATCTTATGATCCTATCAAAAGACACAAAGAACACCACACCATTACTTGGCAATCATCTTTGCTCTACGATTCCACCAACAGCAAATGAAAATATATTATCACAAGAGTTTAATTGAAAATCATAATTCACTTCACTTTAAGAGGAGAATCAACCTGCTCTTCTCATCATTCACTTCTCTGTTTCAAAACTAGCAGTGAGTGAGCATGGTTATTTAATGAAGACTCAGTACGGATTTTAAAATGAAGACATAACTTAACCATACACTTCATATGTAAACAGAGCTAAAACAGAATCATGCTTGCCCTTCTCCAGTTTTCAAATCGTTACTCTTGCATATTATTTTTGGCAAAGAAAAAAATTATACAACAGCATATACCACCAAAGTCAGACAGAGTTTCAAATGACCCTCTAGAAAAAATGGCAGTACCCACCGCAATGTCCTTGTAGACAGACACAGACCGCTGGGTATCTCCCCGGTCTGGATGGTTCTCCTCTACGTGCCTTTCCAGCTCCTGAAGCATGCCAGCATACTTCTCCAAGCGCCGGAAAGGCTTGCTGAGGCCAGTTGTGAGCACCAAGAGGCCTGGGCTGGCAGCCCCTTGGGCTTCCATGAAGGTATTCAGTTCATCTCTGCATTGAAATAAACCACAACACATTGTGAAACACGGCTGGGGTTAAAAATAAGTTGTACATATGCAGAAGTACTGCAGAAACTCTAGATCTGCAATTTTCAAAGTATTTAAAAATAAATTTAAAGTATATAGACTATATTCATTAACATTAATTTAAATGAATAGAAGACAAAATTAAATTCCTTAAGCTATGCTTTCAGAATTCTTTCAAATTCAGTCGGTTTTCATTCTACCCGATGTGTATATTTTGCAAATGTTCATTCCCCCCTGAGATATGGCATAATATTCTCGGGAAATACATCTTATAGCTCCCAGACTTTTAGATTACAAAAAATAATTGTACAAGTAACAAGCAAATCCCACCAATTCATATAAACCCCCTGAGACATTTCCAAAATTAAGTGGCTACAAATTTTTGGATTAAATTTTGTCCTTGAATAGTGTAAAGGATGCTTAACCCTTCAGCGTGGTATGCCGTCTACAGACGGCAATTTCCTTTCTCTTCTAAACGCGGTATGCCATCCCTGGACAGCATGGATTTCCCTTTCCATTCGCGGTAAGCCGTCTCAGAACAGCAGCAGGCCTCGCCGAATGCGCTCAGCTGGCTACCTGCTCCCGCGGTGCCGCTGAATGCACCTTTCACTTAGAGCCGCTTTCAAATGCTTCCGCGCACACCCTCGCCACCGCGTTGAAGGGTTAAGAGAATGGTGCACATCTTATTTTCACTAAAATCTCTGATTTTTTGAAAATTACAAAAGTTCACATTTTTTTTCTTACAACTACAATTATGACGAAAAATATTTTTTCCTTAATGAAAGATGTTCAAGAGAAACAGATCTTAAAATATTTCGAAAATATCAGTAGTTTTTGCATAATTTTGTGAGAAAAGGATGCGATTTTTAAATTTTAAACAATTATTTTCTCAAAAATGGCTCCATTTTTCCCTCACATAGTAACAAAAAGAAAAAAATTGTTTTCCTTCTTCTACCGTGAAGGATTGGGCTTCAATCTGTTCCAGTATCCACTTTTTCTTTGGCCTGCCACCGTCTTTCCTTCCTTGTGAGATATATTGAAGAGCTAATGCCAGCAATCTCTCATTTAGCATCTTTCCACATGATCGCACCATGTCCTCTTATTAGTAAACATTTTATCTAATACAAAAAACAAAATAACTCATTTCTTATATCCAGATTCCTCTTTTTATCTAGGAGGGTGTATCCTACAATATTCTGTAAAAATTTCATTTCTGTTGCCTGAATTCTATTTTTCTCTCTTTCCAAGATTATGTACTTTTGATTCACATCATTCACAAATGTACAAGAACAGCAATAGTACTGATGAACTTAATGTGTGTTTTATTTTTTAAATTCCTGTGAATGTTTCCACATATATCCTACACTTATTTATTTAAACCCTATCTTTTTCATACATAACATAGTATCCTAAGTACTTAAAATTCTTCACCTTTTAAAATTTTGTTGTCAATTACAATTTTCGTTCTAACTGGGGAATTTGCTTTTAAAAGCCATTGTTTTTGTTTTATCGTACAAAATTTTAAAATTTTATGTAAAATTGTGTATTTCAGCTTGTCTTCAGTATCTTGCACGATAAATTGGTTGACAGTATACCACAAGGAGTTAAAATACACATTTTTCTCTACATGAATTCCTTTAACTACTTGTACTTTTCATGCTCTCAACATGTCTGTATAAATAATAAAATTATTGGCGCGAGGCTGTAACCATGTCAAGGAAAGAAAGAGACAAGGAAAAAAATTCAAAATGGTAAATTCGATTTTCCCACACTTTGTTTGACATACTGTTAGTTCACAAAATGGCAACACGGTGGTTCAAATTCGGTTTCTTTGGATTTTTCTCATTGTTGCCAGATGTGATGATCATATGGTATACAGATAACATTCTTATCAAAGGAAATAGATTGCAGAGAGGTAATATATTGAATGTACAACTAACGAATATATTTATTTTTCTTTAAGAAGTTTTGATTGCCGATTATGACATTCATAAATTGTTAGCTCACTTCGATGTAATCAAGGCAAGCTTGTGTGAAATATTCTTTATTTTCTGTATAATGAGCTGCAAATACTGTAACAGCAGATATGCTCCACAGGTGCTTCATTTGAATTGGACTGTGTCAAGTTACAACTGAGTTTTCAGTAGGCAGAATTTACAATACTTCAATAAAATGAAACTATTTCCAATAGTGCACGAAATAATCCACTGTTGTAGCACCTTAAGTATTTAACAATATTAACATTTTTTAAATTGTAAAATTAGATTATGTCAGGTTAAATGGTTACTGAGTGCCCACGAGAGTTGTTTGTTGATTGATGCATGAACAAAAGTAGTTACTGCTCCATTTCTCACATAATTACTAGGGATTAACAAGCATGATACTGGAACATGCTAGCCATAGATAACCAAAATGTAACTGAAACAATGTGTTCCAAAGAGACAATTCTTTTTCTGTACAATCCAATAATTTATAATATTCACATCATTGTTTTACACCATGTTGTAGATTTTACTTTAACAAAATTATTTCCAAAAATTAAAAATGGGGCAGAAGGTAGGGGAAAAACCTCTCAGCATGCCAGTAGTGCAAAATAGCCCCGATGTTGAATTTTATTGCAGGCAAAAGAAAAAAAAAACATTCTCGGTGCAAGTGTTCAATGTACATGCTTACTTGTACTTGTCGAGGATGCATACAGCCCGTGGATGTGAGGCACAGTATGACTGGTGAACCTGCTTAACTCTAGGAGCAGATGAAAGAAATACACGTCCAACACGTTGTTCAGGAGCTGGACGCTGACTACACTCTTCCAGAGCTGCCAACAACTGCTGATGTGTCTCCACCACACAGCCAATGTTGCCCACCAGTTGGCGGTATTCCTCTTTTGTCAGTCTGAATGCAAAAATTTAGTTTTTTTTTTATATATAAAAAAAATGTATATTAATAAACATATTAAACATATTAACAACACATTAGAAAGTCTCAACAATGAATGTGACACCCTAAGGGCACATATTTCAACTGGATTTTCCCTTCTTCAAAATTGATTTTTTTCTAAAGAAAGTGGCCAGAATAATTCAATTCCTATCACTTCCACGAAGCTGTACTAAAAAGTGTATTCATTTTACCTTAATTATATTATTACGGCATACAGCTATTCATTATCAGTAGTATTTGTTAACAATGTAAGCCTTCTACTACAGCAAGAGTGTTGCTGTTAATGTTTCAACTGCCTTAAGGGATAAACCATAGGATTAAGTAAAGAAAACCACAATTGCAAAACCAAAGTGTGATGAAGTCAATCTCTCCAGAAGAATAAACCCAATATCATTTCCCAACAGTAGAAGTGTTGACATATGAATGACAATGCTGAATAACGGAACTGTTCAGAAAACATCGGAAAGAAAAACAAGAGAATAAGTGAAGACACTAAAATTAGGCTCTAAACATATTGCCCTTCAGGAAAGGGGTCATCCATAAATTACACAAAGCATTTAGTATCCTCTCTCATCCATGTAATTCACCCATAATGTACACTTAAACCCCTCAATAATTATGTAATGCTTATGACAACACTCCTCTCCCATTAACAATATACATAGCAATCATTGCAGCAAACCAAAGTAATAAATGTACAACTAAATGATAATTTTTAATTTTTGAAAAATGCATGTTTATTACGACTTTCCTATTTCACAGGTGGAAAATTCTAATAACCAATAAATAATGGTTGTTTTTCGTTAATAATTCTTTAAGAAAACTAATAATTTTAAAAAATAAATATTTTGTACTCTACATACATCTCTGACTTTTCCAGTGGATGGAGAAAATTTTTCAATAATCCCTGCAGTTCAGCAACATTTGCTTTCTCAGAATCAATCAGATCCTTTAAAACAAGATTGCGATATGCTTTTTGTTGTGCAACAATTTCTGGAGGGAGTTTGGATGGAGACATTTTGCTGGTTGTTGGACTACCGCCATCTGCAAGCACAAATCACATCAACATATTTCTGCACAACATTTACATACATACGTACATAAATTATTACGCAAGTCTGTTTTACCATGATTTATTGACTTCCCAATTCTTAAATATAGAAAATTATGATGAAAGATCGTTATTTTTAAATAAATCATTAAAAAGATCAATATTTTTAAATAAAACAAGTTAATGGCCTCAAGAAAAAAAATGTTTGAATTACAATTCTGAGAAAAAACTCAAAGCTACCATTGATTGAAATGCACTCACCTTGAGGCTTGTATTCTTTCACATAATTTGAAGGAAACCACCCTGTTTTCTCTCCAAGGGTACCCTCCCACCATCCCCCTTCTTCTTTCTGGGTTAAAGTGATAATATCACCTTTCTTAAAGCAGAGCTAAAACAATACCAAAACATTATGAAAACACCAACAACTGACACAACATTGTAATATTACTTTGTATGTGACATTTCTAATGACTAGCAAAATTGTATTGTCATTTCAAAACCTCACCAAAAATTAATAATATACTTCTAACACCATAAATAAACAGCTCAATAAAAATAACTTGCAGAATTTTCTTTTTATCAACCTTTCCAAATGGACAGATCAAAAAAGTATTTGGAATGTGTGTGTTGTGTGTGTGGGGGGGGGTCGTTTCAATCCTCACATTTCCTAAATACTCCAGAAATAACACTTTTTATTCACATAGGAATTAACAATGTAGAGAATTTATATGCAGAAAACTACTTCCTATTTTTTTAATGAAATCTGAAGCTTGCCTTGCTTGTAAAAAATTGTTACCTCACATTTCCTTTCAATTCATTTTAAATAATTATGAAGACGGGCTACATTAAATCCATTTTATATTCTATAGAAGAATTCAAGAACTCTGAACTGTATTTCAATTGTGTAAAATACAATATTTAACAGTAATAACTTTGAACAAAATCAATTCAACATTTGATGAAAATATGCACTTTGAAAGATTTACAGCAATGCCACGATTTCTCAAGAAACTCTTACCTCATCTTGTTCTTCCCTTTGAATGAATACACTGCTTGAACCAAGGTGGGAGTATCTGTTGTTCCTGACATTTTCCTTTTGGAAGATCAGTTTAATTCCTGTAGAATTCAGTCTTCATTCTGTGTGATAAAGAGAGTAAAGTTACCATCATCTCCTTCTTATACTTTACACTACATCTACTTCTAACAATACACCTATCAATGTCATGACATTACACAAAATAGAATTTGAAGACCAAATATTGTTACAAATTATGAGCAACAGAATCATTACACCTCTGATTTAAGAAATTTTAAAGTGGCCTAATGTATTTCAAAGGTTTTCTCATCCTGTAATGACAAATCCAAATATGGATCTTATGAATCTAATATCACAATTGCACAAAACTAATTCTTCCACGAGCATTCTCAAGTGGGTAAATGGAAAACAAATTTCTTGAAAGAGAACTTCACCACAAATTTCTTAGTTGCAATGTGTAAAGATGGGTAGTTTTGTTATGAATGAAATAGTTGTGTAATATGTAAATTCATTTCACACACATCTATCCTAACTTTAGAATCAAACTATTCACATTTGTCATTCCAGTTCCAACAAATCCACAAGTTACAGAATCGCAAATTCGAAAGGAATTCTTCTTTTTACGAGTTGGCGCATCACCACAAGCCATTACATTCCAATTAAGTATACAATATGTCATCTTTCAGGAATCACGATCATCTGTAGATAGAGTTCGTCTTTTGAGATTTTTCAGGAAAAGTTCCTTAGCGAAGCAAATACCGTACTTACATACACCACCGAGATTCAATTACTTCTAAATTGAGTAATAACTAGTCAAGTCCAGTTCACTAGCAAAAAAGTATGTGGCAAAGACTTTTCCTTCTTTCTCCTACGTCTGAAAATAACTCACCTCGTTCCTAATTTAAATCGCGATAGACGCCACGGAATAGAGCTTTAAATTCTCTTGACAAACATTTTCAGCTCAGCCTGTGCACGGAGAAGGAGACTCGAATCACTCGAATTCTCTAACTATACTTGGGTTTCTGTAACCTGGCTGACAACTGATCAGCTGTTACGGTTTCGTCCAATCAGGAGCTTTAACGTCATCATAGTGACGTCACCGAGATGACGTTTAGCTCTCAATTGGATGGCACCGTAACGGCTACTGAACTGTCATCGGCCAGGTTAGAAAAGCCCAAGCATATAGTATCTGTCACCTAGAAAAATACGTGTGGTATAGTGTGGTTATAGGAAGCGACTATACACAGCACACACAGTATCAGGAAATTGCATTCGGAACATCTTATACATCTTTTACTTAAAACTCTTATCTGCCTACAACCCTACAACAGCGTGTAATAACGGGAGGACGAGGGTAGAAAGGGTTAAACGAAATGGATTAAGATGATAAAAAAGGTATTAAGAGAGTGGCAATTAACAGACAATTGTGAACGGTGTAGAGTCATCAGCTGATCTCAGGTTCTATAATATTGGACTGCAATTTTGTTTACCTCGCAGATTTGCGTATTTATAGTGTTGACACTGCAGATATGGTATGTAAAATTCATGACATTTATTAATTTTGTTACTTTAAATTCGTATAGTGCTTGACGTAAGGTTATATTAAAGCTGCTCTTTTGTTACCCATTATTTTCTGAATGCCAAAATACCAGCCTTTAGCATTACAATGTCCCTTTTAAAAGAATAATATTTCTAATACTTTGTTCCATGATAATGCTTACAATTTCTGACAGCACGGTCGTGTGAAGACCCGCACTACAGCAGAGCAACAAGAGGCAAAAAGAAAGGAGCGCGAGAAGAAGGTGAAATTGTATAAAGCTGGTGTTGAAAAGTTATTTCAAAAGGTATGACAATTCTCATAGTAATACAATGGTGACTTTTTGTACCATCGACAAATGAGCTATTTCTGTTATTCCCTAGCGTGGTGAAAATTGTTTCGATAATGAAGTTCTCGAGATTTCTGCTCAATTGCTTTGTGCAAATCCTGACATATACACAGTGTGGAACATAAGGAGACAAGTTATTCTTTATTTTAAGACTGAAAAGTAAGTGCAACTCACATCATTATTGATTAAAGGTGATAACTCAATGTACATTATATGAACCTCAGAGTAATTATAATAAGTTTGTTGGCATTGGAAAATGTAACAATAAATCAGTTTTGAACTCCACATTTTGTGTATCTTTAGATCCTCTGAAGACTTTCAACTGCTATTGGAAAACGAGCTCTCACTGACAGAACAGTGCCTCAGGGCAAATCCAAAGTCATACTGTGCCTGGCATCATCGTTCGTGGGTTTTGGATACTATGCCTGTTCCTAATTGGAAGAGAGAATTAGTTCTATGCAATAAATACCTTGAGTTGGATGAAAGAAATTGTAAGCAAGATTCCCAGTTAAAATCTGTACTGTAGTAAAACAAATCGAGAAAGTTACATTTGTCTGTAATCACTGATCAAGTTATTTCAAAGTGACTTGAAATAAATCTTAAAATGTTGCAATTTTTGTCATGTAAATTAAAAATGACTTTGTATAAGATTAACGTGATTCCTTTTCATTTAAAATATTGCATAAATATTTGATTCAAACTTACTTCAAATACCAATTATTATGACTGCTTTCTTTTAGCAGTCACACTGTATAATTTTATGGAAAATAAGTGTGAAAATAAAAAATATCAGTCTGAATACCCTGCAAATTCGCTGCGGATGATGGAAATACGAACGCGAATGTAATATTACGAATTATAGATACGCGCGATATTTCTACCATCTTCGCAGTTTATTTTTGTGTTAACATTTATGAATTTCATGACGAAATGGCAATGTTAAAACTTAAATCCTAATCGACAAGGCTTAATCTGCGAATATAAGACTACTCCGCATTTTTCGACTGACATTTAGGAAAAACCCTCGTTTTATATTCGGGTAAATATAATATCTTTTTACCAAAGCAAATCAAGAATAACGTGATAAAAAGAACTTCCCAATATTTTGTTGAAACTGTATATCTATTCTGCGTAAAAATATCTGCGATAGATGAAATTGAGCAAAATTCCAATTTTCAATCTTTGTTTTGTTCTAGTTCACACATGGGACTATCGGCGGTACATAGTTACTCGAGCACAAGTGCCTACAGAAGATGAATTCATATTCTCAACTCAAAAGATTTCAACAAACTTCTCAAATTACTCTTCATGGCATTATAGAAGTCGTTTGCTGCCGTCTTTATTTCCAGATCCACTTAATAAACGTCCTATCCGAGAAGATAAACACAAAGAAGGTAGATAGAAATTCATGACCTAGTCACTGTTAAGAGGTTATAAAGAAGAGCGGAACAAGTTTAAAAAGTATGCAAATTAAAAATTTGTTATTCTTTAGGACTTATTCCTATGAGTATTTTGAACACGTTCTGATACGATTTATTGAATATAACACATTGTTAATTTAAATAGGAAGTTACTATCTAAATTCTAGGTACTAGATTATCCTATTTTTTATACTTATTTAGTTGTACTGTATTTCACAATAAAAATAATGTTATTTTTCCTTTCAGAACTCTCTCTCGTACAAAATGCAACATTTACAGATCCTAATGACCAGAGTGCTTGGTTTTACCAACGATGGCTTCTTGGTCGGGCCCATCAAAGTCTTCTGTTGGTGCAAGCATTTGTGTCGGAACAACTGACATTTGTTGTTTTAAATAAGAGTGTGCGCTTAGATAAATCAAACCTCTCACTGCAATTACTTATTTCAAATAATCCTATTAAAGGTTCATGGAAACCTTGTGGATGTAATGTCGATTCCCATGTTTGGGTATCCTTTGCAACGTTTGACTAATTACAGAATGGATTTTCAAGTGCATTGAAATATTCATATTTTGAACTGGTCTTCAGTTTTTTTCTTGATTTAATTTGCAAGTTTTAGGAACCATAAACAGGGAAAAAATCAATAAAGAAACCACATATATTTTGAGGTATTTTGTTTAAAAATGAACCAATCCCACTCTAATATTAATAACATTTTTTAAAATTTTCTTTCGGTCAGAAATAATTTCAAAAAATAATTATATTTACATGAAGATTATTTTCATATTTTATTATAATGACTCCCAACATTTGATCAGCTGGGACTCGGTTAACCAATAGGGAGCTTCAATACCAAAAATTAAGTTGTAACAAATCTCCCAATTGGTTAATTCAGGCTAGCGGATCAAACATCAGAAATCACTATAATTAATTCAGAGAATAATAATGAAGAATAGAATGTAGTTTCAGACTAAGATATTTTTAACAGCTAATCAAAATACAGTGAAACCTCTCTCTACAAAAGACATTCTTGAGACAGCAAAAATGTTTGCTGAAGAGAGGTGTTCACTGTAGAGAACAACACCCCAGAATTAGAAAATTCTATGCTATGAAGAGACGTCCCGTGAAAGAGGTTTCATTAGAACATACATTAAAACCTATGATGGAACTTTCTAATCACCTGTTGTGCCAGACAAAAATATCTGAAAACAACAATGTTCAAAGTGCAAATAACTTCCCTGTAACAGAAATATTCCTAATGTTGAAGCCAAATGGTTTTTAGTGAACTGCAATTGATTAAAACTTGTGTAAAAAGAAAATTCATTTGTTTGGCATTGAAAAGGAATAGGATGACAAATCATGACCTCCAACAACAGACTGAATTACCCTTATTCCGTCTGCTGTTAATGATTATGTGGCAATGCCTTTCAAGGAAATCATATGTAATCATTTTCCCAAAAGCTTGAACTTTCACTTTAAGTTGCTTAGTGAAGTTCTTGCAATTCTCTATAAACTAAAAACCTACAATGAAGGGAAATTGTTGATGGGAACTGCCAGATACCAACCAAGACAGGTTTCACTACATACCACACCCTTGCCTACCATTGGATGAAGATTGTCTATGTTTATTTTATCAGTGTGTGAATGTTTTTTGCATCTAGTTTTATAAAATAAAATATAATTCCTTAATGTTACTGAGATTTTTGTACCAGAAAATCAGATCTCTGCAGGAAGCTTTACTTCAGGTTCTTTGGAAGTCACTTTACTTCACCAAAATAAACAAATAGATCAACTCCACCTCCATATAAAAGCATCTGGTGTTGAAGCTTGGGGTTCCAAGAAACCTCAATTTGATGCACAATTCAGCCAGGGACTTACATCAGTCCTAGAAACGGAGCTAGAATCATATCATCAGTTACTTGATTTGGAGCCTGACAGCAAATGTATGTATTGAAATAAGCTTAAAAGTTCCAATACACAATGAATTAAAATACAATAGAAGGCTTGAAGAATAGAATAATGCTTCATAACTCAATATCATAAGAATTGTCCACCAACATGTAAGTGCTTATCTTACTTCCATTAATTTGTCTCTTGCCAAAGTTTCTTTGAGCACAATCTTTATAACTTGCACTTTTCTGAATAATACTTCAGATTCTTTCAGATACATTCATATTCCCACTCACTAAACATACTCCAGTCTCTTACATGTGACTTTGAAGTACATATGGTGAGTGGGAATATGAATATATCACATGTTGAACATTGTAATATAGGGAAAACTGCTTTTTAAAACAAACATGAAAAAGTTGGTATTTGAATTCTAATGTCTTCATTTTCATTTGTGTAGTTGTCTTCACATGAATATTAAGCAATATTTTCTTTCCTTGTCTAGGGACTTTGCTGACTATTGTACTTCTTATGCAAGCAATTGATAGACATCTTTATAAAGATGACACCATGCAAAAAATTGGACAACTAAAAAAAATTGATCCTTTAAGATCAGGATACTATGAAGATTTACGTAAGTACATGATTTTATATAACATAAATAACACTTAAAATACTTCAGTTTCTTGCTATATCGCTCTACTCCTGATCTTAAATTTAGAATTTTGTAACAGCATTATAAAGTGTAAAAGAATCAAGGTTAATTTGGGAAATAAACTTTATTTTATTTTATTAATGATTGCAGCAACTAGCTGTTGTACACATATCTTAGAATGGTGTGATAAGAATTGTTTTATAACTTAAGTAAACCAACAAAGTTATAATTAAATCACAAATATAGATCATAGATCGTCCATGTAGAGATATAATGTATACATATATACGAGTATTATTATCACTAAGTTAATCACACATTTGTAACTGTACAGACCATCCTTTCATCAGGGTTCAGAGTTTCCTTTTGTATATAGTGTGCGGGAAGTGCGTTTCATGTACTATTTACTATGCAGTTTACAATAGAATGAGAACATTCCCCTGTCCTTGCTCTCTCTTTCACCTGCTTCATCGAATGTCCTCATGTTATAAAATCGATTCAAGATTTTAAAAGCTTCTGTAATATCACCCCTGTTTCTTCTGTTCCAGTGTCAGTTCTCTGACACTGAAGTGACATTTCTCTGCATCTTCCTTCATAATCAAATTGATGTAGTTCCCTAGGGATCTTAGTTATCTGCCTTTGTACTATTTCAATACGTTTTTTGTCCTGTTGATAGTAGGGGGAATAAACCACATTGACATACTCAAATATAGGTCTGATGTATGTTGTATGGATCAGTTTTATCACAAATGGACACAGTGTAGAGAATGCCTTTCTAATCAGGTATAGTAGCTTTTTGGCTCTTTTGGTAACGGCAGCAACTTGGTTATCCCAATTCAGATTTCGAGTGATAAGACCACTCAGATCATTTTGTTCTGTCGTAGAATTGGGAATGTGATTTCCAATGGTATAGTTAAGACTTGGATTATTCTTTCCTTGGTGGAGGACTTTATACTTATTGGGGTTGAAGGGCAGCAACCAAGATTCCGACAATCTCACCGCTTTATTGAGGTTATTTTGCAGCATCTGGTGATTCTATAGTGGATTTGAGAATAGTTTGGTGTCACCAAAGTTACAAGTATATAGGATGAATAATATTGGGCCTACAGCTGAATCTTGTGGAACACCACTTGTAACGGCATAAGGGCTCGATAGTGTGTTTCCAATCACAATCTGGAATGTTCTGTCTGATAAACATTCCTGAATCCACCTTGGTAGTTTGCCTTATATCCAGAGATGAGAGTTTGTAAATGAGACTTTTATGTGCCACTTTATTGAAAGCTTTAGCATAATCTAGATAAATGATGTCAACTGGTTGTTTCTGACCCAATTTTTGGTCTACTCTGATAACTTCACAAGTAAAATTTGGTACTTGGCAACATTGACATCATGCATATTTGATATTTGAGTGATGATGATAAATACACATCAGTGTATTTGTGGGGTAGTTGGCTGTGAGGTTTATCACCATTTCCCCACTATTTTCACGCTGCAATTTGCTACATGAGATAAGGATAATGCAATTATTCATGCTGGGAATGCCTAAAACATTATTTTGTGCATTAAATTGCCATTTTATTAATGATTTCTTGCAACAAAAAGGTCATTTATACTGTTGCCATACAAAAAAAAATGAACTCTATAAGTTACAGGGAATTCTCTTCAGTATATTCAATTGTCTATGATGATGATAAAATTTTCTCCCTTATTATTAAGGACAATCTAGGATAAACTATTTCTTCATACTACATCTTCATTATAATTTTATCTTCATTGCAACTATGTTTTGGGAATACAAGCAGTCCCATGCTCTGATAAATGTACTCAAATAAAACAAAATTGAATGGTTTTGTTCGTTTTCAGTAACACACCAAACTCACCCAAAAGAAGTTGTTCATTGCAAGTTCAAAAAAAAAAAGTAGTAGGCATGTTACAATGAATAAAACTTTAAATTTAGGCAATCGATCAGGGAAGATCATATAGAAACAAAAACGGATGTTCTGCTGGCAATCCCTAGTGCAAATGGCTTGAAAATAACATGATTATTCCTTGACATTGTGTATCTGTAAAGTGTAAAAAAACATTGTAAATTTATAAGAAAAATGGTTCTTTCTTTTTTTACCTATATTCATCAGAATCTCAATTATGCGAATTTCAAATTAATTAGAACACTTAGTTTTGTCATTAATTTAGGCTTATAAATTATATTTTTTGTATTTGTCTATCTATAATTTATGCAAGAAGATTATAATTTAATTAACTATCTAATGAATCTCCTGTTAATCTAGAGTATAAGCACAATTATTAAAAATTGTGCCATTTCCCCCTCCAATTGAGATATTTCATTGCGTTTTTAGATGCCTAGGACTTACACTTTGCCACTGACTTTTTATGTTAAAAGTTGTTTTGTTGTAAATGATTTGCAAATTTCTGGGCAAAAATAATATGAATATTATTGAACTAATAATTTTTCAAAGTTGAAATAATAATTGCAAATTTTTCAATAAAATAATTTTGTGATGATTCTATCCACATGTGCCATTTGTATGTTTTGTAAAATCAGTTTTATTCAGTTTAATTAGACCAACTTGTTGAGACTGTTAAACTTGTTAATTGTGAATGTAAATTAATGCATTGATTGTTTATTCACTTAATGAATTTTATTTCATTTTTTATCAAATTGAATTGGTCATGGACATGCCTATGCTTGAAGTAATTGTTTTACCGTTGAGATTTAATGAAAGAGAAGTGAAATGAAACCACTCTATTCTCTTTTGTTTGGTCACAGATATTCGTATTATTATTAGCGATTGTAAAGGTTTCAATGTTCTGAAATAATGCATGAACTAAAATTTGTTGCTCTAGGTAGCAGATACGAAATAGAATACATTTTGGACAACCAGGAGAAAGATGGCTTATCACATCCAACTTGTGTAGAAGTGAAACTTTCAGGATATAATCTTTCTGCACTTTACCATTTGCATTACTTGAGTCTAATGCAGCAAGTGAACCTGAGTTGCAACCAATTGACAGATCGATCAATACCTCAGCTTCATGCTCTACAATGCTGCCAAGTATGTCAATGCCAATTTAAATCTAGCTTTAGAAGTGAAACTAAGATTTTAATTTACTAACTATTGGATTTTCAGGTTGGAAAACACAGGTTTCAAATGCTTTTTTCTGCTTAGTTCAATTTATAGTTGAGGTTTCAAACGGTTTAGTTTAGTTTTTGAAAACAAGTGACTCAAAGAAACTGTTATGTAAGCAAAATAAATAATTAAAGTTTCTTGTATTTTTATGTTTCAAAGAGAAATTAATGCCAAACCAACTTTGAATAGTTTTTTTGTTTTTTCACACAAATGTTCAACAAATGCGTGACAATAATAGTTACCAAACATTTCAATGTATTCTTACAACTTATTGCACTTTCAGGTACTTATTCTAGATGACAATTTGCTGGAATCCTTGAATGGGATGCCTTCACTTAATTCTCTTCTATCACTATCATTAAAAAATAATCACATTTCAACTAAAGATAACTTAAAACATCTTGTAATGTGTCCAAGCTTGAATTCAGTACATTTGTCTGGCAACGCAGTTGCAAATGATGCTGATCTAGAAATCTACCTCAAAGGTCTACTCCCAAAATTAAAGGCTGAAGGTATGTGTGTAAGAGTAATTTCTCATCACTTTCTGATTATATTTTCAATAAAGAACATTTAGTAATTGTGGAAAAAGGTAAAGAGTAATTTGTTTACTTAAAATTACTAAAACTGACTAAAAATTATTTTATTCATTCGCAGAAGTAATCTGAAGGACAACTGCTGTTACTGCAGCTACACTCAAAAAGAAGAAAGACATTTTTGCTACACGCTCATACTGCTCAGCTTATCATTGGATCCAACATTCCATTCTGTTCATCAGACATTTCGTAAAAATCTTTAAGCTGAATTTGGCACTCGCCTGAAAATTATATTTAGTGTGTGTATTTTCATATAGGTGGAGGCACTTAAATATTTTAAATGTTATTCCCTCTTCTGCAAATTGAGACAATGTAGCTGCAGCTTTTTATGTGGTTTAAGCACAAGAGTTCTTCATATTGTAAAGTACAATGTTATTTTTCAATAAATTTGTATACATGTTATAATTGAAAATAAATGTATTTATTTCCACTGTTATAAGATGTGAACAACCCATTGATCCATCTTTCATTATGAAATGTATGCCTTATTAACATGAAAATAGGCATGTACTAATAGTGCTGTAGAATGGCACAAACTTTAGGAATGTTTCAAGTTTTTCAATCTAAGCAAAAATCTGGAGCTGCCCTGAATGAGCAAACCAATTTCCCTGTGACCCCTCTGCTAATCATTTCACACATCCTTCCGCCACAAACCGACTCCCCTGCTCCCTGAGACATTTCCAAGAAGACACTTAACAGATACTTCGATCCCTCACCCACAGCCTCAGAAACATTTTAAAACAGAAATCCAGGAATAGGGGCGCTTTATAATATTTCTTTTTTTATCGTGTTTGCTATCCAAGAAAAAAATCTGAATCTCTCCTCAATAAACTAATCAAGTCCCTGTGTCCCCTCTGCTAATAATTTTTCACATCCTTCCTGACAAATTGTCTCCCATGCCTCCCGAGATATTTCCAAGAAGACACTACACAAACATCCTCCAATCCCTCATTTGCAGCTCCAGAAACCTATAGGTTAAATATATTTAAACACCGTTTGCAACTCCACTCTGTGCACTGCCTCTCTACTTTATAGTGAGGTAAGCAAGTGGCTAAACGTATTCTGTTACTCTTTTTGAAATTTTATTTGATATATTTCTTTTACTTTCTTGCCCTTACGAAGGTTCTTCGTATGTAATCGAGCGCCGGAAAACTTATTGCCGGGCTCTGGTAACGAAAAGTTGATAAATCCTGTTGCTAATATAGGAATAAATTCCTCTAGCACGTGGTGTAGTTAGAACCCATGTTTTGTGTCGTTAATACCGAAACATCGATTTACAGCAAATCGGCTCTGTCCGTCTGTGGTCAACGGTAGCACCTAAACCTAAATCCTTCAGAATGAACAGCTTCGGCTTTGGGATTTTCAAACCGATATTTTTATTTTTGAGGGTACTTTGCATGAAGCCTCAAAAAAATTTTCAAAATTCTCAAAAATAGCACCATTTTTTAAAAAAATCAAACTTTGTCTTTGTATAGCGTAAAGGACGCTAAAGTGCAGGTCTCATGTTCATTAAGATCCCAGTTTTTATTTTCTCCTTTACGTACGTATTGAAACGTTTATTAATTACTAAGTGTCAATGTAAACTGTAACCAATTTCCGAATTTTTAAACAATTTGGGCGCCAGGAAAAGGTTACATTTGAATTCCTGATTATCTATTACTGTCTTCGGATATATTACAAATAAATGTAAATCCCGCTGGCTTGGTCGACGAGTTCTAATGAAACAATTGTTGCTACTTACTCCGCAACCAATTACCCAATCTGCCATCCATACGGAGTGGCGAGGAATCTGAAAATAATTCTAAAATGTCTACTCTAGGATTGCACGTAATGGCAAATGAGAATCAGCTTTCTTTCAAACTATGAATTATAATTTATTATGCATGCCAAAAGTTATCAGACTATCATTGATTATTACAAGTTATTGTTAAGACATGACCATTTTTCTCGTTATTGCGTTATAGAATCTTTTATCCTTTCTTGCCTCTTCGCGCGCACGTCGCTCGATGTCGCCACATAGAATAATTCAATCTTCCTTATTATCGATGTCCACGATGATCAGCGACCAAGTCGAAACTTCCTCCAACCACTTCACAAACACTGCCTATACTATTTATCTTGCGCCTCAGGTGAGCACCTATTTCAAACTGATTACTTTCCCGGGTCGGAATAACATGGCAATTCACAATTCACTGGTAAAATTTCTAAGTCAAATCTTGTAAATTCACCGCGAAAATATTCTAAGTTCACTTTCCAGTTCATATGGCCAACACGTAAATTTTACAAGTTTCCGTTACACACCTAATGCGGAAATATTCTAAGTTCAAGTTCAATGTTCACACTTACGAAATATCATAAGTCGCGATTTGATAATTAACCTCAAGAAAAACCGCACAAGCGACCCGCTCACCTCCACGACACGAGTCGGAATTCCCTAATTCCCAATCAGGTCCACCCTTCAAAGCTCGCTGTGTTTTCTTCTCTCTTGTTTTTTTCGCGTTGCTATGATGTACTTTCTGCGTATCTGCGCCATAGAAACCCACGTCTCAAGACGAACTCGCGTTGCTATAGTGTCATCTGTGTATCTGCACCATAGAAACCCAAGTCTTTTGCAATATCTACATTTTGACCTTTATTTGCCTAAATAAAAGGTCCGTAATTTTTGGTATGTCACAGTGTATACGGAGTATAGAGAAAGTTATGTAATGCTGCGCGAAAAACTGTGTTTTTTCGGCGGAAAAAATTTCATTGCCGGCCTCTGGAGACGCAAACGTACAGAAAACCTGCTAAGTTAAGTGAAAAAATCCTCTAATACGTGGTGTAGCCAGAATCCATGTATTGTAGGTTCTTTATGTCGATAAACCAATTGAAAGCAAAACGTCCGTCTGTCCACCTGTCCATCTATCTGTCCGTCCGCCTGTCTGTACGTCCGTCCGTCCGCCTGTCTGTACGTCCGTCCGTCCGCCCGTCTGTACGTCGTCCGGTCCGTCGTCGTCGTCCTCCGTCCGTGCGTCTGTCCCTCCTGTCTGTCCCTCTGTCTGTCGTATGTGAACCTAAACCACACGTACGATCTTTTCCAAATTGAAGAAACCCCTGTTCATCTGGCTTATGATATACCAAAATGACGAATCAATTTTATTATGGAAATTTTATACGACATAGAATATGGGGATGTCTATAGACGATCGCGATGGGGTTGCTATGTGACAAATAAACAACCGGCGTTAAGGATAATTTTCGTTAGGTTGAAATGATAGAGCAGAGGCGGAATAAGAATTGTTTTGAGAGACAAAAGAAAAATATATAAAACTCGGATGCTTCCGGGTTTTTAGAAGAACATTCATTGGCTCGAGCAACGCGGTGATGAGCGGGTCGGCTCTTGATATATTTTACTAGATCGAGGAAAGGCTGTAATTGACAGTTGTATAAAATTAACTATCATTTCTTATATTAGGATAGAGCGTTCTTGTAGGAAGTAAAATACGTGTCTAGGCGTCCACCCGAGACGCTAGTGAGGGAAGTCACGGATTATAATAGTATCGCCGGGAGAATTTGGAACCAGATCGCGTACATTAGGCGAGGACTTTATCCAGAAGCAAGATTCTGCTGCGTTGACGGAGAAGGCACGCGAAGACCCACGAATGAAAAACAAGGTTTTATAACTATTGTAATATAGAGAAAAATGACCAAAGATTTATTCATTTTTATTATCATTATAATAAATTCTAATTTTTGAAGTTGAAAGAAAGCTGATTATCATTGTTCGTTACGTGCAATCCAGCATTTTAATAATATTTTCAGATTCCTCTCCACTTCGTATGGATGGCAGACTGAATAATTGGTCGCAGAGTAAATAGCAACAATTATGAACTTCCAACACCAATTAACTGAGCTAGCACAACATAATTCTGGAAGGAGAGATATTTCAATTACGTAGGAATCATTAGGTTTCAAGTGTAACCTTTTCCTGGCGCCCAAATTACATATATCAGTAATAATTATGTTTCAAAATGTCCCTCCAAGTGGGGCTTGTTTCAAATTGGCACCAGTCAACGTCGGGCATGTTTCAGGCTCTAGTTGAAACTTTGAAATTTTGAAAAGCATTCTTTAAAATTTGAGGGTGCTTTACAGCTCCTTTATGTGTAAATGTGCTTTAAATGATGTCGAATAAAATTTCTCAAAAACTAGACAATTTTCTGTGAAAATTAACTCAAAATTTTGCATTTTCAGAAACGCTCGAACGCCATTTTCTCAAAAATGGCTCCAAATTTTTCCAACGGATAGTGGTAGTCTTTTGTTTTTCCAATAATTACACAGATGTACTTTTTTTTTTCAATATCTCTCACGCCATTAATATGCACATTTTAGTTGGTTTGTATACATTATTGCATTTTAGAGTGGATGTTCTTCAAATTACTTACGAAAACTCCATAGATTCCTGTGAAAAAGAGCTTCAAATTTCGTATTTACAGTAACGCTTAACGCCATTTTCTTAAAGACGGCTCAAAATTTTCAATAAAAATGGCTAGGACGTTTTAGCCTTCTTTAATATTCTTAAAATGATATTTCGGTTCTACTATTTGCAAACCCAAAAGTTGAGAAAATGTCAATACAATATACTTAGGTCGGCGATTCATTGCAGCTGGTAAGAGGGAAAGGCAAGACTCTACAGCAGTGGCGGCTCGTGCGCAGGTTGCACGGTTGCACAACCCCCAGAAAATGAAAAAGAGCTCGTAACATTTTAGGAATATACATTTTCCTTTTCAAACATTCATTATTCGAGATATTGCCGCAATATCGATGTACATGAAATCATTTTGAAACCAAAGAGCGTCCAACTGGCACTCTCTCCTGTGTTTGATGCCTTGCCAGGAATTGCACCACACTCTTGGCTCTTGGCTGTATTAACGAATTTAGTGCTTTTACTCCTTGGTCCTTCGATTTAACACGGGGAAGATACAGCCTTTTGGCTGCCAGCAGCAACCAGGCAGTGTCGCTGTCGCGGTGCGCGGCGAGGGAGAGAATCTCAGGGATTACCATATTCTGTCTTCGTTTAACTCACTGCAAAGTAGTTTTATGATTTTCGCTTGTTACCGAAAGTACACAAGTTCAGGCAATTATTGGAGATATTCAATGCATTGTTTATGATATTTGGAGAATTTGTTTCTTTTGATATTAGGTTTGTTGATTCAAAACGTACATTTGATGAGTTCTTTACGTATAGAATGATTTTCCTAAGGATGAGCCAAAGCACCACCTCCTAGAGTAACTCTAGGAGGTGGTGGCCAAAGTGACAGTTTGCGAAAACAAGTGAACATCACATGTATTTCAGAGAAGTATTCCTCCGCCGCGACAGCTGTTCAGCCACGCCTCTTCTAAAAGAGTTTGGTTAAGGCTCCTGAGAAGACATCGCTATCCAGAAGTCTAAGTGTTTCGCTGAGGTATATGCACGTACGCGAGTCCGGGAAATAATTAAATTTAATTACGTATGAGGAAAATGTTTTAACATGCTCTCACAACCAGTAAAAGAAAACTGCCACGAATGTAAAGAGAAACCTCTCAATCACAGCTCGCCACACAGCACAAAGGCCGAAACCACGTACATCGGTACGCATCTCGCATTCAAGTATCGGTTTTAAAATAAACATAATATTCATCACACAAAAAGTAAATTCAATGTAATGTTTATTGAAAAAAAGATTTTTTACAGAAGAGCACATAACACTGCACTTCCTAATTTCAATTATTTCTCGTGGCGCACTATATTTTTGTCGGACGAGGACATCACAAAAGGAAGCGTCGAAGCCATTTACAAGTTAGCCAACTACAAACGAACGAATGCGCGAAGGGAGTCTAATGGGCTCGAGAGCACAACGACCGCAGAACCTTCAGTTATGTTGCCAGCATTAGCTGTCACTTTGGATCATCCTTAGGAAAATCGCTCTATAAAGGTGGACGTTAGGGATGGAAGTCCCTTAGGCTGGCCGGCCTTCAACTATAAAATTCAAGACACATTTTTCCTACAAATGAAATTTGTTGCTCATACATAGTTTAAGTGATGAGATTAAGGTGATGTAGATTTTTTGAAAATTTTAGTATTTTTCGTGCAATAGTGCATGAAATATTTTCAATTTTATAAATTAAGAAAAGCAAGATTTTTTTAAAAACCAATTTTTTTCTTTAAATTTTAGGTATGGATAGTGTTAAATGCACTATATTCGTGACATAAACACCATATTGTTTTCTTTTAAATTACAAAAATGTAATTATTTTGACTTGTCTCTAAGGTCGGTAATATTAACATTAGAGGTGATTTTTTCACATTCACTCAACTCATAAGTAGACGTGCGTTAAATAACGTCAAATTAAGTTTCTCAAAAACTCAACAGTTTTCTGTTACAAACTTATGCATATTCAGAAACGCTCAAACGGGATTTTCTCGAAAAAGGGCTCCAAATGTTTTCTTCAATATTTTCCAACGGATAGTAAAGTTCACTTTGGTGTATTCTTTTGTTTTTACAAAATGTTCACAAATGTAATTTTTTTAAATACCTTTCACGCCGTTAATATGCTCAATTCCATAATTTGTATACATTATTAAATTTGTGAGTGAAAGTTCTTCAAATTACTTCAAATGAGATTTAGCGAAAACTCAATAGAAATGGAAATACACTATGGAAATACCTTAATGGAATGATGGAACATTACGTACGCACCTTTCCGACTCTTTGCCCATTGTACGTGGAGTTCCTCAAGGATCGATTTTAGGGCCTATTCTGTTCCTACTACGTAAACGATATGCCCTCGACGATTCGAAACGGAAGAACAGTTCTCTTTGCGGATGATACGAACATCCTTTGCAATAAGGAAACCGTAAATAGTACAATATCAGATGTTTCAAATTGGTTCCGAAATAACAAATTAATAGTAAACGAAAAGAAAATGGTTTTAATGCAGTTTTCCATTTCAAATAAACCATTCTGTGCTCCATTGAAAATGAACGATGTACCATTGACTGATGTTAAGGCAACAAATTTTTAGGTCTCCCAATTCAGTCAAACCTTAAATGAAACGTCCATTTAAATGAATTCAACACAAAATTAAGTTCATTATGCTACGCGTTCAAAATTCTTGCAAATTCAGTCAGACTTCATACTGCTCGTTGTGTATATTTCGCGAATGTTCATTCCCGCCTGAGATATGGCATAATATTCTGGGGAAATACATCTTATAGCTCCCAGACTTTTAGATTACAAAAACGAATTGTACGAATAATAACCAAATCCCACCCACGTGATTCTTGTAAGCCTCTCTTCATTAATCTAGGAATTTTACCATTACATTGTCTGTTGATTTACGAATCAGTGTTTTTGTCAAAAATGACTTGCTTAAGGGCGGAATATATTTTCAGAAAATGCCGATGTCTATTACTATAACACTCGACGTAGAAATCATATTCATCAGGTGACAGTATCAACAGCTCATTACAAAAAATCACACGTACATTATTTTACAACACTTTGCCAGATGACATTAAACGATTAAATTCGAGAGTAAAGTTTAAATCCAACGTGAAATCGTTTCTGCTGCATAACTGTTTCTATACAATTAGAGACTATACAGAGCATCACAAGGAAAGTAACATTAATGTTAACTGAAGTCGTAGGCTTCAGGCACAACAGCCCTGAGGAAGGCCACGATAAGATGGTCGAAACGTCGGCAACACAGCCTTCGACGCGGCGTCACCTGGACAGCCAAGATCATCTACATTAATGTTAACTGTGATATTTAATGTATTATTTACCATTGGACTGTTTAATTCTAAACCATATCTAATGAAACAAACTGTCTAATTTAATTTTTAAATTTAATATCTTCTCTGCCCTTCTAATATTATTAAATATTAGTTCAACGTAACCCGTTCCAAATTTATATAAGAATATGGGTGCCAGGAAAAGATTACGTTAATTATATTATTAAAATTAATCTTCAACTGCTATTTCCAATAAATTAATATCCGGCTAACTGGGTCGATGGGTCTTATTAGAAATAATCGCTATTGCCTACTAATAGCCGATTATTCGATCTGCCATCTGTACAGAGTGGCCGAGGAATCTGAAAAGTAAATATGCATTTTAGCTACTCATTTGCTGGAATTGGCTAAATGAAAATAATCTTTTCTATTCACAGAAACTTGTAAGTTTATTCAATGTCCATGAAATTTTAACTTGGTAACAATACGAAACGTACTTTCGGTCATGACCAATTTCAAACCTTATACTGCAGTACCCGTCTTCGCGCGCTCTTGGCCGATGTCACCGCGTAGAACCATTTTCATTTTTTCCCGATGTCGATGGCTCCAGGTCCAAATAGGGACATTGGTTGGTTGCTTCCTTGCGTGACTGACGTGCTCGGACTGTGCTCCAATATTTTACTAATTTTGACTATTTTCTTACATCTTTCAGGTACCTTTTGTTTTTAAATTGTTTTCTTTACTTGTTTACTTGTTACAGGAACGCTGAAAGAGATTTATATTGTCCGAAGCAGTGGAAAAGAAGTAAATAGTATTTGGTTTAAAAGACAGCGTAACGGACAAAAGTGCATTTTAACGAGTTCAAAGACTTTAATACATATTTGCTATACAAATAAATTTAGTTTTGCGTAAAGGATTAAACAACTAGTGAAAGTGTTGTGATAATTGTGAAAACATTAAAATTCAAAGTTTCGTATATAACAGTAACGGAACATTTTGAACTTGTGATTTCCAATTCACGAATATCAAAGTGGTGAATTTTTGTGGCCTTTAAAGAGGTAAAGTATAGTAATCTAATTGTATTTATTAGTTTGCAGCTTAGATCTATTAACGGAAACACACTCAACTCTACTCGCAATTAACCAATAACATTTAAATACTAATTAGAACCACATTTCTTTTATTTTTTAAATAAATACGTAACTTAAATTAAATAATTTAATACACGTAAATTAAAAAGATAATTTAGGAAACATTTTTGACACATAATCTGATTTCTCATCTATTTATTTATTCTCATATTTGCCACGCATTTGATACGCATTCGTGACATGGCTACTATTCGCTATACACTTTCTCTGTACACTCTCAAGCCGACCTTCTGAAAGCCTTCACACGTAAACAATAATTTAGATGAACATATCCGAAAGGCTCGAAGGAGTCGTTCAAAACTCAGACGGTTGGACAATAGGCAACACCGCAGAAACTTTCAACCGTCCATCCGCGAAAGCAAAAACACAAGCATCACAACCAATCATGACTCAAAACAGATTTGCTGTGTTAGATTATGACAATGATTTTCCATGCCTTCCCAATCCTCACTACCCCTCCCATCATCGACGTCCACCCACAAACCGACGCAAACAGGCTAGAAGCGCAAAAAACAAAGACACGTAGAGTTGCGCAACCTGGCCCACATGTAAACAAGGACATTCCTACTGAGTCCACCAAAAAGGTACTAATTTTAGCAGATAGCCATGGGCGACAAATCTCCTCCCTGCTTAGTGGGAAACTGCCATCCAATTTCTCTGTCATGTGTGTGTTTAAACCTAACGGGAGGTTTGCCGACGTGATCAGTGAATGGACACCACACAAAACTCTCACCAAACGGGATACAGTCATCATCATAGGAGGCAGAATGACATCAATTTGGGTGGTCACTTTACACCTGAAACATGTTGACAAATTACACCGTGCCGCCCAAAACACGAACGTTGTAATCTCGACTCTGCCCTTCTGGTACAACAAACCAACACTGTGCAAAGAAATTAGACACGCGAACAACCAATTGAAACTGCATCTGAGAGGCACACATGTTAAATTATTTGAGCTTAACTTTCTCTTAGAAGAAACAAACTTCACCCAGCATGGTCTTCATGAACCTTGTCGGAAAACATGCACTCAGTAGCAACTTGCCAAACACATCCTTACACCTCAGCAGTATCCTATCCATGATTCCTCCCCACCTACATCTCCTAGTTCTCTTCCATCCTCCAGGAACCCCTTTGACCCAATTACCTTATCCCTGAACCTAATCCTTGTACTACCTCTCCCATTATTCATTCCCCTACATCTGTAACCACTCCTTCCTCACCTCCTAACACTGCTGGGACACGATACTTCCTTCGACCACGCACTCGAGGTAAAAATGAGATAAATAAATAGCAACTACAGTCAGATGCAGCAAAAAAGCATCCGTGTAGGTACATGCAAAATATTCAAATAATGCATCATAATGTGCAATCTCTTTCAAATAAAATTGAATTTATCAGGCAGCATTAGAGTGTGATCTCAGTCAAATAGATGTTCTTTGCTTTACAGAACATTGGTTATCTCATAATGATCTAAACACACTCCAAATTCCTAGTTTTTACCTTGCAGGATCTTATTGTAGAGCAAGGGAATCAAATAAAGGCCCTGCTTACGGAGGTTCGTGTATTTATGTAAGAAATAATATTGATTCTACCTTCTTGTCAGAATTCAATTTATATGCAGTTGAAAAAGTTTTGAAATAACAGTTGTACATCTTACTACGCTCAAAATTATCTTACTTTGCATCTACAGACCTCCAACAAAGCAAGCTTTAGATTATTTCCATTTCGTAGAAAATCTACAGATAACTCTGAACAAAATTAGTAATCTCTTTTAAATCCATTATTTGTATGTGGAGATTTCAATATTGATTTTCTGAGCGAATCCCACGAAAAAGAGCAGTTTCTCAACTTAATTCATTCTTTTAATTTAGATATTACAGTGCACGTACCTACACGGAATACTCTTAAATCACAAACAGCAATAGATCAAATTATAATTAACAAAACCACAACTAGATATGAAATAATAACGAATAATCTAGGTTACAGTGACCACGATGCACAAATTCTTACAATTACTAATAACATGAATACTGACACAATAAATAAAACACGCATGTGCCGAGCATTTACTACAGTTAACATAAAGTTATTTACGGACTACTTGCTGAAAGAATCATGGGAGGCAGTTTATAACGCTATTGACACAAATGAAAAATAAACGTACTCTCTACTTTATTTCTAAACGTCATGACGTATCTCAAGATTTCCTTATCTACTTTAAAAATACAAAACATTGTTACGAAAGTCATAAGGCAGGCTAAAATCATGAAAAACGATCAGGATATTTTGAACTCAAATAATAAAACAAAAGCAATGTGGAATATAATAAAAAATACTACCAAATCAACTAGAAACCCCGTAGAGAATGTTGTTTTAAAATATAACGATATAAATGTGAACGATCCGGCAGCAGTGGCTAATCTCTTTAACCAATACTTTTCGAGAATTGCTGCCGATCTCACTAAGGGTCTTCAGGCACAAAATTCAAAAACAGACAGTTCACCCAAAATTTTAGACACAATGTTCGTTTCCGAAACTTCTTCCTATGAAATTCTCAAAATAATCAGTAAACTAAAAAATAAATATTCGTCCGGTTTAGATGAATTCCCGGATTCTTTGTTAAAGACTTGTGCGTATGCCATTATACACCCGTTAACTCACATATTTAATGCATCTTTATGACTGGAACGTTTCAGATATTTTCAAAACAGCTAAAAATTAAGCCGCTTTTCAAAAAGGCAACAAAAATGAAATTCAAAATTATCGGCCCATTTCTCTTCTATCAGTTTTCAAAAATATTAGAGACTTTTTACGTACGAATGGAAAGATTTCTCACTAAACACGACGCGCTTTCAGATTGCCAACATGGATTTAGAAAATCAAAATCAACGGAAACAGCTATATTTTCTTTTCTTAAAGATGTCGCCTCATCATTGGATCAAAACGAGGCACCTATTGGATTATTTTTAGATCTCTCAAAGCTTTTGACGTCATTGATCATGACATTTTACTTTCCAAATTACCTTCATATGGAATTCGTGGTATTGCTCTAGATTGGTTATGTTCGTACCTTAAACAACGATCTCAGAGAGTTGAAATACCTTACTGGAATGATGGAACATTACGTACGCACCTTTCCGACTCTTTGCCCGTTATTGCTCTAGATTGGATTTAGTACAATATCAGATGTTTCAAATTGGTTCCGAAATAACAAATTAATAGTAAACGAAAAAACGGTTTTAATGCAGTTTTCCATTTCAAATAAACAATTCTGTGCCCCATTGAAAATGAACAGTGTACCATTGACTGATGTTAAGGCAACAAAATTTTTAGTCTCTCAATTCAGTCAAACCTTAAATGGAACGTCCATTTAACTGAATTGAACACAAAATTAAGTTCATTATGCTACGCGTTCAGAATTCTTCAAATTCAGTCAGCCTTCATACTGCTCGTTGGGTATACTTCGCGAATGTTCATTTCCCGCCTGAGATATGGCATAATATTCTGGGAAATACATCTTATAGCTCCCAGACCTTTAGATTACAAAAACAATTGTCGAATAATACCAAATCCACCCGTGATTCTTTAAGCCTCTCTTCATTAATCTAGGAATTTTACCATTACCGTGTCTTTTATTTATCATCAGTGGTTTTTGTAAAAATGGCTTGCTCAAGGGCGGGAATATATTTTCAGAAAATGCCGAAGTCTATTACTATAACACTCGACGTAGAAATCATATTCATCAGGTGACAGTATCAACAGCTCATTAAAAAAAATTCACATACAATACATGTACATTATTTTACAACACTTTGCCAGATGACATTAAACGATTAAATTCAATAGAAAAGTTTAAATCCCAAGTGAAATCGTTTCTGCTGCATAACTGTTTCTATACAATTAGTTTTTTACATCACTTTGCCAGATGACATTAAACGATTAATTTTAACAATGATACATAATGCATTATTTACCATTTGGACTGTATAAATGAAGTATAAACAACCTGTAACAACTATTGTACTACAGTTTCCCGGGTCAATGACCCCCATCTCGATCAGGTTTTTCGTCAGTTTCCCTGATCCATTGAGCAAATGCTGAGATGGCCCCTTGTTTTCTTCTGGACATAAATGTAACTTCATTTCTGTGCGTCTTCTAAATTCAGTGGAAATACAATTATTCAAATTATCGTTTCCATGTTGTCATGGCAGGAAGTAATAAGAGCCAAAATTTATTGCTTATTTTCTTTGAAAATAGATTTTATTACATGGGAGTTTTTGTTGTTTTTCCCCCTTTCAAAATTCAAAATTTATTGCTTATTTATCCTTGAAAATGGATTTTATTACATAGGAGCTTTTGTTTTTCTCCCTTTCAAAATTTATTGCTTGTTTATCCTTGAAAATAGGTTTTATTACATAGGAGTTTTTGTTTTTCTCCCTTTCAAAAATTCAAAATTTAAGTAGTATATGACTTGGTGTAGGGATCGCAGAATTTTGAAAATGTGCACACAATTCACTTTTCCCCATAGCAGTCATACGCAGTTTTTAACTGTTCTGGCACAAGTGTACTCAAGTCACTGATCCTCACCGCCTCATCAGTTGATAAGTCTGAATTAATTTGCCTTTTAAAAGTTCCCAGTTCTTTCTACGCGTATGCTTAAAATATTAAAGTTCAGTAAACTATTATCTCTTCAAATACTCTCAGTCAACTTCACAGTTTAAATTCTACTGTTGCTCTCTAAATATTTCCAAGTTCCAATTTCCGCACATTACATCAATATTCAAAGTCCGACAACCATACGCTTCAAAGTAGACGTTCACAATTCCCAAACTCCCAACATCAATTATCTACACGCGATCCGCACAGCACCACGGCATAAGTCGGAATGAATACATATTATTTTCTTTCAGCCCTTTAAAACTCGGTCTATATTTTCTACTATTTCTTTTCAGAAAAAATGTGACCCACTTCCGTCGAAATATATTGTCATTCCATGCCTCGCCAATCCCTAAATTACTTACAAATTCAACTAGCCGCGCCCCGTGATTCAAAGCAATGAAGTTGTTGACCTTGACGACAACTCGTCTACCATTGCTAGGCCGCCATATTTACATATGTCTGTCCTTACAATTCACCATGTTTACAATAAATGTCACGCAATACAATGTACCACATATTAGTTTGTCACAGTAACAAGTATTGTATTGCAGCCTCCGGGTCAATGACCACCACCTTGATCAGGTTTTTCTTCCTGTATCCCTGATTCATTGAGCAAATGCTGAGATGACCCCTTGTTTTGCTTTTGGACATAAATTTAACTTCATTATCTGTGCACGTCTTTTAGAATTCAGTGGGAAATAAGTTATTCAAATTCCCGTTTCCATGTCGCGGCAGGAAGTATTATTCTGAAGGACAACATGGATAAGAAGAAATAAAAGAAGTCAGCTTCGTCAACATATCAGCTTTATTAAGATAGCCGGCTTTCGACGGCTTATGTCATCGTCAGTCTCGCTGCTGTCGGCAAGTCGAGCGACTTGCACAGTCGAAGCCGGTTTATCCTAACGAATGACTTCTTTTATTTCTTCTTATAAGAACGTCAACAACATCCAATCAGAATTCCCACAACATGGATAAGAGCTCAAAATTTATTGCTTATTTATTCTTGAAAATAGATTTTATTACATGGGAGCTTAGTTTTTTTTAATTCAAATTTTCAATGTTATGACTTAGTGTGGGATCAGAATTTGAACATGTACACAATTCATTTTTTCCCATGGCGCATACAGTTTAACTTTTTTTGACGAAAAAAATTCCTGTAAAATAGCTTCAAATTTTCGCATTTACATGCTATCCGTTTCCTTACAGATGGCTCCAACATTTTCAATGAAAATTGCTGTTTGGACCAGGTTTTAGTCTTCTTGAATATGCTTAAAGTAATATTTCGGATTTACTATTTGGAAACCGAAAAGTTGAGAAAATTTCAAAAAAGCATACTTTGGGCGGCGATATATCATAGCTGGCAACAAGGAAGGAAAAGATTGATTGATTGAGTTTAAGGGCGCTTCAACAGCTAAGGACATTGGAACCCGTGTCGAATTATTTTAAGACCAGTACACAGGATTGCTGAGTCAAGCTAAAAGGAAAATTAAAATTTTTAAATATAAAGCAAAGTAAAAACTGAAAAGGAACGTATCCTAATAAAAGTGTTTGGCAGAAAAGAGTCAGATATTAGCCGAGATTAAAATCTCGGACTAAAAACCAATAATTCGCATTATCTTCTGTCAAATAAGGCTGTAGAAGTTGGTCTCTCGTAAATTATTTTCCACAGTGCAAGAGAACATACATTGGGAGGACTTTATATGAAAACTCAAAATTTTCTCAAAAATTGCTCTAATTTTTTTCTTTAAATTTCTTGTAACAATAGTAACTTAATTAGTAAATTTCCTGAAACATATTAAAAATTTGTAAAAGTATGATTGTTTTCGGCAACATCTCACAACTACAATAATGAAGATAGAGGCTTTTCCTTCCAATTAAACTTGTTGTCCATAAATAGTTCTTTCATTAAGGTCATGTACATTTTTTTGTAAATATGTACATGAAAGTTCTCGTGCAATAGTGCGTGCAATATTTGCAATTTTAAAAAATTACAAAAACAAGATTTTCTCGCCAACGGCTCCAATTTTTTCTTTAAATTTTTTGTAGGGATAGTACCAAACGCACGCTATCCGATGACATAAAAACCATTCTTAAGTTTATTCGGAGCATCAATCAATCATATTTTCGGGTACCCGTGTATATTCCAAAATTTAATATAGGCATAACTATACATATAATCAATCTTCAGGTAAATAAAGAAACATCATGTGTCTTTTTTTGATGCCAGATTTAATTAAAAAAATATCATACATTTAAAAAAAGTCGTGTCAATTCTTGTGCGATTTGACGTGGAATTTCTCGTATTTGAATCCGTTTCGCTGTCACCCATCCATTCTGGGGGCAGAGTGGACATCTGAAATACTAATAAATCTTTAAACACTAATCAGGCAGACGGTCATTTCATAGTTCTTCAGTACTTGAATCAGACTAACCGAACTCAATTCTTTAGTGCATGGGTAGGTAGATAGCGCCCTCATACTTACCACGGAGTTTTTATACCTGTATGTGCGGAGAGCCCACTTTTTCTAAAGTGTATTTTATAGAAAATTGAACGAGGAATACGTCTATATTTTTAAATTTTTTATCTCATTGAGTTTATTTAGAAATTTTGATTTTATGAAAAAATTACATTTTATTAAATGAGATATTTATTTTTTGAAAAAATGTATTTACAGAACAAAAAACACATTTCAAAGTATTAAATGAAACAAATCAGGAATGTTTATATTAAGTATTTTCAGAGCAACAATTGATCATATTTTGTGAAGTATGCGTAAATTTCAAAATTGAAGGTATAGCTATACAAATAATCAATTTGCAGGCAAATCAATTTTTTTAATGTCCAGATTTAAGAAAAAAATTTATCGTACATTTAAAAAAATAATGTCCACTCATGTGCGATTTGACGTGATACAGCACCTGCCCGTCCGTCCGTCCGTCCGTCCGTCCGTCCGTCCGTCCGTCTCTTCGTCCGTCCGTCTCTTCGTCGTCCGTCTCTTCGTCCGTCCGTCTCTTCGTCCGTCCGTCTCTTCGTCCGTCCGTCTCTTCGTCCGTCCGTCTCTTCGTCCGTCCGTCTCTTCGTCCGTCCGTCTCTTCGTCCGTCCGTCTCTTCGTCCGTCGTCTCTTCGTCCGTCCGTCTCTTCGTCCGTCCGTCTCTTCGTCCGTCCGTCTCTTCGTCCGTCCGTCCGTCCGTCCGCCCGTCCGTCTCTTCGTTCGTCTGTCTGTCTGTCTGTTCGTCTGTCGTCTGTCTGTCTGTTCGTCTGTCTGTCTGTTCGTCTGTCTGTCTGTTCGTCTGTCTGTCTGTTCGTCTGTCTGTCTGTTCGTCTGTCTGTCTGTTCGTCTGTCTGTCTGTCTGTTCGTCCGTCATACTACTTGCAGTAACACATCGTGTCCATCCACACAGCGCATATTGAGATGTTATGATTGCTATACTTGTATAATACACCAAAGTTCCACTCAATCATAATAAGAAATTGGGTTGGGGATTGGAAAAACGTATATGTATAAAGTTTCAAATAAGAGTTCAAGAGGGTCATCGCTGAAGAATGGAAGAATACTGCGCTTGAATTTACAATTAAGCTTGTAAGATCAATGTCAGCAAGACTGGAGACTTATCCTTACTAAAGGTCGTTCCACAAAATATTGCATTAGTATTTTAGGTTTTTATCGAAGGCAAATTGCCAGCGTACGTTGATTTTGGATGTGAATTGCGTATGCATTACGAGAAGTTTCATTTATTATGTATTATTCATTCACTTATTTGAAGATATTTTTGTCATGTATGAGTGAAGAAGTTTGCATTAATACCTACATTTGTTTTGTACCTCAAAATTCTGTACTACATAGTTTTTCTATAGCAATTTATATCTTCTTACAACGTGTACGGTCCATTTTGAGAGCCACTGTAAATGTGCAGGCGAGTATTGTTGCGTAACCAGGATACAGAAAAAAATCAACAATTTCCAAGTCAATGATGCGAATACTCTGCTTTCATTCAAGAGCTCAACTTCCTGAATGTACAATAAATTCAATGCGTAATGTAGTCGTGTAATTTACATTTATATGTTAATATTATTTGTGTTTCTCTTTGCTAATTTATCAGCTGTTTCATTTTCACCAATCCCACAGCGTGAAGAGATTTACTGAAAATGTTTTTGACAAATGTTTCAATGTATTCACATAATTATTTTCCAATTTCAATTGCTCTTAAACTAATGCTGTGATGTAAAACGAGATTTTTAAAGCGTTTGTATGTCACATTAAATAAAAAAGATATAAATAAAATGTACAGTTAACTCAGTAACAGAAAAGTTAAGTAATTCCTTTCTTCACGCAAGTTGACCTCACGGAACAATAATGGATCATGAAGTACGGGAACGTAAGCGAGGTCATTGAAGTGACCGTGAATGTATGATGTCTTGAATCTTTACTCGCGCTCTTCCTGAATAGTTAATTTTTTTTACGTAAAAAAACAAAAAAACAGTTAAAACTGCGTATGACGTGCTATGGGGAAAAGTGAATTGTGTGCACATTTTCAAAATTCTGTGATCCCTACACTAAGTCATATACTACTTAAATTAAAAAAAAAGTTACTTAGAAAATATTAAAGTCGTGCCTGCAGAATCCGAAAACATTTCAGTGACGAAAAATCCGAATGTAAAAATGATTTCAACGATTTTTTAACAGTTTGAAGTAAATACCAAATGAGACTCAAAAGAGACATTAACGCAAATATTTCTGAAGGTGTGTGAGAAAAAATGCATGTCACGTAACGTAATATCCTGTCGACAAAACCGTCGTGACATAAAATGTTCGTAGTCTTGTTCTCAAAATATTTCCAATGATTGTTTTCAGCATGGTTTGGCGTACGTGTAAGACTGTACTATTCCAAGATATATTCAGGGCTTCCATAAGCGGGCAGCTTGGAGAGCCCTTTGAGCAACGACTGGAAAGAAATCCTCGCCCTCCCTGTGGAATCAGGGCGGAGCAGGAGGCGCGGACATGGGGGTGGATGTGGTGGGGCCGAGGGCGCGGACGTGGACGTGGGCATGGCCAGGGCCGGGGGCGCGGATATGGGCGGGGACGGGGGAGCGGACGTGTTCGCGTCTTGGGCGGGGCCTGGAGGGCGGATAGGGCGGGGACGAGGGCGCGGGCGTGGGCGCGGGCGTGGGCGCGGCGTGAGCGTGGGCATGAGCGTAGACGTGGGCTCAGTCTTGGGCGGGGTCTGGAGTGCGGATATGGGCGGGACCGGGAGCGCGGGCGTGGGCACGAGCGCGGACGGGGGCTCAGTCTTGGGCGGGGCCTGGAGGGGATGTGGGGGGGCGGGGGCGACGGGGCGGGCGGCGGGGCCGGGCGTGGGCGGGAGCGGGCGGGGCGGCGTGGGCGAGGGCGGCGGTACCTGCACGTGCACGCGACCGTGTCGGAAACCTTTCTCCATTCGACACGGCATTGCTGCTCAACGATTTGTACGACCTCGGCCTCCACAAGTTAGTGTTTCAACCAGGAATAAGTACTTTCAATCATAAAAGTGTTGAATGTGTTTTGACCACTGCCCCCAGACAACAAAAATAGCCTACACTTTCGAGTTCAAAACTTTTTAACAGACCTTCGGCTTCGGAACTTTCAATCTCCACTCTCAAGCAGAACATTACTGAGGCCGCCACCGCTCCAAGCGTTTCGAGGGCAATTGAAACCTTCCCTAGGAAGTCACGATTAGTTGCACAAACATTCTCATTTAAGATTGTTCAAGACGATTTAAGAATCAAAATTCAGAAAATAACTACTATTGGTTAGAAGCTCATTCCAGCTTCCAGGTCCAGCAGAATAATCCTTCGCTTGTCTTAGGCTCCGCACTATGGCTATGGCCTTGCTTGAAAGCACGACCTTCGGCACTCTTGCACCCTGAACAACGTATCTGCAGAATAAGCCATGAAGCGTTAATACCGTTGAAACTGCTAAATTCTCGTTTGATGTATGTGATACAAGTTAAACAGCGTCTTAAGTTTACACCTGTTCGAAGTCAATGTCGTTTCAGAACAACGAAGTAAAAATATTACGCGCACAAGCACGTGACTATCGTTGCTCTAGCGATCTTAGTCTTGCATTAAGTGCTCGCTGACCGAGTCGCATTGCCGCGATACTTTTACTCCAATTTTCAGGTGTACTCGTAAAAGTTAACAAATTTAATTTTTAATGCTGACACTGTTGCTGCGCTTGAATTTACACCATCGGTATAACGGCCTCGTACATGCCGGCATGTGAGGCTAGATTGCGAATGAGAATTTGCGACGCATTCCAGTGTACGTGTTCACATCGAGAAATCATTAACAGTTGATTAAATAATAGGAATCGGACTCACTTTGCGAAGATTTCGACTCTTCTGATTGGCCTCTCGGCGGGCGCTGCTTGGGGTGTCGTAAACGGCAAAATCTCAATGGATGCCCGTTTTAAGGCGTTTTCACAATAGCCGGCAAACGGAAATTACAACGCGAAGGCGAGGACGGGAACGAGAATGCGAGGCACGTGCACTTCACAATAAGCGCCAACGGGAAGAAGAATGCGCTGTGAATCTGTAGTGGCAGAAAAGAGAACTTCAAGAAACAGTTGCCGAAACCAAATGACTTCTAGCTACGCTACCCTGTTCACTATTTGCTTTGCCTTCTGTCTGTATGCGTGTGCTGCTATGAATAATTAATAGTTTAACGAAAGAATATTAATTATAAAAAAATCATAATTAATAAAAGCAAAAACTACTACGAACGTATGGAAAATACAACTAACTAAAATTTTATCAATTTATTTATTTAACGTCAAAAACAGTTGAAACCTGGGCGTATGACGTGCTATGGGCGAAGTGAATCCTGTGCACATTTTCAAAATTCTGTGATCCCTACACAAGTCATATACTACATAAATTTTGAAAATTAGAAAAAAAGCTGTCATGTAATATAATCTATTTTCAAGGATAAATAAGCTACACATTTTGGGGTTTTATTCATGATGTCCTTCGTCAAGGAATAATACTTCCTACTGCCAACAACATGGGAAAACGATAATTTGAATAACTATATTTCCCAATGAATTCTAGAAGACGTGCACAGATAATGATGATAATAATAATAATAATAATAATAATAATAATAATAATAATAATAATAATAAACGAACATTTCCAATATACTTTAACCAAACATAAAAAATATAGTTGGGTGATTTTAATTCTAAGTATTAATATGAATAGAAAAACAAATTACACTGTAATTACTAAAAAGAACTACAACAACTTAACAATGACTAACAAACTCGCCTCAAAGCAGACGCGAAAACCCGTGCTATAATGCCACCGTGATGACGGGTCTTGATTGGAATTGAGAGGAAGCTCTGTAAAAACCGCAGTATACACTCTCAATTCCGCTCCAGACTAGTGTCGCGCGCAGGTCGTGCGCTCGATCAGCTGGACGTCTTCGCCGCCATTTGCTGTACTGTCATTGGCCTAGAGGCTTCCCGTTCCCGGGCCAAGGTAATTGTTGACCATCCTTCCCGTCCCCGTCAAGCTTCGCGTTCCCGTCGTGTTGTGAACGCCTGCCTCAGGTGTCCGACTTTCAACTTTCTTTACGTTTCCGTTCACGGGCTATTGTGGAGCGGCCTTCCCCTTTAAAACTAAACACGTGCTCGGCTCCGTCCGTTTATTCGTAACTTCTCTTAATAAATCTTCGGCCGATATCTCAATACTTTCTATTGCTGTAATTGTTCATTGTTCCCCCAGCACTTCCGTTCGAAATATCCCGCCCATTTATTTCGAACTCCCTCAGTTTTCCTGTTCAATAACATTTATTTCTACATGCTCGTGCCTCTTATCTTCCTTAAAATTCTGTGGATAGTTATTTCCTATTTTCTTATTCTCTGGTTTCGTGCTATTGCTCCTATCCTCCTTTCCCTCTCGACAATAACTTCTTTGCTTACCATTATTATCAGGAAATTTCCCTATTCCATTATTAGCATTAGATTTCATGGTACAGTTTCTTTTACTACCTCCGTTGTTATTTGATCGCTCATTCTCTCCACTTAATGTGTGATCAAAACGACTTAATATTTCGACTAGATCTTCGGAGCTCCGCTCTTCCGTTCCGCTCTTTCGATACCTTTCCCCCCATTAACCGATGTTTCAGTTCAAACCTATGGTTCTCATTCCAATATCTCTTTAGATATTTTTCTTTCCATTCTCTATAATTTGTCGGTTCCGGAAATAGTGATGTTAACCATGATGGGCCTTCGCCGACATATCCTGTTCAACAACATGCAGTTTTAACATTTCGGGAATGGTATTTATAACAAAATAGCTTTCCAATTTTGCAATGAAAGACCATGGCTGGTTTTTCTGTGGCTCGCTGTGTTTTCTCTCTGTTTTTTTTTTCGCGTTGCGACGGTGCACCTAGCGTGTTTACTTTACAGTTCTCCCGGTTACTACGGTGTTCTCTGCGTATCTACACCATAGAAACCCACGTCTTTTGCGATATCTATAACATTTTGACCTTTATTTCCCTAAATAAAATGTCCGTTATTTTTGTATGTAGTATATAAGATACGTAGTACAATCATACATTCAATATCATTCTATATCATGTTATTGTTGGCATACAACAATAAAAACTTCTTTAAAACGCAATTACGCACAAGACAATCTTTTCAAATTTATAAAAATCTGCTACAATATTGTATTCATGATGTTCTAAAAGCTATTAAATTTTCTTGATGATATCTTTTAAGGAACAAAAATTATCATGAAATAACGAACCTGAGCTTTAGCTTTTGCCCATTTTAAAGGGCAGTATGCAACCCGCCACAACCTTCATTGTTGCAGCGACTCTGCTCACCTGGCTGCTGATTGACTACCCAGTTATAGGTGCCTTTGGTGGAACATCTTCCCTAGGCACTTCAGTTGAATTTGATACAGGTTTTACTGAAAGTTTGTTCTCACTGACTGGAATGACACAGATTTTATGAAAATTGAAAAAGCGCGAACTTTTTGTTGCGTCTTCCTACTACTTTAATATTGATGAGAGAGTTTTCTCCACAATGAAATCTGTTCCTTAAAGACGGATCTTAAGTAAGTTCATTCAAGTTCAACTTTTCGAAAATGTGAGTAGTTTTTGTGTAATTTTGCGCGAAATATAGGCAATTTATTTATAAAAAAGCGCTTCAAGATTTTTCTTTAAATTTTATCCTCATATGTAATAAGGGTCGGAAAAAAATATGATGCTAGTCCCATTTTCGGCTAGTGCTACACGTTTTGGAAAATGCCCAAAAGTTAACATATGAAAACCACACATTGAAGATAGAGATTGATTTTTGCTTTAAACAGTCTGTGGTAAAAAAAATCAGCTTGTTTTTTTTCCAAAATTAGTACATACCCCTTTTTAAAGATCTGAATTTTTACAAAGACTTTGTTTAAAACAAAAATTGTTTTCTCCGTTTCTCTGGCTTGTTCTAGCTCTAGAATGTTCTTTGACATTTTCAGACAAGAAAAGAAAAAAAAAAAAAACGGAGCAATAGCTGAAAATGGGATTTGCACAATATTTTTTACTGTCGCTTATTACATTTGAGGAGAAAACTTAATCCAAAAATTTGGAGTGGTTTTGGAGCTAAATTTTTTTAGAAGTTGCATAAATTTCACAATAATTAAGTGAAATCATCTCTTTCTCAAAAAATTGTAATGTCCTTCTTTAAAGAGCTGATTTTTACAACAGTCTTTGTTTAAAGCAAAAATCGCTATATCCTATTTTGTAGTTTTTCAATGATCACTTTTTGGCATTTTCAAAAACATGAGTAATGTGTGGGGTAGTAGCCCAGCAGACTCCATATCCCTCTCAGGTTTTGCCTAGGTTCAGGTGGTACTCACATCTATAGTCTCAAGGTGGAGGCACTGAGGAGGCGGGAAGGGGGCCCTGACCTTAGTCCGAGTGACCCCGTTGGGCTCTTAGTTTTGTCGTGGCAATGGCCCAATACTTTGGGCAAAGAGGAGGGACTTGTCCCAGAACATGTGAGTGGCACATTGTTTTGACTCCGGTACTAGCCTGGAGCTCTGGTTGGCAGGGCGACCCGACCCAGGTATTGTATGAGGAGGATGCCGTTAGGGCAAACAACATTCTGGCAGATACCAACCTGTCGGGAAACTTGTGCATCGGCGCGGGTGAGGATAAGAGCAAAAAACTTAGGTGACCACCCTTGGGTTAATGCCCTTTGGTAGAACAAGAATTTGTGTGGAGTGGTGGACCAACCAGGGTCCAAACACACACACTGATAATCTCTACCACATTATTGATAATCCAGCGACAAATAAAGGACAAGATTATAACAGAAGGGTGTAATGATACTCTCATCGTTGGGAACATAGTAATGGTGTATTTATTTCATACTGAAACTATACAGCTAGGTAATCACAGCTGAGAAACAAAATACAAACATAGATACACTCACAAAAAACACACATTTGCAACTAAAATCACAGCAGATAACTGTTGCCATCTGGACCGGAATAATACACTGTATTTCAAAAAGGGATTTTGAAAAAACAATTGACATTTTCAGAGATAATATCAAAGTATGTACGTAAATGTAAAGTAATTTTCCAAGCTGTGACATGCTGAGGTCTGCACATCTCAAAGATGAAATCTCACATAAAATTGGGTTGTTCCTCCAAATTATATTTAACATTTTAGAAGCATTCTCATCTAGTTACTGTAGCCACTTAATTCTTAACCTATAAGTAACTTAAATAGTAATATAAAACAATGTTCTCTTTACTGTTTATTGAACCTGTGACTATCATTTATTTATATTTATATATAATATATTATTACCCCCTGTGCTACTATTTTACATTTGAAGATGTAATGACTCATATATTTCTATATGAAGATTTTGTAAAAATGTACAAAATTTCTTTTATGTTAACCCTCATATTATCAATTTTGAAGAGGAATGGATGTCTGTATAACCACAATAAATAAATAAATAAATAAAAAACTAAACAGAAAGTTAAATGTGGCAGACTGTACATGAAAACACACGCACACACACAAACAAATGAATAGGGAATGCTTAGCTGTACTTGTAAGAATCTCTTGCCTTGAAAAATGAAAAATTATGGGCATGATCTAAATGGCAGTGATATGGAGTATGGAGACAAAATCTGGAGAGACCTAGCATATTAGGCTAGAAAACAATTGACAGTGAATGGTAACATGTGAATACAGCAAAGTGCTAGAGATATAATATTTGGCACTGATCAGTTTTTGTGCAGTAATAAACAAATCATGGAAAGAGGGTAGTCTGTCACAGCCTGGTATGTTGATGCTTGGTAGTGCAGGACTTCATGCTAAGATGACTGAATATGTGTCCTGCATCAAACAAGCTAAACAGAAGCCCTATATTGCTGAGATAAGGAGGGTGTTCTCACAGTATCTGCCGCAACTTTAACTACCTACTCTCATACAAATAATAAAATAGTTATAAACAAACACACGGATCCAAGGACAAAATGTCAATTTACACTGGATTTTTTGAGCAGTTACATCAGTCCAAGTTTCCTTCTTTTCTTCTTATTTGTTGGCAATTCCAAAAAGTTTAATTTGACCACACAGAGAACTAAAATATGAAAAAGAGAACAATTTTTACTACAGCTTCAAGGTGCCATGTATGTTTACCAGAATCTAGTTCTCTTTGGAATGTCTGAAACTCCTCGGTTCAATCCAATTAGCTTCTCCATACACTTGCATTTAGTAAACATCATAGAAATTGTAAAACATAATACTGAAGTGCAAATTCTCGTTTGCAGTACATCATTTCTTATTTGGTAGAGGCATCAAACTGCTGCCAAAATAATTAATATTTTATATATAATATATATTATAATACTTAAATTCTAAGATGGCCATTTACTAAAAGTCTTGATTAGTTACAACATAAAAACACATCTTACACTAACATGAGGCCGTGTACACAGTAACAGCCTGCTGAATGACATGCATACCAACCTAATACACAAAAACAAATCACTCATCTCTCAGTACAGTACAGTGAGAAAATAAAATACACAGTTTGTCCTGACACAATTGCCACGGTTTCTAACTTAAACATAATGGTAATTATACAGCTAGAGTTTGAAAATGTGACAAATGTAGAGCAAAGTATGTATGTACTGTATATTTCTTAAAATTATCTACTAAAACTACAAATTGATACATGAGTGCGACACATTAATTTAACTTTTTGTTGTTTTACTGTGATTATAATCTACATCTTTCACTTGGCACTAGTCCATGTTAAATAAGGCAGGAAAAAAACATTATACATAGGCTAATGTTTCTCTTACATTATTTAATTCTGTATACAACTGGCACACACAGTATGCACACATTCGTAAAACTGCTCTCATACAAATTCAAAAACATGCAGTCATTCACTTCTTTACTCATGGACTGACTTGGCATGACAATGACATACCCACTCAGGCACTCAGACATACAACAAGCAACCAGGAACAAGTGTGAATGATACACAAGCACGATCAAACAAAAAAACATTTAAAATTAAAATAAACCACAATAATGAAACCTGCGCCCTTGGAGGAAAGATGAGCACGGAGGGCCCCGTGGAATGGAAAAATGACTTTGTGAAACAAGTGACTGGCTGTTTAATAATGACTTCACGTATGTGCAAAAAATGCTTAAAAATATTATAACACAATATGGACAATCTATGTACATTACAAATCTACGGTATGTGATGATTTTTGCTCATGAGTATTTGAATAGTTTAATGCTTATGCTATGCCAACTATGTACAGAGGTCATTGGCTGACAGATGCCAGATGGTCGGGTGGGGGTGGAGACGGTGGTAGGTGCTCATCCCACGCTCAAGAACACAGTTACATGTGACATATGACTTGGCCAGGAATCTGGCCAAGAACAAGTACAGTCTTTTTGAAAGTTTCTTCCTTAAGTTTTAAACCCCAGTTTTAAGGCCCAGAGAATGTATAGGTGTCCTACCTAGAAAAAGACCTTGTTCTTAGCTGCAACAAGTGGTAATTCTTCTGGAAAATTTGTTTGTATAGTTAAAGAATAAAAAACTGATATTCACTACTCTGCATTATGCCTTCTTGTTTGGTCGTTGATTAGGTTTGTCAACCTTCAACATATATTATAATAATTCTATTTTAAAACTATCAACATGAAAAATAGTCCAGCATATGTCCTGCAGTTCAGTGTGAAGGCAATTTTCATGGTTTGATAACCTATACTTGAACATGATGGATGACAGTGTGAAGAAAGATAGAGGGAGATAATTCTTGTAGAGGTGACATCATATGCTGACGAGGGACACTGGCCTTATGGTAAGTAAGGGTTTGTCAGTGATGGTTCTTCAAGCCACTATGTCCATGGGCTATGATGGAGTATAATTGGCCAACAAGTGAGAATAAGGTATGCTACAGAACGCAACCACTCACTGCTCCTCCTCCTCACTTTCTTCACCCTCTTGGCCATACATATCCGCCAGCTTGTCAAACCGAGGCCCCCACGCTCCCAGATAGTCAAAATCTTGCTCGTTGTCATCCGTGCCTGCATAAGGATATTTACACTGAGTACATGGTTTTTGTATTTCAAATTGCATGAACAATAATACTAATAATTAATGTACAAACCAGAGGCAAGGGAAGACAAAGAGCCAGCTGTGCTGCCACCTCCTTCATAGGCATAATTGCGTAAATCATCAAATGGCGGAGCATTCGGATCAGCATCAGCACGTTTCTTGTGTTCTTCAATGAAAACGCCTACATTAGGTTCTGGGCCGAGTGGTGGGACTGGAAAAGATGATATAAAACATTTGTAAATACTACTTTAAAATACATATTGTGATGAAATTTCAGAAATTAACACTTTCTAAATGGTATACTTACAGGGTAATTTGGCAGGCATGTCCGGGAGTGGACCTCCGACCGGAATCTGCAGAGGGGTAATGTCAAAAGCAGTCATATCATCTTCACCACCTCCTTCGTCATCATAATTAATGATGTTTTCACGCACATCATCATCTGGACCAGGATATTTAATGTGTGCTTCTCTCCTTCGATTGTAGACAACAAACACCAGGACCAGAACTAAAAAAGAAAATATTATTCAATATCTTCCGAATTAAATTTATATATTTCCAGAAATTCATTTATTTTATCCATTTTTAAGAGTTTAGTTAACATTTCATTGTAGATCAAAACATTCTTGATAAATGTAAATACAACTAATAAGAAAAAAGTAATTTTGAATGTCACCTACCAATGGTTATTTTCACATGCAATACAACAGCGAATAAGGAAAATTTTGTTTTATAAATAAATAAGTAAATAAATATTCTTCCTAGGAATCAATCCAAATTCGTATGTTAATGTTATTTATTCTATAAATTCCACTTTAAAATTACAAGCACATTTCAAAAGCTTTCTTGCTTCCTTCATCAAGCAATTTGCAATTTTCTTTATTTTTGAAGCTTGGAAAACTAGATGTAACTTTAATTTAAATTTGACGAGTCCATTTAAGGAATAATAATTTAAGGAAAATCAGCTTGTAAGTATCTGTTATGTAACACAGATAACCCCAAAATATGCAGTGTGTGGACATGATTGTGGTTGAATAACAAGAATGGAGGGGGTATTATATAGGAGTAAGAGGGAAGTTCTGGAAAGTTAATGATGGCATCTTTTATAAATAATGATTGTTATTTGAATTTGGAAATTACATTGTTGTATTTATTAGTGAAAATATTGGACTTAATTTTGCTGGTAATTGTATTATTTAACTTAATATTTGAAGCCTCTGACATCATGCATGGAATCTGTGAAGTGACAGTTTTGTTGTTGGGGATTTCTTTCAAATTATTCATATCTTCCTTTATTCTTAACTTTAATTTCCTTTTGTTTGTGACAAAATGTAGAAGAAACGAAAAAAAATTAAAGTTAAGAATAAAGGAAGATATAAATAATTTTAAAAACCTCCTGACAAACAAAATTCAGTCACTTCATAGATTAGAATTTTTGCATAAAATTTCCAAAACCCTTAATTATACAGAAAATGTCCATGCTTGATTTCTGAGGCTTTACAAATTAAATCAAATAATTCAATCAACAGCAAAATTATATCCAATATTTTAAGAAATAAGAATGACAGTATAATTTCCAAATGGAAATAACAATAATTATTTGTAAGAAGCCAACACTGCTTCACTTTCTCGAACTTCTGTCTTACTCCCATACTATACCCCCTTCATTCCTGTCATTCTGGCATAAACCTTCAGATGCACCACACATTTTATGGCCATCTGCGATTCATAGCAGATAACTACAAGATGAGCATCCTTAAACTTGACTCATTGTTTGTACTCATCAAACATAAATTAACATTATCTCTAATTTTCACAACTCCAAAATTTTAAAATCTTGAGAGATAATCTGATGAAAGCAAGAGAGTCTTCTCATTATTTTAAAATGGAATTTATGAAAAAATTTAAAAAAAAAAATTGACAGTTTTAAAGACTGTTCTCAAACACTTTAAAGTACCTAGTTAAAAGTACCTAGTTAAGTGTCATATCTGATTTTTATTTGAGACCGATTTAAGAAGTTCTATGAACTATAATATTAACATCAAAGAATGAAGTAATAAAAGCAGTTTAGTTAGTGCATGTTAGAAATTTTTTTAAAATTTTAACAAAGAAAAAAAAAAAAAACTCATTTCACATACTAATTCAGACTACATTTTTTCACTACTGTACAACTTCTAGTCATGCAATTATAAACTTACCACTTCAAAATTTTTGTAAAGAATGCCATAGAAGCATGAATATGTAAAAAGAAAAGCACAAATAATCAGGAAAGAATATTGTATGCCATTGGAATTTTTCACAAAAGAAAAGATCAGTAAAAGTCTAGTAAATGCTGGTGTTCCAATAAAAATTTGCAGAGATACTTAATTTTTCTTTCAATGTACACTAATTTCTCTTGCTTCTATTTGCTTCAAATTTTATTAGAGATTCCCTTAATGTCAAATTGTTATACATTTATTTTTCTAATACAAAAAATTTCAGTTTGATATTAAACAATTCTTAATGTTTTATAATGCAAACTGCATTTCTTTATGAACACTAATGTTAATATATATAGTTTGAATCCTTAATGTGCCCCATAAGACATAAAAATCATTATCAGAATCTTGAATGTTATGAAGTTCACCAACAAGGCAAAATTTATTTTTTATTAAAAGATAACTTTCTATCAATGAATTCAATTTACTGCAATCCAATGACATTTTTGCAATTGAAAATGTATGGTTTGTCAACTGAGAAGGAAGAATTCAAACAGAAATATCACAGGGAAGGACATGGACTTACTGAGTAACAGAATCAGACAAACAATGATGGCAATGATAAAATCACGTGAAGGTTGAATGATGCCTGACTCCAGTAGAACAAGTTCACAATTCAATCCAGTATATCGAGCAGGACAATGACACACATAACGACGTTCATCTTCGTAATCTTCACAACGGCCACCATTTTGGCAAGGCCTCCATTTGCACTCATCTTCATTAACACATGTCACACCTCGGATCCGGAAACCTTCATGACAGCTACGAGCCACAAAAAAATTAAGACTGAATTTAATAAATGCTTTGATAACACTTCATACATACCGCAGGTGAGCCATCCATTGGAATCTGACCTTGCTATGAAAATACAATTAAAAATAAAAATAATTTTACAGCCTGCTACACTGAAAGTCAAAAGCAATGTACATAAAGCGTAGGTGGTTAATGCACCAAAATTGTTCATGCAACTGATCATGCACAAGAAGACATGTAAGAAAATACAAGAGAAATTGCCCATCTCCTTACTGAGGATGATAAGCAGACAAACGAGGATGGCTGCAAGTGCACCCATGCTCAGCTTCAATGTTTGCCCCTCTTGGACAAGCTCACAATTCTCTCCCCAGAAACCTTCCTGGCAGACACAGCGATATCGTAATTTGGGGTCTTGGTTGATGCAAGTGCCACCATTAAGACAAGGTCGTTCCAGGCACTCGTTCTTGTCCATGCAGCTCTTCTGGTCAGGTGTCAGAATGCGTCCCTCACCACAACTGTATGTACATGCAAATTTTACCGTTTTTTTTTCTTCCCTCAAATGCTAACCATAGTTTCAGTTGAGAACTTAGGATAACTTACCACCACATAAACATTCATTTTAAAAACAGCCTAGATTAACTGTATTATTGGTAGCAAAAACAAACAAACAAAAAAGGGAGTATGAAAAAAGTTGAAGAGAAATAATAAAAATTAATAAAGGCTATAAATTAGGCAAAGAAAAGTTAATAAAAAGGAAATATCCAGAAAATAAAACAGAAATTTCTGTTTTTGTGGTGGTATTGATTTTCATTTAAAAGTGGCAAAGATAACTCCTTAAAATTACAGTACTGAATTCTACTTTATATAAAAATATTCTATAAACACTAAAATTCCTACAGTAATCCATTCAAATGACACTTTCTGGCCATAGTATTAATTCATAGTAATTTGCCATTTTTACTGTCATTTTGAAAGCAATTCAGACAGAAGCTATAGTTTGTAGACAAGGAATCCATGCTGAGAAATTTTCAGAAATGAACTACAGTGAAATCCAAGGCTTCCCTCACACCAGGATGGAAAAATATAGCAAAACAAGTCACACAAAAACACTCAATTATAAAAATTACTTTCAAAACTTGTGAAATAAAGCTGAAAACTAAAAATTAAGCAAGAGTTTTAGAAACGATTGCAAGCTAAATCAAATGAACAAAAGGAAAGAAAAGCCAATTCAGGTTAGTGAAAGTGAGTTCATAAGAACACTACAATTCTGATAAATAACAAATTTCATAAAAATTAATAATTTTAATTAATTTTTATGATAAATAAGCATTTCATATTGATAATTATTAATTTATATAAGACTAATTGGCTTCAAGAACCAGAGGTGAATCCAAGGGAGAGTAATGAGTGCTATGGTCTTGGCACTGATCTTTTTTTAATTTCAATTTTATTTTTTTATTTGAGACTAATAAACATAGAAATGAAAAAATAAACTAAAAACCTTTAAAATTATTCCAAAAAAATGAGTCATAATCATGTGACGAGCAAATAGTGGCTGATGCACAAGCTTCGACACCAAGCAGCTTAGCACAAGAAATCACAAACAATATTTGGGAGACGGTGCTTTGCTGAGGAACTTGTGGCTTTTCCATTTCATTATTTTAGTCAAGTGTGGGTTTTTATAATTTGCTCCTTTGAAACATTACTATTTTGTTTTATAGCTCAAAACTTATTAATACAGAATTGTTTTAACTAAGAATTGCCAGCATTTTATGAACTAATAAATCATTAAATAATCTGGATCCACCATTGACAATAACTACTTGTGTAAAAAAAATGAGAGATGTTAAAAGTCTCTTAATATATCTCCCAAAATATGAATTTATGATTAGTGTCTACAAACTAGTGGAAAAAGCTTAAGGCCAAAAAACAAGAAAGGTAAACACTCAATAATAATACACAAAAATTTATTCAAAAGCACAATCTCTTAATTAAAATTTAATTTCCGCTCTGCATCTGCTGGAGTAATGAAACAAATGCAAAATAAAAGCATAAAGAAAACAACCCAAATGTAGGTCAAGCATTATTCATATAAAATAAACACATTACTTGAGTTTTCAGGGAATCAAAAATAACTAAGAGTATAAAAGGAATGTTGAAATTTCTTGCAATAGTACAGTTATATTATTTTGCACTGCAATAAGAGTGAAATGGACTTCTTGACACTATTTATAAATTGTAGCAAAATATGTAGCTTAACATGGTTAAGCATTACTTCAAACATTCTGTCATTACGAGATTTAAATCATTTTTAAAATGTGAAAAAAAAAAAGAAGGAATATTAATAATTATTTATCTCCTACACATTATCTATAATAATAATAATGTTTTTTGTGACTGTACCCAAAAGAGCATTATTAAAATAAGCATATTAATAGTCTTTGTTTTCTGAGAACTACTGGGGGCACACTTCTAACATGACAATAACAATAATTATTTTGAAAAAGACTATACATTAATTGATATTTCATTGAATCTAAAAATATTATATTTTTTGAATATACTGAATGAGGACAATAATTAGAGTTTAATTAAGGATTATGATCACTTTCCATGGGAATAAAGATCGTCAACAAGTAATAACAAAATATAACCATCTCAAATTACAAAATCGAAATAGAATGAGAAAAATTGAATGTAAATACTCACGTGCACTCATATTCATTCCAAAGATCCACGCATTCAAAAGGATCAGGGCAAATAACATTGGCACATGGATTATTTGAAGGGCAATTTCGCTCTAGGTTTCGTGCCATAGTAGCTTGTCCCCATTGGGTACCGTTCATTGCAGGAGGTAATGGTAAATGTTTGCCTTCAAGTCTAATATCATCCAAACAGCCTTTAAAAAGAAGTACAAATCATAATAACAATGCATTCAACTTCTTTGATGGTTGGAGTTTTTGCAATTTAATCTCTACTCACCCTTTTGATAGTCAGCGTATACTTCAAAGGTACGCACACCAGTATATTCAGCTTTACCTCCAGCGTAAACACCTTCCTGTTTGTCAACTAAAAGCCATTGATGGCCTTCAAAGTTGAAAGTCTCATTGTATCGTCTGCCTTCACCACCATCTAATTCTAGAATTGCTGCAGAACCGTACCTTGAGACCTAAAGGAATAAATATATCTTTTTTATTATCCTGAGACATTTGGATAATTACAAATAAGGCCTATAAATATTTGTATCCTGAACAAACCTTTGCTGTGTGCCATTGGCCATCATCAACTGTAACTGCACTAAGCCAGAGGTCCTTTTCTTCTGTGCGTAAGCTATTTAAGTTATACCGGAAGTGCAAACGGCTGTCCTTAATCTGCAAAATTACAGAGGTTAAATTTTTAACTCACAGAATGAATAACCACATAACATAGAGTAATATACTCAGAAAAAAATATTTTCATACCTCCAGAATACCATACTCTCTATTGTGCTGATCTGACACTCTAAATAACTCTCCATGCTCTTCTCGTGTTCTAAAGCGTAGTTGCATTTGGGTTGAGAAACGATCAGGCTCAAAAGACAGAGCATATTTAACATAACTCTGAGGTTTAAAAGTTGTAGGTGTGGTTGGACTGAGGCAGGAGGGACCAGTCCATCCAGGCTTACATTGGCATCTAGCTTCTGAGAAACTGCCCACACATTGGCCATGCTCCCAGCAACGCAATGTTGACTCTTGGGTATTGCAAACTTCTTCTGTTTGTGGACAACCAGCAACACTGTTTCTCCACAGACCAGGTGATGCAAGATCGTAAAGCTGTACAAAACAAATTTTTAAGTTTTTTAAATTTTCAATTAATTGTTTGACTTTCACATTTTAGTGAACTTTTATTTAGAGTACTTAAAATATACCTTGCTATTATGGAACACATTTTTGATACACCCATCAAATCCTTTGCCATTAGGCATCGTGTGCCAGTGGAAATGAGTTTGGTCAAATGGTTCCACATACAAGCCTCCAAGTTGGAGAGGTGCATTGACATTGAGATATTCATTAAATGGTGGGACCGTACCACTTGACTGACAACTTTCATCATCAAACTCAGGTGGAGATCCATCCTCAAGTTCAGATATATCAGCAGATTTACAAAAGTCTACTACCAGTTTCACATTCTGTTAAAAGAAACATCACATTATTATATAGGTCAATATAAACTATGAAGCCAGTTTATAGCCATGTTTACATTCATTCATTTATTCACAGGTTGTGGTATTGTGGGTTATATTGTAATTTGTCATTTTATGCCAGAATTGCAAGGTGAAAACATCCATGACTTTCGTGGGATTTGACACCAGAATCTTTTGCTTCATGCAGAGCTATTGTAATTGTCTGCACTACACATGTTGATCACATTTATATATTAATATGATTATTCTAGAATTTACTCACTTCTGTATCCCAAAACACATCTAATCGATGCCATTCTCCATCATCCAAAGTTTTCTTCGTTTTAACTCTCAGTTCCAATGTTCCCGAGCCAAAATCAATCAGTAACCTAGGCATACCTTTCTCCAACTCCAATGAAATGAAGTCTGAAAACCAAATGAATTACACAATGATCATGTTGTTTTGATTAATTATTTTTTTCACAAAAATGAAATGAAGCAATCACCTGAAACAAGAGTTTCGTCTGTCTCTGGAGGCACAATAGGACCATTGTACAGAAGCATCCCATCGGCTTTACGTGTGATGAATTCTAAACTGAGATGGGAATTATCACACATGTCTAGAGGAGAATACCAAGCAAAACCATTTCCACGGAAACTTCGAGATATTTGCTGACATCGTGGACCATTGTAACCACTAGGACACGAACAACTGCAAAAGCACATTGCTTAAATTAGTAAAGATCCCTTCAACTTGCAGTGGGAAAGGAACCAACAAAAATTACAAATTTATATCTCACCTGAGTCCATAACGACCTTCTACACAACGTCCACCATTATGGCAAGGACTAGACCGACAGGATTCACTTTTGCTGAAATTTCGTGCTCCACATGTGCATTCAGGAATAACATCTACTCGCACTCCAACAAGAGATGTTTTATTGGCATTAACCATATAGGGCAAATTACTTATATCTAATGTATTTGTACAACTGCCTTCACACATCTGATTTTCATATAAACATTCATCAATGCCCACCATAGTAATATTAATGCCAACATCTTTTTCAATCTAAAACAATATATTTGTGTAGAGTACACATTAATTATACAAACCATTTAAATGAAATATAATTAATATATTGCATTCATTAAATTCAATTGTAATGAAGGTTCATATTCCTAGGAGATTGAAAGAAAGTCTAGATATAAGATTAAAAAATCTGAATAACCAAATAACTCAAGATACAAATAACTCAATACTTACATCTTCACGATGCATAAGAACTACTCCATTGAGACGTACAGGTTTATGGTAAGGTGAACCATGAGCAGAGAAACGCACATCAGTCACAGGCGGATGTTTGCGTCGTAGTTGCACACTGAACACATCTATATTCTCCCGATCAGTATTAAGTAAGTCAGCAAGTTTGTCTCGGAAACGTTCTGCTTTGCTTTTTTGTACATTCTGTGTCTGTGGGAAAGAAGGAAGAAAATATGAAACATTGAACTGTTAATAAACTGAAAATAAGAAATCAAGTGAAGAATACGATAAAATCCAATAAGCGGGACTTTATAGTGTACCTTGTAATTCCACACTCTAATGAAGTCTTCATCTGTAATCCCAGCAATTCTCACAGAGCCAGAGTTTATCACAGCTTCATGAGGAATTTCTCTGACTGTTACTGTGACATTAGCGGGTACATCCGTTTGTGTATGCTTCCTGTCATAGACTTTGAACTTTAAATTATACCTGAAAAGAAAAATGAAGATATTTAAATACTGTAATTACCAATATATTAATTAAAAATTGGAGGGGAGGGCTTGTCCTTGCATAGATTTTCATGGTACAACATTAAACAAATCATAAGATTATCTTTTGATTTTTCTCAGTCCTTGGCTTTAACCATTTGAATGTAGAGACTAGGTTTAGTGAGGTAGTATTCCAATGCAGGCGAGGGGAAATGAGATGTCTGCATCATCGCATTAGCGGATAGCTAGCTCAGTGCAGCATTAACATCAGTCCAGCTTTATCATTACATAGCTTACCACAACAGAAGGGAAAATTCCGTGACATTCACATATGAGGAACTGTTCAGTGAGATGAAAGGAACATGTCTTAAGATGGCATTCTGCATTGAAAGGTTAGGGAAATAATTGACTTACCTTCCATCCGGTGTACCATGTTTCATAGTTATCATTCCAGAATCTTCATTAAGTTTGAAATGTGTGTGTTCTGTTTGTTCCCAATAAAATTTCTTATCTGGAAGATCCCAATCATCTAAATCATAGACATATACTCGTCCTATTTCTGTATCAGGAGCCTGACCCTGTAATAGAAAAAAAAATTAAAAATTTTGTTTGTGAAAACAAATGAGCCTATTTGATCATAAATCACAACACAGTAGCATTTCTTACCATGTAATTGTAAACAAATATGTCTTTTGATCCTGGTTGCATTTTGTTATCATTTACATCACCAATGACAACAGTAAGAGTGCTAGTGCCAGACATAGCAGGGTTGCCAGAGTCTTTGATTACAATGGGGATGAGATATTCTTTCTGTTGCTCACGATCAAAGGTCCTTAGTGATGTAACTACAGCCATGCCATCACCATTAGCTCCCTCTGAAATTAGAAAAATGGATCATGATTTTTAACTCAAGCTTTCCCAAAATGTTTTTAAACACAATATTTTATACAGGATACTCACTCTGATCATGTTCAACTTTAAATGATGCTCTGATTATATCATCAGCATTAGGGTCCATGCGGAAAGTGAATGGAGGACCATTACTCTTTGACCTATCATCATCGTCTGTTGCTAAGATTTCAACAACTTTACGTGGAGCAACATGTTCTGGAAGCACAGGTCTATATTCTTTTAAGAAAGTAGGAGCATTGTCATTAATATCTTGAACTATTACAGTCAGAGTGGCAGTTGCTGTTTTTGGTGGAACTCCATCATCTATTGCAAGAACTTTCACCTAAAAATAGAAATAAAATTAGAATGATTTACTGATTTGTTAATAACTACTTTTCCTACATAGATGAGTGCAATATTAAATTACCTGATGTCTAGGCGTCTCTTCACGGTCTAAATTACGTTGAATGGAGACAGTACCTTCTTGGTTTATTGAAAATTGTCTCTTACGATCACTTGTTCTGTCAATAGCATACTTCACTTTGCTCTTTCCACCTTGGTCAGGATCAGTAGCTTTAAATGTTTCCAGTGATTTTCCTACTTCGGCATTCTCATAAACTGACACCTCAATGTTAGGCCTTTCAAACTGGGGTTTATTATCATTAATATCACGTAGTTTTACAACTACCCAAGAATAGGCAACATGGTATTTGTCGTTGTCATTATCTTCACCCTAAAATACAATATTTTTAGTACATGAAGTGTCTAAAATTTTCTTATGCAATTTACAGGACAGTCATTTATATATGTATAACTTACCTTATCATTGACTTGAATACGGAATCTAAATCCATTACTCTGAAGTTGATCTTCATAATCCAGTGGTTGAACAATTTTTAAAGATCCTGTACCATCATTATTTCTAACCATAGTAAATTTATCAGCACCATAACCACTATTTTCTATTACCTTTAAAAAAAAACAGGAATATGAAAATATAGTAAATATGGTATTGGAATAATCACGTAGAAGGGAAAGTCTAAGTTGAAATTCTGGACTTACCTTGTACTGGAATTTATTGGTCTCATCCTCATCATGGACTGTGACAGTTAGGATTGGGGTCTCAGGGAGATTTGAGCCATCAGTTTCATCCACTTCAGTGAACCATTCATCCTTGGTAAACTGTGGCGGCATGTCATTAATATCTTTAACACGTATTGATGCCGTTCCAGTTCCTACACAACATTAAAAGTTTCTTATATTAAAAGTAGCAATTCAAACATAAGAGAGATACAAAATTTTATGTCCCAAATTACTAGCTTTGGATCGTCAGATTTCCCAGTAATTTCAAATTCATTATGAAATTTTCGATAACAGGTTTCTTATAAACTGCTGGGAACTTTCTTATAAATTGCTGGGAAAAGGACCAATAACTCCAATTAACAAAGTTAATACCATTGCCTAGTGGTTATCTTCACTTATTTTTCATGAAAACATACATTGATGTTATGCTATAAAGGGTGATACAAACCTTTCAACCCCCCTCCATCCATTGCTACCACTTGTATAGAGTAGTCTGGTGTACGTTCACGGTCAAGACAGCACACTGCTGTTTTAATGACTCCTGTCTCAGATTCAATTTCAAAAATTGGTGAGCCAGTCTCTTCTTCAATAACATTTTTCTCAATTGAGTAGATAAGTCGTGCATTGCTTCCTTCACTTGGGTCATCATAATCAACAGCTGTCATGGTCATCACAACCATTCCTGGAAAAAAAAGTATTTTCAATTCGCATGTGACCACATATAACATAAATTTCAGGCCCTTGTTTTGGGACTTCCTTATAAGAGGCAGAACCAGTAAGTTTTTAAAATGAATCAGAGTTAATGTAGGAATTTTTTGAATTCACATGATACAGCTATCCAAAATTTAAATGTAAATTAAATTTTGGATAGCTACTTTCCAACTCTCCAAAGGAACAACAAAAAATTATGGAAAAAATCTTTGAGTAGGTGAAGATCAATGAAAAATTTAAGAAATAAAAAGTAAATTCCTATTAAGCTTCAATGATTAAAAAATGAAAAATATTAAAGGACTGTTATTTTGAAGTTTAAAATTTAAAGAAACTAGAAACAGGACGAGTGATCTATTCTTAATTAAATTAAAATCTTATAAAAATAAAAGATTGAATTAACTATCTAAAATAACAGATGTTCAAAATTTGGAATAGTGGATATGAATGGATTATTTGTTTTAAGGGAGTAGTCAAGCATGAGGGAAAATAAAGATAATCCATTTATATTTGTGTGATGTTGGAAATAACATCAAAACTCTCTTCTAACTAGAATCAATTTTTGTTAAATATAGGGAAGGGTGACTTCAAAGGTGGACTAAGGCCATTTCTTGAAGATTTAGAATGAAGAAATGTTTTTGAATATTTACAAATGAGCTTCAAAGTGATGAATCATTCCTGAATTCAAACTATTTCTAATAGAAAAAGTAACACTAGTGTAAAGATTTATAAAAGCATAGTTTAGATGTATTGGTGTCCACCGAAAATTCAAAAACTGAAATATGCAAAGTGAAAATGTTTAAAATAACGGTCAATACCACAAATGATCTAATTAAAATCGTTTACTTTGGTTTTCCCCCCAAAATGTTCCCCCTTGCTTGTTTTTGAAGTCTCCCTGGAGGGAGTACCCGCTGGCCAGCACGTACCTGCGGTGCCGTTCTCGGTGACGTTGCCGAAGTACACGCCCTGCGGGAAGATGGGCGCGTTGTCGTTGATGTCCTTGAGGTTGACCTGCACGTCGGCGTAGCCCACCAGGCCCTCGCCGCCCTCGTCTTGGGCGAACACGGTGAACCGCCATTGCGGGCGGCCGTTCGGCTGGTCGCGGTCCAGCGGCTGCGAAACCACAAGGCCACGCGGTTCAGTTTCAGAGCGTCAGTAAGGACATCTCTATTAATGTTTTTGAAATAATACTTGCCAAGTGTTTAGCTTGAAATTAAAAAAGAGCGAGTATTCACAACGCGAATATTCTCTTGTAATGAGACGACATAAATACGTAGTAAATGTAGGAGTCCAATTGCAAAAATAAATAAATAGATAAATGTGGCTGTTTCCCCCCTCTCGGATTCGACACGCATATCCACCCTTTCCTGTTTCAATAAACGACATCCAACACTAGAGCTCAATACACCGATGGACGTCGTCATCATTTGAGATGTCAGGTTGTACACAAAGAGGGCTCCGATTAGAATACTTAAAGCAATATCCATTAATAATTAGACAAATCAATACATAATAATAATAATAATAATAATAATAATAATAATAATAATAATATATTGATTTACGACTCAAACGGGTCATTATTGACATTTTAACAAATGTAGTGCAATAAAATGATATATAAATGAGTTTTATATATTGATTTACACTAATAATAATCATAATTATAAACGACCCTTTTCGATACCCCGAATCGTGCATAATCCAGTATTTTATCGCACGCTACATGACGTCATCGCCATTATTAAACGTGACATGACGTCATACACATTCAGCCAATAGTAGCCAGAGAATCGGGAGGTAGAAGAAGACGGAACAGCCGACCACCGTTTTCTCGCACGGATGTCAACAATGCCATCTTGAATTTGATTTCCAGAGGGCGTTGGATGTCAAGCATCCGAGACGTCAGAAGAAAGTTGTTTTGCGAAATTAAGTTTGATTCTCTTGTAAATTTATAATGCTGTTATACAAAAATAGCGTATGCAACTCGTTTATAATGTTGCTTTATTGCATTCGTACAAATTTGAAAACTCGCTCCTAACGTCGCTCGGTTTCAAAATGTACTCATGCAATAAAGCTAACATTATAAACTAATTGCATAAACTACTATTTGTTACAACCGCACCGTGTCATTACAACCGCACTCTTGGTGGTGTCCATGAATAATGGTACACCGCTTCTAGATTTCGAAGCAAACGATCCTATTGTTACCGACGTTTCAATTTGCGGAATTCAGATTATTAAAGACTCGACACGAAGGGAGTCCGAAAGGACCAAAACAATTGGTAGAGGTGTATCCCACGCGAACGTTCAAAATATATCAAAAGGTACTTGGTAGTTCAGAGATCCATTGAAAAAAGTTTTGCATCATACGATTCAATACACTAATGGTTCAACACATGAAGATTGCGTCAACCAACAGAATGCTTAAGTATTCGTAACACTTCAATTTCCGGAGCTCAGATGAAAAATACTCGCCGCTTAACGAGCGTTCAAAGAAACGAACCCTACGGTTCTTAATTGAGATGCTCTCTGAAAGCAAAATAGGGTCCAAAAAACCTTTGTCGTTCAAAGGAGAAAAGCTAGCAGAGTAAATCGAAGCAGCATCTGCAATGTGATAAACCGAAGGCAACAAAAGAGCAAACCTCAAACAATAATTCTGCAGTAATTCTTTTAAAGGAACGAAGTCGTTCGTACAAACACACCTATCGCAAGGCGAGTGGCAATTCAGATGCAAGCAAAAGCGCATCGGTGGCGTGTGAAAACAGGGGTCTCTGTTCATTTAGTCAGAACACCGGTGAAATGAACGCAATCTGATTTGCTCCGCGGACAAGATGATTAAATGAAAAGCAATACGCACATGTACGCACCGCCCAGTGAATAACGCCAAACGAACATGACGTAAATGACCAGCATTGTTGTCACCGCTCTCTTCCGGACCTGGGTCAACGGCGTATCGAAGTGACACGTGCCGACAAAGAGTGAATTATGGGGGCAGAAATTTATTTAGCTTTCCTTTTGTATCGGGGGAACAATCGAACGGCACTACGGCCTGCCAATAAGTGTATTGGCCCAGTGAATTAAATCGATCCATCTTTTCTTCGGGAACACAAGGCCCCTAAATCAAAGACGGAGACACTATTTTACGAGCGTGAGGTCCCGGCGGTTTTGTCTCGGGGATCTGACCTCGCGGTGAAGACGACAGAGTGCGGTGGCGGCGTCGCGCACGCCGCGAGGCGTCGAGGGCGGGGGCGGGGGCGGGGGCGAGAGGAAGCGGGGAGCGCCCATCACAAGCAAATATTGGCGGCAGCGCCCTCGCACCATCTATCACGGGCGCCGCCATTGTCGTGCGACCGCCGCCATTGTGTTGGCGACAAAAGCGCCGCGCGCGCCGCGCCCTCATCAGAGACGAGGAGGAGCCCTGAATCACGAGATTTATTTGCTATTATGATCCCCATAAAAACGCGCTAATGCGATAAGTTATTCAGGCGGCTCCCCTCCTCTCTCCCCGCCCGCCTCGAGGGAAAACGAAACGTCGCGGAAAGATTAATCCACGCCCCCCTCCCCTCCCGGTCTTCGGGTTCTTGCCCCACTCCACACCGCGCCCCCGCGCTCCTCAGCCACTCGACTCGGGACTTGCAGTCACAGCCCGTGCAACGCCCCTCCCCCTTCTCCACGCACCATCTGATTTTCTCTCCCTCTGTCTCTTTCTCTCCCCGTACGCGAGGAGTTTGTCTCTCGTTCCTCGTGGTAAATATCAGCTAATTTTCGGGGTATCGCAACGGAAATGACGCGGGATTTAGAGACACGCGCGGCGGCCGCGGCGGAGGCGAACAACAGCGCAACGCAACGCGGCGCGAAGCGAGGCGCGCGGCGGATGATAAATCGGGCCTCGGGGGACAACGACGGCGCGCGGCGGCGGCGGCGGCGGAGGCGGCGGCGGAGGCGGCAGCGCCGCTGCGCGTATTGTCGGAGCGCCCGCACCGCCTGCCCCGACAGGGGCTCAGCAGCACCTCTGCCCCCTGCGCGCAGATCATTGGCGCAACGACCGCTTCAACTAATTGCGGTGGATTTGTGCAGGGGAGCAGACACGATAGTGTGTGTGTTGAGGAAGGGGCTGTAGATGGAGTGTTCAGTCGACTTAATGTTTTCTCATAAAAAAAAAAAAGTTCATTTATATTGAATTTAAAATTTAATTTTTGTCATTTTATTATTATTATAGTTGTTCTTGTTGTCGTCCGATTCAACTCAGATATTGAATGATTTTCAATACTAGAACATGAGAAAAAATATATTTGTGAGTATATGTCATCCAGTCCCATGATTGAACCACTGAATACGTGCTAAATGTTGTAAATATTTTGTAAGAAGAGCTGCCTTCGGAATTTTTCTCGTAGTAGTTCAATATATATTGTGCAATTTTTCCCAAGCCTTTAGACTCATTGTTAGCTACTTCTCTGAATTCGGCCCTGCCTATGGATCCAGAAATACTATAGGTATCTACGCAGGACAGTGTTGAGCAGTGCAATCTTTAGTGCTGCAGTCGCATTAATAATTAAGGGGTTTAAGTGTTTCATCAGGGTCTTTTCACGAATAAAAATAATTCATTTTAATAATAATAATAATAATAATAATAATTATTATTATTATTAACGACAACTCGTTAAGATGTGCCCAGTCGGTTGTTTTGTTTAATTGAGGGGCTTCAGGAGTACTACGCGGTGAACTCATTGGCTCTTCATAACTGATAAACTCGACCCTCAAGACAGATAATGACGCTACTTTAAAGTATCTTCTCAATTTTATATTCAAGTAATTGATTGCACTGTTTTAGACAAACATAAGGTGAAAATTCTCCAGAATCACCTGCTTCAGTATTCCGGATCTGGTTCTGCAGATATTTTGGTAGTAGAGTCAGTACACTTCGAAAATTTAAAATGTTTGCTCTGACGAAAGAACTTTAAAAAATAAAATTGATTTGTACGACGGTATGATACATATCTTTATATTTTTCTTGATTCGCCCAGATAGGAATAACGTGAATGGCTAACGCATGCCCCAGAGTCATATATCATGCTTTTGGCTGTTGAATTTCGAGATGGAGGGAATTGATTTAACAATTTCCGTTTGTAAACGGATCATGCTTCGCAGAGTACACAGATAAACATTCATATATATACACACTAACACACATGACCAAGTTCAGCTGAACTCGCAACCTTTTCAACCGGGACGCTACGACCCTCTCGCCTTAACAGTTTCACCAACCCCAGTCGGCACAACTTCCAGTTTTATACCCTTTACTCCCCTCAATATTGCTTCCTCCTTTTGCAAGTGAGGGTATTTAATGTTGCAGCCCTGACTAAGGAAGCAGAATATTTGTCAAGTGCTTAGGTAGGACTCGGGTGTTCCTTAAACAGTCAAGTGAAATTTCGCAGAAATGTTCGCGTGCACTTTCGTTCTGTTCGCGCTCCTCAAAATTTGATGCTTAGAGCCAGGGTCCAATGTGATTGGGCTTTGCTGATTCGATTAGTCACGCGATATTAGCCTTGCGGTTTGTTCCGATGCACTGGACTCAAATGATAAAATCATAATGTATTCATTGTACCCAAAGAGGATTCATGATATGCGAATGAAGACCGTTTAAGAAAATGATGTATGCGGCTTTGCAAGAAAGATTTCAGGTTCTAGTGCGTTTCATCCGCCAGATAATCATATATATGTGAGTTCTAGTTGAAAAAATAAATTAACATCGTGAGACTTAAAACTGCTTCTGATTTTTGGAATATTGTTTTCATTATTCAACATAAATTTTTTTAGATTATGTTCAATTTAAGCTGCACAAAGGAGATCGAAACATATTTAAACAGTCAAATTGCTCATCATTGCTTTGACTTTCCCAATCCGCGGTTCGTTCACGAATGAAATAATTGATCACGAAAATGTACACGTACTCGCGAAATCCCGGGAAGTAACAGTATAATTTACGGACACGGGACAAGAGTAAGACACACAATCCTGAAGCATAGTCCGAGCTGTTTGATTACTCTCTTCGTTTCATGTCGATAGTTTCAGTTTACTAACCGCCCGGGGTTTATGATCCACACGTAACGATGCAAATCCCGAAGGCGAATGTCCTGTCATTATCAACTACCGATTCATTTCCATTAGTTCCCCAACACAACTATCCTGCATGTGTTTGAATACTGTGTATCTTCCCAGCGGGATTGAATGTAACAGGGTCTGTAAATGCGTGTTACAAGCACAGAATTGATGTAGTTAGTCCGAGATCGATACTATGAAAATATATTTAGACAGAGCTTGCAAGATGCTTTGGTTTTCAAATTATACGACCAGTATGTGACTTTAAAAACTTAAAAAGCATAAAAACTGTATGTCAAAAATTTAATAAGAGTAAAATTCGAAGGTAAACCGCGAAAATGAACTTTCGTTTTGAAATAATTAAAGAAATCTCGAGAGGTGAAGGTGCTGTCGAAGAATTGCGTTCTAAATTAATAGACCCCAGGAATAGTATCTGGTCACGTTTAAACGAGATTTATAAGGAAATTTTAACTGTAAGTTGAGAAAGACAAATGGGCATCGCTAATCAGATGTAATACAATGCTTTCTCCAAACACAAACCATGTCGAATATAGACGATTAAAACGGAAAGATCATCAGTACATGAAACATTTTAGAATGATAAAGAAATTCATTATATTTACCGTTTGCCCAGTTACTGTTTTCAGAATATGGAATATATGTTCAGAATATTTTTTCAGAGAATGGCACATACCTATTTGTTTTTCATAACCTCATTTGCATATAACAATAGGCGAGGAACCTTCGATATGGAACGTCCATACATGGTAGTACGTAGGCAAGTGCATGGCTAATGCCACTGGTCGAGGACGTCGGTCGTGCCTTAAGGCTCATTCACAATGCAATCACAAACATAAGCATAACACATAGACATAGACATTAACATAAGCGAAGAGTTGGCGTATTCACAATGTCGAACATAAACATAGGCAAAATAAGAGTTGAGTATTGGCTATGAGACATACTAGTTTACTATTGGTTGGATATGAGAATCGATTTCGAGATTTCAAAACAAATACGACAAACACAACCACGCAGCACACGAATAGTTCGCCTATCGACTTCAATACTCGATTTTGAGTTATCGAACTGTGATTGGCTCATTCCTTATGTCTGACATAAGCATAAGCACAGAAGCTTGAAGCTTGCAAGCTCTTAAGTTAACGTCTTACGTGTTATGCTTATGCGAACGCATTGTGAATGAGTCCACTTGTAGGCGTAGTCCTAACTTTTATGTTAACGCCATGCTTATGCTTATGTTTGCATTGTGAATGGGCCTTAGGCTGGGCTCATGAGCTTGAGCCTTGAACGAACAAACTGGGTCGCGAGTGTCCGCTGGACGCCCTGAACACCGCAAACTAGGCGCCCTCCCGCGCTCGCCGTTCGGTTCGGGGCGCTCCAACCCGACGGTTCTCGGAACGTCAATGCGAGCGCCAAGCGAAGGCGGACCGAACACGCGCTGTGTACACTCTCTGGCCCAAACCTCCGCTACTGGTGCGTTCATTTCGTGATGGGCAGAACGTCCATCTGTACTCGAACGTGGGTTCTCGGGTTGGGGATGGGGAGGGCGATTTGCTTGTTCGGGATTTGCTTCGCAGTGAGGCGTGTACCTGGCTTTAGACAACGTCGTCGTTGAGGTCGGGGGAGCGGGCGGGGCGTCGGGAGGGGACCTCCAGCGTGACGTTGCGCCCCCGAGGACGCGTCTCCCGACGGGTCCCGCCGCACGTCAGCACAGCGCTGCACCCGGCGAGGATTCCGTCAAGGCAAGCTGCGACGGAGGCGAACGGGGAAGTGGGAGTTGGGAGTCTGACGAGGAGACAGTGGAAGCGTCTCAAACGAAGAGATGAGGTACAATGATGAAGAGGCGGGCGAAGAAGAACACCTACTGGCGTTTTATCGGCTTCGGAGGTGTGACGGTTAGAATATCAGACTGTTATACCCGAATTCGACGGTTCTAATCCGTCTGAAATCCTTCATACACCCTCTTTCGGAGAGGAAGTACAGCCGGCTGTTCCACGTAGATTTACTGCGTGTCCCTCAAACCTCGAAGAAGCATCTGAGCTAAAATCTAATCACCTGTTTTGCCGCCCGAGTGATACCTTCTTTCGCTGCTAGATAGCGACAGGAGCATAACGAAATTTGCTTGGTCAGGTGGAACAGCAGGTCTGATGGCCTGTGACATGATCTATCATTTCACGTTAGCACCTCCTTGGGGCAAGTAGTAAGGCATGGTGAAAACATTGTAATGGGCGGAATAACAAGAGCCAGATAGGTATATTTACTCAAGAGATGGTGATGCCAGTAATTGACAGATGGCAATTCATATTAAAACTTCAAGAAAGTAGAGAGGATCTCAAATGAAGTAGAATACTGTGACAGGCGAATGACACGAAGCGGAACGAACGAGGGGGCAGAGAGAATGGAATCGCAAAGCAGAAAGAAACCGCAACTGGATGGGCGTGGTCGCTTGCAGAGGGGGAAGGAGTCAGGCCGGGCTCTCATCCTGGAAGTGGAAGAAAGCAGTGACGGAGTGGAAGGCAGGAGGGAACGGAGTTACAACCTGAGCTCTGCTCCCCTCCCACACCACCACCACCGCCACCATGCCGCTGCCGACCTCTCGTAGAACATTGGAAATCGCATTAAAACCTCATAACTAAAAATATTTTTCTCTCTGAGTGGTCCCGGACGTCGCAAATGTACTGTTATTATTCTTCAAAACAGCGCTGCGGGCGAAGAGAACGTTTTCCCGCGACGAAGAGAATACAAGTTGAGTGAGAGAGAAAAAAAAGAAAGAAAAAAAAAAGCGGCCGCGATATTTCATTCCCTTCCCACAACATCGCGGGGGCCGTCATTCACTTCGAGCTGCCAGAGTTGCGACGGCTTAGTTTACGGCAATAATCGTGCGACGCTTCACCTGCCAGTTGCGACGGGCCGCCTACGGACACGAAATGGATTCAGGAGCGGCCATTTGGAAACCTCGTCGCCCCGGCGTCGTTCCGGGTGACGAGCCGACGTTTTGCGTGAATTTTACGACGAGGTGGAGGTAGCTAGATTCGGGATAGACCCACAACGAGGGAATAATGAGACAATGAGATGTGAGAGGAGGAACACAGAAGAGCTAAGAGAAATGGGAACGATGAGGAAGGTTGGTTGGGAGGCGTACCTGTCAGTTTCCGCGCAAGATTCAAGCGACGGGTGTCTAAAGGCGCGAGTCCATCATCACAAAACGCATTCGGCGTCGAACCATTTGTTAGTCGCCCCGAGACCACCTCATTAGAAGCGTTGAGCCGAACTTCCGGGGAACATCGCAAGGCCCGGGCGCTCGGGTTGAGCGGAGGAAGTGACACGAAGCGAGGGGTGGGGAGAAGAGGCAAAAGAAGAGGAGCAAGGCCGAACGGAGCCGCCAGGCACACCCGGTGTCGTCGATAATTAGGCGTCGCCCCGATGGCGACGCGCGCGAACGCCTCCTTATTTTAATTAGTCGCTCGTAGGCGTCGGCGTCGGTCGCGCCCACCGAGTAAGTAATAAGAGCGCAGGGCGGGGGCGAGGGCGGAGGCCCAGCGTCCTCGCGACAGCTGGCCCGCCTTGCATCGGCACGCCTCGCACGCCCCCGTGGCGGCGCGGCGAAGCGCGTCTCGCCGTTATGCAAATGGCGCCGGCCGAGGTCCCAGCCCCGTCCCGCCCCACTTTTCTCCACCCCGCCCCGCCCTTTCGCCTGCCCTCGTCGGTTCCAAGTCGTCACGCCCCACCTCTCTGCATCCCCCTTCCGGCCCGCCATGACTCCTTCCTCTCCACTTCGCCATACCCGATCTCGCTTCCCCTCCCCGCCTGCAAACACGCGGTTACGGCGACCGCAGAGCGCGACCCGCTGCTAAATACCCTTTTACCCCCGCGTCCCGGAGGAGACCTCCGTCGCCATGGCGCCCGGAAACGGCTTCTCCGGAGGCGATCGCCTCGCGCCGATTGTTTCCCCACGGCCTCCCAGATGAAATCTGGTGGCCCATATTCCACGGCCGATAAAGGCTCGTGCGAGAACCCCCCCCCGTGCAAACGGGCCGTGCCGGCGCCAAATCGGGCATGCATATCAGGGGTTGGTAGACTTTACAACAGGGGTTCGAAGACACTTGAACACGAAAGGGAAATGAAATGAAGAGATACAAATGAGAGCACTTAACATCGGCGAGAAATCGCCATAAGGTATCAGGTAAAATAATTACGCATGAATATATATATAAACTATTATTATTATTATTATTATTATTATTATTATTATTATTATTATTATTAATGATATCCATTGAAGATTAATCGTATTTTTATCACTATCATGGCAACTCCAAAACCCAAACGTAATGAGTTATAAAACCGGGCTGGTGTGTAACACACACAAGCCGTGTAAAAAATCTATTTCTACCGGACTCACAATTTTCGTAATGTTCCAATCATTGATTGAAAAACTCATTTAGCGATCTCCCATAGCAGTGACATAAAACATTAAAAAAATAAATGTGAGGAGCTTCTTCGCAATAACGAAGCAATAATTGAAAAATACATCTATGCTTATCCGTGTTAAATATGCGTGAATTTTAAAATTGGATCAATTCAATATCCTGATTTCATTAATTCCTTTTTGTGTCACTGTTTCCTGCTTAGCGACTCGGAAATAAGTCAGCAGATAGACATTATGAGCCAAAGCACAAGTTGTAAATAATTATCCAGGTCGTTTTCCCCTTGAGAGTAATAACATCCTATATGGGAATCTCATTACGTGAGAAGTGTTATCTTTCGAGAACGAGGGGCCTCGAGCCGCTATTTGCTCAGCCCTGGGTCATCTAATGCGCTCGCCGATCTTACAGTATCAGAAGGACGCAATATCGCCTCAAACGACGACGTCGGCGAACGGGGAGGGGGGGAGCGACGGGAAGTCAGCACCACGTTGCTGCAAACGCTCCGGCTGATTCCGCGAAATTGCTCTCCGGATACACAAGGAGATTATTGGAGCACGGCTGATATTACCCTCTTGATATTGAAGCGGCGACATCGCAAATCACCCGGAGCAGTGGGTCGCGGTTTGCGTCTTGCAAGACGACCTTCGAGAGGATTCTTTGAAAGTCAATGTTCCTTCGTGTTCCTGTGCGGTCAGACGAAAGCTTTTTAGTAGTGCATCATCTCGTTTCACAGAGAAACGTTTCGTAACATTTCCTTCAAAATTTCCACGCCAATACCTTCTTATTAATATTGCAAATTATTCGATGATATAAATGTAACAAGAACCACAATAATAATAATAATAATAATAATAATAATAATAATAATAATAATAATAAAATGTATAATATATGAGCTAAGCGTCAAAGGTTCGGAACCCACAATATCTAGAAAGATGGTTGTCGGTTCAGTTAAAATCTAGGCGAGCGAGTTATCTTTCAACGGCGCCCCATCTCCAAAGGCCTGCCGGGGGACTGTGGGTCGTAAGCAAAAATCAAAAGACGACACACGCAGGCATCAGAGGGCAGCGAAGCGTATTTCACTAAAAAATGTGCCATAATTGTGATTTAACCCTCTTAATTTTAATTTAAAGTGATTAAGTATGCATGAGATACCAACTTCAAAACTTAAAAAAAAATTATAAATAATTCACCAGACACATATATTGTAAAGTACTACACAAGATGGCGTCGAGTTCAGTTCCAAGTGTTTAATCTTTGATTCTTGCTGCCACTGAAGATGGGATACACTTCATGGCATAACAAGTGTTTCGTTATTTTTTTATAATATTAAATATATTCTTAAAAAACTTTGTGGTTGATATATTCTGTATCCTTAATCATTTGGAACTACCACAATATCTCTGCTATCACTACAGAATTTAATTTAAAGGCTAATATTTTTTATATCCTCCTTGCTGCGTGCTGAGGAACTCACCTTGAGCACGAAGATCTCTCCAGTGGTGCGGTTGATGTCGAACTTGGAGTTGGCAGGGTTGTCGGGGTCGATGCCCTGGCCCGTGAGGAAGTACACGATGTTCTGCGGCCGATCCTTGTCTCCGTCCGTGGCGGTGACCTGCGGCGCCAGAAAGGCAGGTCAGCGTCGCCCGCGCGCGGGACAAAGACGACCCCCCGGCCAGGAGCCGCTGTCGCTGTCGCTGTCCCCCGATATGGAAATGACTTCGTTTCGATGCAAAAATATGCGCGATATTTTTTTCCCCTCTAGCCGGGGATATATTTTAAGTTCCAGCTTTCTTTTATAAGCCCTTCATAAGCATTAGTAATCCCGGGCTCCTCGGATCGCTCGCTTTTGTGGAGGCGGACGGAAGCAATTAAGGATAATTAGAAAAGAGGCGATTTATTGAGACTACTTCCCCCCACTGGGCCCCTGCGAAGGGAGATGGATAGCAGGGCGGTGAGCAATTCCACTTAAGATGGAAAATAATCACTTACTTATCGGAAAAGTAAGCTCGTTCATGAAACACGGGTTCCCCCAATCTTTTATGTGGTTGAATTTCCTGTGAATCAGGGCTGTTACTTTAATTGCCGGGTGGGACTAGAACTTGTCAACGACTTGTTCCTCCTGACAGAGAAGAACGGCTCCGGGCAGGAAGTACGTTTCGCGCGTGTGTTGGAAATCAGGAAATGCATGCTTCGTGGGAAAACAAAAGGCAATTGTTAATCACTCAAAATTGCATGCACTACACATTGTGAAACTTCTACCCCCCAAAAAAAAACTGTCAAAGATTTTTTCCATGCATAACAGCATGCGTCCAGCAGATATCAAACGAAAACTCAGCCGATTGCGAAGAGTACTTACCGGTCTTCTGTACAAAACATTTAAGAACTTGCTGGAAACACAGAACGGGAAAACAACATATTTATTAAATATGTAGCTTGAGAGTTCATCGTTACAATAATAGAACGGTTCCATCGGCTCTCGGTTATTGCTTTTGTTAAAAAATCTGACAAAAATTCGAGCAATGTGATATATCTCATGTATTTGGAGACAGCGCACTTATTATTAATACTATTGTGTCAATACGAATACAATTCATTGGACTACAATGCCATTTTCAGTCGTGAACCCGTCATTTAGAAGAAATTTCCACCTCCCTGCCTTCAGTCGAAATGAATGTCCTGATAGAAGAAACAAGGCGTCGGATGTGAAAACAGACCGATAGACATGCCTTTCAGAGTATCTTTATTTTCCTCTTGCAAAGAACATAAAAACTGGGGAGGTGGGGGTGGACGCGTTCTCAAAAGGGGCGTAATCGATGTGACAGAAGAACAACGAACAATGCCGCGCCGGGGAGGTGGCTGCGAGGTCGCCTTGGGACGGGAAGAGGACGCGAATCGGTCAGGACGACAAAAGCGATTTAAAGGAGACGCGGTCTCGTCGTGTCGCGTCGTTCTCCATCCGGCAAAGAACTTCGTTACAAAGGTCTCGCGGAACCTGTTTCGCAGAGAGCGGACTCGTTCGCAGAGGTTGTTTCTGCTTAATTAACTGCGTGGACGGAGCCGTTTGGATTCGTTCGAATGGCGTTTCCAGGCTCGAATACGTCCACCGCGATATCTGAGGAGTGACATTACGTATGCGGGAGGCGAGCGCGACGACACGGGCGAAAGAGTGAGTCGGCAGCGGGACGGCCACAGTCGAAGAATTCAACTCCGAAAGAGAACCGCGCTGTGAAATTATACGGGATAGGATTTTAACTCCGTGGCACTTCGGCGGGGAAAAAAAAATGAAGCGAGAGGGCGTGCGTGCGTGCGGGAGGGGGATTCCCCTCACAAACATTTGCCGTCGCAGCTCCGCGTCATCTTTCATAATCGATTATCTTGCTCCACTTGAGACGAACGAGTCGCCCTGCCTCCCTGCCACGCCCGCGTCCCGATACCCCCCCCCTCTCCCGACTTCCCGGGGCCTTTCGCCGGTGATTGGCTGACGGCGAAGGGACTGCTCAGCGCTAGATAAGGCGAACGCCTCCCGGGCCCAGCCCCTCGGCCAGGGGTGCGCAAGGTACCAGCGCGGTGGGAGCTGCCCCTCACCCAAACGGAAACTTCTCAATAAATGAACCATTTCGCTTACTGAAATTTAATTTATTTGTATATTCTAAAAACTGACCAAATTCAACATTTATTTTATTTTGTCACTATTGATCTTATTTTTTCACATCGAATTCCTGACTAGATGCCTTATGAAATCGTTGGGCAATAGCTTTCGTCGTAGATTCCGTTTGGTTCACTTCATTTATTCCAATAAACAATCTTTACACGATCTCATTTAAGTGTATGATAAAATATTTTACGAATTCGTAAATTGTTTAAAAAAGTATCTGAAATTGTTTTTACTGTCATGAAATATTCATATTGGTGTAGTGAAAGCTGAATTTAGAGTGATTCAAAAGTTTACAGAAATGAAAACTCGATCTATCTCTAAACTTCAGAATGGACATTTCATTTAGTGAAATGCTTTTAGTACCAAACTGTTACTAGGAAAATGCACAAATTCTCTAGTATTTAAACAATATTAAAATGCAACACCTGTCAATTATTTAAGAAAAATTTTTTTTTTAACGTGATGTTTTTAAAAATTTTTTTTTATAAATTTGTTTATTTTTACACTTCTTTGCTATATTCGGCCCTTCACGACTCTCAATATACCTTGAACCCCTACGCACAATAACAAAATCTGCAGAGCAGAACACAGCTGAGTGTACTCGTGACCTAAATGAGGTTGGCACCCCTGCCCTCAAGCCCGTGCGGCGCGGGCTCTTCCGCTATCGCAATTCCCAGACGTGCCTGAACGGTTCCCTCACCAGAGGGACGCAGTTCCCGCAAAAAAGGGGGGAGCCCAGGTAAATATTCAGCGGCAATTTTATTTCCATTTAAATCGAGCGTGACGGGACGCCTCTACGGCCAGGCACCGTCCCGGGGGGGGGGAGGGGGGATGAGATGAGAGGGCGGGCTCGCACCCGCGCACGTCAGCGCCAAATCACAACCTCGTAACTCGCGCGAAATTACATTCGGGTTTGTCAGCGGACGGGGGAATCCCCTCCGCTATAAATTAAATGTTTCACTTCCCGCCGCAGCGCCCGGTCGCTTCCGTGATTCGTGCCCGCCATGTTGTTTCATAGATGAAAGCGCGGTGCCGCCAGAAGAAAGGGTTATTCGCGCCTACGCCAGGAAACCACCCCCATGTTTTATTTTGCGAAGCGGGAAAAGGACAGACGCTCATTTTCGTTGCAAACAAGATGGCGCCGCCGGAAAGTTCATATTCATAACCAGGGAGTTGGTAATCTCCCAGTGCGTTAATGCCGCGCAGACTTCTCGCCGAGTAAAGAAGCAGGGAACAAGGGGCGCGAAACCCCCTCCCCCCTCGGAGTGCAGAGGGGGGGGGGCGGCCGGTCTCGTTCTTTCTTCGAATTCTTTTTTGTTCGCCCGAGCCTTGCCCGAATCCTTTATTTAAAATCCCACTTTCACCTTTGTCCATTTATGTAAATGCAGCCGCGTTTTACTTGACATTAAATATGTATAAGCCGGCGGCAGCGGGGCGATGTCTGGGCAGCTGGCGGGCGGGCGAGGGGGGATGTGGGTAGGCGGTCCCCGCCGTGTCCTGGGTTGACCCTGGCGCGCTGGGCCGCGACATTCGCGTGTTTACAAGGGAGTAAGGGAGGAACGTGCACTTGCACATTCAGAACGGACGACGACGGAGAAATATGTTCCCTCATTGTCACGTCACCTCCGTGAAGAGGCATGGGTTGACTCTTTTCAGACTCACAGCGCGACGTGTTCTACTTTTCATATTGTCCAGCCCACTATTTGCTATTTAGTTTCTGAATAAGAAAATATAGCAGTCGCAAACAATAAGGATCACTTTCATATCAACAATTTTTCTTGATACATCGAAAGAAGAAACAGACTGCTTTGTATTTAATATCAATTTAAACTCTTTTGCACCTGTGATGACAATCCTTAATCTTAAAAGTTAGTCATGAGTAAAAAATGAAATGAAAATGGCATTCAGTTTTTGTTGAAATCTAGTGTATAAATTGCAACTAATAGTCATTCTTAGAAGAAAAATTAACGTAAATGTTTACTTTAAAAAACAAGTTGGGTCCGTTATAAAGTGCAAATAAATTAATTTGATGACATATTTTTCTCTCCAATTTTCCATTCTATTAATTAATTCAATTTTCAAAAAATATAAATTTGAAACGGCTTAAAACAGTTGTTATTTAATTTACTACTTACGTGTTAAACTTATTTAAGCCTTCATTAACAGCATTTGAAGTTTCATACATGGACGCAAGGAACTTGACTTTCCTTCTCACAAACTTCCATAATACTACTGTCAACGTAATCCCTTACGGCACAGTTAAAAGGTTTTGTAAAGTCCTAAACCGCATTATGTTCCATTAAGGGAACTCCACAAAGTGCTCACAGATTTCTGTTCCAAACGTCCGAAGCAAGTCGAGAGAACGTAATTAAATTGTGTAAGTTTTATCATATAATTTCTTCGGTGAAAAGATTTTATTTTCAAACGGAAGTATACAGACAGGAAGTATACCACACCAATGTGCTTACACTAAACCAGAGCAAAACTGAAGGAATAATTCGGTACATCTCTCTTTTCTTACTTAGACGAGCATATAATGACACTTCTTAAAACTTCGCTAGAAACTTCTGTCGCTTGACAATTTGAAATAGGTTCAGTAACGTAAATGGCATTCTAGAGATCTGTCGTTTTTTAGTAGAGTGAAAGGTGTTTCTATCACCTCCACGTTACAATTTCATCATTTTCATCAGCCGGTGATCAGTAGCACAGAAAATAACAATTTGTCGACATGGCGATGAAAATCTGTTGCACTTCTCATAGCTTGAACCATGATCTATAACAATGTTCGTGGAAAATCAACATTGTGAGAGGAAAGCATTTGATACCGCCGACGATGCCCTTGGAGGGTTAATGTATCTTTGATGAGCATACGACTATTTATCATGGCTGCGGTTATGTATAACGTTGTTTGTCAATTGCGCGCATGTTTGCGTCTGCGAGTGGGTTGTATCAACGAAACACGACCGCGCAAACTGAATGTCTCTAGTACGAAATGGAATCTGGGAAATGACAGGAACGTACCGAATTTCGAAACAAGTAAAAAAAATGTAATGAGCGTGAATTATCACGAGTGAAAAGTACTCATGGATAGAAATTTACAACTCGCAATTATTATTAACATTTATGAAACGTGTGTAATGCAAATATGAAATCTAATTAGGCAAAACTACTGTACAGCACTACGTAACTAATGATGACATTTGATTACGTATCCGACGTTTTGACAGCATCAGTGACAACCTATCTGTGTTAGATTCCACTACTCAACTCTTTAGCTTTCACAGCTCACACAACTGGTGGCATGTGGAACAAGCACGCTTACCTCAAAGGCGGGCACGAGCTACGCGCTACTATTTTAATAGTTCATCCTCATGAATAGTCCGCATGCAACTAGGCGCCCGTTTAAACTTGCGCTTCACCGTTTCACCCATTCTGCAGCATACGCGAGCACTCAACGTTAACACTGATGCGTACACGTTGCGCCTGTCACATCTACGTCGGTACATTTCGGTGCGCGCGCCCGCGCCGGCCGGGGTAAGAAAGGCCGACAGCCGGGATTTTTGCCGCCGGGCATTCGGGAGGGGGGCGGGGGCGTACGCGTGCACGCCCAGTGCGTAGCCGCGCCGCAAAACGCGCGACAGGTAGAGTGACGGATTCGCGCACCTGCGTCCGTGCCGCGGGCGCGAAGAAAGGGCACGAGTGCGGGGGTGGGGTGGGGAGAGTTTGGGCGGCATGGAGTGGAGGTGTGGTTGAGTTGGCGGGGCGGGGAGGAGGTGAAGTGGGGTTGTGAATGAGGCGAACGGGAGAGTCGGAGTTGGGACATAGACACGTTACCAGTAGTAATCAACTATTGGTAAAAGTGGAGCGAAATAAGAAACGGAATTAACGGTTACGATGAAGCTAATGGGAGAATGAGATACAGACGACATGATCTGTGATCTGGAGGCAAAGAGGAGGGAGCCAAGGGGCAGCAAGGGTGGACAGACCGGGTAATATACACAAGGAAGCACGGAAAAGAGTAGAAGAAGGTGGAAAGGAGGGCAGGGAACAAGAACGGAGCAAAGGAGTATGGAAAAAAACAGTGTAAAAAGGCGAGCAGTGAATCAGACGAGGAGCGGACGGACGCAGCTGGGATGAACTGGATGGTGAAGGGGCGAAGCGCGGGTCAGGAATTGAAAAGCCTCCTCCGCAAAAGGAGAATTAGGAGGAGGTGGGAAGCAACAGGGAGGAAGAGGATTCAGCAATACAGGAGATGCGAGCAAAAGCAGAGGTTATGAACAGGAGCGAGAGTGAAAATAGGGGCACGACGGACGGAAAGAACGGAGCAGAGGAGGGGAACGCCCACCCGAAACCAAAGAGAAACGGCGACGAGCGGAAGCAGCCGGGATGAACCGGGCGGTGAGGCCGTGGGGGGGCGTGGCCGGGAGGTGAATAGCGGTGGGCACAAGGCGCGGAGAAGGTTGGCAGTGGCGGGGAGGGAGGGGGCGGGGCGGGGCGGGGCGCGAACGCTGGGGGGCGGGAATTTATCGCCGCGGGCCGCGCTGTCGGGCGCCGGCAGAAGTGGCGTCCGGCACGTGACACGGCTGTCGCCCGCGCTACACAACGCTCGCGCGGTCCGCGACAAGCAGCGGGCGCGCTTACACGGCCCCGCGCCCCGCCGCCGCCGGGCACACCCAGAAACGCCGCCCACGCAGCTCCCAGATACGCAATGTACAATTAGCCATTATTAAAGTGAAGTTGCTGCACAACAGGTCTCCAAAGTATTAACGCTATATGTTGGCGTGGGCTTTACGACATTCTAAAGGGGGCATATTGTAAATTCCAGTGAAAGCTCTTAATTACAGTTAAACATGCACCTGTCCGGGGTATCTGGTCTATTTGAAAATCGGTAAAGCATTCAAAATTGCGTTTTCAAGTTAGTAAATCGTTTTTATGCATTATAAACATCTATTAAGTTTAAAGCTTTTACCAAGGTTGGTCATTTCCTTTTTTAATTACGCGAGGACAAATTCTGAGATTTACTTTACTAAAAACTAACAATCTCATTCATAGACATACATTATTATTAAATAACAAAAATATGTCAGGTTAAAAGGATTCTGTTGATGAAATACTGGCTATTATGTTTCAGCAGAAGGATGGGATACGCACTTCACGCCTTAATTTCTGGTACGACAAAGTATTCTTTTAAAAATATCTGGCCCGAGGTATAGTGACAGACGGATATCAAGACAGAGTCAAATAACTCGTTCAGCATTAAAGAACTTCGGCGAAAACATCCGTATTCGATTTTGTATGCTTTCAATTTTTTAAAATTTGACATTCGATCACTACACACATACAAGTTTGCATGTGCCCGCTCTCAAATACCAATCGTAAACATCAGATATTCCACCGTAAAATTGTATTACTAATTCATTAATGCCATTTGAAATTTATTATTCTATCAAATACACAAAAGTGCACGCTACTGCTTGGGACGTCATTAATTTTTACTCTACGAGCTGAATCCATAAGCCAGGGGAATAGTGTGAATTAAAAAACAAAAATGCTCTGCACAAAGCATTCGAAAATGAAATAAAAAATCGGGAAAACTCTATGAATCGCAATTTACAATAAACAGTAAATACGAACAGAAGTATTTTTCAATTATGAGTTCAATGGCGTGAATTTAATACAACCCAAAAATCGCAATATCACAAATACAAAGGTAATTTTCAAACAAAAGCAGATCCTTTCTATAAAGTAACAAACACATTTCATCCTCTATCAATAGTCTCAACTGCATTTAATATCATTGGAATGTTCAGAATTGATTGGAGTAATAATTTGATTCCATGTTTATTGTGTAATTAGTGTGACAAGGAATACTTTCAATGTAACATGAAAATATCAAAATATTTCGGTACTAAACGGTAATTAAATTTAATTCCAGGAATGATATTCATTTTATATAGAGCCGTTACAAAAGTGGACATCCGACGTTACTTTTCTGAATATTGCAAATTACTAGTGATAAGTCACATTTTCCTCACGTAATTCCTTTAAAAAATCTGAGTTCGATTGATCATACTGAGGCCATCTACTTCATCTGTATTTTCACACATATTAGCAACACTAGTATATATTTGTGTAAATTTTCTTTTCGTTCTTCTTCCCAACAATTTACAAAAAAACTAGCCACCACCAAAGAATAGAGTTCAGCACCACAGGAAAAAAAAATCATCTGAAAAGGAAGGATGAGAGAGTAATGGGTAACATCTGCTGCAGAAAGCATTCGAGAAGGAATTTAAATAATTGATGGTACATTTTTTAAATGTAATCTTTAGCATTAAGGTAGCATATTCTGAATTCATTTTAAAGTGAAGTCAAAGATGAAGAAGCGAAATTGCATTATGGAGGAAGTATTTATAACCTAGAATTAAAGGATTGGAAAAATATGTTGGACATGTAATATTGTGAAATAGGTCACGCATGAAGCAGTACCGGCGGTGAATGGTGTAACAATTTACAAGCCTTTATCCTCTTAATACGCCAGCGTAATCTCCCTCTAACTGCCATCTCTACGACCGTTATTACGCTGTTCACAGAGATCATTTCTCATTCCTTAACGCTTTGAGAGAGGTTACAGAGAACTAGGAATTCATTTCGTTCTTCTGTATTCTCTTGTTGAGCATTTACATTATGGTAGGGATAATTTTTATTCAAAAAATGTACCATCGAAATTTATTTCATTGCATCGCATTCATAATATTCAAATTCGTATGGCTTGCAAAATATCTAAATGCGATTGTTTCCGGCTCGGTTCATGTGTGTTATTCCATAATAGGGATCACTGAATGACATTTTCATGGTCACATTTTAACAAAATTCGGCAACCATGAAAATCTGGTTTGCTTAGCACTGTTTCTGAACATGGAATATTGTGCGGAACAAAACATTTTTGTTCGGGTAAAAAGGGAGGAAATAAGCTTGTCAGATAAGTACGGATTAATGGAAATGAAACCATCAACTACGACCCTCTATGGGGAAATGAACATTTTGAAAATTTTAAGCGAACAACGGAAATGAATATGTCAAACGTACACAGAAATGATGGGAACAGCGTGACGTGACCAACATTTCAGAAATAAATAATTCCAATTTTTGTGGAAACAAAGAAATCTGCAAATACATTTGCATTCTGCGTGGATGGAAATTACTCTTTCAGAACATGTAGAATGCTAATTAGAGTTAATGCCGAAATATATCAATAACAGTATTTCCACACCACAGAATGGCACTTTTTAATTCACACACCTACAGTAGGGAAATATTTGCAGACAACTGTAAACGAACGCATCACATGAAATCATTTTATTCGTGGGCTAATGATGTGTGTTCGTAAGAAACTTCAGAAATATCTGAGCAGATATACTATGTCAATAAGATATTCATCTGAATTTATAATATTGAAAAACATGTCCATTGTGTCCTAGGGTCCAAAATTCGATTGAATCAAAAATGAATTTTAACACATTATGAACAATCGAATAATAAAAAATTCGCAATTTGATTACGCCACAACGTGAAACAAATTTCGTATTAGAGAATGATTTCCTGGCAGCGGACTTCGGAGAAGGTCATGGACTTTGAGTAGGTTTGCACAACTCAGTAATGAGTAAATAGTCTCTCCGAGTACTGATAATAGAATGTGACTTATGCGTATTTAATCAATTGCAGAAAGTTACAATTAAAAAGTTCCACCACAGAGTTTTTCGTAAGGTTCTTTTATTATTATTATTGAAATTAATATGTTAATTACATCATGAAGAAGTTTTAAAGATTCACTTCATTCTGTAAATAAACAATGCAAATAGCATAATGTAAAACATTTTATATCTGGTCACAAAGGCCACTTATAAGAGGCAGTAAAGACAGAGGTCCCAGATGGCAAACACATTGATAAAAATCAGTGGCCATTTCAATTGCATGGGATATTCAAGAATGAAAATCTGCAAGTGGAGTGAATCTGATTACATAAGTTACGAGCGAACACTACACGAGTTTAGAATAAGTTTTCTAAACGCGCTCAGAGCGTGTAGCAGAGCAACAGTGACCTAATTGCTCGTAATTAGTACCAGCGCTACGGAAACAACGCTCTCGGCCGTCGGGAGGCCGCAATGGCTATCTGGCCAATATTCCGGCCTTCTTTAGGGCTAAATGCTCACCCGAACAACCGAGAGCATTCGGATGACTCCGGTCGCAGGAAGCTTTGACTTCGTTGTGCACGCCTTCTGTATGGTCCAAAATGTCAGAGGGACCTGGTTGCAAGGCAAGAGATAGAGAGATAGAGAGAGAGAGAGGGGGGATGGGGCGGGCGGCGCCGACCTGCAGCAGGCGGTAGGGGTGCGGGCCCGGCAGCTCCTCGAGGATCTCGGCCCTGTAGAGCGGCCGGTCGAAGACGGGCGGCAGGTCGTTGACGTCGTTGACGCGGATGGCCACGCGCGTCTGGTTCTCGTTGAGGCTGTCCGACGCCACCAGCGTCAGCTCGTACTACAACACGGGCGGCGCCACTAGAGCCTCGTCCCGGGCGCGACACGCCCCCCGGCGGGCCCGCACACACAGCAGCGACCGAAACACGCTCACACATAACAACACAAACCCACGCTAAAAATAAAGATAATGGCATGCGGTGCTTACTGCAATCAACAGCAATTATTGGGTTCAATCGACAGTGAAATGCGGAGTGCAACGCGGTGTGGCCATGCCATGCAGCGCGGGCCGGCGGGCGGTCGCGGCGGGGATGGGGGGCGGGGCAAGAGAGAACGACCCAGTGGACCTTTACAATTCGGAATTTGAGGGGTTGGATAACAATTGAGAGCTAGAACGGACTAGGGCTGATTGCATGAGCGATTTCATTTAAATACAGTTGAAATGGATCCGCATTTAAAATGAACGTGCGGAGTTATTCAATGACATAAATGGCAATTCATCGAATGGAACCTGCTATTTACAGACTGTTGGGGAATCTCACTAATTGCACACTCATCTTAAATAACCCAATTCCAATTACGTACACAACATAACGTACAGTTGCCCAATGTTTTATTCAATATTGCTTGAACACGGTTCTTGGAAACAACGCGGAGTATTAATTATCTATATATGAAGAGTTCGCCATGCAATCACTAATAAATGCAATTCCTTGTCTGATAACACAGTTATATTAACAAAGAGCTGAACGGGGACGCACATTGGAATTTTTAATGATCTGTTTGCCTGCTTAAAAATTCCGCGATGGAATCGATGGGCAGGACGACTACAGTATTTAAAATTCGATCCATAAAATTCTAATAATTGGGTGTGGAAAGAAAGCTAATTTGAAATTTCTAGAGCCCAGGGATGAATGATCAGATTCGTTTAACGAAATAAATCCTGAACCCAACGCCTGAACTGAAGTAGTAATAGAATGTGATAGCTGGTGCATTAGGTCGAATAAATCATGGTGAGGAACGCTTGATGAGAGAACCCCGGACAGGACAGGACAGGGAGGGCGAGGAAGAGGCGATGCGCCGCGACAGCCACGCCTCCCGGACAGGCGACAGGCGGCAGGCAGCGACAGGCGACACACACACACAACCACAACAAGAGAACAAGTGGCAGCAGGCAGGTGGCGCGCCACGTGGCCAGGACCTGCAGCACGCGCTTGGGCAGGTTGCGGTCGTCCTCCTCGGTGATCTGCGTGCGGTAGGTCGGGCGCTCGAACACCGGCGGGTTGTCGTTCACGTCCTTCACGTGGATCACCACCGTCGTGTAGTTCTCCTTGAGGTTGTCGGAGGCCGCCAGGCGTAGCTCGTACTGTCACCACCACCAACCCCGTCACCACCACCGTCACCACTCCCATCACAACTACCGTACCGTGGGTTTGGAAGCGAAACCACTCAAGTTCACAGTCGATTTTTATTTTGGGAAATTTGTCGGTTGGTGATGAAACGACACTTTTCAAAATCGAAAAAAAAAAAAATGAGAAGCATTTTATTTACAATCACCAACCCAAGCATTTGAATGCCTTTTTTTGAAAGCCTCCTTTCACGGAAAAGGGCTTGGAATGTGCAATTAGAACTTGGATAGTTTCACAACGAAATCGACGATATCATGTACATGAGAAACGAGACAGTGAAGCGAAATCGCTTAAGGGACCGACAACTTCCCGAGCTTCTCGAATGGGTGAGGAACAAAACCACAGAAGGTGGTGGCGCGCCACCGTTTCGTGTCGCTCGGCTGGAGGAACTCGCGTTGCCCGCTTTGCCAAGTTCCCGTCACTGTCTCGTTTCCTTGAATAAATAATGCACTTCTGGGTACCTCGCGCGCCGGCGCTCCGCAGCCGTATAATACCTTTGCGCACCGCCCGACACCGAAAAGAACAAGAAAATATTTGATAACTCCTTGAGCGAAGGCGCCCCTTAAGGAATGTTTCATATACGCTCCCTCTTTTGAGCACCAACTCCCACGCGAAGAAATTTCTTTACTTGCACGAACCAGAGGGACCGGGTATTACGGTAAAATTTAGTGCTCAGAAGCTCGCAATTAAGGACGAAGTTTCCACTAAAGACCTCGCAGAGAAGAACGAAAAGTTACGCACAGCAGCAGCAGAAGCTGTAGACTCTTTCACAAACGCAGCACCAAGAGATCGCGAGGGTGAAGTCTTTCTAGGAGGGACACACACAAGCACAGATTAGTGGTAAGTCAGCGCATTGGAGGCAAGACTGGCAGGCGTCTGAGTGAATAGTGTGTGTGTTAGTAATTAAAGTGTATGTGAAGGTGAGTTACGTTGGTGTTGGTCTTGGTCGTTGTACGAGGAAAGGAAGATGTTTGTGCCTGTTATTTTTTAAAAATAATTTGGAGAGAGTTTAAATTAAAGAGTGTATTCATTTCCTGTCGGCAAGTTTTCTTTCCTTTACAGATTTTCCCCTCAGCGTACCATTCGCTCTCTTTTCCGCGGTTTTGATGTGACAGGAATAGCCACTGGAATGAATACCGGAAGTCGATAGCTTGGAAATTGAGGGGGAGAGTACTTTTTACTGGCCCAACGTCCTTGAGCAAAGCTAGTAAGAATCACAACATATGCTTCGTATTTGTCTTTCTGTGCGCAAGCAAATTTGGACATGATAAAGGAAAGGATAAAGAGAAATAAAGAAAGACAGGAAGAATGAGAAATAGGTACGAGAAAGAAAAGAGGAAAGGGTAAAGAGATAAAAAGAGAGAGGAAGAATGAGAAAGAGGTAGTAGAAAGAAAATAGATAAGAAAAGAAAGAGACGAAACGAGACAGAAGAGAAGAGAGACAATAAAAGAGAGTAAAATGGGCCAGGTGAAAGAGAAGAGAGATAAGGAGAGTGAGGAGAGGGAGAACGAGAGAGAGAGGAAGGGGAGGGGGAGAGAGAGGGAGAAGAAGAGAGAGGGAGAAAGAGATAGAGAGAGAGAGGAGAGAGAGAGAGAGAGAGAGAGAGAGAGAGAGAGAGAGAGAGAGAGAGAGAGAGAGAGAGAGAGGAAGAAGAGGAAAGAGACAGCGAGAAAGAGAACGAGCTTCTGCCAATGCCAACGCCTCGAGACAGACCGCCCTGCGCTCCGGGCGGCCTTGAGGTGGAGGCTGCTGCGCGTGGCCGCACCTGGGGCTGTCGCTCACGCGGCCGTGCAGCAGCTTCCATCGATTGCCGCGGCAGTGCGCCGTCGTCGCCGACTTCCGCCCTGCGTCGGCCTAATAGGGAGATAGCGCGGCCCTTTGTCCGCGTGGGAGCGGGTGTCGGCGGCGCGTGGAGGTTCGACTACTGCCCGAGCGGTGGCGCGCGCGGCGCCGGCGGACGTCGAGCTGAGAGGCCGCGTCGCTGGTGGAGACTTCCGGTTCAAGTCGCCTCCGATGACTTCACATCGCCTTTTATACAGTTACTTTAACTAACGTAAATATATCTTGCGTTAATGTAAACAAGATCCCGACTGATGTTAAGTGCCAAACCGAAGTAGGAGAAGAAAGGCATGAGACTGAAAAAAATTACGCATTTTAACCCATGATTCTCGAAATGAGCTGAAAGAGATTGGGTATAGGTGGCGCCTGGATGTTAAGCCCTCCAATAAAATGTCACACATTCGGAACTTGTGTACTTTCTGTTGTTTCTTTTATCAAATTTTAAAAATGGGGGCAGGTGTACACAATTTCTTGGTGACAACGTTGCCACAGCCTGAAGGCCAAGCAATCTCACAACTTCCTCTACCGTATCTCTTCCAACGATCTTTGATGGCTACATATAAAAAAGTAACAAGGTCGGCCACTTTGGCACTATCTTTCAGAAAACTGCGAACGTTTCTGCAAGTGAAACGAAATAAAAGAGTCAACACTGATAACAATCAATCTCCAATTCTTAATTTTCCACTTTTAACTGAAATCACTTTATTAATCGGAGTGAAGATGATCAATTAACTGACGACACGATTTATCCACTGGAAAACATTTTCAGCAATGAATAAAATCTGCATTTTTACAAATGAAAACATTGTTTCATCCCCAAAAATGCGCATGTCCCTGCACAAACTGCACGGGCCTCGCTGCGCGCCCACTGCGATCAATATGGGCGGCGCGCGCAGAGAGCCCAGCGACCGGAACGCGCCCCCAAAACGCGTGGGCGGGTAAATAAAAAAATGCGAGCGAGCGACAATCGACGAGGCCTCTCATTGCGACTTTATCGCGCCGCACCCGCACCGATAGAAACCATTCACGTTCCATGTGAATTAGATACGCAAGCGCCGGCCGGCTGTTATCTAAGCCCGATAGCTGCAAAGGAATTAAATATGAGCATGCGGCGTTAGTAGTCAATATTGGCGAATCCAAAAAAACAACAGGAACCTGCAATCAAAAATACATACATGAGATGCGTAAAACGGTGCAAAATGAAAGAGAAGTTTAGTCAGTGGCGCGTGGGCATGCCCGCGTCCTCCGCAAACAGCGAACGGGCCTGAAATATGAAAGGTGTGTAATCCTGCTTGACGAGGTGTGCTTCGGCGGGCTGTGACAACACGTGGGGGGGGAAAAACACATAGATATTTAAGGGGGGGGGGCCGCCCGGCCGACAAATCACGGGCGCCGCGCGCCGCTGCCAGCCGGAGGCGACGACCACTTGTTTATGCGGGGGCGGGGCCGGGCTGGAGGGCGCGGGCGGTCGGGGGCGGGGCGGCGGGCGGGGGAGGCCGGGGAGATCGAGGGACGCGCTGGGCCGCCTGGCAATAGAGCCAGCCCTGCGGACGGGGAACGACAAGGCTGCGGGGGAAGAGCCGAAGAAAAGTTGGCGGAAGCTTTACCGGTGTGAAGTCCAGGGAAAGGGGGAGGGCGATGTTGGGATAGGTGACTGAGAGGTATGGGGAAGAGTCTGAGGAATGGGTAGGCATCGAGGAAGAAGACCAACAGCGCAGATAGCCAGGGAGAACAGAAGAAGAAGCGTAAAACTCGGAAAGATTCAGGCAAGCTATAGAGCGGTAATGAAATAGACTCCAATGGAGGTCACAAAGATGAGCTGAGAGTGATGGCAGGAACGGGACAGTAGTCTTAAAGGAAAGGGGAAGGGGAGGCCAGATGTTAGATACGAGCGGAATGTGGGCACTGGAGATGACAGAGTGAAGATGATAAGAGATTGTAGAACGTTTGAGATCAGGACGACTGTCAACGAAGAAATTCGCAGAATACGAAGCCAAGAAAAAGAGAGAAAGAACATGGGTGGAAGGAAGCAAACGAGCAGACTTTATTCTACAATTGCTAGGTTACGGACCAGGGAGGGTGGATGGACTCAGTAGAGACAAACATCAAAAACCTGGTAGAGCTCGACCAAACTTCAGGCTGCAAACCTAAACCGACGCGAAGCCGCTCAACAGTAGCACAGCGTGGTCAAGCACGACTGCGTTCTGCCTGACTTACTGCAGGCCGTTTTATGTCTTTTTCTTGCGAATTACGCGCCTCGCAAATATCGTATGCACCGGCGCGGGGTCACGCCGCGCCGCGCCGCGCCGACCTGCTGGTGCCCCGCCCACCCGCGCTCTCGCGTCGACACAAATGGAAATATTGGAATTCTCCCGCATTTTGGATTCTGCGCAGAAACGACACCCCCTCCCACATCCGCTTCCCGCCATCCGTTCTTTCCACCTCTTCCCTTCTCCCCCCACCCCTTTCGCCTTCGCACCCGCGCGGGCGGGCGGGCGGGCGGGCGGGCGGGCGGGCGGGCGGGCGGGCGGGCGGGCGGGCGGGCGGGCGGCGACGAACGCGCGGCGGCAGTGTCCATTACATAAAAGGTTCCGAGGAGGAGAAGGAGGAAGAGGAGGTTCGTGTGCGAAAAGAGCGGAGACTGGGATAAAATGGCGTCTCAACTCCCAGGTCGGAGAGGCGGTTGGGAAAATCTGCCGCCCCCAAGTCGCGCGTGAGATAATACGGCTGGGGTCCCCGCTGACGCTGCTCGTGAAAACATAAAAATGACGTTTCCATTCTGCCTAATGCCCGTTTTACAACGATCGAAACAAAGAAAAAGTGAAATCAGTTACTAAAATTGCATTTAACGTGCTGATACAATGTATTCACATGAGCGTGAATCGTTAATGTCAAAAGCTCATCGACAATAAAAAAACCATTAAATGGTACAGATATGCCCGTGCTTTTATTCAATTATATACGACGTGACATTAACAGCATTTAAATAATAAATAAAATATTGAACAATTTATGAAGTCACTGCACGTATACCGCAAATGTAACATGAAATTAAATGTCAGCACACGTTCAGAGAATACGTTAATGGCTAATGGTGTGCTGCTATTACGACCCCATCAAAATCTTCTTTCATCTAGTTTTAGATAATTTATTTTGTAGTAAATTTTCATCGACATTCTATCAGCATCAAGAGGCAATATTTTCTGCCACGATATTTTAAGCATCATCCGGTATTATTATGTGTACCAAAAAAGACGAGTCCATTAAACTAATCATAAAGTGTATGTAGTACTTCGCTTTAATAGGACAAACTTTTTATGAGAGAAGCAAAAGAAAAACTGAACATCAAGCAGATTTGAGTTCTAATTTTGCAGAGTAAACGTGATGGTTTTTCAAAATATAATTTAGGCGTATAGAAACTAACCATCTCCATTACATTTAGAGAGCCGCTTCAATTTACTCCCCACGCTGATGGCGCCCTCCCGGTGCATTTGAGGACTCATTTGCAGATGCTTTTCCTTTTACGAGTTAAACAGCGAACGGCGCAGTTTCTGAAATCAGAAACTACCATATCACTCTCGTTACGGGAGAGATTGGACATATTTCGAGCCAAGCGCAAATGATACATTAAACGTGATCCATTTTAGGTGTATCATTTATCATTTCTGGACTTGTTATTTTCTTTGCTACAAGGGTCACGCTGTTGAAACACTCTCCCCTGACTGGTGGCGGTCCCTCAGATGCTTTCAAAGCAAAAAAATTAAGAAAGAAGGAGAATGAAAAGTGCTAACACGATCCTAATGTTCTCCCAAATAGCCAGCAGAGCAAATGACCATAATTTATTTTGCAAGAACCCACAATATTTTTATAATAATCACAAATGCCTTAAACCTTTATAGTAGTAACGAAGTAGAACGACGAGAAATTGAAATAAAGAATAGAGAAGTGTGAAATACAAAGGCTGAGAATGAATGAATGAAAGAATGAATCAAGGTAACGTAATCTATATACAGTACATATCTTGGAGACGCAATGGAGAAATAATTTATATACGAAAAAAGTCATAAGAATTATTGGCACAATATAGAAGAGGGATCTGGACGAATGAAGTAAGGAAAGATTGTCGAAACAAGTGACGTGAACAAGCCATTATCGGGATACGTCTGAGATGGGCACGAATGGCCGAGGATGTAAATTCAATAACGAGGCCGCCATAGAGCAACGTCCGTAAAAAGAACGGCAATAAGAGTAGGCAATAATAAGGAGCAACTTGAGTAGAATGAGAAATCAAAGAGGGTGTTAAGAGGGGTGGGCTGCACGGATGGTACCTGTGGTAAGGGGTGGTCGGGCAGGATGGCCCTTTTTCTGGAAAAATGGTAAAATTAGGGAATTGTATTGCTGTGGAAAAGTAAGAGAAAAAAATCAGGGAATTTGTACAAGAATCGTTCGAAGTCAGCGAAAATTTTGAGATGGTTATAAAACTAGATGGTATTCCCCCCAAAAATAATAAGAGCATAATTTTCTGCTCAATTTCTATTTGTTGAGTGTTTTTTTTTAACTTGTACCTCAACCCGGCGAAATCAGAGAGCTAGCAAATTAGTTTCAAGTTTGCGTTAATATTTCCTTTAAATAGAGTGAATTACTCTACAAATCTCACCAGTAAAAAATAAAAAAAATAAAAGAAGGCTTTGGAAAACTAGGAAATGAGTGGCCATTCAGGAAATGAGTGGTCGCGAGTGATGCAGGGTGGTCCTGAAATGCAGGATCCGTCAGGGTGAGGGCGCGGGACGGGCCGGCGCGTCCACGTCGCGGCGAGGGCACAGGCGGCAGAACCTCGGAGGAGGCGTGACCGTCCGAAAAGCGAGGTCGCATTGTCTCGCATTGAAAATGCGCGAGTCGGGGCGGTCGCCTGGGCGCTACATGTTTTGCGCGGGCGGGGGCGGGGGCGCGGGGAGGGCGTCTGCGAGGGCGGGGCAAATTGCATGTCGGTCGCAGCGCGCCGCGGAAAAACGCCGCAAGAGCGAGGGGCGACCGGATGGGGCCGCGTCGTGATGTCGCGGCGTGGGCAGCGCGAGGAGGCGGCGGGCGGGCGGGGAGAAAGAGGCGGTTCATGAGGGCGCAGAGCGGACGATCGACACGAAAAGAGGACAACGTAAAAGCAGATTTCACCATTACTTGTATTGTGGGGCACGGCCGTACCGCTTCACAAATTACCCTGTTCAAGGATTTATGACGAAAATGATATATACCTACAACCAATTTTCAAGTTTTAAAATTTTTTTTATAAATGGGCATAAAGTTCGTACAAATTTAACACATGAGTCATGAGTCTAAAAATTCCAGTAAATTGGCCTTACAAAAAAGTTTCTTTGATGCAAAAAATTCGTTATGACGTCGGAGACAGGTAATAGGCAGGCGTCTGGAGAGTGTAAAGTGCGCCTCCAACCATGAAGTCGGGCGTAGCTCTTGGAAGTGGGAGTAATAGGGCAGATAACAGTTAAAGTGTCTGGCACATCGGACGCATGCAGGCGAAGCGATCGTCACAGAGGGGTCATAGAGAGGCCACCGGCGCCGGCGGGGGGGCGGGGCGTGGCGGCGCGGGGCGTGGCGGGGCGTGGCGGGCGTGGCGGAGCGTGGCGTGGCGGGCGTGGCGGGGCGTGGCGGGGCGGGACAGACCATGGCTGACGGAGGACAAAGTGGGCGCCTGTTCTCTCACGCTCTGAGAGCCAGAGGACGCGACCTCCCCGGGTTTTGCGGCGACGGACGCTCGAGCGCCGACCCCGCCCACATCTCCCCTCCCTCCCTACTTTCCGTGTCCCCGATTCAGCGACTGCGTGGGTTGCGTCGCAAGAAAAATGCAGGGCCGCCTCCAGCGCACGACTCTTCCCTCGGGAGCGGAAGCGCCCCCCCACCCCCCACCCGAGTCGCCCGCTGCCCGCCCGCCGCGTGACCTCCTGCAGCCTCGGGCGTTCAGAGTTGCAAGACATCTCTACGAGTTTGAGGTCTGCTGGGAAAGCAATTGCATTTGGACAATTTGCCTCGTGGTTTGAAAAATGAACTTGCTTCTTTGCGAAACCACTATTACTAGACAGCGCTAAAATAAATGACGCGACACGACGGAAGCTTCTGTATAATTTAACTTTTGTTAATTTATCACGCGAAAAGTGTCACGAGATAAAAACGTTCGTTACTGAATGAAATACTTGAAATGAAATTCGCATGTATCACTCACGTACGGATCTGTTTCCTGTCAAATACTTATTTTTCCTCTGGGTTTAATGCTGACTACAAAAGTAATGTGTTCATAAGGGAGTTCAATGAAACGGAAACGAGAACACTCATAAATGTGCTCAAACTGAAGTTTTCCTACTAAAGGAGAAAGCAAAATACTATGAACCCGATAAAATAGTCAACAGGTCGTTTTATCTGCACACGATGATATTAAATTTAGCAGAAGTCGATAGACCTAGGTAACTTCAAGCTTAAATATAGCAAGAAACGATTTTTAAAACTCTTATGTACTGTCGTGTGACATCACCTAAGTCGTTCTTGACCTATACTAAAGACTGGACTAGAGACTAAACAGACGCGTAATATTTAAATGAATTTGGCGACGTTAGAAAACGGCTTTACGCAGAGCAGAAGCTAAACGCACACAACAGATGACGCATCACACAGAACTAAAGACTCAAAACACAGAAAGCTGCTTAGTCAAGTAATTCCCCGAGTGCCAATCTCGAGACTAACGAGACATGGTGAATAATAATAAAAAGTAATAAAAATGCCGCAAATTTATACAGAATTGGCGGTCGAGAGACTGTCAGCTAACCTGTGGCTAATACAAGCACCGCGTTTATTCGTTTTCCACGTGATAAAAAAACCGGCGGGACGTAATTTTTGAGAAAGCGCAGCGCGCAGAAATCTGCGTAGCACGTGAGCGTCCGCCTCGGGGCGCGCGACAGTCTTGGCGGCGCGCGGGCGCGACTCTCGTCCCCCCCCACCACTTGCCAACCCTCCCCCCTCCGCGTCTCGCGTGAAGCACGTCTCGCGGTTACGCCGCCGTTCCGCCGCTCGTAAACCTCAGGCGCCCGCCCGACGCGACCCGCGGGCCACCCGCCCCCTCCCCCGCCGCAGGGCGCCCCGCCCGCGAACGCGCCGCTCAAGTCATCGGGAGTCTCCTGGGGAGGGCCGTAACCTTGCAGAAACATGCAAACTAAGACAAAAGATTTGAAATTGTTCTTTTTTGTCGTTTGGGAGGTTATCGCCGTACGCTCTTGGGAAAATGTTTGAGTCAACGGTAACATTTGGAAGATCACACGTCGTGTCTCGTTCAGTTCACGTGTCATGTCTCGTACGACTGGTGTCTCAAGAAATGACGTTGAGTGTTGCTACCTGACCTGTGGAAAAATCGGTCAATCGGCCAGTATTATTCTGTATTTCATAGTAAATTAGTTATTTGTTAGAATCTGTTTTCTAGTAAACTATATTTAAATCAAACTATATTGTGGAAAGAAAATAAAAAAGCACTAATAAAGGGTGATATAGTTATGAGAATTCCAATTATAATTCATAAAAAAAATGAGTCTACTGTAAACTTCTGACGCATTCACTAAGAATTTATCCCAAATGAAATGACCTCACTGTTGGACTGTGATTAAGAACGTCAGTAATGTGTAATCGACAATTGTTCAATCAATATTCAACTGACATACAGTAGTAAAGACGGACAAGAAACTAAACTGGAGATCTAAGTCACAGAATAGAAAATATTTATGAAACGAATGGTAAAATGGAATTTTATTCAATGGTTCAAGCCGAATGTCATTAGTCTATAGTTGCTGATGATGTGAGACTTAAGTATTTATTTCCCTTTGTTTCATTCATAGCACTTTCTGAACATTTGAATATCGTCTCACTTTTAGCACTAGTGCTAAAAATTGAACTTTTAGCACGCTGTGCAAAAGCATAACTGCTTTTACAAGTGGCCATAAAAAAAAGCTTAAAAAATACAGAGAACCGTCATTTGATTTGAATCGACCGGAAAAAAACACATTTCGAAATCGAGCGGCGTTAACGGAGAAGACTGTCGTGCTGCTGTTATAATCTGCCACCCAGGAGACGCACACGAGTTCCCACACAAAGCGGCGGCGCCCGCGGCGACACAGACCCCACCACTTGCAGGCACTAGCGCGCCCCGCGACCACAATGGGCATTGTGCGCCTGCGTCGCCGCTAATTACTGTCAACACGGAGCCCTCCTTCCCTCCCCCTTCCCGCTTCGCGGATCCCCATCCCGCAGTCGCCGAAACAACGAAGTTAAACGGACGCAAAAGTTCCGCTTGTTGCAGCTCCGCCGTCGGTCCGCCCCCGGCCTCGGCGACCGGCGCGCCCGCGGCGGCCGAGGATGGAACTAGCGCGCAGCCAGGACGCGGGACGTAGGATGTGGGACGAGGAACGCGACGGGGGACGTGAGCCGTGTGCGCGAGCGGGACCGGGAAGAGGGGACCAGGCTTCCTAACTCAGAGGAGCCCCTTCATTAAGAGAAGGTCCGCTGCGTTATTGTTTGGACCTCGACGAGACAGCTTTCCCGCTGGAAGTCGCCACGTGTTAGAGCCGCCGAAGGGAAGTAACGAGGAGGCAAGTGTTCGTGACTTTCCTATGCTGGACTGCAGACGGCTGCTGACGACATCCATAGTTAGCAATCCTTTCTCGTTCTGCAGAGCTGTCCATTCCTAAAGAAAACTTAAGTATATATTAGTAAGTTTATGTCTAACACGACGAGTTCATATTGAGGCTGAGGTGTGCTTTAGAATGATGAGAATCAGAAAAAAATACATCTACATTCGAAATTTTGGAATGAAGCAAACAAAAATCGGGTTTTAAAACGTTAGCTTTTTTTTTTGGGGAAGCAAAGAATCAAGAGATGTAGAGTCTCTGCCTTTTTCGCCAAGAGGCATCCATTTTCAACTCAATACAGTAAATAATTCTAACTATAAACGAAAACACACATTTTCCCAAAACTATTTACGTTCTGATTCATTCATGATTAAAGTGTCGCTTACGTATTACATCGTAGTTTCATTTCGCAAAGGAATGAAGTGGGATATTCAGTGGAGCATGGAGAGCCATTCTGTTGACCTGGATGAACGTCCACTAGACTTTGGAAAATGAGGTACTTGAATATATTTATTTCATTAACATTAATTAACTGGGGAGCGAAGCATCAACAAACCGCTAATGCCTCTCAACAGGCCCACGAGCGACATGGCATTTTAGAAATACCATGTGGTTTTGTAACGAGGTAAACATTATTCTCAAAGTAGAGAAATGATTACAACAACCACTTGTTTTAGAAACCAAGTTAACATTTCCGGAATATCGTAAAATGTTAAATTTTGAGGTTTGAATTAAAAACTCCTCGTCTTCTCCTTCATTTCGATACACTCAATATAACGCGATGTATGTTTCAATTTACAGAAAAGACTATTTTTTTATATCAACATAATCTCTTTTCCCTCTTACCTTATAATCTCGGATTATTATTGGGATTTATCCTTTGCGTAACGAATTCCCACTACTTCAAATCATTATAATCTTTTTATGAATATTTCGAACATTAAGATCTAATAATGAATTATTGAAAACAGCAGAGTGGAAAAAAAACGTATATTTTTTCAATACAAAGAAAAAGTTTATTTGAAATGTTAGCATGAATAAATAAAATATTTGAAACAGCGGTGAAATTTAAGAAAATAGTAGTTAACTGATCCACTTTCATTGATAATTTAGCATTTTTTGAAGTAGAAGATTATTAATTCAAATTTGAATTTTGGAATACACAGAACAAAAAGAATGAAGAAAACGTTTACAACGAGAAATTTTCCTATTATGATTTTTTAAATATTGTACACCTCAGATAAATGATAAAGAGTTAAGTGTGTGGATTACAATATCATTCTTGAGCCACATACATCACCTCAGCCACAAGTCAGACCCCATCTCGTCGCAGGCAGAATAACCCGCAGCAGAGCTCCGAGCGGGAGCAGGGACTCACCCTCTTGCGAGTCTCGTAGTCGAGCGCTCCGGCCACGTAGATCGCGCCTGTCATGTTCTTGACGGCGAAGGCGCCGCCTATGTTCCCGCTCGTGATCTCGTATCGAATACGCGAGGCTGCAACACAAAGAGAAACACCTATACAAGACGCCCTCCCTAAAGGGACGACAAGCGCAAAAGGAAGCAAGAATTACTCCCTTCTAGGTATGTAAAATAGAAGTTACAATGCATTTCAGAGTAAACATAACAGAAATACATGTTGAAACAAGCGAACTTAGTCTCATTGCAACTAAGGATGTGAAGCCAAATTTGCTCGGAGAGCCTTTTGTAAGATGAGGATCGATGGGAGTGGAACACTGCAGGTGACACCCGTTACGAGCTGACTTTCAACTTGAGTTAACCACTTCATTAGAACTCACAAGCGTATAAACTACAACGCCCAACCCGCCATTATCATTTATAACAAACGAGGCTCGCCTCTGAAGTGGATACACGCGAAACAGGGCATGTCACGAAGCGGAGAGCGGCGTCGGGGTAAGGGGAGGGGAGGAAGGGCCTCTAAAAGTTGACGTTATTCACATTCATCTCCGTCGAGCCCAAACCAGAGGCGACCCAGCTAGTTCCTAACACGAAATCAACCCCTCTCGGCGGAAAAACCGATTTTACGGCGGCATTAGCGACCTATCCGGGATGTACGAGCGTCCATTAACCGAATGGCATAATGCCGCTAGGCGCGGGAGAGGGAGGGAGGAGAGGAGGGGAAGGGAAGGGAGGTAGGGCTCCCGCAAAATCCAGGCGGTGCGTTGCGCCGGCGCGGCTGCAATGCCCCGCCGCAGGCGCACGCCGCTAAGCCCGCGTGACGCAGGTGTCAGGCGGGTTGCGGAGCCGCAGGGGCTCGCACGCCGTGCCGTCCCCTGCCGCGCCGCGCCGCCCCGCCCTCGTACAGGTGCAGGAGCCCGAAGAATGCGGGATGGGGATCGAGAGCTATTCACGCACAGGGGAGGAGAACCTCTACTATCTTGCTAGTAGAGATATATAATACGCGAAATCTCAAATTCGATACGAAACTATGATTAAAAGTTACCAGATAAACGCTTTTTGCAAGAAACATCATACCATCCGCTCCGAATAACTCACTATACAGATTATTTTTGCTTCAAAAACGGACGCTAAGAATATAAAGATGAAGTCTTTAACATGTAACAATTGCTACAATGTATCATGTATTACAGTTCTAACCAGGAAATTCAATAAAAAATATTATTAAGTTATTAATTTAATTGCTACTTTATTTTAATATTGTTATTAACATTATTTTCAATATTTATTCTCTACATTACTATTTTCCCAACAAAGGCATCGTCGGCAGGTAGCTAATACAAATACGAAAAACGTACACAATAAAAAGTTTGTTAAATATTAAATGTAACTTTACTTTCAAAATATATCAAATATATGTTAACACAATGTTACAAATAATAAAGCCAGTAGGCTTTCAAAACAAGCTGCTACGAATGCACGGTTTCTATACGAGGCAAATCAAGATATGCAGCGAAATCCCTTCTGTTTGTACTGGAAAAGCTGCTACGAGGCCCTTCGTCGGAAAGAGAACGGACTGTACATAAAAAGAAAATAAATTACTAAGCCTTCTCGTGGCAGTCACTATCTATTGGATAACTATTACGGCCAGCCATCCATTTTTGTAAGTAATAAATAATTTATTTTATAATTTAAAAAGGAATGCAGTTGAGAGTTAGGAATTTCAATACTATGTAGCATTAAATTTAAAAAAAATGAATTATAGCCATTAAATAAGCATTACTTTGCTTACTCTAATTAGTAATCGGAATGTTTGCCTAAGCATTAACCCAAAACGAAAAGGCAATAATAAATTTAATTTAATTTGCCACCAGGGTAATATGTGTATCGAGATCGTATTGCAACATAACAAGAAAAGTTCTCTTGGCAATGTTAAGAAAGTGTTTGCTACAAAATTTAATTAACAATGCACCATCCGTTATTTGATTTTCAATAACTCAATTGAGTGTAATTCGAAATTATTACGTGAAGTACATGCAGTTCGAAACCAATTTCGATCATTCAGTTCTTTTCAGATCCGGAATATCAAGTTTGCCCAGAATAAAAATAGCCGATTTAATTCACCGGGTAATGTTTCAAAACGTCAATCAAAAACAACGTTTTTTTGTGCATGTCCATGAAATATAATTATATTTTAAAACCGTATTGTAACAGATGTATACATTTAAAACATTATTATTCAAAGGTGAGTGGCGGGGATTGGGAACAAACACTCGCCCCTTGTTCAGCCATTGGCTTTCGCTGATTCGAGGTCGTTTGCATTTGCCCCGAGCGGCCCAGAGTTTCGGCGGAATGGGCAGAAACAGCGCAGTTTAGCGTGAGCGGTGAACTTAATCGCGAGATCCAACGCGCGGCGCGGTGCGGTGCGGGCACGTCGGAACGCCAGAAGTTGGCGCGGCGTTGGCGCCTCCCGGGCCTAATCCCAGGGCCGCGGCTTACCCCGCGCTGGCGCCAACGGTTGGCGCCCCCCAACGCCGGCTGCGCGGCCCGCGAGTTGCTAAGAGCGAAATGAAAAAAGTTACGCCGGCGCGAACCTACGCAAAAATGTTTTTGTTTATTTTCCTGATTTTCAGACAAAACGTGTATTAGTTCTTTTTTTCCATTTGTGCACATAGTTTCATACAACATGTGAGAGGGAAACAAATCCTATTTGGAAGCACTTGTATGCTATTAGTGTTCATCAAAATTCTCGAGTTACGCAATTTTATTTTCTCTTCTTATAAAAAAATGTACATTAATAAATAAAAATACGACATGATCTTATCGATGGGTTGGGAAATGTTTCGTAAATGATAACACATATTTTGAATATGCTGCACAAACATGTATTGTCTTTTATACGTAACATAAAAAAGTCTATCTATTCAGACTGCATTTATTTTGTAGTTCATTACACAAAAATGAATTCACATGCAAGAGCTGGCCTCTGTAGCGAACGGACGTGACATTTCAAGATCCTCTGCATTATTTAAACCATGTCCACTGCGGGCGAGATGAATTTTGAGTGACGAACTCAAAGCGAGTAACATTCTCTATTGTGTAAAATGATCTCAAGAAAAACAAGTTTAAAAATAGATGTGTCAAAGCTCATTCTCTCCGTTGAAAGGACGAAGCACAAAAGCTGTTTTAATTCAATGGGGGATTGCGTTTCAAAAATCCATTTTAAAACAACAGACATATTTGCATCGATGGACGTCGCTTCTATACCAAAAGCCGCAAATTAAAAAATTTCATACGTCTGTAACTCAAAACTAGCTCCTGGGTTTTGCGAGAAACTCATTAACGACGCCGTACTTCATAGAATTTTGTTAGCATGTCGATATAATGACGTCATAATTCACTTTGCGATGTTCTACCTTTTAGATTAAAAAACTTGTTTAAGATTTACAAAGTGAAACTTTTAATCACAGGAAGACAACGCTGAAATAATATAGTGTTTTCATACAAACCGAACCCTCAAATGACATTATTAGTAAGAGTTGATTGAGGACCTTCATACGTCTGCAACTCAAAACTAGTTTTGAATTTAATATTTTTATTCCAATTTTTACTTTTATATCTTTGTATGTTTTGTATTTTCACTGCAGCTGTCAGCCTTTCTCCTCTTTCTTAATTTTCTGTAAAAATGATGTAAGAAACATCGTTCGACATCGTTTCAATTTATTCCGCATATACACAAATATACTGAATATTTTAATCTCAAACAAATCTGTCTCAGCCACTTTAAAAGAAAGTACTTGGACATTAAAGAAATTTCTAGTCACACAAATCGTACTCCTACTCCACGTCTAAAAGAAATAGCACAGCCGTATTCGAATCGTTTCATGAAAATTGTATGTATTTTCAAATAAAGGTCATAGTTGTCACAAAATTAAATAATCAATTTTTTCTCCGACTAGCAACTACCCTATTCTATCCCTTTCAAATATTTCAGGAAATACATAATGTTTAAAAAGATAAAGATACCAGAAATTCGCTATCTCTGATCGTCTACACAGGAAAACGATTTTCCAGATAAACACATAAACGAAAACGTCCACTCAAGCCATGTTTTAAAAGGTTTCCGATCGTCGTACTGTGCCTAGCATCCGAGCGACTTGTTTTACTATCTTACTCCAGAAACGAAAACGCCGCAACAGTACAGACGTATCCATAAGCCGTTTGAAGTCGACGCACAGCCGCGAATCGTGCCTCACATAACCGATCCGGTCATACATGTAAGTGATGACGAAACGGGCGATACAGCTGCGATTGGATCGCACAGAGGCGATGTGTCTTCCTCGTTCAATAGAATCCGCCGCACATGAAATACCTCCGGCGGCGCGAGCCTGGCTGTGACAGCGCGGAGCGTCGCCGCAACAGACGTTGAAAAATCCTTCTCCCTTCCGCTTCGCTGCGACCCCGTGTCCGTTTTTATTCCGCAGTCGGCGCCACGCGCACGTGCCAATGATGCGCTTAAACCCTCCCCTGCCCCCCACTTCCGCGAATACCCCCCTCGGACGCGTCCGATTTATTGCGATCGGCGCTCTCTCCTACTTCAGAGAACTCTCCGCTATTCCGTTAATGGCACACTGTCACAGCACATTCATATTTATGTTCACCTCTTATTTTAGTTCTCGTTTGCAGTGAATATTGATGTTTGAGCAGCAGTATTGTGCCGTGTCAAACAAAAGGACGAGTGGACGCAACACGCGCAAAAATGGAACATAAAGTTTCGCCGCGCGTGTTTCCCGAATCCGCGCGCGGATAATACTTTAAAATACGAACACTCTGCAGGGCGCGTCGAATCGGGGCGAGCGGGTCGAGTAGGGCTGGACGAGCGGGATCGTGGTGAGACGAGCGGGTTGGAAGGGGCGTGGGGCGGGATGTATGAGGTTGGGGGGAAGGAGGGGGGAAGGGAGAGGGGAACAGGATTGGTGGAAGGGGCGGGGAAGAAGTGAGGGGGAAGGGGGGAAGTGAGAAGGGAGAGGGGTGGAAAGGATGGGTGAAGGGGAGGAGAGGGGTCGAGTGGCGCAGGTCGAGCAGGACCGGGCCGTGACAGGCAGGGCCGAGCGGTGGAAGGGCGGAAAGAAGTGAGGGAAGAGGGAAGAGGGGAAGAGGAAGGAGAGGGTGGAAGGAGGGGTGAAGGGTGAGAGGGGTCGAGTGGCGCAGATCGAGGCGGGACCGGCCGTGACAGGCAGGGCCGAGCGGTGGAAGGGCAGGAAAGAAGTAGGGGAAGAGGGAAGAGGAAGGGAGGGGTGGAAGGGATGGGTGAAGGGGTGGAGGGTCGAGTGGCGCAGGTCAGGCGGACCGGGCCGTGACAGGCAGGGCCGAGCGGTGGAAGGGCGGAAAGAAGTGAGGGAAGGGGAAGAGGAAGGGAGAGGGTGGAAGGGATGGGTGAAGGGTGGGAGGGGTCAGTGGCGCAGGTCGGCAGGACCGGGCCGTGACAGGCAGGGCCGAGCAGGTGGAAGGGCAGGAAAGAAGTGAGGGAAGAGGAAGAGGGAAGGAGAGGGTGGAAGGATGGGTGAAGGGTGGAGAGGGTCGAGTGGCGCAGGTCGAGGCAGGACCGGGCCGTGACAGGCAGGGCCGAGCGGTGGAAGGGCAGGAAAGAAGTGAGGAAGAGGGAAGAGGAAGGGAGAGGGTGGAAGGGATGGGTGAAGGGGTGGAGGGGTCAGTGGCGCAGGTCGGCGGACCGGGCCGTGACAGGCAGGGCCGAGCAGGTGGAAGGGCGGAAAGAAGTGAGGGAAGAGGGAAGAGGGAAGGGAGAGGGGTGGAAGGGATAGGTGAAGGGGAGAGGGACAACAGGACCGGGCCGTGACGGGCAGGGCCGAGAGGGTGGAAGGATCGCGGGGCAGGATTGGTGGGATGGGGCTTGGGGCTTGGAGGAAGGAAGGGGTGTGGGATAGGATGGAAAGGGTAGGGAGGGAGCAGGGGGAGGGGGGAAAGTGGAAAGGGAGGAGAAGAGGATGGAGGGAGAGGGGCGGGGCGTGGCACGCGCGGAACGTTGCTGCGGGCTGCACTCGCTTTCCTGTCGGCCCAGAAAGGCCCGTTGCGGCTCGGTCCGACCGGGCCGCACTCGGTCGCTGTGCTGCGTGATTAATCAAAGCGTAGTGACAGAAATCCTCCAATGCAGATGGACCTTCACAAAAGCGCTCTGAATCGCGTTTCAACGCTTTCGAGCGCCTGAGAGGCGGAGGGTGCAGCGAGTGGACGTTGGGCTTCCACCGTGCAGCACAGGGATTGGGAGTGTGCAGGGCTCACATGCACGTGGCTATGAGCGCACTCTCAGCTGTGCTGTCAGATCGATCAGCTCATACACAAGTTGCAATATATCAATGTAATTTTTTAATTTGATTAGATTTTTTCGTGTTTCCGGGCACGTTAACTGCTTGGGTCATTAATCCCGTTAGTGTAGTGCATGTTTTTTTCTCGGGATATGCGCGGTGATCTTTCCCCGCTGGATGGCGAGATCCGCGCCGACCTACCGTCGGCTAGTGGGGTTTTCCCTAACCAGGACTCTCCCACCAGCGGGGCACCGGCACAGCCGGGACAAGCCCTAAGCTCCCGACCGGCCTCTCGAATATGTGGTAGTGTAGTGCATGTTAGTGTAAGTGTGTGTGTGTGTGTGTGTGTGTGTGTGTGTGTGTGTGTTGTGTGTGTGTGTAAGGGGAGAGGATAGGACAAGGAAGAGGAAGGACAGAGCGCGCGCGGTCCGTGGCCCGTTTGGTAGGGTACTGCCCCGGCATTCGCCTGGTGTTGATTGAAGAAACCACGGAAATCTACCGAGAAGAGAAGCCGGCCGCTAGAATTGTCATCCAGACAGCGACTGAATTCGACCTAGCTGCAAACCTAGTGTAGAAAATCCTGCCGCCATCAGGACTCGAACATAGAACCTTCCGGTCAGAGGCACTGCAGTGACATCAGTTGATGCACTGAGCTACCGCTCCCGGTAATATTTTTTTAATAATTCAAACTATCCCCAAACGTTGCAATTAACAATTTACAATTAACATTGAACATACGTTTTTAAAAAGGCGGAAAGTGCGTGGCGGGTTTAGAATTACCGACAACAACGTTCGAAAAGTTGAAAACCAGTACACAACAGATCACAGTTTAGACTTTTATACTGATCTGCAACTGGTCCATGTTATTTCTAGCGTTTCCCGTTACTACTATTGAATTCATTGTGCTTGAAGTAGTTTTAAATGTAATTGTCACATTGGCAGGTAAAAAAAAATGTTGAATGAGCGGTGATATACCAATGATCAAGACAATTCTATTATGTAAGCCATTTCGCGCCAAACACTTGTTCCATCACATACATTAATAAAGTAGAAGCCAATAATTTTTTTTAAATACAGTATTTCTCGTAGGTGAAAAGTTGTTTATAACTCAAAAGCATAATGAAAAGGATATGTCACCGCTTTTCCTGAATAGCATTGTAAAAAAATAAAATAAAATTTTGTACAACAGAGCGCGATTTATTTTCCGAACAACTACATTTCTTTCCATTAGTCGACGATATATGAATGATATCAAAAACCCTTTATGTCTCTTGGATTTTAATTTATGAATATGAATTGTGTATTAAAATCTGGTTATTTGGAGTACATTATTTTATAAAAATTAATAGTGACATCCGCCCATGAGATAGAGAAACATTTGCTACCAAGCAGAAATTGGTATAATGTCAGAGATGAATACTAATTCCTCATAAAAAATTGAACTGATTTACTCTAAAATCTCAGTTTTCGCTTTTTTGTGTTAGTACAGAATTCCGGAAAGCAACGATGTAGCAAGGGATAAACAAAATAATATAATTTCAGTGTCTGTGTTCGGTTAATATCAATAAATTCCAGATCTCATCGGTCATCACTATTCTTCTCGCATTTGCAGCACACTAAACAGCAATCTTCGAACCTCCGTCTGCATAACGAAAATGTATCATGAGGCGGCGATTACGGCGCGGTGCCGTTACTGTAGACAGGGGAAGCGATCGCTCAAATACTTTATACTATAGAAAGCGTTGTTAAAAACAGCGGGAACATTTGTTTTGATTTCGACTTTCGATTCGAACATTTGATTCCACAAATTACCTGTCATGCCGTTCTATAACATACAAAAAACGTTCAGTTCGTTCGTGTCACTTTCGTACATCAGGTCATTCCGACGGCGATCACCAATATGAGGTGTGGTTTTTTCGTGTTTCCGGGCGTGCAACTGCCTTGGTCATTAGTCCCGTTAGTGTAGTGACGTCTTATTCCTGCGGAGATGGCGCTGATCTTCTCCCGCTGGATGGCGAGATCCGGCGCGACCTACCGTCGGCTAGTGGGGTTTCCTAACCAGGACTCCCCCACCAGCGGGCACGCCCAGCCGGGACAAGCTCTAAGTTCCCGACCGGTATCCCGAAATATATGGTAGTGTAGTGCATGTTAGTGTAAGTGTGTGTAAGGGGAGAGGATAGGACAAGGAAGGGAAGGAAAGATCGCGCGGTCCGTGGCCCGTTTGGTAGGGTACTGCTCCGGCATTCGCCTGGTGTTGATCGGAGAAACCTCGGAAAACTACCGATCATAGCAGCCGGCCGCTAGAATTCTCCTCCAAGCAGCGACTGAATTCGACCTATCTGAAAAGCTAGTGTCGAAAATCCTTCCGCCGTCAGGACTCGAACCTAGGACCTCCCGATCACAGGCGCTGCAGTGATATCAGTTGATGCACTGAGCTACCGCTCCCGGCACCAATATGAGGTAAAAACGATGGGAAACACGTAACGATGGCGGGAAGGGCGGGTAACATCGGCCTACATAAACTACTTCCAGTACAGTAAACTTCATATTCGAAGTCAGTGAATCGACAGATTCTCTTCTAACCAACCACTTTGCTATAGCTATAGCATTACAGGATACGAGCGGAAACCACTTCCGGGACACGCGACTCCCGTGTCGAGCGGTGTCGGCATCAGCGTCCGTGCGTCCCTCTCGACCCGCGGCGCTCAGTCGACGGAGGTCACGTTCAAAAACACAAGGGGCACGGGAAGCCATCGTGTACGTTGAAATCGATAGGCCTACAGGCCGAGCGAGTAGCAGAGAGGAGAGCTGTTGGAAGAGCAGGCGGGCCGCGCCGTCCGACGGACAGTGACAGCCTTTGACGCCTCGTGCTTTAAATGACGCGATCGAGGTGAAAGAACAAAAGGGCGGAGCGTGGGGAGGGGCTCGTCCTGACTGACTGGGCCGATGAGAAGATCTCTTTCAGAAATGGAGGGATTAAAGGAAACGAGGTGAAGAGAAGCGAAAAAAGGATGGGGCTTAATCGCCAAGCAGCTACGGAAGGAAGGTGTTTCTGAGGGAATAAAAGTGTTGAAGGGGAAAATAGTCGTGCTAGGGAGCAAATAAAAGGAGTATTCACAGAATCCAAGTTGAAACATCGTAGAAATGGAATAAAAACATGACAACTATGACAGTTCTGACAAACGATAACTACACTCAGGCCATTGAAAATCTCAAATAAGGAAACTCTCGCGAATTTTATTAATTAAAATATGAAACAACAATAACAAAAAAAAAAAAAACGACTGAAGTGGCTCAGAGTATCAAGCTTTTCGACACTAGCGAGATAGCGAGGTCGAATTCAGACGCTGCCTGGAGGTGAATTCTAGCGGCAGCTCCGATCGGCAGTTTTCGATGATATCTCCGATCACCACCAGGCGAATGCCGGGAAAAGTACCTTAACAAACGGGCCACGGGTCGCGCACTTTTTTTCCCTTCCACTTCCTATCCACTCCCATTTCTCACACACACTTACATACCTACACTACCACAAAAGTCGGGAGCTTAGAGCCTGTCCCGCCTGGAGTGATGTCTCGTTGGTGAGTGATACTTGGATGAGAAAAACCCCGCAAGCCAACGTGTAGGTCGGCATCAAATCACACCATCTAGCGGAGAAAGAACCTCGCCACCTCTCGTAATAAAGCTGGACTTACGAAACTATTGACCGTAGCAGTAGACACTCCCAGAAACACGAGATAATCAATCAATCATAAAAAATAATATTTCTATTTATTATTATTTTTTATATAAATTATTTCCAAAAACAAAATTTACTGATTATTTTTTTAAAAAAATTAACTGATTGTCTTAAAATTTAAGATACTGAAGATCAACAAAAAAGTAAGAGTAATTATTTTGTTAGCAACAGTGAACGCCGCTGTGGAGTCGGGGTCAAAAGGGGTGGAAAACGCGAAGAACGCTTTGGTCCCCCGCGTCACCTGCAGTGCAGTCGCGAGGCGCCTCGCCGCAGCCGCCTTGTCGCGCGGCGCCGCGGCAATTAACGCTCCGCGCAATGATTTACACTAATCTAACGTTAATGGCGCACTGCGAATTGCAATATTAATGACAAAGGCGCCAGCGCCACGGAAATATCAGGCCCATCCGCACGCGCCTCTGTGATTAGCGGTCGCGTGGTCACTGCGTCAGCGAGGGCGGCGACCGGCGCTGCGGTCACACGAGGCACAAGGCAGCGAGTTCTTTCGGAGGAAGGTCGATGAATGGACATTCGATACATAAACTGAGTTAGCTCAGGGCAACCATTGTTGCCACTGCAGCGACTTTGACCTGGTCCCAGGGTTCGAGTCCCGGCGGTGGAGGATTTTGAGACGGTGGAGGATAGCTAGGTCAAATTCAGACGCTTTTTGAAAGAGAATTTCAGCAGCCGGCTGCTCTGATTGGTACTTTGCGTGGTTTCTCCGATCAATTTCGGGCGACTTCAGGAGCATTACACAACACTACCACACATATCGGGAGACCTGTCCAAGCCAAAATGAAGGCCGGTGCCGGATCGCTCGTTCTATAGGGTGGGTAACACATCCGCTTCCAGCGATGAAACATGCACTACATTTATGGTGCTAATGGCCACTGGAATCGACGCTCTTGAAAATACCTATCACTGAATCACAACTACCGACACTTAACTGACGTAGACCTTTTTCGCTTTACCCTTCGGTCTCCGGTTGTGAAATGCGCTGAGATCTCTGCAATGAACACACTAGGGATCGAAAAGATGTCCGCTATAGTGAGGTTGAGACAAAAGAGGTTTTTTCCTCGAATCTAGAAAATGGTCCGCTATTACGAAATGTCCGTTCGGAGAGGATTCACTCCTTGCCACATTATTTTTATTTTTATCTCAACGAAACGGGAACGAGCAAGATATAGCTTTTTACAGTTCTTTTACACTAAATGCATGGATGTAGATGAATCCTGGAGACCAACTCGTCTACTGCGTATTGTCTAAGATTTTCATTTACGGCTACAGCGGATTGAAATACTAGCAGAAAGTTACAACAGAGTGGGAGAGATCGCAGTGAAGACGGCAGCGAGAAACTGGCACATGCTGGCCCCGCAGCAATCAAACTAATTACGAGGCAGTCGAGGAATCGCGTAGAAAAGGAACCAGGATCCGCCCACGCCGGCTGTATGTCCAGGGGCAATTTGCGCCTTTCGCCTTCCGTCCACAGCGGCCGAGCATCGCAGGGCGCAACGGCGGCGAGCAATCAGCGGATCTGCAACTCCGCATCACTCTGCACACGCAGCAGCTAAGGCTCACGCAGCCGCCGCCCTCCCAATCCCCCGCTTCCCCTCCCCCCCGGCGGATGGGTAATTGGACGAAATTATGGAGAACCGAATTATCCGCAACTCCGTAATTAGCGGAACGAGGCGGCGGCGGCGGCGCCGGACGCGACCCCTGGACCTCGGCCTCCCCAAGGGCAGCGCGCCACGCGGCCGCCGCGCAAAACAAACAAACGAACGAACGGACGGCGCTGGGCGGGCCGGGGCGGAGAAGGCGTTGCGAGGGCGCGCAGAGGGCTCCAACTCCCACGGTGGAGAGAGAAGACCCTTCTTCGCATTTATAATAGAAAATACTGACACAAATTGTCGTTTGAGGCATTCAAACATTACAAGAACAGATGGTCACGTGTTTCTCATGTCTCTTACTCACACACTAAATACACAGCTTGTGTGTGTGTGTGTGTGTGTGTGTGTGTGTGTAGAGAGAGAGAGAGAGAGAGAGAGAGAGAGAGAGAGAGAGAGAGAATGACGTCAATGTAAGCATGAGATAATGAAGAGGATAGATGTCAAAGAGCAACAGCTACAAATGACGGATGACAACAGTGATTGCGCTGATGAGGGTTCAACCCACGGACTACATGGAAAAGAAAATAATATAGCGTCTTGTCTCCTTCATTGCAATATTTTAAATTTCTTTCTCCCCGCCAACGCCTTTTCATTTGCTTCTTTTTCATTTTGTTTCCAGAATAGCAGACTTCAACAGTTGCAAATCTGGGGAGCGCCGAGGAAATGTGTTGGGGGAGCAGTTGGGATGTCGACAATTGAAAGGGCAACGTGCGGGCAGAGTCGCCGTGAGTGGGCTGCGCGGTCGGCGGGGAGGGCGTGGGCAGCAGCGCTGACGAGGGCGGGACCTCCAGAGGCGGCGAGAACAGAGGGCCGATGGCTGTCACGGGTGTGAATAGGGGCCACGGAGTGTCGGGGGGGCTGGAATCGACGTCGGCGGAGGCAGAAGGACTTTTGGGGGAGATGCGACGCCGGGACGCGGCGGGATGGCGGTCCGTCCGCGGACAAACGAGCGAGCGCCGAGGGTCCGAATTTGCATGCAAATTGTAAAATTCCTTCCCGCGAATCGCGCATTGTGTATGTAAAGCGTTCTTTCAGCGATGGTCATTGTGAGTTATGGGCAGCTTTCGCCGCGGCCGATACGCGGCGCTGACAGACACGTGCACCGCCCACGATGAATTCGCGTCGCTGTCTTTGTTGCCGCCAGCGCTCCTCTCCCACGACGGCAGAAATTGGAAGCAGCGAAATACGAATTTTTACTTCCGCTTACTCTTAACGTAAACGCCAATGTCTTCTTTTTCTACGAAGAAACCTCCAAATGAATGCTAATGGAACCAGACTTTGCTCTATCTAGTTTTTCGTGCATAAATAAAATGCCGCTGGGTTTCTAGTGGGTAATAAAACACCTGCACAATTTTTATCTTCAGCCAAAAACATTTTATTACCATCTCTTTGTCGAATATGTATGATATGCCTCCTTTTTGCATAGTTTTAAATTTTACTTTACGGGGATCATGGAACAGAAAGCTAATGGTTATTGATGAAGGAGACATTGTAAATAAGTTTCCCCCAACAAAACGTGTTCAAAAACTGGGCGCAAAATGCGTCATATTTAGAAATTGTGAAAGGAGGTGTGGTAAATAAAAAAAATTGCGGTTGGATAAGTACACAGCAGTTGGACCAGCACAGTACTGATACTAAGTGCAGGGCACACAGCAATGTGTGAAACAACTCTCTGAAAACTGTACAGTACATCTGCTCTCAAACGCAGCACAGAACGATAGGTTTAAAGTAAATAAACGAAGATTCTGCAGTCAAACTGTTCCCCTTGCTGCGACGTTTTGCCCGCTTTACGAACATTTACATTGATGTTAACTGTGGTACGGAGAAACAAGATTTTTAGCTCAAATTTACTTACGAAATAAGTTCTGGAAAAATATTATTACAAAATGAGATCATTACGATCACTACAATTATTAAACGAGGCCGTTAAACCGATTTTCATAGCCAACTGAGTATTCTAATAAGATATTACTTTATGATTGTTCCACAACGTTTTATCCATATTGTAAAAATATACTACAATTATCGTTTAAATGTATCAGAATACATTTTACTCCAAACTTGTACGGCAGTGGGGTGTAAAGGCGATACTTTTTTGCCTATGAAATCTTAAATTACCTGTTTCAATAGCTCCACATTGGTATGCACTGGTGTTTGGCAGGTAAACGTTCCGGCGCAGTCAAATAGACGCGAACAGTTGCACGGTGCGCAAAGCCCCGGTGCGTCGCCCCTACGCACCTGCGAAACGCACACGCTCCGCCCACGCAATGAGAGCGCTCCCCCCCCCAGGGGGCTGGGCGAAACGCAATTCGCGGGAAAGGCAAATTCAGCTGCAGCCGCCATGATTTGGTACGAGTATTGCAGCGTGCAGGCGAAATTCCCGGTACGTCAATAAAGATATAGCAATTCACGAGAACTCCTCCTTTCAGCAGCACAACGCTAGGAGCTGGCATTGCAATGAAATGGATTTTCGTTTGAGAAAAGAATAACACGATACACGGAACATAATGAAATATGAGAAAATGGAAATAAGAAAGCAGGCCGGGTCAGATAGTTGATGTAATGAGATTTTGTTGTCAAGACTCAGATGTCTGAATTTCATGGTACATTTCTCTCACTGTGTCGTGACCCGCTTAGAAGAGAAGGTAGCCAAAGAGTTTAAAGTTCTTCCTTAAGTTGAAAAATGCCAATACCAATATTACAACTGTTAATAACAAAGTGAAGCAAAAAATTGCCATAACAGTAAAAAATATCGTAACTCAAACATATTTTTGGGAGTTCGAAGTCTTCGGGATTTATAATCTGCCTTGTGCAGTGTCATTCAGCAAGTTGCTACAACTCCTACTAAGCTACTATTGCTAGTAATAAGAACGATAATAATGGACGTAAAATTATTCTGAGATGAGATGTGTTTTTCCTTCACATGACAGAGTTGATACTGTGCGAGTGCTTTTAGTTCCCTAGCGAACGCGGACGCATAATATATAAAACCAGCTCACGTGTTTTTGATCCGCGAGGTGGTACACGTTATTCAGAGAGGTCGTCTGGAAAATCGTTAATTAGAACTTACAATGTGTGTAAACAGCGAAGTCCCTCCAGTCGCGGCAGCAACTTTCATCTGAATGACGTTCAACTACATACGGCATTCGCTATCCCCCAAACGTAAATAATTTCATTATAATGAAAGTTCGGTCCCCACGAGTGCGCTCGTTCCAGTTCGAAACAAAGAAATGCAATTAAAAATTCGTTAAAACTCGTTGCGTTATAACCTTCTTGAAATAAGTGTACTGGGAACACAGAAATTACAAAAACAAGAGTCGAACCTTCAATGAAATGTCACAAAAAGAATTGTCAAGAACATTTGAAAAGCCGGACGAAAGAGGCACTTTCTACGCTTCTTCCTTTTGTGTCCTAAATATTTTGGGAATGGGCGTATTTGAGAAGAGAAAGTTAGAAAAATATGATTTGGAACTTTCATTGAGTGTTGAAGTAAAATGAAAATTGGAGTAGATATAGTTACTAAGAAAATAAATGTTTACTTTTATTGTATTTATAACTTAAACTTATGGCTGATGTTTGTAAAAGATAGTAGTTATTTTAAATGATCACCCCGTCGCGTTTACATATTATTCTGAGAAGCCATTGCTACTAAAATGTGTCAAATAGATATTGCATACCAGTCTGTTAGGTAGCTCTATATAAAAAGGCACTCATTAGATTTTGTTTCAAGTTCAATGTACTATGAATTTTGGATAAATTTTGACATATAATGCTTTGCTAAAACCAAGAAAGACATTACAATTGGCAAGGAAGTTAATAAATTTAAATAAAAAATAATAGATTTAATCCCAGCACCGAAAGGCAAGAATGTTCTAAAAATACAATAAAAGGATTTCGGATTAATCTATTAAAAGTAAATCAGAAATCTATCAAAACTTAATACCAGAAAATGATGCGTAAGATATACACGTATGTGAGAAATACTGGATCCATCATCCGACAGGATCTACCTACAGCCTCACATCCGCTTGACTTTCATCCCTTAAATCGCGAACTCATCAGCTTTCGCTGATCCCATCCATCGACAACACACTTTTCACCGCAACATCCAACCACGTAACGCTTTTCACCGCACCTCGCAGCGCAGCGCAAGGGTTGGGAAAGCCAACTTTCGCCCGCGGCCACCGAGTTTCGCAGTCGCGCCCCGCGCCGTCCCCACGCACCGAAAACTCATCGCAACGCGTTACGCACGGCGCGGTGGCGGGGCGTGTCTTTGACAGCCGCCCCCTCTTCCGATCGATGCCGCGGGCCGGTAGCGCGACATGTTTATTAGCCGGGCTTAATAACAGCGATAAATAAACGCGCCCGGGCCGCTCCGTAAACAAAAACGCTAACAGTCGCGATTAAAATTAAAATTTTTATACAATTAACTGACTGTTGAAAATCCGCGCAACGCTCGCGAGTATAAATACACGCGGCGGGATATAATTTCTTGGCAGCGGTGGCAGCGCGGCGCCTAGGCGAGCGGAGGGCGGGCGGGTGTTTGGACGCGCGCTGATATTAATACACGCGCGCGGGCGCCGGTCCGCGCTCGCGCGGGACGTCAATCCCACGCGTAAACCCAGTTTATCTGGCGATGATTTAAGGGCACGCTCAAGCAGATAAGTCACGGGCGAGCGGAGCGGGGGTCGACGGGTGGGGGCGGTGGCGGGGGAGGGGGGGGGGGGGCGGGCGGGGCGGCTCGTCGCGGCCAATCAGACGCCCCGAGCGCCGCCGCTGTTGCCGCTGCCGACTGGCGTTCCGCCGGGCGCAGCTGCGGTCGCGGCCTCGCCCGGGCCGGGCCTCGCCTCGCCCGCTGGGCCCCCAGCCGCGCCCCCCCCCCGGCCGTCGTAGACACGCCCCGCCCCGCGCGTCAGCCGCCTGCGGGGATACGGGTTCGAGGCGGATGGGGGCCGACCGCCTCTGGCGGCAGCGCCTCCTCCAAACAGCTTGACTCGCGAGTTTATGCAGAGGGCTGCAAGACAACGGGACTGACAGCTTTTGCTCCGGGCTTGCTTGTTTAAACCACTTCTTTAAAATGTTTTCTACTATTTCTAACAACGTAAATATATCTTGCATTATGAGAAGGATTCTAAAAGGAGATAATATCAAGCATTATGAGCTGATTCACTATTAGACTCCACATTCTACATTATGCAATAAAATTTGAGAACCAAAGATTGAAAATTCTCTATTGTTTCAAATCCTCTGTAAGAAACTAAGGTATTATCACTTTCGATCTCATTTCCTTGTTGACCTTTGTCCTGGTAAGTTTCTTTCATTTGAAAATTTTACATTTTTATTTTTATTTGAGGGTTGCCTTTCATTCTTACTCCATGCTTGGTTACCTTATTGCAGAAATTCCTCTATGTATATTTACGATCCACTTTTTCCTTATTTAAATTGTATAATTTGATTTGAAGCTATCTCAAATTCTATAAATCAAAATTCTTAAATACATCGGAACATAATTCATCGATCATGTTTTATTCATATGATTTCTCTTAATATTATCGTTTAATAACTCTATAAACATTTACGAAAGCGAATCATTCCTCAAAAATCCGAACATCAAAACTCCAGGTTGATAGAAATACGATTCTCAATGCCAGTATACTCTAGAGAAACGACATTTGCATCAGCGTCGAACCCCTAGGAACATTGATAAAATTGTTTGGTTAGTTCGGTACGTTAGCGACCCTTCCGAGCACACAGAAACGACAAATTCATAACTGACTTAAAAACTACTTCAAAACACACAGAAACGACAAATTCATAACTGACTTAAAAACTACTTCAAAACATCCAAAAATCAAAATTATAAGAAAAAAGATAATATTTGAATGAGTAAAAGAATATTTTTATGGCATTCGCATGGCTTTTATGACACACTTTAAAACATCCAATACAATTCAGAAAACTTACTTCCAATTTAAAGTGTATTTACATGCAACAACACGATTTGGAGGAATTTATGGTTCGAATCGGGCGAACCAAACACAAAACCCGTAAATTGATGCCCATTTATTGTTCGGCCCCTTTCAAACAACTAGTAGCAAATTCTGAGTAATGGGGACATGTAGGCTGTCGCACTCCCGAAACCTCGCAACGCGACATCAAACCATCACCTGTCACCGCCACCGGCGACATTCACAAGTTAAAGCTCGGCGCAGTTTCTCACCAACTGATCGCGGCCATTATTCACCCCGAAGAGGTTAATACCGCCAGAGCATGTCACGCGGGTGCGAGTTGTGGGCGTGACACGGCCGGCCGCTCTTATCCTTCAATCATAGGCGCGGACCTGTCGCTCGGCGCCAGGGGCTTTGAGGCCGCAGACCGGGGCGGGGTGCCCGCGCGCCCAACCACGCTGTCCACCGCCCGGAAGGGAGAGGAAGGCGGAAGGCGGCGGAGAACGGAACTTCCACGGGAGACAGTGAGGACAAGAAGTCACGACAAAAAGGTGTTCGGGAATTACGTGTAGGTGTGGAAGGAGAATAGGATGGAAGGAAAGATTCTCCTCCGAAATCTCCATTGTGTTTTGATAAGGAAGAATCCCAAAACGTTACGCTGAAATTTTCCAACTAGCTGAATCTCGCTCGTTATTACATGAGCAAACGAGGCTTCACCGCTACCACCACACGACGTTCAGCACATTTTAGTGATATCTATCCAGATCGGAGGGAAGAGGTGTTCCAAAGCGTTGGCATGTGCCAGGCGGCGACTGTCTTCCGAACCTGGGCACACCTACTGCCGACCAAGAAGCACACCCGCTCTCCAAATAAACTGCTATATCCGTCCAGTGTCCGCCGCCGACTCATGGCCCATTAGTCCGTTAATTTACGTTTCTCTAGAAGGCGATTCGTGACCGACCTCGTGGACTTTCAGGCAGCCGACCTTAGTCGCTAGGGGGTTCCACTTCAGCGTGGACGCAAACAAGGAGCATCTTTTAACCAGGATTCCCACATTACGGCCCGTCCAGATCAAACATTCTTAGCTCGACCGGTCTCCCGGCATAGGTCAGTGAGGCGTCCAATGGTGTTAATGGTGAGAGGATAGACAAGGATAGGGCGTATCGCCGCGGTCCTGTCCCGTTGTAGTACGTTTCCGGCAGTGCGTGTTGATTGGAAACCACGGAAACTACGATCAGCACCCGGCGCGACCTAGAATTCTCCTCGAGACAGCGACTGAATTCGACGTAGCTGAAAAGCTAGTGTCGAAAATCCTGCCGCCGTGGGGAGTGTAACCTAGGACCTCCCGGTCAGAGACGCTGCAGTAACATCAGTTGATGCACTGAGCTACCGCTCGCGGTTCAACCGCGACGTCACACGAGTGCACGCAAACGAGGGAAGGGGCAGACGGCGGCGGGAGAGCGAGCCCTGAGCGCGCGTCGTGGGGCGGGGCAGGCGCGACGCCCGGGGCGACGGGCCGCGCCGCAAAGGGCAGCTGCTGCGGACGGCGGGCCACCCTCCCCCCCCGCCCCCCGCGGCCACGCGCTGTCGGCCAGGGCGAAAGCGGAAGCCACACACCCCGCTCCTCCGGAGCGAATGCACTCACGCGCTCCAGCACCCCGTGGAGAGCGCCAGACACACCAGAGAGATTGCTTCCTACTCGAACAATTTAACAGAAACGACTATGAAGAGTGATTTCCAAAGAGAACTACATGAAACAATTTTCTAGGAAAAAAAGATTTAAGCTCACATTGATTGCGCACATAGAAAGCGTTGTTAAAAACAGAGGGAACATTTGTTTTCGTTTATTCGATTCCTCAAATTACCTTTCATGCCGTTCTATAACATACAAAAAACATTCAGTTCGTTCGTGTCACTCTCGTACATCAGGTCATTCCGACGGCGATCACCAATATGAGGTTTGGGTTTTTTTTCGTGTTTCCGGGCGCGTCAACTGCCTTGGTCATTAGTCCCGTTAGTGTAGTGCACGTTATTTTCTCGGAAGATGGCGCTGATCTTCCCCCGCTGGATGGCGGAAACCACGGAAAACTATCGATCAGAGCAGCCGACCGCTAGAATTCTCCTCCAGACAGCAACTGAACTCGACCTACCTGAAAAGCTAGAGTCCAAATTCCTGCCGCCGTCAAGACTCGAACCTAGGACCTCCCGGTCAGAGGCACTGCAGTGACATCAGTTGATGCACTGAGCTACTGCTCCCGGTCCGCCAGATCAAGCTTCCACATACCATATATCCTAAAATTACCTCACCGGGGCGAACGATGCAAAGAATTAATTTACCTTCCGTGCGCCCAAAACACCACGTTTTTGTTTAGTTTCCTACGCATTCAATCTGGATAATTAGCTATTGCATCAATGAAATTGCGAATGGAATTGTGTTGTTGTTGCAGAAGGTCACGTAAGTAATTGACAGCCCGCCGGTTGCTCATGTTTTCCATTACCAAGTCCCACTAACGAATCGTGTATGATTTACTGTGCAAATAATGAACAGATCGATGGTATTGCTCCGATGATGTCAAATGTCCAACATAAATAGGATCTGAATGAACATATCTGGAAATCAACATAATCTTCATGAATGTGCAGTAATATTGGATTCACGATATATCATTTAAGATGCGGTTTCGTGATATACAAAACTATTTGGAATATATTAATAAAGTAATAGTACAGTATCACATACATTCTCATATTATTTATTAAGGTTTTTTTGAATCTGAATTCTACTAATACGTTACCTACCTCTTAGAAACCACCAAAAGAATCATGCAAAATTTAGAAACTCATATATTTAATTTTTGAAAATTCCCAAGTTTTTATAATGAAAGGTGCATTTGATCCATATATTTGAGTGATCTATACCGCATTCTTACCAAAAGTTCTAAAAATATAGAAGGAGCTGTGTTTAAGAAAATCTTGTTAGGTAGCGTTTGGGTACCTCGAAGGAATCGTAATAAAAATTTTCTTCATCTTTTTCAAAGATTTGTATCTGATACATATACTTTAAAATAACTCTTTATTCAGAATGCAACGAAGAAAAAGCGAACAGTTTAGAAACCTCTTTTCTCGTTCCACTGCCATTAATCAGTGGCTGATGGTTTTTTAATGGTTTATTCTCACGTGCGTGAGTGTGTGGCGTCAATCAAGAGTCTCGGTTAATGCAATAGTAACGTGGGCAAACATTTATGACGCTATTAAATAGAATATTTATTGGATCAGAAATACGGTTTGAGGGTTTATTCTCTTTGTAAAGCATTTAATGTAAGCTTCATTGCAGAGCATGGTACTAAATAGTATACGAATCAAATACATTTTTCTTGTTTTTTGAAAACAATTGCCCAATGGAAGAAATGAATGAAAGAAGATTAAGTTAGTTCCCGTTTGTGACAAATGTTACTTCGTGAACTTATTTTTCCCAGTCATAAAATTTCAAGCAATTTTGGGGATAGAAGAACCAGGCCAGTTTTTCTGCAGATGAGTGATGAGGGTAACGTTACTTTGATATGACGGGTATATAAAAATAGATTCAATAGTGTAAAAATGAGTTTGATAAAAACGTCTTTTGAATAGAAACAATACTGATTGGACTTTTAGGAGTGTTAAATGTGCCCAATTCTGCATTTGGTCACTCCATTTCATACGATGTCTTTGTACGTATCTTGTTACGTTTTTTGCGTCGTTAATACAAGTCTTTCCAGTAGAGAGTTTTATTTCTTATTGAAAAATAGTATTTCAGCCAAAGTAAATAAAACAGATGTTGTCTGATATTAATTTTTATATTTCTGCTTAAGATCTTTTCGAGCATGTAGCGATCATCGTCAGAGCTTGTAGCTGCTGGGCGGAAAACGAAGTTCTGAAGTCATTTCAGCGTATCTTCTCCACCATTCAAGTAAAGATCAGACTACTCATTTTACGTATTATTCTACAGCTATGCTGAGAAGACGCATAGCAGCTCTCCCATGATCGGAATGTTTTCCAAGACCATGCATAGCGTGTTCGCTGGAGGGATCGAAGAAATTAATTGGGGGCGGCGAAAGAGTTACGAGGGTCATCGGCAGCAGGGCCGCCGGAGACGGCTGCGCACACTCTCATCCATCCGACGTTCTTTGCAGCCCTGCGCGCCGTTCCCCCGCCCTACACTCCCGACGTCCTGCGGAGGAGGGGGCGCAGCGCAGGACACGGTGTGTAGGCCCGAGTGCCTTAAGGACACTACTTGTTTGCAGCCGTGCGGCTTTTGCAACGTCCACTGCCGCCATCGTCCCGGGGATACCGGGGTCTCCCGAAGGCTGCACTAGGCCGCGCGGCACGCGACAATAATGACAATCGCAAGACGGAGAAAAAAGTAATGAATATCTAAGTGCCTCTCTTTTCGATCTCAGTTCTTGTAACTTTCTTGACCTCAACAAAAAAACAAAAGCAATCAAGCGCCTTGACACGCATACATACGATTCGTACGATTTATTACTAGGATGTCGTACAGATTCTTGCCCTGGAGGCAAGAGTGGGTTCGTTCTCTCGATACAGTTATTCATAATGCATAACTGGTCTGCGTTGTGCTCAATAAAGTCTCGTCCGCGCATTAGGCGTTCTGAATAAATTAGATTTCTGGGATTTTCCCCTGCACTACGTTGTACTGATGGGTGCTATATCACGGGCGAGTTTTATTTCAGTTAATTATTTTTTCAAAGTGCGCTGAGTGCTGTCGCGGACAGACTCGCTTCGCGGTACCGCTTTCCCGCTGAAGACATGGCAGCGCGCTGCGGGCCGCGGGCGATGACCAGTGGGCGGTGGGCGGTGGACAAGGCGAGCTGTAGCCCGGGGCGAGGTAACGCACGGCCATTCCCGGCAAGGCGCTGAGCACAGAGGTTGAAGTGGCAATGGCGTGAAAAACGTGTGAGCTTCGCAGAGGGGATGAGAAAGTGTAATGGGACCTTCAAGAACCAAAGAAAAAATGCGATGCGTTGCGTTGCTGTAAAATGGGAAAGAGATTAAAGAGAAATATGAAGAGACAGCCGAGATTTTTTGCATTTGGGTTGTGAAGGAATATGCTTATGAGGAAGTTGTCAGAAAATGCAATCAAACACCACTAACGTACAGATTACAAGGCAAAAAACAAAACTCAGAAGAAATATTATAGAAACGTATAAAAGAGAGGAACTGAAAGATAAAAACAAAAAGGAGATGTAAAAGCAAGGGAATAAAGTGAGAATAAATGAAGACGACGGAGAAAACTGACAGATTTCAAAAGATAAATACCGTGTGCGGAGAATTATGAAAAGGATTGATGGAAACAAAACGAAGAAGAAGGTGAACAGAAAGGCCACGTTTACAGCGAGTGAAGAACATAGACACGATAAATTGTAAAATCAAGGAACGAAAGAAAATGAAACAACAGTGGAATTCATAGATACGAGGAGAAGAGGAGAGTAACCAGAAGTGATCTCCGGAAGCGCAGGAGAGTGAGTCTGTTTGCGGGGCGCTAGCGGGACGCTCTGGCCAGGCAGTGCCCGCCAGCGGCGAGTCGGCGAGGGGCGTGGCAGGGCGGAGGGAGGGTCGTCCGGCGGGCGTAACAAGACTCGACGGGTAAGTAAAACCCCCGCCCGGGGCGCGCCCGGCGTTGCAGGCGCCTCGCCCCGCAGCGGAAGGCGTGTAAGATGGCCGTTGCGCCCGCGGCGCTGTATTAACCTTTACGGTAAGAGCCTCCGTAAAAAGCGAATGGGGTAAACTTTGTCTCGCGCCTCGGTGCACCTCGGCACGCGGGGGAGCGCGCGGTGGGCGGGCGGGGTAGCGGCGGGCGGGGTGGCGGCGGGCGGGTGGCGGCGGGCGGGGTGGCGGCAGGGCGGGTGGCGGCGGGCGGGTGGCGGCGGGCGGGTGGCGGCGGACGGGGTGGCGGCGGGGCGGGGTGGCGGCGGGCGGGTGGCGCGGGCGGGGTGGCGGCGGGGGCGGGGCGGCTGGGCGGTGGGGGCGGGGCGGCGGGGGGGCGGCGGGGCGGGGGAGCGAGGGCGAAGGCGCCGTAAGAAGCACGGGGAATCGTGGCGGAAGCTGCCCCGCCCACACGCGATGTCCCGCGCCGGCTCGAGTTAAGCGCCACGACTCGGAAAGGCCGGACTCTGAGCGGGTCAAAGTAGTACAAGAGTTACACGGGACTGATCGTTGCCGTTTGCTGCGATCGCGCCCAAGGAAAACGACCGTCTCGGAGGTGCTCGCTGAAGCGAAATCGGGCGCGATAAATTGACTCCTCGATGAGAATCGATTCCCACGCTGAATGACATTGAATGTGCATGTAAATAATGTATTTTACGAAAACATTTTAAGGAATGTTTCAAAATGATATTGTACTACTGAAAAGGGGCTGAAATGTTTATCCGATTACACCGGAAATCATTCTTTACAATAAATAAAAACGTGGCTTAGCGTTTTTAAATACGCTCTGCCCTCAAATGAATGCACATTGTCTCCCAACAGATCAAAACCTGAAAAATAGCTCTCTAAGGTCCAGTAAATTAACTAAAATATCTCGATTAAGCGCTATAGATTCTCTGGAGATTCTGAATGTAGTTCACTTGGGAGTTTTCATAGGCGAAACGAAAGGGAACTTCAAATTATAATTAAATATGAAACATATTTTCTACAATAAATAAAATACTAGACGGAGCTTTTTTAATATATTTATTATATATATGCGAGTGTATGTATTTATTGTTATACATAACAACAAATAAATATGCTAGGAACACTATTTGTGTCATCAGGAAGGGCGAAGCAAACGACACCACAAATCGTTTTATAAACGTTTTAGAGCCGTATCAAGCCTTCGCGATCGGCAGGTTGCACCGGGCGGCCAAATTGGCGCGAGCTCTCTCCGCAACCCGACAGTCTACATGACACGCGCTTTGTACGGCGCCACCGCCCACACGCGAGCCCGGCCTAGTCCGGCGACCGGTCATCCGTCTATGAACACCCGCGCAATGATTCAGGCGAGGTCACCGGCCGGCGGGGGGCGAATCCATCAAAATTAACCTCAGATTCGAGCACCGCCCCCGCCCCCCGCGAGTACTGGACGGTGCCCGCAGATTAAGCTCACGTCCAGGGCAATATTTATTCAGCCGCGTGAAATATGGCGGCGTGCGGAACGCGCAGTTAAAAATAATTGCTCCCGGCTGCGCCACCCGCCGGTTGCACGCACAACTACACCGCGCATGCGATGGTGCGCGACTGTCCCTGTTGTGAGGTTTTGCTAGAAGCAGCCCCACCCGGCCCCTCGTGCCAGAGACGGCAACGTCGATTGCGGCGGCTAAATGGTGGGTGGATGTTACTGAGATGGTAACGGAGTTACAAGAATACTAGTTAGTAAAAGACTGGGATCTTCAATAAATTGTAACGTTAGAATATAAGGAGCACTACGTTTCAGGGTAAGAACATTGCTCATGGACCGAAATGTTGCGCGCCAGCCATTGTGGCCAATATTGTAAAGTGTACACACACACATAAAAAAAATGCCCTGATGGGGCCGCATCCCCGCGGGCGAAACCAGGCCCACAGCCGTGTACCGTGGTTCTTCACAGAGAAGTCCTGGCGGGGAATTGGAATCTCGGATATTGGAATCAGCCCGAGTGTTCAGTTTGCCAGCGGTGCCTAGCAATAGAGGCCGCAGTGGGGAGACGGTTTGGGAGATCCGTATTCCCGGATATATAGAGAAGTTACTCTAAAAAGAGTAGAGATTGAGTTCAGTTTGACTAAGCGAGAAACAAATTAACGTCGTGTAGACGAAGGTATTGCAAGACAAAGTGATGAAGTCATTTACAACTGAGCGAACTGTGTAAGCGAACGCATTGAATGAATAGAGTGCATGGACATTACCCCCAAATAGGTTGCCAGCAGTAGCCAACAGTCATTTCTTATATACTCTCTCTATAGTGGCATCGGTGGCCCCAGTTGTGCTCTTGACGTCTTCGTGACAAGGTTCGATACTCAAAAGTGCTGAGGAGGGACATTCAGACGCAGAGTGACGATTATCAAATGTGGTACCAACCAGGAAAGCTGGTAAGGCTCGAGCTGGTGAGGTGGCAGAACCAGGTACTCAGTTGTTCTGACGCATCCGAATATCAGCAAAATGGTATATTGTAAAGCACCCAGGGGTGCGGGTAGGTACCCTTGCTCCGGTACCCACCCTGGGGATGTAAAAGCTCCCCCCCCGCTTGTAAGATACAAGTTGTAATGGTGGATCAACTATTCAACGGAACATACTAGATTATTAGGTCTCTCTGAAAAGTAGACTAAGTCAACAATAATTTAGTCTAAGTTTCACTGCTGCCAAATCTCAGTACTGGCAAGCCATGCAAAAAAGCTCAAAACGTCTCACTCAGCGCCTGTTTTAAGTATTTTAATCTGCAAGGGATTCATTTTGGGGAGACATACGAATAACAAAGTTCAGTTTGAGATGGATGGGGAAATAGTGAATATTACATCCTTCGCATTGCGAATGTTATAACAAAGTTGAAGCGAAATATAAAAACGGTTATGAAAAGCAGCACGATGTCGCTAGTTAACCTGGATCGTTGTCTAAATAGCTAATACATCTACGCACGTAGAATCAAGAAGTTAACGTGTTAAGCAACGTTAAGCAAGAAGATTTAACGTGTAGTTTCGAAATGTGGACTTCGAAATCATTATTAATCAAATGTTTTTAAGATTTCGATGAAATTTCCGTGATATTCCCCAAACGCGATGAAGTTACAATCAACCCATCCTCGAGAAGATTGAGAAGAAGGAACTTTGGGGCGCAGTTTCGTCGGCTACCAGACACTTCGCAGATTAAGTTACTTTAAGGCAAACGATGAGCGATCGAGTATTTGCGTGGCATGCCAGTACTGAGACAGAGCAGCAGCAAAAATTAGTCTAAGTTATAGCTGAATTAATCTATTTTAGAGTGACATCTGAAAATCTATCGTGTTTTCGTTCGCATGTAATGTCATCGCAGCCACCATCTTTAATTAACAATCACACATTTCTATAATTAATTTTGCCTATTAACTTTTCGTGCATAATACATTCGATATTGTAACAAAATTCCCGAAACACAATATTAAGTTACACGAGTCAACGATGCATTAGGGTTTTTTGATTTTATAATTATTTCCACGAGTACTGTAATTGCAATGTCATGTGTCTGTTTATCAATAACAATTAACTATATATGAAAGTGAAGTACCTAAACGGGACACTTCAATTTGGTGGATATTTTAATGCATCCTTTCATTTCATCCATACAACTGAAACGTACTGAACGTAATTGACATCAAGAGAACAAAAAAAAACAAACTAATGTACAATTAAGCCTAATGTACTTCATAATCATACAGTTTGCTTAGCGCGGAAAATTTGCAGAAAATGTTACAATTACTAACGAGTTCACACTCCTCATTAAAACGATTTCGTTTATTGTTCGTGTAGTCAGGATAAGCTCTACCAACTCCAGCAACATAGACCACTGTTGAGTAAACCACTGTAATTTGAACACGTAATGTCCTTTGTGTATTTTCTTGTTCTAAATGTTTAGAATCGCCATTCAAACATGTTTAGATACACAGTTTTCAGGATTTCAAATACGTCAATAGTGATTAATTTTTTGTTCCATCAGTTTACTACCTTGTATGTTCATGTGAATTGTAATGACGGAATCAGCAACATTTGTTAATAAACGGTTCAATAAAATGTATGACACCTATGTTATTAATAAAGTATTATTTATAACATTGCCGATCTGAGCATGTGGAAGCCGAGGAGTAGCGGGTAATGTGGTGTTATTATCGCGTGGGTGTTTCAGCTTTCAGGGTACGGATGTGGCGTAAATGCTTCTTACACTATTTCATACCAGAACATCCATCCTCTCATACACCACAGTCATCTGTTATCATTCACAACCATGATCACCTTACCATCCTTCATATAGTGAATTCTTTTACGTTTAATGAGGGAAAAAATCATTATGATCACCCACCAAAGAAATGGGAAGACATACAAATGAAACTCTCCCCACTTGCCTACACCCAGAAACATTGTGGGGAAAAAATAAAAGAGATGAAATGAGTAAATCACGCGTAAAAACGGGAGCAAACAAAAGTTGTATAAAGAAAAAAAGTAAACTATAAAGAAAACATGACAAGTAGATACAGAAATCAACAAGGGATGACGCTTCACTAAGCTGTATGATATTTTTCATTCACAAAAAGCCTGCCAATCCCGAAATAATCATGCTGGTAATGTAGAGAGACATTGGAACGACGTGTTTCTTCCCAATTGGAATCCGACATTTGGTGTCTAACATTCCGCTTCGCTGGTCACCAACCAATCACAAGTCTCATATCCGTCTCGTCCACAACAAAAAACCACGCCATTAGTACCCCGCGCGAGTATTGAAGGAAAACGACACGGCGCCGCCGCCGCCGCTCGCTTGTCACGTTCGCCCCGCCCACCCTCCCGCCCGCCTCGCGCTGACACAACGCGTCGTTTCCATTTGAAAAAGCGCTTGTCGGGACGGACGCCCGGCGAAGCGACCGCCACGGGTTAACCCCCACCCTCACCCCGGCCCCGCGCCGATGACGTTTCGCGGGTGGGGGGGTATTCCAACGTTCACAACGTTTTGATATGCGCGACCCGCGTTTCCAAGCCGACCGCCCACCCTCCACCACGCCCAGCCACGGAAAAGTCGTCGCTGGAGGAGGTGTGACACCGATATAGTCGCAAACTGCTGTTAAAACTTTCGCGAGAAGAGACAGGCAATTGGGAAAGCTCAGACGCTCCCAGCGCACTGCAAAGGGGCACGCGAAAGAATGTACTGTGCACGCAAGACGTCATCATTTTATTTTGTCCAGAACGAAAAAGTCGCGACGTGAAATCTCCCATCAATTTTCTGTGTGGCTGATTTCTCAGTCGCGGAATTGGTATTACTATAACATGCTTACGAACCACGATTTTAAGAAGGTAATGCATTGTCTACTCTTCTGTATTTCTTCTTTCTGCATGCCAAGAACACAATGGCAAGGCGGGCGCGAAGGGGCGAAGGGTAGTAAGTTGTGGGTTTCAAACTGCAGACATGAAGTTCCTATATTCCAAGAAACCAAGGGTTTTAGACCGCAACGAGAAATCGAGTCGAATGAAATAGTTCATTACCGACAGAAGGGAGAGTTGGAGGGAATTTTCACTTATGAGAGGTTCGGAAGTTTCCTGATCACCAAAAAAGCGTGGGTATAGATACAGGGAAGGCAAGAAAATGAGCAAGGGCAAGCCAAACTCTTTTTTGGCGCAATCGTACGGTCTATATTGAATAGTAAAATCCTTTACGAATGAGTTGGAAGCACGTGAGGCCACATTAAGGGCTATTGTGACCGCACTGCTCGCATATGAACACTGCATTCATTGGACATAATTATCGTATTCCGAGAAAGTACTTGAGTTCCAACTGAATCTTGTTCATTCTTCTTTCAGTACTTTCTAGGATAGTTCTATTGTCGTGTTGTTTTTGACATGTATAGTATAATCTGAATATTTCAAAAAGTGTTTAATATATTATAGTATAATTATAATATTACCAACAACTTAGAGCGTTTTGTTGCACATTACATTCTAATTTATTTTTCTTTTTTCCATCTTTTATTGTGTCTGCTCTTCTCCTTCTTGTACTCAGTTCTTACGTACAGGTAAATCCATTGCCTATGTAGGTTCTTTTTTACGAGTGCTATTTATCTACGTATGAAAGAAATACTGAATAAATATTATACAAAAAAATTAACCCATTATTGATCATGAAAATCGCAGAATAGATTTAGAAAGTTCGGGACAGTACCGAATACTATAAATCAAGATACCGTAATACTATGACATGAAAATTCCCCTCTCTCTTTTGCACGTCATCAAAGCCACGTTGTTTGGAGCGGGAAGTGTTCGCGATCACTGACCTGGGCAACGCGCCCCCGAAAGCCGATACATAAATTTAATAAAAGCGCGCGCAGCTGGGAGCCGGCGGAGAAACTTCTGATTGCGCCGCCCCGCCTGCGCGCAACGCTTCCCCTCGCCGGCGAAACGTAAAACCCGCGCGAGGGGTTGCGTTTCAGGCGCCACGAGATGTGGGAAACCGCACGCGCACGCGCAAGAGAGATTCGCTCGGGCGGCGGCGGCGGGATGGGAGGTGGAAGGGGCGGAGCGGCGTGGCAGAGGGCATAGGGGCAGGAGGTTGGGAAGCGGGAAGGGGCGGAGGCGGGTGGCAGTGCAGGGGCGTGGGGCGCGGGAAGGGCGGAGGGTTGGGAAGCGGTAAGGGCGGGAAGGTTGGGAAGCGGTAAGGGCGAGCGGCGGTGGCAGTGCGGGGCGGGGAAGGGGCGGGAGGATTGGGAAGGGAATGGGGCGGAGGCGGTGGTGGCAGTAGCGGGGCAGGGGGGCGGGGGAAGGGGGCGGGAGGGTTGGAAACTCGAAGGGGCGGAGGCAGCAGTGGCAGTAGCGGGGCATGGGGGCGGCGGAGGGGCGGGAGGGTTGGTAAGGGGCGGAGGCGGTGGTGGCAGTAGCGGGGGCGTGGGGGCGGCGGGGAAGGGGGCGGGGAGGGTTGGGAAGCGGGAAGGGGTGGAGGCAGCGCACGGGGCAACGACGGTGTCGGCGGCAAAGGCGAGGGAGGTGGAGGTGGTTGGGAAGGGAGCGGCAGGGGCGGGGCGGCGGCGGCGGGTGGCGTGGGCGGGGCCTGGGGAAGGAGACAGCTTGGAGACGCGAGACACATCTCCCCTCACGTGCGAGTCGCCCGCGGAATATCAAACGCGAATCAGCGAGGGCGCAGAGAAGGGCACGGCACAGCGACCGACGGTTCGCAAAGCCCTCGATGGCGTCGCTCCGGTGCCACTCGCGCCATTATGGTCGCTCGCCCAGCCGCTCGCCAGCCTGCCACGTCCAGACGACTACAGCACGACTACACATATGTTATTCCCAAAAGTTATAGTGATCCTTTAGAAACTAATATATTTGATTCACTACATTAGAGAACCTCATAATATAATACATTTCTTCAGATGTGATAGGTTTATTGTTTCAAGGCACTATAAAATATCCAAACGCCGCGAACTCAAAATTTAATTCTCTTCGTGCTTTATTCTACACTAAATATCTGGGTGTTGTTGCAATAGCTATCAATGCCTTTTGTATGGTTGGAGCACTTTCTTCATTTTTATGTTCTATTTGTCATCACGCTTTCTTCTGTCCCGACGCTCACTGCATTCACGATTCCTAGCTAGATCCGATTTCACTGGTTTTTCAACTTGTGGTCCACGTCCGCGTAGACTAGGCTCCACAGAACCGCCACTGATGGGCTGAAGCCCCTCTGGCACGGTTCCACCGATCCCCTTTCTTTACCGTACATGACACACAAATAAGAGAGAACCTTTCCTAAAAACCCTGAGTGTTATAGGAAATTCTAGGACTCTATTCAGAGTGAACTTTTCTTGCTTTGTGTCAGAAGGGTACTTTTGCTTACCATTCCGTAACAGAACTAGATACGCAAATTGTAAGGCCCCTGTTTTAAAGATTAACTCCGAGAGGCTATTTTTAATATGATTATAGCCTGCTTCTTTTTCTCTCCTCCTTCCCTTTAGGCGTTTTGTTAAATGGAATGCAACAAAACGGCCTAAAAATTCAAGAACCATAATTACACAAAAAACAATTTCTTAATGGACTTTCTACATTTCCTTTTTGCCTTCGGTGCACCAGTTTGAAACCTCAGGTTCTGATGCCCATTCTGCAATTTTGATCTCTTCATGAAGGCTTTTATACTTAATATTTAAACAATACCCTCACACATTACATTTTCAATTCTTGTTAATTAATTTACTCGTCCGCTGGCCAATGCTTCTAACAACCAACACAACTTTCGACAAGTTTCTTTCTAGGAGCAACCAGATTCTCACAGTAGAAACTAACACTAGATTCACTACTTTTATACCACTGAGGCACTTCTAATCGTCTTTTCAACTTCCTCCTTCCCATGTCGTCGTCACGAAACTTTCTACAATCCGTTCTCTCGCCCGTTCAGAAACGAAAACATGCAGCTCTCCCCACTCTCCCACCAAAACCACCTCGCTCCTCCCACGTCGACTAACCGCAGGTATTCCCTCCGCGGGCCCAGCTCTCGCGACCGCTTTCTTACGAACACACTCACTTCACCGCCCACACCTGATCACAAACTCCCCCCCCCACCGCCCGCGCTCCCACCTCTGTTTACCTGCTAGCGCGATCGCTCCTGTTTTCTCGACTGCGCCGCCTCCGCGCCCGCCCACAGCGCGCCCTATCTCCTGTTTACGGCGAGCGTTGCTTTACGGGTCATCGGGTTCGCGACGGCGCTGGAGGCAGAGGGGGGGGAGCGGGCAGGGAAACTTTTCGCCTTTCTGCGCGCCGCTCCCAAAAGACGCCAAAGGAACTCGAGAATAAAGCTCGTTCTTGCACTTTTGTCTGCGAACGCCGCCGCCACCGCCGCTGCCGCGCGCTCTGTGGGCGCCACGAAATATGACGAGTGTGTTCGAACTCCAGGAGGTCTCGCCTGACGGGAATTATGAATCCGCAGTCGATAGGGTGCGGGGTGAAAAGGTCTCGAAGCGTTATTAAGTGAAGTTGCTTTGTGGCGTGTTCTCCATCGGCTTAAAAGCGATTGCTGGTTGCTTGGTGGTAATGATTTACTTTAGAGACTTGGCAAATCGTGGGAAATTGGGTTTTAATCCAGTCGAAATTGCGGGAATATTCTTGAATGAACGGGTTGGTTTTAAGGACGTAAATTCGTCTTTTCAGGAAGAGAAGTACACGAGCAAACACGTTTATAAACAGAATAGTACGTGATTTACTGCCATTTAATCCGGTAAAAATAATGAATGCTTTTAAAATTAAAACATGAAAAAGCGGCAGAATATCGGTTTATTTTGATACTATCTAGACAATTCTTTAAGAAAAATAATAGACTGCTTGAAAATTTCCTATGAATGGGCTTAGCCGGGCACATCAATTTGTCATTGAAATTAAGCATTACCTACGCCAAGCCACATTGGTTTAGATTCGCTTGCTCCACGAAGTTGTTATGTACGAGTTAAACTTCAGGGAAACTTTGCTCGTCATTATTAAACATCTGTTCATATACCAGAAGCGAGGTAAAGCTCATTGTACCATCAAATTTAGTCACATTCACGTGATGAACTCACATTCTGGGCGGAATATTAAACGTTTCTTGGAAAAGAAAAGATGTTTCGGAAGGAGAAAACAAGCATAGCGGAACAGCATGTTACAGCCCCATTTCAACTTTAATGCAAGCTCGTTGGGTCTCGACGACAGCAACAAAGGTATGCGAATTGTTTATCGAGCATTCTTTTGTTTTCTGCACGAGATTTCTGCCACGCACAGAATATAATAATCTTTTGCGGAGAAAATAGGCAGTGGGGGTTATTAGACGGTTGTTCCTATTAAAACGGTATTTCAAACGCTTCCTTAACGTTGGCACAACAATCCTTTTCCTTGGCGTGTTTTAGATAGTAATTTAAGGACAATTTTAGCATTGAAGTTTGATTATTGCATTGAAAAAAAAATTCAGTTTCCAAGGAATTATCAGAAAAAATTTAACATTAATTATATGCATTAAAATAATTATATTTTTATGTAATAAACTTGTTAAAATATTAATAAGTTGTGACAAAATAAAACCAAAAGAATTCACAAATTTTATACGAATACGAGTTTATTAACAAGAAAAGTCTCTTGAAAAACTGAAAGACCCAAGAACCAAACAGTAAATATAAAGATTTAAAAAAAATCGATGACATCACTTTTTTTCTTACGAAGTTCCTTCGCAAGGCGAGAAAGTACAAATATGATTGAACGAGTTTTCGTTCACATCATAAATGGTGAAACTTATGATGATTAGCTTCCCCCAGCCTGAAAATGTAATGCTTGAATGGACAGCTGGGAAAACAAAAGACTCTTAACACGAGTAACTTGCCGTGAACCTGCGATATCTACAAGAAGTTATCGGATTTTGAACCATAGTAAGGTGGCGAAATGTTAAAAATTAGTTCTAAACGTATTCCCACTAAATTAATAATAACCTACGAGTAGTTATTTTTCTATCGAGAAGGGCGGAAGTTTTCAAGAGCTCCCGGGACGCCACAAATCGCACTTACGCCACAGGCAGCAGCTGAGCCAGCAATGCACTTACTGCAGCCACACGGATTCCTTTGAGGCCACGATCCATCGCGCTCGCATACACCTCCATGCTTTCTCGGAGATACTCCATATTTCATCGCTTCCAAAACACAGAGCTCTGGAGAATAGTCCCCTTCTACGTTGCAATCTCGTACGTAATTCATTGAGAGGAATCTCCATGGAAACGTCACAGACGACGTGTGTAAATCACTCAGCCACGCGGCTCCCGATGTTAATTAATTATGAAGCGAGAGGGCGGACGGGCGGAGTGGCGGTGAATGGAAAGGGGAGGGAAAGAGGTCGTTCACATCGACGAGCAAAATGAGTTTTAAAGAATGAACGAATCGGTTTAGACGCGTACGAGAAAGAACGAACTCCAAAATGACACACACCATCTTCAGTTATTCATGAGCAATTTACAACTTCAGAGTATTACAGAGTGACGAACGTGACCATAACTGTCGTAAAGAAAAAAAACTCCTCGTTTAACTAATATAATAATTTTGTATTACTTCATGTGATTTTTGGAATCACGGACACCGATTTTTGTCTTTATATTTTGAATTAGCAATAGTTTTTCTAATAGGAAATATTTTAAGTAGATTATTGACCGTTTGAAAACTCTTCTTCTTAATATTAGTATTATTATTATTATAAGGTTATTATTATTATTATTATTATTATAAGTTTTAGAAGCACTGTACGAAGTAGATTCGAAACTAGAGCAGCAATCTTGCTTCGCGAGCATCTAGAAAACACGTTTTTGCAATTACACAAAGGAAAAAGAGATTGAAATGGCTGTGCTCATGTAGTTACGCAAAATATAAAAGGCATCTGAAAAGCAGAATATAGAGGGAGATTGTACTTTTTCACGATAATGTTATGAAACAGGTAATGTTAAAATTATTCTTCTGTTTAAGAAAATACTCTACTAACCACAACAGAAAAAGCAGGCTATTAAAAACATAATTTGTCAAAAGGAAAACATGTTAACATAGCCTGAGACTGTCCGAGTTGGGCCGGTGCCCCGCTGGGCGAAATTACCTGAAGGGGGAGCGACCCCCGCGAGGCAACATAATGTAGATCAGCGGCGGACATCACCTTATAACGAGGGAGGAACTCTGGCGACGCAACATGCATTTCACTTACGGCACTGACCATAGACGTGGACACGGCCGAAAAACAAAACACAATAAACAATCCAGCCCTTCCCACCTGCCCCGCCCTGCTGCCACCTGCTCGCTAGCACGTGTCTGCTAATGTGTACTTAACGCGCGGCGACTCGACAGGAAAGAGCAGAGAGCAGCGCGGGGCACGACGCAGAGAAGATCGGGTCGGGTCGGGGGCGGGGAGGATCGGGGGTGGGATGGGGGCGGGGCGGGGAGGGGGCGCTGCGCCGTTGGGAGGCCGACTCAATTAGCCACCTTTGATGCAGCCCCGCAGCGAGGCCCCTACCCGCCCGCCCCACGCAGCTCGGCGAAGGAGCACGCGAGACGGCGAGACTCGAGGCGGCACAAGCAGTTGCCAAAGCGGGCAGCAAGAATAGCGTTTTTTATGAAATTTCGTATGACGCTAAACGGGAACTTCCTCGCTCGCGATTGACTGATTATTGTGTTTCCGTGCGCGTCAACTCTTATGGCCGTTATTCCCGTGAGCATAGTGTATGTTTTTATCCCGGAAGATGCCTGCTGGAACGTGAGAACTCGCGCAGACCTACGCGACGGGAAGGGGAGGTGGGACGAAGATGATAAAGGAAAGAGCGTAGTTGGCCCGTGGCTCGTTGGTTGGGGGTATTGCTCCAGCATTCGTCTGGTTTTGTATGGAGGAACCACGGAAAACACGATCAAAGCAGCTGGCCGTTAGAATTATCCTTCGGATAGCGGCTGAATTCGATCTAGATATCTAGCTTGTGATAAATCCGCCATTGTCGGACTCCCCCAATCAAAGAACATTGGAGCGACAATAGTTGTTGCCCTGAGCCATCTCAGCCGATCCCTTACTGTTGTGCATAATTACCAAACAACATATATTCGACCAGCAGTATTTCGAAGAACTTTACATTTCAATACATTCATTCCAATTCATTTCATTACATTCATTAAAATTGAATAAAATTACATATTCATTGAGTTCTTTTGCCACCCTTAACGAATGCAAACATTTTTCCTTCATTAAAATGCATATAACATATTTTACGTAATTTATTTTATACACAAATTATAAACACGACTTTTTTACCTAAATTGTCTAGAATTTCCACTTTTAAAATTTCTTCCTCTTGTAATTATTAATGAATGACGGAGGATGTCTTAAGGCAATCGAGTTGTGATTTGAATATTAGGCGAAGTATTTGATCTAGTTTATATATTCAGTATTCACTAATAAATTTTAATGAGTTTTTAAAAGATATTTTAAAATAGTAGAGGTAATAATAAATAGTATTTTCAACGTGAACTGGAGCGCACAAGAGGCGGAGACTCCGATGTGGAGCAATTACGCCCGATGTTTGCAACTGCAGATTCGAGCAGGTAGAGCGTAAATTGATGGATAGAATGGACAGAGAAGTGTAAGGTTGAGAGGCGGCGAGGTGAAGTTCGAAAGCAGGGGCTAGGCCAACCGAGACAGATGATGAATGAATAGCGTCATGTGAGGTGGCGAAGTTGAAAACCCGTGTCCGTGCCGATAGAAAAAAAAATCACGCGTTGAAAGGTCGAGCGCATAAAACAAAATATAGGATGTTGCTGATCTACCGTGTACGAAAGGTCACACGGTCATCTACAGGAGATTTGGGCGACCCAAGTTAGAAAAGGCCAACTATCGAGAGAGGATGTTGAAAATGAAGCGGAAGGGAAACTGGAGATAATAGATCTGCATCAACAGTGCAAACAATTTCTATTATTAAGGGTGCTCCTAACATAAAATAATGTAGCAGAACATCACGAATATAGTGCTCCTGATGGAGCACTGATATGCTTGCGTTCAGAAGATGAATATGTCAAGTGTTGTGACAATAAGAGATACATTTCTGAAAGGTGTGGGAAGGGGAGAAATTAGTGGTGCAGTGTGATCTCATCCAAACTCACACTGCATCACATCTAACGAAGAAAAATAAATATTTGTTCTGCAGAAACAGAAATGGTTTCAATTATTTGAATTAAAGGTTGGGGAGATTCGACAAGACGAAAAGTTATTACGATGTCATGATAACGCGAAAGAAATGCCCCAAAGCAAGAGCGTTTGCAAGGATTGCAGCTACTAGAAAAGGGCACTGAAAGAAGCAAAGTATAAAAGTGCAAATTCGTCCACTGAACATTTTTAAACCTGGAAAAATATTGGCATTTGCAAATTAGTATTTGCAATGCTTGTTGAAAGTATTCACATTGGGGGAAATCAAGTAATAATAAAAAAAATGAAACACCACTGCAACCTACGTGTTTCGTATTAGCAAAATCAAAAATATTCAAAAATGTGAGACAGTAATTAACGTACATACAATACGGCTCATTTGAATGGCAAATACTAATTATTGCTCTACTCGCAGATCTGTTACATGAAGGAAAAATAGCACCACGACCATATTAGAAAAATAAAAGAAACTCAACCCTACATTTCACATGAGCAATTAAAACAATGGACAAACATTTCCTCCACTATCATCAATTTACATCAGCGTGATATGAAGGATTCGACGCGCAAATATTTTATCCGTAATGTCTACCATAGAAGAAACATTTGGAAAGCAATTAAAATATTTCAATTTACTATCGAAACATGGCCTGTCATCGTGCATAGAAAACTCATAACGCGCTAAACTACTACCAATCACAGAAACGAGCACGGAAATGACGAATATCGAATTTCTAAAACGCGCCGCCTTTCCGCGAATTTGTATTCATATATTTTATTACCAGGACATTGGCGGCGCTAGCCATAACGAGTTTTATCACTCCAGAGATGGACGAGCGCGTGTACAGTACCAATCAATATTTCATTACTTCACGCTCGAAATAATTCATTTAATTGCAATACCGAGGACTCAGACAAGCTTTTAATAAAATAGATGAAATGAGATCTGCCAGCGGCACCGTAGGGTACACCGGGTGCAACATCTGGGGCGAGAAGCAGATTATGACATTCGCAGGTTCTACTAAACTCTCGTAATTCGCCGTACGTAATGTTATTTCATTACGAGCTTCCATGTTTAGTCTAACTTCTTGAAGTTGTTCTAGTAAATACACCTCGAGGCTATGCAGTGGAAGGTAAATTCAAATACAATATCGTCACCAATTTAATACATTTTTTCATAATTATCCAGAAGAGGCAGCTAGCAACATCTCTCAAGCTTGTTCGCTAAAATCCGGTCACAGAAACTGGTTGGTGTCCGAAATTTACAATATACTGTATTATAATTGGTATTAGGAGAATCTTTTAATAAAAGTCTTAGCATCAACCGAGATAAAATGATTAACATACTATTTTTACGAAAGAAAACCAATGCCGGATGTTCTCGATCCGAAGTCATTAATCCCCATCATAGCACGCAGCGCAGCAGTGCGACACAAGCACGCCATCGGCGCCATAACCCCATTACGCGGCGCCTGCAGCACTACAAAGCGCGCGGCTCGGGGACGCGGCAACGCCCGGGCCCCGAGGGGGCGTGGCCCGGCAGGGCGCAGGCGCAGCCCCTGATGCAATTAACGGCGTGGGACGCAATTAAAGATGCGTTCGCGCACACAGGGGCTCGAGATAGCGCCGCTTAATTGATAAATAAGTATAATTTAATGAATCCGGGCTCCGGAATCCGAGCTGAGCATCCCGTCGGGGATTACCTTAGCGCGCGTGGCACAGCCTCCGCCGCCTGCGCCGCCACCACCGGGCCGTGGCGGGAGAGCGACCCGGAACTCGTTTACTCGTCGTCCCCGCCCTCTATTCCGTCCCCCCACCCGCCCCCCGGCGCACCCCCCGCGCCTGCGCCCCGGCTTGGAACCTTGCGGAACGCCATCTAACCGGCAAATAGGGGCCGAATAATTCATGCCATTCTGCAAACGTATGAATACATCCTTTGCAGGTTCGCCCCGAAGCTCTCGTGAGCTGTGTACTCTGCTGAGCGGCCTGCGCGGCGCACCCGAAGGAATTCGCGGGCTGCGAGCGGAACGGGCCGCGCAGGATCGAGGCGCGGGGCGGCGTTCGAGGTGTGTGCGGGCATAAATATCGTGGGCCGACCGTTTTGTTTTGGATTGTGCGGTGGGAAACTGAGTTTATCGAGATTCCATCTTTCCAAAAGTAACAAAAAACAAGAGGAAAACACGAGATAGAAGGCCGATATTGGGGAAACTTTTGAACAAGGAAAATTCGTGTAGTATTTTTTTAAAGAAGCATATAATTATCTTTATTATTTCATACCGAAAATCGTGAACTAAACCACAACGATAGTTAAGAATGAGTTGAAAAAGTATATTTCAAATATTTACCTTATAACCTAGAAACATCAACGCTCGTTGGTTCCTTTGTTTATAAAAAAGTTTTTACACTTTAAATATGTCAATAAACAATACAACTATTTTTGTTTGCAAAACTCAAAAGACTAGTTTTTAGTCGTGAACTCTCTCTTGTACACACGAACCACAACTTGAGAAGCGCTGGGAACATGTCTCGAGCAATGCTAACAGAGAAAAAACCTGCACAGAAGCTGCGAGTGGCTGCGGCCCGCGAGCGCAGGCAACCAGATCAAAAGAGCAGCGGCGGCCGCGACGGGAGGGGGGCGGGGCCGGCGAGAGAGATAAGGGCTGAGAGGAACGAGGTCAAAGCCGGTCTCCCAGCGGCGGCGACGGCCGTTCCCTGGGAATTCCACGTCGAATGCTGCTCTATGGGGCGCCGGAGAGCCCACTCGCCCGCAGCCAGCCACCGGCTCCCCCCCCCCGCTGTCGCGACCTGCCGTGGGCGAATGCACGAGCACAGTCTTGGCTCCGGGCGACGCACGGTCTAGACACGGGGCGGGCACAGGGAGGCGAGCGACGGTTAGACTAGCGAAAGGCCGGGAAAGCGGGCTAGAAAGCGGCTTGTCAGGCGGAAAAGCGAGCAGGCGGGCGGGTGGCAGAGCGGACGGCCCCACAGTTAGTGAACACTCAGGAAGGGAACTTTATAATGCCAGTTTGAGATGTTTATTTCGCTTTTTAATAATAATAATAATAATAATAATAATAATAATAATAATAATAATAATAATAGACTACACCTTTGGTCAAATTAAGTTAGTAATGATTCTTCTATTTATCAACAATTAGTTCTTCTTTCGCGTAAAAATTTTGCATCAAAAACTAATTTTGAAATTGCATAATTATTTCTGCAGAAGTATTTAAAATTCGCTCCAAGCAATTTTATAATAATTGATTGTTATTTCAGTGCATGAAAGACAATGTTTCATTAATATTTTATTTCCGGCGCAAAGGGCGTTTGGTCGTTGTGGGATGTTGGTATTCACAAAGGTCTGTGCACGTGTGTTCATACGGGCGTGGGTGGAGCGCGGTTGCGTGCGAGCGAGCAGCGTCGCGCAGCTCATACCGCGAGAGAACTCGGTTCGCACCCCGCCTCCGAATGCCGCCCCTGAGACCATCTCTAGAGGTGCAATGGGGCTGCCCGCCTCATCGGCGCCGAGTGGGGAGGGGAGAGGGGCCGAGGAGCGAGTGCCCCCATGGGGGAAGAGTGGGGAGGGGAGGGGGTAGCCATGCGGGACTGGGAGGGGGACGGGGTGCAGCACTGTCGGCGGGGGAGTGGGTTTTAGAGAGAACACCCTGGAGCAGATTACAGACAAGGAAGGTGAGTGGTGCTCTGAAAAATTGTTCGTGACGAAAGGTGATGGGGTTACACTAACCAGACCAGTCGAGATTTGGGTGAAGCACGGATGGAAACGGACGGCGGAGTGGTACGAAACGTGAGCTTGGATATGCATGAAGAATGAAGAGGATGGGGGAATGAAGATTGTAGCAGGAACATGGCTTCCGACAGGGAAAAGTGAGCGGGGTCGAGAGGCCGTGCCGGGAACGAGGGCGGTTGGACAAATGTTTTAAGGCGGGTGGAGAGGTGGAGGAAAAGGGAAAAGAGGTACCGCGGTCACCCCAGCGGTGCCCGGCGCGCATTCATCCCCCCTCCTAAGAGCCCGGGGGGCGGGGCGGAGGCGGGGAAGCGGCGGGTCGGATTCGCCTCGCGGGACGGCCGTGCGCGGCCCGGGCCGTGGCGGGGAGGCGGACTTCATCGGGCGCGGCGAGGGGACAACAGGGTGTGGCGGGGAGGATTTGTCATCCTGATGGATGGAGGCCGATATTCCATTACCGGTGGACGTTCGCCCCACCTGCACGGGCATCGGCAGCTGTCCCCGCTCCGCCCCGCCCCGCCCCGCCCCGCCCTCGCCTGCTGGCTGCAGATACACCTCGGCTCGGGTTCGCGCCGCCGTTGCCCTAATGCTCGCGGACGTCCGGGATCAAAGTTCGTTAGCCAGCGGAGCGAACGGCGGCCTGGAGGAGGGGGTGCCAACCGTTGGATGGAAGCCATCGACGGGGCAGCAGACAGCCCGCGCACTCGATGCGTCATCCAATCAATGCGGAACATCAAAATTATTTTTAACTATCCCGTAAAATATCATATTCACTTTTTTTTTGTTTTTCAGCTCACACAATGAAACCGGTACCGAAGTCTAGAACGGCCGGTGATAAATTTCCATTTCATAAATTTGGGCTGCATCTTGCTCCCGGAAGCGAATTTCCACAGCGCGCGAAAGGAGTGGCTTTCGAACAAATGCAACAATTTACGGGAGTGCGTTGAAATACGCGTTCCAAATGGGCAAACGATCCGCGTAAAAAAGTTTTGGTAGATACATTCTCGCTTTATCGCTCCAATTGACATCTCTCACCTACGCCGCAATATTTCATCTGATTTCGGCAGTGATAAATACAATAATTCACCACACTAACTCGCCACTTTTCAATAATTCATGTCAATCGTAACGTATGAACTGACAAAGTTTGGCCGTTGGCCCACTGGTAAAATTCGGGGAGTTAAAGAAGTTTCTACAGCGGTGGTGGCAAACGGGAATAGGGAAATGAATGAATTCAACGGATGCAAATTTCAATATAGTTGTAAAAACATGATTGTTAATGCCGACGTTAATTGCCTTGTCGTTTTTTTCCATAGATCCTTTAAAAATTCACGATAAAATTCAAGAATGCGAAAAACAAACAGAAACAATAAACACTGGTTTTTGAAGTCTAAAAATAACCATTGGACAAAAAGAGACAGCATGGCCATTCCTGGAGGTAGATGTCTATCGCTTCGTTGACTCCACTCACGAAGTTAAGTTTGATCCGGAACGTCCTCCACATGGAACCCGGCTCTGTGTCTTCTTCACCTCTCGGGCGTCGCGTCCAGTTCATTGTGGGCGACGTCGGCCGTCCCTTGGGACGGCGGCGTCCCCATCGACCTGGCGCCGCGCGCCGCGCCGTCTGTCCCACCGGAAGTCACCGGGCGGCGCCACGAGGGCGGCGGCGGACGCCACCTCCGTCGGCTCGCCTTCCGGGGATTCTTGTTTCCAATCTAAGTCCGGGTGCAACTCCGGAAGGGAAGACCGACGAGGGGACTCGAATTCTGGAAGTTTCCTGAGCGGCGACGGGGCGCGCGGGCGGTCCCCGACCGCCGCCCTTCGTCCCAGAGGTCGACGTCAACGTGGATTTACGCGAGAAAGTAGGCGGCGAATCCGAGAGTAGGCAGATTACCGGGCCGAATTTCGTCGGAGAGGCCAGCCATCTATCACGCGCCTGTTTACGTGATGTCACGCCGGGCGGAAAGTTAACGGCAAGTAGGTCGCGCATATATTGGACAACGATTATTAGGTTACGCAGATGATGAAATACGGAAGACACATTGCCTGAGATTGCTTTAATATAATTTTAAAACTCGCAAGATTCATGATTTATACTCATACATATTTCAATTATTTCCATTCGATATCGGAGGCAAGCGATTTGAAAGAAGTGCTGAACTGTGAATTATTTCATGTCATCTTTCATTATGAATTTTTAATAATTTTACGTACTGGATAACGTAGTGAAATTATTAAAGAAATGTCTCAGAAAGGTGAAATTATGATTTGCGTTTGTGACTAAAATATTAAGAGAAACGTAATATCTTTCTTTGACAAATCACAATAAACTGAAGAGTATCTGCGGAGGCCACTATGTAAACAAACGAGGTCATTAGAGATTTTGCGTCGCCTGAAGCACCTCAGTGTATACCACTTTTGAGCTTCTGCGCAAGCGATAACTCGAACTCGAAAGGATAGCAGAGTCCGCTCTTCTGCCGAATTTACTTATGGGCTAATATCGAAAGCTAATTTTTACTCGGTCACGCTACATGGAATTTCTTTCCAATAATGGTAACAGAGGAAGCTGCTCTGAACTCCCATGATGCAAAATAAAGCCGGTGGCATTAATTTGTATTTATCATTATCTGCATATAAGATAATTGGTTATTTATTTAAAAATAGAAAAATAATAATATTATTATATTTTGAGGAATGATTTCGTAATTTATATTTATTTTATAAAAACCTGTCATATGTTATCTATTTACTTAAGTAGAAAGCTATAATTCTGTTTTGCTACGGAGATACTAGAGAATGAATAACAGTATTAAGAGTAAACAGCCGATTCTGCATGGAAGGTGTACAACATCCCTAACTTTTGAGCTGAAAGGAAATGCGTGCGTACAACATCCAGATAGACGACGGGTGTCGCAACGATGTTACTGACGCAACACCATCAATATCGACACTCGAAATATGGCAAACAAAATTATCCATACAGTAGTACATGACTATACGAATGGATAAAGTAACGACTAAGCCGCAACGCCTCTCCCCGCCGTGCAGCAAGAAAAGCAGCGCGCCCGTTCTCTTGACAGACGTCGCGCGGGCGGGCGTTGCGGCGTCGCCGGCGATTGGCGCAGCGGCAATTGGCACAGCGGCGCGAGGCGACGTTGCCGCCCTTCCCACCGCCGCCCATTAATTTCGGCGCCGTTTTCGCCGAGCTAGCATTCGAGGCGGCAGCGCCTCGCAGCCACCTCGGGCGGCCGCAGTTTTTATTCGCGCGATTCGCGATTTCTCGGCGGAAAATTTTTTCCTCCCCCGCTCCGCCCGCCCCTCCCCTTCCTCCAACGCGGTGCGGCGCTTTCGCTGCCGCCCGCCGCCCTGCCGTCTTCGCCCTCCAGGCAAAACTCGGCTCGCTTTCCCGGGCTGCTGCTGCTGCCGCTACCGCCATTTATCATAGCGGCGTGGCCCGGTTCCCGCGAGCGACTTCGCGAGTTTGATAGAGACATTCTTTATGCTATTGTTCAGAGCTCGGGCTGTCTCTTGGCGGGGGCCCGTCGCCGCAAGCGCGCTGCAGGTGTGAATCTCAAACGCCACGCCCATTTTTCTCCGCGTAGCTCTCTTCCGGAAAGTTGACCCATGTTTGTGCTACGTCTTATTGTGAGTCACTAGCGTGGAAAACTTTTCCGGGTCGACTACAAGTACGATTTGAATGTCGCTCCGAGGGAGGCGCTGTTAACAAAGAGATGAGCGTTACGCAGAAAGGTGACGCTAGGCAAGGACGGTGGCATGGTGGTGGCTGGATGTACAAAAGACGAGAGCAAAAGTACGGTCGGAGGAGCCACAAAGAAAGCGGGCTATAAGACACAAGAAGAGGCATTTTCCGAGAATTTCCAGAAGGACTTTCTCGCCTCCGAGGGCACCACCGCTGTTAAACCCTTGTGACGTGTCCTGGGTGGAAAACAGGTCGATGAAAAATAACTGATCAAAGTCAATTCTTTACGGGTGTTATTGAGACATCACGGGCGGCGTCGTGCTGTTTCCCAGTGCCGCGTCCTCCCACGCAACCGTGTCCCCTTGGGGCGGGCTCGGCGTCGAGAGAGCGACGCGCTTTAAGAAGCTTTTCTCGTTACTCGCGCATAAAGGCGCCCTTCGGAGTCGCATTGAAAGCGAGAGCGGGGACGACTGCGCGGCGACATCGACGCCACACACGTTCCGCTCCCCCTTCCCCCTGCCCACCCGCGCCGCGCCGCGCCAAGCAGGTTCGCCGTCCTCTGGCAAAACCGTCGTCATTGCTGTGTCCTTGGTGTTGCTCAGGGCCTGACTTCGGTCACTTTGTTCTGAGTCAATTTATTCTTATTTTTTTATATTATTATTTCCTTCGTACAGAGCCCCCCCCACTCTCTCTCTCTCTCTCTCTCTCTCTCTCTCTCTCTCTCTCTCTCTCTCGAGCGGATAAACCTTCCCATCATATTCGCTTCCCCGATTTCACCGACACCATGAATATTTTATTTATTCATCAATTCATTAATAGTAATTTCCAGTGGCTGATAAAGTTTACATTTTTATAATTTTTCATTTCCTACTTATCATATTTACGATATAAAAACTATTATTGTTCGCAAAGAATTTCATGATTTAAATAGAGGTTAATTACGTGAACAATGAACAATAAATAAGAGACAGAAAACAAAAGAACTGAAGCAAAATTTTAAATGCCGATTTTTTACTCTACAATTTCGATATGAAGTGACCGCCATAACACGTCCGAGTTTTTACGACCTGTCATTGAAAGGGCGCCATCTCATCATGTTTGCCTGCGTCTTAAGCCTTAACATCGATTCAATTACTACATCCATAAACCAACATTTTCCAAGTTTCGCCTCCAAGTAGTTGCTTCTAACGGACGCTCTTTATTCTCTATGCTGTTACCAAAACTTCTCGACTGCATTTTCACCTCCCCAACCTCCGCAAAGCTATTTCAACTCCCTCGTTATACACGTGAATCTTCAAAATCTCTACGTAATGGAACTTCTTCCAACAGCCGTCCAAGGCCAGGTATGGACTTACTGCGTAGAATCTTAATGCCACTGTGAATGCCTTCACAACGTGTACCTTCCGTGCTGACTTCAACTCTGTCACCATGCACTTAGTCTTTACATTCTCTTCATGCGCCTTCACTGTCAACACGAAGCTCGGGTTTTCGAGTTACCCTTCTCATATGCGTACTGTCACGGCCGGTTCTACAGAAAATCCCGACCAAAATTAAAAATTTGTCCTACCACCAGTCGTTTTATCCGCTTCTCTGTTGCCGTCGCGTCCGTTGAACTCATCCCATCCTACCCGTCTCATCATCTCAGCTGTCGCGTTGTTTCATTCTACCGCGACATCACTCCCTTCAACTGCCCATTTTCTCTAGCTCCTCCCCATGTCTGCTATCACATCATCCCGTCTCTCTTTCCCATCGCATCGTATTACGACGCTCCCCTCTCAAAAACCCCCCACGCGCAGAACCTACCTTCACTCGTATTCCCCGTGAACTCCTAACCCGACCCATCCTCCGCTGCCACCACATCCAATCCCTCCATTTCCTGCCTTGACGGCTCGACCTCCCGCCTCTGTCATCCCACTAAGTCTAGCGATGTCAATGGAGACGTGTCGTCTCGCCGTCGCGCCCTCCGCCAAGAGCAGCCACAGCCCACCTGCCGCGCCGAACGACCGCCTGGACGGGGCTGGGCGGGGAGCGCTGCGCAGTCTGGAAACTTGTATAGGACTTAACAGGCGCCGTAATGGAGTCGCCCGCCCGAGTGACGCTCGCGGCGAAGGAGCAGCGCGGAATATTCCCCGAGATAGCGACGGTCGCGGAGAAGGTGGCGGTTGCGGGGGTTAGGGCAGGCGACGGGCCGGCAAGGACGGGTGGCAAGTACAGTGAGGGCGGGGTAGCGGGCTCGGTGAGGGCGACGTGATGGGCCGGTGAGAAAGAAGTGGTAGGTATGGTGAGGGCAGCGGGCGGACCGGGGAGGGAGGGGCGTATAGTCTCTGAAGGGAACGGTGAGGGCGAAGAGTTGGGGCGGATGGCAGCTCCGATGGCGTGAGGAGGTGGGGAGGCGGCGAGGACGGCAGTGGATGAAAGGCAACGAGAAGCGATGACACGAAGCGCGGGTCGTTTTAAAACTAGCGCTGGGGAGCGCTGTTTGATGGGAACGGCGTCTTTCTCTAAAGGAACTAAGCGTGTTACGTAAGATGTTAGAGGAAGGAGCGAGAAAGAGAAACCGGGCTCAATTCAAGAGACGCTGTGCCAAACTGCAGTAAGAGGAAAGGAGCACAGTTCCCTCGCCTGATGGAGAACGATAGGTGGAATATCGTACGTATCAGATGAGGAAAAATGTTCCTGGTAACACAACAGGGAAAATGTACGTAGCCCCATACTAGACAACCAACAGATTCTAAACCTAACAGACGATGGGTTAGAGGGTTACCAATAAAAAAACAAAACGTGCGAAAAAATACATAAGATCCTGATGTACAGACGAAGTAAGAAATGAGACAGAAAGGAGAAAAAACCGCAGACTAAGAAAAAAAAAAGAGCGTAGATGTATTGCGAATCAAGATACAACAATCAAAGGATGCATCTTGCGTTTTCCATAAGAAAAGGAAACATTCAAAAGCAAAGAAATATTGAAATTAGTATTTTTGAAATGATATTTATATGCGGCCCTTCACAGCTTGATTACAGAAGCAAGTTTCTCTAAAATGAACGCGTGCTGTAGAGATAATTGCCGTTACGCGTGCAGAAAAAAAACTAATCAATACTTACGTTCAATTAAGTTTATTGTTATTATTAAACAATCAAGGATATAAAGAAGTTAGTTTTCGCGAACACTTTCTTTTACAATTTACGCCAGAGCAAGCGCCACCGGTGCGGACGGGGTCCCGTTCCGAGGGGAATGCCGCGCGTCGGCCACGAGGCGGCGCATCATGCGTGGCACGCAGGGGGCGCCATATCCGCCCCGCGCAGCCCCACGCAAATGCGAGCACGCACGCCCTCCCCGGCGCACCGACATGCAGAGGGGGCGACGGATCCGCTGACCCCAGCGCCTGCGACACAGCGGCGGACGAGCAGGGGAACAATGAGTCGAGAAGAAATTAGATCGCAAGGCGGACGCGCCCCAGCAGTCTCGCCTGGCAGGACCGCGGATTTCAATCCCGCCTCGGGCATTGATTTATTTGATTTATTTATTTATTTTATGTCAAAAAAAAAACAGTTAAACAAACTGCGTATGACGTGCTATGGGGAAAAGTGAATTGTGTGCACATTTTCAAAATTCTGTGATCCCTACACTAAGTCATATACTACTTAAATTTTGAAGAAAAAAAAAAGCTTCCATGTAATAAAATCTATTTTCAAGATAAAAAGGCAATAAATTTTGGCTCTTATCCATGTTGTCCTTCGGAATAATACTTCCTGCCGCGACAACATGGAAACGATAATTTGAATAATTGTATTTCCCACTGAATTCTAGAAGACGTGCACAGAAAATGAAGTTACATGTATGTCCAGAAGCAAAACAAGGGGCCATCTCAGCATTTGCTCAATGGATCAAGGAAACTGGACGAAAAACCTGATCGAGATGGGGGTCATTGACCCGGAGGCTGCAATACAATACTTGTTACAGGTTGTTTATACACATTTATACAGTTCAAATGGTAAATAAATAAATTGATGTTTAGTGTGGTAGCATGGTGAAGCTGTGAAGCATCTTCATTACTCATTTCCACTCCCGTTCTCTCACTGCCAGAATAATGTGTGTATAAGAAATGAGTGTGCTGCCCCATGCTCTCATACTAGTAACAACGTTCCAAGTACCGCCACGGGCTAGCGGCATGATATAAACAAGTGCAAGGAGCTTCATCTGACAACCCAGAGGTTACGCAGACGTAAAATGTACGATGATGATGAAGATGAAGGGAAAATTCGATAATCAGAAAGTTGTGATGCAGTAAAAGATTGTGTAGTTTTGACATATAGTATAAAAGCAATCATTCACGTACACTAGATTGACTGTTTTTTTTGTTGCATGAGGGCTGCCCAGAAGGCGAATATAGAGGAATTACTTTTCTCTTCGACATATTACTTTCCAAATGAGAAGGAAATAGCGATCCCCAACGCAGAGGGAATACAATTTTTTAAAAAAAGGTTTACAAACATGAAAAAAATGATACAATTGAACAGAGACATCGGAAGAAGATGAATCTAAAATTTGCGCTTTTCTGTTGCTGACATTTTCATAATTTATCCAAAATGAAATCTTTCATTATGCATTCCATCTCTACGTCCCTCTATCACTAGGATTTCTTACCATGCGTTGACAGGATATACAAAGAGAAGTTCTACGCTATAAAGAGTCCGCAGGCGAACGGTAACTAGAGGAGGGCGATGAGTCCCACAGAGAGATTGCATAGGCAGGAAATGCAAGATCCACTAAAGAGCATTACCCTGGAGCCATTGTCCTCTTGAAATTATAAGAATTAAAACAACTATATTAAAACGAATATACTCTTGAAAGTAACATTGTTTTTGTATAAATAGAACAATTCATCAATTTTTAAGATATAATCATTTTAATTCTTAAGTTGAAAACAATTTTTTAGCAAAAGTAGTATAATTGTTAGAAACTGTAGAAATTAGAAAGGTTAGATGCTTATTTTAAATTTTAAATTCAAATAAATTTTTAAAATAATTTTAAGTAAATAATTGTTTCACACACCCTTTTATTTTCTGAAGGCACCGCAAGGGAAGGCGTGGGCGTGGGGTGGGAGGGGGCGTCGGGAGGCGGCGACACCTGTGCGGTGTCTCGCATAACAGCGCGACCCGCCGGCACCATCCGCGCCACCCGCCCCGCGACGGCCTAACCGGAAGTGATGGCCACTTCCGCACGACACGGCTTCCCACTCTAAACGCTTTCACAAGCGCCCCCGTGGGGACGACACGCCAAAAATACGACCTTTCAAAAAGTTACGCACTCGCAATAACGCGCGACGGCCTCGTCCCCCGCCCCCCCCTCGCTGTCCACTACACTCACGGCCCATCCGCCCCCATTTGCATCTACTCTCGTCCCATCGCTCCGTAGGTCTCCCCTGCCACTCTACCAATAACAGCGCTCCCTTCCCCTCATCATTTGCTTTCAATCGGCTCTTTTCCTCCACTAGAACAATCTGTCTTTGCATCTCCCGTGCGATTTACTTATTCCCCCACTGCTCCACCAGATCTTTTTTTTTTCAGCCAGCGTTGACACACTATTTGTCATTCCCGACCCGTTTTCCTCTGCATATTCTTCCTCTCCTGGTCTCCAACGATTTTGTATGGATAACGTGCCAAAGCTTTACACGGTTTCGTTTCTTAGGTGCACGACTGATCGCAGATGAGCCCAGTGATAATCTCCAATGGCTTCCTTTCAAAGGAGCTAAATTCGAGGACCCTATCAAAGGCTTGGAGCTTGAAAAGAAGCCCATAAAACCTGCGAAATGCCAGTGGAGGCTTTCGTTGCCAACAAAGGTCCTCTTTAGTCCTTCGTGCATAAACTAACAACCAAATACAAACAATCAACTTAAACTAAAATTCATAATATGCATATTCGACATTTTTCAGATTGTTACTCAAAACACAACACTGATCTCAGTGTTCTAAACAAAAAAACTTTCGTGACAATGCCTTACAACACACGGTGGCCACTCATTTCCTGAAGCAAATTTCCATGTTTTTTTCCCCGATTTTCCAGTGCATTTTGTTTCAATTCTTTCTTGATAAGTTCTCACTACTTAATATAATAATTAAAGCTACCCGGATATTCATTGATCAGCTCCCTGATTCCGCCGTGACAAAGTACAAATTAACAATGTTTCCCCACCAAATAAAAACGAATGCACAAATAACACTGTACTAATGTTTTTACGGACCAATATTTATTTTACACCCCTCTCCAAATATCCCCAAATATTCCTCTTAACGATTCTTTAACTATTTCCATGAGTTTTCCAGAGCAATGAAATTCCATGATTTTTCCCGAGTTTCCACGTTTTCCAGAGAGAGGCCATCGTGTACAAGAATGTACTGATGTGTTCGACCCAACGCTTTCGCATGCACTGGCCAGCCCTCTGCACCGCGGACGAGGCCTCCACTCACACGCTCCCCCTCCTCGCGGGGCGTCATTCATTCATCGCTGGCGATCGCGCGCGACGGCCGCCGCGTGCTATTTCATTAACGAAATTAACGCGCTTCATAACTCACTCCCTTTTTCTCTGTGCGGCGGAGCACTTGGGCTATAATGCAGTTGTCGGGAGGCGGGGCGGCTGCGATCGACACCCGTGGGCAAGTGGGTGAGTAGGTTGGTGGCCGGGGAGGCGGGAAACGCGGGAAGGAGAACCAGCAGGTGCACGAGGCACGGGACAGGCGAGGCGGTCGTGGGTGGCATTTGGGAGTGGGGGTGAGGGGGGCAACGCGGGCGGGGGGCGGATGGGCGGTGGAGATGCGGGGCGAGCAGGCGAGGCGTAGGTGGCGGGGCGGTAGATGACGGGCGTAGACAGACGAGCAGAGTTAGCGGAGGACAAGAAGGCGGGGTGCTGATGACAGGAGTGGTAGAAGGGAGAGAGTTAGTGGAGGGATGGCAGGCTGGAAGAGTGGTGATGATGGGAGGTGGACGGGCACGCAGGTGAGCGGGTGATCAAGAAGGTGAGCAGGTAGGCGAGCGGGTAGGCGGGCAGGCGCGTCCCTCGTGGGATCAGATCACATGAGAGGGCATCGGGTGCGTAGTTTGATCGGGTTGTGGCGCCGTAGGTTGCTGGGCGAAGAGAGGTCATTGGGGATGTCGGGGAACGGGGGGAGAAGAACACGCAGGTCAGAGGTCAGGGGTGAGCCAAAACTCAGGCCAGCCGTGTCCTGTGTACATCATGATATTCCTGGGGTCAAAATTGCGAGAGAAACAACACATCTGAGAGGAAATGAAAGACGGTTAATGTAAGGGGATATCCAGTGGAATAAAAGAGGCACTCCTGTTCGAGAGAAAACAAAAGTGGTATTGTTTGGAGGGATAAAGCGAAGTAAACCTAAAAATAAATGAGAAAGAATGAATGGAACAAACGAAAGAAAGAACTTAGTAAACGGAAAAGATAAAAATCAAAACGTACTGGAGGTAATGTAGAAAGTATATGAGCCAGTCCCTGAAAACGAGAAAAGAGGTTTCGAAAAAGTTTAAGAGAAACATGAAAGTGAAAGTGATGAGAATATGTACAACATCCTATAAAAGAATCAATACCTAGCGTAGTAATACGTGTCGAAAGGAAAACGCAAAAGCGGTATTGAAAGCTAAATAAACAAACCGCGCGGACGGCAGCGAACAACCAGCACAGAGCGGCGAGTAAAGCGACACGCGCGCGCCGCGCGGAGGGCGCGTAAACACAGGCTGCGAGGGCAGAGGCCAGCGGCGGGCGGGCGGGCGCGCTCATAACGGCGGGCGGCGCGGAAAGTTGGGCGGTTAATCAGCGGCACTCCATTTGCGCGAGTGCCGGCTCGGCACGCCGTACCTGCGGGGCGTTGGGCGCGCGGCCGATGGATGGCAGCGCTGCGACGCGCCGCGGCGCCTTTTTGAACCAATCCCTTCCCGCCGGGCCCCTCCGCGCCGCTGCGTCCCCCCTCTCCCCGCGCGTGAAATGAGCCTTGGGATAGACGCCCCCAACTTCCGCACCGTGTTTTTACTCAAATTTCGAAGTAAATTTAGATCTCGGAATCAATTTACCCGAAAATAAATCCCCGGGCGTTGGAGAACTTCTCCAGCTGCGGAAATGATTAGTTTATCCTGGAGATAGATGGATGGAACGGGAGGGCGTTGGGAAGGGGGGGGGGAAGGAGGGGTGCCGTGAAAAGCCTCGGGGTGGCTCAAGGTACATCGGCACCTCCCTGGAAACAGGAGCGACCCAAGCGAACGCGAAGCAGATTGGATGTTTTCGAAGGGCTTCCGCAGGCGAATACACGACTTATCCCTTTTAAATTCGTCGCGATCGGGAGAGAATGGTTTCAATGGAAACAGAACATGCCATCTGTTATCGGTTACAATCGCGTTCTTGAAAACTTTTCTTATTTATTTTTTAAACTCTGAAATGGTTTTTATCAGCGCTTCTTTAAATTCTCGAAAACAAGACAACAAAGGAGTAAAAATATTTACTTCATCCAAACAAAATACATTAATTAAAACATCGCTTCAGAAGAAACGATCTCTCTTTTCAAATACGTAAAGTGTCGCATGTTGAAATATAGATATATCATTTTCTGGGTATAAAATTATTCCAAGTGAAAAAAAGCCATAGTTGAATTAACGTTTATGTTTTTGTATTAATTCTTTGTCAATATTCTTACTAATACGTTTTCAATGAAAGTTTGGAAAGAAAATATAACTGAAATGTTCATTTCATTTCAATCTATTCTGAATATTTAAGAAATTATTCAGCATACACTCTCAATTTATGAAAGCATTTTGGCTCCAAAAATAATACACTTTAAAGCCTAAATATTCGAAGTCTTCTCCTCATCAACATCTTAATCTCCACCAAACAACTCAGAAACGAGACGTGCGGACGCAAAGTTCGGTCCCTTGCGGCACAACAGGCGGCGCCGAGCCTCCACCATTGGAATTGACGAAAACGAGTGGGCCACGGCGCCCGGATACATAATTCGGGGACAATGCGGCGGGTAATTGCATTTTTAACTACTGGCGCCCATCGCGCTACGCCACGCCCCGCAGCCGCGGCCTTTTTCTGTCGCCGCTAATGACGACCCCCTCCCCCCTCCCACCCCGCCACACCACGCAACGCCACGCGCCATTGGACGCGTCGGCAACGCACGTGCACGCCAGCCAGCGCTTGCACAGACGCTGCACAAACGGAATACAGCTGGACCTCTCGATATCGAAAGTCAATACACATCGAATATTTTAATTTAATACGTAAAAATTAAGTAATCAAGAACTATAGAATTTAACTGTATACGAATTAATAAACATTCGATTTTCAATAACAGGATACAATATTTATTGTATACATTTTTTTAATAAATAAGTAATATTTCGAATCAACGATCGCATGTACTGGCATGATAACTCTTTCCTACGAAATAAACATCTTTATGTCTGGTAATGGGTTAAAATTATTGAAAAGTCATGTCACCTAGAAGATCGCGTAATCTCTAATTCGTTTCGTAAATAAGTCATCGTCTTGAGAAGAAAAAATCTATGAAAACATTAATTTTATAGCTGAAAAAACGGTAGATGAAATCGGCCGATTCTGTAATAATGATGAAGTGTTTCAGTGGATTAATAAGTGTCAACGATATTTTGAATAGGGGCCCATACAACACGAATTGGAAATTATTTTTACCACCGAGTAATACTGTCTTATGAGCCCGCGTGCGCCTCTCATTATTTTTTACTATCCATTAATGTATAGTACGATCACAACATTTTTGTATATTATTTATCGTTGTATTTCGCGTTTTATCCATAAAATAATTTAAAAACACTTTCATGTCAATAACATGAATTCGATGTTTCTGTATATTGGATATAATCGAAGGAACTGACAGCTTCGAAATACGAAGTCCGTTCTTGCGATATGAGCGATCGGGGATACCCGAAAGAGAGACTTTCAAAACTTCCACGAATTTGTGTGAAAAAAAAAAGCTCTTAAGGATTCTCCCGTTTCCTCTCATGACGCTTATTCTGCAACTTCTTCCCTTCCATTTATTGCATATTTTCCTTTTTTACCATCCCAGAGAGATCATTCCGGCTCAGGTTCGGTAATCCTAATAAATGTGGGAAGTCATTCGCTTTGTAACAAAAATTCTATTTGCGGTGGCCGCGACTTGAGTCCCAGTTCCCATAGGTGTAAAAGAGTAAGAAGTTATAAAAAGGGCATAACATGAAATACGACATAACGAAACTCCGCGACAATCGCGCCTGTCATTACCATTATTAATTAACTGTTCTATTCAGTTAATGGTAAATGTCTATTAGAATGTATTCGTCTCATGACATCATCTTCTTCTTCCATATGAAGGCCGGCCGGTAGCGGTTGTTCGAGTCCAAGCAAAACGCAACAAGCGCCTGCCCGGTGGGCGTTGCCCTGCGAGGCACCCGCGCCGGCACATTCGGCCCCGCCCCCTCCAGTGCGCTGGCCGGGGCGTGCGGGAGCTTATTGATCTAGGAAGCCCAAGCGACGCTCCATCCCGGCGGCGCGCGGTGGCAAATGGCCAACATTAGGGATTGATCCCCGGCATAATTCCGGAAGAGAGCGCCACTAATCCCGCACAGGGGAGTTAACAAACAGAGCAGGCGCGTCAGGCGTATGGTGACGGCAGAGGGAGGGCGGGTGGGGGGGGGCAAGCCAGCCTTCTTTTGTCCGGCCTCATGACGCTGCGGGACGGGTCGGCGAGCCGGAATGGAGGAGACGAAAAAGGGCCCATCTCGGAAACGGAACGACGCAGAGGGAACGGTGTTGGCGATAAGTCGAGACTGGAAATGGTGCAAGGCTTATCACAACGGAAACGGAGAGTTTTGGAGGAATATATGACATGTGAAGATGTTGCAAGAAATCGACGGAAAGTAAGAAAATCATCCAAAACGGAGAAAAGGGAAGTAGTCAATTGGCAAGCGGTATAGAGAGGAAAATAGCATGTGACGATAAATGGATAATAGTGGGGATCTAGAAAGATAACGACTGAATGAAATGAGAGAAAGGGGTGGGAGCAAAGAGAACAGCGGGAAGAACTCTCCGACTGACGGCAAGGAAGAAGCGGGCAAGAAGGTACGGAAGGAGGCGACGGCGGGGGCGACAGGGGAGGAGGGGGGACGTCGGCGATTTACACGCCGCGGCGCCGCCTGCGGAGGCGACGAAATATGAACGCAGCCCCTTCCGAGCCGCTTCAATCTCTTAAGTGCGGACCGGCGCCTCCGCCGCCATTTTGTAATTAGCGCTCCCGAGAACGCACGGAGGAGCTGCGTCGCTGGGACGGGGGCGGGGACGGTGGGGGGCGGCGCCTGCGAGCGGGGGTAGGCCGCGATCTTCGACGCGGCTAAGCCTCTAGTCGCCGCTAATACCCGAGACCGCGTGTGCCTAAGTCGATAATTGAAAGCTGGAACCGCGGCTGGAGGCGGGCGGAGAGCCTTCTTATGGGATATAGACACTCGGAGCGGGGGCGGGGGCGGGGCGCGCCCACGAGCAGGGGTCCGGAGGCGGGGGCGTAACGGGATTCGAATCCGCAGCCGCCGCAGTTCGAATGTAACTTGCGCAACTTCCCAACTGGGAAGCTATCGAGCCTGCGGGTTCCCAGCCGGGACGCCGCGGGCGGCGGGGCGGCGGGGGCAACCGATACGACCTCAAGACCCCGGAGGCGATCTCTGAGAAGGGCGCCTGTTGAGCTGTTTACAGAAAACGGGTCGCACTTTTGCGGGGCGCCGGGATTCAATTAGAGGTCGCGGCGGGAACCTCGGGCGGTTGGGCGGGGAGGGGCGGGGGCACGCGGTCGCCCCGGCATGCATATGGATGGCGCGTCCCCGTTCCGCCTCGACGCGCCCACCGCCCGGCCGAGGCCGAGCAGGCCGCCGAGCGCCCGCGATGGGGCCATCTTGGATTCGCCGCGGGCGGCGCGGCCATCCGCCGTCCGTTGACCGCGCTCGCCCGTGATGAGGCTGTCTACATTAATACGGGCGTAAAACCGGCGCTGGCCGGTATGAATATTCACTTTCACTGTCCGCGGCCCCGGGTCCATATTCATGGCGGACGGCGCGGACGTGTGGCGGGCGCCTGCATTATGGAACCGCCGGGTGCCGGCGCGCCGGGGATCACGACGGGCCGTATTGCGGAGGGGCCGGCCCGCGCTCAACGAGACGCGCCAACTTCTGAGTAAACAAGACGACCGCCTGCGCCGCTGCCGCAACGACTAATTTCCACATAAATTGAGGGCGCAATCCCGGCTGAACTTCGCTATCTGCCGGCGGCCGTCGCGTCGACGCTGCTGCTGCCCCGCGCGCGCCCAGCGCCCGGGTGGTGGTTGTTGTTGTTGTTGGGTGGGTTTCTCGCCAAGGCGGAGACGAGGTTGCGACCTCCCGAGTTCGCGGTCAAAGCACGCGCTGAGAGAGATTCCACATGGCTTTTAGGCGCGAACAGAAAAAAACACAGATCTTCGTAGAAAATAACACGTTCAGACCAAACCAAACGTCATATATACTGAGAAGATTGAAAGGTTGCGAGAGAAATATTCTTTGTTAGTTTTATATTTTTTTCCTATATTAGAAAAATTGTTCAAACGCTTGACAGCTACCACGATGTCTATACATTGGTCAATACATTCCAATCTATTGCACTACAAATATTATTTGTTTGATTTCATAACATTCACGTAACATTGTGACAATATTTTCACAACCAACAATAACCGAATTCTGTTAGAGTAATGAGTGTTTATTGAACCGTTCAGAGCCAAATATTCTGTCTGGCAGTAGAAGATAACGGAGAGTATATAAGTTTAGAGAACCCAATACACACGGTAAATTTGAAATAAAATACGTGATGCAATATTGAAAGTATATTATTAATAATAAAATTTTCATTGATCACAAATCATTGTTTAATCAATACATGAACTACATTCGATGTATTCGCATGTGGTCTTCTATTCTCGAAAACTACGAACAAGCATCGTAAAGGTTTGCTGACGAAAATGTATCTGACACACGACAGAAATTCTCCGCAGCCCGGCGTGCAAATATAATTTACGATATGTAGCTTGACATCAAACCCTGCGTGCGCAACCCATCATTACAATATTCGAACTTGGTTATGACACTGAAAGAGGCATCGATCGTTTCGGCCGCATGGCCAACTTTTACCTGCGCCGGACAAATGGGCCTCGTTACAACCAAGAGCGCGCGGTTGCATCAGACGAATTCAACAAAAATATGATACATGGCAACGCAGGAGGACTAGCGTGAGCCATCGATTCTGTCACATGAAACATGCACATCCGATCGGTTACGGCCTCCATGTTTGGAGTTCGTGGACAGGAATATGGTTTTCGGAGAGGAAAAACGCATACCACTAACATGGAGTATTGAATGTATATATAACATCCCCACATAAATAAATAGAAAGTACACTACAATAGTGCAGCTTTCAAACGTAAATATTGTGAAATCCGCGAATCCCATTGGACGAAAGTGAACGGAGGGTACCACATAAAGGGAAAGCGTTGGAACCTGCGTTGAAAGGCTTCGCGGCCTGTCCTCCCGCACAACAAACACAAAAGCGCAACGCCTCGTCAGCCCAATGTTTTGTCCGATGTATACACTCGTTATTTTTCAGTTTTCATTCTTCAGAACGTATATCCTTCGGGATGTATATTTTTGGGAGCATGTGTGTTTTTACATTTCTCAGAACTGGCGAGCCATTCAAGGAACTGGCAACAGAGGTAGAAAACTATGCGATTTTCACTATTTTTACGTCATCTACATGGAGGAATTATTAAAAGAACCAACATTCTTACAAAGCAAATAATGGAATTTTGATTTTTAATTTGAGAATGTTTATTTATAAATAAAGGATAAAAAATTGTAGATTTAAGCTTCCGAGATACAGAATATTTTCACCTTTCTTTCTACATGTTAAATTTATAAATTAACTATAAACTATGTTTATACAAAGACATACTTAATCCAACAAAAGAAGGAAATAATGTTCGCTGAAATCACAACACACAATAATAAATCTTCTAAACACAAAATGAAGCGAGAAAATGTTTGAAAGTACAACAGGAAAGTATTTGGAAAAGAAATCTCAAAATATCCCTTCAAAAGCAGAACGTGTCGGACAGAATTCGCGTTCATAAAACTGCGCTAGAAATAGCAACTATTTTCAACGTCGACATTGTTCAGGTTCTGCGATTCACATGCAGAATCTCTTCAATCCATACTGTCTATTCTTCCCACTCGATACAAAGTAAACTTGAGTGGCAGTCTTTTCAGTATCTGAACGTGTGGATCTCGCAACTCTCGGCGGGCGCGTGTCACGGGCTGGCAGCCGCCCGGCGGACTCTCCCCTTCCTGGAAGGGGCGTTTCCGGCGCGGCGCGGCGCTCCAGGTGGCGCGGGTCGCTTTGGCCCCTGCCCTCCCTGCGCACCCCGTCGCGAGTTCTCGCTCAACCCAGGGACGGAGAGAAGTGGGGCGAGAAAGTGCCTTCGTCCACTTTAACTTGCGGAGCTTTGACGCTCCGTGAGCGCGACGCAGCGAAGAAGACGTGCAAGGTAAAGAGGGAAAAGAAAGCAAAAGAAGATGAAAACGTGGGCGAAGTGGAAAGACTACCACGCGAATCCAATGCAGTGGGAAGGGAAGATATACGACAGGAAAGAGCGAGCAAGTATGAAACATGCGGGGCTAATACATTGACAAAGAGGAAAGAGTACGTAAGGACAATGAGGGCGATGAAAAAGTTGAAGCGGGTAAGGAACAGAGGACGATATGATAAAAACAAAATACATTACGGAACAGTGAGTAACGATGTGGCGAGAAAAGTATATGCATCAAGAAATAAAGGACGGTGGAAAGGGACAATGACGAAAAGATGATAGTGGACTTAGGGCTCTGAGAACGACTTAGGGAAAGTAGACGTGTCAAGACGCGAGAATCGAATGCATCGGGCGGTAAAAAAATAATGAACGAATCGACAGTACAGAGGACAGGCAATTGCTATGAGACGAGAGTGGTTAATGCATCAAGAAAAGCGAAGGAGGGCGGGGCGGGCGAGCTACACCCCACGGGGCGCCGCGGCAGGGAACACGGCTGTTTATTCTACGGCGGCAACTCGGCGCGGCGCGCGCCGGGGCCCGCATGCTGATGAGGGGCGCAGGTGAACCCCGCGGCGGTCCCCCCCCCGCCCCTCCACCTGCGCCTCGGCAGTCCTCGCGCGTCCGCACGCTGCATTACGGAACTTGCCAACTCGGAATATTATCGGATTTGGCAGCCTTCGCGGCATAACAAACTCCCACGCACGCACGCTCGGCCTTCGCGGCGCGGAATCCGTGTTCCCCTCCCCTCCCCTCCCCTCCCCCACCCCTCCGCAACAAGCGAAACAAGCGCAAACAAATGAAAACGCCGCTCTCGTTCGTCTCGAGGGCGATCGACTCCGGAGCGCGGGGTCGCCCCGCTAGAACTGGGGCGCAATCGAATCTCGCGGAAACTTTTGAACTCGAAAGTGTCGCCCTCTGTAATCCCCTCGCTCGCTCTCCTAGAGCCGACGGAAATTAAGAGAAATAATAAAAAAAAACATAAAATCCCGCGAGCGGACGAAATTAAAAGAAAAAAACATTCCTGTTATTTCGTTTTTAATCATTCGCCGGATGCAGATGTTAATTTGAGGCTTGTGGACGCCCACGTCGATGAAGGGCCCTGGGGGCACTTCGAACTCTGCCACCAACTTGAGTCTTTGACGCCCTTTAAGCCCACTGAAAAGCCAACAGAAGTCTCTTATAAGCTGAACCGAAGTATCCAAAGTTCAAAGAGCGTGAGCGTTTGGAGACAATGGGATAAATAAGCAAATATTTGACGTTGGCGGTGCTCGAAGGTCCTTCAAAGCCTTTGCTTGCTAAGAGCCAATACACGCCCTTTCAGGCAGCGAGGGCACTTTCCCCAATCGTGGAGTTTGAATAAGATTCTAACTTTCGCTTGAGAGATTCAATCCGGCATGAAGAAAGGGCGCCGCTCCTACTCGAACTTCTATTTTCCCATTCGAACGTGAAAGCGGACGATGGTATGAAAATCAATTGGAAGCAATGACCGAAGATGGAATGAGGGAAAAGGAAAACGAACATTAAGGGCATATTTGCAAAAAATGAGAAGAGGAGTAATACAATTTTCGAATTGACAATTTATCAACCAATCCATACATTTTCAAGCACCCCTCAAAAGCTTACTCTCTACGAATATTCAACGTAACTAGACATTAACGTAGAAAAAATGAGCTCAAAGAAGTAGAAATAGAAATACTTAAAAATATCATTGAAAAAGCATTCACTTTCAAAGAAAAGCAGAAAACTCAATTTGCTAAACATCTAGTTTGTTGAATACCATACATCTAGTTTGTAGAATATCTCACGATATTTTTTACTTCCCTCCCTACTCACTTTATTTCGAAGTCCAAATGAAAAAGTCTTTAAAAAAATGCTGGAATACGTAGCAAAAAAATCAAAAAATTACCAATGTAAATAAATGCATTGAACCTATAAGATGGACTTATTTAAGTGTAGGATATTATTAAGTAATGACTGTTCACAAACGATGTACTTTCACAATTTCCTTCGATGGAAAAAAACAACAACAAAAAACGACGCAATAATTATTCGGAAAGAAGAAGTACTTAACACAACCTTGGCAGCAACACCTAAATGAATTTTTTCAACATCACAAAGGAATGAATAATTTAATCAGAGTCCACTGCATTTCCCAATTATTCCTAATTTTTATTTCCCCATACCAAAAGCCGTGTCGCGGCGACTAAGTGAAACGTCATCCGGCTGACGGGCCGTCGGGCGGGTGATCGAGGCTCGACAAATTTTGACGTCTTGCAGCGGCGACAAAAGCCATAAGCCCCTGGCGGCGGCGATGGAGGCGGTGGATGCAGCGGCGGCGGCGGCGGCGGGGGGGACGCCCGGTCCAGTGCACTGACGCCAGCCCGAGCGTCGAGAGGCAAAAAGCGACAGGGCGCCTAAATCTCACCGCTGTCAGCCCCGCCCCCTTCCCCCTCCGGGCTGCCACTCAGCGCCCGCCGCGTCGGATTTCCCCGGGCCACGCGACTGCACCGCCGGGCGGAGAGGGGGAAAGAGTGTGTCTAGGGCGAGAACGGTAGCGTGAAGACGCAGACGAGAATGACGAGTGAGACAGATGGCTGGAATTAGGGAAGTAGGCCTATCCTTCTGCTCGTGGCGCGCTCAGGAAAAAGACACTGCGAATGTTCGGAGTTGGCAGACATTAGGTAATCAAATTGGATATGGTTGCAGAGAAATGGAGTAAAGGACGAAGAAAACCACCATTTGTGATAATCTAAAGCAGCTAAAGACGGTACACTACGTGGTGCATTTACAGAAGTTCTCGTACATGCCAGGGAAAGGCGCTGGAGAGAGGAGTGTGTCGCAAATCTCAGAAGCTTTGAGCGATCGCTTGGTAACGAGCGTCAGTCGACGGGTGGGCGTCGGAGAGGGGTTGGAGTATTGTGGGCGGCAATTGGGGAGGTGTCGATCTGTGGTTTGATCTGCCGTGTACCAGTCGGTTGGTTGGTGAGACGGTCGGGAACAGTAGTTCGGTTGGTGATGAGTCTGACGGTAGTAATGTCCCTCGGTGACTACTCAGTCGGGGTAGGTATGTCCGGGTAGGCCTGTCGGTGAGTGTTCTAGGGAACGTTGATGTCGGTGCTTGGATATGTCCGTCGGTGGTTGTGTCGACCGGGAGCGAGGCTGACTGGCAGGTGTGTCTATGAGGATGGGTGGGGGTCGGTCGGGCAGTTGCAGTCCGAGTCCACATGTCGGGCGGTCGGAAGAATAGCCCACCGAGCGACGGATTTACGCGGACGTCGAGCATAGGACGAATCTCCGGCAAGTCGTCAGCGTCGTGCGCTGCCCGACGTGACATCCCGCGACGCGACGCGGTGCATGGGCCGCCCATCTCCCGCCGGCCGTGTCGCTGTCCGCGCGCGTTGCTGGGACGTGTACTCGAAACGCGAGGGGACGAGGAACAGCTTTTTCACTGTATGCCAACGCAAATTGGACTCTCCCCATGTCCTGTCCTTGCAATTCCCACATATTTTATTCCTCGGTGAAGGTTTTGTCAGGATATACATTCGATTATACTCTTCTCTTTTCATTTGTATCTTCATCCTCACATCTACATTCGTTTTTTTTTAACCAATCAATTAATCAGTTTGTTGATCACGCACATTCAATAGACACAGAGGGAGTAATACGACTCGTAAAATGTCAAATACCATGGTATTGTCGGTGGAATTCTACAGGCGTTCGGCAAGAGAATGCCTGCCCGGCATTACACCCGACTGACAGCTCTCTGCGAGATCGCAGGTCGCGCACGCAGATCAGCCTCCCCACTCCCCCTGGAGCCTCCGCCTGCACCCAGAGGCCTGGCTGCACAAACACGATCCATCACGGCGTTTCACTGACACGCCGCGATCAATACCCCCCGCGAGCCGCCGGAAGAATAAAGGGGCGTTCGGAGCTTACAATCGGCGCTGGAAATCCCTGAACTTTTTAATAGGAAACGGCTTAGAGCAGCGAGAAGCGGCCTCAGGATTTTTCCCTCCTTGGCGGGCGGGCGCTTCTCAAGCATTCATCACGGGCGCCCGTTCGACGCCCGGGGCGTAATCCTGGCGGAAAGGGGAAGAGCTTTTTTTGCTCATTTCCGACGTGTTTCCGCAGAGCGCGCGCCGCGGGGCCCGGCCGCCCGCCGCGTCGCGTCGCGTTGCGAAGCGGGCAGATCGCATTCAGCGCTTTCTGCAGCGGGGGAGGCGGCGGCGGCGGCGGATGAGGGACACAATGGAGCCGCGGGCGGCGGGCGAAGGAATTGGTGACAGGTGCGGGGGTGGCCACGCGGAAGAGGCGCTGAACACGGCGAGAGGGTGAACTGAGCGTGAAGAGGAGTTGGAGGGAATAGGAAAAGGAAAAGAAGGGAGCAGGGGTAGTTGTGGTGGTGGAGAAGCAGACAGGCGTACGGAAGACATGTTGCTGAGTAAAGTTAATGCTGCTGAGAGGTTCAATGAGTTGATGTATAACAGAATAGATTTGAGTGGGGTGATGAATGGGAATAGAGCGGGGAGAGGGTTATGTAAAAAGAAATGGGAAATTGGGATGCAAGTAAGTGGATAGATAATTGTGTGTTATAGGCAAATGAGAGGGCGGATAATTGAAATTTTAGATGGGTTTATGTGTTGGTAACTGTGTAGGCGAGCAGTTGAGTGAAGGGCTGGGTGCATATGTCGGTGAGAAAGATGGCAATTGGTCACGAGAAGACACGTGATCAAGCGAGCGAGAGGACGTGCCGAGGATGAGGATGAGTCTTCGGGTAATATTTGTGAGTCGGGGAGACTTGGAGTATTTAAATAAGCTGATGCATAACAGGTTATCTTGAATGCGAGGAAATTGAATGAATGAGCGAGTATGTGATAGGGAAACAGAGCGGTTGAGTAAGTGAGAGGTAAGTAAGTAGGTAGGTAATTGTTAGTATGGATAAGCAGTGTGCAGAAAATTGAGTTATTGATTAGGCGAGTGGGTTGGTTACTGGGGACGAGTATCTATGCGCGTAGATCGCCGAGAAAGATGATATAGGCCAAGAGTAGGCAAGACAACGAGCACGCACGTGTGAGAGACCAATCGCGAGGGCGAACAAGCGGACGCACCAGAGCCAGAGGATGAGGATGAGGTTGAGCCTTCGGGGAAATGTCTTGAGAGAGCGAGAGAGGGAGAGATGACGTAGAGAGGCTGAAAAAGCTCCACGCACAGCCCACCGCGTCGTTTGGGCTGCGAAGAGAAGCCGCCGCGATTTGATGAACTGCGCTTATTAAGAGAAGCGAGACGAAAACTCTATTACGCGGCCCGCGCGCGGCGTTGATGAGAAAGGATTGGGTAGTTTGGGGCGGGCGGAATAGTGGTGGTGCGCTCTAAAGACGCACGCACAGTACCTAAAAAAGCGTAGAGTAAGCCAAAATACGTATCAGCAGATGGAAATGGAAACGAAAAGCGGTAAAGCGAGAGAATTCTAGAAAGATGGAAGTAAGAATACTAATACAATTACAAATAATATAGACGTCCGAAAATATAGTAATATATAAAATCAAAATAATTGTACGATGTTGTGTGTGTGGAACAGCTATCAAGAAACCGTTATTGGTTTCTGTTATGACGGGGATTGGACAATGGTCATGGAGGGTGCGGCGCGGAGCGACGCAGAGTTCCAGCAGAGAGCCAACGCGACGACGGCTCAACATGCAATAGGAACACCGCAGCGGGCGCGCCCGAGTGCGGTGGCTAGAGAGAGGACAGGGGCGGGCGGGGCAGCCTGTAGAACTGCGTAAGCTCTTAATCCGCGAACGCGGGACCTCGCGGTTTGAAGAGCACTCGTCGGGCGCGGAGCAGGATAAATACGTCGTGTTCGGGAGTTCTGTGCGGGCCTCTGCTACTCCTCCGGCTGCTACTACTTCCCCAGGTCCTTTATTTCGGGGCGGCTGCCGCGCACGGCGCCCTTTCAGCCCGCGATCGGGGGAGGCGCCGGGAAGAGTCCCCGTCTAATTAAAAAGCGGCGAGAGCGACGCCCGATCGGCGCTGCGGTGGCGGCGGGGAGGGGGGAGGGAGCTGGGGGGCGGGGCTTTGGACGACGCGGCGCTCCGGCGCCCGCCATCGGCCCGCCCTCCGGGCGAGTCCTGCCGCCGCACGTCACCGCTCTTAAAGGGGCACTAATGGATGCCTTCCGGTCGGTCGGCGCGGCATGGCGCGGCAGTGTCGGTGGGCGAGGGGGCGGGGCACGGCGGGGAGCGGTCGAGTGCGGAGAGGGCCGGCGGCAGCGCTGGGATCGGGGAGCGGCGGTCACGCGGGCGGCGGCGGCCGGGGGCAAAAAGCGATGCTCGGCAGTGTCCGGTGGGCTTCACACGCGATCCCAAGGCGGCAACGGCGGCGTTTGTGGTCGCTGCTGGGTACCCAAGAGCGGACAAAGAGATTGCAAGACCTTGTCACGTACGAAGGGGGGAAAACTCTCGTTGGAGATTCTCCAATCTGAATTAGATTTCCCTCTTCAGGTTACAATTGAGCTTGATGGCTGGAAATGTCTTACGATATTTCTCTGAAGGGATTCAATTGAGGACTGGGTAATATATTTTGTAAAAATCATAAAAATTGAAATTTTTATAGACTTCAAACCAAAAAAGTTTTACTCAATTACCCATTGTAAATGCGTGAATTAATAATTCCCGTCACCAGAGCTGACCTCAGTTCCTATCTTAAATGAGATTTTGTGTTACCTGTATGTGACTAAACAGTATTCGCATATTTTAAAAAGTTCTAAAAACTATTCACAAGTAGGACTCAACGACTAACGTTTCCACTAACAAAGTTCCGACATTAAACCATTTTTTGAATATGATTGTATCTGATATTTTTTCTATTTTAGGAACACCAAATGAATTATTTTCAATAAGCTCCTGACCGGTCTCCCGGAATATGTGGTAGTGTAGTGCATGTTAGTGTAAGTGTGTGTGTAAGGGGAGGGATAGGACAAGGAAGAGGAAGGAAAGATCGCGCGCGGTCCGTGGCCCGTTTGGTAGGGTACTGCTCCGGCATTCGCCTGGTGTTGATCGGAGAAACCACGGAAAACTACCGCTCAGAGCAGCCGGCCGCTAGAATTCTCCTCCAGACAGCGACTGAATTCGACCTAGCTGAGAAGCTAGTGTGGAAAATCCTGCCGCCGTGGGGAGCTGGAACCTGGGACCTCCCGGTCAGAGGCGCTGCAGTGACATCAGTTGATGCACTGAGCTACCACTCCCGGTAAGACGTGTGGCGAGGGAAAGCGCAAGGCGTGGGTGGGAGGCGGGGGAGGGGGAGTGTCCAGTGCCGGAGCGGCGACCGTCCGGCCTCCGCGCGGCATCCCCGCCCCGCCCCGCCCCGCGTTGGAGAACCCTCGCGCGCTCTACTTGTTTGAATAGGGTTAAACGAGGGTTGAGGACGCCGTATTCGCCCAGACCTCGCCCGTCCTCCGCTTAATAACCTCACTTTGCACGCTCCCCCAACGACAGCGTCATCCCAATCACCGTGCGCTCCAAGCGGCAAAAGCTGCAGCGAAACTCCGCTGAGGTTGCGGCCGGTGTCACGAGAGTGCTTGATTTCCTCACGTTAAACTCGGCTACTCATGTCCCTGATGCTCTACATGTGCCTGGGTTTGACTCATGGGTTTCAAATGACGCTAACAATTTTTGCGCAGTATAAATTACCCAATTACCAATATTACTCACCAAAATATCCACACATCCTGTCTACGAAATTAATCAATTGAAAGGCACGCCTCTAAATTTTCGACAAAAGCGAGATAATCCTAATCCACATATCGATTATTACCTTTGTGCGAGATTTGTTGTGCTGGTGTTGCAAACGATTCTTTATTAAGGAGACGTTACTTCTTTACTGTTTCGAGGAATGTCGAATTGAAACCCGTAACTTACTATTTCTCAGAATGAACTTGTGGGATCAGGCATACAGCCATGGCCTTTAATTATTATTTGAGAATTTTCGGGAAACATTAAAGGATTACATTTCATTCAGTATTTACGAGACGTACGCTAAGAGAACAAAATGCTGCAATGAGGCGCCCTATAAAATAGAGTGTACAACTAATAAAATGACTCAATTCCATGAAAATTCATTCAATAAATATGTGAGAAAAATACTTATGTGTGTACTATTTTGTACATATTTGTTCACAATTGTGTATGTAACACAAATTGTAAGATACTCAATTAGATTACACAATTTATAGTTCTCCCTCGAGAAGACTCACGGGCGTATTGGAGGCGATAAGGAAACGAGAGGGCCATCCTCTCTATTCACTTAACCTGAGATAATGTGATATAGTTGACTCAGCCACTGACGAGCTGGTGCCTTACATGGCCCCGGTGTGCTTGGTGCTGCTTTCTGATTGTAAATGCCAGAACTGAATTTTAATCCTAATGTTTTTCCAGAGGAAGGCTTGACGTATACTATCCTCATAAAAATGCATGTTTGTCGTATCTGGTTCTAACCGCCTCATTTGACGAAATAAATTTATTTTAAATAGAGGCATCAGTTACATTAATAACACTAATAACAAGAACCAATGTGAAATTAATTACCGGTAACCGAACGATGTGAATCATGTATACCGTCATACGTTAAATAGACCATTGTAGAAATCACGACCGTTAATAAGTTGTAGGATATGGATCACGGGATCGGTCAATTAATGAAAGACACTATGTGAAATTAATTACCGGTAACACGGCACGATGTGAATCATGTATACCGCATTAGTTTGCCACATTACACAAAACACATTAGTTTAATATAGAGTTGCTGAAGCACACAAGTCCATTGCAAGTCCGACCAGGGCCACGGCCCGAAAGAAGTTTCTTCTAGTTCTCTATATTGGAGTTGGGCTGTAGGCGAACATGATGTTTGACCAGGTTGTGTATTAGTAAGCCCTGATGAATGAATTAAATATTCCGAAACGTTGGCAAACGAATGTGTTTCATTAACTGACCGATCCCGTGATCCATATCCTAATACGTTAAATATTTGTAACGAGAAATTTAGAAGCAAAAGCCCACTCCAATGAAAACTTCGCAAAAACGAGCAACCAGCGTGCAAACATTGGCGACCGGGACCGTCTCCTCAGAGAGAGCAACGCGCCAATGCCGAGTCGCACGCACCCGCCGCAGCGCTGCGACCGGAAGCGAAGGAATTAAGCGGGTCACTTTTGAGAGGATTACACGGCTCCACTAATAATTTTTACTCCTTCCTCGAATTTAATTTACGAATTAGGGTTTATTAAATTAAAAAGACTTTGTTAATCTCGTCCCGGGGCTGAGAAGGATTGAGGGCGGTATCGGGGCGGAGGAGGAGGACTAAAAAGAGGAGGAGGAGGAAGAGGGAAGAGGAAGACGAAATGCGAAGAGATGGGAGCGTCCCGGGGAGTTCCTGGTAGTAATTCGGCGTCGGAGGCGGCCTCCGGCGGGAAACGAAGGAAACTGTCGCTGCAACGCCGGCTTCTTATTGGTTGGCCCGGAAGAAAGGAGGATCGGAAGTGGAGGGGGGGGTGAAGAGGGAGGAGCCGACTTTTTGTGATCGCCGGCGCGTCAAATATTTAATTTTCAGTCTCATTAATACTGTTTTAGCCGAGTTGCGCGACTGATAAACGCAATTAGCCGCTGGCTCGCCGCGAGCGGAAACTTGGGCAAGTAGGACGTCGACCTACTGACGAAGGGTCGGGGCAGCGGGATGGAGATCAGCCCCGGGAGGCGGAGCGGGGCGGAGAGACGAGGGGGGGAAAAGGGGGGGGGGGGGCGACGCCCGAGGGACTAGAAGCGGGGCGTCGAGGCAGGCAGAGGGATGGTAGGATCGGAGGCGCCGGGCCCACAGTTGAGGCTCTGGCCTTGGCAAACATTCATGTCAGACCTCTTGACAGAATGATGGAATTCCAAACGCCTGAAAGGTTGGAACGAAAGTTGGTTCCACGTATGATCCAAAACGTTTTCGTTGCAGTGGCATGCAAGTTGCAGCTCATTGCAAAAAGAACCCGTGTAAAGTTACCATGCCAATGAAATGGACAACACTGTTATTATAATACGCCTTATAATTAGTATAGCAAAATACTAGTATTCTTCTGAGGTTCAAATTAGACGTGACCGATTGCCTGTAATGAAACCAAAAGAACTTTCGTTCCAAACCAATAAAATATGATTTAGTATTAGATGGGATGATCATAGTGTAATCCATGAAAGCCTTCTCCGATTGAAAGTATTGATGTCATAATAGTGATGTACATAAATTATGTGATGTCAAAACACTCGATTCGATACTCGTCTACTTTAAAACAAGTTCCTGTCATTGAGGTGACTCATGAATTCTGGATTCGAAATTATATACTTTCGTTTGAATGTGAAATCATTTCATTTCGATTACAAGCCCCAATGAAACACAAAATCTAAAATACCACGTTCTGTATATTTAAAATAATTCACAAGTGGAAATATCTTTGCTTATTAGTTACATAGTACACGAAACGCACTACATGCTTCAGTCATAAAATTGAAATGTAATAAAATCGACTTGCATTCAAATTGCTTTCACAGTGATCAGAGGTAGCCGTGTAACAGAAACATTACTGAATAGGCGTTATTGCGCGCTATCAGTGAAAATGCAAAAAAAGTGGTGGCGTTGCGATACTAAAATACGAAACAATGTGGCACGTTTTACTATCACAGGAAAATGCATTTTAATACATAAGAGTTAACAGCCGAAACCATTGCCAACTTTTTGTAGTTCATATAAAAATTAAAAATCCTCCAGCAATAAAACATTTTGGAACTCTCACCATTCCGTGAGCTACACGAATCTGCACTCCGTAAGCATTTTAACAGAACTGCGGCCAACCGAAGACGGGTGGGTCGCTGCTGACCGTGGCCAGTGGATTTTGCTCGCGACAAGACACAGTAAGGCTTTCCGAGGAAGGAGGTGCAGTGCTTTAAGTTGCGCTTCTTTGCCGGAGATTTATGGCGAGTGAAAGAGCCTTAAATGCATGGCCTGGGAGGAGGAATCTAGAAAATTCAAGTCCCGTTTCTATTGATCAGCACTTTCGTATAGTGGATACTTTTAAGGGGTTAGTTAAAGTAAAGCTGAACATCTGGTATCCGAGGTTCGTGGCCAAGAGGCAATTCCGTAAGTAGAGGCAGAACCATTATAACTTTTTATATACTACTCGTCATACGATTCGTACAATACGGACGTTTTACGACATTGATCGGATTACAATATAAAGAACTGATAATTTATTCTGGAAATAAGGTATCAATACAAAACAGCAATTAGATATTAGAACAAAGTTTCAGTAGAAAAAAACTGAACAGAAGCAGAGGGAAATGATACAACGACTCCTCTGCGATCTATTTCGCTATTATCTTCAAAATGTTTTGGACAGGGGAAATGTTGCAAACCAGAGACGTCACAAACCCGAGAAACAAAAGGTGTTTCAGGAGTCAGGCACAAACAATCGCCAAGTAAACAGGAGCACAATCGCGAACAAGAGAACGTTCGAAGAAGCGGCTTCCCTTCCAGCAGAAACAGTAACCGCCGGAGCTTGCAACGTACGCCCCACGCCGCATCCTCCGCGAACTACAGAAGTCAAGCGATCGGCAGCCGCACCAAGCCCGCGCTTCTCTGTTCCTCATCGGGCCGCTCAATTTATTCCCGCGAAAATTCCTTTTTAAGTGGAACTCCACTTACCCGAGCTGCGCCGCGGCACAGGGGGTGGAACGGGGAGGCTGGGTGAAGGCGGGGGAGAGGGGAGTCGGCGCGGGCCGAGGGCGGTCCTTTTGTTTCCGGATCGGGATATTTCGAACCGCCGCCGCCGAGTTGCGACGGGGAAGTTCGGGCGGTTGGGAGACGGGCCCTCAGCTGCAACCGCCGCCGTCGCTTTCTTTCGAGAAAGCCCGCCCTCTCCCCCCCCCGGGGAGACTCCCTTCGGGAGTCGCGGACTCCAAGTTTGCGAACAATATTAATGAGATCTCGAAATTAAATATTCCTCTCGGCGGCACGGCTGCGGCGACGGAACGTTTGGGAACCGCTTCGGCGGTCGCGACTTAACGTTTTAACGAGTCGGCTCAGATCCATCAGCAAGTTAGATTTGTCTGCTGGAAAGTTGTGGCAGCGCGGGCGACAGGGAGGCTGTGCTGTGACTGCCGCTGCATTCCGTCGGTACTGACGATTCATAACTCAATTAATAATGAGCACAAGAAATACACATAGTTTCACATGCACATTTTTTTATGAACAAAGACTACTAAAGAAATCGTCGAAATTAAATCGCCCAAATCTGCCACTTATTGAAATATCCAATGCTTGTAATCGTATTTCCCATGAACCTTCGTCCCTGATGATTCATTACCCAGTTAGTAATGAGAGCGAGAATTAACAATAGTTTTCACACGAGATACTATTTTTTAAAAATACACGTAGTACATTGGTCAAAACATCAAATTTCAATCGCTCAAATCTACCATCCATTGAAATATTGAATGCTCGTAATCGCGTTTCCCATTGATCATCGTCGCATTTTTTTTTCAGAATTTGAAACAAAAAGCCATCCGGGATGTATTAGAGATTTTCCGTGTGCTGCAAAGCATGCCCAACTTAATTTCATTTGTGTGTATAAACTAATAACGTTCATTTTTATAACTTGTTTTTCATAATAACTGGTGCATAAAAGGCATATTGTATCGTGAATACCGACCCTCTATTCACTATGTACAAGTTGTCAGTAAAGGGCAAAAAAGCTTTTTAGCGCAAACATGCGACGTGACATTTTCGAATTTTATAAGTTGGACAATATTAATAGACTGTTGTATGAAGGGAATAATATATTGGAGAAGTTATGAAAACAGCGGAAACGAAGAATCTATTTCATTTTGCACGCGAGCGTAATCGCTACTGTGTACGATCTACGATGCGATGCGTCTCGTTGGCTCTTCGCCGCCATCTTGATTTACAGCCCTTCCGGCCAGGAGGCAGAGTACACGCTCCCCAGTTTGCGTTTCGCCGAGGCACATGAGCCATGGAAATTGCAGTTACTAATGCACACGAGGGAAATGAGAAGAGTTTGAAACGTAGTTTGTGAACTGCTGCCCCTGCCAACATCCAAGACCAACTGGGCGGTGTTTCGAACCTGACGTTCACAAAACGAAGAGAACGAGAACGTAAGACCCCTCTCCCCATATCACAAATTTCGCAAAAGTCACCCGATATCCACTATTTCGCCCAGTTTCAAAAATTACCCCTGAAAGTCGGCTGGCGGGGCGCCCGATAAGCCCATAAAATCCCTGCGACTGCGAGGGCGAGGCGAGGGCGGCATGCGGGCACCCTTCCCCGAGCGCCCCCCCCGCCCCCCGCTGCGGCGGCAAGCGGCACGACTCCCGGAAAGCGCATGCTCCCACGCCGGCAGGGCGAGGACAACGGAGGCAGAGAACACGCGCACTTCGGTTTGGTTGGTTTTTTTTTCGTGTTTCCGGCGCGTCAACTGCTTTGGTCATTAGTCCCGTTAGTGTAGTGCATGCTTTTTTCTCGGGAGATGGCGGTGTTCTTCCTCCGCTGGATGGCGAGATCCGGCGTCGACCTACCGTCGGCTAGTGGGATTTCCCCCCTAATCAGGACTCTCCCACCAGCGGAGCGCGGACTTCGGCAGGGCAGACGGATCCAATGCATTGTGGATGCGAGACACTGCACGAGATTCACAAATTTAAAATATTAGAACACGAAGATGTTTGGAAAGAACAATAGGTTTATACTGACTTCGAAACTGAAAGATTGTGAAATTTGTGAGTCTGGAGGACACACATTCCACAGCGGAAAGATAAGTTGGTATAGAAGCAACATACAAGTACTCCTTCACAAGTGAGGGAATCAATAAAATACTATAAAGCTAAAGAGAGTCCTTTGCAGAAGACGAAGAGTAACAAACTTTCGAAAACAAAAAAGTTGAAAGAATATGAATAAAAAGAGAAAGATTTGAAGAGCTGGACGTTGGAAAAAGCAGGAAAACAGAATGCAGGAGCAAAGGGAGTGGGCGTTGACGGGCGAGGATAGGACAGGGGGGGGGTGGCGCCAGAACGGGAAAGGGGGGGCGGCCGGCAGCCGGCGGCGGGGCGGCGGCCCGGTGGCCACCGCGGTCCGGCCAGCGATTGCAACGGGGCCGTAGCGCTATCTGAATGGCTTTTAAATTTGTTTTTGCTCGCGCGCCCGCCGTTCCCGTGCCGATAAGGCACCCTGCGCCATTGTGCCGGCTTGCGGGCGGGTATCTCCCCGCCGCCGCCGCGCCCGTGATGACCGGCGATTCCGCGGCGCTGTTGTGTGCGTTGGTGCTCTGGCGGATTACAAGAACCTACCGCCGAGCCAAGGCACGTGGCTCGCTGCGACCACGCCCCTTTCTTTGATATTACTCCTCCGTTAAACGGATTTCCCTATCCTTAATCCTACCATGGTAATTTGTTTGCTTCAGATATGGCACTCACAGGGCAATCCAATGAAAAGCCAATAACCTTTTAATCAAACATGTAAGGATAGGATAAGTCAACTTGAATTATTCTGCTAAGGCCTATCACTCTTTGGTGGGGAGCGCCAAGGTATAACAAAAGAGAGAAGTAAACATCTTCATTTGTCATTTACACAGCTTGGTCTGTTTCTGAACGTTAATGTTCTGAGAGCAGTTTTTAAATATTATATTAAAACGGATTTCATAAAATTTTGGTGTCCTGTTTAAATCGCTCAAGACAATCCAAATCTGCACACACTCCTGATAACAGGTACTGAAGACTAGGCAAGGTGTACACTGCATATTGCGGGCAAAAGCCTGGATTAACTCTTAAGGAATAAAGAGTTGCAATCAAAATTTCCTCTCGCCTTTAACGTGTAAAATAATAAATTAGCAGGCCCATCGTATAAGAACGATGAAGTAAAGGAAAACGCTATTTATTGCGAGATCTCTCCCAGTAATTGATGCAACACCACTAATTATGCAGTAGGGAATTAGATTAGCTTGAAAAAGATCTCAACCCGATAATTTTTCATTTTTCATTTTTATCAGATCTCGTTAGCGCAAATTAGTCTCGGATGTAAAATTTTTTAACATTAACAGACACAAGTTATGAAAATGACTGACGAACAAAAAGCAAAAAATATGTCTGTGAGGAATTTCTCTGCAAGTACTTCATGAGTCAGCGTAGTACAATAGGTCCATTTTTTCATAAACCCTATTACACGAAACTGAACCTGAGTTCGTAAAAGTAATTATATTTAATAATAATATTGTATCCACATTGCACTTCTTTAATACTATTTTAGCGAGGATTCCAAGTTAAGGTATGCGTGTCTCTATTAATGGTCGGGGATAAGAACTTAGAACAAAAAGAATCATATCCTCTTGAATCTATTAAAATCAATATCGAAATCATTGCAAAACAATCAATGGTCCTAACCACTCCCATGTGAAAAGGTGAGAAAACGCGTTGTTTTGCGAGCGGGGGCGCAGGCATCGGTCTGCGAGCGCCGGGGGGCGGGCCGGACAGCGGGCCTCGAAGCCCGCCCGCATGATGGATGCGGCTCAGGCGGAAGCGCGGAGGAGTCGGCCAAGCGGAGCGCAGCGGGTGGGCGGAAAGGCCACGAAGGGTCGCCGAGGGGAGAAGCTGCAAAAGGAAAGGGAAGAGGAGGAGAAGAAGAAAATAGGAATACGAAAAAACAGGGGAAATGAACAGACCAAGCGATTAACAGTCGTCGAAAATTGACGAAAATTAAGAATGAAATAAAGGGGAGGGATCATAAAAGCGAATGTGAAAGAGGAAGAAGAATGATGAGAGAAGCAAGGAACGTGGAGGGAGGGGAAAAACACTGTATGGGAATACGTTTCCACTAACGAATATACGAGGAGACGAGGGAGGAAAAGAGAAAAGAAAAAAAAAGAAAGAAGGATAAGATAAAGACTAGGAGCTCGAAAAGCACAAGGAAGCACAGTAAGAGTTCGAGACCGAAATGTATATGAAGTGAAGAATAGGTATTGTATTCTACGTGTAGAAATAAGTATAGGATGAAAAAGATTAATAATAGAAAGTAAAATGAGGAATTCGAAACAGTATAGATGAAAAGTAATGCGGAAGAGAGACGTGAAACACCATCGAGTGGCAGCCGAGATAAGAAAGAATGGCGAGTCGCGTATCACGTGCACTTTGGAAGATGAAATACGCGAGGTGCATATGGAAGACATGTCTCGTGGGTGAATGACGTGGAATGGCGGTGGAAATGAAATATGCGATCAGGGACTTCTAGAAACAAATTTAGTGTCGATTCAGATCAAATTCAGAATTGACACAAAAGGTGGCTGGAAAAATAACGTGAAATGTTGGTTGAAATTAGAAGAACAATGTTTATTTATTCAGGTTCGAAAGTTGAAAGGGGTTGATGATCAATAAAACAGATAACAAAGACATTCTGAATTAAAATCACACAATGGAGACACGTTCCTCGTGCTAAACTGAAATAAGAAAAGAAGACTACGAGAGAACATGGGGGGAGCTGAAAGAAAACGCCAATTAAAGAAGACGCGAAGTGCAACACCAGCGAATACGCGAGCCCCGACTACTAACTGGAGGAAGCGCGCCAGAACGAAGTACGTGCTCGGGGCGGCCGGCGCCGCTCGCAGGGTCCCCTCGCGCCCATAAAAACGCGCACCGCGACTTGGCGCGGGCGCGAGGGGCCGGTGCCAGCGGGGACGCGCGGGCTGGCTTCGGCGGCGGCGGCGGGGCTCGAACGAGGAGCCGCAGCCCCGGCGACGGGGAGGACGAGTGAGGGCGTGGGAGGGGGCAGGGAAGGGGGCCCGTAGCCTCGGGCCATTAGCGGGCCCGTGCACATAAATACTGCCGACGGCCCGCCCGTCCGACAGTTTGCCCCTGCGGCGGCCTCCGCCTCCACGGCCCGCTGCGCTCCCGCGCTCGCCGGGTTGCGGCCGCTGCCCCTTACTCAACGCCTCCGGGAGGCCCTCTTGCGAGTGGGGATGTGCAAATAACATTTCTGGCTTTCAAGAAAGATATACGTACAGCAAATATTTTAATTGCTTAACTCGACTTCAAGGTGTTCGTGGAAGTTTTAAAAACTCACATGGTAAATAAAATGTTCGAAAAAATGTTTTTATTGACTCTTAAAGCGTAACTTCCAAAAGCGATATCAAAAACATGAAACCTCCCTCAAAACCTATACTACAAAAGTACATTGAAAAAGAAAAAAAAAAAAAATTTATTTTATTAAATTTAACAGCGGGTAAGCTCGAAACTAAAAAATTGATACCTTAATAGCAGATCTCGTCATGGAGATCTTATTAAAATTACGATTTCTCCATTAACTTCAAATTAACCGGTGAGCAGCGATAGTACCGTGCGCATAATTTCGTAAACGGGGAGTACTGATCTTAGCATTTTAACGTATATTCTGGGCAAAAATGAGACTATTTTTCGGGAATCATGACGTACGAGTATACGCGAGGAAACCAGTGATGAACCTTAAAGAATGATCGTGAAATAAAATACAAATCAAGACGGTCATTTCAAGAAAGTGATAATTACTTACCCCTCAAGTCTATGAAGTTATATAAATTTGAAAATGAAAAGTTAATACGGAACATTCTTATCCCTTTCCACTAATTACGGAATGCTATGTGTGCGAATGTGGTATAGAGATTTATAATTACTCAACTTAATAAACTGATACATCAAAATGCAGGTTTGAAATCAACTCTTTATTTTTTCTCAATTCCAAGCAAAAGTGTACGTGTGAGTATACATGTCTGTATAATTTTGCTATTCATCTCAATGACTTCAAAAGTGTAGTAGACCACGCGTTATTTCCGGAATGTATAAAATGAAAATCGAAACGATTCATTGGATTTGTTACGCACCGTTCAATCCAATTAGTACTGAGAGAGGATAAATAAAATTCGAAATTAAAATGGATATGTTGACATTCCAACAAGGATGGAATGATTATAAATTCTGTTTCTATATTTTGCAACGCGTAAGCAAGAAGTTATTTTAACGCAAAAATATCAATGCATTAACCGAGTGTCATCTCATTACATGGCGAAATGCGTTTGTAAAAAGTACAGCAGCGATTTTTTTACAGGAAAGCCTATTTTCCACGCAAGCTGTTTCATCTCAAAAAGAATTACAGGAAATTAATTTTGCTACTCACATATGAAGCACCAATTATATGTTCACCTCAAGGTTGTGTGGCAGGTACTTACCTGAAAAAGGAAAAAGAAAATACATGAGTCAATGAGCCAATGTCACGAATAACATCTTATCTTAAGATTTAAAAAATGAAACCCCTACATCACGAAACTTCACATAAACCTGCGAATTAAGGCGAAAATTATGGTCCATGTAATAAATATATTGTATGCAATTAATGTTTTCTGTCCAAAAGGGTAACAAATCCGCGAATATCCACACAGCTAATATTAATGATATTACGAAGTTAAAATTAATATAGCATTATGAGAAAAAACGTAAGTAAAAAATACGAAGTAGGTATATCTGAACATTACTACACACAATCTCATTACCCTTTCATAGCAAAGCGAAGTATTTAATAAATGCCTAATGAGTAAAAAATCTGATAGAATCCATTTAATATACTCAGATTAATGTGTGTGAGTTTCACATGAGTTAATTGCAAAGACATTACTCCCCAGAAAAACTATAATAATGGGGCCCCAGCAAATACGTCCGTTAATACGCTCCACACAGCCGAAATTACTCCTAAGTCAATATATCCTGCACATATAGCATTATCGCGTTAAGTTATTACCGTTTTAGCGTCAAGCGAATGGAGTAAGCTGTTGTCGCGCACAACGGGCGCTCGGCATATGTGGAAACATCTCCAATCTGCAGCGGCACGCGCCCAATGAGAAATGTCGGAAACAAGCGATATAGCATCCGGAGGCGATCCGCCGCCTCGTCGGGGCGGGGGCGGGGAATACTAGATCAATGGGATTAGGAGGCGGGCGGGCGACCGGGGCCGGGGACGCGCGCGCAATTAGTATTATTGCAGCCCGGGATAATCCGGGCGGGCGGCGCGGGACAGCGCCCCGGGACTGGGCGGGGGGGGCGAGGGGGGGGCGGGGAAGTGGCCCGGGAACGACGGTCGCGATGGGTCGAGGACGGCGCAGAAGCTGAGAGATGCGATTATAGCGATGGGATCGGGGGGAGCGGAAGGCCGGTGGAGGTGGGCGCAAAGACCGGGTTGTGGCTGTTCGACGAGAGAGGCGTATGGCCGGGCGAGGTGTGAGACAGAAGCGGTGGGAACGGGGGAAAAATGGACTAGCGAAGCCGACAGTGAAAGAAAAGGCGTTGGCTGGCAGACGACTGGGACGTGGCGATGTCAGTAGGGAGAACGATCGAGCATTGCAATGATGAATTTAATGATCCCACAATGGTTGTAGTAGCAGACGCAAGGAAGCCGGAAGAATTGTCATGTCAAGGCAAAACTAAAGGCGCTTTAACCGATCGCAATGAAAAGTGAGCCGAGGAGATGGAAATGGATGTAAAAACACCGTGAGAACACGGAGCAGCAAGGACCGATTAATCACATTCGTATTATGAATTCTTCCTTAGTAAAATTTCCGCAGCATGGCTTACAGTTTTGTAACGAAAAATTGATTAATAATTCATTCCTTCCTTCACAATATGAATACACGGCATTAATAACAATTTTCTTAAGAATTTAACATTTTAATTTCGGTGCCTTATCACAATTACAATCTCACATTTCATTGATTACGCCAAACTCCTCAAAGACACCACCCCACTTCGTAAGTGCGTAAAAAGAAGAGCGCGGAGGTGCGGGGGCGGCAGGTGAGTGGGCGTGACAGGGGCGGCGTGGAAGGAGCGTTGGGTGTGGGCGGCGAAGCCCTGAGCGGGAGGGGAGGGGCGCCGGGGGCCATTAAGCGCACACAGGCATCAAAGCGCCCGAGCACCGCCCCGGGCCACACCCGTCGCTCACAGCACCCGCGCATCAAGACGGGTAAGGCAGAGTGCGCGAGGGTGGGGAGTCATGGCCCCCAAAACTCTACCTCCGATCGGCTCACCACTGCCCATACGATGTTGCGAATCGTTAAATGGAAAATAGTCAGCTACGAGTCACTAGCAAAATATCTAGTTATCTTATACCTGGAATGTCACGTGACATTTTCATGTTTTTTTAATAATTCACAAAGGAATATTTGAAAGAAGTTCAGTTAATTTTTAATCACAAACGTCATCGGACAGCAAATTTACAATACTGTTTACAATAAGGTTATTGGGGCATCCTCGCACCCAAGAAATTGAAAACAAGAATAAATGGGTATGTGCACGAAAAAGTATATCCCGAATGATCAGGCAAAGTATAATAAAATACTACTAAAACTCTAAACATACAAACTGTTTTAAAATTTCAACTAATATACTTCATTCTTCATTCTTGCTCAATATGAATAACTTATTCCGCAAGACGCGGGACACAGAGAACCGTGTACGGCTGCCGATCGTTATAAAAACAACGAAATAACCTAAACGCAAGAGAGCGAGGATTGTCGCCCAAATCCCCAGGCGCAATTGTAGAAAATTTTAGTTGAATTTCGCAAATGGAAACTTCAACTCGAAATTTTTCGTTGTAGCGTAACAACTAATTGAAGTACCAAATCAATTCCTTTGCTAGCGTATCATGGAATAACTTTTTATAGTAGAAAAAGTTTAACAAACATTCCTTGAGTCACGCTTTAATAGAAAGTATCTCCATGAAAAAAAAAACAAAAACAAATTATTGACCTAGAACAGTCTCGATGTGAGACAGCTATGAGTAAAGTTTAATTTGTTTACTTCCTCTTTCCCCAGTGAACGAGACCTTTTCAAACCCGAACGTTCTCAGCGAGCGCCACCACGTCTGATCGATTCTGTCCACCGCTACGACACACAATACGAAAAGCGGAACGAGGCAAACACAAATACTCTTATGACCACATCCAAGTTGTTACAGAGGAATCTGGGATTGTCGGAATGTAATATAAAAGATATATGGTTGTTCAAAACATCAGCTCTTTGAAGGCAGTCTAGCTCACCGAATTCCATATGACGCATAGATTGAAAAGCGTAGTTGCAAAATATAATTTCAGGAATTTTATACTTTTTTACGACTTTTCATTCGAAATATTTCCTCGAAGTATTTACCAAAATATGTTATGATCTGAGGGTAATTAATAGTAAAAAAAAATAATTTGTACAAGTAATGAAGCAGTTTATTGTATGACCAATTTTAATATTCAAATCAAAATCATTACTTTATCTCTAACGTGCTGACCTGAAAAGTGCAGTCACATTGACAGGCATTTACGCATTCGCCAACCCATTTGTCACAATGTTTTCTTCGGCAGCGTTTTTCATTCTAACCAGACATCACTGCTGATAAGAAAAACAAAAAATGGCAGGCATGTGACAACCACTGCCAGTGATCGCAGAGAAAATTACTTTCCAGCTTTCGATCTCTGACCGTTTCGCGTCCCCGTCATTTAATGAGAATTTTTTCTCCCCATGCGTTCTTTCACAAGGGAGAGATACCGACTGATCGATTACGACTCCTAACACATTACGAAAGAAAAAAAACGACAGTAGACGACTGTGACAAATAACTTTATAACTACGACGAGGTGGTTGGTTCAGCATGAAAGCACTACGAACGTTCAATAAAAAGTAGGTTAGAAAGTGCCCGTAATATACACGCACGTAAACGCAGAACTTATATGTACTAATATCGTAAGACAGATTTTTCAAAACATTCAAAATGCACATGTAAAATACTGATAAATCGACTAATAACGTGTATCAGTGTCTCAAATAGTCTAAATTTGCAATATAATTCAGAACACACACGAATACTTCTACTTGAGCACAAGGTACTGAACCGGAGCGGTAGCTAAGTGCATCAACTGATGTCACTGCAGCGCCTCTGACCGGGAGGTCCTAGGTTCGACTCCTGACGGCGGCAGGATTTCCGACACTAGCTTTTCAGCTAGATCGAATTCAGTCGCTGTCTGGAGGAGAATTCTAGGGCCGGCTGCTGTGATCGGTAGTTTTCCGTGGTTTCTCCGATCAACACCAGGCCGGAGCAGTACCCTAACAAACGGTCCACGGTTGCGCGCGATTTTCCTTCCTCTTCTTTTTCCTATCCTCTCCTATTACACACACACTTACACTAACATGCACAACACACCCACATATTCCGGGAGACCGGTCGGGATCTTGGAGCCTGTCCCGGCTGGGGCGGCTGGAGAAAAAACATGCACTACACTAACGGGACTAATGACCAAAGCAGTTGACGCGCCCGGAAACACGAACAAATCAATCAATCAATCAAAACAAGGTATTGAAATGAGGTGACCAGTTTCTAGGCGACGGAACGTTTGCTCTGTAGGAAACCATCCTCGCCTAAACGGCTCAGGCAGCGGTTTCAGGTGCGCAAACCACAGAGGGATCGCACCAGGGACCTCCCGAACACGCATCAGCGCGCATCTCCTCCCCATCCTCCCGCTGCCTGGCCTGGAGGAGCTGCGTCCAACGGCGTGCTTACGCCGGCCGCAGGGCGATCCGTCACGGCCAGGGCGGGGGCGGGGCGGGGACGGGGCTGGCGTGGTGGCGAGGCCGTGCACCGCGATGAATGCTGGGTATTAGGATGATGGATGGATGCTACCGACGGCGGCGGTGGGGATGGGGGCGACTGGCCGGCGGGCGCTACGCAAAAAGCGGAAGCGGCCGAAGGGGGATGGACGATCGAGCGCCAGGTCCTTCTTCCCCGAGGGGCTGCCCACCCGCCCGGCGTGAATACCGGCGCCTCATCAAGCTCAGAGAATTTCCATCGGCCGCGCGAAATTGCAGGCTCAGCGTCTTCCTTGGCGGAAGGACTGCGCGGCGCGGCACGGCTGGGGCGCGGGCCTCGTCGTCGTTAAGTGTATCCGGCACCATTTACGGCCTCCACCCTCCTCCGTCCGAGAAGTGGGGTGGTGCTGATTCATGTCGCAATATTTTCCATTACAGCGCGGATAGCGGATAATGCCCGGCTATATTACGTCTGCAATAGGGCGTGTTATGAGTTTTCGCCACCGCGTTCCTGCCTAGTGCGGGGCGGGCCGCTTATCAGGTCGTAATGCTGGGAACTGAGGGAGGGGGTGGTACGGGGCGGCGAGGGTCGATTCTTGACCTCGCGGTTAGGGCGTCACGTGACGGGGGAGGGCGCGGAGGGCAATGCGGGGGCGGCGGGCGAATGCTGTGATCGGCGGTGAGTGGTTCGTTTCCTGTGCAGGATTTGCGGGAGGAAAGGGAATAGTGCCAGGCTCGTAGTCATGGAGATTCTCAGCAGAGAATTTCGTCAGTGTTTGGGGAAGGTATTCCACCATAGCAATTTTATATCTTCAGCACTGAAGATTGTGTTAATCGTTCTAAATATTTTCATTATTAAAACAAGATAACTACCTAATATTGGCAGGCTAAGAGATGGTGCATTTTTATTAAATATAAGAGAATGCTCGACTTAATGAATTTCACGAGCTTGATGAGCACGAGTTTATGGAAGAGAAACTAATGTAAGCTGTGTTTGGCTCTTAATCCCAAACACTATAAGCGAACACTTTATCTCTTCTTTGAAAGTTAATTATATAACATGCTCAATTTAATTTATTATCGTTTAAATACTCACTTGAAAATCTAAAGAAATTACGTATGTATATACGAAAAGGGTTTCCTATCCATTTTCAACGCAATATTATATGTACTGAAAAAAACCTGCTTTTATAAAGAATAAATTCACGACAGTCATCATCCGGTCATTATTACACAAGAAATTTACGTAAGAAGAGAACGTTGTAGGAAAATAAAGTAATTGGTAGTAAACCGCAATCATCGATACAAAGCGTATGTAAAAAACGAGAGAACGCAAATAAAGGAAAGTAACTTTTTGACAGTACAAACACAATACACAATACAGTACAGTAACAATGGACTTTCGAACATTATTCTGATTAGCCTATATACTCCTTCCTACCACATGATTATTTTTGAAAAGGGTCTTGCCCAATTAGTTTATCGCAAAACGTATACAGCATCCAACAGTATCTTGTGGCGTCTCGGCAAACAGGTCCATCAATACTGCCGACAACTCCGAACAAATAAGGAGGACCCGCGGGGCGTCTGCCGGGGCGAAGATGCTGCTCCGCTTTCGCGGGCGGCGTGGGCGAGGCTGCCGCCCACCGCGACGCACGCCCGCCAAACCCGTGCGCGTGCGCGTGGGCGTCGCGGCCGCGTGCCCGACACGTAATTAAAAAGAAGGCTCCAAGTTAGATGGGAAAAGTTCGGCGGGGCGAGGACGGGGCAGGGCCGGGCGGGTACAGAGTCTCGGCCCCACTGGACTTTAATTACTCCGCGTCTGGCGAGCGGCGTCCGTGATGGATCGTGAGGGGCCGGCCACCACTCGCCCCCCGCCCCATGTTTAGTGGCAGACCGGGCTTGAAGCGGGGACTCCGAGTGGTGAAACCGATTCCGAGAAGCTCCACTCCACCTTGGGATAACGAGCGCTTTCCCCAACTCGTCGGCCGTAGATTAGCGTCACGGCGCTTCCGATCTTTTACGAGCTCTTTGTACTTCGTGGCAAACTACCAGTTTTTGAGAACTCGCGTGGACGTTAGTGTAAGGAAGTTTCTCGTATCCACAACAACAATGGGATGAATGGTCCATTACGAAAGGCGAGATGGTGTATAGAAAGTTACAACGATCTCTCTCCTAGATCTACGTGGGCTCTCCCAGTGAACGAGTGCGAATCAAATGTCAGTAAACCTTCTCACGATTTAAAAGAATCAATAAGGTGTGCGTGATTACTCGTGCATAATTTTCGCGAATGTTTTTTGGATTCCAAGAATCCGAAATTACGAATTTAGAATGTAGAAAAAAATAGTTAATCAGATTCATTACCCCATTACTTGGGAACCTAATGCCATATACAGAACTCATTTGTCCTGTCTGACTTATATGCCGTGCCAATGATATCCAAAAGAATGATCCACACAATTAACAAAGAACTTTATGAAAAAACATCCTATTCTGAGATTTCCCTTAAAAAGACTCTACTATTACGAAAGAAATGGAACCGAAAACTATTTGTCCAAGCAGGATCGTTTATTTACGTTCATTAACACCATCAGATATTGAACCTTCTGAGCCATTCCATCTCCTTGGGATTGTCTAGTCTTCTTTTCTCTGTTTTTGATTTTAAGGAACACAGAGCGAATGCCAGATACAAGAATGATTTACGATCTCATTCATGGTAAATTTACTTGTATCTACAGAACCTTCTGTGAGTTTACCACGGTTTGTATCAAACGGCGTCCTTAGTGGTAGCCTGGGTACGCGTTATTGGAGGGTTAGGCGAAGCAGTGTTGCAACCACGCCCCCTCCAGCTGTGGACCTGCCCAGGTCCCTCCGCGCCGAAGTTGGTCTTCGCCCCACGGGGGAAGGAACAGAGTGTGTTAGGAGAAGGGGGAGGGGTAGAGGAACACGCTTGCCGGCGCCAGGTTGGGCCGCTTCTTCGGTCCCTCGGAGCTTCCGGTAACTTCCGGGCGATATCCGGCGCGCCCTGCGGCCGCCTCCGGAGTTAAAGTGGGCGGCAGATGAGCGGGATGAATAGCGCGGCCTTGCGCATGCGCAGCGCGGCGGGAATCGTAGTTCAGCGTTACGAGCGAGCTATTCCATTAGACGCTAACTTGCTTTATCTCGGGGGCTCTTCGGGGCTCACAAATATTGTTCACACAGATGCGTATTAAGATAAGGAACCTTTGTAATGGGGTCTACCCTTTGTATTCCGGCTTTCTTCAACACTGCAAGCGTTCGTGTTTATATACGGCACGTCAGACTTAACGTAATGTTTAAAAAGGAGTCATATAGCAAAATTTCGTTTTAGATAACATTTATTAATGATTCTTTGATTTCCTTGAATACGCGCATACACATATATCTTTCCTATCAAACGCGATTACTGCGACCCAAATTAGAGGCAAGGGACAACTATAAAGTTGAGTAAAAATAATAGAATTCTAATTCAAATGTTTTTGTTGTTGTTTTCCTGAACTATTTCAGAAACGACCTCAACCTACACAGAGCTAAATAGAAAATGGTGAGTACGTAAATTCCTTCAATCAGTTTCATAACCAAAATGCGACGTAAAATATTTAATTTAAAAGATATCTTAGCGATCATTTTTCAAAATTTAATAACGTTAAATACCAGAGCCAGAAGACGTCACTCTCCGGTAATCGCATAACAGTACGTTGGATTTTAATATTCCGAAAGAACCTTGATCCAGAGGTGGCCTGAGGCCCCACTAAGCCGCTGGGCGCTCCGAGGCAGCAAAGCGCATCGGCCGAGGGAAGAACGTTGTCGGCCAACGCGCTTCGCCGAACGCAACGGCATTAGACGGCTCCCGCACGACGGTAATGCAAAAGGGGTGAAGGCGACCGCGCCACTCAGCTCCGCGCACCCGCCCCAGCCACGTCTCCATCATCCCGGCCGACACCCCTACTACCACCGCAATGATTTGATACACCAGCAGAGGGGCAAGTGTGGCGAGGATGACTGTTGTGCGAACGGCGTTACTGGTAGTGGTGACGGTGGAAACTTGTGGCGGTGGCAGCGACAATGGTGGAGGTGAGGGCGGCGGTGATGTGGACAGTCGAGAGAGGGAGGGGGTGGCGTTCGGTGATCGCCGTGGCGGGGTGCGAGGCTGAGTGACGCTGCTTCGCAGTCACCGCCGGCGGGGGGGGGCGCGCGCGCCGCGCCGTAATTATCGACCTAACGAGAGCGAGATCTCGTTTCGGCAGCCGGGCTTCGACCGCACTAATGGTCGGGTCGCGCGCTCTGCACACGAACGTGTAATCTTGCCTCCGCCGCAAGTGCGTATTACGCGACCCCGCGCAGCAGGGGCTTATTATGAAACCTACGTCAATATTACAGCGATTTAACTCAGTTTGTTTAAAAAAATCGACAGTATTAATGCAATGCCAACGAAAATGAGGACGTATTTTCCCATTTTTGGTCGCGGTGTTGATTACTGTCAGACGAGGAAGGGAAGAAACTGGAAATTTGGGACGGTACATTAAACAGTAGTAATAAACGAATAGAAGGGACAGAGAGCGGGAGGAACAAAAAAGGAATAAGAAAACGCGTTGGAAAGAAAGAGTATGAGTTGGCTTCAAATCGGAATGAGAGGATACAAGGCCAAAATGTAGACACCGGAAGGGAAACAGAGGAGAACAAACGAGGAAAGCAGAGTCGGAACCGGAACCAGCAGAGCCTGAACTGGGAGCAGGGAGAGCGAGCGGACAAGAAAATGGAAGAGTGAATCTCGCATTCAGCAGAAGAAAGGGGGGGGGGATGAGAAGGGGCAGGTGAGCAAGTGGTTGCGTGAGAAGGTCGGATTGATGAGTGACTGGGAGTGGGGTGAGCGAGTGGTAAGCGCAAGAGTGAGAGGGCGGGTGACCACGGCATGGAGAACGGATTGGAGAGAAAGAGAAGGAGAGTGAGAGCGGGCGGGTGAGAGGGCAGTTGAGCCAAGTGGTGAGCGGGGGCACGAGGCTAATCAGGGGCGGCGGCCGCAGCGGGAGCGTAAAAACGGCGCGCGCGATGAGGTCACGTCCGCCGCTGGCGCCGCCGGCAAGTGCCCAACTTACGGCCCCCCTCCCCCCCCCCACGCCCCGCGCTGTCGCCTGCGCGAGATGAAGTTGCTGCGCGGCGCGGGGCGTGGAGGGCGCGGGGCGGAGCGACAGCGCAGCGGGCAACTGCGCGTTACCGCCAAGTACACGCGCGCGACGCGGAGCTGCGTCGTGTACGGAGACCCGTAAAACAAGGCCCCAGGAGAAGAGGGAATATGGCTCATGCTTATACGGAAGCAGAGGAAAACGGAGTGTGGTTTCATGCTTGCATGGGAAGAGAGGAAGGAGAAGGTGATAGGTTGTGTGGATAGAGGAAGAGGGATTATGGCTGGGACTGTGGCACTTCTGCATGTGTGAAAGTGAGACACGAAATGCAATAAGCGACACACTTCTTCATACTTACAATGCGTTAAGGTAGAAGTCAATATTTTCGCATGTACACCTAGAATAAATCTTCACTACGAGTTGGTTGGATTCACTTTGGCAGCAGACATGAAATTTTTTTAAGTACGAAAATTACCATCAGTTACAATATTCCGCGATGTCTTCTGGAAATGGTTTATACATCTGAGAATATTGCACTTCTATTCAAGCCCATAATTTACTCTCAATTTCAATGAAAACTTCTACTATGGCAATGTATACGGGTGATGAAAGCAGTTGTAATAGCTGAGAAAATTATGTTATTTTTTAAGCGAGAATTGTTTTCTTAATATTTCAATAATGATGATAATAATAATAATAATAATAATAATAATAATAATAATAATAATAATAATAAAATTCTGTGGCGTAAAGAAAAAAAGAATTACTGCCTAAAATTTAGAATCCGATTTCACCGATAATTCTCATTTCGCTTAAATTAAGTTCAAGTAACCTATTTGATATATAATACATGTATATAAATGGAAAATGATGATTAAAACAAATAAATTCTAATTAAAATTGAACTGTTTCAAGCATTTACTATTTATACAAAATGTTTAGAAAATATTAAAATGCCTAAGAATGTACTGTACTTATTAATAGCCCTTTTTAACAGAAATCCTAAAGCATCATTGCAGGTTCAAAAGAGTCAATTGTAAAAATCAGCATCAACTTACTCATCGTAATAGTTTAATGTGGCATTTGAAACGCTTAAAAAGACAAATAAAACAGCAGAGGAAAAAGTGGGTTACTCGACGTTTATTGCAGAACAGACGCATCATACCCAGAAATGAACCCGAATACATTTCTGGAAAGGCGGAACGGCAACGTAAGCACATTTCTCTTTCGAACGAACGCAAGCAAGTTATCATGAATGCAGAGCAACGCAAGGAAAAAGGGAAAATAAACGGTCTGCCTAATAGCTGGTGTCGCTGGCTTCGTCGGGAGCAAATATGCATTTGCTTTAGCCGTCCAAGAGCGCGCGCAACTAAACGATGCAAAGTAATCTCCCTAACGAGGAATAATTTCTGGTTAGCGTTTTGCGCTATTTTGTTTGCAGATACAATTCATCTCCGATGCGTTGGGCTGCATTTCAACGAATGAAAGATCTTCCGCACGTGCTCGTCTATGATGAATGTGAACTTGTTAACTTTTAATACAAATTCGGCATAATGTATATTTCATCGGTGAGATACTTGAATAGGATGTCGAAAGGTTGATTAAAAATTAAATTTGGAAATTAATTTAAAATTATGTTAATGGATCCAGAGATAGTAACATCGATAAATTATGTAAATACAATTTAAATTCTGAAGGCTAAATGTCTATTTTTGTAATCTGCTTCATAAAATGTTTTTTGATCCTTTACCACAATAAGTCCAAAGCCGAGTCAATCAATTATTTTTTACATGTTCATTTTGAAGGCAGATTAATTGTTTATGTTGGTTGCTAGAATGATTACGCACCGCTGAACTTTAAAAGTAATTCAAACAAGATGACGACGATGATAACATCCGAAATTTTACTTTTCCACCACGCAAATCATTCAGAAGCGACAAAGAGAAAACTTCCGCGTATGCAAAATCACTAAAGGGTAGCACAATCGCCTCCAACGCGCACAAATTTGCAACCCCTGCGTCTCGTGCACTCGTGAGGCTTCCTCATCGAGAGCCATCAGCCGGCGCAGCTGAGAGCCCGCAGCGCGGTCCACCAGTCGGCCCGGCCTGTGGGCGGGCGGGGCGGGGGGCGGGGCGGGGCGGGGCCGAAATCGAAGAGCGCCCGCGACCTTTCCGCAAGCGCTTTGGCCGGCCGGGGGTGGAAAAGGCGGTGCGCAGAGCGGCGGGAAAGGGGGGTGGCGCGGGACGCATTGGTGGTGGACGTAGATGGGCGGGGGTAGTGGCGATGACCGATTGTAAGGGAGTCTGAGCGACGAGGGACACGGATGGTGGCGTGATCAGCCATGGTGTGTGTGTGTGGGGGGGGGGGAATGCGCCAACAACTTTTCTGGTGTGAATTATTTTTCCTCCCTTTGGATGTTAGGAGATTCTGAAGCTGCGGTGTTTGTCGAGGGCACTAGGGCCGGCAAGGAAATGGAGGTGAGGTGGGAATAGACGAGGGGTGGCGGTATGACCTGCATGGGAAGGATAGGCGATGGGATGAAAAGATGGATCGGAGCCGGAGGGGAGGGGGCAGAGGAGAAAGAGGAGAGGCGGAGCGCAGGGAACGCGTGGCGGACAAGGTCAGCGGGGGCGGGAGGCAGCGGGGGCGTGGCGTTCGGCGCACAGGTGGGGAAGTCGGAGAGGCCGAAAAGGCTGACGCCATTGTAGCGCTTGGAACCGCAGCGGACGCTCCTGTGCAGCGAGTGGCGCGTTGCGGTGGAACGCCGAGATAAGTTGCGACCGGTGGCGACAGCGAAGCCGCTCAAGAGCGCGCCACCGCGATTAGCTACTGCGAGGCAGACGCAAGGAAGAAAGGGCGTTCGCGTCATCTTATTAACGATACTTGAATAGTTCTCGGCTTACGTAATAGACGCGAAAGTTCGTTAATTTCAAGCATGTAATTCTGTTAATAGATACTACGTCAGTCTCTCGAGTCATTATAATGCCACTTCGTTTTCTGGTGTGGAACCCTCATCCTGCCGCCAAATTGAAATTTGTTTGCAGTTTGTGATGCTGCGTAGTTTGAGAAGCTGAATAATTGTAGCATACTTTCACCAAGAGCTGCTTAGAGAAAACTTGAGAAGGTGAACGGCATTCATCAAATTACGTAATAATGAAAAACAAACAATTTTACTAAAATGTATAGCTTCGAATCTTTCATCCCTTAATTTACAAAACCGCAATGGTTTTACACGAGAATTCAATAATAAGTAAGGCCATCAACTAGCAGGCAATCTGAAACAACGCTTTCCGTCCTTGCACTCGTAATTTCTAAAAATGTGTCACGAATGCGAAAGAATTACAGTATACTTAATGTTAGTCTTTAATTCTCAGAACACCTTTGAATATATGCCATGCTCTGAAATAAGAGTCAATTCAGTGTGTGTAGGCAATACAAAGCTTTAACAGCGTACGTCGCCACAAAAATAAACAAGAGCAATCCGCACTCGATACATGTTCTCCCGCCCCAAGAATAGACTGCAATACGCGTGCAGCGGCTCACCACAGCGCCGGCTGCGCAGCCCCGCACCAAATATCCCCTGGAAATAGTGGAGCCACTCAATTAAGGCTAAATGCCTTCCGCAAAACCGAGCAGTAAATTCGGGGAATATTGCCGCTTTTAAATATCGCCATTACAAAGAAATTAAAAAAAAGCTTTCAATACCTGTACTTCCCTCTCCCGCGGCCGCCCATACCCGCACGATAATCGGATTACGGGGGTTATTTAGAACAGGTATCACCTCGTCTGTTACGGCGCCGGGTGACGTGGAAGGAGGGGTGTGTGGTGAGCGGTGAGCGGGGTGGGAGGTTCGTTTCATGTAACGACGGCACGCGGTGCGGGGCAGCCACTCGTGTGTGTGTGTGTGTGTGTGTGTGTGTGTGTGTATGGGCATGTACGGGGGTTCGGGCTACGGATGGAAATCAGACCAACTGGACGAAAGAGGAGGTGGTCTCGTTGGAGACTAGGGAATGAGAGCAACGAGGATTCGCGTGGGGGGGGGGGGGGGTCATGTTGAGGGTGTCGGGAGCTGCGGTAAAGAGCATGAGCAGGTTCGCAATTCCGAAGCATAAACGCACGTAACATGGCCAAATGCGGCAGGGCGGCGGCGGCAATGGGGATGGGGTCAGGGTGTGGATGAATACAGAACGGACAGCTGTGGATTGTGTGGAGGGCGCGGGGGACTAGTAATGGGGCGACAGAGTTTCCGAATATGGGGATTTCTAAAACACGTTCCACGAGGGCAGAAGGAAAAGTAGGTCTGTTAGAATGGCGGTCAAGGGATTGGTGAGGGCGGCGCGGAAGATAGGAATGAGGATATTTTGGGTGACGGAAAAGGCAAAAACAATGGCAGCAAGGATGGCATACTGCGCGAACGGAATACGAGGATTGTGAGTGTTCCAAGAGAGATTGAAAAAGGAGACCAGACGACGGTTATGGGCACAGGAGATGTGGCAACGGCATGGGCGGTGGTAGGAGTGGGTCCGTTAGGGCCAAAGGGACGCGGTCAGTGAAGCATTACGCTCGCGCGCAATACTCGTTGCTATAGCAACACGATTTATGGGATTATTTGCCAAACCGCACACAGAGAACATCCAGAGAGCAAACGTAGTGGACTGGTGAGATATAGCAGTTCAATGAGCACGTGTAGGAGTCTACGAGAGTGAAGGTGAAGACTAGTTTGGAAACAAGTAATTACTGTCTAGAAACTTCCCGGAGATATCTAGTTTGAAAGCTGGGGGAATTTGTTACGGAACAGAGAACTGCCGAGAGGAAATTCAGAGAAATATGTAACAGAGAAACAGTTTATTGATTAGCCCAATGGCTTGGTATTTAAGAGAAGAGTAGATGTTACGCAATGGCCAACTGGTCTTCGAAAAATTATTACTTTTTAAATAAAAAACGTTTCAATGCGAGGAAACGTTTCTTATAAAACCCCTATCAAGTTCACTGGCACGTAAACTTCTGGAACGTGTAGAAAGCCTGTGTTCAAATAGAGAAGGTAAACAGTTGGCTTGAACTATACTTTCTCAAAAGCAAGCACAGAGCAGAGTGAGAACTTTGTGCTTGGAAAGGGCAAAGGTGAGAATCAGAAGGTAGCTAGATGCATTTGTGCAACAAATAATTTAAACTTTTTATTTTGGACAGATTAATTGGAAAAATACTAAAGAAAAGCTAGGATGGAATGTTGCAGTACTATTCGGATGTTCCGTCAGAAAATAAAAAATCTGATTGGAGTAGTTCCAGAAGAACACCATCTGTGACAGCAGAGCAAAGGTTAATTTCAGCGAGAGTATCGGAGCGAGAAGCTAGTTTCGCCTTCGATTATACAGCTGGGAGAGCGGATCCTCCAGGGAGGAGCTGGTAGGGCGGTGCATTGGCGGGATCACAGCGCTGGCGGCCGAAAAGCCGGGGCGAGAGCGGGATGGGGGTGGGGGCTGGGTGGGAGTGGGCGGGGGTGGGGGTGGGGCAGAGCAGGGGCGGAGGCGAGGTGGAGGCGGAGCGGGGCGAGGGCAGGGCGGAGCGGGAGGGCAGGAGCGGAGCGAGGGCAGGGTGAGAGCGGGATGAGGTCGGGGATGGGGGGGACGGGGCGAGCGCGTGGCGAGAGCGGGGTGAGGGCGTGGATGGGGGCCGCGCAGAGTTCATCCGTGGGGTCGTTACGCTGAAACACCTGCACCGCGGGCGCGCAGGGGGGGCGTTCGGACGGTCGGGCGTTAACCGAGTTCGGTCTTTCTGCCTCGGAGTCTCGCGGGCTCCCGCTCTTCAACTCTGCTTTAGCGCTCGATGAGCGCCGGGGGAGGAGGCGCCACGCAGAGTGGCGACGGATGAGTTGGTGACGGCGGTGAAGGGTTCGCTGGAGAGCGGCGGAGATGAAAAGGGGACTGTACAGTACAGACCTGGCGAGCAGCGTGACGGGTGCAATGCAGGAACTGAAGCATTGGTATGATTGTATATGATGTGGACATGGTATTTTACATTTCCACGTAGCGTTTTGCCAAAAAGTGAACTGGGAGTGCTGTTGGAAGGAGGGAAGAAAGGAAATTTTAGAAGTCAAGTTGGTAAAAATTGTTTAGGGAGTGGGTATAAGACAATTCGAGTCGTTCGAGTACGGCTTCGAGGGGCGGATGGGGAGAGATAGGTGGAAGGGCTGGTAGGGCAATTGACAGGTGCTTTACTAATGACCACGCAACACGCAGTTATTCGCGTGGATTGGCGAGTTGGATGGCGAGATGGTGGACAGATAAGAGACGGTGAGACGTTAGGAGTTGGTAGGTGGATAGGAAGTGAGTGGATAGGAGGCGGTGGGTGAATAGGAGAAGAGTGGATAGGAGGTAATGAGTGGATTAGAGATAATGAGTGGATAGGAGATGATGCGTGGATATGAGATGGTGGGAGGATAGATGGTGGAAGGACGAGAGGATAGATGGTGGGTGAATACGAGGTAGCCGGGTAGTGCGCAGATGCGCCAGTGGATTGCAGGAAGGTTGGCAGGAGACGAGCTGGTGGTTTGGGGGTGGGAGGATAGGAGATGGTGGGTAGGCACGCCAGCGTGTCAGCAACGCTGGACCGGTCTCTCGCTCTAATGGCCGCCGACGCTCCGATGCAGCAGCCTACGCCGCGGCGCCCCGGAACTTCCGGCGCACGCAGGCCTCCCCCCCCGCCCCGCTGAGGAGCGCTGACGCGGGGACCTTTCTCCGCCCACAAAGCCGCGTCACGCGACGCCCTTTTTCGCTCCCGCAGCGACGCCCGTCAGCACTATCAGCGGCTCAGCGACCCACGCCAACCCACCCCGCCCCCCTTACGAACAGGGACAATGGCAGCGCTTCCCTCTCTCAACACTACTTTACTTCTCGAAACGGTTTGGATCGGAATAGGGTTAACAAAATATACTAAAAGAGCAATATGGAAATTGTAAATACCACATAATGTACTGCTACGTATCTAGAATACTATTTTTCTCTGGACTCGCACGATTACACGAAATATATATTTAAAAAAATCAGCCATCTATCTCAGCAAAACATTATATAAAGGCATTGTTAATATCGTAAAACTTCCTACTCACAATGCTTTTTAATAAATCAATTATTACATATGCAAATACTTTTTACAACACCACCTTGCCAATGACCATTAGTTTACTATCACAATTTATTAAAAAAGATTATACCTATATCAAAGGGAACATTCCTGACGTTAATTAGACAAATAAAAAACAGAAATCATGTACAGTCAATCATCATTTGTACAGTCAAAGAAGCAATATATCACGAAAACATTCCAGTAACATCAATACGATGATTCTCATGAGTGAAGGTCTAATGGTGCCGAAACATAACTCACCAACGCACCAATCCAGTCAAATCCGTAATGGAACACCCACTCCCCCTCTCCCAGGGCAAAACTCTAACGCGAAATAATCGCCCGTTAGCGCGAAATAATCCACGCCACTTCTAACGCTATCGCGTTCGGTCGCTTTCAAACACGTCAAACGCAATTTGTAATCGCGAAACAAATTTCGCTATTCTGTCAACCACTCGTCCCGCGGCGGAGATACTCCCGCCCCTCTTCGCAATCTGCGCATTACGCTGCAATTGGATCGGGCGCCATGACGCGGCGACAGCCCACGTCATCGCCCGCTGCATCTGAGCCGTGCGGGGGGCGTGGCCGTGGGGTGGGGGGCGGTGGCAGTGCGATAAAGGGGCGTTCGGCCGATATCTGCGGGCGCGGGAATTATCGGTGCGGAGCTCGCTTTAATTATTATCCGCGGGCACATGCGTGAGGGTATGTGTTCGAACCGGCGCCCGTAGGCCGCCTGCACGCTCGGCGCGACTCCAACCGGTAGCGGTAGCTCAGTGCATCAACTGTGTATTTCTTATTCTAAGCTTTAACACACTCTGAATTATTATTATTATTATTATTATTATTATTATTATTATTATTATTATTATTATTATTATTATTATCATTACATTATCATTTATGTCATTACTTTATTCATAATTTTAGTTTTTGCATCAGTTACTGATAGAATCTGATTACTGGAGTGGAAGGGCGAGACTCAGCTCTTATGAAAATAGATTTCACTCTATCTCACTTGAGCTTATTGCAAAATAATTTTGGATAATGTTACATTTCGTTAGAACGACCTGTTATGTTAAGCTCCGCTGCCTCAAAGGTTTTGAATCAAACATGAGAGGTTGAAAAAATCTGACTGCGAGCTTCTAAAAGTGAATACCACTGACGAGGAACAATTGCATCACAGAAAGAAGGAAAATAAAGTGATACAGAATGATGTACAGAAATTAAATACTGGGGTTTAAAATACAAATGAAAATCTCGAGTTAAAATTAAAAAAGGAGAAAATGTCACGTGAATATCTGAACGCCAGTATATGAAATACCGTTAACTACGACGTCATGCAACCTTTACTCTTCAGCGTTATTGTGTCAAATGAATAGAACCAATTCAGAAAATTACTCTTTTCAGTTAATAATCAGAAACGTTTGAATTAAATCACGAAACTCGATTTAATACTGATGGAAACCACAACACATGAAGGATATTTGACTATCACAGTGCTGGCAGTGACGTAAACAATTCTGCACAGAGCAGGAAGTACATACGAGACACTGACAAAATAGGAAGAAGAGCAGCAGAGATATCCACAGAGGGAACGTTACACAGGTAAACCGCCGCAGCGGTGTTCCAGTGACAAGCCACACAGGGAGAGCTACTGTCGCTCGACATATCTCGCCCCGCGATACAAAGTGCGAGTCGGCTGCAGCAACGGCGGCGGCGGCGGCGGCGGGGTAAAGCGGGGAACCGCGAGTTTGATTTAATTAGCGACCATTCATCACGACGGATAAACTCATTAAAAATACATCGCGACGCGCCCGAGAGAGGCCGGTGGCGGTGGTGGCAGAGACATCGCAGAGGTGGTGATAACAGGGATGGAGGGGTTTAAGGGTGGTGGGTGGGGGGTTGGTGGGTAGGCGATGGTGGAGGAAGGAGGGTGCGACGGGGATGTCAAAGTTGTCAGCCAGGGTAGGGGCCCGAAAATCAGCGGGGTTGACGTGTACGGCAAGTGGGTCGGTGGGAACGGACGGGCTGGAAACGAAGGCGAAGAGCGGGAGAGGAATGAGAAGAAGCGCAGGGAGTTAAGGAAGGGGGGGAGGAGGGGGGGGGTGGAAAGGGAAGTGACAGGGGGGGGGGAGAGCAATGTGTCAGGGACAGGGAGGCGGTGGCGAGGGGTCCTGTGGTTGCACGGCGTAGGGGCCATGACTGGAGGCGGGCTGGGGCAAGGCTGGAAGCAAGGCTGGGGCGGGGCTGGGGCGGGCTGGGGGCGGGATGGGGCTGGTGCGGGGTGGGGCTGGGTGGGACTGGGCAGGGCTGGGGATGGTCCTGGACGGGCTGGGGCGGGCTGGGGCAGGGGTGGGGGTGGGGCTGGGGGCGGGGCTGGGGCGGGGCTTCGGGCGGGGCTAGGGGCGGGGTTGCGGGACGGGGCTGGGAGCGGGGCTGGGAGCGGGGCTGGGGCGGGCTGAGGCAGGGTTGGGGGCGGGCTGAAGGCGGGGCTGGGGCGGGACTGGGGCGAGGCCGGGGCAGTGCCTGGCGGTGGGGCGAGGCTGGGGCGGGGCTGGGTGGGAGGGCTGGACTGGGGCGGGGCTGGGCTGGGGCGGGGCTGGGTTGGGGCGGGGCTGGGGCAAGGCTGGGGCGAGGCCAGGGCCATGGCTAGGGGGCTGGGCGGGGCCGGCAGCGGGTGGGTCTGCACGCAGGGCGCCGGGCGTCGCCTCACGCGTAGGCGGCAGCGCGCGGGAAGTGCGGGACAGTTTTTGCGCTTTTGCTCCCCTCCCCCAATGTTTTTTTTCTTCGTCGCGCCCCTGCATAACTGAGCAGAGTGCTCGGAAAAAGAATGCGGCCGCCCTTTGAATAACATTACGCGCTTTACGTCAAGCTCTTTAAGGGTTACGATAAACAGCCCCGGAGCGACGTTCCTCGCTTGCGCCAGCCATGTAATATGGGCTTGTGCTACAATAAAACGCTCGAATCAAGACATCAAACCAATTCAAATAACGTTACTCCTTTGGATAATCAATTTTCGATTTAGGTTTCCATTTGTAACAATAAAATGTTTCACTTATGGTTTAGAAACGGTTTTCCTAGATTTATTAAACACTTTCCAAATATATTATAATGAGCAAAATCATCATGAATCAAAAATTATTTTAAACTTTGTAAGAGTTTTTGATTGCTTAGGAAAGCATGAAAATGGACACAATTACAAGTATTTGTTTACTCGCAAAGATAAAAATGTATAAGCCAACACAACTTATGTCTTCACAAACATTTATTTATTTCATGGAAGACAGATTGCCTTCCACGAAATAAATAACAATTAGCAAGGCAATATTATTAAATTTGTATATTCGGTTTAACGATATTCATTTAACGATGATATTTCGAACGTTTCTAATTTCAAACAAGAAACTTCAGAAACAACGATCAGCAGACTCCTGCTAACACAAGACAGCTCATGTGTCCGACCCAGGCTCCGAGGAGAGCAAAACTTTCATCCCGGCCACTGACCACGTTTTCCAACACGGAATATACATCTCTGTCTCTTTCCCTCTGTCGCCGCCGCCGCCGCACGTCCAAAGAACACACACGCGGCAGCGGGCGCGGACAGCCAGGCGGCCGCAAAAAAGCTGATCGTGAGGGGGAGTATCGGAGTGGCGTGGTAGGGGAAAGGGATGGTGAGGCGGGGGGAGAGAAAGGATTGGGAAGTAGTGGGGGTGAGCAATGACACTGGATGGTGGGGATGGTGGTGTGTTGTAAGGGCTGTTGAGTAGCAAAGACAGCGGTGGTGGTGTGTGTGAGCGAAGGGTTAGCGGAAATCTTTAGCAAGGGGGAAGTGGAAAGGGAGAAGGATGGAAGGAGTGGTGCGCTGTAAAGGCAGATAATAGTTGTGAGGGTGAGCGGCGAAGGGTCGAGAAAGGGTACGAGAGGGGCACGGGTGAGTCGGGGGAGGGGAGGGCGTGAGGGCGATGCGAGCGACGCCACGTAACGAAGCGACTGCCGCCGGCGCTACTCGATTACGGCGCTCGTCCGCATACGCGGCGCATATTTCTTCCCCTCCCCTTGCCCCCGCCCGCACCGCTCGTCCCGTCCCTTTTTTGTTGCCCCCGGGGCCGCCCTGGCCCGGAATCGATCAAGCATCGATGCTACTTTAATCAAACGCGCGGCGCCCAGCCGGCAGCCGGCGGCGAGAGCGGTGATGTCGCCGGGCGAGCGGAGGGCCGCCTGCGCGCCTTCTTCGGCCCGAGCCGAAGGCAAAACGGCGCTGAAATGGGGCAGCACTTGCCGCGAGGGTCAGCAAGTACGAGGCCGGATGAACGTGTAGCACAGCAGACTGGTATAGATAAAATGGACCGCGTAGACTCGTTATTAGCGCGGTCTGAGATAGGAGTATTTGTCTTAAAGAGATGATGAAATGGTGGTGATATGAGCATCATCACCTTTATTATAATACTGAAACAGTATAATGATATGGTCTCGATATTAGAAATATTAAAATTGATATATTTTCCCTACCCCTGAAGAATTTTAAAAAGATGAAATTCGATGATTATGACAGATTGAAGAAATGAATTGAAGAAAAAAGTGCGATAAGGTACACATAAAATGAAAAAATGCGTAGCAGCACACAAACCACCTAGTTTATGTCACTAGTGTAATAGGAGTTGGAGTTGCAATGAGCTGTTCTGGAGGACACAAAAGGGAGCAGTAGGGAAGAACGTCAGCTAGGATGAGCACAACTGCAAAAGCGAACCCAACAAATGGAAGACAACTGACTAGCGAACACAACGCTATTGGAAAACAACTGCATAAGCTCGCACAAGAAGATCAGTAATGGGAGCTACAGGACGACCGAACTTAACAAGCCGCGGGCGTCGCAAAGTCGAAAGCCCGGATGCATTGAAAAATTAATTTCCAAATGACACGGGCGGCATCCCCCCCCCCCACACACACACACAGAACAGTCGACGAGTCCCAATGAGGACTCTTCGTCGCGTATTTCGACGAAATAGAAATGATGCGGAGAATATGATGGTACTTCATTCTTTGTTCCGCGAAAACGCGCTCACGTTGTGTTGTGAAAGCGGAGGCGGAGCGGAGCGGAGGGACCCATCCATAGGTCTCCGCAGCGGGGGTTGGCAGCCGTGATGGGACAAAGGGCGGTCGGAGCCGTGAGGCGGCGGGGGCGGGGCGGGGCGAGGACCGGGCGAGGGATCCCAGGCGGGGACCGGCTCCAAATAAAACATCATACGTCATCGCATGCTCTATTCATGAGAGTTCGTTTGGTGGGCGCCGAACCTAGAGCGACAAGCTTTTCGTGGGAGCCGCCCCTCCTCTTCGTCGGGGTCACCTTCCCCGCCGGCCCGTTCCACCTGCGGGCGTGTTGCGATGAGCGTTACCCGAGCTCGTTTGTAGCGTTCGCTGACGCAGCCGTTGCCAGTAATAAGGGCATGATGATGCGCGGCGAATTTTTTAAACAGACCCAATTAAGAATGGCATGCTATAATTCCATAACCGCGGCATATTGGTAATTGAAAGCGAATGAAGAGCATAGAATATCAACGCTCACTGCATTAAAAAATATTTAATGAATTTCGGACGCAACAAAAAATAATAAAGAGTGGACGCAGTCCATCGCGAAAACTAATTAAATTGAACTGTTAAAGTCAATGCGCTTTCGTTTACCAATAAAAAAAGGAAATGTATACGCAAACGGCATCAGCTACTCCACAAACAACGCCCCAACTAAAATTGGGTTATAAAAAATTGTTCTGAAGTGGGCGATAACGTAGCTAGAGAAAATATACGACGCATTGGGAATTCGATATGTTCGCTTTCCAGCTCTCATTTGAAAAGGTGGATCGGGTTTCTGCTTTCATTACGAATAAAAAATTGCCAATGACAATTACGAAGGTCTATATATGAATTAAAGAGACTTATATTTGTAAAGAAAGATAAGAATATCGGCATTTTAAAAGAATGTTCAGAGGGACATCTAAAATATACGAACTAAACCATACAATTATGTCTCTGTAAAGAAGAGAAATAATAGCCTTTTTAAAACGTTACATTATTCATTCTTTTCCGATCCACAGTAGAGAATTAATAACATCAAACCCAAAAGGCTGTGGACGAGGGAAAGTAAATAGAATATCATTTACATCATAATCGACGTAATGGCAAAAGCAAGCGAGAAGCAAATTCATTTCTGAGTGTTTTATGTGAGTCCCTAGAAGAATAATGTAATGCAGTGTCAAAGCAACGCAGAAATGACTGATTACAATCTGAATTTTTTGTTGATGCTCAGCAGATCATAAAAGATATTTCTTCGCTATCGAATTACAGTCTACAAGTGCTTTTTCAGGAATAATCTACATCGATATTTTGCACTGTTAAATTATTAAAAATTGACTTCACATTCCGCAAGAAATCATTCGTACCTCTGGAAAAATAGTAATAAATCATAAAATGAAAGAAAGAAAAAAAAACAATTAAAAATTGGAAGAAAGAATTTGAATTGAGATGTAAACGGAATAATTTCAATTGAGGTGTCTCATAGTTCGTTTTCCAGCAGGTTTATTGAGAGGTGGATTTCCTGATCTCTGATGCAATAGCTTCGACAGCAGCATTAAAAAGCTTTTCCCACCAACAAATTACACAGGCTTACGCGCAACTGAGAGGCAATTTCCCGACGAGACGTATCAGGGCTGCGCGTAGATTACAAACAAGGTTCCCGGGCACAAGGCGCCTCAGGCGGGTGGGCCACCCGAGCGCCGAGCAGGAAGGGCGGGCGGCGACGGTCCAAGGCGTCCGAGGTGCCCTAGGGCGCAGGGCGCAGGGCGGAGGGCAGCACCTGGCGGGGCGCGGATAAGCGGCGTGAGAAGTCGCGGGTGGGCGGCGCCGTAATTAGCCGGAAAAAGGGGGGGGGCGGGGGGCAGTGGCGGGACAGGTGAAGCACGAAACGAGGTGTGGAGGAGGCGGTGGAAGAGAAGCGGAGGCAGATAGTGCGAGGCGAGGCAAGTCGGGTGGGGCGGCGAGGCGGGGCGGGACGGTGACAGAAGGGATGGAGAGAAGTGGAGACGTAGGAAGCGGCAAAGTGAGACGCAGCAGGGGCCACCAAAACGGCTGACAAACGATTTGATCATGGCGTATACTCTGTAGCAAGAAAAATACAAAATAAGGGGTTAATATATTTTTTAATTTTATATTTAATCTATTAAACTGTGCACAAATTATTGCTCTTAGAAAATGTGAAGAGGCTTAATCTTAATTTTGTTACTATCTGTTCATGAGTGAATCTCTAATATTAACGTTATATTTTGCTATTTTTCTCGAGAACATAATAATGTAGGTCTTGAAATGCGTTGGCAATCCAACGGTAGAAAGATGACCAAATGGATAAGAGATGACCGAAGCGGAAAAGAAGAATAGTGCAGAGTGAATATACGAGTTAAGTATCGAGAAAATCTTTTGAAACGCACCCCTCTCTCCAGAAGGCAGGAGAGGGTAGTACAGAGCGTGTTCAATCTATAATTCCTCTCGCAGAGGGCAGCAATAGTGGACGCAGCGACTCCCCAGCAAAGCAATCGAAGGCAGCAGGAACGTCACGCCACCGCTGGGGCTTGCGCGGCGTTGGAGCCAGATGCCGAACGGGATACGCGCAGGCAGGCGAGGAGGACGAGGAGGTGGAGATAAGCTGTGTGGGGGCGAATGCAATCCACCCGCTGGCCCACTCGTCTCTCTGCATTCGCCCACCGACCCACCCGCACCAGCTCGACCGCCTGCGCACCCCCCCCCCACCCGACCCTCCTCGCCCGCCTGTTTCCTTGTCCGCTCAATGGTGGGCACGCCCTCTCGCCCAACAGCGTACCACTAGCGTACCCCCACTACTCACCGCCCACTTCCCCAAAGGCTGACTCGCGTTTCCACATACTCGCTCCTCCTGGAGTCCACCCTCCCGCCTGCGTGTAGTGAACATTAGCTCCTCCCTTACCCGCGAGTCCACCCACTAGTTCGCGATTACTCGCTTCATCCCCCCATGCTTTCACACCCTCACCCGCTATCTCGCTCGTCTGCCAGCCCACTCTCGCTCACAATCTCGTCCGCGTCATCTACTCACCTCGCCCTCCCTCCTTTCCTTCCATTCCCATACGACCCACCCACTCGTTCATAATTTCCACCGCGATTTTATCTAAGAGCCCTCCCACTCGCCTCGCCTACGAGTCATCTATTCGTTCACACTCTCGCCTACGATTCACCATTCGCATACGAGCCCACCCACTCGCCCACGAGTGTGCCGCGTCCGACTGTGCGCATTCTGCGCCGAAGTCCCGCTCGCGGACCTCGAGTGCAAACAGGCGCGTCGGCACACAGCCGCAATCGGATCATTGGATCAGTTCAATATTCCTCGGTATCCCACAGATTTGCGGACGCGGTCGGAATATGTCCCACGTCAAAGACCTCTCTGCTCTAAAGTCCGCCAAGGGTATGAAGACATTAGCTGCTACCTCGCAGAGTTACACAGCAGGTATTACGTAAATCTTCGAACTAAAAGGAATAATTCATATCTTTTCTTCTTCTAAAGTTATACTTATGGGTCTACTTATTACTTAAATATGGATCTAAAGTAGGGCGTTTATTCGCAAAAAATCCTACTTCTACTCAGAGAGTTTTACTTTATCAATCCTGAACCATGCAGAAGGCAGTGTTGCTGGCAACCACCAACATAGTGCGCAAGGTTCTCTCCTAAATCATTGAAGCGGAACCTGAGTGCACTGGAGCAAGAACTTCCACCATCTGTCTCACCATATGTGTTGACGTTCTGTCCTTGAGTTATACTTGAAAACTCCGGAAGAGCGTGAAATTTTGAAATATGAAATAATAATAATAATAATAATAATAATAATAATAATATTCCGGAAATTTAACACAAAAGACTAGTGTTGACATTCGAAAAGAAGCTTTTTTTTGTTCCGTTTTAAGTTAATGTAGGAAAGAAATATAATCATTGAACATTCGTGGAAATATTGTAGTCAAAGCACGCAGAAAACGTCGCAGAAAACCGAAAATAAAGCTGTAAGAGCAATCTCCTCGTTACAGCAATACTACGATTGCCATTGTTTGATGTACAGATTGCATGTTCTTAACAAACTAAAACGGAGCTTGTTACCAAGCCGTAACAAAGCGGCTGAGGAGTATATCTATTTCACCATCTTCTCGTTTTGTGCTCAATGAAGTAGGAGATTTTCGGGGAATTGTTGATGAACAAATATAGAACTGAGACGCTGAAACCACATTATCAATAGTAGTCCTAAATGTACCTGTTTCTGACCTTCACACTCCTGCCCTAATTATCACAAAACTAACAATAATCGATATTCACGTTTTCTAATGTAAATGAATCTCGCTCAATTTACGTAAATCCAAAAACGACATTATTTCCACGTTTTTGTACTAGTACTTCAGTGATATTCGAAGAAAATGATACGACGAATTGAAAAATTACAGAAATATCAATTATACATCGTAAAAAAATAAAAAAATAATATATTTCAAAATTCTTTTTGTTCTTACTATGTCACATTCAGCACTACACAGTATTTGGCTTAGAGTGTTTCATTTTCCTTTGCACACCCTTCGGCTCTACAGCAACACACCCACCACTTTTGGTGCGTCGGGTCACGTCCGGCCCAACCGCGAATGGCGGTGTGGAACATGGGGCGCAGCAAAGAACGTCTGTCTCGCCCCAGGCCGCGTCAAACCTCCTCCTCGCCGTGGAAACCCGATTAGCAGCGCCATTTCCGCGGCACGTCCAAGCCCTCTGCCGCGCATTTCCCTCCCACCGCCCACGCGCCAGACACACTCGCGAGGAGCCAACACAGGACCACGTAAAACCGTCTTCCCGCCCGCTTTCACCACTCCCGCTACCCCTAACGCCACCCCTTGAATATCGTCACAGCACCCTTCCTCTGTCGACGTCACAGTCGACGTAATATCGTCACAGCACCCCTTCCTCTGTCTCACCACTCCCGCTACCCCCACCGCTAAAACCTTCAAAATCGACATAGCAGCTACCTCTAACTTGTCCGTTCCCGTCCCCGTCGCCCTCCCCGCCCCGTCCCGTAACTCCAACTACGAACGTCACCACCTCCGCAACCCCTTCTTCTCTGCCGCCGTCACCACTATCATTTTCGCCTATGCCCCGCCTCTTTTAGCATCTTATATAATATTATTTTTATATTATATTAAAACTACTACTCTCGCCGCAAGACTACCCTGCCACCACCATCTCTACCGTTCCCATCTTCGACGTCACCATTCCAATACCCTCATTTACAGTTACCTTCCTCGTTACCGTAATTTACTCTACCATCAGTGCCACCATCGTCGTATCAGACAACTTAACAGTCACTATCTAGGGAACTACCTTTACCACCACTACCGTCTACACCCAATTCTAGGCCCCAGCTCTTGCATGGTCCTAGGTTCGAGTCCCGACGGCGGCAGGATTTTCGACGCTAGCTTTTCAGCTAGGTCGAATTCAGTCGCCGTCTGGATGATAATTCTAGCGGCCGGTTGCTCTGATCGGTAGTTTTCCGTGGTTTGTCCGATCAACACCATGCGAATGCCGGAGCAGTACCCTACCACACGGGCCACGGACCGCGCGCGTTCTGTCCTTCCTCTTCCGTGTCCAGCCTCCCCTTACACACACACTTACACTAACATGCACTACACTACCACATATTCCGGGAGACCAGTTGGGAGCTTGTCCCGGCTGGGGCGGTGCCCCGCTGATGGGAGAGTCCTGGTTAGGGGAAACCCCACTAGCCGACGGTAGGTCGGCGCCGGATCTCGCCATCCAGCGGGGAAATCACCGCCATCTCGCGAGAAAAAACACGCACTACACTAACGGGACTAATGACCAAAGCAGTTGACGAAAAAACCAATCAATCAACAACGAGCTCCAGCTGTACTGCGTAACCCTCAGTTACCCCTCGTCCACGTTGCCCTCCCCATCCCAGATTCATTCCCCCCATGTCCTGCACCGCCTCCACTTCCGTCCCCGATTCCCGCACTCGCCCGCCGCTCGCTACAGCTGCTCGCCGTAATGAGCCAATTAAAACGTCGAGCGGTTTCCGCGGGCGAGCGAGCACACGGAGAGCGGTGAGGGGGCGGGGCAGGGGCGGGGCGGAGGGAAGGGCAGGGGCAGAGAGAAGGGCGAGGTGGGACGGCGCGGAGAGCAAGTTGGTAGTAGGGGTGAAGGGCGGAGTAGGGCGGCGGGAGCGTGGCGGGACACACAGGAGAGTAGGAGGGGCGCGGAGGCTGGGTCGCCGGGGAGCGAGGCAGGAGGCGTGGCAGGAATGCGGGGACGGGTCGGTCCGCTAGTTGGGCAACGCACCGCGCCCTGGATCGCTGACAATTGCCTGTCGCCTGCGCGAACTTCGAGCGCGGTGTGGCTCCTCGTGAATATCCCTCGTAGAGTGACCTCGAGCACGATTGGATGCTTTTCAGGCTACTGAAAACGAATCCTGTTGTAATTCTACGTGAGGCAAAATACAGTGTCGTGAAGAAACAATTTACGTAGTTTCAGCAAATTTAATACCACCTACAATTTTTTGAACGTTATCTTTACGAGGTAGAAAAAATAAAACAAAGGAATTATTGTTAATATTTTTCATACGCGAAGTTATGATTGCTAAAATATCTTATAGAATACTTACAATGAAAATTCCGGATAAATAAACTGAAGAATGAGAAATATAAAATCACTTTTGAATCAGCCGGTAGACAATAAATAAAATAATTTAATACTTCCTGAAGAAAATACTTGTTGGAACATTTCGTCATTTTTTTATTTGATGGTAATATAAAATCACTACATATTCTTAAATCGACAACAAGATGTCCACGCAATGAAATCACTTTGTGAGTGACTCCATTTATGCATGAAACATATACAATAACGTAAGATAGAACGTAGGTTGCGATCAAACACAATATGTTTTCATTTACCTTCCAATATTCGATGCAAACATACATTGAAAACTGAAATGAAGCTCCCCTACATCACTCATATCAAGAAGCAATATTCGTTCATATCGCACATTCGCGATTGTTTGTGAATCCCAATTGTATATTTACATCCTTCATAGCCACGGAATTCTCGTTTATGAAAATTTTCTCCAACCAATAGGAAGCAGTGCGTTTTCAAAAATATCGAGGAAACATCTTTAAAGTGAAGCTGCCATCAGGAGAGCATGTAAGACGTACTAGTACCCAAAAATATTTAGAAAATCAACATTTTTCTCGCAAGATAAGCCACTAGCTGTAGTACTATCGGCGGAATTCCCATCGCTTGAAGTACCTCGCTCACTGTTATTTTATAACACGGCGAAGTCCTGGCTGCATATCGCGCATTTTTACTTTCCCCATTCCGAAATACGTGTTGGGGTGGATCGATAAGGCATGAAGGAATTGGGGCGCCCACTCCGCCGCGGCGCGCTTAAAGTCGACGTCTCCTCGCGTGTGCAACGCCACACAGCGCCTTTCGCCACGCGATGCCACAGCCTCGATTGATTGTTACAGATCCTGGACCCGCCAACTACTATGGTCATTAGTCCCGTAAGTGTAGTGTATGTTTTTGCTCAGGAGGTGGCTGTGAACTTCCCCCACTGGATGGCCAGATCCGGCGCCGACCTACCGTCGGCTAACGGTTTTCCCCAACCAGCTATCCCCACCAGCGGGGCTCCGCGCCAGCCGGATAAGTTCCAGTCCTCCTCGGTCTCCCGCTTGGGTAGTTTTTTTCTCAACCAGCTATCTCCCACCAGCGGGGTCCGTAGAATATCGCTATCGCGCGTGCATGCAAGATTGAGTCGAACGTGATCTCCTAACAAAATAGGAGTTCTTCGAGCAGTAGTCATAGGTCAATTTTTCTTGTAGGTGTGAAAGCCCCCCTATATTACATGGTTTTTATGGATAAATCGAGTTGGCGGTAGGTGTCGCCAGAGTTCTCCACTTTCCAACTGTTTCAGTTTCTTCGCCATTATCTACCCGTCGTATGGTCACAATGTAAAAAGTTGTGAACAAAATAATAATAATAATAATAATAATAATAATAATAATTAATACTCTTTGCGGAAGACGTGGAAGATAATTAGGCCCAAGTGTCCGGACTCAAAGTTGTCCCGGCACACCGCCCAATTGCCCGCTAACAATAGAACTTTTCCATCGACATCTTTTCGCAGATATTTCTTGTTTTAATGAACCTCAATAAGACCCGTGCCATTTCGTATAATCCGACGCATCTGACCACAGTTCCCAAACAATTACTCTAGAAAATCACCGATTATTCACCTCTCCGTAGCTGGAGCGGATTTTCCAACTCCCTTCTGATGAAGACTATATGGTATGTTTACTATTATTGCCTCACATATTTGACAGAATCTTTTCTACTCCTTTTATTTCCCTCTGCACACCATTTTCTTCTAACCACCTTTCGCTCGCTCTCACATCTTCATGTAGCATAATGCGGCAAACAGAGCGCACGAGAAGCAATTGTAATATTTCGGAATATTATAAAGATTTATCTCTCATCCCAAGCAATAGCTTTGCGCAACCTGTTGTGTCTCAATTGTATATAATCCACGCACTTCCTATTTCCTTCCTCCCTTCCTCTTTTTCATACCCTTCTCTTCTCCTTCACGACGTCTGGTTCGCATGTTTTCCCTCGCGTTCCCTCAGCCCTGGTGAAAATCGGTACTAAATTTTTTGGGGGGTCAGAGTGCGAGAAAGGGCGCGACAACGTTTTGCCGCTGCGAAGCCACCCCGCAGCTGCAAATGAGAAATTCTTGCTCGCGGGAGCGGCGGGGAAGGTAGAGGGCGGCGGGCGGAGCGGAAGGGGGAGGGGGGGGGAGCGCAGATGAAATTCCGCGGATAATCGCAGCGCGGTGCTCGCTCGCAAGTGCAAACAGCAGCGCCCCTCGCGGCGGACGCCGTAAATCGCGGCGTGACGGCCCGTCAACGCGGCCCCCCCCCCCCTCCCACTTCACGCCGCGGGGGCGTTACGCACTCGAGAAGATCCTCCTCCCCCTCCTCCTCGCCCGCGCCGCATTTTTTCTACTGATTAAACGTCGCGCAATCTAAGTTTCTGGGCGCGCTTTCTCTCATACGCCGCGATTCGCCTCGGAAAACGTCATTGTGACATTCATTAAACTTTGAGCTTTATGTACACGGGAGGAGTTTGTGTGTCCGGGGTTCTCGTGTTACGGCCCGCTATTTCCGAGTCTAAACTTGCCACATCCTAAATGAATAGTAGGCAGTTGGGTGGAGCACTATTACGACTTTTATGAGCGTAGTGGATGTGTCGTAAAAGTTTTCATGGCGCAAGGAGAGAAATATTTGTCGGTACAAAAGAGGCAGGGAAACGGTGCTCGAATTTTCCGATCTTTTGATTTACCTACAATGGGGGAATCAGTTACCGGAGATCAAAAAGATTGCAGCTGTTCTCGTTCGATTTCATGAGCCATATCGCGGCGTGAAAGCTCGTAATTGAACATTTAACCTCGGGTTGTCATGGGATATGACAGATAGCAGTGTATCAATGCAGACACGTATTCATCAGCGACGAGTTGCAGCATTTGTGCGAATCGCACGTGGCAGTTGAAACAACTGAATCAACGATCAGAATTGCCAGATTTCGTTATCCGCTAAGTACTTTTCGACCAAGCAGTATTGTAGCACAAAAATAGGTGATAACGAGATGAGTATGATATTCATGTAAATTTAAGTAATATGCTACGCTTAAAGTCAGAAAGATTTCAAATATTAGTAGCCAATTAATTCGCACATTAGTCAGATGGTTTGCATAAGGCTGTATGAATTTCGAAGAACGGGTCACGATATGAATACAGCAAATATCGGTATTAAACACATGGCACTGGAACGCAAGTTGATTGACCTGTGTGTTTCAATAGGAATATTTTGGCACAATAATGCGCTGCAAATTAAGCCTTGCACAACTCAAAGCTGTTTTATGGAAATTGCAAGGCCAGAACCTAGTCTTAGAAATGCGTAGCAATGCGTCAGTTGAAGTATATAATAAACGTGAAATATACGATTGCCACAGTGAAACTCGAAAACACACCTCGTCTCTCACTTGCCTTTACTTAGAAACTTCCCATCAACAGTCTGCTCCCTGTGTATCACATACCACCTATTTCTCGTCACCGCAATGAACTCCGTCTACCCTAGACACCTCGCGTTGGCTAACGCCATCCTTAATTGGCTCCTAAGTATGTGATGAAGTCGTTCCTACCTGGAACATTATCCACTGTATTGGATAATATGAACATTTGAGAAAAGGGGTGAAATGTTTAGAGTTTTGTGGAAAAGAGCCTAGAAGTCTTGATCCAGTCTACAAAGAAAAAATACTTCGGATAGAGAAGCCAGGTGAGGATGTCTAGGCAGGTGAATGCTAGAGGCGCTGCGCGTGCACAGGGCGACGCCGGGCGGGAGGCGCCGCCCCCGCGGACGCGACCAAAGCGCTGCCACCGGCGGAAACCCAGCGGCATCCGGCCGCCGGAACGCCCGTCCGCCCGCTGAATTATGCACGCGCCCCGCGGCGGCCCGCGGTGGGCAGCGGTGGTGGGTGGTGGGGTCGGTGGTGACGGCGGCCTAAGTGGTGGGATGTACTTCGGAGGCAGGCGGGCGATGGTGATTTGGCAGGCGAGGCGAGGGCGGGTGGGAGTGGGGAGCGAGCAATGGCGACGGGAGTGTCTGGTCACGAGATTCTAGGCGGTACGGAATGACAAAGAACAGCAATGGAAAGGAGGCGTTAGGATCAGGAGATATCCTATAAGAGGCGTCACGGAGGACCAACAATGAGGACAGTGATAAGCGGTGGTAGGAGGTGTCGTGCGGAGGCAGAATGTCCACGTAGCGGTGACAGATGACTGCAGTCGGTAATGGACCGAAACAGAAACGGCGGTTCAGGACAGCCGCGGCAGCTTTCAGCTGAAGGCGGATGCAGCCGAAGAGTGGTCTCGGTAGTTCCGACGGACATTTGGATATATTGCGTGGCTTTAATATCTCGAAAATTATGTGTACCTCTAACCACCTATTTACATATCTGGAAAGTACAAGATTGTCATAAAGACGTCAAATAGCTATAAAAAACTCAAAAACCAAACAGGAGAACAGAAGAAGGAACGACAGTGTGGCAGGCTCGACGATCGTCGATGCGATGCCATCTTCGGTCACCGTGCTGTCTGGCCAGCGCCTCGCTTCGTTGAGAATGTCCCGAGTCCAATCGGGTGCAAACCGTTTATCATAAATTGTCCCGCCAATTTCCATGAAAATTGTTTTCGCGATTCCACTCAACTCCGGAAATGACACGCCATTTTGAACAAAATGGCAATCGGATCAATGTGAATGAAATTTTCTCTCGTAGGGAAGACCGAATTGGAGAATTTTAAGCAAGACTCAGCCTAGCTAAATCTTTGCGCAATTTACACCACAGGAAGATATGAAAATATTCTGGAAACATTTATTTCGAATAAAAATCCCTGGTATGAGTATTTTAATTAGAATTTGGTATAAACGGCTGAATCAAGATTCACGGTATATTCATTTTAGTTGAATATTAATTTCCACCTGTATTTTCCGGCTGCGTGGCATTTCACGGTTCTTTTTAGACTGAAGATGAATTTACAACCAGATAAACATTCTAAATGGTAACTATTTTATCAAATGTACTTGTAGAATATCTGTCACGTATTTACGTGTTAGAAGAATACATATTCAAAACCCCTACACTGCTTTGCAAAGTCTAAAAAAACATTTTTCTTTCAGATGTACTATACACTTTTATATTTTTATTTTTCCCACTGTAATCATTGATGGAGTAAACATGTTATTATCTTCTGGTATTATAACACAGGAGTCTATCACAGAAAATGCTGCGTAGTGAACTCGCACACAACTGGATTACTGTGTTTTAGACTCGCATGGCCCTGAATGATAGCTATCTCGATTCGAAAAAAACTCACCCCATTGCCAGCCATGTTTCGACGTCGCTTGCAAATTGGTAGCAAACAAACGACTGTCGCTCACGCTTGCACAACGCTCATTGGTACGAAAAAAAAACATGAAAACTTCTCTAATGACACGTTTCAAGTTTTCAGGCGCCGATTTGTTGCATGAAACCGTTCTCAGGGCAGATCTGCATTCTATTTTGTACAACACGGATATATACCGTTACCATTCTCCAATTCGTTGATTCAAATGGAAACAAAGGGTGCAGAAATAAGCTGGTGGAAGAACACAACGGACTGGCAAAAAGGATCGGAATGAGAACACGGGCGCAGATACCTCAAACGGAACGCTCGAAAATTAGAGAGCGGATTACGATCAAAGGGACATCCGAGGGCTGTAGGGCTCGCCAGAGTTCTGCCGTAGTGAGCAGAGGGATACCGCCGGCCGTAGTCTGCCCCAGAACAAATCTTTGCAGTTACGCCACGAGGCTCGACGGCGTTGCTTCCTCATCACCATCATCGTCTCCCTGCAGCGCCTCTGACCGGAAGGTCCTAGGTTCGAGTCCTGACGGCGGCAGGATTATCGACACTAGCTTTACAGCTAGGTCGAATTCAGTCGCTGTCTGGAGGAGAATTCTAGCGGCCGGCTGCTCTGATCGGTAGTTTTCCGTGGTTTCTCCGATCAACACCAAGCGAATGCCGGAGCAGTACCCCACCAAACGGGCTTCGGACCGCGCGCGATCTGTCCTTCCTCTTCCTTGTCCTATCCTCTCCTACACACTTACACTAACATGCACTACACTACCACATATTCCGGGAGACCGGTCTGGAGCTTAGAGCTTGTCCCGGCTGGGGCGGTGCCCGCTGGTGGGAGAGTCCTGGTTGGGGGTAACCCCACTAGCCGACGGATGGTATGTCGGTGCCGGATCTCGCCATCCAGCGAGGGGGAGATCACCACCATCTCCCGAGAAAAAACATGCGCTACACTAACGGGACTAATGACCGAAGCAGTTGACGCGCTCGGAAACACTAACACAATCAATCAATCATCGTCTCCTACTGTTTAGGCCAGAGGCGTTCACCCTCCAGGAATAAGTGGAACTGCACTCGCGAAGGCTCCCCCGCCTCCTTCAACGAGCGACTCGTCCCGTCTTTTCCCCCTTTTCGGCCCACGGCTGTAATGTTGAAGATGCAGCGAAAGATGTCTTTCGCAAGGCGCGGAAAGCGTCGGCCGTGCGTGTACATGTGAGCAATGGAAATATTAAAAACACAATCATTTCTGAGACTGCGGATAATATATTACCTTCGAGTTGCATTGAATTTGTATCTCCGTTCATTCACAGATTATAAAAAATATCGTTTAAAATAATATCTACAAAATATGTAATGAGTGGGGAACGGAATTTATTGTAATAAAGAAAGCAAATTATTTACATACAGATGTACTTGTTTTTTCCAGTAATTGTAAGAAAAATATAGAATGCATAAAATAAAAATATATTATAGTATTTGGATCTACGTTGCATGTGTACAATGTTTACGAGTAGCGGGTGCTCAAGTGAATAGCAGTACCGTGCATCCAGAGATGAATCCGGGAGGGGGAAGAAGGTTAAAGGAATGCCCACCCCCAAATATCATTCCGCGATAAGATAATGATCTGTAAAAATATTTTTTAGTTTCCGAGCGACACGCATTGGCTGTGAGAGACATGAGCAAGGTCATGCTCGAAATTACTTCTGCTTCACAAACACCCAGCCTTTATTGCGTGAAGCAGGAGGGAAAGGGTAAGTTTGAGAATTCACAGCAAAGGTCCGCAGGTCATAAAAGCACAGTAGCATTACATTGCTTTTTAAGAAATATGAATATAGTCACATATAGTGCAAAGTCGCATCACAAATATTCTGCTACAAAAGTTTAAATATATTGAAATGTAACGAACATGTTAAGGAATATGCAACTTTAAATAAAATATGTGAAATATGTGATAATATCAGAATATATTAAAGTATGTAAAATAAAAATGGTTTCAATTTATTCACAATGTCTTGTTAACTCTGAAAAAAATTATTGAATGCGGGTATCTTGATTCTGAACAAATATGTTTTACATCAAAATCCGTTCCCTACTAATGAGAATTAATAATGATGTAATATGTATGTTTTGCCATTTTATAAATTTTTTGTATGCTGAGTCAAAGGAAGTCATTCAATGTTGTATCACTATTTGTAAATGAAGCTGTCATTTCGATTTCTAACTTCAGTCCCTATTTGATGGCAGGTTAATCTCCTTCTGAGATGCTCTCTCTTTCATTAACTTATTAGTTCAGTAATTCAGAATGCAATTGAGAAATCGTCTTTCCAAAAATTCCTCATCCGTTGGTTTTTGTTTTTTCGAAATGTTTGAAACTGGTACTTTTAAATCTTGACTTACAACTGATTCATAAAAATTATTCCCTCTGAAACTAGAATTAACACTTCCACACCTACCGAATGCCCATATGACATTAAAAACAATAGTTTTGCACATTTCCCCTTAAAGAGAATTGATTGAAATAATGACATACAATTTGAATCAATTAATCCAAAGCTGAAGAGCTTACCGGTTCGCATCATTTTCGATGTCATCGCATCAACCACAATGACACACACATCGCTTGCCACATGCATCCCAATATCTTCTTTGGAAATATTCAGTACAATGTTTATTCATCAGGTATTTTATTTTTAAAATAGAGCTAGTTGCTTGTTCCCAGAATACACAAATAAAAGAAAAAAATATTTGTACGGCTTCCTCCGTGCATTTTCGCAATGGAGCCCAGGCTACATAACGGATTTTGATGAAATTTAATAAGCAGGGATTTTACACAATGTTATCGAGATTTCCCAATTTCGAATGGAAGCGGATTATATTAGTGGGTATTTTGCATAATGACTCGGCCTAATTTCTGCCCCTATCAAATTTGGGAAGTTGAACAGATGTGGGTATAGCTGGCCGCGGCAAACATTTTATGAGCCAAAGAAAAAATCACGTCATTCCATGGTATTAAACGAAATACCCTATGGCATAAAATTTAACAATTATTAGATATATTGTATTGTATTATCAGATTAAAAGGTAAAATGCCATACAGATAATTAAGCAGTAAAATGCCATACAGATAGCACTTGAAAATCTATTTGAATGTTTTAATCTTTTTGAAAACAAGTATGTAATTAACTCCCTACTCCATCGTGATACATATATCTTACTCGAGAAAAGAATTAATAATGAAAATAGAAATGATTTTCCTTACGAAGGATACTATTGTTAATATTATTTATACGAATTACAAAAATAGTAAATCTTTTTTAAATTATGATGAATTTTCAAATTTTCGAACACAAAACGTCACCGTTCAGTTCTTGAAATTAATTTGTAGACTGATTGATTATCCCCTAACTACCGAAGTAAATGGACACTAGTCTCCATACAAGTTTCCGAAATATAAAATATGTGATACGTAGAAAGTTTCAGAGAAGCCATGCGCCATCTTGAAAATAAGATATACTCTCAAATCTTGTTGTAGAAACTTTATATTATACACAAAAATGCAATACGAATTACGGGCAATTCATAATAACTGGCAGTCGTGTTGAGTATATTGCAGGAAAAATAAGGCTATATTTTGAACAAAACGTCCATCGACATGTGAGTATTCGTCACATCTCATCAGCGTGCATCGCTCTTTTGTTTCACGCGAGCATGACGCCCACCTTGAAAACACCTGACATGACAAATCACTTTCCCGCATATTTTCTCGCTTTGATTTCTAATATTTTCCACGTCTTCAATGGTTCGTTCTTTCTTCCTAAAACTATGACCGTATTCGTACCCGGCGTGGGTTTCTGAGACGCATCCCCGCCTCCACGGTGGCTGGCAAGTGCTTGGAATGTGTGTGTGTGTGTGTGTGTGTGTGTGTGTGTATTACGCAGAGAAGCGCAGCGCCGCCGCGGTCGATGTCGGAGGCTGGGCGACGGCTACATCTGCCGGCCGCGATATGGAAAGTTACACCCAACTGCACCGCAGGCCCAACGCTCGAGGCCCATCCCGCGTCTAGCCACGCCCCGCCCCGCCCACCTCGCTTCGCTTCCTCAAGTTGGCGCAGCAAACAGCACGCGCAGAGGAGGAGAACCACGAGTGGCGCGAGAGGGTGGGTTGAACGATGCACTGGGGCGGGGAAGGGAGAGCGGACGAGAGGGACGAGCAGGCGAATGGCGGAGGCAGGGTGTTGAATGAGGGGCAGAAACAGAGTCTGTGAAAACGATCAGCAACTCTGAGAAATGCATGAGGGAGATACAATGTGGAGACCGGAAGCAAGAGACGAAAGTAAAAACGGGTGCTGGATTAAAATGTCAATGAAAAAGTACAGCGGAAGACAGAAGTGAGAAAGTGTAAGGAACGGAGGGGAGAAAAGTGAATATTTAATAAAAGCTCAAAGAAATGGGGAGCGGTCGACAAGGAAGAAAAGCAGTGAAGAACGTTTGGAGGAAATCAAGAAGCGTGCAAATCGGATAGGGGAAGGTGAAGGGAAAGAGAAAGTTTAGAGGGATGGGGCGTGTAAACTTGCGTGTGAGCATGCAGAGATGTAGTTCGTTTGTTCCTTCAGGTACCTTGTCTTCCGGACAGGGGAGGGTGGCTTTGCGACGAACAGCAGATTTGTTTCAGGATGGGGCGATGTGGGGCATGGGTGAGGGTAGGGAGCGGAGCTGAAAAGGCGGGACGGGGGGTAAGGGATGGGACGAGGTGGGACGAGGGGGGACGAGGGTGGGACGGGGGGTGAAGGGCAGTGGGGCGGGGCGGCAGGTGGGGCTGGAGAGGCGGTGTGAGACAGTCCACGACCGGGTGGCACAAGCACCCGAGGAGGCTCCACCCCTTTTTTACGACTCCACAGTTAACTCCTTCGAAAGCGGCGCCGCAGGGCCGTTAAAGGCGGAATCATAATGCTAATTTCCCTCGCATCGTGCGCCTACAGCGTGATAGCGGCGGGAAAACGCCCGAAAAAAGGCTCACGTTTCTAAAAATTGTGTGCAAATTATGCGAATTCACCCCGCGCTCCTCTTATCGTACAAGTATATTACCATCAAAAGGGTGTTAGGTTGTTTTATTTTCACGCAGTTCACGAGGTCAAAAGTGGTAGTAAACATGGCGTATCTTAGAGGTCTATTCATCTACGTACTGCCTCCTCATAGATATCTCGGAAGCGTAAGTTATCAGAAAATCGGTTAGTAATTACAGAGTGAAGATGCTCTGGTAAATAAAAAGTGATGGTGATATTTTAAGAAATATGTCGACAAACCATATCCACATAAATAGTATTATTCAGAACAGAAAACAGTTTTGCGTAATTCACTGTCTGTGATGCATCAGAAAAAAAATTAATACATAACTTTGCATAATATAAGAGGTTTTTAAAAAAGGAACCTTGCATAATATAAGAGGTTTATGATTCACAGCAAGATGATCACAAATAATTCTACACGCTCTAACCTAAGAAATTAAAATTTAAAAAATAGAAGAAAACAATCTAAAAACATAGAAGAAAATACACAATTTGCAAATAAATCACACCCAGTTCCTTCTGCGGTCAAGGACGAAATCACTAATCTATCGTTGAAATCACCGCACGCCAGGAAGTACAAGCAGCAATTCAAGATATATGCTGAAGGGGTTACTGCAGTATCGCCGAGCGCGGAGAACGGAATAAATTAGGAGCGATGTGATCTTGACAGCTGGACTCCCTACGGACACCCTCAGCTCTGTCGCGTGCATGTCATGGGACTGCGACCGCGAGGGGGGCGCGTATGCGCACTACAGCGGGCAAAAAGGAGCTGCACGCCATCCACTTTCTCGGCACCGGTGGATACGAAACTTGCGCAATGATGTAGGAAATATCACGAGCGGAATATTTGCTATCCAAATCTTAAAAAGGCATTAAAACTGCACGCAGTATTGAGCACACAGAAAATCAAGAATTTCAATATTTAGAAAATCAGAATCATTTAGAAAATCTAAATTTTAGAATCAGAAAATCGAACATATACATAGGCCTAACAGTGAGGCGAGTTGGTATGGAATGAAAAAAATCTTATTGCTTATTATATGCGTCTTATTTAATAATTACCTATAATCGAAACATATTGTTGCCATTGCCTCGCAAACATTTTTTTCACAAATAAATTATTTTTTTCCCCAAGCATTTAATGAAATATACATTCGATTACAATAATTTACCTCTTTCGACTCCTATAAATGAACCAAGAAGAAAATGGGTTAAATTGTGAAGTATTAACAAATTTACTTGCTAAGGTGTTGCTAGCGCAGAAGAATCAGAGTAGATGAAAGTTAGAAAACACAGAAGAGATCGAGTAAATCAAACACAACGTCCACCTACAACCTCCTGCACATGAATAATCTCGATAACGTACACGGACTCCTCACTACCGGAACTTTCCGCTTTGATGTCATCCCTTAACAAAAACTCCACGCAAAACTTTCACGCAAACGGAACCTCCGACTCACACCAACCCACGCAGACGAGGAGGTAGGATGAAAACACATCCATTATGGAAATCCAGAGAGTCTGGATAGCTCCCAGAACAGGCAAAGAAAAGGCGGTGGGGAGCGGGGGAGATTAGGGGAAATTGGGGCGCAGTGAGAGATGGGGCGCCCGCAAGGGAGGCGAAAAACCAAACGAGCCTCCCGCGGCCGCGGAAACGTTCGACATCTGAAGGATGAGCCGCTAGTCACGCACAGCATCCACTACGCGGCAGACGAACCTTCCCAGAACAGCCGCAATCGCTGCGCAAACAATTAGCTGCAACCAGGCGCGGAGCTAGCAATTTTGGGCCTGGGGCAATGCTCAAACGTAGCCGCCCCACTAAAAAAATTAAAAAAGTGAAAGTTGTATCATGAAGCTATATGAGTTACTGCATTTCTATAACAAAAATTAAGATTGTAAAAGTTTTTGGAAATGTACTTTAAATATAGAAGTAAAAGCTTAGGGATCAAATAAACAATTTCCACTCTGATCTTAAAACGCTATTTTTTATTTATTAGTTTTAATAAAATCATTGTTAAGTACATGAAATAATAATATGAACTTCTACAGAAGCTATTTTAAGGTTCATTTGATTCATTCGTTCTACCTTATAATTAATTCTATAATTAAATATTTAAGATAAAAAATTAATTGAAAATTTATGAAACATCAGGCTACTGTACCGTGACTTATAAAATTACGATAACGATTTTCTAGATTTCTTATTCGATATTTTACTATTTTTCTCTCGTAAGTCCCATTATCGGGGCCCCGGGCGATCGCCTGATCTGCCCATGTCTAGTGCCGACACTGGCAGCAACCCACAGAGGCACATCCATGGAAACCGTAATGTCTTCGAGTATCGTAGGCACTGTTTCTTTCAGTATTCAGCGCAGCGGTCTAAAAGTGAGACGATGCTCAAATGTTTAGATAAAGCTCAATGCAACAAAGAAGCTACACGGCTGATCAGCTACAACAATGATCTTAATGTTACATGATACCCAATTAAGAGATGTGTGTAATTGAATGAAAATAAATAGGAAGTTTATCTGTCTAAAAAAAATTGTATGATACACATGGTAACTGGCCTCGGGTCGCAACTTCATACTTCAAAATATCATTCTTACCATTCGTATATAAATAACTATTAGCAACATCAGATCTTATTTACGAGCAACATTACGCATCTTCAGAGTTTCAATCAAGAAATTCAAAATCATAGATATTATGTTTTAAATTTTTTTCGTGTCTTTTGACAGCTGATTTCTATAAATTTTCATCATTTGATTTTCACCAGAGAAAATTATATTTCATGAAAATATTTACGACAGTCGTTTGCACAAGCAAGTAAACAATGCTTCTGAATAAATAAATACATAAATAAAAACATAACGATCATCTGTTCTAATAATGTTATTGGAACTAACTCGTAGTGAAAACTAAGCTTCAAACTGTTGCACGATTTCCATCAAGAAACCAGAAAGGAAAATAAACGAGACTCGGTTCTAAAAACCGACCGCGAATGGCACGGCAGAGAGCGGGCCAGTAATACCAAAATCCTCGCCCGGGATTAAAAAGTCTGTTCAGCACCGCGGGGCTGCGTTGCGCAGTCGCGAATACGCCCCCGCCCAGAAAACGTCGATCATTATTGGGCTCGAAATACGACCTTTGAAATCCAACGACAGCGCGGACGGGACTTCGGAGCGACGTCCGCATATGAGCGACCGCGAGCCCTGCCAGGCGCTGATGAATCGGACGCAGCGGGACGTCTGCACGCCCGCGAGCGTCGGGGCGAAAGCGATCCGTTGGGATCGCCCCGCGGGCGCGAAGGGCGGGGAGCGGATAGATCCAATTTGCCCGCGAGCCGGTGGGCGCAGCTTCGCAAGACCTGCCGATAAAAAACGATTAATTAACCCGAAATCCGGGGGCCCATATTTTCCGCGCGGGCGTCGTCGTAGCTGTTATCGGGAGAGACACTCGAGGGCCGGGTCGTGGGGTCACGAGAGCGCGCCGTTGGCGGCGCTGGCGTCCTCGAACGCCCCCCCTCCCCGCGCTCCTTCGGTGGAGGCTGATCGCGCCGTAACTCACGGAATTAAACGGAGACCTCGCGCGGCCATTGTTAATTTAATGGCTTCGGGGTCCGTGTACGCGCCGCGGAAACCCCCGGCGGGAGGGGAGGTGGAGTGGGGACGATGGCGGGGAAGGAGTCGTACTCGGGTTCGCCTCGGGGTCCGTGAAGACGCTGCCGAGCGTAGACTGCGGTGAGGATCGGGGGAGCAGGCAAGAGCGGCGGGGGCGGCGGCGAATTAGGAACGCTCGGGGAAGGAGGACGAAGGGTACACGGGTACTGCAGCTCCCGAGGGGACCTTCACGAAGGACGTAACAAGGTTTCCTCTGTATTCGCGGAATCAAATTGTTCTTATCTTATTCGCATTCCCGGAGCTGCACCCGGTCTTATCATGAACTGGAGCACTGCACACAACGAATATGAGGACCCGTCTTTTATACCACGGAGAAGCTGGGAGTACTACGTGAGAGAACGCATTATTGTAAATAGTCCAAGTATAACTGTGACGCGGATATAACTTTTTTGAGCATGAAAATAAGCACTACATTTCGGAAAAATGACGCCTGATAGTAGAAGTGAACCACACATTACAATATATTTACATTTGAGGGGATTCCACCCAATAAAATGTAAAGTGACAATCACGAATGTTGGTTTAAAAAAACTTCTCACAGAATCTCACGCCGCGTTGTACGCAGAGGATAGTGGGAAGCGGGGCTGAGAGAGAGCTATGGTGTGCTCCAAGGCGGGGTGTGACGAGGGGGGGGGAGAGGGGGCTGCAGCCAACCGCCATTACGGAGCGCGGCAAAGGCGTAGGCGGCGCGCCGAGCCGCCGACCCATTTCACGCTCCGCTCCGCGCGCGCCGACCCGCGCCAGCCGCCCCCGGCCCCGGCCACGCCCACACCCACGGCCAAGCCCCTCCCCCGTCCACTCCACGGCAAAGGTCGCTCCTACCTTGGACCTCGCCTCCAACACCGGGGCTTGAGCCTTACGTCTACGTTTGATTCAACCAATTCCGTGCTTAGCGTGGTCTCTGCACGACAGTCACGTATATCCCAACTGTTATAATCAAATCGTTATCCTCCGCGGTGCGACCGCTGTTGGCATTTCCGCCTTAACATCATTGAGCAACTGTCACGAGTGATCTGTCATCGCCACCTTAAGGATCTTTCCCCGTTTCGTCATTCACAATTCGTGCTCATTTCCTGCAATCCTCTGCAACGCACGTCTTGTCCCATTCCCTCCACGCTTCGCCCGCTGTTCCGCCGCCGGCGCTCCGACTGCGCCGCGGCCGCCGCGATCCCGCACCAGCAGCGCCACCGCAACCGCCAACACGGCGCCGAGTGGGAGCCACTTGGAGGAGGCCCTCATCTCCCGCACCCCCACCCCCTCCGTGCTGTCCTAACGGCCTGTCGGCAGGCGGCGGCGCTGCAGGCGGCAGCTTGCCAGGCCAGATGCAGCGGGCGGCGTGCGACGGAGAAAGAGGGGGTGTGGCTGACGGGGCGCGCGGGCAACGACGGCAGGGGCGAGGACTACACAGGCAGCGTGGGTGCGGGTGCTGAACAAGGAGATAGTGTTGGACGGTGCCAGCGTTTGGAGGGGGGGCGAACGGGCTGGGGAGAGGCGGCGGAAGGGGGGGGTGGGGGGCTTGGGAAAGGTTTGATAGGCGGAATGAGCGAGGACAAGGGGGGGGCAGGCGTGTGCGAAGGCAGGCAAGGTGGGCGGGGTGGGCGAAGGCGGCAAGGTGGGCGGGGCGGGTGAAGGCGGGCAAGGTGGGTGGGAAGGGTGACAGAGGGCAAGGTGGGCGGGGCGGCTGACGGTGGGCGGGGGGGCGGGCAAGATAAACGGGATGGCTGACGGTGGGAGGCAAGGTGGGCGGGGCGACCGAAGGCGGGCAGGGTGGCGACAGCGATGATGTGGTGTGGGCGGGCGACGCGTGCGGGCGGGGCGCGCACGAGAATAGCCGGCCGGTTCCCTCCAATGGCCCCTGCACATGGCGCGACGCCGGCCGCTGTTTCCCTAACGGGGCCCTGCTTAATTAGCTGCTGTAAGGGACTGAATGGCCGCCGCTGCGGAGAAGAGAGCTTCTCGGGGCAAATGGAAGAAGCGAAGAGGCTTAACAAGTTGGGGCTGTGATGTTAAGAGTACGCGAAACAATTGTCAAGGGAGCGCTGTCTAAATTGTAGGGCATGTTCAAACGCCCCGTGTACAAATAGAGGAAATCTTGTTGCAATAATTTACCTTTCTTACTTTCTTTGCAGTTACATAATGATGTCCATCAACTAAGGGGTTTTCGCTCAAGTAGCATTCAAATCAGATCCTATTTTTCATTTATAGTCCTCTAGATTTGCACTAACTGGGCTTATCATAACTTTTTAGAATCGTAACACTAAAGGAAGTTGGAATGAAATAATCACACAAATAATTTGTATTTGTCACGTTCGAAGGTATCTGAGGCCAGCTGATGACCCACAATTGGCGTTATGTGTGTATGACGCAATGGTGTTCAAAGAAAATCAACTGTCACCAATACCGAACGCGTGATGACACCGCGTAGTAGGATGAAGGGATGTTGCCCGGGGCTGGCAATGGTTATGAAGAAGGCAGCACAGTAAAAAAATCGAATGCAGAAGGGTGTCGGTATAACGTTAGCGGGTAAAGAGACGTTAAAATAACCGCAATCATAATGAAGTGTTGAGGATAACTTCGCGGAAGTTGTTTTTTCAATACGGTTCAGCTATGGACATGGTCGTAGACACGTATTCCCGCCAAAACGAGTCGGGTACGTCCAGCAATTGGCCTCCGAGCGAATGACCGCGAGTGTCACGGCGAACGGGAGTGTCCGCGAGCGGGGCGGGCGGGGTGTCGGACAGAAGCGAGGGCGAGGACGGGGAACAGACGGCGGCCGGCGCTGCATTATTCAGCGGACACGTGTCGGCGGCCTGTTGGTCCGTGTCGACGCCTGTCGCCCCCCCGCCCCCGCCTCCGCCGCCGTCCGCTAGGGGGCGCAAGCGGTGATGCCGCGGGCGGCGCGGCGGTCCCACGACAGACGGCGGCACTGCGGTGGGGTGAAACCCGGCACGGGGAACTGTCATACATTTTTACTCATGAAACAATTCTGACAGACGTCGGTCGAGGAGCTATAGAGATGAATAAATTGAAGAAACACTGAATATCTTATCCAGGCAGAAAAAACGAGGAACTATGATTAATTGTTGATAAGAATGCTCCACTTTAAGAACACGGAGAGTTCACTCTAGAGCAGGAAGCAACGATGGCGTACATTAATGACAGTTTGAAACATGAGACTCGCTTTGAATGTAACCTACAGTGCAGGTGCGTGTGTGTGTGTGTGTGTGTGTGTGTGTATGATCTTAAGCGAGACCACACAGATGACTCCATTACTTTATGAAATGCAATTCGTTTAGATAATGAAATGCTAATTTTAATGTTATCGATTAAAATATGTATAATTATCAAATTTTGGAGATCGTAAACCATTTTTAAGTTGAGAAATGCCTCGACTTATAAATAATATCGCCAGAAATGTCATTGTAGAATAATGATTAACCACCTCATTTTTTTCAGAATTAAATGAAATTTTTATATTTGAATTAAACATTTCATAAAAATATCTTTCATGCTTCGCGAAAGAAAAACATATAAAGTATAATGTTTCAGCAGCCCAGTGAGATGTGTTTCATACACAAAAATTGAGAGTGGAATTTCAAAAGTAACAGTTATTGGTTTTGTATTTTGTGGTCGGCGACGTTTTTTGTTGTTGCTAAAATAACAGGATATACAAAAAAAAACTTTTTTCGATATTCTACTCTGCATTTTTTTACTTGTGAATTATGACAGCGCTGTCCCATAAAATGAAATACAACCTGATCCTGACAAACGCGACGGCAACATAGGATGTCTCTTATGAGCTTAAATCTGCTCTGTCTCTCGACACGACAAATAGGTAATATTCCTTCTCGAAGAAGTCGAGATTAAAGGAGCAGAGAAAGTAAAGACAACAAAAAGGTAATTACGGCTTAGCAACCACGCACTGAAGATACAGATGTGAAGACACTGTTCAGTGATTTTTTCTCTCCAAAGGCGAACTTTCATCACCCAAAGTACATCCATCCGCACCAAAAAGGAAAGAATGTCATTAACTTCGTTACGTGGGCATATTCCCTCAATAAAAAGAGCTTTTTAAAAAAACGCGAAGTTTCTGAGTACTCTCGCTTCGGGGCAGACCTTTACATCAAGGAACGTAATTTCCGACATAGCCCCGGGATCCCCCCCCCTTGCACAAGCCCTCCCGGCCGACCGCGTAACCAATTTGCCGGCTCGTCTCGAGTCCGGCCAAGGCGCGGCGGGGCCGGGGGGTCGGGGGGTCGTGGAGGCGCCGGCGTCGGCGAATGACGACGGGGCGCGGGGGCAGCGGGTGGGGCTCTAGTTTGGGGCTCAGGGACCGGCGGCAGAGGACCAAATGGGAGCGACAGGGGCTGATGATGGAGGTACAGTCAGAGAGTGAAGTGAACTTTGACGGGAAACGTAGAAGCAGAGGATACACTGGAGAAAGAATCCAAGATGCGAAATTCAGAAAGTAGCAGTGATTACAAGAGCAATCATTGAGAATATGTTATGAAGTTTAAAAAAAAATGGAACAAAAAATAATAAAGGGATCCTAGGAAATGAAAGAAAGTAAAAACATTAGGGAAACAAGGTTAAAAGGAACGAAACGAGGAGGAGGAGGAGACGGAAACGAAGAAAAGCAAGCGGTAAGTGGGCGTCTGCTAGAGATTGCTGGTGGACGGCTCATAGGATGAGTCGACCTGCACTTGCAGCCCCCGTCCAGGGATGAGAGGTGGCCGGGCCGGCGGGGGCGCCCGAGGGGCAGGACTCTCGGCGCCATAACGAGCCGGCGGCGGAAGAGGGACACGGCACGTCTCGGCGCGCGCCGCCGCCGCCGCCACCCCGCCCCCAGCGCGGCCCGCCTGCGGCGCGGCGGTGGGGACCGCAGCGGTAACGATAACCGAGCGAGCGTGCGTCGCTTGGCGATGTGACCTGCCCCGCCCCCCTCCTACCTGCGGAGGCGGCGCTACTTGGGAGTTACACGCCGTTCCCGGGACGGCTTACCGCAGGAATGAAGGCGGCGGTGGAAGGGGGGGCGGAGGCAAGGAGGGAAACCGACGCGAGGTGGAAGGGGAGGGCGAGAGCGTAGGCCGAGAGACGGCCGCTAGAACGAGCGAGGAGCGGACGGCGCAATTGTGTTGTCGGGCGCCGATCAAGACGTAGAGGCGCAGCGGACGGAGTAAACGCCCGGAGCGGAAGCGGCGATGTGAGTTATGGAGGAAATAAGAGCGGAATCGTCGGTCGGGTACGAGCGAGCACGGACCGGACGTTAGTGATGATAACAATAAAAGAAGCGAAAGGGGGGAAAAGGACGAAAAACACTGATCCGCGTACGAGGTAGAACACATACGCAGTGCTTTCTTAAACAGTTGCTATCATGAGAGAATGGAAATAAATATTTTGGGGAAAAAATATAAAGAAACGTTATCAGACTAATCTCGGCGCACCTGTTAATTAGTTTTAAATAAATCTTTCTTCTCAATTTCAGCAATCATGTACCAATATTATAAGTCGCACTGAAAGCATGAGGTAAGAAGCAATATGGGGCAACTATAACGGCGTAAAATGAGAATATACTTCTTTGTCTCAGTTTCAGTGCCTCAGTGCCAGGTGTGATGAACATATTGATGAATAGAAAGAAATGATGCTAGTTTGGTGGATGAGTTGATGAATAGTTAAGAAAGACGAATGAGAGGCAAAGCAGCCGGGTGAACCACGAAAGACGTACCGTGAATTCACCTCTCCGTCACAGATTGCACATGAAAAGCCCGGCATTTGAATCCCGGTACGAAAAACGTGACAGGCCGCAGCGCTACGGCCGCCCTCAGCGCGAAGCACGGAATAAAAACGATGTTCGACGGAGGCGCTGATGGCGAGAGCGCCGCAGTGGCCTGGCGAGTGCTAGACCGAGCCAGTGGCAGCCGTAACTGCCTGGCCGCGATATAAGCCAGCGCTCAGACACATTTAATTCCGGTCGGGCGAGGGAGGTCGGGGTGCCCGCCCCGGCGCCCACGCTTGTCCACCCTCGCCCGCCCGCCCTCCCCCTTCCGATGGACCTCAGCCGCACGCCTGCCGTCGCCGGCCCGTCCGCCCTCGGCTGCGCCTGCCCGCAGTCCACCTCGTCCTTCCGCTGCCCACACCTTACGATGGACCACGCCCGCACGCTTGCCGCCCACCGCCCTTGCACACTCGTACGCCCGCGCCCGCCCGCCCTCATCCCTTCCCACGGACCTCACCCGCCCGACCACACCCCATCCGACGAACCTCGCCCGCCTGCCTTCTCGCACGCCCGCGCCCGCCCGCCCTCACCCCTACCGACGGACTCCCGCCCGTCCGCCCTCGCTCGCACCTGCCCGCTCGCCCACGGAACTCGTCCGCCCTCTCCCACCCGCCCGCGGTCTCCCGGCCTCCCTGTCGCGGCCATTGCCTCCCTCCTGCCGCTCCACGCACAGCGCCGGTGTCCGCTCCGCTCGCCGTTACTCGCCCGCCAATTTCGCGCGCGGTGCAGTTCGATTTACGGCTCCGTTTTCGCGGCCGCTTTACGAGCCGAATTCTCGTGATCCGCGCGGCCGCCGGCGCGTCGGACCGCTCGCGCCGACCCGCGCAGTGGTTTGTAGCGATGAGCGATCGGGGAAACGTCGGGAAAGGAAGGGTAATACGATATCAAGAGTTTGTCACAGGTGTTTTTTAGTTTTTTATAGTTCGAATTATATAATATTAATGATCTATTTAAAATATATATATATATATATATATATATATATATATATACACACACATTAATTTAATAGTTATGCAATTAAATCATTTGCACTAAGAAAGCAAAGAAAACTAATGTAAAATAAGATGCGAAACTATAAGCAGTGAGTCCTCAATTCTTCAGTGGTCCAAGCGTCTCGATTTGGGCTATTACTTATCTTATCGTTAATATTGATAAAATAATCTACAAATTATCCTTAACATCGTGCAAATATACTTGTATTTTTATTAAATAATATATAAACTATTCAGATATAGATATTTTTAAATTTAATTTGGGGGAGTGACACCATTAGTTTTGCCCGGGAGACCCCAACTTAAGCTACACCACCGGTTACTGTTACATCAGTTTTCGTCCATTCTCCGCAGCCGCGGCCCACTGCGCGTCGTGCGCGTCGCCGCGGCAGGCGGTCGGCGCGCGCGACGGCGCGGTGCGTAACGCGCGGCGCGATGGCCGCGAAAAGGGGCGGCGCCGCCCAAGCAGCGGCCACGGTCGCGCGCGCGGAGGTACCTCGGGCGGATAAGCCCCGGCCCCCCCCCCCCCCCCGTAAACCCTCCGGAATCAAAATGGCGCGGACGCCGGAGAAATGAAATGCGTCATGAAGCCCGGGGTAGCGCCTCGTGCGGTGAAAACGCCCACGTAGTGTCGTGCTATTTGACGTGGACGGCTGTGCGTGACGCGGTCTTACGACCGGGCGTGCTTTATTGATACTTGTCTGTCGGTGAAGTCGTATAGGCTTCGGCGGCCGAACCTAGTTCCCTCGAGTACAACGCGAACTCGGATGATTATTCAGCGTTTCCATCATTCTGTAGCCTTTTTCAGATTTGAAATAATTATGAGGTGAAATTTTTCACGAAAGGTCGGACGAAGCTTTAACAAACGAGCTCACAACGCTTCGTCTTGCGGACAGTCGTTCATATTAAATTGTGATTCAATGTTTCTTTTTTTTTTTTTTTTACACTTTCAGATCATAATATAGAAGAACCGTGATTTAACGCGTTTAAGAGAGCAGTTTAAAATCCCAACCAGGTCTAAAAGGGTTTGTGTATTAAAATAGTTTGTCAATTTTTTTGAACTAAATGATTTGAAAAACTGTCTCATCTCTACATAAGAACATTAGGTAAAGCTATCAGATCCAGTGTTTCAACAAATTTTTACGATTAGTTTTTAAACACAGTAATTCAATGAAATCAGAGATCGCGCAATCATGGTTTAGAAGGTCGTTACTGATTAATATATTTAGTAATAACCATCATCATGCGTAATGCACATGGGTAGACTACAATCTATTATTTGTAACGGAAAGCTAAACTACGAAGTCATTCATGTAAACTAATGTGAGTGAATAATGTGATTAGTTAAAGTATCTAGAAATAATCACTGTTAGAGAAAGAAGAATTTTTGATTTTATATTTAAATGTGATCGAAGGAAACATCTTCAACAATGAAGCGTGTTTGAACACTGTGATGTGGTTTTATCGTTTTAAAGTTCCTTTGATACAACTTCATTTTTACACGACTTAGTTTTAAATTTCAAACAAATCACCCACAATCTCTAAAATTTGATTTGAATTATTCTATCAAAAATAGTACAAACTCTATGTGACATGGGGAGTTGAATAATCTGCGGTAGATTTCTCGAGCTCCAGAAAATCTCCCCCAACTTTTAACCATAAATAGTTGCATGGTAAATAAAAGTACCAATAAAGCGAGGTTAGCAACATTTCAAAACTAGACCTATTTTTCGCTCCAGAGCTACAGAAAACTCATTTCCATCAGTAAACGAACTACAGATTTGGTTCCATCATTTTCGCTGCAATAAGTTCACCGCGCAACACGCCTACACAGGCGATGTTTCTCTAACACATCGCAGACAAGAAGTTCAAATCTCCAGGCCTCCAGTCTTAACGATTTCCATTACGCTGTAATCTTTCCATCATGGTTTCAAATACTGATAATCACGTAGGCGGGCGCGGAGCGGGAGCCGGTGCTGCACCCTGGTGGTTGAGGCACGTACTGCGGCGTTCCCGCGCGCGCCACGTGCGGCGCGGCGGCAGCGATTAAGCATTCCGTAAATACCAATAACGTATGACAGCGCCCTCTCTGTAAAACCGCCGCGCGGCGCCGCTGCAGCCGTAGGCGCGCAAGAATGTTGAGGCGGAAAATGAACAAAATTATGACGCTGCGGTAACAAAGGCTGTATTTACATAAAGGCTCGCGTGTATTAAAGTCGAAAATGTGAACCGCAGAGGGGTTCGCAACGGCATTACCGCACGCGTAACGTAATAAAGTGCATAAAGGCATGAAAAATTCTGGGTTTGTTCGCTGCACCAGTGCGGTTGAATAAATGAAAGTGTATGAGAACGGAATACACGAGCGAGGAACATGATGAGGTGTAAGGGTGTAGCAGAAGACAGGAAGCAAAGTGGGCATTTTGCTCACATGTCTGTTATTGAATTGTTTTTTATGAATATTACCAACATACATAACATTTCAAAATTACATTATTAACTGTCATTCGTTATTATCCCAATTAACTGAACGTGGCCACTGCAATCTATCCCTCAATTAGTATTTCGCTTCTAAATTTTCAGAATCTCATCTAAATAGACAACCTGAAATCAGACTTTTCTTGCGATGGAGGCTGAACTAGCAAATATTAACAACTATTCAGAGGCAGCCATTTTACGTGGTGTTTTACGAAAATCTATTATGAAGATTCGTACATCTTTCCCTTAAAAAATGTGAAATCGAAAATATTTTCGATACTCATTTAGAACATAAGTAGTTACAAAATAGTACATCATATTTGTAACTTAATAAGCAGTATAGTATCCAATAACGTTCACTCAAAATTACTTTTGTATTTGGACAGCGATTTACCCCTCAAACCCATGGTTACCTACCTGATAGAATCATTTCTAATTAACCACGAAATAGCAAACGAAACGAATCCTTACTCAGCGGGTCGATCTCCACAAGCAAAGCTCCACATCGCAACCAAAATCAACACGAACACTCATTAGCTGATGGGCGAGTAGTGCCGCGAAGGGTGATCCACAACAAACACGCCTGTTGCACCTCCGCGCCTGCTCACTTTGCTCATTAGCGCGGGCACACGGCGGTTAATGTCATCGCGCCTTCTGGCACGTGCGCGCCCCTGCCCCTTTTCCTCGCGCCACACCCCCATATCCGTTCAACCCCTTTCCCCCCCCTTCCGCCGTCCCACCTGCCCTTCCGTCTCAATGCATGGAACACGTCGTCATTCTCTTCTCCCGTCCCCGCTAACATTTTCTGTCCTACATGCCCCACTTCCCATCGGCTCTTCTCTTCCCTCACCCTTCCCCTTGCTTCCACTTTTCGCCGCCCCGCCGACCTGCCTCTCCATTCTAATCTACAGCACTCGTCATACCATTCTTCCATCCTTCTCCCTGCCTCGCTGCCCCTTCCACGATTGTCGCCCGCCCGCCCTTTCCTCCCCGACGCGCCGCAACGCGGACGCGGCGCGGGAGGAGTCTGCACGAAGGCTAATTAAACGCACCTACTGTCGCGGTGGGCCTTTGAAATTATCACCGAGAAAAGGTGTTGGAGGCTGGAAAATTGCTACGACTTTCTTTTTAATTCAGTATGTTATTCCTTTAATTTACTTAATTATCATAGCGGCTGCGTTGAACACACTCAGTATTGACGCACAATGCACACCAGAGTGCCTCGCGGTAGATCGCAGAACAAACCATGTTTACCCACATGCGCTACGTACCATCCGAAGCTGCAAATGTTCGAACGCCGCTGTTTACTGTGCAACTAGAAACGGATTTATATACATCTGCAGTCATACCAATTTGCATTGTGGAGAACGCAAAGTTGATTCCTAATATCGCATAAGTAACCCTGAAAATAAATGTAAGATTCCCTGTTGCATCTTTTCAACAGCTTTCAAATGATAAAATCTCCCAGTCTCCAAATAAATTCACTTCCATTTTAGAATAAAAAAGTGAGGAATACATGTCGTTTTGAAGCTGCGATCTCCATAACAATCGAGAATCACAGATACACTGGTGCTGTTTATATCCTCCGCGTTTCACCGAATTTCGTGTTCGGCGGTAGAGGGATTCCGTGAATACAGTAGTTGTAGCCTACCGAGCAAGTGCAACCGCTTAAAAGCAGGGAGGCAGGCAGTTCCACACAAGGCTCCCGGCGCCTGCCCTCACCGCCGCCCCCGCGCAGCGGATTCGGTCCGACTTTGAGGCCCTTCGGCGGCGGCGGCGGCGGCCGGCCTCTGATGTGGCGGGCGCCGTCCGCGCCGCGGCTTCGAATCACCACGCCCGCCGCCACCCACGCGCACTGCGTCCGGAAGCAAGCGCACTGCGTCCCCCTTCGGCGCCCGCGCCCGCCCGCCCGCGCCGCCAACGCCCGCCTCACCGCCGCGCCCGCCCGCGCCGCCAACGCCCGCCTCACCGCCCGCACGCGTCTGCGTCCGCGACCGCCCCCGCCCGCGCCGGGTAGCTCGCGACCGCCCGACCGTACCCCCACCCCACGTCCGCCCGCCCCGGCTCGCCCGCGCCCACGCCCGCGCCCGGGCTCGTCCGCGCACTTCCCGGTTCGCCCTTCCGCGCCCACTCGCGTTCTACCATGCCCTACCACTCTCCGAACCCGGCCACCAACCAGTCCGCGGTCGCTCCGTCTTGTAATAGCAGTCCGTTCTTCTTCCACTCCTATACACTGAGGTTGGAACTCCCAAACGATCCATGTGCAATTTATGGTGCACGAAATGAGTCCTCAGCAGGTTATCCAGGGGTTTCTCCCGTTTCCCCTGTCTGTAATTATACGCTCACCTCATCATTATTCGAATCATATCATCAACAAACGTCCATCAAAATCATGCATCTCATTAACGGCCGTGACGGAGGATCATAATAAGGATAACCAACCGCGTTCGCTAGTATACTCGCCCACCTGGTGAAGCCACCACTATGGATGTATTTATTCCAAACTCGCCGAGATGTTCACAGCCCAAGAATGCCGGCGCAACGACAGTCTGCAGAAGTTGTTCTGTCCCCGCGACCGCTCCTGGTCGGGTTAAATAATTAACTTCTTTCTGCCTAGGTGCCTTGTCTCCTTAGAATCGCAGGAAGGAAAAATCAAAAGGTTTGAAAGGAAAATTACTCCTTTTAATAAAGTCTTTTGATATACTTATTCCAGAATATTGAATACCATACGTGGTTAGTCGGGTATGAGAGTAGGATGCGACACGACAGAGATAGTCGTAACTATAAAATACTGCTTTTCTCAAGAGACTTTTTACTTCTACATTAAGAGAGTATACATTTTATTATCAACTTCACATGAATAACATAATAGAGACGTAATTTTATTTCACGTTCACCACAACACGTGCTGCGTGATTCAGAGCACAATCTTATACTCTTCCAACAATACACTAAGAACTGGTTTATGATAAATGAATTACTGAATCGACCGTTCATTGCAAAATCGGATATATAAGTCACAAAAACCACCCACGATAAGCGGCAATTACAATTTATCTATTTTGATAATTGTTTTTTTTTCTATATATTTACATAAACTTGTATGATTTAAAATGTTTCCAGACTACTTTCTAAAAGATGAATGACATTTGTTATAGTGTGTCTGATTTCTACCTATAAAAACTCGTAGAAATACATCTAGGTGTATGTGATCAGAGATTCTCGACATGTAATCAGTCGCATAAAATGAGGGACAACAATGTAAGTCCTCGATTCAAATCTATCGTTCATTTCCACTGTTTCTACATAAATGTCTAACCATTTTCCCCTTTTCTTGCGAACATCTATACACTTCTTGATGTTGGGTATTCGTGGAGGTACTGGTGACTTGCTGTCATTTCCGAATCGAGATTCTGTATGATCACGTCCGATAGAGCACATATACAGTAAATAACTGGGAGTATGTGTCACAGCTCGTATTATATCGATTACTGTTTTGTTTACAAAAAATATGATCGTGTATTTTGCAAAAAACAGGAAATTGTGTTCATTCCGAAATTACCAACGCGTAATGTTTTGTTCTTGCAAAGTGTAGAGGCATGCACAATGCCAAAAATACATATGCATTCGTAAATTATGCTTTCAATTGAATATCAGCAGATAAATTTCCAATAAAACATTTGTTGAATTTAACTTCTGAAGAAATGAAGAATTCCGAAATGGAATTCTGAATTATACAAACACCAGCTAGTGTGTATTAAAATGTATAGTAACAAGTAACCAGGAAAAACTCACGCAGCGAACTGTGTGGCAATGTTGATGCCACAGACTCATTTGAACACTTGCCGCATTCACTTTATGAAATACGCCTCTTGTGTGATTTGAAACGGCCATTAGGGCTTTGGCGCAATGCATCAATGCGAATATAGCCACAAGAATGCAAATAAATACGGTGCCGTTTTGTCACGGCTGTCGAGGTCAGAGGGGAATTGTTATGGCTGTTGCAAGCATTCAATACGGGAAATCGTGACACCTGATAACCCGCATTCATATCAGGTTCAATACACGAGAGACCACCCGTTTCTGTCAACATTTTACTATTTATATAGGGTACCGCAGAACAAACCCGCATTTGGGGGTTTCTGCACTACCTTTTTCTAGAATAGGCAGGCACGTGGTATCTGAACCCACATAACATGTCCTGCCAGAGACAAAACAAGCTCTATTCACAACGGCATAGCCCACAACCATAATTTAAAGCTCTTGTTCAAGACATGAAAGCTTTTTAAATAGCTGAAATGAACTAATTAATAGATTTATGCGTCGTTTAGATCACATACTTTATTAATACCAGAACATGGGATAAGCAGGCGAATTTATTGCATGAAATCACGGAGTACAGGAAGTTATGACATGCTGGCTTTGTAGGTGCTGGCAATGTGTATGTGTAGGAAGCCAATGACTAGTGTACGTGTTGGTGATGATGTACGTTTTGCTGTAAATGTTGGTGTATGTATGGGAGGTGGTGTTGATCGTGGTGTTGTTAGTGATGTTGGTGTTGGTGGTGGTGATGGAGGTGAGCGTCTCACGGAGCGTTAGGCATGAGCTAGTCCAACCACAAAATGACGATTTTCAACGTTTTGGAGTATCCTCCGAGAGTATATTGTTCAATTGGAGAACATTTACAAAGCAATGGGTAGGAAGATAGATAACTACATACATAGGTATAGCACAGGCGAGTTATCAGAGATTAGATATAAATAAATATAGTAATATGTGAATTATTCACAATATAAGAAAACATAAACTGTGTTATAACTTGAAAACAAATGTTCAAAAGAAAATATCACGAATAAAGCGATAAATGTATACTAAATTACAAAAAAAAAAGAAAAATTTAAGGGAGTAAAACATCGCACAGCGAATCGAGATAAAAGGAGTAAGAAGGAAACGTTACTGATAGAGAATCAATTGGTTGGAGATGATATGAACACAGAATACATCGAATATTTATTGGCGGCGCGAGCAAGTCTGTCACGAACATGACTCTTCCAGAAAGTCAAATCGTTTGGGAATCGATATAGCTCAATTCCCAGTAACACGACAAACTGCAAGGAACATCGATATAAATTGAATACATTTCTCGTCTCCGAACAGCCGTCTTTTATCAGCTTAGAGACACTTTAAATTACCGTGTCTGTGGACTCTTTCCGGCCGTCAAGGAATACCCGACACAAAATGACAATGTTTTATTATTTCACTACGCATGACATGTGAAATGTGTGGCAGCAGGTTCAATAAACTATCGATCGTGCGGAGATAAAATCTCCTCGTTCTTTATGCATGAGCTTACAACTGCTCGTTTTACTCAAACCTGCGAGTTAGAAGAATGGAATGGAAATAAATGTCGGAACAAGCCTATTCGAAGCCATGGGGCTGAAGACAGTAGTCGTGTGGATATATACAAGAGACGAGAGTGGAATTACAAAATAACAAATAATGCACGATATATTTATGACGAAATTCCGGCCAATTGAACTCATTGACTCAACGCGTGTAGGTTTCTCGATTTTTTTGAGACAGAGTATTAATTTTTCTTTAACATTCATATTCGTAATGAAGCAATCCAGCGAAGAGAATCAAGCGATAAAAAACAAATGTAATGTATCACAAAAAATTCACATGAAAATAAATCGTTATCATAATTCAGAAATTAATACTTACAACCCATTTTGTAATGTATTGTTTGAGGACACGGAGCTCCAAATACATACACTCATATATTCATCGGTAACCTAAATAATAATTTCGTTTGCTAACAAAAGGAAGAAGTCAGCAGGGAAAGGTACAAAAAAGCAAAATAAAAAAAATATGTTTTATATATTTGTATGAGTATACTTATTTATCACTACAGAATTCCTTCCAAATGATTCCTTATACATTATAAAAAAGACACGCAAAACAGAATACTCCGAGACTTAACTCTTTCGAATGATGATTGATGTTTTCGTGTTTCCGGGCGCGTCAACTACTTCGGTCAATATTCCCGTTAGTGTAGTGCATGTTTTTTTTAGGGAGATGGCGGTGATCTTCCCCCGCTGGATGGCGAGATCCGGCACCGACCTACCGTCGGCTAGTGGGGCTTCCCCCTAACCAGGACTCTCCCACTAATGGGGCACTGCCTCAGCCGGGACAAGCTCTAAGCTCCCGAACGGTCTCCCGGAATATGTAATAGTGTGGTGCATGTTTGTGTAAGTGTGTGTGTAAGAGGAGAGGATAGGACAAGGAAGAGGAAAGATAGATCGCGCGCGGTACGTGGCCCGTTTGGTAGGGTACTGCTCCGGCATTCGCCTGGTGTTGATCGGAGAAACACAGAAAACTACCGATCAGACCAGCCGGCCGCTAGAATTCTGCCCAGACAGCGACAGAATTCGACATATCTGAAAAGCTAGTGTCGAAAATTCTGCCGCCGTCAGGACTCGAACCTAGGCCCTCCCGGTCAGGGGCGCTGCAGTGACATCAGTTGATGCACTGAGCTACCGCTACCGGTCTTTCGAATGTTATACAAGTATTATTTACAAACGAAATTACAACCATTCTCACGAGAATCAAAATAAAACTATGCGACAATGAACGAACGCATTTGAATATTGCATTTGCGTAAGCTCGGGACGCTTCGAAGCGGACGAGTCCGTGCACAAAAGACGAGAAGGCGCGGTGGTCCGCGATGGCGGGCTTGGTGACGCGAACCCGGCGCAAACTGCGGAGCTGCGTCGCGAAAGACTCCCATGGGGCGCGCCAGCACAGCGCCGCCGCCGGAAACTTCGACGTGAATGTTCGAGCAGCGCCGGCGCGAGAATTGTTTTTTAAAAAATCATCAACTTCCATAACACGAGCGGCTTCGAAACGATAGCTGCGCCGCCCCGCGCCTCGCCGGCTGCCTGGCCCGACTTCGCTTCGGACAGATATTGAAATTGTTGCGAAAACTTGCAGGGCCTACGCTGCGCCAGAGAACGAAAGTCGGCTGTTGCAAGTCTATTAGCCCGCGCCAGTCGCCAGGGTGGAAAAGCTGGGAACGGAGGTACAGGGGTTTTCCACCCCTTTCGAATCGTTAAAAAGCGACTGTGGCCTAAAATTGTACAGGGGTGAATAGACTTGTTAAGACATAACTGCTGCACGCGGGCTTTTTTCTTTAAATTTTTATGCAGAATGCGTATTACTTTGCCGACGGTTTTTTCAATGGCCTTTTTGAAACAATACACACAATCAGTTCCATTATAGTGTGTTAGTGAGTTGCACTTTAGTGTTACAATCATCGTAGCCATTGATTTCTTACGGAATGCATTTCGAAATCACATTACAATGAAGTTGCATTATTTGAGGAATCCAATCAAAGCATTTCTGTAATATCAGGAAAATATTATAAATTGAGAAATCCTCTTGTAACTATACATTGCAACAGAGAATGCTTATCATTCGATGAATCTTTTTCAAATCACCAGAATTACAGACTTAGAAGTACTTTTGTTAATATTCATCGTAAAGCTCGTATACCCAAAAATACAATACTAATCCTCCAATACGCATCGATAGCCCATAACAGAAAATGCCTATTTTGCAACAAAGTCAGATCTGTTCCACATCGATAGCGCCCAAAGATAGCGGATTTCGTTCACAATATTACAAATGAGGAACTTTGTTAGCTGCCAGCTAAAAAACCGGCTCGCTGCAACAATTCAGATCGGATATCGCGGCAGCTCAACTGGGTTGTGCGCCTTTTCAATTTATTCCTCTCCGCTAACTGCACGGGGATAATGCGGCCCCCAATAGAATGAAACCCGCGCGCGCGCGTTTTCCGCCATTGTGATTACGCGGTTGCCGCGTCCTCTTTGATTGCGCACACTGCCGCCAGGCAGCGCGCGCTCGGGTCGCTCGGAGAAAGAGAGGGTGCTTTCGGAAATAGCGTTTCCTGGCCGTCGCCGCTTCAAATCGACTTCATGCGCCAGCTTTCACCCACTTCTGACGAGAATGTCGTTTCACATGGTGAATGCAATGTGATTGAGTGGATCTGAACTGGCTTGTTTGGCTTCACGAGCTAGAGGGGTTTTCAAGGTAATCAGCAACGAAGAACAACAATTAATATCTTATGAATGGAATGAGATATCCCTATTATAATAAAAATAAAGAGGCATTAAGACGAGTATGAATTTCCTTTAATTCTTTCAAACAAGCGAGATACAAATGGAACGATTTGCAAAGGCAAATTCTGAGAAACAATACAAAACTAAAACCTAGTTACTGAGACAACTATAAATATGCTGGGAATAAAAAAAAGAGCCAATGTTCTTGGTTATATTGCTCTGCCTGTAAAGAATGACTAATAGAGAATGAAAACTTTAAAAAATTTAACCTAAACGTTCACAGACTATTTTATGAACTCTTCCACGCGTACTTTTCTCAACCCAAACTAAAAAAATCAATGCCAAAAATAGTTTGAAATCCCCCTTTATATTTAATTTTATAGTTGCTACTATTCCATTCATCCGGCAAAATGAGGGAAATTTCAAGAGACTGGACAAGGGGGGAAGTTCTTGGGGAAAAAAGAGATGCAGTTGTAGATATTTTATAATCATAATAATGCAAGTCTGTCGAGTGGATTCATGACGAGACACCTCGTTTCCGACCACAAATAACCAAGAGCATTATGCTCCGAGCGACGTATTCTCACGGGAACGAGCGAATGTTAAGGAGACATTCTGAGCATACTCATGATAGTCACAGCAGACAGACTAGTCGGTTATAATATGCACAATATCACATTACAAGCAATTTAGAAAGTATTTTAGTATGTAACACTGTTTTAATCTCAACTCAGAAACTGAATGAAAGTTGAGCCGAAATCTAGAAAACTACATTTCCATTAAATGACCTGAAATTGGCAACTGACGAAAATTGCTCCAGAATGTTAGGAAAGTAGTTATGGGACACCGTATCTCAAAGAAAGCGTTTCTCATCTTGATTCTATACATTCAGTGTATTCAGAAAACTAGTTTGGCATAGAATCTGCAACTGCGGTATTGTAGTGCAGTCCTCAGACAGATTTCTAAAAAGTTTATCACCAAAATCGGCGAAACAATGACAGTAATCAATGACAGCAAATTCGTCAACTGATGAACTAAACCTCAAAAAGTAGAGCTGTATACGAAAAGTTCCATTAAAACACACAAAAAGGCTCTTAGAGCAATATCTTGTAAATAGTTATAAATGCTTTTTAAAATACAGCAGAATAATAAGAAATTGTGATTCCTAAAACGAATTTTAATGTTTTCTTCCATTGTTAATTGGAATTCAATTAATGCAATTTTTGGAAATCTGATATAAGCGGTTGGCAAAATACGAAAAATACATGTAACGAAAAAACAAATGTTTATAAAGGAGTCTCGCAACTTGTTTGAAATTCGCTAGCCTGTTAAAGTTTTAGGCTAAAAACCGATATTTACCGTACCTGAGATTTGGGATTTTGATAGCACTTGATTGCAGAGAAATTTGAGAGGTTAATTGGATATCTGATATTAATTACGGGAGACTTTTCCAACATGCCACAAAAACGATTTCGGTGAAGCAATTCAAGAAAATTAGTATTTTAATGAAACCAAAATATAAATACATGTATTATATGAGTATTTATACGAATTGATTTTAAAATTGTACACCAAGAAATTATCTTTAAAAATTTAAAAAATTCTGAAAAAATACTCATTATTTCTGCAGAGAAATATATGAGAATGACCATTTTCGGAAATTGGAAATTTGGGTTTTTCTAGACATTAACCTGGTATTGGAGGTTAATTAATAGCACGACAGCTTTAAATTTCACACAAAGGATCAGTATTTGTATAATTCTAGACAATTGGCATTGAAACAAATGGCATAGGCAATTACTTTTAGTTGTACCTGTCCCTAACAGGCCCGATCATTATGCTTTTATTACGGTATGATAATGGAGTTCACCACTGACTCACACACAAGCACTGAATTAATATCGAATAAACGATTGAAAAACAACATCACACGGCATCCATAATCTCCTTTAAATGAGAAAATTAGGATTATCTTAAAATCTTGAGATTACGCGAACATTGTGACGGTACAAAATAAATTATGTTTTATGTTAAGCCATTTTAAAATGTTAACTATTATTCTAACAGATTACAGGGTTACTAAATTAAGTGGTCAAATCAGTGAAAAACACACAGAAGAGTCCTCTTACAATTCTGCAGAACATTACATTTTCATGCCCTTTCATTACATATCCATGTCCCCGCCAAACATACCATGAGCTGAAATTCAAAATTAGAGTGGCTCATGATTCTTTCTGACAGGTCTCTTCGTGTATAAAATCTTAAAAATAGTTCAGGTATTCATCTCATTCCACTTGGTCTGTGACCAAGTAGTCTCGTAGTAGGCGGCCCTTGAAGCAGGCAGGAGAACGTTCTCGAAGCGGCCGAAAGGGACGTCCTCGCAGCCAGCGGCGCAGAGGCTGCGAGGCCCGCGGGCTTTGTCCGGCGCGAGACCGGAAGCGCGGCGTCGCCATTTGTCTGGGCACGCGGCGCCGGAAGCGGCCTCTTCCGTCGAGCGGCGCGGGTCAGCCCCGGAGCGCCGCGCAACTCGCAGGCGACGGCGGAGTGTTTTGCGGCCGCACGCGGGGGGGCGCGGGCGAAAGCGGGGACGACCAGACGGTGAGGGAGCGGCGGGGAAATTGGGGTGGTGAGGGCGAACAGAACGGCGGGAGCGGAACAAGCGGGGGGAGCGGAGAGTTTGACGGGGGGGCAAGGACGCCCAGGGCGGCGGCGGCAGAACCGTGGGGCGACGGAGAGGGAGGTCGCCGGGGGGGGGGGGCCGGGGCTGCGGTGCGGCGGAGTGTTTGGAAGCGCGAGTGTGGGAGCAGAGTTGCAAGTTTAGGGATCGTTCGCGGCGCAGCGAGAGCTGGTAATGCTGGCGGCAAAAGCGGACGCTGGGCGAGAGAAGAGTGATTATGTGGATGTACACCGTCACGACCGGTTTCAAGAAGTTCTGGTGAAGTCAGGAGAAGGAGAAAATCAGGAAAGAAAAACGGTTGTGAAAGACAGTCGATAGAAAAGACAGGTTTAAGAAAATTGAAGAAAACAGTTGAAAGAAATACGTAAGAAGCAAATTTGGGTAGCATAAACTATAAACGTATTGTATACATGACGTAAAATGTTCGACGAATCATACAGGTAGTAGTTTGAATACGCCAAACCAAAAAGTTTCGGTAACGTAATAAAAACATATCTGTGTGCATGTGGTGGAGCGAACCACACATAAACAGAGCTGCACACCTACAATGCACACATAACCAGAGCTGATTGCAACTGATCCCACTTATTAATATTGGGCCATTTCAATACTCAGATGTCTAATTTTCGGGAATAATTTTTCTTTCTTACAACACGTGTTCTTCATTGAATTCACTGGAAATTTTGAAACCGAGTTCGTGTGACTGGCAATCAGGGTAGTATTCGTCGACAGATGACAAACTACCCAGTCCGGAAAGGGGCTGAGCGCGGATGTCATTCTCCCGACAAGCGCACAGCGGCGGCGGCGGCGGCAACTACGAAGAAGCGGGCCCCGCCTCCCTCCTCACACACCGCAACCTCCGCCGTCTCCTCTCCCACCTCGCACATCGGGGAACCCGCCGGGGGCGCTATCTGGCGCCGGAGCTGCGCGAACTTGGGGGCGCACGCGGCGAGAAAAAGCCCTGCGGGCCCTTTGTGCCCTGCGACTGCGCGCCATCAATCTCGGCTCCGGGCTCTCGACGCCGCCGCCGCCGCCCCGTTGCCACCGCCCTGCGCCCTTAAAATTACACAGCTCCCTTCGGCGCCGCTTATGAGCCACCGCAAGAAGCTCCGACCTCAATGCAGCGCGACCCACGCCCTCCCGCCCTCAGCCAACCACCGGGTCGATTCGCGCGAGACTAGCGGTTGCCGCCAGCAACTCTGTCACGGAACAGAAACGTACTCAGTCTACCATGGATGAAGCCCATATAAAAAAATATTATATTGCGCATGAGCTGCATCTCCGATTGATTATTGTGCTCCCACAATACCCATCGGTGGCCGACGGCAACTTCTCCTCCGTCATTGAACGCAGTGACGGAATCGGTAAGAGTTTATTTTCTTCGAGTGCGACGGCTTCAAAGGCCGTACAGCCCGGCGCTGAGAACGTAGCCTAATCCTAGACTTTGCCTCGCCTGGAGGAAGACTGTTCCCCTTCGTCTTAAGATACAAGACGGTACTTTTTTAAGCGGTACATCTGAAGTCGCCTTTTACACAGTGACCTTGGCCTCGCTTAGGACGTCTTGTAGCTTAGAGGCAAGTTTTTCTTTGAATTGAATCCCCCTATTTCAGATCATGTGGTTATTTGTCATTAGGGTACGTGTGCGACCGCAATTGCTATTTATAAGGTATCGGTCTTAAATATGACATGCGGGAGGTGCTGGAAATTCTGGTTTTCGGTACTTTTTTTGCACAGTATTCCCACTTTTCCCCAGTCTGGTTCCACCACTGTTCCAGCATCAATTCATAACACATCATAATCACTTGTCCCCTCATATCTCTCGTCTGTCCTAGCTACAATTACACATGGAATCATCATGACTATTCTATACTATAATTTCAGCTGTAACATAGGGTCATTGGACACGTGGTTAATCACCGCAGTCAACCTTACTTAAACTCAGGAGACCGTCTCTAATATGGTGACGTCGCGTAGTAAACCATTATTAACAAATGTATGTGATGTCGTTATTATGATTTATCTGTTCTCACAAAAGATCTGTTAGTAACCCATTCAAAACGAAAAAAAACCCTTTTAACATATTCAAACTGTCCAGTACCACCTATCGGGTGTTCTTAATTTACAGGGCTGTCTCTATCAAAAATTATATTAATTCTATAAAATGTTACAGGCCTCCAGGAATTTTTTGTGCGGGGTTAAACGCTAATGATACTTTATGTTTTATATTGTGGTGCTTCGGAATGTTCAAAAAAATATTGTAGTACTAAAATCCTGAAAAATCAAAACGAACTTTCAGTACCAATCCGAATAAACAAAGCTAAGGTTAATACTGCACTCGATAAATCCGTGGTACTCATAACAATAATCCCAAATCCGGGCCTACGCGAGCAGGAAACACATAGATGTGCATCGTCAATCACAGGTTGAAACCTCCGACACGGCGATTGCGAGAATTCCAGCTGACAAGGGCTGTCAAAAACGCAGCTCCATCTCCCAAATCTCCGCACGTCACCCGCCCGGCCTCGCGCGCGTGGGGAGAGTCGGAAGCGCGCGGCGCGTTATCCGCTGCGCGGCGCGCCGCCCGAAGAGCCCATTTTCGCGAACGCTGAGCTCATCAGCTCTTCCGAACAGGCGAAACCGGGCTGAACGTGGAGGACGTGTCGGAGAGGGCAAGAAGGCGGAAACAGACCGACAGATAATGGGGCGAGTGAGAGATCATACATGAGATGGAATAAAGGAATCCTAGTCCGAACGAGGATGAGACGGAGAACGCAAGAAAGCGGAAGCAGACCAGACAGAAGAATTATAGTGAAGTGGCGAGTGGGTGATAGAAACTGGATGAATAAAGGAAGCAATTCGGCGGAAAGATAGGGACGTTTTCATCCAGTGCTGACTAGCAATGGAATGAAGTTGGGTCTTGGTGAGTAGATGAAAGGGGTAGGTGTTACAGTCTGTCAAACGAATGGTGAACTGAGAAATGCAGTTGGCGTTTAAACAAGTAAAAATGAACGTTGCATATGACCGCATACGTGGATCTAGAGAAGTATGAGACATTTCGTCAATAAATTCGCAATTTACAAATCTTCACTTCTGTTATATCAACTTACGATGCACCAATGATCGGACGAGTGAGCGAGAGAGAGGGAGAGAGATAGCGAGCGGATGCGTGAGAAGGTGGGTGAGGGGACAGCGAGAGGGTAGACTGGTTAGCGAGCGGGTGAACATGAAAATGAACGGGCGAGTGGGCCTTCCAGCAAGTGGGGGGAGAAGGGGGGAAGGGAAGGGTATGTAAGCACGAAGCCAGGCGGGAGGGGTGAGTGGGTGAGTGAGCGAACACGAGCTCTCCCTCCGTGAATCACGCGTGTCAAATGGGTAAGCCGGCCGCTTCCGCGTCGCCGGGCGCCGAGTCACCTGCCAGAGCGCGCGCAAATCACCCATCCATCACGCGAGCGCCCGACGAGTGCTAATTGCCCGGCTGAAGGTCCCTCGCCTCCGTCCATGGGAAGGCGTCAGAAAGAGAGCAAACTGGTTGTTCTCACAAACGCCCCTCTAGATCACCCGAATGCCACTACGGATAAAGAACTTAGTAAACAATTAAGCGATAAAAATAATTATGTGAGAGCTGCAAGTCATCAATCAGGAACGGGTTGATCATAAACGCACTTTTTTGTTCGAATTGTCCAAGAACTTACTTCGAGTACTTACTTGAAATCATTACATTTCTTTTCTTGGAACGTACTTTCTGGTTTAATACTTTTGTGTTAGTTGAAACAATTGCCAAAGCAACAAGTTCCCATTATAATCACGTTTTCAGTGCTTCTTTCTCATTGAAGGGAAGACAATGATTGCATTACTATCACGTGGGTGAATTTCCCAACTACAGAGAAATAAATAAGAATACCCAAAGCGGCCATGATTTCATTTTCAAACGAAACCATTGTCAATATCTCATCAGGGCTTCGCGACCTTTCGAAAACGACCGAGCGCAATCGATTCTCGAAACCTCGTCCCTTTCTCGTCGTTTGGGGGGCCGCGCCACGGCGAGTCGCCAAACATTTTCTCCGGGCCACCCCGCTTCCGTGACCTTTCACTCTGTTTACTTCGCCCGGCCCCAGGAGTGTAAACTGCTTTCAAAATAATGACAGCCGCCTTTCTTGATCTATTTGCGCATTCCGTCGGGAATATCCTTCGACTCCGCCCCCTCCTCTCACCCGCGCGACCGCGGCTCCCTCTAAATTTGAAAGCGCGCTGGGATAAACGTAAATATTTCGGTGGCGGCGCGGGGCGTCGCGGGGCGGCGCCCACCTTCCCGTGTTTGCCGAGGGGAATCCCCGAGCGACGGCCATCTTATTAGACGCATGGCCAGCCGCGACGGCGCACACTGGAAGGAAATTACTTACTCTGAGGGCGAACATTTGAGCCTATTTTAATTTAATCGATATTTTAACGGCTACATTTCTATTCGGTTTAATGTATTCGAATGTTTCACGAACTTTCGACATCAGATGTTCCTTAGATGCATTTCGTAAGCAAAGACAACTAATAAGAATTACGTACTAAAATTGAACGTGTAATTTAACTAGAATCACTCAGGAGTTTCTCAAAGATATCTGAGATACCACATGAACATTTTCCGTCTCGCGTGTGTTCGAGTCGATGTGTGTCGCTTGCGTCTACACCTCGGCCATTGTGTTTACAGAGTGCGAGGGTTGCGCCGCCGGCCGCCTGGCGGATGCGTCGGCGTCGCGACGCCTCGAAAGCCCGAGCGGAATTTCGCAATTTTCCGCACGCACCCTCCCCCCACCCCTGCCCCGGCATTGGACAACCGGCTCGACTCTTCCGCGCGCTTCTTTCCCGAACTCGAAAGCCGAAACCTCCCTTCCGAGCCGCTAACCCACTACCCGGCTTCGGCTAAACCCTGCGGCGCTAACTTCGCCTGGCGTCTCTACGTCGGAACATTCCGGTACCGATGGAACGGCACGGTTTAAAAGTATCGAAACGGCATTCTTTTTATTCAACGCTTTTCACTTCGTGAAATCCCTCGCCGTACCGAGAATTCCAGAACCCACTCTTTCATATTCTCTCATTTAAATGTCACAATTCATGAGGAAACCATTGTCTGAAAACTTCTCATTTACAATTACCTTTTCAACCACTTTTCTAGTATCTTCTTCCCCCAACGCCTTTGGCGGTTGAAGACTGAAGCTGTCTCCCCCGCACTGCACTCCAGCACCGTCCGCCGCCGACTAACTTCTTGGAATCTTTCACAGTGCTTCGCCCCCCCCCCCCCAACTTTCCTCGGCTCTTCCTTTCCGCCCGAGGTTCCGTCACCCGTCACTCGTAAGCTGAACTCATTACTTTTTTAAACCCGTGCCCGCGGACGGGCGAGAGCTGCAGGGCCGCCGGCAATTATTTTAAAGCGGCCGACAGCTCCGTGTTCATTACCCGGTGACGCCTCGGCCCTGGCTTATTACAGCGTGCTGCCGGTCGATGGCCGGACGTCGAAACCCGGCGGGGACGGGGCGGTGGGTGGGGGCGGGGGTGGCGCGGAGCAAGCGGCGACAGGTAGCTTCCGGCTGGTTATTGGCCCGCGCGGACCCGCCGCCCGCCCCCGCAGGCTATTCAAAGGCGCAGGCGGCGTCAGACCAGGGAACGTGTCTGTCGATACGTAACGAGCTCTTGGCGCTGGGGGCGACGGGCGCAGGCTGGCGGCATTGACGTCCGCGGGCTGTTGGACAAGGGTAGAGGCGACACAGACGCGGGCCGGGAAGGGTTAGCATGGAACGCGGCTCAGGTGCTAAGGCTGCTTGGGTGCGGGAGAGAGGGCGTTTCGCTGATGCTCTTTCAAGCAACAGTCGGCTGAGCAGCGCAGGTGAAAATGTGGAGAACAACGGTGCAGGGCTTAAGAAAAGTGACGGCAGTAATGATGGTGGAAGTGGGAAGGGTGTCTGTGTTGGGAGACGATGTAACAATCGCGTGCGACGCAGAGGTGATGGAGATAACGATGACCCGAACGAATACGCGATTCTATGAGAAGGCACGAACACAAACGACATGGCTTCTACGAAGACCGAACAATGAGAGGAGGACTGCGGTGAGCGAACCCGAGGTTGGCAGCGAAGGCGGGAGCAATGACACGAACTTCCCAACCGACGAGGTGTTGGATGCGGTCGCTGAGGACACTTCATTCCCCGCATTGCGCATTGTTGGCAGGTGCTTCGGAGGCGATTTCGGGTTGGATTTGACACGTGCATAGTTGCGGTCGGACCGGAGCGACCAGGAATGTTGAAATTTAATCAGGAAATAGGAGGCGGACTTGCGCTCCACGAGGATTGGTTGGTTGGTTTTTTCGGGTTTCCGGGCGCGCCAACTGCTTCGGTCATTAGTCCCTCAAGTGTAGTGCATGTTTGTTCTCGGGAGATGGCGGTGATCTTCCCCCGCTGGATGGCGAGATCCGGTGCCGACGTACCGTCGGCTAGTGGGGTTTCCCCCTAACCAGGACTCTCCCACCAGCAGGGCACCGCCCCAGCCGGGACAAGCTCTAAGCTCCCGACCGGTCTCCCGGAATATGTGGTAGTGTAGTGCATGTTAGTGTAAGTGTGTGTGTAAGGGAGAGGAGATGACAAGGAAGAGAAAGAACAGATCGCGCGCGGTCCGTGGCCCGTTTGGTATGGTACTGCTCCGGCATTCGCCTGGGATTGATCGGAGAAACCACGGTAAACTACAGGACAGAGCAGCCGGCCGCTAGAATTCTCCTCCTGACAGCGACTGAATTCGACTTAGCTGAAAAGCTAGTGTCGAAATTCCTGCCCCGTCAGGACTCGAACCTAGGACCTCCCGGTCAGAGGCGCTGCAGTGACATCAGTTGATGCACTGAGCTACCGCTCCCGGTTCCGCCGAGAAAAGTTTGGTTCTCGGAACGTAACAACCAATCCACATAACAGTGAAGACGATTACCTCACTTTCATGTTCGGTTGACAATTTGTTTTCAGTTTTAATTTCGGAATTCGCATCATGGAGGAATTCACTGAACTTTTCTTTCGGTATTTTAATGCGAAATATAATTAACTGTATCTTGAATTTCACTTTATTTCTTCAAGTTGTTTAATAGAATTCCTTTTAACGTTTATTTTATCTTATCTTTCATCTCTTTTTTTGCTACTGCATATACTACATTACATATTTTGCGCAACTATGTGTTTTTCAACGGATACTTTTCTTCAGATCGTAGATATCTCCTGCTTCTATTTCTCTGCTACTGCAAAACATATCGGAAACAATCTAAATTTTTGTTTCTTTTATGCATGGACAAAAGGATTATCTCGTTGTAACCTTCGATTCATTAATACAATGACATATGCCTATTGTAACTGATTCAATGTCTTATGTCAATATCTGATGTTGATTATTCTATGTCAATCTGGATTTAACAAATTCTGTGTGTAATTTTGATACGATGTCCTTTACAATGTTTCATTTTTCCGAGGTAATATATTGAAGTCTAATGTATTGTCCTGCAGTTTCAATCCACGTCGTAATAGGCTAAATTTACCATTTTATTTCACTATTAACTTTGCAATCGAGTTTCGAGTAATGAATAGTTTTGGTAATAAAATATTGCGAGCGAGCGAGCCAGCGTGAGAGAGAGAGAGAGAGAGAGAGAGAGAGAGAGAGAGAGAGAGAGAGAAGGAGAGAGAGACAGACAGACACAAAGATGGGATAGAAACAAGAAAAAGAGAGAGATGCCGGAACAGAAGGAGGCAGGGGTATGTGGGCACGCAGCGAAAATCAATGAGGTCGCGAGCGGCGGCGAGAGTGGCAGCAGGGCCGGAGCCGGAAACGGGGTCGGCTGCGAGTAAAGGGCAAGTTGATGGGGTCGCAGATAGAAAGAAGAGTACTTTGGCGCAGTTGAAGTCACTGCTGATCCAGCTCCTCTAGAAGATATTCTTGACGATGTGTTTCTGTTAAGTTTCCATTAGTTAACTTGAACTCTTATATGCAGTTTAACGTCTACATGTAAAAATATTCACGACACCATACCATTACACTGAAAAAAGGGGGAAAAGGAAAGTTCAAAATATCAAAATTTGACGGTAAAAAAAAATTAAGAGTACGTACGTCAAAACTGAAATTTAGGACTATAGTGACACATTTTGAAAAGAAACATATGAAAACAGACCAGAAGATTAGAAATAATATGTTATTTTACGAACCAAATTTTAATGTAGCAAAATTATCGATTTCATTTTCATAAAATATTGATTCCGCAGTTTTCTGTACTTCACTTTTCCTCGTCTCGGTAAAATACCCTTTCAACTGTGCTAAAATTAGTTTTCCAGCACATTACTTTACATTTACCAATGGAAATTTTTAAAACCAGTATTCGGTATGGATAAAAAATGAAATTCAAAATTAATGATGGAAACGATCGATGTTTTATTTAAGGGATAATGGCCCCTGCAAATAATTTCATCGAATTTTCCTTCATTAGTGGAGATATGGGAACGTGCGCATTGTAGCGGCCTGCCGCACCGGCAGCATGCCTGGAGAGTGATTCGGCGTGGTGGAACAATGCATATCTTTGAAATGCATTACATACGTGTGTAACGAATTTGGAAAGAAAATAGCGGATTAAAAATCATCTTAAAAGCAATGCCCATTTTTAACAACCCTTGTTTTAACACATTGGCGAATTCAAAGTTCGATAAAATTATTGTGAAAAAAGTAACTTACAATACGATGTTTGACTTACTATTGGAATATATAATGCAAAGAAATATTTAAAAACTTACATCCTTTCCTGTGGGAGTTTGGTAAAGCACAACAGCACAATTCATCGTCATTCACACTTTCTCTTAGCGGTTACATCATTCAGGAGACGCCGTCACTTTACAAACGCAAGGCATCACACCGCAATATTTGCACAGACGTCTCCATTCGGTCGGTCTTCCATTCATCCACATTCATCCTGGGAGACGCCCTCGTCCAAGAGCGCACGGCAACAAACCGGCATGTTTGTACAAGATTTTATCTTCGTTCGGTCGCTCTGCCCATTCACCCGCATACTTCCTGGGCGACGCCTTCAGTATAAAAACGCAAGGCAACATGCCGGGATATTTGTACAAGATTTTGTCTCCGTTCGGTCGGCCTGCCCATTCATTCTCCATTCGCCGCCAACGCTGCGGGCGGGAGTGTTGAGCGTTCCCTGGGGGGCACCGGGTGCGGCGCGGGCGGCGCGGGCGGCGCGGCGGGGCCGCCGCCGCCAACTAATGAGAGGCTCGACACCGATACACGGGCGAGGGGCCGGGATTAATGCCCGGCGTTCATTAACCTGGAGGCGGGGAGGCAACGCGCCATCCGTCTAGGGCGGCGGCGGCCGACCGCGAGATGGGGGGAGGGAGAGCGAGGCAGGCGCCGAGTGGCGACGGGGGTGCCTGTTATGGGTGATAGAAGGCAGCGCACGGTGGCGAAGGAGATGAGAGCTATGGGGTGGTGATGCGGGCTGTGGCCGGGCACGAGGGAGGCAGAGAATGCGAAAACGAGAGAGAGAGAGAGAGAGAGAGAGAGAGAGAGAGAGAAGAGTTGGAGGAATAATGTTTCAATGAGGTTACAGACATTTGGGGCAAAAGAGCAACGGAATTCCATAAACAAGAGAAAAACTCAGACGCAGCAAAAGGACTGGAAGGGCAAGAATAAGATGCGATGGATCTGCAAGAGGCCCGTGGGCATGAAAGGAAGGAGGGGAAGAAGGGGTTAGGAAGAGGCGGAGTACTGGGGGGTCGGGGCCAACGGAAGGGTAGGGAGGCGGAGGCAGTGATGGCTGAGGCGGTGATGGGGAGGCGTGAGCGGTGAGGAGGCCTACCCCTTTCTCCAGCGGTGGGTGAGGAGGGCGAAGCAAATAGGGATTAATGAGATCGCGCTGGCTGCGGCGGCGGGCCACGGCGCCCGAGAAACCGCTCCTCGAGCGGGGGCGCGCGCTGCAAATCGGCCGTGAAGCCTCGGCCGGCAGCTGCCGCCACGCCGCTTGCCCCGTCAGCGCAATATCGACACTCCCCTCCCCTCCCCCGTCCTCGCCTTAGCGAAACCAATCAGCTGGGTGACTAATGAGCGATTCCGGGTGCGTCAACACCTAAGGTCGTCAACCCGTAAGTGTAGTGCATGTATTTTTATCGCAGGAGGTGGCGGTGATCTTCCCCCGCTGGATGGCCAGATCGGCCTAGGTCGGCTTGCGGTTTTCCCCAACCAGGTCTCTCCGACCTATGTGGCACCGCCCCATGCGGGACAAGCTCCAAGCTCCTGACATGTGTGGCAGTACAAGTGAATGAAAGCATGTGTAAGTAAGAGACAGGAGAGGACGAGGTGGAGGAAGGAAAAATCGCGGGCGATTCGTTACACACTAACATGCACTACGCTACCACATATTCCGGGAGACCGGTCGAGAGCTTAGAGTTTGTCCCGGCTGGGGCGGTGCCCCGCTGGTGGGAGAGTCCTGGTTAGGGGGAAACCCCACTAGCCGACGGTAGGTTGGCGCCGGATCTCGCCATCCAGAGGAGGAAGATCACCGCATTCTCCCGAGAAAAAAATGCACTACACTAACGGGACTTATGACCACAGCAGTTGACGCGCCCGGAAACACGAAAAAAGCAATCAATCAATCAATCAATATTTGAACTATCATTTTTGTTTATTAGGTATATGAAAGAAACATAAAACAACTATTTGCCAATAGCACAAGAACTCTGTTAATTAGTTATTGAAAATATTTTGGAAGGTTCTGAACCGACAATGTGTGTTCCGGAATACCAGAATGATTTATAAACGACCAAATTATTACATTATTACGTGACACTTTTATTCAAAATGTCATCTTTTTTGGAATGGAAGTTTGGAAATGGAAGTTTTAGAAGGTATTACGTGATTTTGTTGTAGCTTCCTGTGTTCAAGTACAAGAGCTCACTTCTGGTCCTGTCAGTCACGCGTCAACTCAGCTTTATACTTTCTTTCTGTTACGTGCTAGAATTCAATCACTTATATCTGTACATGGCATGAACTTTAGATGTTGTCTATTGACTGAATATGCTTATTTTCATGCCAAGTGTAAAAATATGATGGTGAATGAAACATGAATATTGAATTTTTTGATTATGAACAGAAATGGAATGACGGACATTATGTCTGAAGTATATGGATTAGCTGAAGACTTGGCTCCCAGTGGTGCTCATTGTCAAATAAGTGAATTCCTTCAAAATAAAAAAAGCGTTATTAACATAAACATTCTTATTCTTAGAGATTCTGAATTCTGTAATAAAAATAATCCCAAAGATTTAAATATTGCGATTTTTTAGTATTACGTGTATGGTCTGGCAACTAAGTATAATAATGTGTTGAACCGTAAGTCATGTGTTCTTAATCAATATTTTGGACACTTATTTTCTGAATATGAGAGATCTAATATGTAAGTCTTAATTATATAAATAGGAACAGTCTATTAATTAATAGAAATAATTATACTTTGTCGTACAATAAGATTTTTGTTAACCTGGTATCTTGAAGTGGTCAAATACTGCTATAAATCAAAAACAACCTCTCCCATTTGCTATAAATCATACGAGCGTTTAGCACTCAGGGAAGGATTTGTGGGTCTGTGCTCCAGAGCTTTATTTCCTTTCGTCATGTGTGCTCATTCAGCTCTAAACTAATTAATTCATTTGTATTAACTGAATTATTATATTAGTTCATTAACTAATAATGTAAGTCCTTCAACAACAATCTCGCATCCTCTACCTCTCGGCAAAGACTCAGTCGCAGCTACATAACGATGCACGCTTTTTTTATAGTCTCAAAATTACGTGTGAAGCTCACAAATGTTCCAATGCTTTCATTTTAATTAATTGTCTCAAGAACTAAATATGATGCGTATGCAATATTCTTCCACTACCAGGATATTACTATACTCACTGCAGAGGCGAGTTACTGCGCAATCCACATCGACTAGAATGACGCGCATTCTCTATTAATAAAAAAAATAAAAGCGAATGAATCTACCTATACAACAGCATCTAGTGAAAAAAAAACATGAAAAAATAACGTCAAATTTATATCTATTATAATTTCATCATACAAGGTACGTGTTCCACCATATCACTCCCAATAAAAACTCCAAACAAAAACAAAACAAAACAAACCGGAAGTCGAACAATCCACATCGGTAAATGAAAAAAAGATATTACTATACTCACTGCAGAGGCGAGTTACTGCGCAATCCACATTGACTAGAATGACACGCATTCTCTATTAATAAAAAAATAATAATAAAAGCGAATGAATCTAGCTATACAACAACAGCATCTAGTGAAAAAATATGAAAAAATAACGTCAAATTTATATCTATTATAATTTCATCATACAAGGTACGTGCTCCACCATATCACTCCTAATAAAAACAAAACAAAACAAATCTCGGAAGTCGAACAATCCACATCGGTAAATGGAAAAAAAGATCAAAAGGTCAAAACAGGCTAAAGCCGCATCCATAGCCCGGAGCGTTCTAAAGGGATCAGCCAATTACAATGCGCGGCTCAGCCCGGCGCGAATAGTCCACGCACGCAGGCACGCACGCGGGCACGGGCGGGGGAGGGCAACTCCATAATGAAGACGAACAGCGAATTACCTCCCTCCACAAACACGCCCCCGCTAATTAATAACGCGAAACGCCACCGGGCGTCGAACCACGGCCCCCATCGATCCACCACCGCGCGCTTCCAGAATAATCCGATATTCCCGCTCCGCTCCCGCGCCGCCATGCGACGCCCGCGAAACGAATTATTAAAAGTTATATAAAATGAATTATGTGAAATTTCATTTCGCGTGATTACTACCTGTCACGGTCGGACGGCACTAGAATGTTTAATTTACGGGGCCATTAAATAAATACCCGTAAATAAACGCGGCGCGTGCGCACGCGTGCAAGGGCGTGGCGGAATGCACGGAGCGACCGCGGGCGCGCCGCTTCGGCACCCGTCGGAAGCGTTCGACAATGTCCGGGTGGGCGTTTACCGAAATCCACACTGTGACACTCACAGGAGCCTGGTCTCGCTGGGTGATGTTCGAATAGAAAGTCTATTACTTGTACTTTCCATTTCATATTCTCAAATGCAGCAATAGCAATACAATACTGGATTAAAATTATTATTTAATGATAGGTCTTAATGATAGTTACTACGTTCCAAGATACGGATAACAGTAAAGTGAAAGAAGAACTACAAGAGGAATTTATAATTAAAAATGTATTTATTCCGTTTCAACGACAAGGAGAATCAAGAAGCACACCAGTTCTGAAAGACCAATGAGATTCAGACCGTTATACGAAGTTAAGTCGATAACAATGATTGAATATGAAAGAATTGTTAGATGCGACGGAGCGGCAGTTATTATTACGCTGTGAATTTTCAGGCTCCAAAAACAGTAAATATAGACCGAGAAAATTGACACTAAAATATCCAAAATATGAATTTAGCTAGGCACATAAAATTATAATATAGGTATTTAAGTAAGCACAAACAATTTATTATTCCCAACTAAAAATACTAGAAGAGAGGCATTGCACAATAGGAATGTCGTTAATCAAAATAATGGCTTTGTATAATCACTATGGCGTATGTAAGATTATGACCATGGATAACTGAATTTTGTTTCAAATTCTATTAAATTGATTGTTTATAACTCATTGGGATTTATGTAATTCAGTTTTTATCAAATGACGACCAACGTCTTTCACAAGAATATTATTTAATATAAACAAAATTTATACTAAGCAGGCATTTATTAGACAAGTAGGCGTCATTAGGCCTTATAGAATTCGCATTTAATACTTCTAATACCTCAAAGTATAAGTAATCCAAACTATTGTGTCTGCAGTTAAAGGAACAAAATAGGCACGTAGGCAAAAATTTGCGACTTACTTGTTATGCATATACTTGTGTAATAACTTCAAGACACGCGTATTTCTGACAAAGCAGCGCACTAAATTCGTAATGCTTTTTTGTTTTCTCCCGCGCGCTTTCGAAGCCATTTCATTTCCATTTTCGAATAACTCAAACAAAACGACAAGTTAGCGCTAAGAAAGTACTGGTAGTTGTTCTTATCCGTTGTATTCGCCCCAACTGAAAAAAACTTTGGCGTAAGAACGCATTCAATCAAGTCAAGTTATGGCGGCAGAGAGAAGCCCCGTCTAACCCAACACCCCCGCCATCTCCCGGATTTAAATTTCCTTTACGTCGGTGGTTGTTTCAGTCGAAGTTGTACCATTCGCGCGGAGCAAATGGAAAAACTCACTAGACGTAGAGAAAATCGTAAAAAGAGCTCTAAGCGAAAGAGCATCATGTCGCGCCGGGACGACGCAATGACGTTTCGCTGCGAGGTGCAATGTTTTTGAAATTCAAATGCGCATTAAACGGAATGAATTGACGGCGGGCCTCGCATTAGCACAAACGATCCGATATTTATGGGCGATTGAGCGTCTCGGAAAAGAAATGCGGAAATTTATCGCGACTCATAGTTTTAAAATAAACAAAAGGTAGGATGGGGCGGGGATGGCGAAGGGGCTGGTGGTAACGTCGCCGTTATGATTGATTGATTGATTTTTTCGTGTTTCTGGGCGTTTGCTTTGCTCATTAGTTCCCAACTGCTTTGGTCATTAGTTCCGTTAGTGTAGTGCATGCTTTTTTCGCGGGAGATGGCGGTGATCTTCCTCCGCTGGATGGCGACATCCGGCGCCGACCTACCGTTGGCTAGTGGGGTTTCCCCCTAACCAGGACTCTCCCACCAGCGGGCACCCCCAGGCGGGCAAGCTCTAAGCTCCTGACCGGTGTCCTGGAATATGTGGTAGTGTAGTGCATGTTAGTGTAAGTGTGTGTGTAAAGGTGAGAGGATAGGAGAAGGAAGAGGAAGGACAGATCTCGCGCGTCCGTGGCCCGTTTGGTAGGGTACTGCTCCGGCATTCGCCTGGTGTTGATCGGAGAAACCACGGAAAACTACCCAGAGCAGCCGCCGCTAGAATTCTCCTCCAGACAGCGATTGAATTCGACCTAGCTGAAAAGCTAGTATCGAAAATCCTGCCGCCTTCAGTACTGGAACCTAGGACATCAGTTGGTGCACTGAGATACCGCTCCCGGTACGACGCCGATAGCGGACGAACGGTTGCAACGGAGGGAAAGCGGCTACGGTGACAATGAAAGTAGCCGTAGAGGCGATGGCGACGGAGACGAGACAACTACGTATCAGAGGGAAGTCGATTCGTTTAAATGAGTTGGCTCCTCTAATAGTGAGGCAATAATGTATTAGCGTTTAGAGATGGCCAGGGTGCAGCGGAAACGAAAGCGGTGATGTGAGAGCGGCGGGGAAGAGCGGTGCATAAATTTACGGTCGCAGAGATACGGCGGGGACTGGTGATGTGGGTGGACGCAGCGGCGGGAGATGACGAAGCGGCGAAAACAGGGTGATGTGGTTGGAACAGGCCGAGATGAAAAGGCGTCAGGACATGGACGGAGGCGGAGACGATAGGAGCGGGAACAGTGCCGGGGTCGACGGTTGATAGGGTAACAGGGGGCGGGAGAACAGTGGTGATGTGGTGGAAGCAGGGTGACGATGAGAAGGGGCCTAGGAAGACGGAGGGAAGACACGGCGGCAGCGGGAGCAGTACCGGGGTGACGGTTGAAGGAAACAGAGAGGCGGCGAGGACAGTGGGATGTGGTAGGAAGCAGCTGCGGGAGATGAGGAGGCGTCTAGGACGACGGACGGGGACGGCGGGGCGGATGATCGGGTAACAGCGAGGGGCAGTGGGCGGCGGCGGGGCCGCGGGGGTGGCGGTTCCGTCCCTGGGAGTCCGCGAGCGCTCACGCCGTTCGGTCGCGAGCTGTCGCGAACGAGTTGCAGTAAAAATGCGGCGTGGCGCGACGCTAGCGCTGCGCCCAGCCGAGGCAGCGAAACGAGTTTTCAGATTACCGTCCGTCGTGGGGGCTGGCGCCTGAATACAATGCACACGGAGCGATGTTGTTCATTTTTTTTTTTACTTTGTGTTAGGCTACTGCGCCAAAGATGCCAGATACGTACGGGATTCTTGCTTAATCTCGTCTCTTGCAAACGACATCTCATTTGGAATAGCTTCATCATTCTTATTCTGGAGAGCTCAGTACGAGGGCGATATTAAATATTCCGTGCAGTCATCAATCATACGTGCCTAGGCAGTGCATATGATGCTGCTACATCGCACATTTTTTAGTAGACGATTTTGCCGACCTATATAAAGCAGCGAAGCAAACTGCTCTACGCAGAACGAAAGGATGAGGGCTCTGTTCTAGCGTAAGGTATGGATGTTTTCATATTGAAATTGTAATTATTTCAGTGACGCTCCCCAGGTGTAGGCGGTCGCTTGAGTTCCTTCCCGAAAACCAATTATACTTATCCAAACATATAGCTTTAATTAATTTTCTATGCTAACAAAATCTATTCACTGTATGAATTGTTAATGTTATAAATTTAAACTGTACGACAAAAATAAAACCACATTTTATATTCGGCATAAATTAAATTTGTTTTATAAGAAAACAATGTTTTGACAAACAAACTTGCTGTCATCAAGTCGGCTGCACTTGTAGCTCCTCTCCAACAGACATAAATCTTGGGTGCGCCTCTGAATTATTTCTATGATTAATTTTATTTTTTCATTTACTAATATGTATTGTAGTGTTGCAAGTGTTGACTTTTCGAAAAACAAGTATTGAGGATCCCTGATACTCTTTTTTAGCTCGAGTGAACCAAAGGCTTAGCAGAATGTCACAGGCCGATCTTCGATAAATAGTTTTTTTTGTGAAATATAAAAGTGAACCATTTTTACAACCAGTACTTTGACTATTTATAATATGTACCTTATGATGGGAACAACACAGGTTCCCGAAACGTAGTAATAAATAAAAATAAAACGTAGTAATAAATGAAATATTTTACGAGATTTTCCCCATTTCTTTCACAAAATAATTTGACTGTCTATAAATATATTTAGGACAATTTTTAGAATTATATTTAATAATAAGATTGTCACAGCATAATAAGTTTAAAATAATATTAAAAATATGATTGTAGCACTTATAAATTGGTTACCTCCTTAAATGTTTAATATAGCATATTTTCTTATATTTTTTAACAATGTTCTTCTAAAAGATAAACACAAAAGAGACTGTTGTAGCATAGAAGCGTTATCCAACCAACGTGGTTCGAGGTCTATTTATACCGTTCTCGGTTCCAAATATTGAAGTCACCACTCATTTGCACTGTACTATAGAGAGATTAGAAGGAATGTAAGAAAGGAGCACAATGACAGGTTAAGGAACAAATGAACGTCATGTAGGAGGATGATATTGCAAGAGATTTACCAATGAGCTAACTGTAAACGAACGCATTGACAAAATGCGTGCAAGGACATAACCAGCACTGTAGCGGTCAAAGCAGTCCCTCTTACAGTAATCTCTCTTTAGCATAGTGTAACTGAGTGGCGAACTCAATATTGGGGGCCGAGAACGGTATAAATAGACCTGGAACGGCTTGGAATCTCAGCACGGACTGTCAACATTCTCGCCCGCGCCGCACCTGCGGCCCGTGCCGCTTGCATGACGCGGCCCACGGGGCGGTGAGAGCGAAAGAGAGGGGGGGCAGTGACTGGGCTCCGGGGAGCGTAACCACGACGCAGCCGCACATCATTTCCACTTAGGACGACAGTAACGGCCCCAACACGCGGGGCAGCGGCCGCGCCGCACCGCGTCAATTTAAAACCCATTTTTTCCTCGCCGTCTGCGTAACAGAAATAATTACGAGTTAATGGGCCCCGAATGAAAATCAGAATATAACACCGTTTTCTGTCACGGTAAGTGAACCGGCGCGTGCGCGAAAAAGCAGAAATTAATGAACGAGGCGCGATTTCGCTTGAAGAGCGCGCATAAAAAGGCCGACGCGTCGCGAATTACTTTGTTTGAAATCGCGCACGCGCGACGCAAAATGACGCGCGGCGGAATGGGTACAAGCATTATGAATTGGAAAATTATACATGCAGGCGCATGAGAAGCAAAGCAGCGCTATGTGTGTTGTCGAGCTAAATACCAGATAGAACATGCGTGTTCCGGAGAACACACTTAATAATTTGCCACAGGTCATGTAGCTGAAGCTCCATTTACGAGATTGTTTTGATATGTTGATTTGTGTTTTGTCAAAGCAAGTCTGTTTAGGGTTCTGAATTTTTACAAAAAGACAAAAAACAAACGGATCTCATACAAAGCAACAATGCATGGTCACAAACATTTGCAACTAAGGTAATTCATAAAAAACTGACAATGAAAGTGGAATGACTTCCAATTAATTCACAATCACTACGTGGTAGTAAATCAGAATTTCATACGTTGCGAATGCAATACACTGAAATCGCAATATCGATGCTGGCGTGATATTTCAGTTCATGCAACGCTTTCCTACAATTACGCTCTTCTTCAGGTATTCACCAGTACACGAGAAACGGACACTCATTTACCGTGCTATTCTTGCCAACATAAAAGCTGGCCCGCAACGAGGAATAAACTGAGGACATCGACTCTCCACTTGGCAGAATGGGCATTGAGAGGCGCGTGAACGCGAGTCCACTCTCCGCTGCTGGGAGTGTGCGCGTGGGCTCAGTTGTTCGTGCGCAAGTGAGCGCGCGGCCCAATGCACCGGCGCGCGTCGCCGCTCCGCGAGAGGGCGTGACCGCAGCGCAGCGCAGCGCCGGGAGATGGCAACGGAGCAGTAGCACTGCACAAGCAAATGCGGAGTGGAGAGGAAACGGCTACGATCCCGCACATGGTATTGGGAGAGGTTGGTGTACGGAAAAGAGGGTTGAATAGGCGGTGGTAATACGTCGATGAGAGATAGTTGGCGGAAAAGGAGGCGGCATCAGGAGGAAAAAAGGCAAGAGGCTGGCAACAGACGGCGTTCAGCCGACGTGTGAGGGGAAGTCAGAGGGTGGATTAGAAAACGAATACTTGGGCACAGGTCAGTAGGATTAAGGAATTTGGCGTGGGGAGAATTAGGAGTAGGCAGCAGGTCGCGTCCCAGTGCATTGCGGGAAGAGCAAAAATGCAGTTGGTAGTGGAGCGAATGGACGGCAAGTTGCGACTGTAAGCGGTGGATGGTTGCAGGGGGAGATGGGGGCGGGGATACTGGAAGGCAGCGGTGAGCAGCGGGGAGGTTGCGGGTGAGGGAGGGAGGGGTAGATGGGGGAGACGGAAGGTAGGGCAGAGCAAGCTAGCAAGACCGGGTGGGCGCGACGGGGGGGAGTTTGCTGGCAGAACAGCTGGCTGAGCAGGCAGGAGAACGGGGGGGGGGGGGGGGGGGGGGGGCAAGGGGGCGGCGGGGGAACAGGCAGGCAGAGAGCGGCGGAATTGGCGGCTGGGAGTGGAAGGGCGAGGAGGGGCGGGATTGGCGGCTGGGAAGGGAATGGCGAGGAGGGGCGGGAGAGGGGGCGCCTGCGGAGCGCCGAGTGCCGCAGCGTGGTGCGAACGCGACCGCAGTTTTTAACCGCGACAGTAATGTATGCAATTGTTCCCGCAGCAATTTACGTTCCGGCAGTTTTAATCGCGCGCCGCTGCTGCCGCCCGCCGCAATTGCGACGGCAGCCGCCGGCGAGAGCGGGAGGGGACGGGGCGGGACGGGGCGTGACGGACAGCGACAGCGCGGCGGGGAGTCACTACCCGTTAACTCGGTTACCCGGGTACCCGGCTGGTCGTCGAATTCCGATTGAATCAAAATACTGTGGCTTCGTTTTCTTTTGCTCTTTTTTGGACGGTAGATCGTGTACATGCCTCTGCAGAATTGGCTGATAGCTTTTTAATTTTTATTGAACTCCTAGATTGTATCAAAGAGTGAACTAGAACTAGAGCATTTTGAATCACAAGAAAATAACGACGAATCATATTAATAAAAACTGACTTTATCGTTCATAGCATCTGATTCTAGAAGACGACCGGAAAACGATTTCGTTGAATGCATTCCTTTCCAACTAGAAGAAAAAGGACCAACTTATGAAACGATAACGAAATTACCTCATTTACTAATAGCTTTCCCGAGGTCCCGCCCAAGGAAGAAAACACGAAGCCTTTTATTTTTGGCATCATAATTTTTTAGACCTGCAATCCTATTTGGTATGAAGAAAGTTATTTTCTGAATCACGCCCTCGAAACGTGTAAATGAGGCGATTTCGACTTAGAATGTTTTTAAGAATAAAAACATTAATATGGCAAATATTTTCATGTTCCAAAAGGTAAGGTTAAATTAACTAAAATTTAAGCAAATTAAACGAAATTATTAAACTCTCACCAACAATTCCAGCATGGTTTGCGTTAAAAACTTTTAGTATTAGAGAGAAGGAAACCTTTTCTGACAAGACAGAAATAATGAGCCAGAACACATGAAACTGTACTTTCGATTAACTTACACGGCAAATTACATTGAGTGCTCGTTTCCCGATTTGCTTCTCACTGAAGAGTTTCTTCTTTCCAACTTACAAGTGCCACGAGTGCAGGGAGGGTGCGATCGGCGCAGAGCGGCAGCTGGAGACATCAGTCTGACGGTGCAAGGAGCGGGGGCCGGGCAGGGCGGAGCCGTTGGAGGGAGGCGGGGCGAATGCACGAATGATGGACGGGGAGTCGGGGCGGGGGCGGGGAGAATCGGACAAAGGCGGGGCGGACAGAGGTGAGGCGGCCCAAGAGCACAAAGAAAATCAGGGCAAGACGAGCGGAGCAGAACAAAAAAGGCCGCGCGGGTGTCAAGGGAATGCGCAGCAACCGAAAGAATGATTGCCATTGTCTATTCACCATGACCTGTGACCTGATGCAAACAAATGTTGGGAGCGCTGTCTTTTCAAGAGCATCCGCTTTTGTACTCGTGCAAGGGCTCCGCATAATGGACTCCTGGGGATAATGACCAACCATGATTTTTCTCCTGTCCACACGCTTGTTGTTTGTATAATGTAAATCTGGCAGCAAAGCAGAAGATACCCGTCATGTTCTTATTGTATTCAATGAAGGGATGGTTAATTGCAAATAAACTAAGCAAACTGCAACACGTATTGTATACTTCTCACACTCATCATAGAGACAGGTGGGCATATACAAATTCTCTACACGAAATTCTGGTTGTATTCACAACGTCCCGTGTATTTAAGAGTATAACATGGAGGCAGAATACATTAATTTCACATAAAATGAAGCTTGCGTTTTCATTTCATAGAGAACTGTTGGAAGGTATTTATTTTTCTTCGCCAGAAAAAAGAGAAAAATGTAATTTCACTTCATTGTCTGCATAATCGGTCCATTTACACATTTTACAATATTAGAGAGAAATACAGAAAAATATACTTCTCGCATGTCCTAACTCACCGCTTTGGATTTACAAATTAAAAAATTACAGAAGTCAGCGCATTGCTGGCACAGCACTACGATACCGCACGTCCGCAACCTCGAAGACGATTGTGAGGAAGGGGGTCAGGATGGGGCACCGGGGATAGCAAGACGATGCAATGGGACAAAAGGGACGGGGGCAGCATAGAGGACAAGAGGAGAGAATGTGGTCAGAGGAAGGAGGAGAATTCTTGGCTGTCCGGGATTAGCCGCGTCATGGTCGATGGAGCTGACGTTTCGGCCATCTTGCTGTGGCCTTCTACAGAGCTCCCGGACAGCCAAGAATTCAACGACTCCGGCCGCGGAAGCCTACGACTCTACAGAGGGAAGAGGACTTCGGGTGCGTGGAGTGCGGTCGAGTCAGGGGAAGAAGATGACACTGATTAATTATTTTGGGATTCGGGACACGTGAACTAATGTCATTAGTCCCATAAGTGCAGTGCACGTTTTATCACGGGCGTTGACTGTGTTCTTCCCCGCTTGATGGTGCGGACCTGCACGCCGAGATGTGGTTCTTTTTCCGTCTCGGTATCTCCGACAAGCGGGGCATAGCCCCAGTCGGGAGAAACTCTAAGCTCCCAACAGGTGTGATAATATAGTAAATAAAAGTGTAGGAATAAGTTGTAAGAATAAGACAAGGAAGAGAAAGGAAAAATCGCGTGTGGTGCATGGCCAGTTTGTTAGGGTTTCCCACCAGAATTCGTCATATACTGATGGGAGGAACCACTGAGAAGTACCGTAAGAATTCTTCCCCCAACTGTCTAGCATGTGTCGGAAATCCTGTCACCGTCGGGTCTCGATCCCTGGGACCTCCCAGTCAGAAGCACTGCAGTGCCATCAGTACGACAAAAGGACGGGAGGGAAGCGGACGATGGATGTGAAGACGGCGGGGGAGGTAAGAACGCTGAAAGGGCGGGCGTTAAGAGTGGATGAGGAAGACAAGGAGGGCTAGGAGGACGGAGGCGGAGTGAGCTCCTCCAAGTTAGACAAGGGATAGAACGCGCGGAGGTCTGCCGGGCACGCGCCCTCGCGTAAACGCGTTAACGCCACAGAGCGACTCCTCACCCTCTTGGCGCCCGCGGCGCCGCTCAAAGGGTCTGCGCTGTCATCCTCCCTAGCGCGCCGCCCCGCCCCTGGCGCCTTGGGCGTCTCCGGGCGGGGCCGTGGGCCACTACGTGTTGGCCCTCTCCACCCAAGTGTGTCAGCCCCGACATCTCAGCGCGCTCCAGCTCCCTGGCGGCATTCCTGGCAACCTCCGCCGTAAGCGACCTACATGCAATCAAGCTAAGCCTGTCTTGGGCCGGTTGTGATTCTGTCGCCGCAACACTGCTCCGCGTCGCGCGAACAACGGTAATGGTAGCAACAACCGCAGATTTACAACCGGTGCGAGGCAGGTTCTACTAAGCAAGGTTTGCTACTGGGGGCCCAGCTTTACATGTAGTACTAGTATTAGAGCAATTGTTCTGCTTCAATTCGCATTTCCCCCTCCAATTTACGCTCTCTCGTGCTTACTCTCCAGCCCCTTCTAGGAAGATCACTTTCGTAGCCTCTCGCTGACGCTTCATTCCATATGGTTGGACTTCTATTCAACTCAGAGGTTCATTTTTTACTGTGCGGGACTTTTCTATCCCCTTTCTCCAAAATTCCTCCTCGCAGGATCTACTTTTGTCACATTCCCCATCGTATTCCCCACACCCCGATTCACTCCTTTCTACTTGCCAGTTCTGCGTCCAGGACCTTGCTCGCCTTTTCGCCTCGCTCTAGTTCCCTTTTCGTGAACTGTTACCCCCTTCTGACGTCCTTGCCACAAACGCCGCCCTCGCCCTTCACGCTTCGGTTGACGTCGCCCTTGATCTTTTGCGCCTCGCCTCTCCACTCCTCTCGAACGCGTCGCTTTCTTTGCTCCTTTCTCCACGCTTCTCGCCCACGTTCCCGGCTCACGACCTTTGCGGCCGGCCGCTTCTTGACCCCCCCACCGGCTCCGCCCACGCCGCAGCCAGAGAAAGCGGGGTCCTCCGCTGCAGGGGCTTCGTGAATGGATGTTGACTGTGCTAGGAAGGCACCAGGCGGCTCGGCGCGGAGCGGCGCGGGCGGCGGGGAACAGCGCGAACCGCGTGGGGCGCTGGGAAACGGTGCGGGCACAGACTAAAGAATTATATACCACTTTGGTCTATGGTACGGGACGTCCGGAACGGCGAGATGGCAACGTATGTGATGAGACGAAGCATTAACCCACAGCACGGAACAATGCAGCGCAGCGAGACGGGATAAGAAGTTTCATTGCTCGTCGAGAGCGAGAGCGCTATTAGTCCTCGATTCGCAAATAATATATTCTGGAAGAGGCGCTTTACTAAGTGGGAGCGCCTCTTATTACCAGAATAATCTTTTTTACTTCAGCTTCAAGTAGGAAAAGGCTTCTTCTAAGGGCATTTAGTTCTCAGCTGTTATGGTAATAAGGTAGTTCCACATTTTTGGCAGTAGAGGTCTCTTTTTTGTGGCACAAGCAGGTTAAAGTTCGGGAATTTGGAAATACCAATAAGAGAATAGCAAAGTAGCTTTAAGACGTGAAATCAAGAGAAAATTTTAAAATGACTACCGACTAACAAAAGAAATACTGACAATAAATTATTCGGATATTAATTATTTACTTCATGAGCTTGTTCGGGTTCAAAAGAATTTTTAAAAAAATATGGGAGTATATTGGCTTAATAATTAAAATACCAGGCAATGATTATCGTTAATATTTTGGAAGTCACGATGCTACAAATAAAAATACACAGGGAACATTACTCCTCCCAGGTAGGAGCGGATCCAGCCGATCATTTTGGAGGTGGTCATCATAGATTTTATTGAATAATAAACATATTTGTTATATTGTGTATTATTTCTGTAGTGTACGCATGATACAATACAATATAATTTATTAAATAATTATATAATTCTAACATAAATATTTAAATTAATTTTGCTAAATAAAGGAAGGTAACAAACAAAAACTATGGCCCACATGCCCCCCCTCCTCGATCCGCCAATGCGCAGAGACATCATTCCAATGATACGAACTTCTACAGACATTTAAAGCTAATCCCGAGCAATTTGTTACCCCATTTTTCTAACATATGTCCACTTCATATAAATCTTATAACGGCGGGAGTTTGTCTGTACGACAGTATACAATTTTTTTATATCAATGTCTGAACGTTTTATATTTAGAGAGAGCTTTATATTATATGTTCTAGGTAAAATCGATTAATTGTAGCTTAAATCTATAAGTACTGTGTGGGATCTTTGCACCATGGAATTTTTCGTAAATAATATATTACTTTCCCTTTATTCTAAGAAATTAATTGGAATTCACATTTGTCTCCTTTCTTTCCATTCACGCAACACTCATACTTCATGAGCAACCCCTCTCTGCTGGATACCTATCTCATGAGGTAAATAACCGCCTCGCTCTCCCCGGACGGCTCCAGCTTTGAGGCCGCTGCACAGCGCGCAGGTGGGAAAACAGCCCCAAGGATTGCACAGCGCCCTTAGCTGTTGGCCTTCGGAGCCTCCCCCGCTGGGGAGCGGATGAAAAGGGTGCGCGCGACGCTTGTGTTCCTTCGAGCGCTGCGGCGGCAGCAGCGGAGGGGGATTCCCCTTCTCTGATAAAGCGCGGCGCGGGAAGCGCCCTAGATCAGGCTGACCAACTTACCTCAAGTCATCAGAATACGTCCGCTTCGGTTAGGCAGAAATCCAACTCACGATACACGTATTAAAAATAAATTTCTCTCCTATATTCTCCTTACAAAGTTTTCCGAAATGTAACTCCCCTGAGGTCTCTCCATAAAGGATTCATTGCTCAAAAATGTAATTTTCGGTTTCCCTATCTTCCGGCCTCTAATGTCAAGAATGGGAGTGGGAAAGATAGTATAAACAATTTAGTTAGAAGGTAAGGAGATTTGTTCATCAGCTAATCAACCTATTAATGTAGAAACCTGCACTTTTGCCTTTTAGTTTTTCAATTTACTAAGTAATTACTCAGCAAACAGAGAGTATTGTAAATGCTGCGGCAGAAATAAGTGATTTTTCGACAAAAAATTCTTATAATGGGGACCTACAAGATAAGATGATATACATTGCTTTTGAAATGAGGTGAAGTTCACCTAAAATGTATAAAATAAAATGTAAGGAGCACTACGCTTCAGGGTAGGAGCATTGCTTATGGATTGAAGCGTATTCTGCCAGCCATGAATGGCCAATGTAAAAGAGAGTATGTATACACACACACACACACACACACACACACACACACACACACACGATCGGTTTATAACATGCTAGCTATCCTTCTTCCCTAAACACTCTATGCTTTCCGATACATCTCGTCATATTATTCTAGTTTAATTTCACACAATAAACAATTTTGATTCTATAGAACATGTACTTTCCCTAGATTTATTGTGAGCTCATTCAAGAATAAACGTTGTCTTTGCCGCGTCTGGTAGGAGCTTCTTTGTTATATAAAGTTTCAAAGGCATCGTTACAGTCAGGAAAATCCAGCTTTCCACTTTCACCCTGCCCCTCCTCCGGAACCTCTGTCGTTGGGTGAAAGCATCGCTGAAAGGAGCGAGTAAAAGAGGAGAGAAACCCAACGCCGGTTTTGCAATTACATCAATGAATGAACGGAACGGAAGAGCGAGTTAGGTCGAGTTGGTACGCGAGAAGAGGCTTCGTAAATAGAAGCCTGAGAGAGCGAGGGTTTGTACGAACATAATGTAAATATTATCGAAAGTCTTTGCATCCAACAATGCACAAGGAAGCTGGGGCGATGAGTGAAACGATACAAAATAAGTATTAATGGAAATTCAATGACCTTTGTGTGTAGCAGACCTTAATATAGACTTCCATTTACAATAATAAAACAAAAAATATAAACACATTTGGAGGAATGATGTGCTGAAAAGATGCTATTCATCATGAGTTAATTTGTGCTCAGAAAATGTTCTAATGCTTTGTGATCCTGATGGAGGGCCCAGTACAGCAGAAACGTCAAACTTTTTGATTCAGCGTAAGCTGATTTTTACTCATTTATGTACTTGATCTAAGTTATAACTTTTTTATTTAAATATTTTGAATGGAAGTCTGCATGCCGATCTGATAAACGCAAAGGTCATTAAACCTGCATTGATACAATGTAAGCTTTTGTGAATTTAAAAGATGCCTGTATAGGGCTTTCAATATTATTTTCAAAGAAAACAGAAATTTGCAAAATACCAATGGAACAATTAGGGTGAATAATTATACTTTCCGTAGCAGTATATGAGTAAATAATGAAATATAAAAAACATACATTGGAATTACTTTTATCTCTATTTTAAGAACCAAATCGAAAAGCTGCATTACTTCTCTACAGTTTTTAATGAATACAGAAAGCTATTGATTGAAAACAAAAATTGACCTGACATTTTTTTTTTAAAAATTTTTTTAACATTTCTAAAAATGATGTTAGAACGGGTTTTTCGTTAGAAATATTGCTAGTGGTAGAAGCATTCATAGATTTTAAAGTTCGAAAATGTTTCGGTTCGGACTTCAAACTAACATCAGGATACGTCAATCTTGATATTAAAAAAATGTAGACTGCATGTGAGATATTGAGAGACACTTGTGTACGACAACACGCACGTACTTCCATAATTTATGTGAATAATTTTACAAATGATCACATTTACAAATAGTCACAAATTAGCCTACTTCAATGATATATGGAAATAATAAATTACTCTGCCTGCTTATACTTTTAAATTTTCAACTCACTTGGAATTGGTCTGATGCTTATACGTTTTTTCCTAATTTGAAAATACTAGTTACTGGAGAAGATGATAAATTAAAGAATTTGCTCGACTGATGTTTAATACAATGTTCAATTGCGAGAAAATTCCACACAGTATGAAATAATTCGTGATATGACTCGTGAGTTAAGGCTTATTCACAATGCAAACACAAACATAAGCATGACACAGACGTAAACATTAACATAAGTGATAGGCTGAAGTATTCACAATGTCGAGCATAAACGTAAGTAACAAAAAAGTTGCTATTGGCTGCGAGACATTCTAGTTTATTATTGGTTGGATGTGAGAATCGATTTCGGGATACTGTGTCCACGACGGGGGGGGGGTCTTGCATGGATTGCGTTAGTTCGTCTATCGGCTTATTTCGATACTCGATTTTGAGTTATCGTACTGTGATTGGATTTTTGACATAAGCGTAAGATCAGACGCTTAAAGCTTGCAAGCTTTTAAGTTAACGTCTTACGTGCTATGCTGATGCGAACGTATTATGAATGAGTCCGCTTATGGACGTAGTCCTAACTTTTATGTTAACGCCATGCTTATGTTTATGTTTGCATTGTGAATGGGCCTTTAGGCTCGGGGCGTGGGTGTGTCGGCGCACGCGCTAGTCAGCGCTCCGAGAGGCGCTCACGCGAGCCAGCGCCCCTAGCAGGCGCGCCGCGTAATTGCAGCCTGGCAAAGAGAATGCACGAGCGCCCAGCCGGCCCGTGCTGCGTCGGGGGAGGAGGGGCGGGTTGTTTTCACGCGCCACCTAATATTTATTAGCGTGGTCCACCACCCCCCGCGCAACCGCCAGCCGCCGGGCCCTTGCCCCGTTAGGCAGCTAGCCCTTTGTCCGCCGGCGCCGTCGAGAAGGGCCTCCCTGACCCGCGCGCTGCGGAGATCGATGCGTCGGTTTTAATTCATCGCACTTAAGGGCGCGGATTTGCCTCAGCGGTGGACACCGCGTTCGGTTGGCACTCCGCACGTGTGTTTGGTCAGGGTCGGCAGACGGGCATGTGCATGTGGAATGGCGCTGCGGCAACGCTGTGAGATGTTCCAGTGCAGCAGCTGCTGCGGACCGGTCATGCGCCTGGGCGTCCTCACGCTGGTGGACAAGCGTGGCTCACTGACCCGTCCCATTCACATGTGGGGATTCAGGGTCTGGCACGTTTACACGTTGCGACGCTAGGCCAGGATCGTGGAAACGAATGAAATAGCGGTTATTCTGAAAGTAGATTATGTCATTTGTAAATTTAATATAGAAGTTACAGTCCTGAATCATCACATTGAATGACTGAATATGCCCTTATTTCGTCAACTTTAAATTCACGACTGCTCACGATTGCATACTTCATCAATACAGTAATTAGCAGATTCGTTTTGCCTGTCTTTATTTTGATAGTTAAAAAGTTACTACAAATGCTAAATATTAAACTTTTAAACATATTTATTTAAATTACTGTTCTAAACAAAGTGTATTAACCCAATGCGCAATTTTACTCTCAAAAAGTTTTCTAGGTCACTTCTTTCAAAATTCGCAAGTGTCTGAACAGTAAGATGGTGGAACAAATTTCAAAAGGAGAAATACGAAGGTATGAGTTTGGTACTTTACATTTTGCAAATTGATAGTTTATAAAGTTAGTAATATTTCACATCCGTTGTCAAATTGTCCGCGTACACAAGTCGCCCAATATTTAACCCAATATTCCCTTCCTCTACAACACTCTTTCAATGCTGCAAACTTCCAGAAAGAACAGAAAGTTCGGTAGGAAGTAATGCCTCTAATGAAGCTTAAGTTTCATTGAAGTCTTCCAAGTAGTTGCTTTAAACTGTTTGGAAGAAACAGGGAGCGGCGCGCACTCCCTCATCCCCTCGCGCGGGGACGCACGCCGGGGCTGATGACGGAGCGACGAGGAGAGCTCCGCGTAATTATTTTGGCCGCAATTCCGCAGCCGCGAGCAGCTGCGCGAAGTACGGAAGCCCCTCCCCTCCTCGACCCCGCCCCGCCCCCTCCCGGCGTCGCCCGAAGAGTTAAGAACGGGGATTCCCCCAGCATCGCCTGGAAGTATCGCGACGTGTCTGCGGGGCTCAGCTACCGGCGAGGAGGACGGGCGCGGGAGGGGCGGGGGCGGGGGAGCGGAGGGGTTAATCCCGCTCAGCTCGTCTGAATACTCGGCCGAGGGAGGAGGAGGCGGGGCAGGAAAGGTGCCGGTGTCGTCACCAAGAGAAGGAAGAGAAGTGGGAACGGACAGCTGCCGGATTACGTCAGCCGGTCTGGCGTAAGCTCCCGCCGCCTGCTTCTCCTCCTCCCCGTCCTCCGGCAGGGGTACTTTATAATTCTTACCGGCATCCGGGGCGGCGGGCCGTGCGACTGCCTGCCTCGCCCTACTGAGTCTTACCCCGCGCGCGCGCGCGGCGCTCCCGGGGGTGCCGTTTTAATTCGCAACCAACTTCCCTTCTCTACGACGCCGGGCGCGCAGTTGCTCGTTCTCTGGATTCGACGTCCCCCCTCCCCCGATCCTTCGCGCCTTCGGCCTGACAGCTCCCTTCCCGCCGCCCGTTCGGATGTTCCGGCCACTAATCGGCAAGTGACGTCAGGAGTCTGCAGATCGGCAAAGTTGCCCCCGCCCCCCCCCGCCCCGCCCCCAACTTATGATCCCCCGGCGGTCTGGCGAGCGAGCGGTAGGCCGCCTCCCCGGAGGACCGTCCGGGAGCTGGGTGGCTCCCACGTGGGGTAATCGATTGACTCGGTCGACGGCGACCGATGCGCGGGCGGCGCCGCTGGCGGCGGCCAGGGTAGCGGCCTCCGTGGGAACTGCTGGTGGCGTGGGCGCTCGTCGGAGCAACGCCGCAGAAGAACATCATAAGCAAACACCTTCACACAATTTGTGGTTTGCAGATAACTTAGAGATTTTCCCCAAGTAGAGACAGACTCCCAATGTTCCAAATCGAGGACCCCTGTGCACTCAAATACCCATATGATCCATGTAATTTGTATATTCTTTACAATAATACACGTAAATATTTTGGGGGAATTTGAAAATAATGGGGGAAGTGTTTTGTTTTAATTTTTTTGCGGAAATATAATGAAATGGATTTGAAAAGTTTTCGAGTGCAACATTTTCGTCATGTGAACGAAAAAGTATAGAACATACCTTCTTTATCTGTGGCAAGTAAGATACTCGTTGGGTCAATAGGATTGGTGTTTCTTTCAATTAAAATTGCACAAAAATATATTCATAACTATAGAGCGCACTAGCTACATATCTATCAGAAACTTCAGAAAAACTCATATTTGGTCGCTAGCTTTCAAATTGAGTTCGATACGTTCGACATCTGGGTAGCTTAGCACAATACAAAGCACACAATAAAACGTGACAACAAACCGAATATAAAAAGCGATGGTTAAAATACCAGTCACAACTAATTACCAAGAGCCACGCATTCTGGTTTCTGTACTATTCTCTTTGCAATAAACAGAATTGTTGCGAGTTTTTTGAGCGTTAGAGCGAATTCTATTACGCCGGCGGAATGTTTATTTAGAGAACAATGCAAAAAGCGAAGGAAAAACGACGAAGAATTTAACTTTAAAGCGTACTCATTAGTTTGCAACAAGCTTTGCTGGTTAAAACAAAAATATACTTTTTGTAAAGCACTACCAAGGGATTTGAGGTCATACTGGGTCAATATTTGCCTAATTTAGATAAAGCAGACGAATTAAAGCTTAATTTAATTTGAAGTAACGGGCAAGTATTAGTAGAATATTATAAACGTAGTAAAAGTCATAATTTTTATAGAAATATTTCTTTCCTATACTTCGGAATTGGAAAAAATAACGAAACAAGTGCAGTTTTCGCGGTATGCGTTTTTTATTTTTCACCTTTTTTTTTTGAATATTCTTCTATAAGAAGCTTTCCCATAACAAATGCTGACTAACATATACACATTCAGATGCATTCACGTTAAAAAGACCAAAGGGTTGGAAATACCAGGCGAAGAAAAAAGTGGGGAATATTTGATTCCCATGAAAAACTTAGGCCGTGGGAATGAAACCGCATGTCGAAAACAAAAACATAAAAATGAAACGAAGGAAATACGTGTTAACGAAAACGGCGTTGAATAGAGACAAAGATGACGAAGAAGTGTCAGAAAAGGGGAGCGGAAAATACCTCGGAACAAAAAGACGTGCGCGCGGTGGAAATGGAGTGCGTGAGATCGGAGGAGGACTCACGTCAGCAAGGAAGGGCGGAGGCACGACGACACGTATGCAAGGCCAGCGCGCCCCGCGACGCGAAGGAAGACAGAATAAGCGTCGGGGCCCTTAGGGTTCCGACGGCAGCGAAAGGGCTTCGAGGCGGCGGTAGCAGCGGCGGGGGCGGCGCAAAGTCGCGCCCCGTGACAGCCCCCCAAGGAAGCGCAGCGACGCGTTCGGAAGCTCAAACGCCTTCGATGCGCCTTCCCCCGTCCCCGCCCCGCCGCGCCGCGCCCACGCCAGGCGAGAAATACTCCTCGCGCCTCCCCCACCGGCATAAAGCTTTGCGGCCTCCACCCCGTCACCCATAACCTCTGTCTCTCACCCACCTCGTGCACCCTACCGTCCGACCACAGAGCCGCCTCGCCAACGCCGTTCGCAGAAAGCCACTTGCGCCTAGGCGCCGTCGCCCGCGCGAATTTCGCCCTTCGCCAACGCCGCGTTCTCGCCTCGCCGCTCACGCGTTCGTCATCAAAACCGCCCCTCCCCCTCCTTGCGCCGCATCCACCCACTCACCACCAACCGCGTCAAACTGCCTCCTCGCCTGAATGACGCTTTGGCCGCCAGGAAACGCGCGTCTCACCACGCTTTCCTCCTGCTGTAATTGACTTCGCCTTCACCGTCCGCTGAGCGCTCTCTGTCAACAGCCAGTGCAGCTCCCTCCACCGTAGCCCGACGCTCCCGTTGCTCTCTCGCTGTTTCTGCTAACCGACCCTTGACACCCACTCGGCGCTCACGCTCCGCTGTCTTATCCATCAACCGCCGACGCTCGTCACCGGCAGCTGCCTTTACCTCGCCCGACCCCGGGCCGGCCCCGCCGCGCCGCCCCGAGGACGTTCGCCCGTGCTCGCACGCCCTCTCGAAGCGTCCTTCTCCTGCGGCTGCCAGTCACCGCCGCGCGGGAGCGGTAGCTCAGTGCATCAACTGATGCCACTGCAGCGCCTCTGACCGGGAGGTCCTAGGTTCCCACTCCCCACGGCGGCAGGATTTTCCACACTAGCTTTTCAGCTAGGTCGATCTCAGTTGCTGTCTGGAGGAGAATTCTAGCGGCCGGCTGCTCTGATCGGTAGTGTACCACAGTTCGGCAGGTCATGTTCTCACAGAGTGAAGAAGTGTTCATTTACCCGCCGAACATCGGTGCATGAGCACTTGCTTACCAATCACGGACAAATGTGACTTTCTGTAACTGCAATGTCTCTCCACATAATCTTTGGTAAAAGTGATCATGTTCTCCCCAAATAGCGTAGAAGTTTGTAACATTCATTCTGAGACACCTGTACGTCCGCTCCCGAGAAACACCAGACTGTCTCCGCCTCCACATGACATCTGCCACTCCCCACCACTCGTGACTGCTTCCGATCCCGCACGGCCGTCGCCCGTCCCCGCCTCTCCGCCCATCGCCCGCGCCCCGGGCGCGCGTTCGTATGGCCGGCGGCGTGTTTTGAACGCAGAGTAAGTCGATGCATCTTTCATCAGGGCTTTCAAGCGATCGTCCGTCTCCGAGCAGCCCGTATCGGACGCAGTCTCTCGGCGCCTTTGCGCAGGGGATGTTTTCCATAGCTACAAGTGTTTACTGATCCCACGCTCCCCGCCCGCCTGCGCTTGCGTCTCGCCTCCTTCATTGTTAATACATTTGTTTCCCTGGTGCGTCAACCGGTGTCGTCATTACATGCTAAAATCATACGTTCAACCGGTTGAAAGATCTTTAGGAAATGCTGAGAAACCTGGAATGTGCTGAAAAATGTGGAACGAACAATATCTACGTATCAATATAAATTGGAATTATTTTTTGAGTAAATATAATATGTAATATCATTTTATATAAATAATAAGTGTGAACTATTATCTGTTCGAAAAGCAACGATCTCAATTTTTGAATGGCTACTGTTGGCACATAGCCACAATTAACTCAAATTTGGCGCCGTACTTGGAATTCAATCATTTATAGCAATTCTTTGGCGCTAATTAACAGCAAAGGGTAAACATTTCAAACGTTCCGCGTTGGACTCAGTATATTTTTTTCTGTAAAAACTGCGGGTGGGTTTCCAGAGAGAAAAACAATACATATTTCGTATGAAACTCTTTGGAACGGCTGAACTGCTTTGAAATTTTAAACTGCTTTCTAAGAAGGACGTCAGAGCGCGTCACGGGACGACACCAAGAAACGAGCGGGGATATAATACTGCATTGTCACAATTTGGCGGGATCCTTACCTCCTTCTACTTGCGAGGCGACGCGATTGTTTGAAGATTGAGAAGCCGAGTGCTTGCGTGTCAGCGCGCCGCGTTCGCGAAAAAATACGAAGAAATTGAAAGTTAGAATTTTACGTTGGTAAGGCGTATAGTTCACAGCTTTGCAGACTCTGTGAACAGAGTCTTTGCGCGTAGCCTCTGCCTAACATATGATCACGCCCGAATTTCGACAGACGAATTTCTTTTCGCCCAGGCAAGGTAATAATGACAATTTCTTCAATACTCAATAAGTCTTATGCTAAGGTAATCTAATAGTTTTTAAATAATAGGCTTCTAGAATATTCCCTTGAGTCAAGACAGTAAACAGGCGGCAGGAGTATTATTTTCAACACAAAACATCTTCAGATGCTCTCCCAAAAAACGCTATTTTGCAGCCTCAACAGCCACTTTCAATTGTGACGTACACATTTGTTATAAAGACTCTGACGCAAATGACAATCTCACCAGCTACTTCAAAGGTCAGAAAACCCTGATGAAATCTAGGACGATAGCTGCTTTTGGTATCTATACAGGAGTTCCACGCAACTATTTACCGGAAGAATCCTCGAATTGCACACCCGAGAGAGAGAAAAAAAGCCCAACAAACCAACAGAGCGCGATTGACGAAAACGCGGAAGGAAGTTGCAACATTCGGAGTGCAGGCGGAAGACCGCAGAATACGGGTCCCCGGGTGCCTCTTAACTGTCGCCGAAGATACATAGAAGGCGCACCAACTTGGGCCGATAGTGTTTTCATAAGTTTCGCGGACGCTCTCGTCCGAACGAAGGAAATAAAAACGAACAAACTCTGCACTTTCAGCAACTGGTAACAAAGCGAACAGGTTGGACCGGACCGCCGCTCCGCTCTCTTTCTCTCGAAGCCAATCGATTGCGTCCTGCCGGCGTCGCGGCGTTCAAAGCGGCGGGGGAACATGGGGATCCCAGACGCAACCGCCGTCCGACGAGTTGGCGGCAGACCAACGACAGGAGCGAGCGAGAGGAGGAACCGATAATGAGAATGAGGCAGGAAGACTTTCCGCCTCCCTTCGTTTAGGCTTGAACGACTAACGAATCAAGAGGAGAATGGATGGTGGCGGAGAGAAACATGGAGTTATAGGAAAGTGACTAGTGGCCGAGAACATTAGTCATAAACTTTCGTTGCAAACTAGCCCGATTATTCCAGGAGATTTATTCGGGATTCGATCAGTGAGACGCAAACCAATCTTTACATGTCACGAAAGTGAGAAAATATCGAAAAGATAGGGATCAACAACACAATATTCTATTCACTCACAATAGGCCAGCGCATCGTTTGTTTACAATATCATATACTGATGATCAAAAATTTTTACGATTCAACGTGCCCGTACTTCCAAATCCTTCATTACTGTAGACATTAATATTCGGGTAAATACCCTTCCTAAATTTCATGTGACGGCAGATTATATTAGTGTATCATTATTTACTGAGATCATTAAAAATAGTGCAATGGCTGAGGAGTGTTTTTTTTTTTTTTGACAAAATGTAAGCTCTTTTCATAGCATAAAACACGTCTTTATTGGCAAGCAAAGGATAAAAGTTTCATTTTTCCTCAATTATTCTGGGCAGACCATTCTAGACATTGCACGTACGCTGAATATCAACGCATTAGGAACACTAATTATCTACAAGTAGCAGCCTTAAAAACACCACGAGAACATTGTCCATTCAAATATTTCGAGTATAGAATTCACTATTCTTTCACCATATAATATTTTCAACCTATACACCTTTCAACCATATTATATTTATGAAAGTTTATTACATAAAAACAACATACTCCACAGACTTCACAACCGAAATGATACTAAAACGTACGACCAGTTGTTCCACGTCAAACCCTTGGCTGAGCTAGCCACACACCAAGGCCCCTCAAAAGCCTGCGCCGCGCCCTCCGGCCTTATCTCGCGGCAACAATACGAACTCCTCCGCACGTCTCGGGCGAAACAAAAGAGCATGCACACGGAATCCATTTGTTCTCCCAGATAACCAGCCCCAGACGGGGCGGGCTAAGCGAAACAAAAACGGCCCGTCTGGGGAAGGTCCGCAGGTCGGAGACACCCAGCAGCCGTGTAACGTCCAAGAATTAACGCGGATAAATTATTTTCCAAAAAGAGGAGAAAGAGAAAAAAGGGCGGGGAACGAGGAAGGGAAAAATAGGTCGCGTAGTACGGCCTCGGAGATGGGTGAGGTCGCGAATTAATTGCAGTATTTAATTACGCGACGCGAGGGCGACATGGGGTCGTGTGAGTTAAGGGGCGGAGCGAGCCGGCCCGCGGGGCGCGACTTTCGGACAGGTGCGATGGATGCTGGGGATTTCTCCGCCGAGCCAGCGCCACGCAAGTCCTGCGAGCGCAGGTAGAGGGGCGGGGCGAGCGACATCTCGATTCATTGATTGATTAATGACTCCGTGCGCATAAACGCAAGGTCACTAGTTCAGTAAGTGTGGTGCATTTTTTATCGCAGAATGTGTCAGTGATCTTTCCCCGGTAGTAGGCGAGATCCGGCGCCGACCTACAATCTGAGCTCTTCCAGGAAAACAATTACCTTGCGTTAGAATGTTTCTCGCTTTAACAAATTGTATCCAGTCACAAGAAAACACAATTGGGAAGATTTATGATGGACTAGAAGTTGAAATTAGAAGATCGAATGATGCTGATTTTTAAAGAGAACGCAAAATGTATTGAATGAGTTACTTCATTAAGGAAAGCAGGAAGTGCAAGCTGAGGGGCTCATGTACGCTCCGAACACCGTCCGCGTTTGCACACGTCAAATTTGTAAACTAACCTGAAAACGCACCCAGATTCCCGGCTGAGTTTGTACATCGCTTTTCCCCATCTCACAAGCCGTGTGGTTTCACCTCTCCCTACTTGTGGCTTTTGTCTGCCACAGAGTGAATCATTGCCCGCCCTTTGGATATTCAACTACTCTGCACATCGACGAGGTTGAGAAGCTTGAACAGTAAATATGCAGGCAAACACGGACTGAATCATAATCAAAATCAGGAGCCAACAGGTTTCGTTCATAACAGTTTCTGTCACCGAATACTGGCCACAGGCACTCGTGTTTGACAAGATAAGCAAAGCTGTCATATTTCCCTCGTCGCTTGGCGTGTGTGGCCTTTTAAATGGATCCACAGTAGCATGGTTGGCATTATGTAGTTGGGAAATTTAATAACCTCACATTACGCAAAACCTCTATTCCAACGCGTGACTTAAATCTGCATCCAAACGAGCAATAACTTTAAAAAACCCTAAAGGGAATTGTAAAGATATCAGCGACTCCTGGGTCACCTTCCCAGAAAGCCACACGTCGCGAGCACAATTTCGTTCTGTGACCGTGAGGCGGCAGTGGCGCGGGATCCGCAGCGATTTCGACCGCGTTTTTTTTTCTCCCCCGGACGTGGTGGGCGTGTCCGAAATTGGACGCGCGCTGGCGGAGGCGGCGGCGCGGTGCGGAAAGCCCCTTTGGACGCGCGCCGCGCCAGATGGCGTCGCGTCACGTGGCGTCGCGGGGGAGCGCCACGACCGCTCGCCAACGACTCCCGACTCCGTCGTCGCGCGGGATTACCCATTCCCAATGCAAACTTAAAAGTAAACGTAACGTAGCCGCAAAGAAAGAAGCGTTTTATCACTATCTTTTCAGTTAAATTTTTATTACAAATAATTATGTACAGCCTTTGATGATTTAAATTTTGTTCCGAACCCTTTTTTTAAAATTAACATCTGTTAGGCAACATCGATTTTTTGTTGTCGACGTCGCGTCACTATTTCTCATCGGACGATATGATGGTTTCGTCCAATTCCGTAGTCAAGATATCTAGGAGGCTAAAGCTCCTATTGAAATAAAAATCAGCCGAATGTTGTTTGACCTGTTTATGAATACGTCTCGCACTATCCGTCCGATCCAAGTCTTCCCTGCCCCTCGTAAAAATTTGGACCACTAATATTTTCAACCATCTCCCCCTCTCTGATCAACTCACCTCAATTTAATTTTAAAATCAAATTATATGCATTGAGTGGCACGCCTTGGATATCACATTCCTGTGAGACTGGTTAACATTATTTGTACATTCACCTTAGCTGTATATTTAAAAGAAACGCAAGACTTGTAGAACGAGAATTAAAAAATAAAATATGAAAATGTCGTTGGATTGGTGGCGTTACGTTTTAACGAAACAGGCAAACATTATTTTGTAGAGACATATCTTTCATTTTTGATCAAAGAATGTAAGGATTTTAATTATGAACACAACATGAAGATTTTGATATCTCACGGAATACAAAATATTTTATTTCAAAGTCATGTCTAGAGAAGTTAATGAACAAAGAGGAAGAGAGTGCAGGTAAATGACACCTAATGAATGCAATTTTGTAAGTATCCCTTGCAAGGTACGAACAGCGTGTCTATTACAACAGCATATAATTTTTCCTCAAAACTAACAATCCTATTACATCATCCATCGAACATCATCATCTTTAGAATTAAATTCGAAAAACTCATTAACTACTTTTTATATTGGCATTAGTGCACTTGCAATTTGAACCTGCAGTATTAATTTTCCTAGAAAGCATATTGCTCATTTTCGTGCTGTATTTATTTACGAGACTCGCTAAATTACTACACAGAAATAAAGCAAGATCTCATGTACGACAGGGCCCGGTTGTAGTTTTTACAAGTTTCATATTTTTAATATCCACGTCTGGGCAGCCGCAGAAAGTGCTTCAAAGCGGCGCGTAACGCAAGCCTGGTGCGCGAGCTGGGCGCCAGGCGGCCGCGACGGAACGGCCCCAGGGCGGCCCAACGGGTTTAATAAGCGACCGGCAGACGGAAAGCGGGGGCCGGTCTTCTCATTCAATTTTGAAATTGGAAAAGAATGAAATAATAAATCCAGAGCTCGTGGATTTGTAAATTCAAATAGATAGTTCAAAGTATGTATCAAAATTTCCAAAAGTAAATCTACATTCGAATCTGAATTTTTGAGAAATAACCGGATAACATAACATTAAAGTAAATGTTCCAACCTTTAAGGAATTTTTGACATTGTATTTGTATTCACTTTTTAATTTAAATTTGTCTATTCGTTGGACAAATTATTTCAAACTCTTGCCACAAAAATACGATACATTTTGACACATTAAATACATAATTACACATACTTGTTGAATGTTATAATTAAAATACTGAAATGAGGAAATCGATACACTGTTTCCAGGATACACTTTTTTTTACAAATCGTAAGTAAAGGAATCTCCGCTAAAAAAATATCTAGATTTGTCCTCAATTTCTTGGTTATTTCTTTCATTTTGTCAAATACGATGCCTCTCTAGACTTCGCAGCACCCATCACAGTTTAGTCTTCAAGGACTGAAATCTTCAAGTTTTCAAGCCCGAGGAGATTAAGGAAATTTCATATCACTGCAATCCGTTTTTTAATCAGTGAAGAACACTAGTACGGAAGTTATATTTACAACCGTGTCCAATTATATTCACAGATAAATGAGATTCGTTCCGAAGTCGGAAACCCCACGGAATCACGCACAGATGAACCTTCCACATCACCGACAATAGCTTAATCTATATTCCCCGCTGAGACCGATCGTTCAGTTTGGAAATAGGGATTTCTCAAGGGCCATCAACAGCCAAAAAGTCCATATCAGCCACAATAGGCCCTTGAATTTTAATGCCAATCAGCGGGGAATCCCACAGAGTGCCTGCGCGGCGAGGGTGGGCGATGCGACGTGTCAACGACCTCCACTTCCAACCGTCAACAGGCTCTCTCGAAAGGCACTCGACGCCATCTCTCGAGCAGGGGTGCTCAGCGTCGACCGCCAACCGGGATCTAAGCCTAAGGCCGAGAACCTACTTGATGTCGATATAGATCACCTCGAAACTGTAACGAATATAGCGCCCCAATTTTTCAACTGAAAGTGAGAAAATGATGAAAGACAAAATGATCTAAGTTCAACTAACAAAACATCCATGTCTTCTTATTTCACGATGTCTTACACATATTTTTGTTGGGCACCGTTCACTTATTTCCACTGACTGGTCTAGTGGAAAACCGAGCTACAGGTGATTTCATATAAGATCCCCAAAACGTCCCTCGACTAGTTCTTGTAATAATAACGACGGAGTTATAAGAATCAAATAGATTAATTAGTACATCGTATGCTATTTTTTATTAATATTAAAATTATATGAGGTTTCATTTTTCTATAAAATGCTCATCGCATCAGAATTTTTCCATATGGCCGTATATTATGATTACTACTAGTAGCAGGTTTTCTTTTATTTCTATGATGTATGAAATTAAACCAAATCAGAATAATAAAACTCGAATGCGGTCGTTTCTATTCGTATACATATAAACCTACATGAATTCTTATCTGTTAATGCAAAATATGACAATTTTGTAAATAATAATGCTACTAATTTTCAAAGATCTTGCTCCAATAAGAACAACTATTAGAGGAGTTTCATTTCAAAGGAAGCGTTTAGAAAAGTCATAATATTACGCAAATAATGTAGGTTGCTTGCAGGAACTTGCCCACCCCTGTCCCATTCCAGATCTCGTCCCGCACTTCAGTGTCCGCGTCCGCCGCCCGGCAGCGCCAGCGACGCGGGTCAGCCCTTCCCTCCCGCGCGGTGCAGCCGCTGTGGATTTGCAACCGCATCCCTGTGACGGCCACTAAGCTCTGCGGCCCTCGGTCCCGCCCGCCGCGCCCCTCCTCGCCCGCCACGTCCCCGCCCGCACCGCGGCGAGCACCGCGTCGGGAAGGTAAGCAGCGTGGAGTTTATGGGGGCGCCGCCGCAATCCGTGGATCAGTCGCCATGCCCTCTCCCCAGTCCGAGTCCCCTCCCCCGCCCAGACCGAGATCCCTCCCGGGCGAGGGCGCCGTACAGCCTGCGCAGCGACCACTTGAACTCGTTTCGAGCGCAAAAGGGCTAACCCACTTCGCCACTCCAACCGTTATCGGACCAACTACAGTCACTCACTAAAAACGTTTCGTAACTTTGGAGGGACCCACCACTTTTCAATTCCGATAACCTCCGTTTTAAAGCGACGTACTCTTCCACTCCAATTCCATTATAATGGAAATGGGATTGTTTTCGTATATACAAAAGTTGCTTTCAATTCTCATTGCAGTAATTCATTCCTCGCTCAGCTAATCCTCACTAGACATACAAAATACGTAGCAGAACGCAATTTAAGAAGGGCTGTGTTTCGGCGGACCAAAGACAGTTTACATTAATAGTCGTGTTAAGATGTCCTGAGCGTTAATGAAGAACGTAATACGAATAAATGCCCTCGCCTGTTGGCGCTGCACTAGGTCAACAGGTTTAAAGCAGATTGCACGCGACGCCGCTCCACGCAGCCGCGAAGCCAATCGCATTGGATCTCAGGGCCGCGCCGCACGCGTATTCAGCGAAAGGCACATAAATATGAAAACCCAAAGCCCGGTCCTTAACTTTTTATATTAAACATTCTTTACAGCAGAGAAAGCCTGCATAGATGTCAGCATAATGTATCTCAACTTTAAATTCCCTCGCCCGCCCCCGCCTCGTAACACTGCGGATGGAAGTTTGTTATCAGACCGCAAGGAGCGCCGGGCTGCTTGACTCAGCCGCCGACATCGTGCTAAATTATTTCACCATATTGTATTAAAGCACCTCTTTTTAAAAGAGATACCCCAAGCCATTCTTCTTGCGGGAACACAACATGTTTTGCGGCGGTGAAGGCGGAGGCGGGGACGAGGGGGCGCGCCAAGGAAGAGGAGGGGCAGCGGGAGAAAGGAGACAGCGCGGGGCGAGGCGACGGTCGGGGACGTGGGGAAAAAGGAAGAATCCCTCCGAGAATAGATGGGCTCATCTTTTGTGAGTTATCGTAGTACAGCGAGCGCATGCGCGGGTGGAGGGAGGGGGCGGGGCGGAGGATGCGGAGAGGAGGGGAGGTAAGGGCGGGGAGTTCGCGGTCGCCGGCCGGGGCGGCCCGGACGCATAAGGCCCGATTAAAGGGGGGGGCGGGGCCCGGGGAGACGGACGCGGGGGGCGGGGGACGAAAGCATAGGCCGCGCTCGAGATGAGGAGGTGGAGCATTCGATTGGGCTCCACTCAGGGCTATGCATGAAGGGGAGCGACCTCGACAAGAGGTCAGTCAGGGCACATGCGGTCTCTAACCTCGAAAAGGTCCATTCTGTCTAAAATAATACACAGTATATTCCAGATATATAAACCAAATCGAAATGCCCATAGGACTACTTCGGCGTGGCCTAAGAACAAAGTAGTACACTTTCCCGCGAAGAACAGAGTTTGATTCCTACATGAACCAAGAGAACTTTCGGCACTTGCGAGTTACATAAAAATCACCTGCAAACTATGGAAATGCCCTATTCATACAAATTATTACACTATCTCCTCGTTACGGACCAGGTCGTTAGGCAGCTAGCCAATAACATGACTGATAGCCAAGAAGGGAGATCCACCATAATTTCAAATGCACTTAATGACCATCTACTATCCAGGCACATCGAAACTAAGCAGGCAATGAATCAACGACATACAGGTCGTCCTCGCGAGTTCGCAACTAATTTCCAGACCTTCCTCTTCAGGTCTCTCTCTCTCTCTCTCTCTCTCTCTCTCTCTCTCTCTCTCACACACACACACACACACACAGACACACACTCTCACTCATCCCGCCCTCCAACTCCAAACCTCTCACTCACCTCCACGCCCGCGCACTTCCCTCACGGAGGGTGCGCGGGTGGGGGGCGTATTTTACAACAACCTCCCCCCCCCCGCGCGGGCGCATGTGAGGGGGCGGCGCCACCTTCCTCCCCCTTGGGAAAGACGCGGCGGGCGCGGCGCGAGGCGAGGCGCGAGGCGAGGCGCGAGTGCGAGGGGCGTGGCGGGGTGCCTCGTGATATACGCCCCGAATTTCACGACACATTGCTGCGCGTTAGGGGCGGTTGCGTTGTGGTGCAGCCGGCGGTTTATCGCCCTCCACCCCCACCCCCACCCCACCCACGCGGAGGCTGTTACTTTAAAAGACGGCGAGGGTGCGTGGGGAGGGGAGGGGCGGTCGCGCGCGCGGATTGCGCCGGGGAATACGCGCGTCGCGTAATGGTCGTTTGAGGACGCGCTGCGTTTGTTTTTGCATTCACGGGGCTGCGATTCATGGGATGCAGCCCACTTGAAACACGCCTGAATGAACGACGACTTTTAATGTAAGCTAAAGAGGTACTTCTTTTCTGATCGGAGAGGTAATTACATTGAACTGGATGGAATAAACTGGGGAAAGATTTAAAAAATTTGCATATAAGAACTTGATAATGTGTTTTTTTTGTGAATGACGTATCGAAACATTACCACCTGAGGTGATTTAAATTAAACAGCAAGTATATCAAATTATCTCTTAAATGCGTAAGAAAATAATACTGAAAATTCTTTGCGTCTCGGTGCAAGCCAGGAGTAGCAGGTGAGCTTCATTCAATGCTCTAGAATTTTTCACAGTCAAGATAAATCAAGTTTTATTAAAATTGTAATATGTCCTACTGATTACTGGCACACATTACTCACCAAAGCAATTATTCACAGTATTTAACTTCCTATCAAACACTGCACAGTTCACGTCGCTTAACACTCATCGCTCAGCATGAGGAGCAGTGCGTATCCTTATACTGCTCTCCATTAAGCCATTATGTGTAACATAGATATGATAGTACATAATAAGCTGAGCGCCACTCTCGGCCATAATTTCCTGTACTTGGCTTTAGTGAACGAGCGTTCTCAATGAGGTCTAACAGTATATCTCGTTTGAAGCCTCTGAACGCCAGCGGTAGAGTACTCTAGCCTAGAGTTCCTAGATTTAGAGTAACGCATTCCTTTGTCCGGCCGATTTCGCCATTTTATATCCAGTTAAATACTGGGGCATTGAGGTGAGTTGGGAAACACCAATCTAACAAAAACCAATGATTATATTCTCGAAACTCCCCGTATTGCCATCGATTCTAATAATTTCCCATTACCTTCCGAATGCTGCCAGGCGGAATGACGGTGGCCGTTCAGGTAGAGCTACTCTCTGTATCTAGAGTCTATTCTCACCAGCGCGGCGGAGCGCTGCCTTGCCGCTGTGTTCGCGGGAACCACCGTATCCAGGTGAGAACCGCCTTCGCCACACTTGCTTTGGCGCTAGTTTCTCACCGAGCACCAGCAGGAGGAGGAGGAGGAGGAATATTTCGTAGGGAGTTTCTCTTCGACAAAGGGCGCGCGAGCAGGACCACGGGGCTGCCTTCCCACGGCCGGTAACGAGGCTATTACGCGGCAACAAAGCTCCCGCCCGCGCAGTCGCCACCGGTTTAACATGGAGCGGACGATATTTTAAAAAAATATTCAGCGAGAGCGTCGCCTGCGATGCAAGGACATGCTAATGAAGGGTTAAGAGAAATTAGATTTCTGTAGAAGACAGGTTTTTTTTTATTTTCTACCGCAACATTTTGTTATTTTCTCTCATCAACCCACAAAGAAATGTAAAACGCTGTAAAAATAGACTAATTGTTCTTCGAATGAAAATCCTTGTAATCTTATAACATGCCTTCTCATTAACAGTACGTATACAACATTCAAAACTTAATTCTGGTGTACTGTAAGTAAAATAAACCTATTGCATTCCTTGTAAAGTAAGCCAGTCGTTGCATGAAGTGTTATCTGAGAACACGAAGATGGAATTGTAGCGGCTAACATTAAATAGAAAGCAACGGAACCCAAATTAATTTCATAAGGCCACTGCATTTAATCCGCGTGTAAGAACACGATAATGAAATATTTAGAGAGGCTGGATTTCATTACGGAAATTTTACAGCGCTCTTCTTGTTCGGCGCCCAACGTTATAGAACGTAAATATTAGTTCCAAGTGAGCCGCGGGCTGCTCTCAAAGCGGCGTAGAACCTGTCGTGAAAATCTTGATGGCGCAGTTTCGTTCTGGAACAGTCCATTAAGAGGAAGATCCGTCGCACCATTTCCCCGTCAAATTCGGGGTCTCCATCACAGCGGTCGAGGCTCAGAGATAGGAACAAGAAGAGCTAAATCTCAAGCTTTGGAGCTCATGCGAAGGGCCCCACTTTTCAAGTATAATACACAAAGTAATAAGTAAAAATAATAATGAAAATGTCTTTATCTGTGTTGATGTTCGAGATAAAGGTCGCTCTTCTGCTTAACCATTTAAATAAATTTCGATAATAATAATAATAATAATAATAATAATAATAATAATAATAATAATAATAATAATTCATCCTTCATTGTCATCATCGTTATATCTTCCATACCCCCAGGACTAGCAACCCTGGGGGATAAAAACTGGATTCAGCGTAATGCTGATCCCCCCCCCCAAAAAGGAGTCATATACACTTGCCACGGGATAAATGTAACAGAGCCCTGGTAAGAGCAGATGTATGTCCGCGTGGTCCTAGACGGCCAATTCGCGACCAAAATAATAATAATAATAATGTCTTCGTTAATGGCGAGGCTCAGGCCATAGAGCCTGCTCTTCCGCCTAACCACTGAGTCTACATTGATACAGGGTAGTAACATATAAGAGGGGAGGGAAATCTGTACATAACGACGATTACATTATTACTATAGTGAAATTAAAACAAGAAGAGCAGACTTTATTTTTACATCTGGGAGTGCAAGAGAAGCAGGTTATAAGCCCGAGCCCGACGTTGAAACATATATGTTTGTGTATACTGAGAGGACATGTGTATACATGGTGAGAGGATTCTACATCTACGGCGGATATATATGACCGACCATCTTCATCCAAGGTTGCACTTGACCCGCACACGTTCTGACATCGGGGCAAAGGGCCGCTCTTATTTTATGCAAAAGAATAAACACCGTACGGGAGAGCATGCTTTGCCAACGTCAATGCGGCGTTATAAGAACTCCGTTGTCGTTTTTTCTGTGCACCTTAGGTGGCGCCTGCGCTCCAGAAGTGCTGGTGCTAGGAACGAGCTACGCAATAGCGGAGTCTCCAAGCGCGACCCGGGTCATCGATTCCCGTCGGAAACACAATTCCGGGCGTCGCGCGACGAAATAGCGCCTGCAACGCGAACGGGAACGCGAACGGGAACCAGGTGGGCGAAGGGGGACGGCGAGGGGGCGGGGCGGCAGGAGGTGGCCTCGTTTTTCAGCGCAGCGGCTCTTGCTGGTTTTACCGTTCCTCCGGTACACGGTCTCCCCACGTGGGTGAAGAATTCAACGTTTCTAGGCTTGGTACGACAAACGTCTCACGATTATAGTTTCAACATACCCTCGCAGATGCAACATATTGCGTATATCACAAAATGTTCATTTCTTTGTTTCTATAATAATTATACTTTTAGCATTTTTTTCCAGAAGTTGATATGTTCCATAAATTGGAACAAGACGTACCCTTTATGAACCGAATACTTTAAATTAGTTATTAGATCATTTCTAAACAGCTGACAAAAAACACAATAGTGATTTTTGACGATGCAACTCTATTTCACATAGAAGTAAAAAAAAAATCACACATCAAATGGCACTAAAGCAGTGGCATAAAGCATAAACAATTACGACTCATAAGGGTAGTTGGAATTATCTGGGAAAGTGTAGTTTTTCTACAGACCTGTAAAATAGCATGGACTTCGTACAGAGTAAACAATTCCAGAGACAGGTAGATTTTAATTTACATCTCACACGTGCATAATTAACTACAATCTGCAAGGAATCACCAGTGGCAAGAGTCTCTAATTTACGAAGCCAACAGATGGCCCCTCCCGCAGCCGTCGCGCGCAGAGGCTGTCAGCGCCGATGAGGCCGGAGTCGCGGGCGATTGATTCGCGCGCCCGCCGCACGCAGCGCTGCCCTCGCCCGGGCAGAGGTCGCTCACTAAGCGAGAGGGCCTGCTCGCCCGCCGATACGCGTTTGCATAAATGAATAGTGCAGAGAAAAGGGCAAAGGGGTGGGGGTGGAAAGAGAGGAAAAACCGAGGAAACAAAGGCCGCTGAATTTGAAAAGACAGAAAAAAATTACGAAAAGTTTCAGCTTTCGCAGTTCTCCAAGAGAAGAAATTGCATTTTAATGTTGGAATATCGCTGTAGGCGATGTTGGATTTCACGTCCGTGTACGTGGGTGGGCCTCGGTTACCGGCTGTGGACAGCGATTCGCTAGTTGAGCGGGCGGTTAAAAGTCGTGCCCGCAAAAAAATATTTCATCCCCTTAATCGAGTTACGTACACAATCACTTGAAAAACTGAATAATGAACGTAGATATTAAAAGGTTGAGAGCAATTTTTTTTTCTTTCAATGTGTTTCGTTTTATCAATGGTGATATTTTCTCATTTAGAGCTAGTCAAAGAAAGCATGTACTGAAAAGCGGATATACAGGGCGGTGATTGATTTTTATGGAGAAAAAGCCTACGCTTTTACACGCCACGAATTTTCCATTTAATAGAAAAAAAGCCTGATTTTCCTGATTTGTGCGTCTACTCCATTAGCTCGTGCGGTTTGAAACGCCTTGCAATGAACCTGAAAAGTTTAAAGAATGGCTCTAAAATTTAAGAACTTGAATTTCATTTATATATTTTCAAATGCAAGAATCTCTTTAAACGGCTTGGTGCATAGCCGCTATACATGGAGCATCTTCATATTACGAAAATTGTAATAATCGTACATAAACAGAAATACTATTTTTATTGAGTGAGTGAGGGGTCAGGCGAGCGAGCGATCGGAAGGGCAAGCAAGCGAGAAAACGCGGGGGAGAGTGAGTGCTGATGGGTGAGGGCCGAGTGAGACGACGACCAAGAAAACGAGAGAGCACTCGGCCGGGGAATCGCCCGATCGTATGCCGCGATCAGTTTCCTCTCACCTTGCTTTCCCAGTTAATCCCTTTTCATATTTCGTTATGTGGAAAGGCATAGCCCGACTCCATCCCATCTCGAACATCGGTGTTTCGGAAGTAGTAGACATTTGAGTTAAGTTTGCATTCATAAGAAGCGCAAATGGATGTTCTCGCAACCGTCCAGAAAACACAGATGAGAATGGAAGAATCTTCGGAAGTGTGTATGTTAAATGAGCGAGATAAGAAAATGCTCACGACAGGCGATTTTATGATTCGGTTCCACAAACGCTGTAAGTGGTGCTTTTCATCGTTCACAGTCTGTAAAATGACACGCGATTGTTTTTTGAAAACATAATGGTTAAATTATAATCGATCAATGTGATTTTACGCAGACCACAGGAAACGCAGTAATCAATCTTACTAAGGAGGGTGTCGGTCTACGCCTTTTTGGGAAGGTAGGTAAACGACCTAGGAAAATTTGGCCGCGGGATGCAGTCGGTATACAGCCTGTATCGCTGGCAGGCGGGGAACGGTCTAGCGGAGACAACGGTATGTTGGAACAAGCCAGTGAGGCAATACGCAGGAGAGCGATAGGGCTGGTGGGCGGGCGAGAGACAGCCAAGGAAACGAGCGGGCAGGCGGGCGGGATGAGGAACGGTTGGGCGAGAGCTAGGGATTGATTGATTGATTTTTTCGTGTTTCCGGACGCGTCAACTGCTTCGGTCATTAGTCCTGTGAGTGTAGTGCATGTTTTTTCTCGGGAGACGGCGGTGGTCTTCCCCCGCTGGATGGCGAGATCCGGCGCCGACCTACCGTCGGCTAGTGGGGTTTCCGCCTAACCAGGACTCTCCCACCAGCAAGGCACCGCCCCAGCCGGGACAAGCTCTAAGCTCCCGACCGGTCTCCCGGAATATGTGGTAGTGTAGTGCATGTTAGTGTAAGTGTGTATAAAGGGAAAGGATAGGACAAGGAAGAGGAAGGACAGATCGCGCGTGGTCCGTGGCCCGTCTGGGAGGGTACTGCCCGGCATGGAGAAACCACGGAAAACTACCGATCAGAGCAGCCGGCCGCTAGAATTCTCCTCCAGACAGCAGCTGAATTCGACCTAGCTGAAAGCTAGTGTCGAAAATCCTGCCCCGTGGGGAGTGGGAACCTGGCCTCCCGGTCAGAGGCGCTGCAGTGACATCAGTTGATGCACTGAGCTACCGCTCCCGGTACAAGAGCTAGGGAGTGTTGGGGCGAGAGAACGGTGGGCGGGGCGGAAGAGCCGACAATCGGCGGGCGTGGGCGGCGGCCGGCGGAAACGCTCCGCGTCTCGCAGGGGTGCGGGCGGTGCGGTGGCCCGCGGCCCGCCGCGAAGGCGAAGATTATTCAATTTGCGCGCGAGGGCGGCGCACGAAGCCCCTGCTTTATTACGCAATAATTAAATTAGCCAACACACGCGCGCGCGGCCGGCGCTGCAATTATACCGGGGCTTCTCACGCGCATTATGCACGTGTGAAATATCGCGCTCCCCCGCCGTTGCCGCAGCCGCCTCCGCCGCAGGCCCGCGGTGGGCGCCGGCGTCGGGGAGGCCGCTGATGCGGAACTGGGCGAATCGCAAGCGCCCGCGGCCCGGGGGTAATTTCTTCGCAGGATGTGCAAACCACGTTTGAATTCAATACAGAACAAGCCGGTTTCATTCCCTGTAAAACAGTGGTGATTATACGTTAATACAATTAAAAAATGGTGAGCGATCTCAACTGCAGTCGACTCCGGTTATAGCGAACTTCTGGGGACTCACCTGTTTGGTTCACTATATCCGATGACGTCAAAATTAAATAGACTTTCTCCACAATTATTCTTTTTCTTAATATAGAGATATAGTAAAATTCGTTTACAGCACAATAACTTCACTTGTTCTTAAAAAATCAGTAGGATATGAACAATGTGATCACGATGATCACGTTGAACATTAGAAATCACACAATAATCTAATGGTTTTGTTCAGACAAGTTGTCTTTATTCCATGTGATTGTGTTTTTGTAGTCCTGATGAAGGAATTAAATATTTCGAAATGTTGGCAACCTAATGTGTTTCATTAATTGACCGATCCCGTGAACCATATCCTACTACTTATTAACGGTCGTGATTTCTACAATGCTTAAAAAATCAGATATTTTCAAGTGTTTGCTTCGTTCACTTTCCTTTGTAATTCTCTACATCCTTCTTCAAAGTTCGTGCTGTCTTCATACTTGATTATGCATTGTGATCTGTCTCTAAGTATCGTAATGCAGTTTTGACACTTTTTAAAGCCTCCTCCACCGTTGGAACCCTGTCCTACACTCTGAAGGCCCTTCTACTCGCCCAATAACGTACGAGATCCAATTAAATTTCAGGATTTATTTCCTATGTTCACTATAGCCGAGGTTCAAATTCACTATAACCCAATCTTCTCGTGCTTATTTGTAATGTAAGTGAAACGGGACCAGTGACTTAAGTCCAGTATATCCGAGTTCACTGTAACCGGAGTCGACTGTATTTAGGACAATCAAGATAAAATATAAATTAAAGGCTCGGGAGTAAAAGATGGTCACCTTCAAAGCTATACTTTTGAGGTATTAAAATGTTCGTATGTTTCCATCGTGCGTTGTGATTCTCAAATAGTCCAAATTATGGCGCCTAGGTGTTCCCCGGCTGATAGCTTTGTGAAACCCATTTAAACTCTTTCCAGCAAAAATTTTCACTTGTTGATATATCGCAAGCGTTTCCGCGTGAGTCACAAAGTTTTACTCCCGATCCCTTCAAATATTACCGATTCATATTTAAACATTCACTGGAGAAAATGTTTTGTAGACAGATATGTCAACATCTTCAGGAGAATCTTCAATTGGCGAATGAAATACTAAATATGACAAACTCTCCTCCTTTCCTGGAGATGTGGACGTGATAAACTTTTTTCCGGTGACGATTAAATACATTTCTTTCATATTTTATCTTGGTTGTCCTAAATAAGAAGCTAACCTACATTTATTGTTCTCAATACTGGATTTTTGTTATTTCCGATACGCATGTTTTGTGTTTGCAGATCAGTTAAAAATTCAGCGCTTTGCCGTGGTTTATTATTTTTAATCAAGATGTTTCAATCTATGGATGACATTTGAGTTAAAAATGAATGGTCTCAGTCTCGGTGTGTTTTCGTTATAATTAATGAAACATTTTATCATAAACATATTTTAGTGTCAATGTTTTTCTCTGTTTGCTCAAAGAAATCCTATGTATCTCTCGTAGAAAACTTGTTTTTCGATGAATATCACTCATCGATAGCTAAACCTGATAAACGTCAACAAAAAATTCACGAAAAATCTATTGGAAATTCGAGCACCGAAGAGAAGAAACATTTCAACTAGAAAATGAAATACGCGATAAGAGAAGCTCCCCCTCTTCAGCTTTCAAAGAAACCTAAACTCGTCGGTTTCATTCGTATTCACTGTCGATTACACTTCACCGCACAAATGTCCATGCCACCTTACAACGCCTTCCACAAATTTTCTCAGCGATCGCGGCCCGTCGAAATTGCCTGCCCAGCCAGCACCCACGTCCACGTGACTCAAGTAGCCACTCCCTCCTGGCCGCGTGCTTTCCGCGAGTGCGAGCGCAAAAAATAATAATAAGAAAAAGAAAAAACAGCGCAACATTGGTACGAGCAGGAAATCCTAAAAACGCCGGTAATTTAGGCGAGAGATCGGCGCAAGGAGCAGCCCAGCCGCACTTTCTTTATTTTTATCTCGCAAAGCTACGAGGAAGCACCGCCTCTTCTAATTAAACTAAAGCGCAGGCTTTTTACATAAATTTCCCGGCGCGGACGTGTTGCAGTTAAGTAATTAAAAAGTCGGCCGCGCGCTGCTCTCGGACGCGCCTGCTCGCGCCGCCCACGCCTCGCCTGTCGCGTGGGTCGAGGGAGCGGGGGGGGGGGGAGAAGGAAGTTGCGAGGGCGTGAGTCGGCGAACGCCGCTCTCACGCCTTCGAGTCGTTTAGGGAACCGACTCTAGCTGAGTCGGTCCTGTGATATGCAATGGCTCCCCCAAGCCGTCCCCATGAACGCTGGCATCGAGAGTAACGAGCGTGAAACTTCACGCGTAATAAAACCTACTTAAAAATGAGAATCCTATATAACTTTATAAATATTTTTAAAATTTTTCAAAAATTTCGGGTTCAATATTTGTGATATTAATTCTATAATTATTTATTTGGAGTTCTAGCTGAGAAATTGCATGAATCGCATTTTTTCATATTATTGGATTGGCTGAGCTAGGAAAATCGCGAGACAGAAAGAAATGTACGGAATGTCGATTTAATAAATATTTGAGATGTTCTGGAAATATGATAAGAATTATGATAGAAATCTGAGAATTATGTATTTGCATGAATCCATTTAAGAAATAATTAAATGACATCATTTACTTAGCTTAATATTTCACTAGTTTCTAAGATTTTGTTCAACGGTAGGCGTATCAAATGAAATGCAGAGTTGATTGCTCCTATTCAACCAACTTAGATACAAGTTGAATTTCGTTTTCATATTCTACTTACACAAATATATACGATCAACATATTAGTACTTCCAGTTAGTAATGCACTTTACTCGTATCTTCATATACTTTTCATGTAGTAGCAGATTATTCCAACAGTTTGTAATTAATCTAAGGGGAAGCAAGAGTTTTCATGCCAATATTTGCTTAGAGAAATAACGCAATAACGACTCCACGGAAAGCGAGGAGATTATCAATAGAACAAAGCAAATCCTGATGAAACTACTGGAGTACCTCGTACGAATTAATGTAAGCACTACGAAGAACATCAAACAGGGATTTGCAGTGCCAATATTCTACACCGCTTTATTACCGGCACGTCACAACGAGATACTCGGAATCGAAACCAAAATATTTAAGTTCGATACCGCGCGGAGGCGTGTCCCGGAAATGAGGCTATACTCGGCGGCTCTAATTGACTTCACCTCCCTCGTTCCCCGCGCGTTTTCACTTCGCAGGCTTCCATCCCGGGGGTGACGGGCCAGCTAATTGGACGCCTGCTCCCGCCCGCGAGATGTCGCTGGTTGGCGGTGGGCGGCGTAAGGCGGCGACGCCCTGGTCGAAACTTCTCGAACGGACTCGACGCCCGTAACTCTCGACGCCCCTTCGTCGGCAAAAAGATCTCTCAGGGAAAAGAAGTCACGCCGTTCGCGCTTTTATTAGCCGAAGCTCCGAGACGAGCAAAGAAAACGAGCTGCGCCGAATGAGGGTCTCCTCTTATTGCTCGAACTCACTCTAGCGTCGAAAGCATTGACCTGTACGCACTACGAGGCTGGAAAGAGAGAGGGGGGAGGGAGGGACAGAAAGAGAGAGTGAGAGGCCGAGAGCACGGGTTCCACGATATTTGAATTTTTCGCTGGAAATGATGGCGATCTACACTTTTCGATCGTTCTCTCCTCCTTTCACAAAGCGGCGGGTCTTGCTTCGTGTAAACGAGATTAGAATTCATTTTCGAGAGCAAAGGGTTCTCTTTTGAAAATGTGCATATTCGACTTGCATGCAAAGTGGATTAGGGAGGTCCATCCGCTGTAATTCTGTGAAAGAGGTGTGTGTGTGTGTGGGGGGGGGGAATTCCTTCGGGAAGATACTCTGAACTTTGACGAATTAATTTTTCAGAATCCTGCATCCAATTTCTATTTACTTCTAATTTCTATTTAATTCTGTATATATGAGCATAAACACAAAACACACACACACACACACGTGTGCGCATAAACATACTTCATTGTCAAGGGTAATAATAAATGAATATTAAATATAACAGCCTGCATGCAATGAAAGAATTGAAACAATAATATTGAACAAATTAATTACAATAATATTCCATTATGATAAACTAATTTAATGAAAACATATCTTCTAAAATTCAATTGAAAATCAAATACAAAGTATTTAAATTGGATTTACTTGACGTAAGAGGTGGTCAAATAGCTTCCGCTCTGCCGCCGATAAGCCAATATGTGTTCCTGAAGCAGGAGATTTGAACACAAATACGGGAGGTACATTCCGAAAGCGTTCTTGAACGCGCTTCATCTACCCAATCAAGCTTATTCCAGAACTACTCATTTCCTCACCTATCAAACATTTCCTCTTGCATCCTCCAAACGTTTTTGCGAGGAAATCTCGGCCTTCTCGAACGCGACCTCGCAGTCACGGAGGGCGCCCGCGTAATTACGCAACTGGATGCCAAGTGAAAAGCTCCAGCGAGTCCTCTCTAACGAGGGAACTTGCCGCGTGCCGTCATGGCGGCGCCGGCGGCGGTCGGCTGGGCGCGGCTGGCACTGCAGCGGTAAAGAACCGGAACCGAAAGGCACTCGACCGACACCCACGCATTTGGGTCAGGCTGAGCCGCCGGGCAGAGGCGCGAATGAAGAGTCGAAGTTTCGAAGCGAAAAGGACAGCCCAGAATATACCGAAACTATGTGGCCCTTATGCGGAATCGAAGGAATGTTTTCGTTTATAATATTAATATATTTCAGAGAAGCTCCTTTGTAGTAATGACAGGAAAGAAATATGAGTGGCTTGTACTTTCAGACTACCTTCCTACCACCATCGCTTTCTAAAAATATAGAATTCTGCACAGAAGAAAACCGCGGGAATGGGGACAGAAATGTTGGCCCTTTTGTGAGGGATGTGGAGTCACTTTGTGACTAAAAATAAATACAATTTCAAGACATTTGTAGCATCTTTATACTACTTTTGCAAAGCTATTTTGGGGCTAGAAATTAGTACTGAAACTTGTTGAGTATTTGACCAATCAAAAAAGTAAATATTACTAACGTTGATTTGAAACTGATCCACGTAATTACATGTAATGTTTATGTATTTTCGAGGTAAAAAAGTGGAATTTAAATTACTATGCCTTCGAGGCGATTTACAATAATTAGTATTCACGGACGCATACTTCCATACGGTAATAAACAACTAGAATATTTTATTTGATAATTTTCGCGAGTAAAGAGTAACGACCTGTCCAAAAGAAAGTGTCATAGTCATCAAACACATTTTGTAAAAAATAAAACAAATGTAAAAGCTTAAATAAATAAATAAGTAAATAAACATCCTGTGCAAAATAATGAATTTAAAAGTTTTCATTTACACAATATTTATAAAATTTTCATTTCTTCACATACTACTTTGATGCAATATTAAAAATCGTCAGCCCGCATGAATAGCTGGTATCGATGTATTATCAGCGTGAGGACACACAAACGATTTGCAAAGCAAACAGAATGCGACGATAAACGAAATACGATAAACTATAGCATCGCCCCTAATTTTTGTTTTCTTTTCATCTCATAAACAGTTTTTGTTTTAGGACAACAAACTGCAAAAAGAGTTAACGATGCACGATAATTTTGGCGGGAGCAAATCGACATGTAAATGCGCTAGTGACGCTAGAATTGGTTACTAGCGATGTAATTTGTATACCACAACAGCTCGAGTTCTCATTACCGCCTAGAGTGCACACACAGCGCTCTAGTTGTAAATTACTTCTGTCTTTGTTTATGTTCACGAACATACAAGCAGCAAAGCATCTAGTTTTTTATTCAATACTATTTCAAACTTGCACTCACGTATTGTCTACTAGAACGTGTAGCATTACATTTCAAATCGACCTAAAATGTGCTGCGTATTTGTTCCCAGAATATCAGTGAGATATTTTGTATAGAAACTCCGGATACTTTTTAATCTGCAACAAGAACGCAGCGAGCTGTATCGGGCACCAGCGTCCACGATAGACTTCACTTGAGTGCATAATTCAGCTTAAAACGAATCGACAACAGCATTAGGAACAAAACCCAATCTGCCGGACGGAGGAGTTCATAGAGAAGAGTTACGATGCCACCACCATCAACAGCCATTGATTCAGAGACGTTCAAAAGCGTCTTTTCACATCCGCGGACGCTGTTTCCGCCATCGGCCATTGGCCAACAACTAACGGCGTCCGGTGAAGGGTTGGCCGATATTATCGCGAACAATTACAGGCTCGTTACAAAGAAGAAAGAAAAAAAATCGCGGATGGAGCCTGTCGCGGTGCATATTGTGCGAGGGACTCGACAAATAAAAAAAGGGGGACGGAGCCACTACCGAACCCCCTCGCTCGTGATAAAAAGCAACGATTGTACGCGGAGAGTTACTGCCGCGAGAAACGGGGCCGCGCGTTCCGGGGGATCGCGGCAGTAAACGTACGCGTTTCGCTCGCGGCTGGTGCGCGGCGTGGCGGGACGCGACGGGCGCGACAGCGGGCGAGGCGGGACGGGGCGGGGAGGGACGAGGGGACGGGGGGGGGCGGGCGCCCCCCGGCGGTGTCGAGTGAAGTCGACGTAGCTGCGGGAACCCACAGCGTTCGCGGCGCAGGCGGCGGCGCGGGCGGGGGCCGGAAAAAACCCGCACGGGAGGTTACGCTACGCGGCAAGCAGAGCGCGCGGGCGCGATCCTCAGGTGGCTGTGCGCCAGGGGGAGGGGGCGTCGAGTCGCGCTGCCGGGAGGCGCGGTCGCAACGAAGGGGAGACATCCACGCAAGAGTGAGGAATGGAAGATGAGGTGGATTCTAAAAGCGAATTAAAACGAAATAATAAGAATCTCTCTTTTAACCGGTAATATTAAGTATATACAGGACGCTTAAAACCATTGCTAACCCCAAAACTACTTCTACACATCGTAAAATAAAATTTAATTTGCATCTTTTAATTTTTAATAGTCGATTCGCAGATGTTCTATGATATTATTATTTAATAATATTTCTGAAAAATCATTTGTTTTTTGTCGAAAGCAATGTTTGGATACCATACCCATTCAGAGACAATGTTCCTTTGCAACTCGAAGACCCAGCGAATGCTCTGAGTACTGCCGTAACAAAAAGGCAGTACCACAAGTTGGGTAATACCGTTATCTGTAGTCTCTTTTGAGGTCCAAAAAAAAAAAACACATCATGATATTTGCACTGGCGAAAAATGCAATTGGTAAAAGTTTCTAGGGTTTTCAAGCGCCCCACAAATAAACACAAAATATTTTTCATCGAAATGAGCACTCAGTTTACACAAAGAAGATGAGAAAAGTGAGGAGGATTCAATATTAACAATACCGAGAAGAAACCCGACGTAACGCAAACATCGTTCTCCGATCGGGAAAGTGCCTCAGATTCGGCGAGCTTACGTCACCGGAATAACCGGCGGCGGCAGAAAGTGCGAGAGAGGAGGGAGACGAATGTGGTGCTCGCGGTGACGGGGGTCGGGGGTGAATGCCAGATGCGCGCAGCCCTCAATCCCGTTCGCGGCGCACTCGACTCGAGCTGGCGAGCGGGCGGGCGGGCGAGAAGAGCAGAAGAACGGGAATTCTGGCGCGTGGGCGGGGCGGGGCGGCGGGGGCGACTCGATGCACTCCGCTCTAAGTGAGGTGGCGTGTTCCGCAGCGAGACACTTCCGGCGCCAGTCGCCGGCGCCGCCCCGCGCGCGGCCGCGCCCCTCCGCTGGCGACGGGCGCTTTCCCCTTCCGCGACCTCCGCGGCCGCGCCAGCCGCACTCATAACACACGTGATGCATCGGGCAGACCCAAACTTCCACCAACTTGCGCCGCCCGCCCGGGCGCCCCGCCGGAAACTCCGGCAAACAAATGGCGCCGCGTATCCGCCCGCGCGCAACAACCCGCGCGTGCGCACACGCGGGTGGGGGCGGGGCACCGCGGAGGGGTGAAACAAGAGACGGGCGGGTGAGGATCGGAGGGGGGGGGGCGCCAGGACGGGGGCTGCAAGAAGAATAAGGTGGAGAGCAATAGGGGGAAGCGGAAGTGAGCGAGTCAGAGGCGGCGCGGTGCTGTGATTGAAAAGGTGGTGTTGTGGGTGGGTCGGTGCTGTGGGTGGGTCGGTGCTGTTGATGGATCGGTGTTGTGGGTGGGTCGGTGCTGTGGTGGGTCGGTGCTGTGAGTGGGTCGGTGTTGTGGGTGGGTCGGTGCTGTGGGTGGGTCGGTGCTGTGAGTGGGTCGGTGCTGTGGGTGGGTCGGTGCTGTGGGTGGGTCGGTGCTGTGGTGGGTCGGTGCTGTGGTGGGTCGGTGCTGTGGGTGGGTCGGTGCTGTGGGTGGGTCGGTGCTGTGGTGGGTGGGTGCTGTGGGTGGGTCGGTGCTGTGGGTGGGTCGGTGCTGTGGGTGGGTCGGTGTTGTGGGTGGGTCGGTGCTGTGGGTGGGCGGTGCGTGTGATTGAGGTGGTGAGGCGTGATTGAGGTACGAGCGGGTCGGTGCTGTGAATTGGACAGTGCAGTAAGCGGGAGAGAGAGAGAGTCAGAGAGAGAAAGAGAGAGAGACAAGGCAGCGGGGTGGAACGCGGCGAAGCGGAGGGGAGGAACAGAACAGAAGGCGGAGCAGAGAGCGGGGCAAGGAAGGCGAGTAACTCCCAGCCGGGGAACCTCGACAGCTTTTTCGCAACAGAAGCAAAATTACTTTTAAATATTCACAACGAACTATCGCGAGCGGCTATTCGCCAGACTTGCGACCAACTTTATAGGGCGCAACCCACGTAGAGGTCGTTCTCGCCCCCGAGCGTTTGCGCGCAACAAATTCTTGTTTTATACTCTGCCTCGCGCCGCTTGGAGGCATGGCGCCTGAACAGTGCGTTTACGTTGGGGACCTTCGCGCTCAGCGAACGCGCATACCACTCTCACCGTTAAATGCATTGAGCGACTGAAATTAATTTCGCTTCGAAACAAACATTAAGCAATAATCCTGTTTAAATATGTAATAAAATACTATTCAGTTCATTACAGTCAGTAGCATGAAATGACGACGTAGAGAAATGAAATGTGTGCCGGAATCGCAGTGAAAAAGCTGTCAATATCAAATTTTAATTTTGTTCAATTTAAAACAAACTTATTTCTGTAGTAATTTGGGAGAATAGTATTGACGGAAAGAATATTGTAGACGAAATTTATTCCTCTTCAACAAAATCAGTATTGTGTACAGGAGCGTGTGTGTGTAATTTACAAGTCGGTGCATTTTAAACATAAAAAAAAATCAAGTGCACTTTATAGCCAATTTTGTTTATTTTTATATCATGCAGATTTAGCGTATCAGGGTGTATAGCGGTTGGAACCTTTGGAGAATGCCCTGGACAATCTACGTATCTCTTCCAGCCACCAACCGGCGCCGTTCGTCGCCGCGTAAAGCGAGGTCCGTTCGCACAACAAAGTCGTGTTTTATAATGCGCCTGGGCGGGGAAGCGCAGGGCGGGAGAGAGCGGGCACGTTCCGGGAGCAGTGAACCTGGAACGGCGTTGACGCTGGCGGGGCGCGGGGTCCACAGCAAGTGCACGCCGGGCCAGCTAGTAACGGGCACGTTCCGGGAGCAGTGAACCTGGAACGGCGTTGACGCTGGCGCCAGCTAGTAACACTCGCCCGGCCCTGCCCATTTGTCCCACTTCTTCACCCCACCCACCGCCCTTCCTCTACTTCACCACCGCGTCCCAACCTACTTCCGCCCATCCACTTCTTCCCACTAACCCTCAGCCCGGCCTACCCACCACCCTGTCCTCCGCTTCACTCTTCTTTCCACCCTCTCTTTGTCCCGTCCATCCGCCGCCCTCCCATTCTTCCCATCCAGCCTCCGTTCTGCCCATCGCTCCACTCTTCCTCCCACCCACCAACCGCCCTGCCAATCCCATCCGTTCCAACTTTCCCTTCCACCTTCAGCCCCGCTTACCTACCCTCCCCAACCCCTTCCAACCCCCCTCCCCCCCCACCCCCCACCCCCCCCCCCCCTCCCCCCTTGCTCTACAACCGAGGGCGGGACTATCACGAGGAGTATCAAAGGACGCGGGCGCAATTGCAGCGAATTTCACGCTCAAGTGGGGATCTGGCAGTCCTCGACGACTCGGAGCCGGGTTATGACGTGCCGCCGACATTTACGAGCCGACGCGGAGAGACTCGAGTATTTATGTTTTATAGAAAACGACGCGAACATAAAGCCACGCGCTCAGGCCCGGGAACCGGCTCCCTTAAGCCCGCTGATAGGGAGGTAACTCGTTTTTACAAAGACATTTTTATGTAGCTGTCGAATCGTATCAGAATGTTTTCGTTCTGTTTTTGGAATGTGTACTGTAAAATTTCTCGAATGTAAAGGTGAATGTGGATCTTTTTCGCAAAAATGAAATTCTTTCATAGACAACGGAAAATATTTGTATATTTTCTAAGTCGATTTTAAAAGTTAAGAAGTGATTCCTCCGAAATCTAAAATTCTTCCAATGAAACGTGATGCTTATTTCCTTTCCAATTTCCAGACTACGATACATATCAAAAGTTAATTAAAGTTGTACATAAAATATCAACTAAAAGAAAAATAATTAATATTTCATTCCGACTATCAATTCTTGTCTGTAAATAGGTTTTTATTTCTAATACGATATAAAATATTTTATTTGTCTTTCTTATTTTCTGTATTCATCTCCCCGAGAAAGTACTAAAAGAGATAACTCATTATGTCAAAATCATTCAAGATTCCTACATTTCTTTCCAAGCTTTGATGATAAAATGCTTTTCAGAAATAAGTTAGACACATTTTAAACAGAGCCTGGAATACTAATATACAAAAATTCGTAGTGTGAAGAAACAATTCGTTAATCACTCACAGGCATTTCACATATGAAAATAATACAAAAAACCAGAACAGAAATAAGCAGTTAAGAGAGCTTGATTGGTGCCGCAAGCCCAAGATTAATGAATGAATGCCTTATTTTACGTGGCGAGACTCAGGCCATGAGGCCTGTCTTTCGTCGACCACGCAAATTTCGTTACGCTCCTTTCACCTACTAGGGGAGAAAGAAGGTAACTTGAGAAAGAGGCTTCATTTCGGCTTGAGGATCTTTTACATGCAGTAAATCTACTAACATGAGACAGCCGACTTTACTTTCCTCCGAAAGCAGGAAATAAGTGTTTTTTTTTTTTAAAACCTTAAAAATCCACTGCTTTCGATCGGGTTTGAACCCGCGACGCGCTTGGGTATAACAGCCCGATACGCTAACCGTTACACCATCGCCGCCGATAATGCATGTACCATACTAATCCTGTCGACAGCTGCGTCTACTCGTCCGCCTCATTTACCGTCTGCCAAGCCCGAGGTTCGATCTCTGGCCTGCAGGCAGCAAAGCCTGCGAGATAGCGCCGCGAACGCTTCGCTGCGCCCCGGGCCAATCGCAGGGGGCGCGGCCGGACATCTTGTTTGCGAGCGCGGGCCCTCCCGCCCGGTGAGAATGGAGATCGTATCTCGCCGCCCACTCGGACAAATAAACCAGCGGCGCCCGATTACCGAGGCACGAGGCCGGACGAGATCAAAGCGCCCCCGGCATCGCGTTGCGTCGCGAGGCCATTCACTCCCGCGGGGAGGGGAAGCGTCGCGACGCCCGCTGCGCTATCGCGCCGCACACTCGCGGCGGCGGCGGCGACGACGCCTGATGGCGTGCGCCATCAACGCGGACGCGCGCGCGAATTAATTCCAACGTCCCTACTTCCGGGCGATAGGGGCGGGCGGCGCGCGAGGCCACCAACGATTCCATCGTCATCCTCCCACCATCGCCCGCCTGCGTCCGTTCGTTCGGTCGAGAGCGCGCCGCACGGCGGGAAGCGGCACATCGTGCAGAATAGCTTACGGAACGCGAATGTCGGGAGGGGATGTCGGAGGGGGGGGATGTGGGAGGGGAGGGGATGTCGGAGGGGATGTCGGGAGGGGATGTCGGGACGGAGATGTCGGGATGAGGATGTCGGGATGGGGATGTCGGGACATCAATTATGATGACGGGACGTGGAAGACAGGCATATCGGGACGGGAAAGTTTGGAAGGTCACGCCAAAACGGAGATGACGGGACGGAAATGTCGGAATGGAGGAGTCGAAAATATCAGGGTGATATCGAGACAAGGAAACTAGGTTTGGGATGTCGGAGAGGAGGCGTCTTGCGTATCAGCAGGGTTATCCAGAGGGAAATCTCCAGGGCGCTGCGAGATAATGCGAGGCGCGTGATTGGCGTGGGGCATGCGACGCGGGGCTAACTGTGCGGGCGCGGAGCGAAGCGGCGAGGGCGACTGGCGATGGGCGGAAACGAACTTTAGGAATGAAAGAGAAGAGGCGAACAAAGACAATACGACACCGCAAATGAGAAATCAGACACACAGAGAGGAGAGAGAGAGAGAGAGAGAGAGAGAGAGAGAGAGAGAGAGAGAGAGAGAGAGAGAGAGAGAGAGAGAGAAATTCAGCGATGGATGTTGTAAAAGGAGGGGTCAGCATAAATAACAACTATGACAGACGCATTCTTGTGTACTAGAGAGAGAGAGAATATTTTATCGCGCGGCGTAGGGGTCAGTACGAAAAATACATAACACAAACGAGAGAAAGGCATCAAAAGTTTCCAAAGGCAAACAATACAAGCAGGATGTATACAGAACGGGAAAGGGCAAACACGAAGCGAATGCAGTTCAGAAGTTATAATAGAGGATAATCCCGGGATCATGTGTACCAAACCTAACAGACACATTCTAAGAGGCGAAACGCAGCCAGCTGCAAGCTGCGCGCGGGCCGCCGGCGGATGTCCACCCCAGCGAGTAGAGGGTTCGGGCGACCCGCCGCCCACGGCGGAGCCAGGTCACCACGCCCAGGGCGACGCGAGAACGCGGCTCATCCACGCCCACCGGCCCCGGACGGGCTTCCGCCGAGGCACGCCCCCCAGGCACGCGACGCGCTCACCCAATCAATCAATTGATTGGTTAATGTTTCCGGGCACCTCAACCGTAAAGGTAGATAATACCGTTAGTGTAGTGAATGTTATATGCCCCGAGGTGGCGGTGTTTCTCCTTCGGTGGGTGGTAACATCCGGAGCCGGCCTACGTCGGCTTGCAGGGGAAATCCTCCTCCAAAGTATCTTCCAACGGGGCACCGCCCCAGCCGGGAAAAGCTATTAACTCCCAATATATGTGGTAGTGTAGTCTTTGTGTACGTAAGGAGAGAGGAAAGAACAAGAAAAAAGGAAGGAAAGATAGCGCGCGGACCGTGCCCCGTCTGTTGCGGTATTGTTCCGGCATTCCCCTTGTATTGATAGGAGAAACCACAGAAGACTACAGATGAAAGCAGCCGGACTCTAGGCTTCTCCTCCAGACAGCTGTTGAATTCGACCAAGCTAATGTAATAAATCCGTCTGGACAATTTACGTCAATGAATTAATCGAAAATATTCTGATATGCACTGCAGTTCGGAATTTCAGCCAACAACTTATTGTCGGAACGCTTCCCAAAAAAGGATAATCTGCTGCGATTCGATTCATTCGTACAAATTATAAAACGCCGACGTACCGAATACGTCGCTATACAAACTTTTCCTTTCTTTTAGCACACACACACACACACACACACGCACAATTTTCAGAAAGTCAATAATTTTCAAAAAGTTTGCCACAGCATATTTAACGTGAAATAACATGTACTACCCGTCTTTCCGTTCAACTGTCGCCGATGTTAATAACATCCTCAGTCATTTCACAACCTCCTTCAGTTTTACCAGCTAAATGTGACATCCTTGCTGAACTTGTCGCGACAGATTTTTCCCTGGTAAGTTTCACTCTACAAGTCAGTGTTAATTTTAACTCCCCCACATTCACCTTTACCGCCAGTACTATACCACGATCTTTCTCACAAACGGACGCGCCGTCGCCAACGGAGGGTAATCTGCAGAGGCTTATCTGCGCAGGGAAACAGAAGTGACGGGCGGGAGGTGGCGGTGGATGGTGGAGGGGACTTCGAGGCCGTTTCCTGTCGCACTTCCGGGGCGACACATCGATTCTCCACGTCGGGAAAATACATAAAGAAAAAGATTTCCTCCGCCACACGCCGACAAAGCGTAAAAAGAAGTCTCGCGGAGAGAAATTCTGGACACGAGATAAATCACTGACTGGTGACACCCCGCCCCCTCCTGCCACGTTTTACCGGAAGGCATCGATGGTGCGGAGGAGATGCGAGACGAAGCAAAGCGAAGTGAATGGACGAGAGAGCGGAAGTGGAAAGGAGTTGGGACGGGGCATGGGGGGGACCGGAAGGGGGAAGAAGAGAGGTAGTGGGAAGGACGCAGAGTGGATTCAGAGGGGGGGGGGGGGGGGGGGGGGGGGAGGGAGCGGAGGGCGGGTACGAGGTGTGGAGAGGCGGGGCGAAGTGGAGATGGAGCTAGAGCGAGTCGTGGGAGAGGCGGAGAGGAGGCGGTGTTGAGGCGTGGACGAGGTGAGGAGCGAGGCGAGGTTGAAGTGAGGGCGAGGCGGGGACAAGGGGCGGGTTGGGAGCGTGGCGGGGAGGGCGGGAGGGGCGAGTCGGGTACGAGGTGTGGGAGAGGCGGGGCGAAGTGGAGATGGAGCTAGAGCGAGTCGTGGAGAGGCGGAGACGAGGCGGTGTTGAGGCGTGGACGAGGTGAGGAGCGAGGCGAGGTAGAAGTGAGGGCGAGGCAGGGACAAGGGACGGGTTGGGAGCGTGGCAGGGAGGGCGGGAGGGGCGAGTCGGGTACGAGGTGTGGGAGAGGCGGGGCGAAGTGGAGATGGAGCTAGAGCGAGTCGTGGGAGAGGCGGAGACGAGGCGGTGTTGAGGCGTGGACGAGGTGAGGAGCGAGGCGAGGTAGAAGTGAGGGCGAGGCAGGGACAAGGGACGGTTGGGAGCGTGGCAGGGAGGGCGGGAGGGCGAGTCGGGTACGAGGTGTGGGAGAGGCAGGGGCGAAGTGGAGATGGAGCCAGAGCGAGTCGTGGGAGAGGCGAGACGAGGCGGTGTTGAGGCGTGGACGAGGTGAGGAGCGAGGCGAGGTTGAAGTGAGGGCGAGGCGGGGCAAGGGGCGGGTTGGGAGCGTGGCGGGGAGAGCGGGAGGGCGAGTCGCGACTAGGTGTGGGAAGGCGGAGCGAGGTGGAGATGAAGTTAAGAGAGTCGTGGAGAGGCGGAGACGAGGTGAGGAGCGAGGCGAGGTAGAAGTGAGGGCGAGGCGGGGACAAGGGGCGGGTTGGGTGCGTGGCAGGAGGGCGGGAGGGCGAGTCGGGTACGAGGTGTGGAGAGGCGGGGCGAGGTGGAGATGGAGCTAGGGCGAGTCGTGGGGGAGGCGGAGACGAGGTGAGGAGCGAGGCGAGGTTGAAGTGAGCGCGAGGCGGGGACAGGGGCGGTTGGGAGCGTGGCGGGGAGGGCGGAGGGCACGTCGGGTACGAGGTGTGGGAGAGGCGGGGCGAAGTGGAGATGGAGCTAGAGCGAGTCGTGGAGAGGCGGAGACGAGGCGGTGTTGAGGCGTGGACGAGGTGAGGAGCGAGGCGAGGTAGAAGTGAGGGCGAGGCAGGGACAAGGGACGGTTGGGAGCGTGGCAGGAGGGCGGGAGGGGCGAGTCGGGTACGAGGTGTGGGAGAGGCGGGGCGAAGTGGAGATGGAGCTAGAGCGAGTCGTGGAGAGGCGGAGACGAGGCGGTGTTGAGGCGTGGACGAGGTGAGGAGCGAGGCGAGGTTGAAGTGAGGGCGAGGCAGGGACAAGGGACGGTTGGGAGCGTGGCAGGGAGGGCGGGAGGGCGAGTCGGGTACGAGGTGTGGGAAGGCGGGGCGAAGTGGAGATGGAGCTAGAGCGAGTCGTGGGAGAGGCGGAGACGAGGCGGTGTTGAGGCGTGGACGAGGTGAGGAGCGAGGCGAGGTAGAAGTGAGGGCGAGGCAGGGACAAGGGACGGGTTGGGAGCGTGGCAGGAGGGCGGAGGGGCGAGTCGGGTACGAGGTGTGGGAGAGGCGGGGGCGAGGTGGAGATGGAGCTAGAGCGAGTCGTGGGAGAGGCGGAGAGGAGGCGGTGTTGAGGCGTGGACGAGGTGAGGAGCGAGGCGAGGTTGAAGTGAGGGCGAGGCGGGGGGGAGAGCGGGAGGGGCGAGTCGCGACTAGGTGTGGGAGAGGCGGGGGCGAGGTGGAGATGGAGTTAGAGCGAGTCGGGGGAGAGGCGGAGACGAGGTGAGGAGCGAGGCGAGGTTGAAGTGAGCGCGAGGCGGAGACAAGGGGCGGGTTGGGAGCGTGGCGGGGAGGGCGGGAGGGCGCGTCGGGTACGAGGTGTGGGAGAGGCGGGGGCGAGGTGGAGCTGGAGTTCAGGGCGAGTCGTGGGAGAGGCGGAGACGAGTGTGGGCGAGGCGGGGACAAGGAGCGAGTCGGGAGCGTGGCGGGGAGAGAGCGGGGTGGGAGCCTAGAAGTCGCTCTGCATGCGAACGCGGTCGCGCGACGGCGCATCGCCGGCATAAACGTCCCCAGACTAATTCCGCGCCGCGCTTTTTCAATAAAGCAAATTTACGAGTGGACTATTAGGGCGCGCGTAATCCCGGGATCGCGGAGGTAAGCCCTACGCTCGCGCGCCGCCCGCCGTCGTCACCGACGCGCCGCCGCCGTGAAAAACGATCCTCGGGGGACTTTTGTCAGCGGAAGCCCGACGGGACGCGCAAGAAAGGCAGGATCCTACACCTGTTAGCGGAGGGGACTCGAGTAAGAACCGATTCACGTACAGAGACGTAATAGAATACTGTACTAAACTTTTGGACATGCGTTATTGAAATTTGATTTAGACAACCCGAGTTATGATGCATACTGCATTGGGCCTTTACACACATACGATGTATATCGTATGCGATCTTTTGCATCTCTCTCTTGCAATATTAACAAGTTGTACTACTATTTTGTTTTGTATTTTTATATAATTAATCTAGTTTTCTATCATCATAGTTTCAGTGTAATTTCTACAGTAATATAATTTTTACCTTCAAGCATGGATTTGGTTTCAAAATAATGTATTACTTTGCCGCGGCTAAGTAATAAAAATATTTCTCTCATTTCATTTGTCTTGATATTTTTTTCTTTCGATAAAAGGTAACAAATGCTGCGCATATGACACCATAGTGCTCAAATATTTCATGTTGTTTGATGTACAGTTTTTAGGTATAGGAGTTTACGTCGCTCTACTTACGAAAATATCATGCATTGAAGAAAAGTGAAGAGCTTTCTATTTTCTCGCGAATAAATTGTAAATTTATTTACAATCGCACCGACAAGTTCTGACTTCTTTCTGTTGTTTTATATCTCTGTCAAAATTATCAAAATAGAGAGATCCCTTTCTAAAACCCACTCAAGCCTGAGATTATAAAGTATTTAACATGGTGCTTCGAGAAATATTGTTAAACAACGCTCATTTTTATGTGAGTATCCACAGTAAGCCACAGCGAGCAATAAGAAAAGAAAATTTAGAACTTATCCCATTTATAAGAACTTTCCAAGACCTACAAACTGGAAAATAAACAAGAAACACGCGATATAAATTTTCAGAACAGAAGAAAATATGTAACATAAAGTTAACTCGCACACAGAGGATTAAGCTCCAAGCACAGAAAGGCTACATCTGTTCAGCTCGTCGGAATTATGACTTTTTTTCTAGACATTTTTAACAATAGCGTTTTGCTTTCTCGGAGAACGTTATTCATGCGGGAACAAAGGAAGCGCAGAGACCAACGTTCCTTCAAAGTTAAGTGGACATCTTAATGAAGCACGCGAGGAAACAAGATAACATGTATTTGGGATCCATGCTACTCGATACCGCGATTCCCTTCATTTTCAAGTAAACATCAACGGATCACAACGCGAATGGAAAATCTAGTGGATAGAAAATATTTATTTTAAAATGATAAAAAAGTAAAATCGTCTCTCTACGAAACCAATATTGTCATAGAATTTTTTGCGAAATACCGAGTGGCATTCATAAAATGAAATAAAAGAAAAGATGAAATACCAAAAAGGCGAAACGGACTTTTCGTTCTAGTTTCTCATAAATAAATCACGGGTCTTTTCAAGATAAAGAACACTTTTTTTCGAAAATTTTCGACCTCAACCTCGAAAATTATTTCACCAACATCCCCTCAACGTACACTCAGACGCGACTATGGAGTTTCCAAACAGGGAAAAAATAACGCACACTAATGTAGTCACACTGAAGCGCACTTGCATTAACAGAAGTCTGTTTAGCGAACCGACCGAAGTGATAAAGCAGCGCCCACCCCACAGCTGCAGCGCGTAATCAGAAGTTCGGTTATTACTCACTTGGGCGCGCCGGTCGCCGGCGGCCGTCGCCTGGTGTTGCCTGCGAAGGGGGGCGGTCGCCCTCGTAAGCCGATTGCTCCCCACAAAGGGATCTGTTTCCCTTCCATTAAGTCGCGTTTGGCTGGCCAGATTAATTATTTCGCCGGCCGCCGCGACGCGCCGCTCCGCGTGGCTGCGTGCCCGGCGGCAGGTGTTCGGCGCCAGGGGCCGCACGGGACGCGGCGAGGAAAAGTGTTGCGGGGATGGGGTGATTGTTTGGGGCTGGCAGCACAGGCGGGAGTGGGGCGCCCAGGTGTTGGAAAGGCGAAAGGGCGGAGGACGACGGGCCGACTGGGTGGCGGGGTGGTATGGCGACGGGGTGAGCACCGCGATGACAGGGTGGGGGGCGAAAGGGGTGACAGGGCGAAAGGGGTGACGGGCGAAAGGGGTGACGGGCGAAAGGGGTGACAGGGCGAAAGGGGTGACAGGGCGAAAGGGGTGACAGGGCGAAAGGGGCGGGTGACGGGCGAAAGGGGTGACGAGGGCGAAAGGGGTGACGGGCGAAAGGGGTGACAGGGCGAAAGGGGTGGCGGGCGACGGGGATGGAGGGCGGACGGGGTGGCGCGGCGACGGGTGGCAGGGCGACGGGATGACGGGGAGACGGGATGACGGGGAGACGGGGATGGCTGGGCGACGGGAGGTGGTGGGGCGACGGGGGATGGCGGGGCGAGGAGGGTGGCAGGGCGACGGGGTGGTATGGCAATGGAGTGGTGTCGCGCCGTGATGACAGGCGACGGGGTGGGATGACGACGTGTAGCGGGGTGACGGGATGGTGGGTGACGGGGGGCGGGGTGACGGGACTCTGGGTTAGCAGGGCGGCGGGGCGGGCCACAATGCTTTGCCTGCACACAATGGCCTCTCTCTCCCCCACGACGCCGCATTTTTATGAGCGGCCCAGCCTCACAATGCGGGGAACCGCCCCCGACACATCTCTTTCATTCGCTCCTTAATGAACGACGGATAGGATCTCGATTATTACCTGTTTATCTTTGGCCATGGACTTTTTTTTCACGGGTGTGAAATTTACACTGGTAGTAAATACCCTTTTAAGCCATTAATACTCAACGTTCAGATATCGCAGTTTAATCAAGATTTCTCTTCCAATATACCCAATATTTTCACATTTTGGCACAATGCACACAAATTAAATTTAAATAAAGAAGTCTATTAAAATATCTATACCAACTTTCACACACAAAGAAACGAGATAAATTGGCAAATTTGGAGCAGTCGTTCTCTATGCTTTTTGGCAGAAAATATAACCAAGAATTCAGAAGTTTTAAACAAGACAAGTAATTATGACTCTTAGTCATGCGTTTTCATTAAATTACTACATGATTAACATAAAGGTTTCTTGGAACTTTTAGAATGCGATTCTAGTACGCCTCGGTACTAAAATTCGTACAAATAACGAAAAACATTAAACGACACAAAAGTAGAGAAAATATTTATTTTGTGCATTTTAAATTTTCATAACATGTTATAACTGGGAGTTTAAAACTTCCTCAAAATAACTCAGCAATCTTAACGCATATTAGTCAACTCAAAGCATTCATGCTCACGAGATGCACCGCAAACATGGCAGTGCTCCGAGTAAATTGAGTGCGTCGCGATAGCATTGCGCTCGCTCGTAACCCCGTCAGCGCGAGTTAGCGCTCAAGGAGTAGCTGCTGCTGCTGCTCGACGAGTTCATTTTCCTCTTTGGGGGGCGCGTGCGGCGCAGGCGACGACGGCAAACGAGCGAACTAAAGCGGCGGGCAAATCACGCAGCTTTGTGCGTCTAACGAGCAGCTACCACCGCCCTCACCACAATCTCCGCCGCCGCCGCCAGCGCTCTCAACTCCGACGCCGCCGCCAACTCTGCCCGTTGGTGCTTGCCTGCCTCCCTTCCACCTGCGACGCCACTTCGCAAGGCCCCCGGCGTTGCCAAACCCACCGCATTCGATGGCTTCATTACGAGCGGCGCCATTCTTAGCGTTCCTACCACTGCGACCAATTGCGTATTTCTTCAACAGACAGCGACCACTCACGCCTTCTCCACCAATCCTGTCACCGCACCGCCATCCCCACCGTGCGTATAACACATTCGCTCTCCACCGCACTGCTCCGGGATCTTCCCCGCCGTCTCCCCCACCCGCCACCATCGCCTGCCGAAGTTCTCAAATCCGGCAGCGTTAATTTCACCTCGAGCTCCCTCTCCCCGCCCGTTCCCATCATAATACCTGACGTCCCCAGCACTCCCGCCCTCGGCATCCGCTCCTCAGCGCGAATCAGGCAGCGCTTATGGTGGCGGGAGGGGGCGGGTATAAAGGAGCCGGCGGGGCGAGGGGGAGGGGGAGGGGGCGGAACCCGGCCCGAGGCGCGCGACGCGACGCGCGATACATCGGCTCGAGAGGTGCTAAGCGGGGCAATTACTGCGAGCGCGATGGGCGCATTCGGAGCAGCCCGAGAGGCTGCTCGCGTGCAGGTGAGCGGGGAGGGGCGGGGAAGGACGAGCGAGACCCGGCAGGCTGGGCGAAAGCGAAACAGAGCGAGACAGAGCAGAAGTGCATGGGCGGGGCGGTACGGCCTCGGTCGAAATGTGACACTCGGCCGCTTCGAGGCAATGAGACACACGTACGCTCGAGCATGCACGCCGCCGCTCTCTACATCCTATTGAAACATCAGAGTGCGCGTATTCTACGAATCGTAGTTTGTATCTGACGCAGGATCTAATTTCTTTTTCATTTCTGGGTAGGCTGCTATCTAATCGCCGGTTCCAAGCAATGAAAGGCACAACAAACGATTGTTTGCTATTTATTTTGTGTTTCGTTGTTTACGTTGTATGCATATAATTAAATATTCATGCATGTTTTTACTTATTGTGGGTTGTTTTCAAAGGCAAATGACGTTAATGATTTTAATTATGAAAACGCAGCATACTATAATGTATTATCACCTTTTACTGATGCGAGTTATTGCATCTGATATCAGTACGTGATAATAAAGAGAAACTTACCACCGGGAGAAATGTTAATGTATTAAAAAATATAATACGAGGAACCTCTAGAGAATAATTTCAGTTTCGACGTCAAATGTAAAACGGAGGAATAGGTAAGAATGGAAATATTTCCAGCGAAGCAACTGTTCAAACGAATGTAAACGAACTTATTTTAAACGCTTAGTGAACCGCCCGTCTGCTTGAATAATTTTTCCTTCTACATGGAGTAACCACCTGCGCTGAGTAACCTGGAGATTCGCGCAGGATATTCAAAAGGACGACGGGAAGCATGGCGTCCATTACCTCCTTCCGGCAAGAGGAAAGAGGCGAGACTGGAAACGCCGAGACGGAGATAGGCGAGGACCAGAGACGAGGAGATATAATGTGAGGAGATAAAAGACAAAAAAACACTGCGCTGGGAGATGTGAAGCGGGGAGGAACGAAGTATATAGATGTGACGTGAGGATACAAACGTCGGAAAGAGGCGGGACTGGGAGAAGAGAAGCAGGGAAATAACGCGGGAGGCGCAGAAATGATTGGCAAGAGATTGAAGAACACGGTGGGACAGGAGGGAAACAGGGAAAGGAGAGCAAAGGGAAGGGGGGGGGCGAGGGGGAACTCCCATCTGCGGCGAAAGAACGCCGCCGCAGCGCTAACAACTTCTTTCCGCTCCGCGGGCGCGCCGTCCGCCGCCGTGCAAAGGCGCCTCCGCCCGCGGCGATGAATCTCGGACTCCGGCGGGCGAGCGCGCACGATGTATTGCCTTTTATGCGCGGGGAAATCCGGCACAGCGTTAAATTAATCTTATTACTCCGTGCGGTCCACGCATTCCTTCCCGAGTTCTCATTACCGACCTGTGGTAAAAACTCCACCCCAATAATCCGACCGGGCCAGCAGCCGCAACACGCAAGCTTGCGCGCGCTCGCCGACCGCCCGACACGGGAACAGCCGCTATTCCACAGCGGAATGAAATCAGTGTCAGCGTCTTGATTTAACTCCGGCAATTGCGTTACCGTTTCCAGGAGGTAAAACTACGGCGCTGCCGCCGCTGCTGGCTGGCAAGAGGACGGGCGGAGCGGAAATTTGGCTACGGGCGTATTTCTGTAAATTAAATCATCCCTTCGTCGAGCAGGGAAACGAAGTTACTCGGCTAATACGTCCAATCACTGGGCCAAACAAAGGAGCTATCCTGCGCCCGAGGCCGGCGAGGGACGGGCCTGCAGCGCCCTCCGGCGGCGACCAAGGGAGGCTCTTACAGCGTTAACACGGCCGTGACAGCCGCTTCATCAGCATTGCAAAACACGCTCACATAATGCGTCTTTAATTAGGTTTTAATTTGCATGCTAGCCAGGAAATTAAAAGCTTTTGACGAAAATCCCCTCCAAGTTTGAACCGAAGCGGGGGGAGGGGGGCGACGCCCGCCGGATGAGCTGGCTTTGCTCCGGGTGACAGCCCGGAAGCAACTCCCCGGAGGCGGAGGCGGGGACGGTGGCGGGGCGGGAGTGCCGGGGCCGGATTTGCAGCGCGGGAAAGGGGGGGAGGAATTCGGGACGAGGTGTCCGCGGGGGTTTTGGTTCCGGCTCCTCCCCGCCGTTCGCTTTACGTTCCTTAACGTACGCTTTGTTTTTTTTAAATTTATTTCTTCTCGTTCGACATACTTGTCTTTTGAGGAGGTTAAATTATGAAATACACGGTTTTTACTTTTGGGAATGGCCATCATAAGCAGTGGTTTATATTACACGGAATAACGTAAACATCGGGCTAAAGTAAATGAAGCGATGTTGAAGACTGTTTCAGTTTGATCTATTGACAGTTATGGGTGATTACAGTGATTTGAATCGGGTCTTTGGGATACCTGATTTAATACGTGAGTATGCAGCACTGCGACCTAGGCTGAAGATTAAGGAGCATGGGGAAGTGTGAAGGTTTTGGTAAAAGTTTTGAGCTATTTGAGTTATGTGATAGCTTAATGAAGGCACTGTCAATTCTCTGTGAATCTGGGTGGTCGGAATGAAGCAGGGAGCAGTTAAAGTTCTTCTTAAAAATACATTCTGAATGGCTGTTAATTTTTAGAGATTGCTTGTCGCTGCACAACCCCAAACTGGACATGCATAAGTCATGGTTGGTAGAATTAAGGACTTAAATAGTAGCAATCGGCATTCGACTTTCAAAGAAGAATATGCATTTATTAGAGGGAAGAGTTTTGATATTTTTGCAGATGCTTTGTTAGCTATAACGTACGCTGATTCAGTGCAAGTGAGTTTCGAGTTTTTTTCGCGCCTGTAAATAACGTTCCGGGAACTACCTCACGGAACATTCTTCAATACCGACAAATGTGCGATGTTTTTCGTTCGTTAGAATTTCACAACCGTTCATTTTCCACGAAATACGTCCCAATAAACCACATCACATTTAAATTGTACGATATTAAAAAAATATTGAAATTTTTAGTACGGAATGCACTGCACAAGAAACCTTATTTGTAAATTTATCACTTATCTCGAATTTCTCATGATATTAAATTACTATATCTTATTAAACCCAGAAATTAATTTTCTCTAGATAATAAACGTATAAGCCTGATGTTCAAATAACAACGACCTTATATCCCTAATCTTTAGCTTCGCATTCAATGGACCCGAATTACTTCTAAGTATGACTACAATGTCAATAACGAAATCTACATATTGCCTCACACGTTAACAAGTAAAAAGACAACGCTGGATGGCCATCTGATCCCACGCTGCGATTATTCCTTTTGAAAAAATAAAAACATCTAACTTGGTAGCTCTCAGCAAGTAAAGACCAACTCGCTGATTAGTTTTTCTCAAGTAGAGTACTGACAAAAGCTTCTTCTCAAGAAAAAATCAAATGCGCTCTAAAAGCACTTCCCTTTTTGCAGGCGCTCAACGCTTCGCAGTTTACAAAGCCCAATTCAGGAAGTTTTTAATTTTCGTTTTTAACGACCTTTATTATTCTCTTTGTAGAAAGTAGTTTCAGAAAAAATTCACTGATGAATTTCAGAAATTAATTTTACACTTCCTTATTACTGTATGTTCGCTCATCCTTATACTACAAAAGTGCCAATAAATAATAGTTAAACTAAACAACCCAACAAGATTGGTCTTTCAAAGAAGATTGGACTAACTTCGAATCTATGTAAACATGAGAAGATGCAAAAAGTTTCGTTTAACAAATATTTTTACAAATATGTGATAGAATTGAAAGCGAAAAAGTTCTAAAAAATTTACAGATATCACTTGGATATTCATGATATTTTAGATTTCTAATTTAAGTTCAAATACATCAAAATATCAAATTGTCACAGTAATAACGTTTTAATTGTCAGTTAAAACGTATGCATGAATGCAATATAGCCTAAAATTGTACACATAAAGAGACTGACGATTGAAAATTAACACATTAACAATGTCAATAGTTTGTCCAGTCTCCTTCCAAAAAAAAAAAGCAAGCAAGCAAACGGTGGTACTCACACTCATCGTGGTCCTTGGCGGTGACTGTGAGGACGGTGTGTTGGATGTCCTCATTCTCGTCGACCTCCGCTTCGTAGAGGGCCTTGTCGAAGTACGGGGGGTTGTCATTCTTGTCCGCGATGCCGATCCGGATGAACTTGGTCACTGCAAGACAAACAGGCGGAAGGTGAGGACGGCGGGGACGACACGGACGACGCGGGCTGGACGTAAGCCGCTTACGCCCGTCAGCGCCGGCCAGCACGACGTCCTCGCTGAGGACGCGCTCCCCGAGGAGAAATTTGATTTCCATGGAGAAGGCGAAAGACGCGGGTCGCTTTGAGAAGAAGCAACTTTATGTCACTTCTAGAAGTTACGATCTTTTGTAACACTAACGCACACACATCACTGTTGTATTGTCGATGCAAGACCAGTGCAAATATACATTATTCAAAAATGCGATAAACGTAATAAACACATCTCGATATATATATATATATATATATATATATATATATATATATATATATATATATATATATATATATATAGAGAGAGAGAGAGAGAGAGAAGAGAGAGAGAGAGAGATTTTAAATTTGCGTTAAGCTTTTAAAATGTATCCATATCTGATAGGCTATTTCACTTACCATCACAAACGTACCTCCGATTTTCAAATAAATTTTTCTCTCATATTTCGCAATTAAAATAGCAAAATCTACAAAAAAGATTTCTACATCCGACTCCGTAGACCCTCGTTCTTTAGTAGAGGGGATCGCAAGCACAAAATTCAGTTTAGGCCTCAGAGAACGGATGTTGGAAAAATTTCCTTTACAAATAGAACAATAACGACACTGGAATAAGTTGCCTTCGTCAGCCTTGAAACCCTTTACTGTAGGTGTTCAAAGATTTAAAAGTAAATTAACTAATGGTATTTGTAAACTCTGTCTGTCTCTCGCTTTTCCAGCGGCCCGAAGAGCACCGTATCTGCATGAAACTCCCGCAGAGTAGCGCACCCAAGGGCAGAAGATCCCGGGCTAGGAGCCGCAGCCAAGAAGAGATGCCTCTCGACCCGACCCGCAGCGACCTGCACGCGCTCCTACAATAAGGTTCCTGTTTACGAGCACCCGCCGAGATACCCGGCGGGAATATATTCGCAGCTAAGTGTAGCGAAACGCCCTTAACGCATTCTTCCCCTTTGTGAAAAGCGCGCGAGAAAAATATTAATCAGGGTGCGGGGAGTGCGGGGCCGGGAAGAGCAAACGGTTTCCATGGCGACGCTGGCTCCCGCACATTGTTTCAGCCTCGGTATTTCACCTGCGAGGTCGTCGGGGCGGGGGCGGCCCGAGGCATGGAGGGGCGGGGCGAGGCAGGGAGGGGGGGGGAAGGCGGACGACAGTGTCCCGTGATAAATTAGTTGCCAGAGAAGAGAGCGCTCCCCACTGCAGGGCGCGACGCTCTTGGTAGAGAACTTCGGCTCCGGCACCCGAGAGGACAAGCAGCGAGGGAGAAGGAGACGGTTCGAAATGGGATTCTGCAGAATATTGCATCAAACTGTGCCGCATGAAAGAACTGAATTCCCAGAGTAAGATGTAGACTGGCACAGAGTATCGGCACAGTCAGAGATAAAAGCCGATATTCAAGACGATTTCTCGTTCGAATTTCCGAGGTGATTTGATTGGTGTTTCAATTTTTTTCTTGACTTTGACCGTAATCAGTTTAGCGTCGAATTCCGGAGTTGCTTAGTTCTCTCGAGTTTCAGCAATTCATTGACTGCACAGCGATACTTCTTTCTTTGGAAGAGAAAATTTCGACTACATTTAGCGTCGCAGAGTCTGTCTCCTCAGAAACTCCTCGGAACCACGAAGTTGGAATGTGTTTCTCAAACTAGCATTCCGGATGTGATGGAAACAGTTCATTACACGAACGGTTTCCTGGATCTCCTAGTTCGATTTTACTACGGTCTAGTTTCTTATGAGACTCCGCGAAACTTTAAAGCCTCAACTACAAACAACTCTGCGAACTTTGTTGACGGTTTCAGGAGACGAGCGACACAGGAGGTAGCGAACATTAGTGAAAGGAATTCAAAATATTCGCGGTGCTTAATTATGTTGTAATTGTTCAGTTAAGTATTCGTTATTAGCTTCTGATTTGCCTTTGCTGGAGTTTGGAGGAAAGAGACTAGCTTTGAAAACTGTAATGTAAACGCAATTTGAAGACTATACTTGATTAAGGGAAGTTGTTTTTAGATCTTGTCTCGCAATATCAAAGGAGAATACAAATTTTAATAGCAAATTCCTACCAAACTACCATGAGTTTGCTCCACAGAGTTCGGAATTACTAAGTACCTTTCATGTAGCAATTTCAACGAAAGTGAAATATTATATATATATATATATATCTAAGGACCTTTCATGTAGCAACTTCAACGAAAGTGAAATATTATATATATCGATGCGGTGCTATTCGTTCAACAATGGTAAAGTGACCAGAAAATTGATCCTAGTTCTAGCTACAGCTAAAAGTAGAGTTTAGTACCATTCAACAATAAAAAACATTGATTGTCGAGAACGCCATGCGGCGATTCTCATGAGCTGTCAACAGGCCTCCCGACATACGTGGTAGTGTAGTGCATGGAAGTGTAAATGAACTATGTAAGGGTAAAGGAAATGACAATAATGTGGAAGGAAATATTGCGCAGTGTGGCCCGTTTGTTAAGGTACTGCTCCGGCATTCGTCTGTTACTGACCAGGAAAAAACACAGAAAACTAGCGATCAGAGCAGTCACCCGATAGAAGTCTCCTCCACACAGGTGAATTCAACCCTAGTTATCAGGGCCGACAACCCTACATCATCGATTCTCGAAATCTCCCGATCAGTCACTGCAGAGGGAACAGCTGCTGCCCTGAGCCGGTACCAACTGACGAGCAGTGCCACGATGCACACGCGGGCAACGCTCACAAAACCCCATACAAGCGCGCATATTTTCAATCCCTTGAAATATGCGCGAGGGGATTTAAATAATAAATCACTCCTCTCCGCCTGCGACAGCACGACGACGAGGGAGCGGTGCGTGGCGTGGCGCGGAAGGGAGGGGGAGTGGCGGGGAGACGAGGCAGCGGTGCATGAAGAGGCGACTTCATCTGTCACCACTGGAGGGCGACACGGCGCAATATTCACACGCTGCGATTGTCGCGTGACAGTGAGAGTGAGAGAGAGTGAAAGGAGAGGAGAAGAGGAAAGGTAAACATGAAGCCGCGAGGTGGCGCAGGAGATTGAATACGATAAAAGGAGTCGTGACGGTCGAAAAGTCCTCTGAGAAACTTAAATAACAAAAAAGGCGCTTCAGAAAATTCCACGAACGTAAGTAATAACGAACTTGAAGATAAACAAGGTAGTAAAGAAAGGGGAAAGTAAAACATTTGAACTATCCGCAATAATTGTCTTAATTATTAAGAGCCGAGTCCACGGTCCAAATTCAAAGTGCTATTATACTTCAACGAATTCATTTAATCATACATCAAGAGCATATTAGGATGAAATAATAATTCTGTCAGCGCGGTCGATTATTTATTTAAATATGTGAAAATTCTCTGTTAAAAATCATACACATTTAATACAATTGAAAAATTAGCATAATCAATTCCACATCAATCAACAGTTCGTAATATATCCTGTATCAAAACATTGAAACGGGCGTACAGAAGTCTGTCTGGAAGTTTTCTTCAAATAATCTTTTTCTAGAAAACAAATGAATATACACTAATATCTCAGTTATATCAAAATTCTAAAACAAATGGACACTGCACTAGAAGTCCTGTATTCAATACGCATTTACTTAAAACGCATACAAATAAAAAAAATAAAAGTCTCAACTTATTTGCAACAAGAGAGAAAAGTCGGCCAATATTTCAGCTGGAACTAGCTTCCTGCTGTCACCGGGTTTGGCATTCGCGCCGGGCAGCGCGACGCGAATTAGCCTCTGTTAACTGCAGCCGATAGCCGCACCGCGCCCCGACGAGCGGCCAGCGGCCAGCCGTGGAGGCGTGGGCGGGGAAGGGGGTTGAAGTGGGGCGGTGAACCGCTGAAGGGGGAGCAGTGCGGCGGCGGTCGGCAGCTGCTGCCTCTGCGACCGTCGACGGGGAAGGAGGGGAGCGTAGGGGAGTGAAGGGGAGGGCTCGAGCTCCGCTGGTGGAGCTGTGTGATGGAGTTGTAGTGAAGGACGCTACACCCGAAGTGTGGAACATGGGAGAAATAATACAGGGTTGAGAGAAGAGTAGTAGTAAAAATTTGTCGGTTATAGATGCAGAGTTGGCTTTCAATTAATGTTTCTTTATAAAAACCCACTCCTCGTATTGTAGACAATGAGTTTGGTTCGATTACCTTTTACGTTAATACACTCTCTTCATAAAGCAAAATCTTCCCACAACGAAGCCATAATACCTCCTCATAATGTAGACATTGTATTTGGTTGGTTTACCTTACAGGTTGATACATGCTCTTCATGAAGCAAACTCTCTCTATAATGAAGCAGTGAAGGAGTTGAGTTCCGCCATAAATAGAGATAACACTGAAATTCTACAATGAAGTATTAAGCCGGTCACTTGAGCTATCGCTTAAATTTTTCTATGTGGTTTTTTGGTGTTTGCCTAAACGCTTTAAGGGACAGTACACCACGAAAGCAAGCAATCGGAAGGATTGTGAAGAAACGGGAGGAGAAGTGGTGCTGAAAGGTGGACAATTGTTAGCGAATGGAAGAAGAATCAAGCAATAATAGCAGAATCGTACGCGAAAGTTTGTTAATGAGAATGCGCACGCTTAAACAGTGGGAGTGAAAAAGGACGAACAAAATCACACAATGTGAGTAGAAATAACGTGACACGGGGAACAAGAAATGTCGAAGAAACCTATTGACTAATTCTCTTATTTTTCCTCGTATATTAAAAATAATTATATATTTCTTACAGTTTTGTGATTAGGATTAGGATGAGTTTTCTAATCTCGTATACGTGATACTAAATTTGAAAGTGGATGTAACATAGATGCTAATAATTTCATTCAATTTAATAGTTTAAACGAGACACGATGTGATTTCTTGGTAGTGTGTAAAAGTGACGATAACAGAAAATCAGTTGCCCTCAAAAACTGCTTTCAAAATTCAACCACCATCCAATCGCGTGCTTTACACGTGGCTCGGCGACTTGCGGCGGCCGTTGCCCACCGTGACCAGAGTGCGGGCGAGTGGGTCCGCGAACGGATGAGCGCGCAGGTGCACGGGCAGCACGCGGGGCGGGGCGGGGGCGCGAGCGGGGCGCGAGCGGGACGGGGTGAGAGCGGGGTGGAGGCGCAAGCGGGCGGGCGCGAGCGAGTGGAGGCGCAAGCGGGCGCGGGCGCGAGTGAGTGTGGAGGCGCAAGCGGGGCGGGGCTGCAAGCGGGGCGGGGCCGCGAGCGGTGGCGGGGCGCAAGCGGTGGTGGGAGCGCGAGCGGGTTCGGGTGCGCAAGCGGGCCAAGAGCGCGGCGCGTCGCGGGCGGGGCGGGGCGGGGGCGCGGGCGGGTGCGGGGGTGCGGGCGTGGGCGGGGCCGGGCAGTGGCGAGGCGGCGACGCGGAACGCTTGACGCTGGGCGGCGGCGAGAAGAGACAGCTGATCCGCTTGCGGGCGGCGCGGCGGGGGGCGGGGCCGTGCCGGGGCTTGTTGGCGCGGCAGGAGGTTGACACGAGCGAGCGGCGGCACCGCGGGGCGCCCTCACCACCAAGCGCTGCCATGCGGAGGCCGCGCTAACCGCTCTCCCCGGGCGGGCGGCGTCGTGGTTGCTTCCACTCGGAAATTACCAGCAGTTGTCATAGCTAACAATGTGTTTGTAGTATTGTTAAACTTATGCACACGATAGTAATATATTCATAATTTTAAAACTCAATGGGTGATTAGAATACTTCTTTCTGAATAGATTCCTTGTTTAAAAATGATTCATTTTCAATTTTAATCAATTCAGAACTTGTTGAATCTCACATTTTAAATATAAGCTTGTTTATAAAATTCTTAACGATATGTTTAATGCAAATTCCATGAAGTTCATCATCACAATACTACATTTCTTACAGAACCAGCAATACTGAGTCATGATTATCGTTCTGACCAGTATGTTAGAATGGTGAATGCATTTAACGTGATTATGACGGTTTGAAAACACACTTCTAGTTACATTTAGAGAATTAAATTGAAAGACTTATTCAGTATAATCGGATATGCCGTTTCATTTGGAATATACAATGCTATTTTGTTTTACAATTCTTCAACTATGAGTCCTTCATGACCTTTTCCATCATTTTCACAAATCTTGTCATTATTTAGGTGGAGTGAAAAGTTAATTACACCCTATCCGTAATGCAAGTAACATACGCCTGGTGAAGCAAACGTGTTAGAGTGTCGGCAGTCGTTTTAGGTGCCTTGCAGCGTGGAGGTGAGGCCATTTCCTTCCCATTTTTGGGTAGCGAAATTCAAATTTCTTGCAGTGTAATTTGCTGGAGACAAAGCTAGTTCACAGCAGGTTTCCTTAGATATCTACTCTGCTTCACTTAGATTCCCTTACCTCTCATTCAATAACCGCTCTATCAATATTCATATCGTATGATCAATTTCAAGTATTGTCTACCTTGTGGCCATTAGGGTAAGAACGCCCAACAATGTATACATTGTTAGGTAAAATATTGCACTTCTACGTACAGATGAGCAGGAATTTAATAAATGGAAGCGCACGGTTTATAATTGAAATTCCAAGTTCATTTTTCTTATTTAAACCAAATTAAAATTTATTAAGGTTTCAAATTATAATCAACAATACGTCTCACACCTTTGCGTCTAAATATCTGACGTGCAAATGTATCACATATTTCTCAAATTGGTGGTTAATGCTACCAAGTGAACGCTAATACTACCAACTTGTACTACCTACTTTTGTTAATACTACCAACTTGGCAAAGGTGAAAACGCATGGAGCCGGCCTTCGCGGACGCGCTCTGGCCCCACCGCAGGCAGCGCGCTGGGCGGAGGGCACGGCGAGGCCGAAGCCCAAGGCCGCGAACGGCCGGGCACGGCGAAGCCCGGGGTAATTGCCAGCGGTTATGCCTCCGCGTTAATGTTCATTACGCTGCGGCCAGCGCCGCTATCGCCGCGCGCTAAATATTGATGCGCGCTCTAATTGTTATGCAGATGCTCGTCTTTCGGTGAAATATTAATCAACACTTCGCACGTGCTCCGAGGGCGGTTTTGTTCGCGCGTCCTCTTCCTCTTTGCTCTTTGCCTGTGCTCTCGAACGAGCCCGCGATTTCCATTTCCCTCTTTCTGTATCGAAAAATATTCATCGACTCCGACGTGAATACGGCAGGAATTTTAGATGGGAACGGTTATAAAATTCACACAGCCGTATTACCTTCCGCCTCTGGCCGGTCCCGCCACCTCCTGGCGCTCCCTGCCACCCTCCCCGTGCGGACGTCATACATGTGGAATACCCTTTACGGTCATCGGGCGACGCGCAGGTTACGTCCCTTCCACGCGCAGTAAAAAATCGTTCATAGAAAATGTCCGCCTGGCCCTGATTGCCCAGTAAATCTTCGGCGAAGAATACTGGGTCTGGCGCGGCGGAGACAGCCTCATGAATCATTCAGATCAGTCGCGCAACTGATGACTAGACGTCCCGGCAAAAGGTTCGAACGTCGACTCATGAATCCCGTGCCGAGGATTTCAAAAGAGAGCTTCCGGTTCGGGAAATATCCGTGCCAAAGTTCGCGCTGGAAGATATGAACGTAAAATTACGTAGAATTCATAGAACGAAACATTATTAGTAAAGTACGAGATCTGAGCAAGTGAGAATTAATAAAGGAAACGTGAAAATGAAGTAACACGTCAAGTTGTCAAATGAACTTCAAAGGAAATATTTTCAAATGAAATGTACTCAGAGCTTGAATTCGCATGAATATTTCTCGACGTATTAAAAAGTCATTAAATGTTGGATGTACGGACGCGGAAATGTGTCATACTAATGAGAGTGACTAAAAATACAACGTTCACATGTGCATACTTTTCCTCTACTGGAACCTAATATTGTGATGTCAAACATTTTACATCTACCAGAAAGTACAACAAAAGTGGTGATTAGTTTAAAGTTAAAGAAAACAAAACAAAGCTTTCCTTCCCGCTTCCGAAAAAAAAAATCGCTCTCTCATGCTAGTCGGCGCCAGACAATCTCCGGGTATATCTTCATAGAGTTAGGCAACGGATAAATGATACCTCGCGATTGACACCTTATCCCCGTACAGCAATCTTGCACATCAACAGCATCAACTGTCACTGACATCGAACGCGTGGCAACATCTCTTTCACGAAGGGGAAGTAGTCCAGGGTATCAACTGGTCCTGAAAGCTAAGGAAGGGGGCACTGCAGTCAATCAACATTTTAGCACATGATCATTAGAAGTCGGTCCGGTGGCTGAGATCGTTAAGGCAGTAGTGTAGTGATTTCGGACCGAAGGGTTCGAGTCCTGCATTGGACATGGTTGTATTTGTGTTCGTCATTTCACCCCTTATCATTTCGTTTCATCTTCATAGTTACCATAACGTTAACTCCAATAGTGGTCGCTAATGACCTAAATGTTGATGCGACCTTAAATAAAAAAAAGCTATCATTATAATGTTTATTCCTCGCTGATGATCGAAATCTCTGACGAAATTTTCAGTTAAAATGAATTTTATATTTGGATAAAAATTCAAAATATCCGTCCGAGTCCAAAAAATTCATCCGTCCGATTAACTTTTGTGAAAAGCGAAGGAAGCGTGTACTTCTCGGGTCGTGCGTCTCCCAGTCTGAGCGCACACACGTCGCGTGTTTCTGCCCTCCCGAGCGTCCGCGTCGCCGCTTCCTCAGCGTCCCCAGCGCTTCTCCGGGGAGCGCGTGCGTTCGGAAGGCGGAGCAGATATTGCAGCTGCCGCCGCGTCCCGGGCGTCGTGTCTTCTTTCCGCTTGGGCGACCGGCCCCGCGGCGACGTGCCGGCGGGGCGGGCGCGGCGCGGGGGGCGGGGAGGGGAGTCGCCGACGCGCTCCATATCGCACGTAAACGTGCGGCGGCGGTGCGAACTGCCACACTGTCGCTGGCTCAGTTTTTAAGGGGGGGGGGGGGGGCGGAGGGGGCGGCGTCGGTTGGCGGCGCCGGTGGCGCTGCCGCCCCCGCCCCGGACGCGCGCGGAACCAGTGCTCCTGCAGCCGACGCATCGGTACGGCGCTTCCCGGAGTACCTGCGGTCCGCGTTCTGCTCATGAGCGTTGCTTGCCTTCCCAAGTGGTTGCAGATATGCGATCAACATTGACTCTCCCGTCGGCACATACCGAAATTGCGTTTTTGTTGGAATAATAGAAAACGCATTTCATCGTTTGGACCTCACTCATCACAAAGATTTTTAACCTAGCACAAATATAAAACGGTTTTGTTGTTTTGGGAAACATGTATATGCATATATTAGTTTTACATGATTTACTGTTTTTTGACACGTTTGTTGCAATGAAAAAGGGAAAAATATTCGGAAAAAATAAATTTCTATGCAATGTACGTAAACCTGTCATTATATACCAGTTCATTTCATTGAGAAAGTTCGTGTTGAAATAGTTATTTACATACCTAGCACAAAAAGTAAATATTTAGCGCACGAATAAAATGTTGACGGACGAGGCGACTAATGGAGCCGAGATCGGCATTTTTAAAATGAGTACGCCAAAGACAATTTCGTACGAGTTATGTACATACTGTGGGCAAGAATTTATGCAAACGTACAAGGTATATTCTCTTGGAATAATTCTCAGCAGGCGAGGAGGCAACCATGTTCATTATTGTCGCCCCAGTGTTTTATTACGCATTTATGTGCAATACCGATCTATTTTATATAGCCTTCTTAATAGACTACATTGCAGTAGTTGTGTACGCAAAAGAACGGAAAAATTGATTTAATGTTCTTTTTCTGACTTTGTGAGGCATATGTTTCACTTGACATTCGACTACTAGTTGTTTTTCCTTTTAAAACATTTGTCAAAAATGATCAGGCTTTACTTCGGCTTTCGCGAGGCAATTAATATCCATTCCATCTCCTGAAAATCCCCCGGCTTCGCCCCGGAGACCCGCACTTAGCCCTGCAAAGGACGCCGGGTCGCCCCGAGCGCCCAGCCCACGATCCGCCTCCGGGTGCCGGCGGCGGCGAGCAGGTCGGTGGGTCGCGCGCCCTGTCGGTGTCCGCGCAAGCTTAATGTGAGGCGTGCGGCGCCCGACTTTGCACCCTCGTCAGGCGTGGGCGCCGCTCCGCACGCCCACGGCCCACCGTCGCCACCCGCTCACCTCTCGGCCGGCCGCCACTCCCGGGCCGCAGGGCTCTGTGCGCGGACCGCCCGTCACCCACCAAGCTCACCGCCGCCCGCGAACCCCCCCCCCCGGCCCCGCCTTTTCCCGCCCGGCCCGTGCCCCCTACGCCGCGGGCCAAGATTTACGCGGCCGCGCCCGGAATGCGCTCGCGCCCGTTCGTCTTCCGCGCGCAGCCCGTTCATCATGAGCGGGAGGGGTGGGGCGCGGCGGGCGCGGGCGCGAGTACCGGGGGCGGCGGGGAGCGCGGGGCGGGGCGGGGAATCGAGGATGAAGACTAGCCGGGGCACGAAGGGGTAGCTTTCCGCCCAGCAGTCAAGCCTTCCGCACGTCAGGTGCTTTCGTCTGTGATAAAAATCCATTTATCGACAAGTCAAGAACTTCGTCTTTCGCAGATGCTGTTCGTCCTAGTTCGTTTGTCATCGCAGTTGCTCACAACTTATAATAGTGACACTTGTACCACGTTCTATTCTCTACATTTTCACGACGATGATTTAAAGCACACGGAACGTCAACATGCTACATGCTAGAGGAAAACGTGCATTACTGCGAAGGTTATTGACTTCCAAAGAAGGTAATATAAAGATTAAGCATAATATGCGAGAGACCGGGTGCATGAACTGATGTCACTGCAGCGCTCTGACCCAGAGGTCCTAGATTCGAGTCCTGACGGCGACAGGATTTCCGACACTACCTTTTCAGCTAGGTCGAATTCAGTCGCTGTCTGGAGGAGAATTCTAGCGGCCGGCTGCTCTGATCGGTAGTTTTCCGTGGTTTCTCCGATCAACACCAGGCGATTGCCGGAGCAGTACTCTACCAAACGGGCCACGGACCGCACGCGATCTGCCCATCCTCTTCCTTGTCCTAACCTCTCCCCTTACACACATACACTACACTACCACATATTCCGGGCGACCGGTCGGGAGCTTAGAGCTTGTCTGGTCTGGGGCGGTGCCCCGCTGGTGAGAGAGTCCTGGTTAGGGGGAATCCCCACTAGCCGAAGGTAGGTCGGCGCCGGATCTCGCCATCCAGCGGGGGAAAGATCATCGCCATCTCCAGGAAAAACATGCACTACACTAACGGGAATAATGACCAAAGCAGTTGACGCGCCCGGAAACACGAAAAGATCAATCAATCAATTTCTGAGTCGGAAAGTGCCAATAAAAAACCATTCGCACGCTAATGAATTAAGGAAACTGTAATAAATGAAATACTAATGACGGGTTCCACGAAAGCAGATCTCCAGGTATTTCATACCCGCAGTGTAAACTGTTTGCTAGGCAATATTTGCTCATATGTGTTTGTTAGCTGGGTGTAGCTCGCGAGGCAGCGCCCGCTCGCGCAGATGCAGAGGCGCAGCGAGGGATGCAGCACGCGGGCGACGGGCAGCGCTGCGGAGGTATCGCGATGTTTGCTCTCTCCACCAGCCGCGTCAGCGCCGCCCGCTCGCTAATCTCCGGGTGACGAACGACCTCGCGATGGAGCGGCGCCGCGGCCTCCCCCGCGCCCCTGAGCGGCACACGCGGAGGCCGGCGACACTAAAGCGAGTTTACGTTGACAGCGCCACTGAGAAAGACTGGCCAAAGGCACAGTGGAGCGACTGAAAGCAAAGGTTGGCTTTAGGGTGGTTGTCGAAAGAGACGATGCGACTGGGATCGCAAATGAAGGCTGCAAGGATATGAGAACGTGGCAAAAGGATGTGCCTGGTGGTTCGCGGTGCACAGTTGCTGAAAGTGTTGCTTGGAAGTAGCAGTAAAGGCACGTGCCGTCCGCATGAGATAGATAGCGGCAAGTCGTGACACAGGGAGGTGGGAACATGCCACATGACACAGGGAGGCGGGTGATGTGGAGTGGTCAGCGGGAGGCAGGGAAGGTTGACAAACGGCAGTGGATAGCGGGGTCAGGGCACACATTTAACATTACAGAGAAAAAGAGCGACATTCAGCTTTAGTGTAGATATCGAAAGAGACGTAGTGTCGCTGATTCCAAATGAAGGCTTCAAGAATATGCGGAGGTGGAAAAATTATAGTAACAGTTTTGGGCGGTAGAAAGTGTACAGTTTTTGAGTGTTGGCTGGCAGTAGTAGTAGATGGCCGTCCACATGAGAAAGGCAGCGGCAAGCCATGACTCAGGGCGGCGAGTGGAGAAATAGGGCGGTGGGAACTGGGTGATGTGAAGTGGGCAACGGGAGGAAGGTTGGCGGTTTGTCAGCAGCGGATAGCGGTGAAGGCGAACACTTTTAACACTACAGCGACAAACAGCGGCTTCGCACAGACTCGCTAGCTCTGAAAGATTTGCTGCGGGACGTCATCCTTTGATAAAGCGCTTGAATCGGGCGAACGGAATATCCGAGTTGCTTTATGAGACGACATTTTTAGTCGCGCGAGAAGGGAATGAATTGGTTGCCACCGCGCAGTCGATGATCGTAACAGTTGCGCGTCGGATGTTGTTTGACACGGCACAAAACAAAGTATCACAAAGCAACGAGAGATGAAAGTAAAGGAAGGAACATCCACTAACAAAGGATAAAAATAGCGCGACAAATGCAAATTTTCAGAAATTATATTCTTCATTTCGATATAAACACATTCTGGTATCTTAAAACCACTATTTTTCTCATTAATAAGACACAGAATTCTAAACCGAAGTATTTGTTCTTCCAAAACTCTCATCACAAGCATTGATCGAGATTATTATCAAATCGGCAGCCTCTTTGCGAAATTCCGAAAGAAATAATTATTATGTTAAAATTATTCAAACTGCTGTGTAACTCTCACCTTTATAATAAAACTTTGAATCAAAAGAGGGAATGTACGCGCAAAAAAACAGGATAAAAATGTCTAGGTGAAACAAAAATGAACACGTCATTAATGTATTACACGAATTAACGAGAGTATTGTAATAACGTATGTTTAGCGAAGCTGCAATTTTGATGGCTCGTAACGTATTTACCTGCCAAAGGTGAAAAGCCGATTACACTCGAAATTTCATTCCGTATTTTCGTTGATTTAAAGCATTTATTCACATAAATATCACAACACAATCCAATTCGTCACAGTCTTTTTAATTAAACATGCTGCCCCTTTATTCAAAACTCAGAATAAAAAAGGTCACAATAAAGAAAAATATTAAATCTATTAATATAATACTACTGTGACATTTTATCTTTTGAGCCCTTTGATTTATTTTACAAAAGTGAATGTAGCCCTCTATTGTTCAACGTTCATACTTAAAATAATTATACTAAAAAATTACAACAATATTAAATGATATTAGTGGTCCATATTTGCAACATTTGCACACGGTAGACACTAACCGATTTTCTGCAAAAGGACATGCAGCGATGGCTTCTTACAAAAGGAATCCATTTTCATTACGTTTACCTTTCAAGCGAGCATCACAAGTTGCCAGTCTGTGTTCCTTTGAGACAGGAAAAAAAATCTCTTTCTTGGCTCCCTACCGAATTTCTTAGAGGCTTTTATAGACAGGAGACAACGCTTGACTCAACATTTGGTCTCATCCTTTGAGAAATCTGCCGCCGTCAACCCAATCTCTTAGAAAGGTTCCTCTTCCCTACCTGACATTCATTATTTTCGCTCTCGTCTCGGGCCTATTATTCTGCAGTATCCGTGAGGTTGTCAGAATTTCAGCGTCAAATTTGTACGAACTACTCTTACGCCGCAATAGCTGCATTCAAATGAAAGGGAAAATTAAATCCACTAGCGGGCCAACCACTCAGTAACAACAGCTAACATCTCTCCAAACGAGGGGTGGCCTCCTTTTCGGCAGTATGAAAGAAAAGAAAATTGCAGATGCGTAGCCAACGGTTAGTTAGTTAGTTTACTGCCTTATTTTAAGTGGCGAGATTCAGGCCACCAGGCCCGCTCTTCCGTCTAACCACGCAAATTTCGCTACGCTCCTTTCACCACCTAGCGGAGAAAGGAGGTATTTTCTTGGGCGACGAAACAGGCGGAACTCAATTTTGCTCAGAGGCTCCATTTAGGCTTCAGGATCTTTTACATGCAGTAAATCTACTACATGGGACATCCGGATTTACTTCCGAAGGAAGGAATTTACCTCCGAAGGAAGGTGTACGAAGGATTTTTTCGCCCTTAAAAATCCACAGCTCCGATCGGGTTTGAACCCGTATACTGGGGTACAACAGTCCGATTCGCTAACCGTTACACCACCGAATCCACCAAGGTTGGCGCGATAACATTTCCCAATATTCATTTTAACCCGAATTGCCGTACATCAGACCAAAAAAAATCAATTTAGAAAATGGGGATTACACAAGGCGACGGGCTGCGCGAGGTTCCGGTCTATCGACGCATCTCGGGAAGAGAACACACACGCCTGGGGCATTTTTCGAGGAACGATACCGCCGCCAGATAACCCCATCTTCGTCAGACTCTCGAGGTTTCTCTCGCGTTTGGCGCCACGCCTCCTCCCTCAGCCACGGGTCTTCGCAGCACAAAAGGATCCCCTGCTTCGTTTAGGCGAGCAGAAGAAGGTCTTCACAAATGAAATTTGCGGCGTGGACTGGTAATAGGAGGCGATCTTCCGACAGCAACGCAAAGCCAGCTGTCGGCTCGTCAGACGAGCGTCTAACGCCAGCCAGGATAAAAAAAAGATACTTTCATGACACGACGCAGAAATTGAGACGCGCAACGGTGAGAGAGAAGACTTTGGGTGCAGCTGCAACTTGCTGAGTTTCTTGCAAAGGAAGTTCGTATTGGATACGATCCAAACCCGAAGCGCAATCTTGTTTTCAATACGTTATGTACCGTTAATCAGTTAATAATATCCTCTTGTTTCCGTTGCATATTCACAGATATTACTCATATCTGTTTTTATACGCGTGCACACACGTGCAGAACTTACACTCTTACACTTTTTTACATTCTCACATTTCTTATGAACAAGAAATAGTCCGAAATAAAAAAAACCTAAACATTTGACAACTGACCATAGTACAAGCTACAGGCAAATCGAAACGAAATTGCTCCATTATAAACATTTTGAAAAGAATGTACTGGAAATAAAAAATGTTCAATAAACATTTAATTGACCTTATGATTTTTAAATAATCTTCATGAATGTATGGCGAAATGAAACCGTATCTTTCGGTCACAATATTATTTAATATGTAGACTGCAGCGAAATAACGCTCATAACTTTGAACGGCTAGCGACAAGCAAGTAACTTCGAAAACAAAAGCTGTAAAGAACCTTGGCACTGCCACGCTTCCCTTCCCGGCCGCTGCTGCTCGCATTTGGGCGGTCACGAGCTCTCGCCTCCCCCTCCACCCCGCCCCACTGCACGGCGCGTAACGCGGACCCCAAGGGGATTTTTCACACCTGCTCTGTAATGAATACTCCCCAAATGGAATTTTTAATTTAGCCGGCCGTCCCTCATTCGCGTCTAATAAACCTCCTCTCCTCTCCGCCGGGCTTCTCCGGGGCCGCGCGACCACCCCGTCGCGTCTCATTGTCGGGCTGCGTCGGCGTATTTAATTACATATGTAATCATTTACGCGGCGAAAGGGAAGCCGGCGGCCTGGATCTAATTGGGTGACGACGGCAAGGATTTGGGCGCAGAGAGCCAGGAGGCCTCGGCCGCTGTATAATGAACCAACGGACGAGATGGGGGCGTGGGCGGATGGGATGAGGCTGGCGGGGGGGGGGAGTCACAGGCAGTGAGCCGGAGAGGGAGAGGGGTCGCCCATGCGACACTCCACGTAATGGTAATGACTCCTTAGTAAAGAATGAACGCAAATTCCAGACGCGGAGTTATTTGATTCACTCGTGTATATTTCATTCACTCGTGTATATTTCATTATGATTATAATCATTAGTTTTTTATTCATTTGCTTTTATTCACCAATCTTGCATTAAACCACGCGAGAAATACCAAGATCCTCTGTATTTTTTGTCGTGTGAAAACTAATTACTACGAGACTTTACATTTCGCGCCCGTTATTCACTTGTGAAAGCGAACAGAAAGAACGGCGGAGGTTGCAATGTAACAGCAAAAGAAAAAAAATAGAGGCACGAATCCAAGTTTTTTTTATACAACAAACACTTCCTTTTTGAAAACTTGGACGGAAATATTTACGCTAATTCAAAATAATCACGGATAGTCAACCATTTACGCTGATACATGATGACATGTCAGTTTCTTTTCTTTACTATGCCAATTAATTAAAAAGAAAAACAAATTTGCACGAAAAATACGTTTTCTTCGAGTCAATAAAATAAAATTTAAAAACGAGAGGAACAATGGAATTTTAGCAACGAGAAGTGAAAAGATAGAATAAAAAAATTTTCTTACACAGAAGAAGCTTGAAAATCTTAATACAAAATATAATAGTGTTCAAAAGCCCAGAAAAGTGAAAAAAATATAGTCATATATTTTCAAAAACATAATGCGCAAATTTTCATTCAAATCTTGTGGAACTTAAGGGACGTTTTACTTCAAGCAGTGAGGTTGAAGAAAGAAATCTCAATGGTGACATGTACGTTATTTGCTTTTCAATAGTCAAATAACTGTTCTCTAAATACACATTTAAAGGTAAGTCACAATACAACGTACGAATTACTATTGTACACTCGTATATTTCTGGTATTTTTTTCCCCTTTTTTGTCGCGGAACAAGAGCATTAGGCAACAATTCTAGGAAACGATCAAAGTAAACTCCATTTTTACAGAAGCATGGATTATTCAAAAGGACTCCACAAAGTTCAGAAGGAATGATTAATCAAATGTAACATACCTGGTACGATATGTCATTTCCCAGGAATACGAGAAGTTTTCCTTCATATTGCTGCTTCTCTCAACCGCTAAGTGCCGAACGATCTATTGCGCGGCTTGGATTGATGTGTTTACATTTACAAACACGATCAAATTATCTCTCCATCGCATCAGTCCGTCCCGCTGTATCTACAATCGCGTACAGCTCGGGTGATCACTTGTGTCTATGCGTTCTCTCTTCGGAGCTCCACATCCTCTAGAATTATTCTGCGTGCTGACTGCCACCAGTTACGTCAACGAAGACTCCGCCCAGACATTGTCACAACCTCTCCCATCGCCGCTGCGGCGGGGAGCACATCGGGGCGGCGTGAGGCGGGGCGATTCGGTAGTAGCCACAGGTTTATTTATTTATTTTACGTCAAAAAACAGTTGAAACTGCGTATGACGTGCTTTGGGGAGAAGTGAATTCTGTACACATTTTCAAAATTCTGTGATCCCTACACTGAGTCATATACTACATAAATTTTGAAAATTAAAAAAAAAATAAAAGCTCTCATGTAATAAAATCTATTTTCAAGGATAAATAAGCAATAAATTTTGGGTTCTTATCCATGATATATCCATGAAGTATTCCTTCGTCAAGGAACTGCCCCAACAACATGGAAACGATAATTTGAATAACTATATTTCCCAATGAATTCTAGAAGACGTGCACAGATAATGAAGTTACATTAGCACAAGCCACATAGGCGTAAACAACCAGTCAGTTAGTCTCGGAATAAATTACATACTTTTAGGGTATGGGGAGAGGAGATGTCAAAAAAATGGCAATGAACAAGTGCTGGGAAATTTCATACAACACATGTGACACATTCTCCTGATTGGTAGGATACCCATAATGTACTGGTGTTTTCGCAGGTCTGGTTCTGACGCACGTTAATTCGTGTACCTATCGAACGCCAATGAATGATGAGTTGCTAACATTTCAGTGGCAAATGTCGTATATGTGTATACATTTTCACACCATGTCCTCTGGCAAAATGTGATGTTTCGACGCCCCTACATGTTTGTCACATTTATTCTAAGTCAATCTGTATAGTAACTGCAATGTCAGGTACCGTGAGGAATAATAGATAAAACTGATCTTAGCGGTCCGGGTGACGCCGCGTCGAAGGCTGTGTTGCCGACGTTTCGACCATCTTTTCGTGGTCTTCCTCAGGGTTGGTCTGCCAAGTCCGAGGAAGACCACGAAAAGATAGTCGAAACGTCGGCAACACAGCCTTTGACGCAGCGTCACCCGGACAACTAAGATCAGTTACATGACTCTGGCCGCGGAAGCCTACAATAATAGGATGATTTAGAGCGAGGAGCGAAGGAGAGAAGACGGCGCAGCATAAACCGATTTGGCAGCGGCGGCAGCGGCAAGAGCGGTGGCGCGGGCGTCCGACGCCCAGGGTCTGCGTGGATGGCGTGGGCAAATGGGAACGCCTGCGGCGGTGGGGGGTGGAGGGGATCGCCTTGGATGCGGCGGCGGAGGCGTCGTGTTGGCACACGCGCGCACCTGCCGTTGATCCGCCGGCCGGCGCGCGCCGTCTGCGGTTTGCTGTTTGCCCAGGGCGTCCGCCTGCATAAACGGACCGCTATCTCTGAGGGCGGGCGGCGGCGTAGGGGAAGTAAACTGAGCGGGTTATGGCAGCGGTGGGAACGTCATTGGAACAGTTACACAGGCTCCTCGCGGCACGCACACGCCCTGAGGCAATGGCGTCCTTTCGACTGGGAGGTATGGCGATCGCTACCTTCGCAAGCCAAGAAAATATTGGACTATTTTTAAGCAGACAGTATTAATTTCTCTTTGCATTGATTGGTTGGTTGGTTGGTTGGTTGGTTTTCTCGTGTTTCCGGGCGCGTCAACGGCTTCGGTCGTAGTCCCGTAAGTGTAGTGCATGTTGGTTCTCGGGAGATGGTGGTGATCTTCCCCCGCTGGATGGCCAGATCCGGCGCCGACCTACCGTCGACTAGGCTTTGCATTGATGTGAGTGACACCGCGTGAGAAAATACTCCGGATTTTGATTTTTTAGAGCGACCGTAGTCCTTGATGACTAAACAAAGTAAGTGAATGGTTCACTATCCCAGATGCCAGGCGGTTAACAACGTATTTATACACCCAGAAGTGGAATATACATATCGGAAGTAAAAACGGAAACTTCCACGAGTTGAAGAATTCTGATAGCTCTTGACTGAGGATGACAACCACGCGAGAGCAGACAAGATATCTAATTACTCCACCGCTGCAGCCTGAAGTGGACAGCAAATTGTCGTCTATGAGTCACTACTCACTCCGGGTCGCGTTCCATAACCACACACCGCATCTCGCGTCGCTCTCGACACCGCTAGACGTTTGTTGTGGAGTTAAATTGGCGGTCTCGAACTCATTCCGCGAAATTCGGTGCTCGGCGGTTAGCCTCCGCGGCGAGAGAAGCGCTCTTCTCGGGAAGGCATTCGGCCAGAAGGAAGCAGTTTTCACCTCCTCTACACGCGACCCTGGAGACGAAACAATTAAGCGTCGTGGCTCCACCGCAACGATGACCGCGTTTCATTACCTAACCTCCAACGCGCCTCTGCGGACGCCCAGCGCCAATTCGTCCCCCCCGCCCGCTCCGCCCATCCTCACCGCCTATTCCGTCCACCCGACCCGCTCCGCCCACCCTCACCGCCTATTCCGTCCACCCCACGCACCGCCCATCCTCACCGCCTATTCCGTCCACCCACCGCTCCGCCACCCTCACCGCCTATTCCGTCCACCGCCCTCGCCCACCCTCACCGCCTATTCCGTCCACCCCACACCGCCCATCCTCACCGCCTATTCCGTCCACCCACCGCCCCCACCCTCACCGCCTATTCCGTCCACCCCGCCGCTCCGCCCACCTCACCGCCTATTCCGTCCACCCACCGCTCCGCCCACCCTCACCGCCTATTCCGTCTCCCGCCCGCTCCGCCCACCTCACCGCCTATTCCGTCCACCCCGCCGCTCCGCCCACCTCACCGCCTATTCCGTCCACCCACGCACCGCCCATCCTCACCGCCTATTCCGTCCACCCGCCCTCGCCCACCCTCACCGCCTATTCCGTCCACCCACACACCGCCCATCCTCACCGCCTATTCCGTCCACCCACCCTCCGCCCACCTCACCGCCTATTCCGTCTACCCGCCCGTCCGCCCACCCTCACCACCTTCCGTCCCCGCCCCTCCGCCCACCCTCACCGCCTATTCCGTCCCCCCACCCGCTCCGCCCACCCTCACCGCCTATTCCGTCCACCCCGCCTCCGCCCACCCTCACCGCCTATTCCGTCCACCCCACGCCCGCCCATCCTCACCGCCTATTCCGTCCACCCCACCCGCTCCGCCCACCCTCACCGCCTATTCCGTCCACCCACCCTCGCCCACCTCACGCCATTCCGTCACGCCCGCTCCGCCACCTCACCGCCTATTCCGTCCACCCCACCCGCCCGCCCACCCTCACCGCCTATTCCGTCCCAACCGCCCACCCCTCCGCCGCCCTGACCCAGCACCGCCCGGTCTCTCTCCAAAGCCCGCCCAGCCCCGCCCGCGCGCGCGTGTGCCATCGACCGCCTGCGAAGCACTCTAATGGGCGGCGAAAGGAGACGCCAGGGAACGCGGGCGCCGAAGCACCTGCGTGGGCGGATACACTCCTCGGCTCCTTTCACTGCTGCGTAGGACTCTCCGAGCGCGCGGGACAATTTCATGGGAACCCATTTCTCTAATTGGTTTTATATTACAGCGGGCTCCAATTATCATTTAATTTAAATCTTTTAGTATTTGACAAAAGTTAAACATGTAATCATAATGTAAAATATGTGATACTAAGAAATACTTGATACGATATTCATATATTGAAACATAAATTTATTTTGAAGGGTTTGATAGTAATTATATTAATATACGAAGAATATCAGCAACAGAGGGAACATATGAGGCAATATTGGGCAAATACTAGTGATCAATATATTGAGAGCAAGATATAGATTATAATAGAAACATTGAGAACAATATATTGATTCTACGCAGTGAATAGTTGAGTACTGTTATTTATTGTCAATAAGTCTATATAATTTCACTTAAGAAATTATTCAATCCACATTGAATCTACAATTTACGTTTCTCAAAAAAAAATTTTTTTTTAAAGGGTAAAATATTGTTTTTTAGTATTATTTTGACACTAGGTCCATATCACATACGGTATATTTAAATGCTCACGTAGTAATGGAAGCGAACTCTAAGTGTTGGAGTTTTCTAGTACGGCTTCTACAAACTACATTGGAAAGCAACGTACTGCCAAGAAAAACCTGAAACATACATGCATTGTCAAAACATTATTGTGTCTCGTAGTAGTATCTGTTTCAATTAATTTACAATAATATTCGCAATCGCTTGCCCTGATTCAGTCGACAGTACGGTCGATCAAATCCGCACTCCATCACGACCTGAGACATAATAGAGGGCGTGCGTTTAGCAAACATTTACATGGGCAGCGCCGAAGCCGGAGCTCAACGAGACATGCCAGCGGAGACAGCGGAATATATCGGTGGGCGTGGCCGGCGCGGGCGGACTTCGCCGGAGATCACGCGGCGGCGCGACCGCGGAGCCCGCACGCGCCGGTGGGCGGCCGACCACACGCGCCGGCTGTTTGCTCTGGACGCGTTGCGGCGGCGGCCACGCCCACGGCGGGGCGAGCGCTGGGGACGAAGGCGGAGGCAGGCCGGGGACAAGGCAGAGGAATAGCTGGGTGTGAGCTCAAGCGGGGAAACAAAGTTGCTGGATGGATTGATTAATCATTTCCTATTTCCGGGATAGGCAACTGAAATGGACAGTGGTTCCGTGTGTGTAGTGCTTGTTTTATATTGGAAGTAGGTGGTGTTCCTTCCCCGGAAGAGTATGAGATCCGCCACCGATCGACACGTTGGGTTGAGAAGATTTCCCCTCCAGGTATATGCAGCAAGCCCCCCTTCCGACCAGAAGCTGCAAACTTCCGACTGGTCTCTCGCCATCCGTGGTATTGTAGTTCATCTAACAAGTGTTTGTGTAAGAGTTGCCGTGACCCGTTGTGGAGGTATTGCTTCATCATTCGTCTAATATTGATCGGATAAACCACGAAAACCCATCGATAAAAGTATTCGGTCGGTAGAATTCTCCCCCTAAGTCAAAATCAGTCACCGCCGTGCCCCGAATCGTAGGTCCCTCAGGTCAGGAGTGCCAAATCGCAACAGCTGATGCCCAGAGTCATCTCAGTGGGAACGAGATGGGCGGCATCAGGGCAACCGACGTGGGCGCTGGCGCTGGTGGGCGGTCGTTGAAGGGCGAGGGCTGGGCCTGTGGCGCGCGCGCGGGGCCCAGCGAGTCGGAAGGGAGCGCCCGGAGCCGAACGGCGCCGCTGGTATTTCCATTAGGAGGCTGGAGCGGCGCCGAGCTGCCCGGCGCGAGGGGGGATTGGGCGCTGGTCGCACGAAATGGCCGACAGAGCTGGATATTTGGATGCTGATGTGCAGACCAGAAATGGAGGAACTCAGGGGAGGAGGGAAAATGAACAGGACGTCTTGCAAATGGAGAGGGACAGGTTAGGGACAGTGGATTCATGGGAGCGTAAATAAATTAAAAGGTGAAAATGTCGATATTGCTTCGGAATCACGGTTTAGGTTATGAGAGTGTGTTTCAGGAAAAAATAAATTTAAAACACGTTTGTTGATATACTGTACATAAATTCTTGTACGAACTGAAACTGGAAAAAGCCAGGAAAAGTACATTATATATAGAAAGTTGCGGAAGAGAATGTTGTAAAGCACACTAAATTGACGTCGCAAATACATGAAAAATAAAGAGAAAGTATCACAAAAATTTACAGCGCAGATATCAGTCGGAGAAGAAATTACGTAGATGCCATGCGCGAGTGATACAATAAGTAATACGGTTAAAAATATTCATCTCCAAGGTACCAAATGGAAAGAAAGCGCTGTGGGAAGCCGAGCATGCGGCGCCCACGCTGGGTGGCAGACGAGCCAAATTTACAGCGCAGATATCAGTCGGAGAAGAAATTACGTAGATGCCATGCGCGAGTGCTGCGGTGAACACACGGGCGGCGGCGTGTGCAGGTGCGACCGGCGGGGTGGGTGGGGGGGGCCCGCAATGTTTGCGGCTCGCCGCGGCCGCCGCGCCAGGCATCCCGCGCGGCATTTGGGTAATGAGGTCCGGCAGCGGCGCGGCGAGGTCCGGCGGGCGCGCGCCTCGCGGGACGCGAGCGCGGCCGATGACGCCCGGCGCGCCGGTCCGGGCCCCTCGCGCCGCCATTGATCTCCGCCGGTCCGTCCTCACGGGACGGCCGTCGCGTCGCGGCCGCCTGGCCTGGCCTCGCCGCGCCTCGGGAGCGGCTCCCAAATCCGATTACGAAAACAGGGAGGCCAACTTTCAGGAATAAACACACGAGAAGGCGCGGCATCGCAAGGAAAAAATTACTAGAAAATGCGGGCGGGCGATAAAAAATGTAGCAATAAAATTACGGATACGGCGGGAATCTACACTGGAGATGCAAAGGAGGCGGGAAGACGGGACCGGGTGGAGGTCGGGGGGGGGGAGTCGTGCGGCCTATGTTTTATGCGGGCGAGACACGAGTGCCGCGGCTCGCTTTCAGGTCGTAGGAGGAGTCCTGTGTTTACGAGCCGGCGTTGGAGGCGACGACGAGGCAGAAGGGAGCGGGGCGGGGCGGAGCGGGGCGGGGCGGGCGGGGCGGGGCGAGGTCGAGTACAGAGTTCCGGGCTAAGTAGGGCAGAGCGAGACGCAAGACAAGCGTCGCAGGGCGTTAACAGGCGGCGAACGATGCGGCGCGTTCCGAAGACGGCGAGCGAGCGCGCGAGGGAGGGGAGAGAAGGATGAGACAAAGGAGAGACGTCACGGAATTGATGACGACCCGCAATAATGCAAAAGCCTGAAAGTATTGTGTAAGGCTACGGTCTCCGTGTCCCGGAAAAATACAGTAGAAGAATTGCTAGTGTGATGAAACTTGTTAAGGGTCGAAAATCAGGACGAGGGTGGTGGCTCAGAGCATCAATGGCTGTCGCTGCAGAGCGTCTGACCCAGGTTCATGTCCCGAAATCTCACCATCCAGCGGGAGAAGATCACCGCTATCTCTCAAGGAAAGAACATGCAGTACACTTACGGGATTAATGATCTTAGCAGTTGACGCGCCCGGGTTCATCAGTCAATCAAAATAATAAAAAAGCAAAGTCAGGCCCAAAATGCGTTGAAGGAAAATGAAACTGATTATTTATTTATTTATTTATTTATTTTACGTCAAAAAACAGTTAAAAACTGCGTATGACGTGCTATGGGGAAAAGTGAATTGTGTGCACATTTTCAAAATTCTGTGATCCCTACACTAAGTCATATACTACTTAAATTTTGAATTTTGATGAAGAGAAATGAAATGCAACTCGACGAAGGGCGACGAGAGGATCAACTGAAACCTAAATGCGTCAACAAGGGGAACGAGAAGCGAGATCACGGGATGCATTTGGGCTCGGCGAAGGAGTCGGTGTCGGGGATGGAGAGGAGGGGAGAAGGCGAAGGTCAAGGAGAGGAAGAGGCCAAGAGACGCAATTCACGTCCCGCGTCGTGCAACTACGAAAGTCCCCGCGCGAGTTATACGACGCGGGAGCTGACAAAAGACCGTAATGGAAGTTGGGACATTTCTCATTACCAACGCCAAGTGCCTCGAGTGCTCTGGCATTATAACCGGCAGTCGCCGGCGACGAAATTACAGTTGGGAGACAAAAAAGTGCTGTGTAGAAGGAAATGCATCCGATTACGACGTACGGACTTTCTGAGAAGTCTGTTTTGTAGGCTGGTTTAGATCTATTTTGTGGGTACCGTGACTCAAGCAAACATTTCGTGATGGGGCTTTATATTATAACACCAAAACTCCCTTTCTCAGAATAACTTCATTATCAACTTTTCAACTCACCAAAAATTTTACACATAAAACGTCAAAATACAAACGTATTTCGGCAGGTAGGTCAGAGGAACTCTGAAGATTTTATAAGAGTTATAAGATAATGGTCTTTAAATATGAGTTACTTTACAGAAGTGTGGAAATAAATTCACAACTTTGTTCAAGAACTTTGTATGACAAGTATATTTGCGTGCATAAAACTCTAAAATAGCTAATTTCAACTTTTCGTCCAAATAAAAAAAAAAAAAAATCTTAGGCGAGAAATGTGTCCTAGTCACTTCTTCGTTTATTCTTTATTTCATTTGATTTTTTAGTTTAGTACTTTTTCTAGAATATTAAAAAGAAATTCTGATATATTATTGTTAATTTATAGAAATGTCTAAACAGGTACTGACTGAGATATATCATAAATCGTAGTAAAGAAGTGATTGGGCATGTGAGAATTATGTCTGTGGACATTTGAGCATGCGCAGAAGACGGAACGTAGTACAACGCTGCGGATTGCTCAGCGATCATGAATCTTTATTTACCGCTCTTCTTCTGACGCTCTCTCTGTAGTTAAACGCGCTAGAACGCTCTTAAGACATAGTGATTAATTTTCCACCGTCAGGGCGCATTGTCTGATTTTCAACAGAACTCGGAAATTTCGACGTTATCATACAGCCATGCGAGGGCATAATCATACATATTTGCAGAAAAGACCGCAAATATAGAAAATGTTCAATGAATATGTGCTTGCCACACCTCAAAAGTGGAAAATATTTAAAACAAATGTGCAGAAAAAGATTGCAGTGTACTAAGTACATGAATTATGTCTCAAATCTTTTTCAAAAATCTTACAATTATTTGGCAATTTATTCTGGGGTTCGACATTAACCCCCTCCGAGTACCAGAGTGGCATTGTTATGTAAATGTTAAAAAAATTGTCTTGTGTAAGTGATTTCCACTATTTCATACTGAACTTACATACATTTTATTTGGACAGTAATACTTTTAGTACCATCACACGAGTCATATTAGTTTCTGTATTATAAGCATATGAGCAGTAAGTTTGGCTAGATGTTCTCCCTTTCGATTGGAATGGAATATAATAGATTACCCGCTTGGTTGTATCCACTTCGTGCACTAAGGGCTTATAAAACAAATGACCAATGAAGGAACAGAATAGCTACCAGGCAAGAAAAATAACCTTCAGGCGCAGTATGCAACTTCCCTACTTACGTCACCGCCCCATCTTCACGATGGAATAAGCAACGAAGTTCTCTGCTCTGAGACCTAGACAAGGCGTCCCACCCCACCCCCGAGAGCACACGAGGCAGGTGGGCGGGGCCGGTGCCTAATGAGGCTGCAGGTACACAGCGGGGGCGCCTGTTTGGGAGGACGCAATTAGCAGCGAGGCCCGCCCGGGGGCGCGAGGCGCGGGCGGGGCGGGGGTGGGGGGGGGGCCGGAATCTCAGGCGGTCGCACCGGCCACGGCGCGCGAGGAACGCGGCGCCGCTGGACCCTGCAGCCACGCCCACTTCCCCGGACGCAGCCGCTCTGCGCGCTACCTGCAGCGGGGAAAGATACCTTCCACGGGGCAAGCGCTTTGGTGTTTATTGACTTCGATATGAAGAGTCTCGCGCAGTAGCAAGCTAATCCTCAGCAATTCTCCTGCTATTCATATATCTAAATATCTAGATTGTGATGAAAGTGAGATTTATCTTGTCCTATTCATATTTACGAAGGGCTTAGGCAATGTACTGATGTTGCAGTACAATGGAACCATACAAATCCACATTTACTTCCTACTGTAATAGTTAATAGTTATTGCCATGTAAACTAATAAAAAATATTTATTAGTTACAGATATGTCAAAACTCATGGCGGACATATTCTCCCCATCTGAGCAAGTTTGTATCAGCGAAGTTGCTGTAATATTATTTATAATACAATTGTTATAATTCTGTTCGATGATTAAAAGTATTAATACAAAAGAGAAGTTATTGAATTTAAGATTGCAAGACAAAAGCATTTCAGACAATAAACACATTAGACACACTTCGGCCAACTTCGAGATACTAGCACTTACGAATAGAGGAGATTTACTGTGGCTAGTGGGTTATTGCTCTTGTTATTGCTCCAAGCCCTTAGGAGAAACAGACTGTGTTCTTAAGTCAACCAATTCGGTGCGAGATTGCGGTACCAATCTCACTACAGCGCTAGAAATACACAATAGTTTCTATAGACCGCGTCAATGCGATGAAAGAGATTGTAGATTACGAAAGTGCGAGCACCCCAAATATGTATATTTAAATCAATATGTTTGAAAACAAGGTGACGTAGATGAATCGCGATATCATCAGCATATTCGTTCATAAGTGGTCTTGGCATTAAATTTGAGCTTCCTTCTGATTGAAAGATCTTTAAGTTCATTTTACACGTGTCATGTAACTTCTGTACTAACTCAAGTCTGTCGAGCATGGGATTTTTTGCTGCTGCAGGCCACTCTCTTATATCTTTTCAAAGACATTTTCGACATTTCTCATTTTTTGCTACCACAATGAGCATTTACGAGAGTAATATACACACACCAAGAAGCAATATCATCTGAAATATTAACAATAAAAGCGGTGTAAGAATAACACATTGCGTCTATTTGTTAGGCTCATTTCTTAAACTCCCGCCATTTGCCCGTGTATCTTTTATCTCTCTCCAGGAGAAAAAAAAGCGAGAGAATCACAGTGTCTATTTAACATTTAATTCCTGTTTCATGACTCATTTCTTTCTCGCGCCCGGCCCTGGTTGTTTACTTTTGTGCGTGGGCTTCTTCGCTCTAATACTCGCGGGTCGCCCGTTCTTTTCGCACTTCCCGCGCGCTCGGGCTGTTGTCGGCGCCACCCTTACGGAACTCTTGCACCTGGTAAGCCCTTCATTCGTCCTTGGCCCTTGCACGGCTCTTGAATCCCGCCCTAGCTCACCTAGTGCTTCTTGCAAGCACGGCCGGTTCATTGAATAGTCAGAAATAACCCCGAAATTTGTCATTACTTTTCAGACTTTCATTTACTAAGATATATTTTTTCAGAATCTGATGAAAACTTCGTGTGCATTTTGCTGAATGTGAAGATTTTGAAGTATTTGTGTACCACCCCCACCTCCCTCTGGAGCACTAGAATGAGTGTGTGTGTATATATGTACACATTCTTTAAATAAAAGATATATATATATATATATATATATATATATATATATATAAAACTCTGGTACTGCCAGAAAGCACCACATATTCTGTCATCAAAGACTATTGGACTCCATTCCACTCGTTAAAATCGCTAGAACGCCACGAATGTACGGAGTGATATCTGCCTCTCTCCTTCTACTTTATTGTGCTAGCGCGTTGTATGCGAATCATGTACTTTGATCGCCCGCGATTCCTAGAAGTTGAGAGCTCGCGTCTATCGAGTCGTCCCGCCGGCTTCAGTCCTCCTTCTATCCAAAATTCCGGTTTTCCTCTTTATATTCCACATTCTAATCCAATCTCCCATTTCCTCTTTAGCGCCCATACCTCAGAGCGATCCATTCTTCGTGTTCTAAGCTTTCTTTCTGCTACGCAGCCCCTACACTTCTTTCCGTCCGCCCCACCCAACCCCCCGCTCGGGACGAATGCGGCAAACGCCGTCGGCGGAATTAGCTCCCCGAGCCGCCCGCGGCGCCCTCTCGGGCTCTTAAACAGCAATAAGGAGAGTCGGAGGGGCCGCGCGCCGTGTTATAAAGAGCGCACCTGCGCCGGATGGGGCCGTACCTCGCCGCCCCCGGCTCCGCCCCCCCATCGCCGGGTCAGCACCCCGCCGGAAGTCCTCCGTCCACACCCATCACCTTCGCCCGCCCTTCCCCCCACTCTCCTCACGCTGACTTCCCTGCCCATTCGCCCGCCCTCGCGCTCCGACCCAAACCACCCCCAACCACTCGCCCACATGCCAAACCGCCCACCCATATGCCAAACCACCCCAACTGCCCGCCCGCCTCCTAACCTTACGGTCCGCTCCGCCCGAGTCTCTCCTCCGTTCAGATTCATCGCGCCTGCCCCTTTCCCTCCACTCTCCTCATGCCGCCTTCCTTGCCCATCCGCTAGGCGTCCGCCCACTCACCCCAACCCGCCCCCCCCCCCCAACCCCCCCCTCCGCCCCCCCCGGCCGCCCCGTCCCCCCTTCCCCGCCCCCCCCCCTCCCCGCTGGCCTCCGCCCCCCCGCCCCCGCGCGAAAATCGCCTGCAGAGGTGGAGGAGGGAATTTCTAAAATAATATAAAAGGAACGGAGGGGACGGTGAATAAGAAATAAGAAACCGTGGAGCGCCCGCGCGCACCTGGCAGCAATGCCCGACCCCCGGCGGAGGCCCAGAGGAGGAGGTTGGACTGTTTCATTCCCTTATTGGCGTTCCACTGGCAGCACGCGGCGCCACTGAGGCTGGGAATGGAATGCTGATTGTACTTCTTCCGCGGGCGTTTTTCAGGAATTTGCCCGGAACGCCATGAAAAAAGAGCTTATTTTGCACTGACTGTTTTGCGGAGGACGTGTGCGGTAATCTGATGGCCGCAGAGGCCGCTTTTATTGCTTGAAATATGCAGCTGAACATATTTTCTGTGGATATTTGCGCCTACACATTTCGTTTGAAAGTAACTTCAAACACAATCATTTCAACGATTAATAACTGTTCCAGCGTATTATACTGACAATAAGTAGTAAAGACTGACAATACAATAAGCAATACTAACAATAAGACAAAAAATAGATCTTTTGTTTTCAAATGTAATTAACATATTATAATTCATTTCAAAAATTAATACTGAGCAGGATATCAGAGATGTAATCTGCATTATCATAATTACAATATTCTGTGAGTCTACGTATGTAGCAAATTCCCTGCGGTAATACTAATCATAGCTTTCAATTAAAAAGAAATAATACATTTGAAAAGTATGCGCGCAATCAATACAATACTCTCTCAATTCGACTTCATGTTTCTATTAAAATAATCTACAAAAAATCATAAACACAATAAATTATTCTTTTAAACGTGATGTATAAACGATTTCCATTGTAACTGAAGTCGTAGATAAGTTTCCCTCGAATGCTCTAATGTTACGTTCAACAGGAATATCCAGCGCGAGAATTCCCAATTCTCTCGCTCGTTCTATAAGCACACTGGCTCTTCATTAAAACGTCAAAGCAAACAGTACCGTCTCCTCAGCTCTGAGTGGTGACTGCGAGTCCCGTTACAAAGCAAACGCTGCATGATACGGTCGCGCGCCGTTTGAGACCCGACTCTCCAGCCGCCGCTGTGCGGCGGGTGCGGGGCAGGGCGAGGCGGGGAAGGCCGGGGTGCCCCATGCACTATGTTGAGAGCGACGGGCAATTCGAAGGTGGGAGAGCGAAGTTGGGGTGAGAATCGGCGGCTGGAGACACAGAAACGGGCGAGGTGTGGCCATACGAAGGCGCTGTGGAGGCAGGGTACGGTCGAGAATTTGTGGGAGCTGCAAGGACGGGGGGGAAGGGGGGAGAAGCGGAGCGGCACGGAATGGGGAGTGGTGTAAGGGCGAGCGCGAACGGGTAGGTCCTGACAAGTCGGATATCCGAAGTGGAAGTGAAGGCGAGGAAATGAGACAAAAACTCGGGTGAAAGGTGAATGAATTGGGCGAGTGGCAGGGGAAAGAACACGGACAAGCAGGCCGCAGGCCGAGGCGAGGCGAGTCGGCAGGTGCGTTTCAGAAAGGGATCGAGCGGGAACACAGGGGTTACCGGGGGGTTTCGCGCGCAATGCGGACTCGTTCCATAGCACGTGCGATGACAAAGTGCAGCCTCTGCCCGTGGAACCATGCAACGCAGGTGAAAATGATCGGAACGCAAAAGCAGGGCACCGAAATATTTGGTGTATGAGCGTTATGGAGAATTAACACGACCAGGAAGCTCAGCAATCCAAAACAGCCAAATATGGCTCAGTTCAGCAATGTTACGGCGCATAGCTGGCAGTAACTGAGATTATAATTCGAGCGATTTTAGGAGGGGGGGGGGCAATCACGGAAATATCTTCTACAAACAGAAGCCATATTTTCCAAAATATTTCCATTTCCGTGTGTAGTCAATGTCGTAAAAACAGCTATTTCAACAAGTGAATGACGAGTCCTTTGTGATAATAATGTGCATTTATCAGATAACTTTTCTCAATTTCTTTTTGTACCCCTGAGATCTTGTACAATGTCTGTTATAGTATCTGGAGACCACGTTTCCCTACATGGAAAATTTGAAACTTTCATATCTGCGTATTGTTTACATTTTTAATTTATCACAAACTAGAGACATGCATTCTGTAGTTTGTGAACCATTGGATTATTACGACAATACTCTTTCATCGACCGATTTTCATAGGAACTCGAGATAAAAACGTCAGGTTCTACATAAGTGGGAAAGATTGAAAACGTATTGTCTCCAAAATCAATAGGCGCGAATTGCAGGAATAACGTATTATTAATGTTTTAATAATTAAAAACTGCCGGATTTGGCTTTCGAAATTCCAAAACCTCACAAACACGTTGTGAATTCACGAGAGGTTTAACAAATCTTTGGAAAGTGCTGTCGAGCTATGAATTAAACACTTTATTCAGTATATAAAGGCTGTATTCATACATTCTTCCTAGAAAATCCCTATGAATTTTCAAAACACAGGAGCCATTGGATAAAAAGGAAAACGAAACATCGACAAAGTAAGATTAAAAGATTAATAGATTCAACCCTGTAAATAAAGGAGAATTTGACAAGGAAAATTGTTTGACTTAAGTAAAATGTGCACATGCTAAAAATCACAACATTTTTAAATACAAATATACCGTGTAAAGAACAAAAGGGATCAAATAAAACAACTAGTACAACACACATGACCCAAATATATATATTTTACGAGAAATATATTGTTGTGCCACCCACGTTCAAAAATCCACAAATTATTTCGGTACATTATAAACACACTGAATTATCGATTGCAGCTTAAAGGATGAGGCGAGATAAGGGCTATCATGAGGATCTCGCTCGTGTAAAGAGATCTCCTCACCGTTGCAAAGAGATAATAAAACCGCTCGGCAGAGGCTAACGAAGAACAAGCTCGAACACGCGAGTCGCTCGTATCTGCCGCTGAGCGAGAGACCGCTGCAGGAGACCGAGAACAACGATAGTCAATTGAAAAGCAACTGACGATATCTTTAGATCATTTGAGTGGCTTCGTTAGCGAGAGAAAGAACTAGAACACATCAAAAGATAATCTAAATTCGACAAACGTGCCCGGAAATGTTTTTGAATTACTTTTCCCTTTTCGAATTTCATTACGTTTTCGGAGCAAGTTATTAATTTTACCTCGTATTTCCTTTACTGCAATCCTTCAATCACATTTATTAAAATGCGTAGGGTGGTATTGCAGGTTATCCTAGGGGGATAGTAAGAAAGAAAAGCGCACGGATAAATTGCGAAGTAGCACAAGAGACCAGAGTGAAGTGGGTAATGCAGCGAGTCAGACACAGAGCACCCACGTTGTGGCCACTGAGGAAGAACACGCGCGCCGGAATGTACAGCGCGAGCGATAACACGTGGAACGGGCACTCGCCGCCGGGCGGAAGGCGACACCGCCAACGCGGGGAGACCCCGGCGCCGCCGGCAACACCAGCGCCGCCACCGGCTGTCGAGCGGAGTATTAGGAGCCGTCCTTCACGACATCCGGAGATACGGCACGGCGCGGCGGGCGTCCACACACGCGATCTGAACGCCCTCGCGCGCGCTCCCCTCTACGGGCGCTCGGCTTGTCCGCCCGCCCGCTCACTCCCACGTCCGCCAGCTCGCCCACCAGCCGTCTCTGTCGCCACTCGCCCTAACGCCTCATCACAGGCGGGCCCGTGCGTCTACACGTACGCATAGTACCGGGAGCGGTAGATCAGTGCATCAACTGATGGCACTGCAGCGCCTCTGACCGGGAGATCCTAGGCTACACTCCTCAAGGCGGCAGGATTTTCGACACTAGCTTTTCAGCTAGGTCGAATTCAGTCGCTGTCTGGAGGAGAATTCTAGCGGCCAGCTGCTCTGATCGGTAGTTTTCCGTGGTTTCTCCGATCAACACCACGCGAATGCCGGAGCAGTACCCTACCAAACGGGCCACGGACCGCGCGCGATCTTTCCTTCCTCTTCCTTGTCCTATCCTCTCCCCTTACACACTAACATACACTACGCTACCACATATTCCGGGAGACAGGTCGGGAGCTTAGAGCTTGTCCCGGCTGGGGCGGTGCCCCGCTGGTGGGAGAGCCCAGGTTAGCGGGAAACCCTCCTAGCCGATTGTAGGTCAGCGCCGGATCTCGCCATCCAACGGGGGAAGATCACCGCCATCTCCCGAGAAAAAACATACATTACACGCCCACCAGCCGTCTCTTTTTTACCAGCCCACTCGCCTAACGCCTCTCGCCCTAATCGCAGGCGTGCTTGTTCGTCCACTCGTCCGCTGTCACCCGCACCCCTTCCACTTCTACTTCTCGATCTACCGCCCCGCGCCCGTTGCCTACCCGCCCGATCCACCCCCTGTCGCTTCTCCAGGCGCTCGACTTACCCGCGCACTCACTCACGCTCAGAACCGCCCGCCCTCCCGCTCGTTCCCTCTCTCTCCCACACACGCACGCTAACTACCATCCTCCTTCGCGAGTACACTCACCCCACGTCCGCTCCCCACCGCCCTGGTAATTATCCGCGATTAGCGGCAATGCGTTTTCATATCCGCGCGCATTTTTCTCCCGCGCGGGTTTACCAACAAATGGCCTCCATCGCTCACGCAGTCCTCTCCCCTACTCCCGGCCACCGCCGACGCCGCCGCTTCTCGTTGCCCGGAAGGCGACGTACTTCGGCGCACGCGACGCCGGCAAGCCGCACGAGACGGACGTCGGCCCCCGGTCCTTCCGCTATAACTCGCGAGCGGCGGCGATTGCAGATACGAAGGTGCTTACAACGATTACGCATTTCTTTTTGTGCGAGGGCACTCGTGTTCCCTCCGAACCGGAGATAGAAGACGTAGATTTTAGTAATTGCTTGTGCAATCAATAAAGGGATTGTGTCACAAGATAACTTACGTGCATCTTGATGGGGTTCAAAATTTATGTTCAGCTTGCACGAACGCACACAGAGAAGTTCGCACTATGTACAAGAGTTTGACATAAAACAATCTGATGATTACTAGTATCCACGGGGTCAATACATTTTATATTAATTGTTCTTACACTGTTAAAATTTGTGTGAATTACGATCAGTAGAAACGATTCATGTTTAGGTATATAATATGAAATCTTCAAAGAGTGTAAAAAAAAAGTATCAAGAATGCGCAACAAAACCAAATTTGTTCAAAAAGTGTATAAAAAAGGTCATACAAAAAAGCAGGTTAATTAGGATAAAGACAAGCATTCACAGGGGACTAAGTGCCTTGCCTAGAACGAACCACACGGATTGCACAAGGTAACGAGCTGCCTTTACTCGGACGGGGCAACGTCATCGCAGCAGGGCGAGCGAGGGTTCCGGGCGGATTCGAGGAACACGTGACTTATGGAAAGCGGTCTGCAAACAAGCGAATAACGGGCGCGGCAGGACCAACGAGGAGCAGGCAGCAGGTCGATCGCATCGGCCCCACACAAGCGCCACCAGATCACGGCGGCGATGATGGCGGCAGCGGTGGTGGAGGACGAAAGGAGGCAGGGTGGTGGGATGAACATGAAGTCGAATTAGAAGAATTTTACAAATAATTACTGCATTCTTCGTTTCCTCACATCATCATTATTTCCCCTCAGATCCTCTTAAAAATAAGAAAGAAAATGCGAAGAATTTTTCCAATCAAACCCGTCTGGGAGCCTTGAGGTTTTCCAAGAATGGCGACGTTATTGACATTTCAATGTATAAAAAATATTTCGCAGTATATTCAATATGAAATTAGAGAAAATGTAATTCAGTTTCCCCCCAAATTATCAACAGATTTATTGTAAATCGTGAATCAATGAAAACACATCAACTGAAATATAAACCTTCGGAGATAATTTGGAGATGTAGGATGTAGGGGATAAGCATATTTAGCGCGAGTGTAAAGGTATTTTTTTATTTCTTTTTATTTTTACGTCAAAAACAGTTAAAACTGCGTATGACGTGCTATGGGGAGAAGTGAATTTGTGTACACATTTTCAAACTTGTGTGATCCCTACACTAAGTCATATACTACTTGAATTTTGAAAAAAGAAAGAAAAAAACCACCCTCCCATGTAATGAATAGTATTTTCAAGGATAAATAAGCAATACATTGTTGGCTCTTATCCATGTTGTCATTTGGAATAATTCTTCCTGCCGCGAAAACATGGAAACGATAATTTGAATAATTATACTTCCCACTGAATTCTAGAAGACGTGCACAGGTAATGAAGTTACATTTACGTCCAGAAGCAAAACAAGGGGCATCTCAGTATTTGCTCAATGGATCAGGGAAACTGGATGAAAAACCTGATCGAGATGGGAGTCATTGACCCAGATGCTGCGATACATTATTAAGTCACAGTATTAAGTCATGCAACGGCACAAAGCGTATAGAGCGCCAAGCCACAAAAAATAAACCGACGCGGTAGCGCCAATAGCATTCTCTGTTGTTCACCTTGCATTACGTGCTAGGCCAGAGCTGGTTATTAAAGCTGTCGAAATATTTCTGAACGAACAAATATTACCTCTGTGCCCAATATGTATGAGCCACATAACCACAGAGAGGACGCGGCTAAATCGAAACCGAGCGACAAAAAGCATTCATGAATGCATGTTCAATTACACAGGCGGTGAGAGAGAAAAGAGCAAAGAGTAATGCATTAAACGAAACCACGGGAGAAGCATTCGGTAACATGCAAAACTAGACCCACATAAGCAATGGAAAATTGAAAAAGGACATAAACAATTTTTTTCAACGTTCCTGAAGTTCATGAAGCATAACTGTTCATATATTTATTGAGTTGAAATTTAAAATAATATTCATGCTTCTATAAATTTTAATAATAATAATAATAATAATAATAATAATAATAATAATAATAATCCAATCTTTACGCGTTTTATCACGATATAAAATGTGCATGAGATTAAAGGCATAAGGAAAGTCAAACGAAATTCTAAATACAGTCGTACGATAATACATCGTAATCCCAACGATCAAATGTAATGTGAAAGTGTTCGTCTCTAAGAAACGAAACGTTTATTTTGTGAATGTTTGAAGCAAGTACAATAATTATTCTTTAAAGAAAGACTTTACATATTGAAGTGTAAGAAGAAACGACAAGAGCTTGAAGCAATTTAGCACGACATAGATACATTTGCGCACTCACAGACTACTGGCTAGCAGATACCGACCCCCCGCTTAATACCCTAAAACCCTGGCAGGGTTTGCAAAATGTAAGCACATCCCACGACGCAACGAGGGGGGAATAGAGTTCCTAAAATCAAAGATCAACACACCAAAATGGAGCTATAAGGTAAAAAATAAACTGACGTAAATCGCTTGGATTTCTAGGATTGAAAAAACCAAGTTAGCCAGAATGACATCGACACGTGACATCCACACGAACTCATTACTGAGTTTTGTGCCATTCACCCAGTAAAAAAGGCAGTAAAGTTCAAAACAAATTTATTGCAACATTTTTTAAAAAGTGGTTGGGAGAAAATTCACACAGGGTTCAATATATTTATTACCTCATCGATCATTTGATCACATAGTTCCTTAATTATCCAGGAAATGTAAATTCCCGTCATAAAATGAAATATCAATACGGTTATGCGTAGAACCTGTAGAGGACGGCGGATATAAATAATAATCTAAATACAGGAATATCGATAAGTTCATATCTTCTAGGTCTGTTTTTCATATAGAATACAAAGGAATCCATGTTCGTCTATACATGTTCAATAATTGCGAATGCGTGGACAATGTATATTTTTTTCAAGCTGTTAGGATTTCAACTTATTATAGAAGCGGTGCTCAAATGTTCATGGTTCGTGGGCTGTTAATTTTTGTGGTTGGGCAGTCAACTGGCGAGCACTGAAATGTTATGAGTAGCTCCTGACAATTTGAGCCCAAAAATAAAGGGTTCATCTGCTGCTATTTACTGAACAGGTATTTACGCAGATGCGTATTTATTCGAGAGGTGATTGAGGCAATCGTTAATCGGAAGCGTAGTGGATGTCAGGTTTTCGACGAATGCTTCATTTTGTGCGGTGGCTGTTTTCATTGGTCCGCTTCCATCAACTGAATCATAAGCTTTGCCAATAGTTCTGCGTAAAGGGACGAGTGACGTACTACGTTTTCCAGAATGGATGTTCACCGAATTTTATACCCTACTTTAAATGTTTATTGGGAATCGCACGTTTGTAGTTTAGACACCTTTTGGTAATAAACATGCGTCAATATACAGCCACCAATATACAACTGGCGGAATTAGTGCAGTAGAAATTTCAGAACAGGCAATTTCGAGGTTACCGTATATTATGTTATGTATATTATGTTGTATGTAGAGTTACCGTATATCTTCAGTATGTTCCGTCTTTAAAACGGTTCTGAGGTAATTATAACACGTATTTTACAACGTTCTAGACCTAGGAAGTTAATTTCGATATAATGCTCTAGTCTGATCAAAAGATACCAATTTCCATCGTTAGTGAAATTTATAGTGGACTCTAAGGTCCACAGGCATAGTTATACCTAGAAATTAACGCGAGTCAGTAATTCTTCGTGAAAATACTCAGGGTTTTCTAATCTACGCGAGTAGTTTCGCTTCGCAGATAAGACCACTTGCGCACGCACCTCTTCGGAACCGCATAAAAGAGCTCGCCTCATTTAACTTGCACAGAACTGCGAGAAAACCGCGGCGGTGGACTCGCGTCGCAGAGAGGAAGTTGCTGTCCAGGCGGAACCGGCGCACGCGCGCATTCATCACCTTCAGACGCCTCCCTCGCCCCGAGGCGGGGGCGGGGGCGGGGGCTGGCGCGCGTCCAGCCCCTGCCCCGTCCCCGCCCACGCCTTTCACGCGCTGCCAAGAGTCCGCCGCCCGCCCCGCTCCGCGGCGGGCCCGACAGCCAGGCGACACGCCGCCCTGCCCGCCCCACCCGCAGGCGGTGTGTGTGTGTGTGTGTGTGTGTGTGTGTGGTTCAAGGGATCGCCGCGCGGCCCGGAGCGTGTCCCCGAGATGTGGGATCTTAAGGAAATAAAGATGAACTACCGCTCTGTGCGGAGACCCATCTCTCAAACCGCAGGGGTCATGTGTGCGATATAAACATGTAAAACAAGGGCTTGAGAGACAAAACACGAGCACTTTAACAACATTTCACTGATGGGTATTTCAGAGATGGAACGCATCAGTAGGTTTTTCTAATACGTTTCTGAAAATACAATAGCAGTAAAATAGGAGAATTCATGCAATGGATCGTTGCTTCGTAACCGCTATTTAACTAAAACAGTGAAAAGTAGAAAATTAAAAATTTAAATATGAATCACGGCGAAACAGTTTTTAATCAGCTGAATCTACAAAACTTTTTTTTTTACACATAATATTTCCATTACACTTTCTTCTCATCTCGAATGTCAAAACACATCTAGAAACTAGTTAATCTACTCCACGAGGTGGATTTCAAAACTCCTTCCCGGTGAAGAATAACACAGGAACTCATCTGACATTTGAAATCACATTATCTAAATGACCCAAACATAGTCACCTGTGGTTCCAAGCAACTAAAGAATGCTCAATTCAATTATAAAATACTGAGCGAGTCTGAAAAAAAATATTGTATTTGAGGAAGTGATCCCGATAAAGACTTGTAATTAAATTAAACATCCCACAACATTGCCACATTGAAAATAAATACCTTCGATTCTTCGTTTTGAAATATTCGATGAAACTGATGACCAAACATTTCATTGAAGAAATCGGGTAAAAAATCACAATCCTATGGTATCACGGATTGTTTTCCCCACTGGAAAAATAAACGCTGTCACACTCCTTGCGAATCATATAAATTTTAATTAAATGATAATGAGAAGAAACAAAGTTCGCGAAAACACGACCCCCTTTCTTTCGCACGAACATGTAAAAGAGCTTCTTTGCTCACGGCGAGCGTGGATTTCGCGCAGAAAAACAAAATAAAGCGGTCGGGCGCACCTTTCCGTCCCAAGACGCGACCACGCCGCGCCGCTCGCCCGCGGCGGTGACAAAATCTTTACGCCGGCGTCCGCCGCCCCCGCCAGTTTATCGCCTCCGCGCGCCAGAAGTACGTTAACGCCCGCGAGAAGAGCGGCCATGAAGACGGAACGGCCCCCGCGACTCAGCCGACAAAACCACGCCTTCAAGAGAAAGCTTTGGCAAAGTCCGCGGACGCAGTTTTTTCTATCCCTGGTTCTGTGAATTCAGTCCCAAGTTTCACTAAGCCTTTCCCAATGTCAAGCAGGGCGTTTATTCTATCTTGAAATAAATATAAAACGTTGAAACAACATGACATTATTACATGACAGTTATTTTTCTTAGATTAGTAGTAAAAATGTAACTATTATAGTTTTATTTTTAATTAACCTCTGATACTCTGTAAATCCTCATAGAGAGAACGATAGAAAAAAATGTTTGCAATTATGACCTTAATGTGTAGAGGTGTTTTCATATCCTGGAGATAACGTCTAGCTTATATCTGATCCTATGCGAGGAATGAGTTTCCTTTTCCTCCCAGTGTATAACTTTCTAGAATGAACGTAAGGGTTGAATGATTGAGTCGTACAAATTATAATTATAGTGTGACACTCGTGTATAATAAATGGAAGTATGAGCCAACACGACATCGTAAAAACACCGATGCCGTACACGAAACTCGAACACTGAACCTTCAGCTCCGTGCACAATTGAATCCTCAGCGCATCTGCGGCTCCCTTTTTTAGCCTTTACACTTGAAATATGTTCGGACAATAAAGTAAATTGCCAAGCATTAGAACGGGCGTCACAACACCGAAGCGTATTCCTGGAATGTCAGGTATCGAGTAAAAAACACGCCGAACGCCGTTTATTGTACATGGTAGCAGAGCATCTCCGGTTGCTGGACTGCAAAAACGAAACCACGAGCGTGGTTTGTTTCTGGCAGCAAAAATGTGAAAACGCACGCAGCTCCAAGCAATTAACTGAAAAAATCTGACAACGCAACTCGTCTTATTCACAAAGAGCGCCCGAGCTGCGCTATCAGACGTTGAGCTCGCTCGGTGAATGTTATCCGAGAGGTTTGAAACAAAGGAATTTCTATAGCCCCACGTCCCACGACATGCCACCAACGACGTCCCCTCCCGTCCCCCCTGAGGAAGAGAGAAAGAGGGCAGGTGCCACAGAGAAAAAAAAGGCATTTGCACAATGGCGGCTACCCGAGCAGGGGTATTCCACATCTTCCTGCGAAATATTCCTGCAAATCACGCGAAGAAATTCTCGCCGAGACTGGAATACGTCGACAGATGTTTCGAAATTCGAGCGCCGTCGTCAAGACAATGTGACGCGAATAAGATGGAAAGACGTCCGCAAATAAAAGGTTGAGAAAAACGTGTATTTTCGGTATACATAACGCGGGATGCCAAGTTGTCCTCTGGTACAATGTAACACGTTCCGTTCTATAATTAAGAAATTTAGGACGAAGGCATAAGCTGGTGAAGTGAAAACTCGTTGCAAACTACCATCTTTAAAATTAACGAGATATTTATTCTAATGAGATCGTAAAGTTAACGAGGTACCTGTAAAAGTGTTTCTAAAATTCACAGGGCGAGAAATATTTTGCCTCCCTGCACTTTTCGAGTTTGTTATAAGTGATCCCATTTGGAAATTCATATCTCTGGGGTCTTCTTTGGTCATCGAAATATGGCAATTCGAGTTGGGAGAAACAAATGAAAAAAATTACTTTTCCTAGACACTCTCCACATTACCACCCGCATCAAAAAAGTATTTCGAAAAAAATGCTTTACAGTCGGTATCTTCTTGATGTCTGTCCTACCTGCGGATGAGGATTCTTTCAAAATTAGTAATAATATCAATCCTAGAAAAGCTGTTATGTAGGCCTGAGAAAATATATAAAAATAAATATTATCTAAAAGTCTAATGAGACGCCATGCAAATTTGTTGCAGTTATTGATGGCCAATTGCTGGAAATGCACTAATTTATTTCCACAGCTCTAAACGCTACTTCATTATTGTTGTGATGATAATGAAGTTTTACAAGTATATGCCTTTCGACAAGCATCAAAATAACAGACAAAAAAAGGAGAATTAATATTTAATTAAGATATCATGCATTGTCCAAAAATGTAATTAAAAATAAACATATTTTGTAAAATACAGCCTTTCGCGTTTTTGCGTATTTTCAGCATATAACTCGCATTTATTAACCCCAATACTACATGTATGGTATTTGTTTTCCATTCCCCCATATAACGATCTTTATTAAGTCAAAATTAACGATGAAGCTATTTTGGTCATTCGGTGATTTTTTTCTCTGCAGTGTTGTTGCATAGAAAAGTTAATTAAAAAGAGTCATTGCACTGGCTTCAAATACAGCTGAACGCCTCACCACTAAAAGTGTTCCAGGCGAACAAACATTCAGAGAATTCTAGAAGGCAAGAAAAAGCGTGCATCATTAGCTTGCAGGTTATACATCAGCCACCGCAACAGATGCTTTCTCTCTCTCTTCGTCGGAACCTTCCGTCTCGTTCCCCATTTCAATCCCTCCCACGTGTCTACAGCAACTCGCTCAGGTCCAATTAAAACCCGCCAATTAGAAGGCGGCAGTAAGTTATTTCTTCCGAAGCAAAGACAGCTTCGATAAGAGCCCCTCTACCGTGAGTCAGGCCCCGCGGACGTGAGGCGATAACGGCGCACCAGGCGGCTAATTAGGAAATTAATCCAGAACCAGAGATTTGCCTGGGAAATTGAATCTCATCGCGCGAGAATTTGCGATCTTCACACTATCAGGTTTAGGGCAGCAAGTCTTGCGCATAGATGATGTAGGCGGCTAGATCGATCTAAAACAGATATATCAGCACTACTTGAATTGTTACTTCCTTATAACATACAGCTTTCCTATATGAACTACTCGCCGAAGCGAAAAAAAAATTTTATAATTCTTTAGAGGGTTTTTTGCATAATTTGCTGTCGCTGGACTCATATAATTATCTTTGAAAACATCAAACATTAAGATATATCAGATGTAAAATAAATGAAATATATTTTGATCTTTACGAACAAGATTTTCGTTTAAAAAAATATTGCTTAAATAGCTAACAGACTAATTCTAATATACGTACTAAATCAACAAAAACAACAAAAAATGAAAAATCATAACCCTCATTCCAGAATATGTGCGTTAACCAGAATTAATTATAAAGAAAAATCTGTCTTCATTCAATGACTTCAGCTTGCACGATCTTGTAAGTACCGCCTTATTAATCGATTCTCCTTTCTATAACAACATATCATCATCAGGAGCGTGTTAACCCTGATCACATCTCCTTCGCCCCCCGGGCCCGGAGTTCACGCTATCCGGAGACGAGTTATAACTCCCCACCCAGCCCATTCGAGATAGGCAATGCGGAGCCATACAACTCTAAGGTTGTGCGGGCTGCATACACAACGCCTGCGAGTGGCATCAATGGAGAGGGGAACTAGTTTACGACATGCTCAGCAGCTAAATCATATCTTTCCTCGTATACTGCGAGCATAGCTAGCGTCGGCGGCTGGTCCTTTTGTTATAGCTTAGCATTAATCGAAACAGTATCGCGGGATTTTATCTAAACGAGAGAAGTACTTCCGAGGGCTCCCTTTCCAACACCAAGGAAAGCGGAGGAAAAAACTCGGATGTAACAATCGGGAGAGAAGCCAAGCCATTGCACGTGACAGGATACTCCACATGTAAACATTCGATGTAAAAAAAAGAACCAAAATATTAACGAAATAAATGCGTGGCTTTGTTAGAGAGCGCTCGGAAAAGAAAGGTGTTACATAGTGTACCAATCCTATCATCACTTTTTTACTTATCTAGAAAAAAATCCTAGATTTGTATTTTCATTGTTTTATCGCTGTTTTACAATATCGTTCTAGAAGCGAATTCGCTAAAGCTTTAGAAACGCAAACAAGCTAAGCCTAGAACACGAGATTCGTTTACCCTTTTAATGGCATGCAAATCCTTGGAGTGCTGTTGTAACCCGTAAAACAAAGTGCACCCACATTATCCAAAGTAATTAAATAAAAATAAAGTTTACGCCACCGACACCAAACCTAAACATATAATGCTACATACTTGTACTGTTATTTTAGACGAGGCTACGTGTATTCATATTTTCACACGGCTTGCTTTTTTCTTTAAAAATTGATAAGCTAAATTCATTTCCAAGCAGACTTCAGAGCCGAGTTTCTTAATAAACAAAAAAGGCTTTCCAATTGAGCAAATCATCCATTCCTGATTGCAGAATTACGCCAAAGAAAAGTAGAAAAAAAAAGATAAAAATAAATTGCAGATCGCTGAATGCTTTAATTTTTCAGAAAGAAGCTCCAGTACGTAGGGGCGACTTACCGTTTGTGTTCTTCCCCAGTAACTGTTCGGACGAATTTACGAAAAGTACACGGCTGAATTTAAAGAAACTAAAAATTATTAAAATACTTTATTATCACATTTCTAGAAATGAAAACGGAAATGAAGGTAGTAGTCGGTAAAGGACTGTCCTCTGCACTCGATTTGTTAATAAAACTATGGGTCATAAAAACAGAAAATAACAATGTTTTGTTCACATCAATAAAGCACCTTAATATCAATACGCACTTTCACTTTAATATTTATTTCCTAGCGTCAATACCAGTCTAGGGATAATCTTGCGTGCATAATGACTCGGAAGCAAAACACACACGGTTTCCACGGCGGCCAGCACAAACAGAGTACGAGCTAGAATCGAAGGTAGCTGATTCGGCCCGAGTGCCAGGCGGTGCGCGCCCAGCCCGCGCGGCGTTGACATTTAGTGCACGGGGCAGGCGACGCGTAATGCAACCCGACAACGCGCCACCAGGTGAGTAACGCGCGCCGCGCCGACAGAGGGCAGCGCCATCGCGTGCACCTCCGCGCGCCACGCACGCTCACACTCCACCCACACACGTCACCTCCCCCTCGCGCGACAACTAACGCGGTGCCCCGCCCCCGATGACCGGCCGGTCACCACTGCAATTCTGTACGGCCTGCACCCTGCGCCCCACGCTCTCCGAGCTTCACACCCGGCCCGTTGTTCTCCCTTCTCCTTTCCTTCTGCTCCGCAACCACTCGCCATCCGAACATGCACGACACATTCGGCGGATTCGGTGGTATAACGGTCAGCGTACCGGACCGTTGTACCTGTGTTTGCGGGTTCAAACCCGATTGAAGCCGTGGGCATTCTTCGTACGCCTTCCTTCGGAGGGGAAATAAAGCCGGCTATCCCATGTAGTAGATTTATGTAACATGTAAAAGATTCTCAAGCTTAAAGAAGCCTCTGAGCGAAATTGAGATCCGCCTGTTTCGTCACCCAAGATAATACCTCTTTTTCTCCGCTAGGTGGTGAAAGGAGCGTAGCGAAATTAGACGGAAGAGCGGGCCTGATGGCCTGAGTCTCGCCACGTAAAATAAGGCATTAACTAAACATATCTGCTTCAAGGTGTCGTCTCACCCTCCAACACGTCTAACCTCGACCTCTTTGTGCGATTCATAACGTGCTTCCCATACCTTACACCCTCTCCTGTTCATCGAACCCCTCCTTCAATTTCTCCTCCCGCTTCCGCAATTTCAAGTTACCTGCATGTGAACGAAACGTCAGCCTTACCTACCACTTCATCACGACCTTTCCGCATTAACGCTTTGCTCACCGTGCCGCTCTTCATCGTCTAAGGCTTTCGAAGTATGCTTCAACTAATTGCGCAGCTCTCCTCCTTCCCTTCCTGCCCTTCCCGCAAACTCACATCGCCAAAAATATACGACACCTCTGCTTGAACGCATTGCTGTCTCCCCATTAAACTTACCAACTCACCTCGACCTTTGAGATCCAATGCTCAGTCACCGCCTAACTTCTGTGTCCTATCTCTCACTCTCCCCCTATCGTCCTCGATCTCTCGTGTTTCACCCCGCCCACCTTCCCAAGTACATCCCTTCGCAGAACTCCCACCACTCTGAGTCACATCCTCATTTACTGGTGTCTCACAACATCCTCTGCCTTCAAATGATTTTTTAGTAAATCTCTAAGCTGTACCTGGGTTCGAATGCCGATAAATCCATGTGAAATTTGTGTTGTATGAAGCAAGTAGTGACAGTTTTGTCGATGTTTCCCGTTTCCCTTCCACATTCGCAACCTCATTCATATCATATTACCATAATCACGTGTACATCAAATTATGCATCATCCTAGGCATAGCCAGAAGGCTGAAGCAGTGTATTCATAATAACGAAAAAAGAGCAGAACTCTCTAGTCCAGCATTATGGGCCCGCAATTATCCACAAAATTCTCGTTTCCACATCTAAAGCACTTCAACAGCCATTTTTCGGCCTCATTGGTCGTACCCAAGCCTCACCTATTCACTACCCCTCGGCATCAACGCATCGCTTTCTGCTTTCCTATTTTCCTCTCTGACCTTTCACATCGTCCTACGTCTAATTCCTCGTTCTCTGTTCTAGACAATACACCTACCTCTACTATCCACTCATCCCGTTCTATCCCCTTCCCGCAAAGCACCTTCTTCCCCATCATCCTCCACCCCCACCCACCTCAACGCGCCCCTCCCACTTTGCCCCGCCCGCGCGCTGACAGACGAGCGACGGCCGCGCGCACCTTCCGCTGGATTCCAGATCCGCTTGGCGGGGCGGCGGGTGCCCCAGCTGCGCGGCCGCCGCTGTCCGCCGCGCGCCGAGTTACGCCGCGCGTAATTCAAGCGGCGCGTATCTCGCGGTCGCCCCCTCCGCTCTCCGCGGCCGAAGCCAGTGCGAGGACCTGCGGGCGGCCGTGGCCCTTCCGGCCGAGAGAGAGGGGCTTTCACGTCGCTTACCACTGAACGTCTCGAGCTTTAGGGAAGAAAAGGCACGAAATCAACGCTTATATCGAATTAAATTGATTTATTGTTAGTGATTCCGGGCGCGTCAACTACTATGGTTATTAGCCCCGTAGGTGTAGTGCGTGTTTTTCTCGGAAGGTTGCGGTGGTCTTCCCCGCTGGATGGCCAGATTCGGCGCCGACCTACCGTCGGCTAACGGGATTTTCCCCTACCAGATATCTGGCACCAGCGGGGCACCGCCCCAGCCGAGACAAGTTCTAAGTCCTCGACCGGTCTCCCGGCATACGTGGTAGTGTGGTGCTTGTTAGTATAAGTGTGAGTGTAAGGTTTTAGAATAAGACAAAGAAGAGGAAGGAATGATCGCGTGCGGTCCGTGACCCGTTTGTTAGGTAATGCTCCGGCACTCGCCTGGTGTTGATCGGAAAACCACAAAAAAACTACCGATCAGACGGGCCGGCTGCTAGAATTCTCCTCGACTGAATTCGCCCTAGCTATCCACCTGGTGTCGAAAATCCCTCCAACGTCGGGACGCACATGCCAACGACCTCCCGGTCAGAGGCACTTCAGTACATCTGTTGACGCCCTAAGCCACCTTAGCAGGTCGTTGGCCTTGGAACATCGTGTCCTGCACTCATGTTCGCGTGAGCGGGTATCTGAGAGCAATTGGTCCGAGTGTGAGAGCAGAAGCCGCCGCGCCGGCGAGAGGGACTACTCTCGCAGGCTCCTTCACGTCCTCTGGCGAGAGGGGCGGACGTCAAAGACGTAGTCTGCTCCACTCCCCAAGGCATGCCAGTCCCTTAAGCGCCCTCACCAAGAGCCGCTCGAACCAAAGCACTTCTGGGCTTTTACCGTGTTCAGAAACGGTAATAGTTTGATTTGCCAGCACAAACTGATTCCCTAGCAACTAACAGGAGCCTTGTCACAGCTGAACAAATGAGGCATTACATACGGTAATGTGGTATTTAAAGTAAATTAAACGTTAGTTCATTTTAAAATTATATTAAAAACTTATCAGTTATAATGCTAAGGAACATTCACACAAAGTGTCTACTCTTTGTAAGGAAATAGTGCAAGGGGATCATGACCACAAAAGACGCAGATAAATGAAGAATAGTGGTTTCAACAAAAACTATACGTTAGAAATAACTTTTTCGATGGGTTAATTCAAATGTTAGTGCCAGTGCTAGTAGGGACACAACAATAAATATTGAAGAATTCTGAGTCATTAAATATAAATATAATTAATTGGCAATATTTCTTCCATATGACTATTTCATTAATGCAGTGCATGAATGAAGATTTACTACGTCAGCCTAGAAATGCGGTAATGAAATATCGTTTAAAATGGCTTTCCGTGGTCTCTGACCCCGAAGGCAAGAGCTCTTTTCTCAGATCTGTCCGCTCGATCATCTGTACATGTCTGCCATTGCTAAAACGCACCATTAATTTCATCAGCTCCTTCCCCGGAATGTCACTCGCGTTCTGATTCATAATGAACAATGGACGCGTTAACTTTTACGACGACGGACAGGCGTCGAACACGTCGACGGGGCCCAAAATAAGGAAGCGGCGGCGGCGGCGATGGAATAACTTAATCGACGTCCGACGAGCGAGCGTTGGAGCAGCCATTAGCGGGAGTGGCAACGCTCTCGGCGGGTGGGCGCCAATGGAGGCGAGTGTTTCTCCGCTCGCGGCCAGTCAATGGCTTCTCCGGCCCGCCCCGCGGAGCGCGCCCTCCGCGCTGAATGGCTGAATGTGCCCATTAAGCCGCGCCAGGTGAACGACGTTCGCCGCAGCCCACGGAGAGGGACTTCGGCTGAGCGAGCGGTAGCAGTGGGGTGGAAGTGGAAGTGGAAGCGGTGGTGAATAGGTTGGGGCGTCGATCAGCGCGGGCCGGTGGTTCGCAAGTTGGTGGAGGGGAGAGGCGGCTGAAGTTACAATGCGGCGTGTGACGTGGTGCTGGAAGCGGCGCAGTGGTGGCGGGATGTGGTGAGGAGCGGCAGTGGCATGCTGGTGGCCTGGAGGGGGGGGCCGGCTGCGCGGCAGGCGGCATACTGATAGCGTGGCGAGATAGATGCTCAATGGTGGAGGAACGGTAGGCAGAATACTAGTGGGGGAATGGCGAGATATAGCGTTATGTTGGCGTGGGGGGTGGGCGTGGTTGGATGTTGCGTGATGGTTGGGGGCGGGGTGGCAGGAGGAGGCAGTCACTGGAAGCGACGTGTCGCGACGTAATTACGGTGAGATGGCGGCGGTGATGGCGCGAAAGAGAGGGGACAAATAACAGCGCTACGTGCCTCGATGTCCGTGAAGCCGCAACGGTTTCTACAGTCGCTTCAGCACACCATCAACAGCCGGAATGGGAAAGAGCACAAGGGGGATGGAGAGAAATGTTGGCGCACGGCGACGCGAGAGGCCACATAAGGCATGATATAATCGCAATAAAGGTAAAGCGATTGCAAGAGATGTGAATAGGGGGGAAACGCCGAAGAGTTGATGGCAGAAAGGTGACAACGTGGAGACGGAGGTGATTATCGATGCCAAATGTGTTGGAAGCGTGAGAGCAGAGACAGTGAAGAGGCGGTTACGGAAAACTGCGGCTCGAGCCGCTTGGGATCGGCAGCGTTGACGGTGAAGACAGCAGCACCGTTGATGGTAAAGCTGGTGGTGAATGCGAAAGATGAAGTCGCACTGGCCATTGAGTCGTCGGTGGCTTTGCGAAGGAAGCGGAGATCGCTGGAAGGTTGACGGGGCGTGGGAGAGAGGGAAGGAGAGAAAGGTCGTTCTGGCCTCTGAGCAACGAGCGGCCACAGTTCGCCGCAGCTCGGCGAGAATGTTATTAACGGAGTTCCATTATAGCTCACGTCCATTCCGACGCTTCCGAGGCCCAGAGGGCGCCGGGAGCGAATGCAGGGTAGCTCGATATGTGGCTGTCTGGTTAGATGAAAGGGGCGCCAACGAGCTGAAATACTGAATACCTCTAATCTTATTGCTTAATACAATCTCTTTCTTGAATATAATTTTAATGTATTAACTCGCGCTGGATATTTCTATTTCCACGCCGGGATGAGTTCAAAGTTAACCGCTTCGCTGAGTTCTTCAACGTTGCTTGCATCAACACAATTACTTCGCGGTGGGGTTTCTTTATTTTCCTTCTTCTCGGAGCTCAAAGAGTACACATAGATTTGTGTTTTCCTCGTTCTTTCATCTAGGTAAAAACGTCTAAAGCAAACCTATGCAAAATATACGTCTTCTTCTTTTATTAAAAGTCTGTGCTGTGGCGTGGTATAATTCACCTGGTGGCCTGGCTTGCTGGCCAGAGACGCCAGAATAGTATAATTAATTTCAAAATTAATCATTTTCAAAGGAAAATATTCGTAGCATTGCGCTGTTATTTTTGAGACAAAAAATTTATTTAATGCACTGGGATGATACACAATAATATTTTAAAATGTATTTTTTTTCAAAGAATTTAATTCTATGATGTGAACTTTACCCATCTATTTGTTGAAAAAGGAAATTAAAATAAAATCTTCTTGAAAACTAGATCCATTATATTATCCAATAATTACAAAGATTTTATTCATGTCTCTTAGAAAATGGGTCGGACATTGCTGAATTTCTGTTAACGCTCTTACAATTTCTTTCAAATTCTGGTATACTTGATGTAATGCAAGCAAATAGCACGATTCAATAAACACTCAAACAACATCAACAATTGTTAGTATTCCATTTCATAGGCATAAGTAAACACATGGATTTTATTACAAAGAACATTCTTAGTTCAACAGAAAAAATAACTACGTCATGATTTAATATAGTTTAGGCGAGTGGACCTCGTGACTCAATTAAAATATTAGCGTTTTCTCTTGGGTAACCGGCGACGTCACGTAAATGACCAACATTCAACCATCCAGTGGTTTCCTTTAGAGTTGAAAAGTCATGTGATTAATTTATTATCATTGCACGCGCACAAGTATTCATATTCAGTTTTATAATTCAATACAGGATTAGACGATTTTTGGATATTGTGTAATATAGGAGATACGCTATTTTTGAAAAAAATATCTGGCAGCATGATGGAAAAGCCACTTGGGTGTATATCAATAACTAAAACTAGGGGAAAAAATGGAAATTGAACCACGCCATTTTCGAAACAATATTTTTAATTATTATGAAGAGTTTCTTTCAATTGAAAACATTAACACTTTTTCAGTATTTAACACTTATCAACACAGGTTCAACAAAATATATTGTCTACAATTTTTAACAACATTCACAACAAATATCACTTCAAAGATAATTATTACATATTATGTCTTTAATCTGAATCCATATTGTTTTAATTATTTGTTGCATGCCAAATCTTCATCCTTATTTCAACTACTCGTACTTCTATCATGTTATAAACGAAACTACCGTCTATATGGAGATATACCAAAATTTTCCTTCCTCTCTACATCTATATCTGCTAAAGATCTTAGCGTCCGGCTTGCTGGGTCAATGGGTCACGATATAATTATAATCCTTATTACCTCTATAATGGATTATAGGATCCGCTGACTATACAGCGCAGCTGGGAATCTGAAATAGAATGATTCTATTCCTAGTTCATTTCTGTTCGGATTGACTAAATGAAAAATCACTTTCTTTTCTAAAGAACAAAATTTAACAAAGTTTATTTTTACTTTTTATCAAACAATTTAATGAATTTAAGTTAGGCCTTTGATCATGATCTCTTTCAATTTACAATTTTACACCGCGGTTAACTTATCTTTTCTTCGTTGATGTCCCTCGTAGACTTCTCAGTCGAAATATCTTGCGATCTTGCGTAGTCCAAAATTCTAACGAAATCCTCTTCTGCCCTATCCAAGCTGGTCTCAAACTATCAAAATTACCAGTCCCGATTACGTCCTATGACATAGTCCCGAACTTGATTACCACTCCGACAAAGTTCCAATTTATACTTCAATATTGCTTCCACATGAAAATATCTACGAACAGTTCAGAAGCGCGTTTCAGAGCAGAATGAAATCTTTCTGCATGATTCATCCCTCGAAGACTTCGTATTAAACTCCCTTCATTTTTTTCATAACCTTTGACCGTCTAAACTTCTCCGCCCAATCCCAAAGTTTCTACTTTCGGCATCAACCCATCTCTTAATGCATTTAGAAAAAACAAAACTACATTGTTTATTCACGGTCGTTGCTATGCTCTAGCTCCGTGATATTTCGTAATGCATGTTCCACCATATTGTCTCCAAATAAATGTTAATTTATTTTAACGTGACATATCGGTATGTCACAATATGTTATTAATGAAAACCATCAAAAAGAAAATTATTATAATTTATTTTTAATTTATATGTAATCGTTCAACTTAACCGTGTTTATAAATATTACGACGCATTAAATTCAAAGTTCTGAGAAATGTTCCAGCATAGGAGCAGAACATTTTGCATCAGCTAAAAAAATACAGACGACTCCGTTTACAGTGAACTCGGACTGTAAATTTTTTTAACAACTTTTTTATTATCTCTTCAATCCACGAAAGCGACGAGATTTGCAATACTTATAACTATCACTGAGATAGGGCATAGGCAAGCGGGGAGTTCATTTAGTCGAAGCTCCCTCTTACTTTCTTACTGTCATCTAAATTTAGTGTTTGGATTTATTTATACATATATTTTCAAATTGTGACGTTTTATTGTTTACTTTTTGTTTGTATGTTTAATAATTATTTCTATTCGATTTGCCTCCTATTAAACGTTTATGGTGGGCGTAATTTATCCTTGGGGTGTCTTGAAATGTCTTTTGCTGACAGTCCAAGATCAAATATTAAACACATTCTGTACTGGAAATGAAAAAGAGGAACCTTTCCGCCTATCCAGCAAGCCTCGCGCCGCCGGGCGCGTAGCGATATGCCGGCGAGCGCCCGTCATCCGGAGCCTCAGTTTCCGCGCGGCATGCCGGACGAAAGCGCTTCATTACGGCGGCAGCGACCTGCGCGCCGAACACGTGTTAGCCGCGGCGATGCGCGCTCCATTCCGAGCTGACTGACACGGAACCGACAAGCGCTCGGCCTGCGGCGCATCTGAATATTCATGAGCTCAAACGGGGGGGTACCTCTCGCGAGTGTTAACATTTTTCCCCCCTCCTTTCGGACGCTGTAGTGGGAGTAGTCGCTGCAGCAGGAGTGGGTCCGTGGCTATTCATATCCACAGCGAGAAGAGCGAGAGTTCGCTGCAGTGGCAATTGCGAGGAATTGAGAGGCCCTCATTACGGAATTACGGGGGATAACAGGGGCCGTGGATATACGCTAGGCGATACGTACGACGGGCTTGATGCTTGTGTGGAAATTATGCAACCGGACCTCGACGAATTGTACAGCGCACGAAAGCGACTATAAGAAAAATACACGGCACTTAAAAGCGAAGTAATTTTCGCTTAAGAAAAGTGAATGGCACCAATTGCGCCTACAAGCACGTTTTCATTAATAGATGAAATTCGTAACATTAACTTCAAAATGTTAATAACGCCAAGTTGAGAACTTGTTCGTTATCTGTTACGACACACTCTCCAGGGCAGCATCCAGTTAATGCAAATGGATGGTTTGTACCGCTGGAGTTTCACATTTCAAACTCCAACAGCAGCAATTGCGCGTATTCTCCAACGCAAATCGCTAGTCATGGCCCGCTCAACCCAATGCGAGAGCGCTGTTTTCGCCCAGCCAGCAGAGCGCGCGCGGCCGCCAAAGCGGAAAGGGCCCCGGGGGGGGGTGCTGATCCGAAGGGATTACCCCCCGCGGTCGGTGGGCAGGGGGCGCTGATCTCGCGGTGGCGCCACCCGGGCCCCGCCCCCTTCGCGCGACGCCCCCGCGACAAAGCCGCGCGCGGCGGCCCCACACTTGTAAGCAACCACGCCCCACCGCCGCCCACGCCCACAGGGCGAGGACAATACGCCCGCCCGCGCGGCGCCTCGCCCCGCCCCTCCCCGCCCCCGCTACACTCCGCGGCGCCCCGGAGAGCGGCAGTAGATTTAGCTAACTACTGCAGACAATCAATCAGCCGCGAGGCGCTGCGTCTTTGTCCGCGCCGCCGAGTAATTGGCGTCGTCTCCACGAGAGGCAGCAGCGGCGGCGGCGGAGGAGTGTCTCTGGGGCGCGCGACAGCTGCGGTGCTGTCGTGACGCGGGGGGGGAGCCCGAGACGAGCTGAAGAGGCGCGGGCGACCGTCGCGCTGCGGTGGCGGCGAGGGGAGGCGACAGCGGCGGTCGCACCGCTCCGGGACTGGCAGGCGGAGGCAGCGCGACGGAGACAAGACACAGCGCGGGGAGGTAGAACGGCGAGGCTGATGAAGACCGAAAGTGCGATGTGGATACAGCAGCGAAGAATGAAAGTGAAGAAAGAGATGCAGCATGGATGAGACGCGTAGATCCGATTTCTTTGACCTGTTTAAGTGGGGTGAAGAAATATCGTTTCTAAGGAAAGGGTAGATGAAGCTAGTACCACAGAGACGAGTCAGATGGAGGGAGAGATGGAAGGACGAGAGAAGAGCGAGAGAGAGCGATTAGAGTCGGATCACAAGATGAACCCAGCGAAGGAAGCGAAAAGAGGCCGGCGAGCGGAGCAGGCGCAACCCGGGACCGCCTGGTAGGCCGCGAGGGCCGAATGACCGAGGGCACTTAGCATGCCAGAAGCGGCGCGGTGCGGGGTGGCATTGCGCGGCGGGGTGGGGAGGCACGACGCGGGGCGGAACAGCGCGACGCGAGACGGAGCGGGGAGGAAGAGGCAGGGCGGGGCGGCGCGAATCGGGGCGGGGCGGTACGGACGGGACGGGGCAGGGCGGGGCGTGGCTGACGGCAAAGCGGACAAGGGACGAACACTTCGACGGCGACACGGCCGTCGCCGGCGATGGCGGCCGCTGTCCCCGCGGCGGCGGGCCGGGGATAATCTCGCGCCGTGGCCTCGGCTAATGGGCGGGAGGGCAGCCGGCCGGCGCGCGACTGACTCTCCGCGCTGTGGGCGAGACGCGGGGGTCGCGGGGCGCGGGTCCGCCGCCCTAGCCTTCTCGCCGGGGCAGCAGCAGCAGCAGCAGGGGCGATGCCAGCAAATCGCTCACCTCCCCTCTCGCTTAGGCCTAGCAATGGTAACAAGTACTTGAAATTTATCTAAGATTTCAAAAAGATGGGAGAAATTTACAATTTCATGAATTTTATTTCATTAATTATTTCATGAAAATTATTTCATAAATATACAAGGGAGAATTGGCAGTAGAAAGAGGAGAAAAAAGAAGAACGAGGAGAAATGAAGGGAAAGGGAAACAAACACAACAATAGCAACAAGGAGAAGGACACATTTGTTCTTCAGATAGTCTTCACCAGCAAAATCAGAGACGGTTTCCTTCGTAAAAATGCAGAAATAAATAATTTTTGACGAATGGAAAATAATTAATTTTGCATGAATACTTCGTCTTTAATTGATTGGTATGGCCCAAATTTATGATTAATATTGGCTGTAATGTCATAAACGAAATATTAATTGAAAGCTTATGTTGACACACTACTTCGCGGATAAACACGGTTTAAGTACATTGTATATTCTTTATTATAGTGCGTGTTTTCACGAAACCGTTGATAAATTAGACCAATTTCCTTTACAAAATAAATACATGTCGTGGTGATGTGAACAATAACATAATAGATATGTGCCTACGTGTCTATACGAATATTCTCCATTTCTCAAAAACCACATAAACGATATAGAACGTTTTCTACAAAGATTACCATAAAACATATTTTAAATTAACCTCATGTAAATATTTATATGAATTACAAGAACACTACATGTTACATATACCTTAGTAGAGGCAATATACTGAATACAAAACCAGACGTGTAACTAATTATCATTTTAAGTTATATTTATCACACTAAACGTATTTATTATCCTCAATTTGTTAAAATACACTTGAAAATGGCATCACAACACTTATATTTGTGTTGCAGTTTTTCCGAGCAACGAGCAAACCATTATCCACAACACAAGTCGGCAAAAAAGCGCCATCACGACTTCCTAAAATAATTTGGGCACGCCCACCTAAATGAAAACGCACCGTTTAGCCGACCCATTTCCCAGCGAGCGCGCCGCAGTGCCGACACCACTTTCCGACGCGCTGCCCCGCAGCGACCGAGCGGCGCGCGGGGCGTGCGACACGCACACACCGCGCGCGCCGCGCCAGCGCCCGCATTCGAGAGGACCCCCCCCCCCGCGGGAAAGGCCCCCTTCCTAACAGGATATACACGCGTCGCCCGGCGCGCTAATGTATGTGAATGCGGCGGCGGCGGTGATGAAACTGCGATGCGGACGGGGGCTGGTGCGCCATTCAGGGGGCGGGGTGATGGGTTCGGGAGAGATGCGATGAAGTGGGGCATGGGTGGGGGAAGGGAGGAACTGAGATTTGTAGTGGTGAGGGAGGTTGGCAAGTCGGCGGGGAAAAAAGGTAAGTTGAAAAAGGGGGATACAGAGGTTAGCACAATTTGGGTATGAGACTAGGTCGCAAGTGTGTGTGTCTGTGAGTGAGTGTGTGAGGGGGTGGGTGCGACTCAAAAGGCAACGTTTCGTGACTCGAACTACGACATAGGGACATGGAGGAACTGATAATTGTAGCGGTCTGAGTGAGGAAATGGGAGAGAGAGAGGGGGGAGAGGAGACTGATTAGCAGTCGGTCGGAAGAAGATCGGGCAAAAAGGATCATAAATGGGTGAGTGGGCAACTAACTTGCGCGGGGCTACTTTCACTTAGAAGATGAGTTGGTTCTCGCTGACTCTCCAGAGCAACGATAGGAGGAGAATGAATGGTTGCTGAGAGCAGTAAGGGTCGGTGGAAGGGTGAGGTCGAGGTAAAGCGAAAGGGAAAAGAAGAAGGTGTATAAACTACAGGAAGGTGAATAAGGGACAATCGTAGAGAGAGCGGTAGATAGATGGGTTGTTGGGATTGTGGGCGGCTAGCCGGCAGCGGGCAGACAGACAGCCTACGCGCGGGTGAACACTGCATAGGGCCGGCCCGTTTCGTACGGCCACAAAGCCAAAAGGAAATGGCGGCTTCCCCGAATTTACAGCCTGGCGCCCGAGGGTCAGCATGACGATAAAAGAGCAGAAGGATGAACTTTGATATACAGTGAAATTCGCGATGAGATAGAGCAAGGACTGAGAAATTGAAGCCAGTGAGCAAAGGTTCCACAAAATAACACATAAAGCAGGTGCAATTTCACAGGTAAATGACATATTTAAAAAATATAAAATTCAATTATTTTTGATTGAGAATTATCTGAAGTTCCCTGCATTGCAGGTTATTTATTAATCATAATTATTCTGTTCAATTGGCTCATCCTGCCCTCTCTACCTCACCATGCTTCTTACAATTACCTTTGCTGCCACCATCGTTGTTAGGGACAGCTATAAACTGATGCTGTCTTGATTACTCCCGGCAATGTTCCATATTGCGCTTTTGAAATGAATCAAAATACAATTAGTAGGATGTTTGATGGGCTTTCAGAAACGTTTGACTTAGGAGAATTTACTCACTGCTTTCGAGATACTGAGAAACGGAAAAGCACACATTTACCTATTGCTCTAATGTGTAGGAAAGGGGGATTCGAGTAATTTTTAAGAAATCTCAAAGACTGTAACATTTCTCATTTTCAAGCTCACATGTACAAAACTTCATTAGGTTTGGAATAAAACTGATTTGTGTAAAAAAAAAACAAATACGTTATATACGTCTCTATATAAGACAAATAATAATTTGAAAAAAAAAGAAGCCTCAGTAACGCTCGACAAAACACATCTTTTCATGAATATCGCAAAGAAATAGGTTCAGCCTTTTTAAGAGATTACGGCGGACAAACCGATAGACACAAATTGTTATGAGACATGAATATTTTTTATATCGTCTACATAAGTATATGATACAAAAAAGCAGTTATTTGATATCACAGGCAGATAATTTTATTTAGACAAGTACGTCTAAAAAAGCTTTTCAAAAAATACCTAAGGTAATTTGCGCACCTTCTGTAATTGAAGACTTCACAACAACGAGTAAAGAGGCAATTATTTTACGAAGGACCAGAAGAGTTTTTACAATGTTGAATGGAAGAGCGCAAAGTAAATGGTGATATAAAATATGTATTTTAATCAAACCAATTTCTACTTCATTATTTCTTCTGACTCAAATTTCAACAAGGAAAGTTTCGGGCGAGAACTTGTTACCTGGTACTTCAAAATTCGTGAATACAAACTAAGTTTAATCTTCGCCGAGTTTCCGTCAGTCAAAGGAAGAGAACAATTTCCACCAAGCTTCGAAATAAGCTCGAGCCGATTCTTTTCAAAATAGTCAAACGGAACTTTAAGTAACATCTGAGATTCAGAAAATAGATCGTAAGCAAACGAGAAGGAAAAAACAAATTGTTTTAATGCCAAGAAATGCAAACCACAATTAGTATCTAAGTAAAAGTAAAAGGGATTACTTTGTCCCTGTAGTATCGATTCTTCAAGGTCTCATCACTAGTGAAGCAAGCCTTCTCTCAAAATAGTTATAATTCTCCCCACTACGTTTGGGACAGAGTAATTTGTTTTACAGTAAATCATTGCGGCAGATCACTCGACGAGAGTTCGAATTCTGGTTTGATATGAGTGTTTATACAGTATATCAGTACAACAGGGCCTAACGTTTCGTTGCCCCTGTGTCTATCTACAAATATGAAAGAGAGTAGTCAGTTGTTTAAGACCCACTCCACTTGGGTGACCTAAGAAAATGGCTACGATGGGGAAAAGGAACGAAGAGGTTCGTATAAACAGGAAACAAATCATGGATCATGTTATTGTCGCAACATTGTGGAGTGTGGAAATAACTCTACCATGTCGAAGTTAATAGAAGTTGGATCGCGAGGGAGTCGGCAGGTGAAGCTATTCCATTAGAACTGCGTTTGAACGCAGCTCGCAGAGGGGGCTCCAGATTGCTTCGCTGGGAAGTCAATTTCGAGATCTCGGGAGAACCCGACGTCAAAGGAGGCGTTACATGGCAAGGCGCAACACACGCCCACGAACGCGCACACATTCACCAACCCACTCACACACACACACATACACTGTGTAGGTGGTGTCTGATCCCAACGCACAAGCAAATACCAACAGTAAGGACGCCCGTTGGGAGGCATGTCTGCTCGCTCACGTGGTAAGAAATCGCTACGGGAATTATGAGTTATTCTGGCAACGTACTTTTGGTATTTCAGTCAAAGAAAGGCACGCCACTTTCTGCTTACATCGTTTATATAGAAACGTCTTCATTGGTTCACTCAAGAGTATTTTTTTACAATATATTTTAAACCAATTAACACTCTCACTATAGGTTGTTAAAGAGTCAAAAAATACAGAAAACAAGTGAGTTCAAACTGGGAGGAATTCATTAAATGTACGGATAAAGCATGCTTTCGTGAGTCTTTACAAACGTGCCAAATAATGCATTCCACAAGACAGTACACAATTGTTCCTACGCTGATTTGATAAAAACGTTTCGTAAGTGTACGAAAACCCTCAAACTTACTTCATGCCTAATATTATCATTACCTTTAGTTTCCACTTGCCTCTTTAAATGCAAAACAGACAAGCAAGCCAATTGTAACATGAAACGAAAAAATAATGAACGATGAAACAAAATGAATTATATGTTGGAAACGCCGAAAACTTCATTAAACGACAAATCCGAGACACTTACAATATGTAGTATGTTTTCAAATATTGTTGCGAATTCTATTTTAATCATTCAGAACTACAAAAAAACCTTACATTTCAGACTCAATGAATGCTCACAAAATATACTAAAATATATTTACTCTGATTTAAGAATTTTGAAACTTCCTCAAATTTATTTTAACACTTTTATTATTTCCAGGATTTCTAGGTCTTTGGTCGACCTGCGATATGGTACATGTCGCGACATGCAACCAACCGTGTTCTCCACAAGGCGCCACAAATATTTAACGCGTGCATTATTTAACGCGTGCATCACCCCGCTGTGACCACTTTCCACGGAGTGAGATAGAGGCGGCCGAGGTGGAAGTGGCGGGGGAAGTGGAGGAAGTGGAAATCGCGGTGGTGGAAGTGCGGAACGAGAGGCAGCGGGGGAAAGGCCATAGAAGGCACCGTATGGCGACAGCGGAGGCGGCGGTGAGGCGGAGAGGTGGCAGCAATGACGGGAGGCGAGGATGGACCAACAATTAGAACGCCTGCAGATGCGGAGGTTGAGGTTGAGATGGAACAACAATGAGAGCGCCTGCAGATGCGGAGGTTGAGGTTGAGATGGAACAACAATGAGAGCGCCTGCAGATGTTGAGATGGAACAACAATGAGAGCGCCTGCAGATGCGGAGGTTGAGGTTGAGATGGAGTCGGCGGAGGCAGAGGCGGGGTGGGAAGCGGGAGACGGCAGCAGAAGCGGAGTTGAAGCGGCGTCGACAGGGGCTGGAGCAGGGGGTGAGATGGGGTGGAACGGGGCATCAGGTGGGGACGTGTGGCGGCCGCCAGGGCGGTGGCAGCGCGGAGGCGGCGGAGAAAGCGGGACGGCAGCTGCGACGCGGCCTGGCGGCGGCTAGCATCGGCGGCAGCTGTGTCGGTTTCAAAGCGCGCGTCCTCCGTGCATCATTGATGTCGCGTAACTTTACGACGGAGCTACTGCACTCAGGGCGGACCAGCCGCGGCCCGCGCCGGTCGCGTAGCGCATGGCCACGCGAGGCGGCTGTTGTGCAAGTGCCGCAGACGCAGTGACGGCTGCGCAGGATGGCAATGCGAGAAGCTTCGGTGTTGGGGTGAATAGGACCCAGCTTTGCTAAGAGCACTATTAATGCTGGTAATACTCTGATTGCAAGGACGCGGCAGAAAAGCAAATTATGTTGCTGGCTATACGTTGTGATTGATTTTTTCGTGTTTCCGGGAACGTCAACTGCTTTGGTCGGTATTCCCGTAGTGTGGTGCATGCTTTTTCTCGGAGATGGCGGTGATCTTCCCCGCTGGATGGCGGATCCACGCCGACCTACCGTCGGCTAGTGGGTTTCCCTAACCAGGACTCTCCCACCAGCGGGGCACCGCCCCAGTCGGGACAAGCTCTAAGCTCTCGACCGGTCTCCGGAATATCTGGTAGTGCATGTTAGTGTATGTGTCGTGTAAGGGTGAGGATAGAACAAGGTAGAGGAAGGACAGATCGTGCGCCGTCCGTGGCCCGTTTGGTAGGTACTGCTCCGGCATTTGCCTGGTGTTGATCGGAGAAACCACGGAAAACTACCGATCAGAGCACCCAGCCGCTAGTATTCTCCTCCAGATAGCGACTGAATTCGACCTAGCTGAAAAGCTAGTGTCGAAAATCCTGCCGCCGTCAGGACTCAAACCTCGGATCTCCCGGTCAGAGGCGCTGCAGTGACATCAGTTCAGAGTGTAGGTATATACTTTGTGTTTGTTGCGCATTTTTCATTCAAAAAATATTTTTAGTGTAGAAGCTATAGGCACACATATCAATTTAAAGTGACTGAAAGAACGTGCTTTGTATACTGCAATGAGTGTGTGTCAAAATTATTAAAACTCGTTTATTTCAATTTTGGTAATTATTCATTGATATCAAAACAACTGTTTTGCAGATAACGATAAGCTGATATTGAAAACAAAATAAGCAAGTAATGAAATAACAGATACACCGTAATGTTATCGCGACCGCGAAAGTGCTGGCCGTGACTACTCCACTCAATCCGCGAGGAGCAGGTTTGTCGGTCCCTGGAACGCCGGGGCTGGCGCGGGGCCGTGGCGCAGAAGGCGCCCGGGGGGGGGGCGCACACGCTGCCCCGTCGTAAAGCGCACGCGCCCTTTTGCCCCTCCCCCGCCCCCGCCCCACCCCCATCTCTGCCGCCGGAACGACGTTCCTCCGGCGCTGCTCGCGGGCTTTGATGTTGCAAACCTTCTGGAATCTTGTGCCAAAGCAACGTCAGGAGCCGCGCCGCACCGCGCGCCACACTCCGGGCGTTTCCCGAAATGCGCCCGCGGGCCGCTCGCGACAGACCGACGGGCGGCAAAGAGCCACGCCCCCTTCTGCGAACACGCATAGCCAGGTGGAAGGGAGACCGTTGGCTGTCACGGCGCACAAGTCGCCCAGCGGTAGAAACGCATTGGGTGCAGTTAATGATTGTTGATGCAGGAGGAAATCAGGGAAATTTAAAAAACAAAACAAAAACAAACTGTAACCTTTGATGGGTTGTGTGACAAGCAAAGCTACAAAATACGTGCCTGCGTGCCCAGTTCATTCCACATGTTACGAACCACGTACGTCAATGTACCGTTTGCTGAAGTGTTCAGGAACAAACGCATCTTTCTGGGCGTTTTTTTCTCAGATATACAGTATGTTTTAATACTATCTTAATAGTTTGGCATACACGCTAATCGAAGAATAATTTTTTGAAAAAATATCTATTTTAATTTTGTATGTGTTATGACAAAATAAACGCGAAAGGAATTGAAGTAGCTTGAGCCCTTGTTTTTTCCTCACATGAAAATAAATTTCAAAATCCACAACAATAATTTTAAAAATTTTCATTAAGTGAGCATTTTTGAAACTCAAAAAAGTTAAACGAAAACCAAACGATTCAATTACCTCAATTAACATCAAATGTTAGCATGGAATTCTACAGAAAATAACAGAGGTAACTAATAATGTCACGCGATTCCGAATGAACGACTCAGTAATTAAACGTTCAAACGTCGAAACATATTGCGTTACCGCAGTGATTATCCACCTCGATATATGAGCACAGTACAGCAGATGGAGAACTTTGATGGGGAAATAGACTTCATTCATAAAGCCTCTATGCACAGAACGGAATCATTCGATTTCAACGTTTATATCATATAACACAGCATACAATCATAATTTGTCGAGCATTTTGATTGTTATGAGCTTTTACGGAGATAAATAACACGAAGATTTAAATAACCCTAAGAAAACTATTTAAAAGAACTGAAAGTAATTTTCTTCCAAATATGAAATAATATTAATGCTCTTAGCAACAAGTATCCCAGGCAGTGACACATCCAACCAATAATAGGAAGCATAAAAAGTAAGTAAAAAATAGCAAGTAACAAAAACCCTTATCAAACTAAAAGTTATTACAATATCAGATATTTCTTTTTCTGAAGTACCACTTCTACTTTCATACGGACTTACTTCAACAGCTTCGATTATTGTAAGTGTAATCGTAAACTAAAACGAAGGTAAAATTCATTCCAACTCATTTTCCATTTGCGAACTGCAGAGAGATTGAAAATCCATTAATCCAACGGAACTGCGCAGCATTCAGTGATTCATAATATGGCCAAGTTTCTGCCTTTTGAGAATTATTCAAGAAATTACCATATCAATTTTGAGCGCAAATACTTTCGACATCGAGACTGGCGGAACCGTCACGAGCATAAATTCCACTCGATTGACGATTTTATGCGGAGGGCGAGGAAAGGGGGTCGGATGAAATTGGTTATGATCACAGAAGGCGAAAACTCAGTCCAAATTTCACATTCGTACTTATTTCTTACGATGACGCCTGTGAAAGATCGGAGGTAGGAAAAAAGACACAGGTAAATCATCAGGGAAGTTTGCGCAGTAGCGACGGAGAGAAAACGTAAGAAGAGCGATCTTATTTTTCTGGGGAGAATACGTATACATTAGAAGTTGAAGGATATCAACACGATCATCAACTAAGGAATATGTTGCTACGAGGGACGGGAAGTTCACTTATTTCCTTGAACAAATTTTCCTGACTTTTTCCGTTTTTTGAGTGATTTTTTTTAATTCACAGATAAGATTTGTATTATATTTCAGCCATTAAAAAAATTTCAAGCAAGCCTGATACTAATTTGTCAAATATAATTAATTAGAAAATCAAAACAAATACAAATTAGGTCACTTTTTTTGTTGGACTAATTTCTTTAAGGAATAATATTTAGTTTTATATTTATCTCAAAATTCTCCTAGGCTTCTAACGATAGTTCTCTAAATTTCCTGCTTTTTCTCTAACGTTTCCAGAGAACAAATTCTGATTTTCCCGTTTTCCGTAAGTGCCACCCGTTCTACTACGTTTAGGGCAGGCAGCATCTTTCCGATCAGGAAAACATTGATGGTTTCACAAATGATGATCTTCCGTGAACATGCGCATTACAGTAACCAGAGCTATCACAACCAGACGACGACTTTCTCGCACAGTATCAAACGACACGAAATCAAATAACGCACCAACAGAGCGGGCTAGTACGAGAGGAAGCTTGGGCAAAGCTTCCGGCGGAGGTGGGGTTGAGCCGACAGCCCAAGGAGGCGCAGCGGATTCGGGAGCGGCGCGGCGCGCGCTCCGTCGAGCCAAGATAAATATGAATATGAAATTGGATCTTCCGCGCCGTCATTGTCTCCAGCTGCGTACACTCTGCCCCGCCATGCTCCCTCAGACGCCCCGCGCCGCCGCCTTAAAGATCAATGCCTGGCGGCCGCGAAACGAGTTTCTGAAGACCTCCGATTTCCGCCATGAGCTCGCGCTGCCCGCGACGACGGAGCGGGGAGGGGCGGGCGGGGCGACGGGGCGCGCCGCAGGGGACGGCCAAAGCAAACCTCCCCCACGTGCTCCGAGGAGACGTTCGCTCGGTAAGGGCGATGGAATTTGAGGAATTTGGGGTGGTTCGGAGACGAAAGAAATGTATTTCTTTAAGGTCTTGAGAGAAAGGAACTCGTATATTTCAATCACGAGAGAACTGCATTGGAATGTTGACATTGTTTAATATTTATTTGCAGTGGGTCTCGTTCACTAATACCACTGGTGTGCACTGCTCAAAAGATAAAATTGTTTTCTTTCAGAAAAAGAAAAAAAAAACACACGGAGCCATTTCAATATTTCTTACAATAAAATTATATTGGAAGGCAAGTTAACGGGGCTTGGTCATAGGTAAACACGAACTATAAGTTAGTTGTTTGAAGAAATACTTCGTGTTTACTTATGACCAAGCCCCGTTAACTTGCCTTCCAATATTTCATCAATTGGTCGTGAAGGATTCTTCAATAAAGTTATATTATTACAAAGAAACATTTACAATTAATTGATTTTCCATTTAAAATTTTTGAAAAATATTGTATCTGACGCTTTCGAGATTTTCATCGTTATGATTAGAGAACAAAGCAATTCCGTAACTACATATTTTGTCTGGCGAGCTCACCAAAAAACAGTCAAACTAATGTAAAAGTACACGGAGCAAATCACCCCTTCAAAGACACAAAAACAATTACTGCGGATAAGCACCTCGCCCTGGAAATCTGCCGCGTCGAGGTCCCATCGACGTTCGTTAGTGCGGCACAACGAGGCGTCAATTAGTTGCGAGTTAATAATTAGAAAGCTTCGGCGCCCGCGCACACAGAGCTGGAACTCGTTACGCGACTTTCAGCGCAAATTACCAACTGCGGACGGAATCTCCCGAGCTGAGCCGCGGAGGAGCATATAACTCCTCGGCGTCCAACTTCTCAAGGGCGCCGGTCGCGACGGGCGGGGCGGTGAGAGGCGGGGAGGGGCGGGGCGGGGCGGGGCGGGGCGAGGGGGGCGGGGCGGGGCGGGTCGCGACGGAGCGGGGCGGGAATGGGCGGGACGAGGCGAGGCGGAGGCGGGCGGGGCGGGGCGCGACGGGGCCGGGAGGGGCGGGAAAGGGCGGGGAAGACTAGGGTTTGACGACGCGTCCTTGGGTTGGCCATCGCCCGGGAGTGCGGTTGACAGAACGCGGGTCTGTACACACTGAACTGGCGTCTGCGCGGAATGGGACGAGAAACTCCTACTTCAGTTCATTCACACCCTCAGTCTACAGTCTTCAGTAATGCTTCTGCACTATATTACTCAAAAAACAACTAAAAGGGCTTTTTTTCTTCTCGACGATGAGAAATATGAAATGAAACTAATTTAGCAGAGGATGTTTTTGTAGAGCCTAACCAAAGAATCTGATGAAAAACTCCGAACTTGTCATACCAGTGTCACATTGTTTTTCGTACATAAATAGCTGTCTATGATAATTTCTGAATCAGTCACGGATTAACATAAGTGACACTGAATGAATTTCGGAGATAAAGTATTTAATGGAAGAAATAAATATATGGGCATAAACTATACTAATGAAAAACTATATTTCTTTCACTGCTGTTTCGGGTCGCCATCTCTTTAAAATCACATTTTTCACGCTCCTGGTTTTAAACATTGTTCTTACATTGAAGCTGTTGATTTTTTTTACATTAATACTGAGACAATGTAAATAAAGAGCAAGCAAAGTAATATTTTGAAAAGTAGTTCACAACAGAACGAACATATACTGCGATCTTTATTAATCTGCCTGTGAAGTAAATGAGCTGTTCGGTGTCATCCAATCGGAAGGTTGAACACCAACGTAGTGACGTTAAGCTTCCGATTGGATGGCACCGTAACAGCTGATGACGCGTCAGACGCAGCAAAATAAAAAACCGCAGTATAGGACTTCAAATTAAATAGTAATATTATGCTAACAGGGTTAACGTTATCGACATACACGCGGGAAACAAAAACCTTCTGGGCCTATTGTAAGTTAGTGCTATTTTGTGGCCAGGTGTTCATCCCTCCCACCGCCGCTGTCGGCCGGTCCTCGGCTCATGGGTTCACCGCCCGGACGCAGGCAGATCTCTCGAAGAGACAAGGGGGTGGGGCGCAGGGAGGGGGGGGAAGCGCGCATGGGAGGGGAGAGGGAGCGGGCTGCGCGTGGCAGGCGCTGCGCCAACTTCTGACACTTGCCGCCACCTGCCTCGGCGCACGCCAGCAGGGGCGGGGGCAGGGCGCTGACGGAGCGGTCGGCGGCGGAGACAGCGAAAGCGTCGGATGCGGACGCCCGCAACCACGACAACGGTGGAAACCCAGGAAACGGCGGGAATGAGATGGCGTCGCTAACGCTGCTACTGGCAGTAAGCTAGTGCTGAGGTGACTGACGGACGGCTCTGACGTATTACACGTGCACCTAACGCTGATGAGGTGCGCCAGCAACGACGGTGTTGCCGGAACGGCAGTGGCTGCAGTAGAACACGCTCTTGGACAAACAAAGGGCGGTAGCTCGGTCGCCTGAGTATTGACACGCAAACGTTGCGGCGACGGGGGCGTAAACGCATTGTACCACGGAGCAATATACTGATTTCGGCGTTAAGCTGTATGAGGGGAGAGTGTTTCTGACAGGTAGGATAACAGAGGTCTTTCGCTCCCTATAGTAATGGCTGCAGAAATAGGTTCCAGACAACGACGTAATTGTGAGATAGCCTCACAGGTTACGAAAATTGATATTCGATATAGCACAGGTATACGTCATCCAAAATTCAAGAGTTTGACACTTGTCTCTATGGAAAACGAGGTGCGAGATGGCAAACCCTCCTGAATGTAATCCACTTCAACAACTATCGTATGACAGTTTGAAAAACTCAGCCTTGAGAATATTATCCTTGTATCAAATGACAGGACCGGTATTAATGTTGCAAAGCTCAGTAAATACCTATCGCAGAATTCCGAGAAGCCTGACAGCCCAACACCGGCTCACAAATATATATTGCATGCTCCTACGTCAAAATAAACGAGTTGACAGGTTTATCTCTTTCTCGACATTCGAAACGTGATTACGAGGGTCTCACAAAATGTAATACGTTGTTTACAGTTTCCTGCCGCACGCTTAACCCGCGAAGGGAAATTTCCGGTGGCGATAGCCTTCTCGGAAGGCAGCACTCCGACACGCGCCAAAGGGTGAACCACGCGCCGAGCGACGGAGATGGAGAAGCAACGCGGAGAAAGGGAATGACAGCACAGCACAGCGACAGGTGGGAGGCGGGGGCGTGGGTGGCGATGCCACGTTGGAGGGGCGCGGATGCAGAATCAGATGAGAACGCAGTGTATGGTGAAACAAAGGGCAAGTGGCCGGGATGATGAATACACCCAAGGTGTAGACGGATAACGTCACATGATCAACTTGATTTCTGGAAATTTACCATTGAAAGGCATTCTCGGAAGTGAGAGAAATACCAATCGGGAGACCGTCCCCCAGCCACCGAATGGTGGAATCGAAGTAACGAGGAGGAAACGGAATGAGAGGCTTCGCAGTGACATAGGCAGTGCACACTTTGGTGTCCACTATTGTGGACAGCACCGAGGTGGAGACAGACGCGTTTGTGGCCCAAAAGGATGGGATCATCGGGAGCGACACTGCAGCCGGGAAGAGATAGTTGCGGCACTCGTCGCCGACACCTGGCCCGCTGGCAGTTGCGACGGCAGCGGCGGTCCAGACAACGAATGAGCCGTACGTGTAGGGATACGACACATGATCAAATTGATTTCGGGAAACTTACGGCTGAAAGGCCTTCTCGGAAGAAAGCGAAATACCAATCGCGAGACCGTCAACCAGCCACCGAGTGGTGGAATCACGAGGAGGAAACGGAATGACAACACGGCTTCGCAGTGACACAGGCGGTGCACACTATGGTGTCCACTATGGTGGACAGCACCGAGGTGGAGACAGACGCGCTTGTGGCCCAGAAGGACGGGACCATCGGGAGCGACACTGCAGCCGGGAAGACGAAGTTGGGACAGTCGTCGTCGACACCCTGCCCGCTGGCAGTTGCGGCGGCGGCCGGCGGCGTCTGCGGCGGCGCCACGTCCGCGTCAACGAAGACGGATGCCGGTCCTCGCGCGGTTATCCGCCGGCTTTTTGTCCTCGTTTGTCGCCGCGAGCTGACAGCCTGCGCGCCGTCGCGGCCGCGATTCCGCTTGACGCCTGGCGCAGCCGGACTTTCCACGCGACAGGCGCGCGTCCGCGCCGCTGTGCGACCTGTCACAGCCCGCGCGGCCCCGCCCCCTCCCCGCGGGCGTTAATTCTCCCTGGGGCGACACCTGCTGCGCGGATCCCCGGACAACTGTCCGGCAGTTTTTGGAGTTGGACGCGAGGGAAAATCGTTACACACGGCCAGGGGGACCTGTATTTCTCCATGAATTTCGGACAGGAAATGAGTGAAGGAGAGAGAGTTGCTGAGCTTTGCGGTAGTCCAATAAAACGAAACGAAAAATACGTTGCGCTCGTTTAATTCAATTCCATGTAAGTTTTCTCGGAATATATATGAAATCGCTTTGGGGAGATGAGTCTGTCGTCAACACAGTTCACAGTATATATTTTATCAGGCCGCTACACTAGGATTCCAAGAAAGTTTTCGACGTGATGGCGTCTGCAATTAATCGTTGTACAACTTTCAGGAACACCCACACAGGTTTGACTTTATTAAACTGTTTCAATTATACAACAAAGCTCAACCCACAGTGAATAAACTCGTTGCGTCAAACAAAAATAACGTCGACAAAGCGGCGCTACCCCAAACAAGCGTGCAAACACGTCATCCACAACTGCTTGGCGGCCAGCGACCCAGGGCATTCGCGGGCTAACGAAGCTCATAACAGGCGCATGACCGCGTGCGCAACCTCTCCGCTAACGAGCGCGTTTCTTGCGCGGGCGGCGGCGCGCGAGACCCAATTAACGAAAACCGATCTCAATCAGAGGCGGCCGCGAGAGGGCCGCGCGCGGGATCCTCGCGGCTGAGCCCGCAACGCGAACCCCATCATCCCCCCCTCCCGCTCCCTCATGACTCTGCCTCACTGCTCTCCGTTCCCGCTTCCCACTTCTGCCCCGACCGGGAGCGGTAGCTCAGTGCATCAACTGATGTCACTGCAGCGCCTCTGACCGGGAGGTCCTAGGTTACACTCCCCACGGCGGCGGATTTTCGACACTAGCTTTTCAGCTAGGGCGAATTCAGTCGCTGTCTGGGGGAGGAATTCTAGCGGCCGGCTGCTCTGGTCGGTAGTTTCTGTGGTTTCTCCGATCAACACCAGCAGTTCCTACCAAACGGGCCACGGACCGCGCGCGATCTGTCCTTCCCATTCCTTGTCATATCCTCTCCCCTTACACACACACACACACACACACACACTTACACTAACATGCACTACACTACCACATATTCCGGGAGACCCGGTCGGGAGCTTAGAGATTGTCCCGGCTGGAGCGGTGCCCGCTGGTGGGAGAGTCCTGGTTAGGGGGAAACCTCGCTAGCCGACGGTAGGTCGGCGCCGGATCTCGCCATCCAGCGGGGAAGATCACCGCCATCTCTCGAGAAGAAAACATGCACTACACTAACGAGAATAATGACCAGAGCAGTTGACGCTCCCGGGAACATGAATAAATCAATCACTCCTGCCCTGACCCGCCACGCCCATCGCTTGCCACTAGGCACGCTACGCGCTTTTCACCCCTGGCCCATGCCCGCAGTTCGGTCACTGTGACAGCGCCTCACGCTTCCCAACTCTCGGTTCAGCTTCCTCCTCCCCCTCCCCGCCATCTCTCTCCCTGGTTCACACCGCGCGTCGTGATGTTGCTCCCCAGGCGCACTAAGCATTCCTTGCCACCTCCCGGCCGCTTTGGGACCTCCCCCCCTCCCTTCCCCCCCCAGCCACGCCCAACCCCTGCCCCCCCGCTGTCACCATCAACAACTCCCCCCGTCATCCCGCCGCCTGAAGCACACTCCCATCTCATCCTCGCTCCCACCCTTCACCATCACCGTCGCCTGCTTGGCCTGAGAGCGCGCCAGCTGCTACACCAGGAATGCGCTGGCTCTATTCCCTTAGGAAACGACATCAAAAGTGGTTGCGTAAATACACAACGTATAGAACCAAACCTATTCATCATCGCGTAGGAAAATGGAAATTATTGCTATTTCGAAGCAAGTGTAATCAAATTTAAACGTCGTTCAGAATCGTTCATTCTTATTATTGGTTAATAAATTATACTCCGGTAAACTGCGGTAGAAGTGGAAAAACAATTTGCCGTTGCCCTTCAAAATGGGTAGACGCAAATCCAGTGTCATTGCTGCTGGATTCTCCGAAGGGCATTATGACTTTAATCTTTTTATACTCAAGCATACAACATGATTCGCATCACTAACCTTTTCGATGCACAAATTAAGCCCCAACCATTTCATTCCGAAATATAATGACCTTTTAGATCAGAAAATCCATAATTCACATGCCTTCCAAAGGGAAGTAAACTCTCTATGTCCCACGCCATACATTTACACTATATAAAAAAAGTCAAGCCGTAAAGGTGTCTATGAGCAATATTGACCTTACGTAGTGAAAACAACATATCGATTTCCAGTTTGCGCTATAGAAACAGTCGAACCGCCGAGTCGCAAAACCATAAACAAGCGCAACAAAATTACTTATTGACTTCCATGTAAAATGTGAGATCTCTACGGAACAGGCTACGACTCTCAGCCACAATGCTGTCGATATTAACATTGAAAACGACAAAAAACAGCAATGCGAAACCATAAAATAGAACAAAAACCATAAATATTCATGTAATAATAAACCACTCGGTTGTGTTCTGAAGACAAGAGGAAATTCCCCAATCGTCATCCATTCACTACAGCGACCTCCAGGCGCGCAAAGCGCGGGATATCCGTCAGCTCATTCCCCGCGAGGAACATCCGCTCGCGCTCTCGTTTGCGCATTAACTAAACAGAGCTCAGCGCCGGCACACGCGGGTCTCTAGGCGGTGTTTGCGGCAAGAACGAAATTACTCCGGCGACGCGCCCGCAATTGCCGCGTTATTCGACGCGAAGCGCTACCGCGAAGAGACGGTTTCCGCCGCGGCGCAGCGCTCCTTTCCATTCCACAACGCGACGCGACGGATTATCCGTGTTCTGCATTAAAAACTACTTCCCCCAACGCCCACGATGTGCTTCACGTAGTTTATGAACACATTACTACTAGCGTAAATTACAAAAGTCGTACCGGGAGCGGTAGCTCAGTGCATTAACTGATGCGCCTCTGACCGGGAGGTCCTAGGTTCCCACTCCCCACGGCGGCAGGATTTTCGACACTAGCTTTTCAACGAGGTCGAATTCAGTCGCTGTCTGGAGGAGAATTCTAGCGGCCGGTTGCTCTGATCGGTAGTTTTCCGTGGTTTCTTCGATCAACACCAGGCGATGCCGGAGCAGTACCCTACCAAACGGGCCACGGACCGCGCGCGATCTTTCCTTCCTCTTCCTTGTCCTATCCTCTCCCCTTACACACACACTTACACTAACATGCATTACACTACCACATATTCCGGGAGACCGGTCGGGAGCTTAGAGCTTGTCCCGGCTGGGGCAGTGCCCCGCTGGTGGGAGAGTCTTGGTTAGGGAAATCCTCACCTAGCGGACGGTAGGTCGGCGCCGGATCTCGCCATCCAGCGGGAGAAGATCACCGCTGTCTTTCGAGAAAAAAAGCATGCACTACACTAACGGGACTAATGACCAAAGCAGTTGACGTGCCCGGAAACACGAAAAAATCAATCAATTACACAAACGTCGTGACGTGTCGTTTGTCAAGGACAAGATTCGTAACTAACACATTTATTGCTGTTTATAATATTTTCCATATAATTCACCAAAACAACGGGTAATATGATTTAGAGATAAAAATAATGGTTTAACTCAGGAACGCAAATTGGAAAAAGAAACATTCAAATACGCAATTGAAACTTGAATGGTTAAAAGGATATGTTTTATGATGTAAGTAACATAATACTCTCGTATCACTGTTTCTAAAATACGTAGGTAAAAGAATAACAAAAGCAATGGAAAAGTTCTAATTATTGTTATAAGATAATTAGTTGCATGTCTTGAAAATAGAATTTGTAAATTATGTATACTCCGCCATACGATTCGTGTAATTTCATCAATCTTACTGCTTTGCAGTAAACCTCAGAGAATTCATCATAATATTATATTAAAAAAATAAAAATAAAAATAATTAAAAACGTCTTGAACTAAATACAGCTTGCGATTTAGAAGATGCATATTCTCAATTTTGGTTCATTGTACGAGAATAACGGAACAGACCCAAATCAACAGCTCACTGAGCAAATACACGCAAACACGTTCTTCCCTCTACCCCAATACATAGTTGATAAATGCATTGACTACACGTCTCTCTACAAAGCAATTCTTATTCAGATGCAATTACTGATGAGTGTCAAAAGCACATTTAGTTGTCGGGTATACATTATCCTAAAATTGCTAAGTCACGAACTCACACACTTGTTTGATTCCAATTACAGCGTCAATACTGAGGCTCGCGTTGTTTTCGATCTGTTAATTCCATCATCACCAGCACCACCACCGTCGCGACACATCACCGTTCCTCACGCACGACTTCTCGCAGGTAGGAGAAATAAAAAGACAATACGCAACGTATGAAGAGCAAGGCGGGTGACCGGGGCATGGTTCTCAAAAGATGAATACGCACCCACTCCACAAAATTTCGCACCCACGAGCGCACAATACAACCAGGCGCAATTTCGACCTCGCTGTACCGCAGTATTTTTAATGTCCCCTCCCGGAGACAAAATACGCACTGGATATTGGCTAGGCGGGCACAGCCCTGCCTCCGTCGATGCTGGTGGGTGGCGCGACAGGTCGACGTCCAAAGACGGGGCGAGGCGCAGGTAGCCGATCGGATATAGAGCAACTGCATCGCAGCTGTGCCAACGCCGGCGGCCGGAGGCAAGTGTTTTCATAAAACTGGCTTCTGACGACACCTGTGTGAAAAGGTTGGGAACAGTAGTTTGGAGAGGATCCCTGCATTGTATTAGTGTGCGGAAACACCTGCGTGTATTCTTTACGCAGCTAATTTTATTTGAATTGGTAGATTTTTATTTTCTTGAAACTAACTGCCGTTACTAGAGCGCCAAATTAATTAATGACGTAATTATATTCAATGTAAGTTCAATACACAGTTTTTGAATAAAAATGCATGCTGAAAGTGAAGCTTCTAATATTAAAATTTCACTAGATCTACAATCATAAATGATTTAAAAAAATATAGTTTCTGTTGTCTAAGTGAATAACGAGAGTTGTTGTAACTGACTCCAACGGTGCTTTTCTCTGTAAGCTCGTTCTAAGAAAGAGGAAGGGACTGAAAAAGATATTGCACGTATCTTACCACTTTTAACATCTATGAACAAAGTTTATCTTTCACTAATTATCTAAGATTTTTTATGAGACTTTCCCTATTGTTTAGGAAATGATATAAACTAGAAACATTTCTAGTACTCATATCTAGCTAGATCGTGATCAACATGAAGTTTGAATTGTCAGAAAATATTGTTTCAGACTATTCAGAAAAAAGTTTCAACACTCTACAGAGAAAATGAACATGTTAATAATCTAAAGCAATATCGCTAATCATCAAACAAATCATCATTTCCACATGCGATCACCCCATGGCGCGTAATAATCGCTTAATTATTACTACTGCGGATTTCATAGCGTTTCAGCGTATCTTTACTGGTGCACGAATTATGCATAATTTATTTCATAATAACCAATTACATCGAATACGAGCTTACGGTCTATTCCCAGGACGCAACTAATAACGTTTAAATCGTTTTAATTAATTTTATAGGAAAAAAGTTCTCCCAACGACAGACTCGCGGGACATGTAATTCAATTACAAGTCATCCAACGAAAGAATAAATCCTCCCACACAAAACGCGGTGTGCAGAGGGAGGCGTCAAAAAACACGAGGCTTTGCGGTCAGCGGGGTTCGGAGAGAGGACAAATTGTTCAGGCCTCCACACTCGTTTGCGATACGTGATATTATACCCCGTTCGAGTTAAATTGAGCGCCTGTGCTCACGAACGGAGGGAAATGTTACAAATAAAACCAGACACTCACTTTCTTCTCGAAACGTATTGTTTGTGACCCATATCATCTAGGCCTGTGCACATAACATTTTGTGATTACAGTTCTCCTCGTAACTGGGTTCCCTGGATGAGGATTATTTCTGAGAATGATTCCCGAGGATGATTTTTTTGCCTGTTTGCCACGTTTTTAGAGGATATTTTGAACGGGTGGCAGTCCGCCACACAAGGTCACGGAGCGCTTTGCCTGCTAACACGCGCTCGAGCAAGGAAAACTGAGCACAAACATCAAAATTACCAAAAAAAGCTTATCTAACATAACAAACGTATATCATTGGATTCGTCTTTTTACGCTCGTCATAATAGACTAAACAATTATAATTTGTTTTGAAAAACAAAAACAAAGTTACCTGAATATCTTGTAAAATACAAGTGAAAAAAAGAAATGAATACATGTATCTATTAGCCCCATTCCCTCATGCACTTTCATGACAATTGTATTGCAATAAGTTCAAGTTCATGAGTGTGGATATTACTAAAAATGTTAATTCAAAATTTTGTATTTTGTGTTTGGAGAATTATTGTGAGTTGTTATGAGTAAATATGTATTAACCTTAGCATTATTGTGTTGAAATTCATGTAAGTGTACATTTACTTATATGCCCAATGCCGTCACGCTTTGATTTGTAGTAGAGTAATTTCCGCAAAACAAGAGCGACGTGAACAACAACAATAATAATAATAATAATAATAATAATAATAATAATAATAATAATTACTATGATAATGATTTTACCCGTTTTTGGCCAAGCGTTTTAGAGGTCTACCTCAGAGGTCTGTCTGCCTGCAAGCCCGACTCAACCTCCTTCCCGAGGGCGCCAGAGAAGTCGTTACATTCCCGGCCGCGCCCGAGGCCGTGAGTGGGGCGAAAATTGGGAGATGATGCTCCGCAACGGAATGTTTCAGAGTTCTGCGCATAATTTCGCAGTACTTGAAGCTAAACTCGGCCCGTTTTTCCTTCCTGCACCAGAGTTATTATTATGAATCCCGTTCTCTCATATGACCAGTCATAATTAGAGGCGTGCGTATCCTTTGTGCGCGCCTCGTTTTGCAAGTTCCTTCTAAATGAATTGTAGATCTGTGAGCAAAATCTCCAGTTTACGATCCTATTATACTAAAAGTTTTGCTAATGACTAGAAAACAAAATATTTCAACTATATGTGTGCAGTAAATTACGGTTGTTAATTTGTATTCAAAACGGCTTTGATACTTCTGCGTAGTCATCGCTAATTAATATTCATTATTTGTGTTCCCAATTAGATAATAGTATTCCAAATTTCTTACATTTTTCAATAACACGCGTCAATACTCACTTTTACTATCACCTTCTATTGTTCCTGTTTTTAATGAGTGATACGCTCCTGAGCTTCAAAACGAATTTTTCTTTCTGCTCTGAAGAAAACTGCTTTCTATGTTCATAAGAAAGAAACTTAATAGTTTTTTATTTACCTCTGTTTGTTCAACATTAGTACATCTCGTTAACTGAACGGCGAGCTGGAAGCAGACCGCTTGCCACTGCTCATCGTGTCCGCCGTCCCAGATTACGATTCCTCGCATTAGAACAAGCGCAGTTCTCCTCGGTCCTTCTCTTCACGTTTTCAACATTCGAGTTAAATGCAGTGGAAACTGTAATTCGTCAAGCATAATTGTATTTATTTCGCGTGTTCTAGTAAAATAATTTTAGATCTGTTTGATGCGAAAAACCGAGAGTGAGCGCAGTGTTCGCTGGTAAATGGGGAAAAGCAGGGTTCGGTTTTTTATTTCAAAACAAGTGAAAATGAACTTTATAAACATTATAAAAGAGTGAAAATAAACCTTTGAACACTTTGACGAAGGCATTTCAGTGACCCAGATTTTTTAGATGTAAAATATTGTGTCTTCGTCCTTCATTCTTACCTATTTGCTGTTTCACACATTATGTATTATACAATTTTCAAGCCTCGATAAGCTTCTCCTGTTCACACTATTTGAAATCGGAGACAAAATACTTCTAATGCTGAAATTATAAAATATTTTAATTTTTTACTCGCACTTTTCCTTATGGTGACGTTAAAGAAATCACCTGTCGAGATGCAATGACATACAAACGATATTACACTAAATTTCATACATTCACGACGAACGCGACTCAAAAGGGCAATATAACGTCGTCAAATTCACGTTAAATGCTTCTAGGGAAGTGCTCGGCAGTGTCGGACTTGGTGTCATTTACTCCGCATTCAAGGATGGCGCTGTTCATTCCAAATGTACAGTGAGGGTAATGGACGGAGTCCATTACTCGGCCGAACGAGCCGAGTCGCCTCGATTACTTCGACGCGCGGCGCCGCGGGCCGTCTCAGCCGCCAGGTCGTAAGCAAGCATGAATTCCATTTCCTGGCCCGGCACGTGAGATTGGCGCATTACCGTCCGGGCTTCGCGACCCCGCAGGGGCGGGGGAGGGTGGCGGGGGCCAGGGGGCGGGGGCGGGTGCGCCCTGCTCCGCAACCCCGCCACGACCGCGCTTTTCCCGGCCGCGGCCGCGCGCCTGGCGCTTAATGGAGAACGGAACGCAGTCGGCCGGGCGGGGGCACGGGCAGGTCGCAGGAGGGGGCGGGGCGGGGCCGAGGCCTCATCTGCATGCGCCGCCGCGCCGCCCGGGGCCCACGTGGTCCAAATCTGCTCGCCGGGATGACAGGCCGCGATGTGACCTGCATGGCGCGGCGGGGGGGGGGCGTGGTGCGGGGGGCGGCGCGGCGGGGCGGTAGCGACGGGCATTGCCGGCGCGGGGCGGGGGCAGAAGGGTCCGGCGACCGCCGCCGCCCCGGCACCTGGCACCGCTCCCGACCCGACGGCGGCGGGCAGAATTCGCATCCCCGACACGTAAATCTAGACCGTGTTCCACAGCCAATGATAGCTCCTCGGACGTCGCCCGCCACCGCCTACTTGGCCAATCTCGTGACGACTAGCCGCTCCTGCTCCGAATCATGAGCGGGTGGCGGCGAGAGATTATTGGAAAGGACGTGCGTAAAATATCACGCTATGTTAAAACACACATTTTGTACCTGACATCACCTCGAACGCGATCTAACGCGCAACAGTGTAACTTGCAATTAAATCTTACACTCGTATGAAAGACATTATAACGTTCTCTCTTGCCAATGAGACGTCAGAGAAGGCGGATGAGGTGGCTGCGCGCCATTGGCGGAGAGCCGCTAGCCGCCGTTTCCATAGTGGCTGCGCGAAGTCCGCTTGCGCCCGGGAGAGCAGCCGCAGAGAGGAGGGCGAGGTTAGGTCCTTAGGGACGTGATCGCCTGGGAGGCCGTTGCTCCAGAACCTTCTTGTTGCTCGCCCCCAGAGAGAGGAATCTACTCTCACCGGTCGGGCCACTGCTGCACGGAGAAAGACACCGTACGTCTCAGCCATCGCATAACCCACTGGTGAACCAGTTCTTTTCAATTAAGCAAGTTGATACACATGGCTCGGTTGACTGATTGAGTTTTTCGTGTTTCCGGGCACGTCAACTGCTTTGGTCATTAGTCCCGTCAGTGTAGTGCATGTTTTTTCTCGAGAGATGGCGGTGATCTTCCCCCGCTGGATGGCGAGATCCGGCGCCGACCTACCGTCGGCTAGTGAGGTTTCCCCCAAACCAGGACTCTCCCACCAACGGGGCACCGCCCCAGACGGGACAAGCTCTAAGCTCCCGACCAACACCGCATTGATGAAATGATAGCATTGATATAAGCAATTATCAGAGGGTACTGCTCCGGCATTCGCCTAGTGTTGATCGGAGAAACCACAGAAAACTACCGATCAGAGCAGCCGGCCGCTAGAATTCTCCTCCAGACAGCGACTGAATTCGACCTAGCTGAAAAGTTAGTGTCGAAAATCCTGCCGCCGTCAGGACTCGAACCTAGGGCCTCCCGGACAGAAGCGCTGCAGTCACATCAGTTGATGCTCTCAGCTACCGCTACATGGCTCGGCTTACAACAGATCTGCATCAGTTCCACAGGAATGTCTGGTGTTGGATGTTCGACCAGCCATCCTACAGACCGGATCGCGTCGACGGCAATTTCGATAATTTCTTACACCACAATAAATTCCCCTCCGGTCAGTATTTAACATAACAGTGGCGCAGATTTGTAGGTGGCTCTCAAACATAGGTACACTTCTACGCCACAGGAATTCAAATATTGATCACACGGTATGACAAATGTTCTTGTTGTTGTTTATGTGACTAAATAGTGGAATATGTGCTGTTTCTGCTACAATACAGTTTTTTCCATGAATTTGGGTTTTCTTTTTATTGACGATCTGAATTATTTTATAATCCAAGTGAAGTGGAAAATGTCAAATATTAGTTATGGATAGCATTAAAATCGTTTTTGGAGTCGTATTAGTTACTTCGATTTTATAATTTCAGAAAATGAAGTCACATAAAATATTTAAAATTGAATAACTTAAAAAAATAATAGTATAATCTTCCCATCTAGACATTGAAGACATTTTTCCTGGATTTCCAAACTCAAACATTGTTTATTTTGCCGCTTATCGATAATATGAACGGATAAATTGCGACGAAATCCCGAAATTTAACAACTAGCGACAAAGATTGTTCTTTATTATCTAAGTGTACATAATAGAAGAGCGTACATAAATGTTTACTTCAAAAACCAGTCGAATTATTTGTGTTCATCCAAACATTGCACAAATGAAATTCGCACTCCGAACACTACTTTGTACTCTTGGTTGAGGCTAAAAATGGGTGGTGAACTCTAACATTCATTAACTGAACTGACATTTCGAAATACGTAATATTTGATTCCGTCCTTTTCATTAGTGCCCTGAGTATTCTACATTATGATCACAGTACAAGTGATGTAAATGCAAATTAATTAAAATTATAACAAAGTCATCACAATAATGCTAAATGAAGTAGAAAATGTACCTCTAGACTTGGCTGATCTTGTTAATTACAAACACAAAAGTAATTCCCTGCATAGATACCAAAAGTCATCCCCGCACTAACAAATGCACCCATGGTTCTGCAATGGTGCTAAATCTATTGGTATTCCAACTAATCAGCAGCAATTCAATATCTGCTCTAATGAGAAACTTCCCTAATGTGATTCGCGAGATTTACGGAGCCCACTCGGCCATCGTTGTGATACAGCCATTATAATGAATTCGTCATCGCAAACAGCATGCACAGTCGTTTACACAATGACCAATATCCGAACATACTCCAGTATTTGGAAAATGCTCATAAGCGATATCACCGTATTTGCGTAAGTTATTGAGCGACATACATCATTATTTGACAGACGTATTCATGACAATTTCGGGTATGATGGTATCACGAGAATCCTAGGTCTTTGCACTTCCCGTTGCCCGAACCTGTAGCTTATTCTATTAATAACGTGGCGATCATTTGCGGAGGTACAAAGCTGTAATTTGGCCAGAGAGAAAATAGAAAACATGTTTCGGGAAGGAATATTAACATAACAGGCACGCGAGGGTTGTGTTTTTCTCGAGGAAAGCTGGTCAAGAGCGGGACCATTATCAGCGCCTCCTGGGGCCTTTCCTGTCTAATCTCACGACTCCCATCGTAACTCACCGCATTGCGTGTAGCTCTCTAACATTGTTATTTACATTTAGCGTGGATAGGTCGCATTTTAACTTAATATCGGAGAGAAAATAATAATTCCGTTCGTGACTGCTATTCACTAAACACGAGAAACAATTTCATGTATACGGAAAAATTATTTTTTGCTGCACTACGTATGTATCAGAAAAAGAAAAGCACCAAATACGAATAAAATTTGAATATGCAAATGCATAAGAAATGCATTATTGCAATATCAAAGTTGAAACTAGAGCAAATGGAAATTCCCTACCGCGCGTTTTCCGCAAATGCAACTGAAATAAAAAATATGTAACCACAGAAAAATTGAAAAAAAAAACATGTTAATGTACCTCCCACGTCTAAAACAACAATTCGATTCGTTTTAATGCACTCCTCTTTTCAAAACACTAATACGCGCTGCCAAAGAGAACAGCATTTTGTGAACTTCACAAATGACAATAGTTCAACCATTGTACTAGACGCTTTCGAAACGCGTCTACTCTATAAAAAAAGAGAAATCCCCACAAAAATATATTTCATAATTTCACCTAAAAACAAGGTAAGGTAAACAAAGGGGCAACCAAAGAACTCCACTGTGAAACACACTCGGTCCGAAAACAAACAGCGCTATTCGCAGACGGCACGTACCAACGGGCATTTCGCAGCAACACGTAAGTTGCACGTTAACCCACTCGGATGAATGCCGACCTCAGGGGCGGGGCCGGGGGCGGCGGCCACCGCTGTGCTTGCGAGCCCCACAACTTGCCGCTACAATAAAACCATTACGCGTTGAATGAGCACCGGCGGTTGGCTTACATATCTGGCGGGGGCGCCGCCACATGTGCCGCACCGCTGGGGAGGGGCAGCGGGGTTGAAGGGCAGGGCGGGAGGTTGCGCTATTGCCACCGGGGAGCAGACGGCGGTGAGGGTGGTAGAGGGGGAAGCGGTGGTGGAAGCGAAAGCGGCAGGAGAGGCGAGAATGAGGACGATGGAAGAGAGAGAGAGAGAGAGAGAGAACAAGAGCAAGGGCGAGGACGAAGGCCACGTCGAAAGAAAGTCTGTTGGTGACGGCGAGGGCGAGGGTGGTGATGTGTTGCTCGTTGCTGGAGATATGAGGCCTCTCAACAATACCCAGGTATTCTCAACAGCAGTGGAAGTGCGGTAGTGAAGGTGGTTTGATTGATTTGATTTGATTTTTTCGTGTTTCCGGGCACGTCACTGCTTTGGTCATAGTCCCGTTAGTGTAGTGATTTTTTTCCGGGATATCCCGGTGATCTTGTGTTTCCGGGCACGTCCACTGCTTTGGTCATAAGTCCCGTTAGATCTTTCCCAGCTGGATGACGAGATACGGCGCCGACCTACAGGCTCTAAGCTCCCGACCGGCCTCCCGAATATGTGGTAGTGTAGTGCATGTTAGTGTAAGTATGTGTGTGTGTGTAAGGGGAGAGGATAGGACAAGGAAGAGGAAGGACAGATCGCGCGCGGTCCTACGACCTCGCGGTCAGTGGCGCTGCAGTGACATCAGTTGATGCACTGAGCTACCGCTTCCGGTGAAGGTGGATTCGAAGACGCAGGCGAGGATGGAGGGGGGGGGGTGGTGAATGCGGTTACGAAGTCGGAGGCGAGTGCGGTGAGGGTGGTTTCGAATACGGAGGCGGAGTGGTGGCAACTGGCGCAAAGGCGAGGGCAGGGATCCCGGCAGAGGCGGGGGAAGGCGAGAGCGATGGCGAGGGCGGGGCCGACGGCGCGCGGCGGCGGTGGGGGAGGGCGGTCAGGGTGGCGCCAGGCGGGTGTGGCATCCACAGTGCGGGGAAAGACACGACCAAGCAAACCAGGGCGATGAATACAAATGCCGAGATCATGAGAGATATTTCTTCGCTGGAAGGTGAGCACAGAAATTCAGCCCCAGCGTTGTTGTTTTTTTCAATTCAGTGACACAAAAAAAATCGGATTTCATTTTCCTTGGAAATGGAAGCGAAATCCTTGGTGAAGAATGACCGTGCAAACAAATGTGAATTGCAATATAGATTAATGTGATATTTGAATTATTTGTAACGCCTGCGTAAGTATAAATGTGAGGAAAGACATTTAAAAAAAATCTGGATTACCTCATCTCTACATGCATATTTTATTTCAGTTTCTAATCAAAACTGTAATACGGAAAGCAATTTCGTGGAATAAAAAAATGACAGCCTTGGCTTTAAAATTTGCAAAATCCGAAGAAAAAAAAATCGCGATCGCATCCGACTGAAAAAAGGAAAGGGGGGAAAAACTGTCGCAGACCACTATGGTATTAAATTACGAGAAAACATGTTTTCAGGTGTTTCGAGGTACAGTTTTCCTACGTCGGGATTATTCTATTTTCCCCGATAAACATCCAGGCGGACGAAAATTAAAATGGGAGTAGTCATTACATGCAACGTCCCGCAGAAATTCCCTTTTTAAGGGAGGGCTTTCGCCTGACAAATGGAGCTACTGCGGTCGCGTCCTGCACGGGTCCCCCTGCGACGTCACCAGGGGAATACTGAGCTGCAAGGGTATGTAGTGGGGCGGGTGGGCGGTTAGGGTTGGTGCAAGAGTCGGACACCAGGTACTCCGCCTCCGGGCTGTGCGCGGGCACAATTACTCCGAATAATGGCTTCTTTCTGCCCCGGGGGTCAGCGGGCGCGGCGCGCAGGAATCTGCGGCGGCAGCGGAATGCGGGCGAAATGGAATTACGAGTAGAAGAGGAGAGAGGCGGAGGGAGACAGAATAGGAAAGAGAGAAAGAGAGGGAGAAAGAGAGAAGGGCGAAAGAGAGAGAGAGAAAGAGAGAGAAGGGGAGAAAGAGGGAGAAAGAGAGAGAGGGAGAAAGAGACAGAATGGGAAAGAGAGAGAGAGAGAGAGAGAGAAAAGAGAGATGAAATGCAAACTGAGAAATGCCGATGGGAGCTGTGCGTAAGACAAAGGAAAGAAAGGTAAACACACATACAGGAGAAGAGTTGAGACAAAGGAAAAAGGAAAAAAAGAACAAAGGAGAAAACAAATTGAAGGAAGGTACGGGGGCACAGTGAAAGCGAATATAAATGAAAATTCCAAGAAAAGTTAAAAGAGCAACACTGAATAATTAAATATTGGTGATGCGAATCGTAGGATTCTTAAGAGACTTGTATCGTCCGTACACAAGAAAAGGGGTACATCACAAGTGAAAGGTTTTATGTTGATCAAAACTGTTCATTTCGTGCCTTTAGACCAAGAGTTACTCTATTCACTGTCTATCTATCGTGGCATTTTTATTACTAAAAATGTACTATTTTATAAACGTATTTCTTCTCTTAACCAAAAAATAATATTTTTTATGAAAGTCACTTTCTTTGCCACCGACTGATATTAATAAAACGGCGTGTCGAAAATTCCTGAAGACTCGAAACGGGAGTCTCAGCGAAAGGATGCAGAAGCGGTCGCAAAGAGAATCTGAAGGCCGCAACGCGCGAACAGGTTTCCGCCTGGCGGAGCCGCAACAAAGGCAGAAGGAGGGGGCGTGCTGCAGGTGTTCCGGAGCTAGTCCGCAAACTGCAGGTGCACCGCAGGAATCCTCTCGCGCATTCGCCAGGGCGCATTCGCGTGCACTGGGAAGCCAGAACGCCCTGTCGCCGCAGAACACGGCGTTTTTAATTTTCGCGTGGAAATGCATATTCAATAAATAATTTGAAAGTGCAATTTTCGGTGAATATTCTCTCTGAAAGGAACCGTAATCGCGCAATTAAAAGAACGCATTTATTATCAGGAAGCGGTTTTATAAGTAATGTGAAACCACAAAAAAGGTTCGATTTAAAGGAGAAAAATACGAAGATTGCGGTTGAACCAGTTGTCGCTCTCTATGAAACATAAAACCCAGGAGAGTGGATAATATGAATATTAAATATAGTTGGAGTTAATTAAGAGTCTGGTTATATTCTCGTACAGCAATGAATGATATTACGAGGATCATACATATTACGTATTGTTAACCAAATTCAGCAGCGCAGTAGAAGTTTATAAATAAAAACATTACCTTCAAAAGAGAAATAAAAATGTGAATTACAAACAAAAAGGCCAGCAACAGAAAAAATGCAGCTGAACAAAACCACAGAAAATGGTTTTCCAAAAATTATCAAGCACATTCAAATCAGCTTCAACAACAAATTATTTATTATTTTTTTTTTGTTTTTGGAATTTTCCTGAGTTACTGGGTATCTAATGAAACCATAATCCCCTTTACTTGGCTGGAGGAGGCACATTTGTCTCCCCATTTCAGCGCGCTTTGGAAATTAGTAATAGAAGGTCGCACAGTGCAAACAAGCAAGCATGTAAAAACAGATTAAATGCAGAGCTGGTGAAAATAAGAAAATTAACAAAACACAGCCGAAGTTGCGAAGGGAGATCCAGAGCAGAGAAGCTGTTTGAGTGACAGTATAAGAGGTCGGACAGAGAAGAGAATGCAAGGAGAGAACATGGGTGTAAGTTTTAATGAGAACAAGGGCACGCCTGAGCGAAATGAGATCTTATCTGAAACTATATTGTTCTGTCGGTAGCTGATAAAGAGAACTCACATCAAATACCTTGAACTTATTTCGTTTAACGACTCTGTTCCGTAAGTGTTCTTCTTCATTAGATATAGAATCAAGTAAACATAAATTAGACACTCTCTCTGTTCTGTAACATCGGTAAATATGCAGTTGCGTTAGAAGAGGTAATTCAAAATTATTCTGATAAGTCAATGGACAATAAAGAACGTATGAGATACATACGTGGGCTCGATATCTTTTAATTACAGTTATTCTCCACAAAATATGGTTTCCATGACGCATTTCGAACTCCCGCCCATTCCATGTCATACAGCAAGCCAACGCTTTCATATTCTACAATTTACCTGGCATACACGTTACCTAGATGAAGAAAGATTGCTGTATAAATACAGCAACACACAGATATGATCGAAGGCACAATGTGAAAATTTTGGAATTATATTGAAATTTGGTTAATTTAGCTCATGAAAACAGAAGAGTCAAACCACCAACAGAATACTGCAACTAACTAGTTTTTTTTTAATTATTACGAAACATGAAACGTTTACTACTACCTATACTAATGATATTATTAGTATAATTAAAATATTTACCAAAGTCTATTACGAATACATTATAATTAAAATGAATTTGAATTGGACCAGTGTATCAGCATAGTAATCTCTGTTTTATCACATTCTAAACGCGTATAATAATGAGCGTAAAATAAGATGGGTTGGTAGAAATATTACTAGATATTTTTAAAAAAATATTCTGGACAATAAAATGCATTTCTTGAAATGCAGGACACAGAAATGCAATCGCCGACAAGGATGGCCCAGGTGGCTACAGCGTGTGCCAACTCAGTGCCTCGGTCGGAAGGGTCGCGGGTTCAAATCCCCCCGTGGGTATGGTGATTTATCCCATGTCTTACATGTATGGGTACGGTCGCGGAACGCCTTGGGAGTCTGCTGGCCACAGATCGAGGAACCCGCAATCTATTGTAGGGTTAACATGTGTTCCCATTCGGGACATGATGGGCACCAGGCGCCGGAAGTCGAAACCGACATCCCTTGAAAACTGCGAAAAGCCCCAGGGAGAAAAACAATACACAGAAATACAATCACATATCTTCCTTGGAGGCAGTTATTTCAAAGAATAAAGAATTATATTGAGTTTTCTATCGAAAACTAAACTTCACACTTTCTTCGAGGCAAGATTTGCAGCCAGCGTGGTAAAGGAGCCAGTTTTATTTACGGGTGACTTATTAGGCAGCGCCTTCCCACGCGCGTGGCGGGCGTTTGCGTCGCAGCGCATAAAGAAGCAGGCGGGTGGCGGAGAGGGAGGCGTGGCAGTGCGAAGGAAGGGGGGCCGGCCGTGCGAGCGAGGGTCCAGAAGGGCGGGGTGCAGGGATGAAAGGCAAGCGTGACGACGGTGCGGGGTCGGAGGATGACAGGAGCGGGCAGAGGGAAACGGGTGGCTGAAGGGGGGTGAGAGGGTGGCGGGGTGAGGGAGGAGGAGCAGAATCAAGCGGCAGAGGGGTGACCACGAGAAAGAACGGTGAAGCAGGGGAGGAGCCGAAGGTGGAGCGGGGTGAAAGCGGGTGGCGGAATGCGGAGCGGAGCTACAAGGAAGGGGGGGAAAGAGAGGTGGAGGTGGAGGGAAGGGTGCGGGGGCGGTGAGGGAGGCAGAGCGGGGAGGGGGGGCGGGGCCCGGGCGGCGCACTGGCTCCGCGCTGCGCTAAGCCCCGGCCGGCTGCTTATGGAGTCTTTCAGCGCCGGCAACTGCGCAAGTGCCGGTATCGAATTAGAGGCTCGCTCGCCGCCGCTGGGCAGATTGAGTGCGAGAGCCGGCGGGCGAGTGTATAGCGCGCGGACGGGGTTACGCAGATATTTATGCGCCGAGTGAAAGCAACTTGTGAGAGATGAATTTCCCGAAAGCGATTTACGAACATTGAGCGAACGATAATTTGAGGGCTCTAGAGATTATGCCTAATAAACTCACGTTTTACATCCTGAACGATTTATAATAAGAAAAATACCATTCTTAAAATCACTGTTTACAAGAAAATGGTTTTAAGGTAAATAAAGTCCTGGTCGTAGCTTTTGGAACTGATTATGTGCGTATTTTCCAACGTTTTTGTCACTACAGAGTTCATGTAATGATCGTGTATGTACTCAATAAAAAAAAGGATTCGGATATTTGAGTCCACAATACACACGTAATGGCCTTCATGCGTATAATGGCGCTTTTGGTGGACGGTGATACAAAAGTGTCATATTTCTTAACTTGGAATTGCGTTCTACCTCTAAGGAAAACCCTGGGTGCGATTGAACTTGAAAGATACGTTGACAAAAATAAAAGAAAAAAGAACATTTATGAAACGAGGTTTACCGAAAAGCGTTTTTCTTTTACTGGAACACGATTATTAAGAGTAATAATTCTGAACTATATGCAAGCAGTTGCCTGATAATGATTTTCTGTTTTACGGCATGGACATTTGTAATCCAATGAAGTTATGTATTTTTCTGTTCGAAATTACAATAGACACAGAAAAGACATACATTAACATTTAATTTATACTAAACGTTGAGGAACACACACATACGATAAAGCAAACTCAAAACTAAGTTAAAAACGGTGAATGAGACCCTATTAAGATTCAATACTTAGGAGAAAGAACAAACACAACTCTACTTATATGGAATTTACAAGTCGATTTCGATAGTAATTTCCAAATACACAAACTGTCACAAAAATTAATAAATTCTCGAGCTCTCACAATCAGCAGGGAGGTCGAATAGATCCTCGTAAGTGATATTAAATGAACGCAAAACGAAGAAAAGGAAACATTGAAAAGGAAATCATCCACTGTAAATATAACAAAGTTTACAGACCAGAAAAAACGAATTCCAACCTAGCAGAACAAATATTTATTCTAAATCACAAACCACCGCGTATATGTTGCCGAGCGGAAGAAAGAGGTTATAAGAATCCAGCCTCGCAACTTTCGGACAGAAATTGGAAATTTACAACAGAATCAATATTTTATGTGGAAACTTACCGGAAGACGGAAAGGCCGCAAACGGGTAACGCAGCCAGTCGTAAAGAACGCTGCCCCCCCGCCCAGTCTAAAGCCAACAAACGGCGGGTTCCTTTGGGCCGTTTACCTCGCACTCGGCGGAGAATTAAAACGCCCACCACCAGACGAAGCTTTCCCGGGCGGAAGATATTTTCCGCGCCGGGCATGAATAAGTAACTTGTATCATCTACCCCGACGAAATGAGCCGCGTTTTAATAAATATGCCAGCAGCGTAGTTGGGGCATCTCGCCGCCAGGCGCGTCGGGAGTGCGGCCGCATCGCCGTCGGCTGAAATACGAGCACAGAGGGGCCGGCGGCCGCGGCGGCGTAGGCACCCTAGGCGAGAGGGGTGACCGCGTGTGAGCGGGGTGGGATGTAGCGGGGTTGGGGGATGGTCCCGGCAGGAGGGTAGAGCAATGCGGGCGGAGCACTGCGGGGGGGGGGGCGGGAGTCGGGAATTGGGGCGGGCAGAGGGGCAGGGAAGAGGGGGGGGGGGGGGCGGAGAAGGCGGGCCCGGGGAAAGCGGAGCGGAGGAGCGGGGGCAGTGCCGAGTGGAGCGAACCACGCGCCCCCTTCGCACACAGGACATGGGTCGCGGGCGAAAGAGCCCGCGCGTAAAGAATGCAGAAAAATCTACGCCCCGCTGCGCCAAATTTCGCCAACGACTTGTATTTTACGCTTTTCAGAGGCGGAGGCCCTTCACGGCGCGACGGCGCGGAGATTCCCGAGCAGCGTCGATATTCTCACGCAAAATACGCGACCGCGTCGCGCGCGCGCGCGGAAAGACCCCCACCCCCACCCCCCTCTCTCGCGAGAAGGCGGGGCGGGGACGTCGAAGGCATAAAGAAGCGCGCGGAAGGATTCCGACGGCTGGAAACTGAACGACGCGCGCATCCGAAGGTAGAAAATCAACATTCAGGAGAAGCAGCGACGGGAGTTTGTCGTATATGTGAGAAAACATCCCCGACGACGGAGGAGCTGCGGGCGAATCCTACCAACATGACGCAAAAAAGCGATCGGTTCGGCAGCGGCAGCTCGGGAGGGTTCGTTCAAATATTGAAGATACCTGACCCGTAAGACGCGGGGCGGGGTCAATAACAGCGTCCCGTGCCGGGCCCGCTTTCTCGGAAGCCGCCTCCCTCAGGCGAGGGAGCTGATTGGATCTCGCAGATCGTTCACGCCCCCTCCTCACGCCATAACCCGGGGGCTTCTTTATTATTTTATCATCGTTTAGAAAGGCGCTCGACCTGGGAAAGGTAGGTCAGACTCGCACCGGCGTCATGTATTAAATATATGCCCCGCGTGGGGCGTGGTGTGGGTGCGAGGGGGGAGTGGAGGGGGGAGGTCGAGGGCGCGGGCGCGTGCGGGGGGTGGGGAGAGGCACAGCACGCCCCGGGACAGCTCGCCACGGCAGGTTAATTAAGGCCCCGGGGGGGGGGGGGGCGTCGGGGCGCGACGTGCTGCGGGAAGACGGAGTGCGGCGAAGACGCGAACCGACGGAGCGACCGACTTCCCGAAGGAGTCGAGTGACGGACCCGTCACGGGCGCGGTTCATTTCACGAAGTGTTTCTCAGTATAACGTATCAACCTTCTTTCCTTGGCGCCGCTCGGATTGGTACAAGGAGATCGCTGCCCTCGTGGGAACCGTCATTTCTTACACTATTGCATCACTGGAAAGGTTAAACTTTATTTTGAACCCGTTTGGAGTGATTTTCTTGACGTTCCAGTCAGTTAAACAAAAGAAAAGACAAAAACATCTACTACTGCAGGGAATGTCGAAAAAATATCATTTCTTTTATGTATTTCTATGTATTTTCTTTAGAAGAATGAATACTTTGTGAAAGACGTCAGGTAAAAACGAAACTACGACTAAAGGAAATGCATACAAAGTTTCAAGACTCAATATTTAATAGCTGACACATACCACTTTTAAAATGCATTACAATTACAGCACCTACTAAGTACATTCTCTAATATTCCTGTGTCAAGCATATGCTTACTAACCATACAAGAGTGTTTCTGTCAGCGTAATGAATTACAATTTGCGACCTTAGGTCATAGAGGAAAGAATGACGAACGAGTGGAAAAGAGAACTTGCTGTAGTCAGAAATATAACATGATAACGGAAAATTTGAGGAAACAAATATTTACTTCATATCATTCATTAACTTACTCTAGATAATTTCAGAACATTTTTGTGTAAAAATCATAACGTAAACTATCTTCTAAAACAAAACCCTTCACTTCCATATTAACATAAAACACGCGCAACGATTTTCCGTTTAAATTAAAAAAGATAAACTCCAAACAACTTCAACGAGTTCATTAATTTTATTCTACCAAGTAAAGTGATTTGCACTCTGCAACATTTCCTCCGACGGGACAGCATTTTGTAAAATTGCACGTAAAAGTAGCGAGTAAATATATAATGAAAAACATTACTAAAGTTTTGCATTACAGGCAACACAAATTAACCATTTAAAAAATCCCTTGAATTCGTAAAATATTTAAAAAAACATATTTCACGATGAATAAAGTACTATTTCCAAGTTGGTAAGCGAAGGTAAGAAAGATAATTAACCTACTCTCTTATGTTCTTCTTAAAAAAAAAAAAAAAAAAATGTGCAGCTACTTTGGAGAAAACGTAAAATAATGCCACGAGAGCTACATTACTCCAAATTTCTATCACATTCTAAATGAAGTTTGTCTAAAACACTCCTTTGTTTCTTTCCCAAACGCATATTCACACAAAAACACAGAGTATGCAATTTACCAACAACTATTTACAATTCATTTTGATTGAGGACGAAGGATTCGATATCGATATTTTCGTTCGGTTGCATTACTTTCTTTGCGTCACGTACAACACGATAGGATGAAACTCCAGCAAATCCGCCACATGCAACCAGATCAGCGGTACCGGCTCGCCCACCCGCGGCCCCGTTCGTTGCCCTGTTTGTTCGTTCGTTTGTTTGTTTGTTTGTTTGCTCGCTTGCTGCGGCGACAGGTGGGCGGCACTTCCCAGCAGAGCCTAACGTCTAAATCTCCGGCGGCGCCTGCAAACAGAGAATCGAGGCCGGCGTGTTACGGGCCTTAGGCGGCGGGCGATCGCTCGTAATTGGGCCAGTAAATCAAGTCGGGCAGGACTTTGGCCCGCCACCGCGAGAGGTGAAATGCCGCGCCGGTTCAGGAGACGGTTCGCAAAGGCCTTGCTGTGTATAGTAGCTACGGCAATCGCAACGACCAACTCGAGATTTATAAGACGGTGAAGTTACACTGAACTGGAGACACATCTGGCCAGAATAATTGCGAGAAATTTGTACACAAAGAGCTGATAGATCATGCACAGCGATTCAACTAAGGTATCACAAGTGATGATCGATAAGCCTGGAAGTAACTTTGGTACAATTTACAGCAGAGAGGAAATAGAATTATCGTGTGTTTCGAGTCTGTTTTGAGGTGCCAATTTTGAACTATGTGCGTAAAAAAAAAAAAGAAAGATGTCGAGTAATCTAAGTTCTGCGTATTTAAAATAGTCTTTATACACAATTAATGTTTTCTTTAATGTGCGTCAACGAACAGTTTTTTAAAATTTTGGTTCAGTGTAAACAATACGTTCATTATCCGAAATGGCTCTCCCGACTCGTCTCTGAAGATGTATTTTGTTAAATTTTTGATAAAAGAAAGTACATTGCCATCCTCCGGCAAGTCAGAAGATTCTGATATTACGAGGAGCTTTCGCGATTCATTTGCAAGGATTGGAAATGAATAAATACACATATTAATGGCGAATCAAATTATCTTCAGACAAATCCTTCTAATGAATAACAACGAAATGAAGCATTTACTACAGGACGCCTTTGCCCTATAATAAATGAGACGATTGTTTCGAAATCATAAAGGAATGAATTATTATTAGCCCTGTTTATTCTCAAAAGAGAAGTTATTCTTCTATATTTTTATATTTGAGGGAGAAAGGCAAAGGAAGATCAAATTCTTATTCTTGTAAGTAATTACGTTGTTTAAAAAACACTATGGAACCGAATCATACTAAATGATTGAGTCCATAGTTCCGTCCAAAATATCTACATAACCCAACAATTTGCCGTAATGAGGCTAACGTGCCTTATGTTCATTAATTACTCGTTAATGAAGCTCAACATGGTACTATTGCAACCACTCACTTTACGTTACAAACTTTATAATTAACTCAATAATTACCAGGATGCATACCAAATGCAGACAGTTGTGATATTAAGGTTTATATAATAAATTAGTAAACCTCAAAATTATATAGTTTAAACATATCGTTTGTTCTTCATATCGAACGAAATTTCTTCCTACATACAATTCATAAGAAGTTAGTGTTCACAGATGCATGATTTTAAGCAAGGATTTATAAACATAAAGGTCCAGTAATTGCTAAGCGACGCTATAGCTACCTACGTACAACCTTTTGTTCACTAGCATCCGCACACGTATAAACGACATTCCTGACTTCTATTATAAAAATAACCTAATTTCTTGTAAATAGCGAAACTAACTCAGTTACAGCTCACATCAGTAATGAAAGAATGTAAAGGTAGAAATACTTCTCTTTCATAAGGGATATTTCACATATAGAGTTCGCGTACAGAAGGGTTTGTAAACACACTCGGGGAGTGTATGTTATTTATAGCACCTTCTCCAATAAGAAGAAGTGGGCTCCTATGGTGACCCGAAGCTCGGGCGCCGCCTTTCTTGAGCGTTCATCGGGAGGGGGGAGGGGGCGAGGGAGGGGGCTGGCTCCGGGCGGCGCCGCATCCATTATACGCGTAATCACAGCGGCCGGGCGAAGGAGTACTCCAATACGCACAGAGTGGGGCATAAATATCGCAGGCAGACAATGGATTAGCGCGCACGACTGAGCCGCTAGCGAAGGCGGCGCCGCCGCCGCCGCTGTCTAATCCGGTCCGCTCCCCGCCACGCCCCTCGCTCCTCGCCCCGCCCCACGCTCGTGGACTCGCTGGCTGCGTCGTTCGCGGGGCGGCTCCTTCGCTCCTCTCCTACTCGCTCGCTTACTCCACTAAGAAAAATACTCAACAGATTCCTGCATGCTGCCGGCAGTTAGTGAAAAACGCCTTAAATAGTTGGTTTAGTTTGCAGTAGCAATGTAGACGTATATTACATAACCAAACACACAATCCACATAACTAGGAATCAGTTCAATCTAGTATATACCTTTTTCACTCAAACACGTGCACTCCAAGTAGGGTACGGTTGCGGTGAATTATATATACTTTATTCTCAAGAGTCGGTCAACAGGCCGGTCTTCGCTCACTGATTTGTTTGTGTTTGCTCCCATCTCCGCAGACTTCTCCTTGTGTTGTTGTTTGCGTTTCATTTCCGTTCCTTCACCACTCTCGCCTCTTGTTTTTTGTTCTACCCGGTTGCCTACATATTATCCGCGCACGATTTCTTGAACTCCTATTTCACTAGATGCGAAAGGATTGAAGAGGTTTCGTTTGTGCGTTTTCCGGACTATTTTATGAAATCAGCAGCTCTTTCTTCGATGCGAAATTGTTTCTATTAGATTAAAACCAACATTTCCAGTTAACAGATTTTGTCAACAACGCTCCTTGCTCCCTTGAATTCTTAATTGAATAAATTTTGGTAAAAGATGGAGATTCTGGAGCTCAAGAAAACTTGGTGGATAATGCCAGACCGATGGATTAGTGTTTCAAAATCGCGATATTTCAAGTCATATCTACAATTTCTGTAGAAATATGTTTAAAGGGAATTCATTACATTATATACATTTGAAATCTCTGCTGCTTCGGGTATTCTTATTACTATTTTAAGATAAGAAAATGTTTTCACCGAAAACTGACTTGCCTGTGAATGTTTCAGTGATCCATACTTCCGAATAACTTAAATAATAACTGCAACAATTTCTAATACTGATTTTTTTGCTTTTAGTCGTATTCCCTTTACGAAGCATCTGGATGCGAAAATTCTAACTCACTCATCCACTCGCAATTAATGAAACATGAACGTAGAATGGGGAGAATAAAGAAATGTTAATGTTTAGAAAGTTGAGGAAACTCAATTGGAAAAAGATCTGCATGAAAATATAAAAGAGCAAAGAAAATAAATTTCGATCATGTGTATACAGAATTCAACTCCCAGCTTTGCCAAAAACTGCCTAGTGTTTTTGATTTTTTAGATAAAAAAGTCTACTACAATTATTCGTTAACATTCATAATTTTGTAGTACCTATGAATATGCAAAACATAACAATGAGGTTATATATTGAGGATGTAAATTTAATTACAATGAATAGTTAGTATTTGTTAGTTGTCATATTCTAGTGAAACACAGACACTTCGTAATTAATAATGAACGTGATTACTGCGTTTGCCATACGTGTAAATGCTCTCCCAACTAACTCGCTCAACTGTACTCTGCATTGCAATTAGTTTTCATACATAAGAATTTAATGAAATGATGTCAACTTAATAACACTAATACTTGAATTTTAACTTGACAAACGTAAGTGACGATTTAACACTTCTGTTACAGTTTCGTTTGCAGCAAATATTAAAAAACAGTGAGCTTAATTGTATTTTCTGTTATCCAAGTAAAATATATTTTACACATGAATTTAAATTTCGATGCTTGCAAATCATGGAACATATGCCTTTGTTCAAGAAATGTTCGGAAGACACAAAACACATATGACTGTTCGGACTCGCATACCACCCTCCTAATTCGCCAGCCGTCACTGGCGAAGAATGTAAGTTGGAAGTTACTGACTAAAAATCTTACTATGCAATTTTGTCTACAGCTTTCTAGTAGATTCAAAAGAGAGGATATTTTTTGATTAGAGCTGTGGGGTGACGTTTCCTTTCAGAATTGAAAAGCAATAAAATAAAATATTCCGAAAATATTAACACTTTTAAGGGTTGAAAATCGACATTAACAGTTCATTTTTGTGTATAACCGAACTCATGAATTTGGCAGACGCCCCCAGCTCCAGACTTCATTTATGGAATGAGGAAGAGATCGGCAACGCCATTATGTATTTCTAGGCCCGTGGTGTGACCTCGTCAAAATGCGAGTTCGACCAGAAGGACGGAGGCCCGTGGACAACACACACTGCACATTTCGTTTCGCGGTGCTTTACAGATATTCCGCAGGGAGAGAGGATTAAAGTGTTGCAGCTCGGAAAGCGCCATCATAATCGCTGGGCGTAATGGATCAGCGAGACACGTTTGCCTAATGAACGGTATGCGCGCACTCCATAATCACGCGTACTGTTCGCGCTGTGACGCACATTTCCAGCCGAAATAAGCCGAGTTGTTTACGCCCAGCTTCTGTTGACTTGGCTGGAAACGAATAGGTCTTCGCATGACTATGCCATTTTTAGAAACAAATTACCATACATTACCTAAAACCTCAAATGTTAAGCTAAATACGAATCTACAGTATACTAAATTTCAGAATACCCCTACTAAATGAGAGGGAAACACTTGCTTGTTTAAGTAAATAAACAAAAGAATTGAAATAGAAATTCTAGTTACGATTCCGTTATTTCGCATTCATAGGATGGCATTACATAGATAGTTCGAACAAGAGTTATTAAGAAAAATTCTAAAGAAAATAATTAAACCAATATTTCAATAACATATTAGAAGTGTTTCACATATTCTATTTTTTTTGATTTAACAAACATCTCTCATCTCACGAATGGTATCATTTCCAACAGAAAATAGGTCTTCCTCTTACACAGAGCCTTATCGAAGAATTTTAATATTTGGTGGAGACACGATTACGCCGTACATTCTGTACATGAGACCACATCATTGCACCAGACGTATCCAAGACCCACGTTTTACAGTGTGCAGCCGTGCGCTTCACCGATTTCTATCGATCTTCCAAACGCTATCCGGACCGATTCCAGTGAACGCGAAAGAAAGGAGGAATGTCGGAGGAGGACCTCAGACGCGTCCGCCGCTTGGATCTCGTCCCGATTATCGCCCGGGACGGCGCTCGCTCGACGCGAACGGAGATGTTTTGAAAACGCAATTACTTATTGGTCAATTGTAATCGAAAATCAATCACTCCCACCCCCCGAATTGTCGCAATGGAATTTGCATAATTGTGATTGCGCCAGCAATTTTCCTCCGGCTGCGCTCGATACCAAGCGGGCCACCGGCTCGGGATTCGATAAAAATATTTAAACATGGAGCCATTACGCTGCGTCCCCAAACCCGCGATATCCACGTCCGAGGGCCAAGGGAGAAGGGGTGCCCAGCCCCCAAACTGGCGCGAGAGAATGAGGGGGAAAGGAGATAGAGAGTTCCGGAAAATGTCAGTGGAAACAAAGCACAGAATACGAATAAGAAAACAAAGAACAGTACAAAAATGCCAGGTCTGGTATTTTATGATCTGGGGAGATAAGAATATCATTTTATACTAAAATTAGATTATAACTCATCGAGGAGAGTTTGGACGGGAAATCAAATAAATACATTTAACATCTCAAAATCACTTAACGGAATGGTATTTAAAGTGAGGTAAACCTGGAATGCGGTTGGATGCTAATGACCTGCAAAGATTTCGCAGCCTCTGTTTAGATTCTTCACTGCCAGGATAGCGCCTCATCGATGATGTTACATCGAACGTTTTGACCATCCCACTCCAACATTCTTCACAATAGACAGAGTCATTCGATGACGAGGCGAGGAGTGGAGCACGAGCCAGAGGAAATATTGGATGGGAGCGGCGGATCGGAAGAAGGAGGGGACGGGGGAGGGAGAACGCAGGGGATGGCGAGGATGAGCGGGCGAGAGGCAGGGACGGTCGATGGGACGGGCAGAGGCATAAGCGCACGGCTAGGAGGGCAACGGCGGACGCAGCGAGGGGGGAGTGATGGGTGACGGGCGGCGAGGAGGAGACGCTGTGGTGCTGATGGCGAGGGTGAGGAGGGCTGGGGGGCTCTGGGAGGGGGCAACGGCGGACGCAGCGAGGGGAAGTGATGGGTGACGGGCGGCGAGGAGGAGACGCTGTGATGCTGATGGCGAGGATGAAGAGGGCTGGGGCGGCGGCGCATACCCAATGCGAACGCGCGCTTCGTCATCGGAGCTGTCAATTTTTATCCCCTTTCAAAGCAACAGCGGCCGCGAGGGATCTGAACGCGGGCGGGCGACGTGTAATACCCCGACGACGTATCGGGAAGACGCAATATGAGGGAGAGGCTGCCGGGAAAGAGCAGGCCGATAGACGAAGCGACGCCCATCAGGCAAGACCGACGGTCTCTGAAGACGTTAACGCGCATTAGCTCCAATTGATCTACAACAATCAAATAACCCAAATCTTCTCATTTACAACTGAAGTTGTAAAACTATTTTGCCAAATATCATTAAAATAATATTTACAGTACGGCACAGCCACATTTGTAACCAGTGACAAGTACTACCAGCTCTTGCATTCTTGTTTGAGATATATCATAAAACGTGAAAAATATCAAATTAATTTACAAATGGCAATCAAATCATAAAACATAACATATACATGAGATTAAAAAGCATTGAAAAAGTTACCAATAAATGACGATAATCAAGTACATTTACGTAATAGATTCAGATATGATCGGATATTGCGCGGTGTATAAAAGCGAAAGGATGTGGTCAACGCAGTAAGATGTCATTCCGTAATGACGCAGTGGTACAGATCAGCAACAGCTACTCACAGCATACGATGCTATATAAAACTCCAGTTTCCAAGAGAAATATCCATTGCATTTTTCCCTAGCGCAGTCTACAAAACTATCTATTAATAAATATATGCGTTCAACTCTATTTCATTTCTCCCACGTCAAAAAATCCTCATTTTTTCTTCAACCCGCATGACGGCGCATCGTGGCTTTCCTTTGCTACGCACGGCTCGGGGCGGGGCGGGGCCTCGGGCGGAGCGGAAAGAAAGCCCTTTCGGGCAAGGAATTCGGAAGCGGTGGCTGCTCGCAGTGGGCGACGTTGATCTATCTGCGCCGTCGCCTTCGCGGGGAGTTGGTTCGCCCGCTATTATTGACGCCTCACCCATCAACGCCCGGGGCCTCCATTCATACGGTGGGCGACGCCCCACTATGCGCCAACGCCGCCCGGCCGCGCGCAATATACCGCGCGTGTATGAAGGCGAGCCCGGGGGCGGTTGCGAGAAGGCCTGGGGTGACGGCGAGGGAGTGGGTGGGGGGTAAGGGGCAAAATGAGAGGTGGGGGCGGTGGTCGTGGACCAGGCAGTCGGATAACAAGGTGGGGTATGACGGGCCTAGGGAGAAATTGTGGTGGGACAGGCAAGGTGAGTAGGGGCAGGAGGAAGGCTGCAAGGGGGACGGGGAGGGGCAGGGGGGGGGGCGGCGGGAGGGGCGACGCGCGGTGGAGCAGGACAGGCTGGGCGGCGCGAGGCGAGGCGGTTGGGAGCGGAGCGGTGCGGGGCGGAGCGGGGTGGTAGGGTGGCGGGACGGGATGTTTGCGAAGGCCACGAGTGCGCCACAGACGACAAGGCGCCCAGGCGAGGAAGGTGAGGACGTGCTTGAGGGGCGAGGGAGAATCCGCGTGGGTCGATCACAGCCGCAAAGAGAGTGGACGCAAAAACAAACATAAGTAGGAATGAAACGGAAAATAAAACTTTGAGATCGTATACGAGGTTGAAAAAACATACTAAAAATGTCTATATTTGGAAAGTGGCGTTACGGCACTTTTGACAAAAAGAATAAAGAAATGCATAATGCGGAACGATGAATTTTTAAAAGGCGCTGAATAACACTTGTAATAATAAAAATCGCTATAAGAGCACCAGTAGCTTTGCGTTGCATTGCAAACTACTTTAAGCAGTCAACAAATCTCGAAGACTTCTTAAACGTGTAACACACATTTTAATGAGACAAAACAGAAGAAAGACATTACTAACACATCAAATGATTCATACGAAATACAATTGTGGATAAGATACTTATATGAATTCATCCAAAAAGAAATAAGAATAAATATATCCTGAAACCTATAGATACGAAGGTAATGAATATGACGAAGCTGCTATATGAACTTTATCACATGCTGCGACACAATCACGCCAGGAACGAGTGAGAGTGAAGCCCCGGTTCAGAGGAGCGGCATGTGAACCACCGGGCGGGCCAAGGGTCACACGAAAGAGTGCAGAAAGGTCGTACCTCGCGCGGCGGCAGAATCAAAGAGACCCGAGGCGCGACGAAACACAGAGAAAACACAACCTCCCCTCCCCTGCCCGGGCGTGCAGGCGGGGCGAGGCACGGCGGGTCGCGTTCTGCCGGCCTCTTGAGACCGCCCGGGGCCCGACGGCGCGCGCGGCCTCATAAAATTTGCACGGGTCGCGCACACATGATCGAACGGGGCGGGGGAGGGGGGAGGGGCCGGCGCCTTCGGCGGGCCGCGCAGGCAAGAGAGACCGGCTGCCGACGAGAGCCGCTGGGGTATCGCGATTCATCACCCGATGCCATTGGGCATTCACCCCGACGCGTGCGTCCGCCCCCCCCTCACCCCGCCCCCTCGACCGGAAACCCCCGCGCGCGCCGGTCGCATGCAGAGCGATTCTTCAATATCCTCCCCTCCTCCTCCGCCTACTCCCTCACGCCCCGCCCGCCGCCGTGCGTATTTCACATACGCTGCACACACGCGAGAGAATCGATACGACAATCGAATCACGCTCTTTGAGGCGCGCGGGCCATCAACGCGCGCACGCGCGCCCGAACTCGCCACGCGCCAGCGAGGAAAAAATATCTGGAGACCGCAAAAATCTATGAAAAACAAATATTTCATCGGGAACAGGCCTTCCTGCAAGCTTAGCGAAAAAGTTTTATTTTCTTTTATTTTTCAAAAGCCCTAAAGCAAACAGCGTCCGAAAACAGAGTGACCGCCAAAGAGGAATATGGAAGGAGGAAGATCAACAAAACCACCTTCCTGATCGTTTTATTTCGACGCTTTAATCGAGGCGAAGTATTAAAATGGCGCTTTAAATCGGCCACTTTGAGCGTTGTTTATCAACAATTTCCCCCTGCCCTCGCTGACAAAATCTATCAATTAACTGCAGTCAGCCAAGCGCCCGGCTGCAGTAGCGCGCCGTCGGCAAACACACACCGACATTGTGGGGGCTCATGCGAACCCAAATAACAAAGCCGCTGGGCGCCCACTGGCGCGCTGGAGACCCCGATGGCGCCACAATGGCCTGAAGACAATCGAACGCGCAAAACGCAGAATAATATATATTTATGCTGAGCGGCGCGGGCGATTGGTGGTAGGGGTGGCTGCTAGGGGGCGGAGCGGGGCGGATACACAACAAACGCATAGAGCGCCCTCAGCCGGAGCATCGAACAGACGGACGTCCGCCTAATGGGGTCCTGTGCAAGCCCCCGGGCCGTTTCAGGGCTGTTAATTTTATATCAAAGCCCGGGCCATCACAGAGCTCCGGCAGCGAAGCGATGAGAGTGGCCGCGATTTTTTTTCTCGTGTTCCCTTTTCCCCCCACTCACTCTATACTCTCTGGAATTCCCCCCCCCCCCCGGATTGCACTTCACGCGCTGGGCAGCCGGCGTGTAATCCAGCAGGTAACTTGGGCTTTAAGCCTCGCGCTTGAATTACCGCATGACACAGAGGGCGTCCGATATCGCGCTACACGCACCGCGCTCGGGAGGTGGGAGCGACGAGGCCTGATGGGTTTCTATTAAAACAGATCTCGCGCGCTTTTTGTGCCCACTCGAATAAAAAAAAATATATACCGCCCCGCACTCTACTTCTCCCCCCCCCCAAATCGGCTCGTCTCCACTGTTACGCCGTTACGATTGCCCGGGATGAGTTTCAATGGCAAAGCGTTTCCGTTAATATAGCGCGCAGCCACGCGGGTATTAATGCGGACGCGGAGACCGCGAGCGGGCGAAAAAACGCATCCGAGGCAGATGGTGCGCCGTGGGGCCGCTGCGGTGCGGGCGTTGGGGGAACGGGCGTGCCGCATTAGCCCCGGGCGAGAGGGCGACCAAGTCGTCCTCGCCGCCGACGCGTCAACAGCGGCCCCGCCCCCCGCGCCAAGTGCGGTCTGCTAATGGGGTAAACACGGCGGCTCGAGGAGAGGCGGGGGGCGTGGCAAGGCGGGGTTCGGTACGGTGGGGATAAGGGGCTGGCCGTCCACAACGCATAGTTGAGGATAAAAGGCGTGAGAGAGGGGGCAGGACGGAGCGGGACAACACAGAACAGCACAGGACATTCCAGAAAGGGCGAGGCTGGGCAGAGCGAGTCGAAGCTACAACACGCGAGGCGAGTTGGAACAGTAAGCGAATTCGAACGGGGCGAAGTGAATGGGGAGAGTGGCGGCGAGTTGGGGAAAGAGAGAGTTGAACAGTTCAAAAAGTATTTGAGTCGTGAAAGGCCAAATAGCGACGGGACGGGATGGGACGGGGTGGAGCGGGTTGAAGCGAGTAGGAAAAGGCGACGTGGGTTGGTTGATTGATTTTTGTAGGCATGGCAGTGCGGAAGAGGGAGGAGAGTGCGGCGAAAGGAAGGAGGCCTGACGCGTCAACTGCATTGGTCATTAGTCCCGTGAGTGTAGTGCATGTCATTTCTCGGGAGATGGCGTGGATTTTCCGCCGTGGAGACCCGGCGCCGACCTACCGTCGGTTAGTGGGGTTCCCCCTAACCAGGACTCTCCCACCAGCGGGGCACCTCCCCAGCCGGGACAGCTCTAAACTCCCGACCGGCCTCCCGGAATATGTGGTAGTGTAGTGCATGTTCGTGTAAGTGTGTGTGTAAGGGGAGAGGATAGGACAAGGAAGAGGAAGGAAAGATCGCGCGTGGTCCGGCCGTTTGTTAGGGTACTGCTCCGGCATTCGCCTGGTGTACGACGTGTGTTGGGACGGAGCGGGTTGCGCGTTATGTGGCGCGGAGCGGAGCGAGGCGGCGCGGTGCGAAGCGGGGCGGGTCGACAGAAGAGCGCGGCCGCCCGCACGCGCCGGCTGAGGGTAAACGGCGAGGAAGGGCGGCGCAGGGCTAAGGGGCGGCCACGCCGCGGGCCGCGCGTCCGCCCACAAACCGCGCTACGACAACCGCCGGCGGCGACTCCGCCGAGCTCCGCCCGCACCCCGAGTGAATAATGCACAGGCGCTGCGCCCACGCTCGCCTCTCGGGCGGCGGCAGCGGCTGGGGCGCTGCCCGTGGCACTGGCAGTGATAGGGAGGCAGCGCGGGAGGTGAAAGCGCAGAATCGCGAGGGCGGTGGCAGTTGTGGAAGCGGCAGCTCGGACCGCAGAATTGGTAACCGTCGCGGTCACGATTGTGTGGAATAACGGTGTAGTGAAGATGATTCATTTTGGCTTGGTTTGGACAGCTCTCTTAACAGTGACGAAAGTTGCGAGTGCGCCAATGAGAAATTACAGTGTTAAAACTATCTAGAATTGTAATTTTGAAAATGAATATTTACGGGCATTCAAACCTCTGCATATTGTAACTTTAAATAATGCACATGTATACGAAACACATATTTCACACGTCATAAAAAGCACGTTATTTGCGAGGAACCAGACGTGCCTCCAGGGAAACGGCTGCGCTTTCATAGAAAATGGCTGTGGTAAGAGAAGTGCCGCAAAACAGGCAATGTCAAAGTTTTTACGTAGCAGCGCAGCCAACTTTGCGGTTAATAAAACGTCGTTGTTCCTTGTGTGCCCTTTCCCACTGGTCCCCCTCTCAGACAAATGACGGCGGCGGGATTACCTCCCGCGGGCGATGACAGCGCGATCTTTCGCGACGCAGGCGAACGGCGGAGGCTGCGAGAAGGAAGGCGTTGCGGTAGGTAAGGGAGAGGGGACGCACCGAATGGCGGGGATGTTCGAGAGAAAGGGGGAGGGAGAGCATCTGGGGAAGGGAGAGTGTCAGCTGGTAAGATATATGAGAGGAAGGCGTACGAAGTGGTACTATGGCAGTCGTGGAAAGCAGTACAGATGATGATGAAGCGATGAAATGTGGGAAAGTTGTAAATTTAGAAAACAGCAGGATAAAGCATATGATTATGTGAAAGTAACAGAGACGTAGATTTGAACGTGCGTTGCAATAACAATTTTTACATGTGTAAAATTACGGTATATTAATCCCAATTGATTGTCAGATGTGCTGTGAGAAGGGCAGGTTAATGGCCGCAAATTTTGTGAGATCGAGTCTCAAATAGTCCCGTAGATATTACCACCTTATGGATGAAGAGCGGTTAACAATATAATATCACGTATCCCATCTGCAAATTAACACATACAAAATCGTTTATCTACCATTGTCATTTAACCTGCATAATCACCCTGCCTGCACCCGCCTGCAAATTTCGCAGGAAAGGGAAGGACAAAATGGCGTCAGCGTTCGCCTGCACCTACGCTCAGACACGAGTAACATGAAATTATTTAATAAACGAGAGGCAAATTCAAAAGAGATAAAAGTCACATAACTACGACATCGAGCGAAGGAATTTATCAGCAACGAAGTCCCTATTGGGAACCTCAACTCGACGGAATTAAAAGAGCTTCATATTCCATTTCTCAGAAGAAATCAAAGGACGATGTCAAGAACTACTCAAAGGACGAACACTCAACCATTAACTTCAGTAGGATCTCCGGGTCAGCGACAATAGCAATACTCCCACGGCGCCGTCAAAACTATGCGTCAGTTCTTCCTCACAGAGGCGACATCGCGCAGGAGGCGGCGGGGGCGGCGCCAACTTCGCTGCAGCAGCGCCCGGAGCCTCCGCAGGCATCGTTTCCGGACCTAAATAATACTTCCGGTGGGCGCGCGGTCGCTCCCGCGCATTGTCCCGCGCGTTATAAAGACGTCGAGTGCGGAGTCGCACCAGGGAGTTACGGGAGGGGAGGTCGCTTTGTGCCCGGCAGGGCGTTTTAAAGGGGAGGGTTGGTGGGATGCGAGATGGGGTGGATGAGATGGTCGGTTGATTGATTGATTTTTCGTGTTTCCGGGCGCGTTAACTGTTTGGGTCATTGGTTCCGTAAGTGTCGTGCATGTTTTTTCTTGGGAGATGGCGGTGATCTTCCCCCGCTGCATGGCGAGATCCGGCGCCGACCCACCGTCGGCTAGTGGGGTTTCCCCTAACCAGGACTCTCCCACCAGCGGGACACCGCCCCAGCCAGGACAAGCTTTAATCTCCCGACCGGTGGTGCTGGAGAATGCGTATAGACGAGTGGAACCAGGTCGATGATGAAAAGCTGGCAGGCTAGAGTCTTGTCGTAAGAGCGTTTGTGTGTATGTGTATGACTGTATTTGTAGGAGCAACGGGCGAGGTGCAAATACGACAGTGAAATCTGGTCAAATGGTCACATCAATTAGGCGATCACCTCAATTAACGGACATTTTTCGTTGAACCGACTGATTTTCCATAAAATAAGTTTAAATATTCCATCTTTCAAGCGGACTTCTGGCTGAACATCCAGCCAGCCGTATTTCTTAATTGACATTATTAAGCTGTCGCCTCAATCGATTTTGAACTCTTTTATAATGAGATAACGGAAAAGTGGTGAAGATTACAGTTGATTTAATATCTTCTTGTGACAGGAGGCATTCTCAAGTTATTTCGAACACTGACATCCACAGTAGCTTATCTCGAAGGGGAATTAATTTTCGATTCTGGTAATAACAGACTATTAAAAACATTCTTGAAGAACAACGCGTCCTCTTCGCCCATTTTACCGCATTTCTCTAGTTCATTAACTCATATCTTCCATCCGAGGAATCTACTGCGGAGCACGCCCCGTGCGCGAATCCTGTATGAAAGTTATTCGATAGCTCCTTCCTCAGACGACCCTACCTCAAAGTTTCTACATGATGTGAAATGCATCGTCAAATCTAGCCTCATTCGGTGAGGGCGACAAGTCAGTTCCTCGAACAAGAGAACAAAAGGCAATTAAATGACGTATTTTAGTATTACCCGAGAGGAGACACAATATCCTAAATATTGTGTGTAACTTATATTTTCACGCTTATACTTTGTCATAACAATTATATTTGATTTGCTTTATATTTCCGGTAACTTCATAACCTTATTTCAGCGACCACCTCTATTAAGACCAATTTTTACCGAAACATGGGTGACTATTTAAGACAGGATCCACTGTACGCTAGGGGCTAGACGAGAGAGTAGCTTTCCAAGCGGGAGGGCTACGAGGAGCCGGGCCGTGAGGGAGAGACCTCCCTTGAGCCGCGCGGGCGGGGGTGGGCGGGGCCGTGGAAACACCGCTCGGGCGCTGCCGCCCTTATTAATCCTCGGAACTTGCGCGCCGCCTGGGCGAGCTTCCCCGCCGGCGAGACGCCGCGCGCCCGCGCGATCCAGCGAAGGATTACGCTCATCGCTAGGCGAGGATTTGCGCCGGCGGAGGTACGAAAACCTATCGCAAAGTGCCTTACGGCAGGCACACACGCCTAAAGCCGAAGGCAGCTCTCGGCTGGGCGTGATCGTTAGGAGGTTCTTCCGTTCGTTGAGATAACACATTGACAAATAGTCTTTCTTTGCTGACGCGGTAGAGTCAACGCAACAAAAAATGAATGTTTGATTGTCAGGTTCCGAAATTTTCGATTCGAAAAATTGAGGGGATTGACATACGGTACTTCAGGAAATAACGATGGGATTGTAATTCTGAAAACATTTATAATAATGGAACGAGGACTAGATTTATCTTTTTGACAGATGCATGAAAAATTGCCAGCGTGTTTGGTGCAATGGAAAACACAAACACTGTTCAGTAAACAAAAAGCAATTTTCAATATAATTTCGTTTCAGTGTAATCCCAAAATATTCTAATGGAAATAATATTGCTATTCCTTATTACTTTGATTTCAAATATGAATATAAAATATATTTTTTAAATTATAAATCGTTTGTGATGATACGCACGAATCAAAGAAACTGAAAAAACAGTTCTGCTTCATAAAACTGAGCTGTATGAAAATGCAGTCTATTCTATAGGCCATGCCGTTTAAAGCTTATTTCAATACGTATGAACATACTATCACATTATCTTCGAATTTATGATTAAAAATATATTTTCCATCTCATTCGTATCTTGAACAAGAGTACAAAATGTATTCTTCTGCTGCGGTATTTTCCAACAACGTTCACATGACACCATCAAAAAACCTATTATCAACATATCAAAAGCGAGAAAAGTTCTAAAAATACGTACTTATCACTGACACAAAGAATTATTTTCTAGCCCATTGAATTTGCAGATCACATCGTATTTTAATTATAAGTTGCGAATTTAGGAAACAAATAATTTCACATTTTGACACCACGCATGGGATATGAAAATCAAATCAGATGTTAATATTTTATATTGTTGGATCACAACTAATGAGAAACATAGTTTATCGTATTTTGTTACAGTGTTATGTTTCCAAACTGTTTTCACGCTCGTATTCATTTGGGGAAACATCATTTTTCATTCTTTCGTTGCACTGCCACGGTCACGATTCGACGCGCTCAATAAAACATCAAATTTCAGCGACCGCAAGTCCTGGCTCAAACAGCAACAAAATCGCAGCAGCCTAACACTGATAATTCCTCGCCATCTCATGTATGTCCATTCCCAAACGAAAACATCTGAAATCATTAATACATAAATCTCTATTGGACTTCATGGCACGAAATAAAAGCTAATAAGAGAAGTGAATACAATCTTCTCAGAAAAGTTTATACGTAGATAACTCAATCATACTTCCAATACATTTCTTAAAAGCTTCATTAAAAAACTTACTTAGATTGCAACTAACTGACTGTATTCCATAAAACACATTTACCATGTACTGCCTAGAAGAAAATAGACGTTATTTTAATGTAAAATTATAATATAAATGATCAACGAAACTAGTACAGCCCAAAATAAATAATTATAATACGTGGGTTGCGAGAATTACAACACAAAAATTTATAATAGCTGACATACATTGACCTGATGGCTAACCAGAAGTGAAAACACAGGTTTTTATTGACGAGCACAGTTCCACCTCAACCAAAGAGAAATCGGAGTCTGAGCGTATGAAAGCTAACCCCGCGGCTAAGTTATTGAGGATAAAAAAATAAAGATAATTGAGATTGGTCCACAAATCACTCAATTACACCAGAGCCGCGAAAAAACATAATTTCGTTTGTGAATTTCTCGAAACGCCGTAATCCGCCTAGACAACGCGCGCGACGTGATGTGACACGACACGACGTTACGCGACAAAACGCGACATCGTGCGTCATGACACGAGGCGACTCGACATAACGAGAGACAACCAGGCGAATCGGTGGTACGATACGTCACGACGCGACGCGTTACGTGACAAGCCGCGACGCGTTACGTGACACGACGCGACGCGTTACGTGACACGACGCGCGGACACGACGCGACGCGACGCAACACAACAGCGTCGGAAGCCGCGTCAGCTCACCTCAGAAGGAAGGCGCGCGCGGTCACGCCAGCTCGTAACGGCAGCGCGGGTGGTCAGTGAAAAGAAATTAATCCAATGCACTGGCCATGAGATGCCTCCATCCAAACACTGATTTCACTAACGTGGAGTGTGCTGGCTGTGCAAAAAGAATGTTATTGTAAGAAACGGTTTCAGTCGGCCCGGTAGCCGAGATCGCTAAGGCAGTAGTGTCCTAGTGATGTCGAACCGAAGGTGCTTTCATCTTCATTGTTACCATACCGTTAACACCAATAGTGGTCGCTAATGACCTAGATGTTGATGCGACCTTAAATAACCAATTAAAAAAAACATTGGTTTCACTCTAGTTCCAACTCTTTCCGTAAAAATTAGGTTAATTTATAACCCTCCATAAATTATGTAAATGGAGAACTATTGTCTTCTATGTAAAATTTGGCATAGTATGTTGTAATTGCATGTCAGTTGCAACTCACTTTCAATATATTTGTCAATAAAAAAGGCATACCTGGTAACAAGGTTATCGAAAAGTTTTGGAAAAATATTATTTCTAAAACCCAACATAATTAGGTCACTTCTGATTAAATGACTTCATATAAAATTTCAAGTAAAACTAGGTGGCAACTACACAAAGATCCGGGCAGTCCTCATCGTCAGACAGTCATATATAGGCCATTCTATTCCCATGGAGCCTTGATATTGCCAAGAATTTGTGAATAAAATGTTCTATGTAACACCGAATAATTGGAGGACTTCCATATAAAGAGCGTATTTATGATGGGCTCTGATAATTACTCCGACATTTAGTGTAAATCGTGTATCGCGAAAGTTTATAGAAATACTTCTGCAACAAAAGCCCTAACAACTTTTAGAACACTTCTCTCCCTAGTTACGATAGTAACTGTTGTTCACTAGTCGCCTTGAACATTCAAATAAAAGCACAACTATCACATGAACTATACTTCGACGATTCTATTTCTAAATGACTAACTATTCTAATGTTCTAAATGGAAATAGGTGTACATTCTCTATGTCCTCATTAGACAAATATTTTTATTGACAATGAGTTATTATGACATGACGAAACTTCTCTTCTCTTGTTATAGTGTAGGTGAGAAAACAACATATTAATATAATAATCACTGAACTACTTAGTATTCACAGAACATTTCACTGTTTTAAAACCGTGACAGTCTTTCAATACTATTTTATTTTTTCACTTCACGACTACATTACGATCGCTGGTAGGAACAAGAAATACAAACAACATTTTTCGCTGTGTATACTATATTTAATGAAATTGTGAATAAAAATTGCTTTAATTTATTTCCATTGGCGATGGACAAACTTAACGCAAACACAGTAAATTTAACTATGCACTTGTATTTTTGTGTGCCTTATAATATCAACTAGTCATCCATTTCTGAGAGAAATTTCAGCGCGGAATTTCCTGCAATAGTCAGAAATACGCAAATAATATAAGACTTTTTTACTTCGAGTTTTGCTCCATTTCACCCGCATTCATTTAATTCAGAGATACTAAGCCCAACGAAAGCATCTCTATATCATTAATTTCCTCAAATCCATAGAGATGCATGTATGGAATACGATCAAGTGGGAAGACAGAAAATATCGGATTTACTTCTATAGGCGTAAAATTAATTGCGTCTTGCTATATCGAGGTTTTGCAATGCGCAATATTCATGTGTTTGTAAGGTGATGCTAATGTGTTTAATTACATATTGCCTAATTATCATTTATTTTACTTTTAAATATTAAATATTAAAAACTGCGCAATGGAAAGTGATAATTTTTAACGGAAACAAGTAAAGCTGAATTTACAATTTTCTCATTACACTACGCCAAAATTCTTTCTTTTTTATATTTGTTTACAGCATTTTATGAAATTTTTATAACAATGCATCTTTCCATTATCATTCAAAATTATTATTTTTATCATTCGTTTTCTTTTATCCAATGAAAAGTCCGAAATTCAGTCATCAGTAGATACAGAAATAGGAGAAACAAACCGACTGATTCACTCATGCGACGGGCATTCGCGTAACAAAATCGCAACTACATTCGCGCCCTCAGACTCACTCGGACGATACCCTCAGCTTGAGCCATACTGCAACGCGGCCTCGCGGAATTAACTAATAAATAAACCTGCGCGAGTCGATTTGCTCGCGTTTTCTTTTCGCCGCGGCGCGCGCGAGAGCGAAAACGATTATCGGCTATCGAGCGGAACCCGCTACGATCTCCCTAAACAGGCGGGAATTGCTTAATGTATGGGCCCGGGGCCGGGCGGTGGCGACGGCGCCGAGCCGCGGAGGGCGATCGCGGCCGGAGCGGCGGGCGACGCGGCGGGCGGCGTCGCCCGCGGCGCGGCGCGACGGCGCGTGTCGAATCGACTACCTTGCCCGTGGGCGGGCGGGCGCCCGTTCGAGGCCCGGGACCCTCCGTCCAGTAAGCGCTATTTGCACACGTCACCAGGCACCCACACGAGCACGGAGCGACACATTCGGCCGCTCAATGAACCGTGCGTTTCCATTGTGTACAACCCTGCGATTTAACTGCCAATTGGAGCCGGGCCCAACACGCTGGATTGGCCGGACCATTACACAAAATTTCACACGCGCGGCGGAGTGCGCGGAGATAGAGGTGGGCAGGCGCTCGCCCGCCCGCCCCGCAGGTGGAAGGCCCGCGCGCCGAACGGGGCGAGTGGGCGTGGCGCATCTCTCATTAGACAAATGGTCAGCCGAGCGCTAATGAAAAAAGACACCTCATCACTTTGCGCGTCCGTATTTACAGCAGCCACTCCAGAACCTCGGTTAATAAATAAATCACAGCAGGTGCCTGGAAGTGATACATATAATGGGAAAATGTCATTCCAGGTTTACACTACAGAGAACACACCCCCGCTGACAGAAAAATCTCTGGCTCGCTTTAGAAGTCTACCACAAGCGCATTTGATTACTTCATTTTTTTTTCTGAATGCGTGTCGTGTAAATTTGACTACGCAGAAACGAACTTCATATTCGAGAATTTCTGAACACTACGAAATGAAGGAATGAAATAAAAGGGATATTATTTCGCCCTCGCTAACTATCTAATAAAGATTCGTGTCTAGAAAATATGTAGAAACAAAAAAGAAAAATTTCACCAGATGACAGCGCCAGTTCTCGAACAAGCGACCCGGTCACCGTGTGGATAGCGAATCGCTGAGCGCATAGCTACCGCATTCCGCTTTCTCCAATCACAAGCCTTTCTCCTCTGGCAGCACTCGTCACTCGGGCAACACACCTCACCGACACAATGGCACACAAAATCACAGAAGCACTATGATCACCACCCACACTCGGCTGCCACATACCGAGGTAGGTGCTGTTGGTCAACACCCAGAACACCTTCAGCGGATCCACCATCACCAGGCGGCGGCGGGGGGGGGGGGGGCCCCCGGGCGGCGGGGGGCGGGGCGGCGGCGGCATCGCGCGGTGCGTCGGTTGCGTTCAGTGAGCCGGGCGCGCGGGGGCGGGGCCGGAGGCGCGAGCGCGGGCGCGGGACGGGGCCGGGGGCGGCAAGGCGACGTGAACGCGTCGCGCGCGCCCCCGCGCCGGCGCCGCCCGGCGCAGCCCGCCCCTCCCCCCTCCGGCGCCGCGCGCGCGTTCGGCCCTGGGCTCACGGCGTTCTCCCCGCACCCCATGGCAGGTGTGCACTTCCCCTGCACCCGCGCAGCCAATGCCCCTCCAGCCACAGTGCCTTTCACGCGCGGCTCTCTAATGATAAGCATTCCCCGGGGTGGGAGGTGCAATTCTTTGTACCATTTTATAACTGAAAATACATTTACTAACTTTCCTTTTACTAGTTTATCAAAATGTAAATTATGCCGATCCCGTTTGAGAATCAACATATTCAACATATAATATTTTGAACGAAGATTGACGTAAACATTTTCAAGTTATTTACTATGAAACATACAAACGAAAAGTTAGCCTCTCAGATTTTTTTAGCTACGATCGACACTGATCTCCTTACGTCATACTCTGTAAATGTTTGTAGTGGATACTAAAGTGCTGACATACTGAAGTACAAGGTCTCCTGAATAGTATGGTATCTTCCAAATTACAGGAATTTCTAAAATATTGTGTTTTAATACGTGATATATATATATTTTGAATTACACGAATATTTTCAAGATCTCTTAAGCCTTTGCACTCCCCATCTCGCTGCGTCACTCCCGGAGCTGGCCTTTCGATTTGGATCAGAACCAGATATTTAATTAGGTGTATCTCACTGTGACGCATTTACACCAATGATACTTATTATTGTCACATTCCACAAACGGTAGTCAGTTTTACGTTATTCAATAATCTGACAGTCACATTGCAGGAGGTGACACAACATAATTAGCATCTCTGTTTCTGGTGTAAATGCAAGAACAATATTCGTGAAGAACACATCACAAAGAAAATTAGTAGTGCACGCAATATTTTACCTTCACAGCATAAAATACCTTATTTCATGAAGCACAATATTATTCTCCTCGGCATCCATTTTAAATTCTACGAAATATTAATACCTTCCTAGAAAGTTTATCCTAGCCCCTATGCACACTCATTAAATATGGCTGTAAAACCCTCTCGCAGGTCTGGATGATCTCCTCTGTTTAATGGACACCTCATTCCGACGAGAGCAGAACACACGTTACGCTTAAAATCCGAAGCATTTTCAACCCCAGAGAGTTAATTAAAAATATTGTGAAGAACTTAGAACATATTGTTAGCTTATTTTTTTTGTTTTGTTTCATACATTGCAAACATTCTCGTTATTAGGAAAGGGAATTTTGCTCCGGAAGAGTTTGTCATCACACTAATGTGAAAAATAAACAAATACCTCTCACTTGGGCACTCAACCGCGCACCTAATCCATCTCGCCGTATTACCACGCCTCAAAAGTCGCGTCAAACACGCAGCATGCCAAGAAGCGGGGGCCGGCGGGAGGGTGATATTTTGGCGGTTATTGGCGGGTATCAGAGCGGGAGCGGGGCGCGGGGGAGGGCGGGGGGCGGGGCGGGGCGTGGCCGGGGAAGGAGCAGCGACGGGGCGGGGCGGGGCGAGGGCGGGGGCGGGGCGAGGGCGAGAAGCGGGGGCGAGGAGAGCACTAAATCTCCCGCCTGTTATCAGCGCGGGCGGAGCGGCGACGCGTCGCCCCGCTCCGCCTCTCGACAGCGGCGCCACGCCCCGCCCCCTGTCGCCCCGTCGCCCGGCCACGGGACGGGAAGGCCACCCCCGTCGACAAACACTATTCGGAAAAAATGCCACACAGGAAATCGTTCAGTAATACAGCGCACCAGGAAAGTTTCTCCGCAGTGGCACCCTGCTGCGGAGCGTGCTTGCGGCTGAAATTATGTTGGTAGCACGAGCTGCAACTTGTAACAAAAGAAAACGTCGATTGTGCACTCACCACAATCGTAATAGGTGCTGAAGCGCTGTATCCACCATGTGTTTTCAAATAATGTTATTAATTAGATAAATAGATAGATAGATAGATAGATAGATAGATAGATAGATAGATAGATAGATAGATAGATAGATATTATTCTGCAGGTAGGTATATACAAGCTGGTGGCAGATGTTGCTACCAACATGAATGCAATTTTTAATAGGAGCTCCTGATTCGGCTCCGTGCGGGGAGATTTTCCTGAGGTATTGCACCAGATATGCGTATCAACACTCTTGTCGAGGTTCCAATTATTCGCATACTTAAGGTTCGACATTTTTCTTGAAATGCCTTCGTATAATAAAAGTGTTTTTCTTTTGTTTTAATATCCCGATTCATTTAATGGAACGTTTTCGTGTTTCTTGTGATATGAAGAACAACGCAATAGAAGCCGATAAAGCTCCTAAAAAACAAAACAAAACCAAATTGTATGCATTGTGTATGTATTTAGCGGCCGTTGTGATTAGAGGACAAAATCATTGTTACGGTTTAAATAATTTAATGAATATATAGTTGACGAAGAAGAAATTTTCTATTCTACTATAAAAATAGTATTTAACACTGAATCCGAAATAAATAATTAAAAATTTATACTTAAAATGAAACGTTTCCTCAAACGGTTCTTAAAATAACTTCAATTTTATTATCTACTAAACTCTATGCTATTAGCTACCACATACAAGAAGAAGTCATCAAAGTAACTTCTAATTTGGAAATCAACAAAAAATAAATTATAAGGAATACTAAAAATGATTATCCTTAAATTCTGCTTTATCTCTCGTAAACAAATTATATTCCAATATGACATTTTTATCCAAGGGAATTTAATGAAACAGTTAAAAAACGTTCAAAAACAATCAGGTCTAAACCTTTTTTCATTTAATACATTGCTTGAACCGTAAGAGAATGAAATAATTTTGTTTTTTAATTGTCTTTATAATTAATGACAACATTTTACGCTTGTTACGTGTCCAAGAAGTGATAATGTGAATATGTCATTTTCACGGCGATTTTTAAATTCTACAAAAAACAAGGTATTTTCTTTTGTTCCATTCTTAGCCTCAAATACAAAGACGACATTTAATGCTCAAGAATTTATGTGGAATCGAACAAATATGAGTGACGCATTTTGGAAAAATTTAGTTTAAACCAATAAAAAAACAAACATAGTAATTTTAAAAACGAAAATCCCCTTGAGCCGTACAAAAGACGATACATTTCATAAACCAAACCTAAATATTTTATTAAAAAAACCAGCACATCATTTGAAACAGTCGGATGCCTTGCATTAAACAAACTTCATTATGAAACGTAAGAGAACTAGTCGTTTCTGGTTGGTTGCCTTTTTAATTGGAAGAATGTATTTAAAGTTATTTGATAAACCAAACGAATTCGAAAAAAAGTCTACATTAAGGGATGCCTTTCGTTACAAAGAAGTTGGCTGTAGAGAGTTTAAAATCGGCTGTTCTGGATGAAGGGCATCACCCTGTGCGGCAGTGCTGGTTCGGAGCTGGCACCCGCACAAGGGGACGCCGCCCCCCTTCCAGTAATGATCGTCTCGGCACGCGGAGCGCCGGCACTGGGGGGCCACTCCGCCAGCCCCCTGCCACCCTCCACGGCCCCCTCGACGCCCTCGCCCAGCATCTCTCCCCGAAACAGCGGACCACCAAGAAAATTAAATAGGAACTTCATATCTTTCGTCAAATCCAATGTCTTTATTAACACGGACAGCCATATGTCTTTACTGAACTACTGCTATTGTTTTATAGCTGGTATTTTGTTGTTTTGTTTGTAAGCTTTTTTCCATTTCAAAGCAGTTAAGTGGTTTTAACCACTGTTCGGGTACAATGAACAAAAGCAAAACAAACTATTGCATCTTTCTTCACGAAAGAAATTCGACATAGAATGCATAACCCCAAACCTACACTTTTTGCGTCTGAACCTTACGAGAGTTGCTCAGGTTACTAATGAATGGCGTGATGTCATGAAAAGAATGTGTTTTTATAGTAGTTCAATGTAGTTTTGGTGTATGTCAATGTCTTCACTCTCTAATATTTCTAATACATTTCTAATCACTTTCTGAAAGCTTTTAATTCAATGGAGTTCGGATACATACATCACGCAGTGATGCCCCTGCTCAGTCATTTACATGCGCAAGCTAGTGCTTTCCTCGGCTCAAAGAGTGAGCGCCATTTTTGAATTATAACAACAATTCGGCTGGGTAGGTCCCTTTATAGGCTTCTTTCTTACGATTGTAACACTACAACTACAATGCAATCCCGACTTTTTATTAAACCAAGAATCTGATTTATGTTGCATTCGATAAACTTTTATTTTCTTAAAAATATGTTTTAATTTTTTACACTGATAACTTATTAATTTAAAATTTTAAGAACACACTCATATCTTAAGAAAAAACATTTAAATATCCATCATCCATTTGCCTCCATACCTGCCGTAATATGAATTATAAGACACGAGACAAAGGAAGGAGAATGTTGAATAGTTGATGTCGATGAAGAGACAGTGAGTTCGAAGTCCAAAGCACTTCTGGCAAGATGAGAATCCAAAATCGAGAAATATGTTCTCGGAAATGCATCTCGAATCATGGAGGAGGCAACGTAGTTAATAGGGCTCCTGCTTATTGGATTTCGGAAAGAATGCAATGGGGTCGAGCCCACAGACCGAAAGCAGCAGCATTGTCATTACTCGAATCCTCTAATTCGCCAGCTTGCTATAAAACTCAATACTGTAGACTTCATAACGAGCTGTGGCCATATTTACTTGTTTTATTTAGTTTAATTTTAATGTAATTTAGGATCAATAACGAGAACGGTCTGAAAATAATTTATTATGCGCATTTAATCGTGTTGTGCATCTAATATAAAGTAATTATTTTCCATTCTCGTTAAAACGACATTCAAAATAGTGCACACACATCCGCTCTGCGGTGGGGAAAGGTCATTAAATACCCGAAATATTTTAAAAGTTTAATGAGATGCCTCTGCTCGCCGTAAGTGCTAGTAACATACAGAATTTTTGGAATGCATTTACTGTTTCATTCGACACTCAAAAAGTTTCATAACACATTTAAACATTACTCTCAAAAAATGAGTAAAACAAACTACAAACCCACGGAATTATAATTTTTAAAACGACTCGTCTGCTACTAAGTTGGAAATACTTGTGTCTCGTCACAAATAAGGACATTAATATAAAGAGCACTACACAAGGGTTTTGGGGGGAAACAGTGAAGTACGAAAGTGAACATTTGTTGAATTGAATTTTACATGATACATGGAATAGTATTAGATCGCTATTATTATGTGTGTTAGCCACAGATTTAAACACAGGGAATTTAATAAATTGCAAAAAATATGCAAATATAAACATGAGATACAGTATATGGATCATTTCTACGCAAAGTGTCCGAACTATGGCATTGTGCACCGTAACGACGTGTATTGTATTGAAAATTATTCCTGTAACTCAAATTGACGAAAATAAAATCTACAAATTGAAATTTAGAAATATTCTAAAACGCGCCCACGGCAACAGCGACTAAAATATCTTCGAAACTCCGTGAATACATCTATGACTCTTCACGAAATTCTACAGAACAATTTTTTTCCTGAAAGCAGTTAGTTGCCGTGCAAAGTAAAATTCGCCAATAATTGCAGATTAATCCCCATTTACGTCGATATTTTCTGAATAAATCCTTAGAAGTTAACACAATATCCATTTCCAGCCTCCTAATGTCCGATTTTATCTTGAATATTGAATTTAATTTTTAACTTCTATCTATATCCACTGACAATGACTAATGGTAATTTTCGAGGAATATCACTCTTTCATAACCCGCTCTCTCATTTCCGCGCATCAATACTTATCCCTTTGATATCTGCGAACCGGGGGCGGAACAACGTTGCGAGAGTCGCAGTGGCAACAGAATGGGGACCACGGGAAAGTGATGTGACCCCCTCAGAGAAAATTGTCTCATCTATAATATCCGTAACGGAAGTGAAGAACGCCCGTTTCGTGAATTCCTCCACAACTCAATTCCTAGTCTGGACGGTGGTTTAGAGGAATTACTCTACCACCCTGACAAGTTAGGAAACAAAGCAACGCCATGCAGGACGACAACATTGCACGAGATAGCGATGAAGCCATTCTCAATGGGCTAACTGTAAACACCGCATTGATTGATTGATTGATTCGTGTTTCCGGGCGCGTCAACTGCTTTGGTCATTAGTCCCGTTAGTGTAGTGCATGTTTTCCCCGGAAGATGGCGGTGATCTTCCCCGCTGGATGGCGAGATCCGGCGCCGACCTACCGTCGGCTAGTGGGGTTTCCCCCTAACCAAGACTCTCCCACCAGCGGAGCACCGCCCCAGCCGGGACAAGCTCAAGCTCCCGACCGGTCTCCCGGAATATGTGCTAGTGTAGTACATGTTAGTGTAAGTGCGTGTGTAAGGGAGAGGAGAGGCAAGGGAGAGGAAGGAATGATCGTGCGCGGTCCGTGTTGAAATGACAGCATTGATATAAGCAATTATGTAGCCAGAAGTGCCCAAGCAGTAGCTGAGAAAGCCGCCCCTTCTTATAGTAATCTCCCTGTTCAACGCATCTCCAGCCACTCCCGCCCACACGGGAGGAAAGGAAGGCGGGCGGCGAGGCGGCCACGTCTCTCGCTGAAGCGTCGGCGGCGCCCGTCACCCGCCACGCGTTTCCACAACCTTCTCCGCCTTTGACGGCCAGCCGCGCGCGCCGCCAGCGCTGATATGACGGGATCGCCCCGCCCCCAGACGGCGTCAGTCCAGAAGTTCTAAATCCCGATCCAGACGACGAGATATTCACGGCACGATGACTTGTAAGCCACGCAGCCTTAAAGTTGAAACTTCAGCAGTCTCGACGGCCGCCCTGCCGCCGTGACGGACCGACATTTTTTACGCGCCTGCCACTTCATAAAATGAGATACTCGTCATAATCCACTCAAAACTCTTACCTGGCCGGGAGGCTGTGGGGCGGGGCAACGGGTGGGGGCTATAAAGCTACGCAAACATTTTTTACAATAGCTCTCCCAGGTTTTAAGCGGGCATTATCTCAGGGCCGGGAGGGGGCTGCATTAAACATTGCGTAAAACAGCGGGCAGTGGGTGGGTGGGCGGGCGGTGCGGGTCGGGGCGCGGGGTACAGGTGACCACAATGCTGAGGTCGCTGAATAAAAGAACGGCGGGGCGGTGGCCGCGGCGGCCAGTCACCGCGGCCGACTGTGCTTTGGCTAATGCGCTTGCGCTAGGTGGGCAGGCAGCGCCGGCCTGGCGGGGCACAATGCCGCCAACACCCCGCAAGCGAGAGCTGCCGCGGCGAGTTATGGCTTCCCTCTCGGCCTCGAAAAATAGTTTTTGTGCTTTGAAGAGGTCTGCACTCGGAGTGACGCTTCACGGGTTCAAAGCTTTTTGCAGTGTCGTGATGTACTGACAGTTAATGTGAGTACATCTACCTGCCAGACTGGTGGAATACGCGTTTATAATATGTAAAACATGTTAATAATATTGACGTCCTTGATGTTTGGAACATATTTGTGACAATTATTAGTTGAGAGACAAATTAATAACGAACATTTCATATCTTTAGAACAGGAGTGAAATAATTCGATGAATGTACTACAAAAAGTAAATATTCCTCGATACTACTAACAATATGCAGCAATATGTTGTGATTTTGGTGCCATAGATTAAAAGCTACAACAAGAAGCCTAATCATAAAAGCAGAAATTTGTGAAAATTAACAAAAAATGACAGCTTGCATATAAATTCTCTAATGCTTTAGTAAAACATCGTGACAAATATATCTCAGAAAAAGTCAAAACAATTAGTGTTACATTAGAGCAAGAAGCTTACTGTCGGAAGACGCAGCTTTACAAAAGCAAGATTGTGCGATGTGGTCATTCAGGACTTCCACAATATGGAAATGCTAATGCTATTATACATATGAAATAAGCAGCTAACTATTGTCAAAAATAACAGCTTGAAGGTTTGTTAAAGTCTTGAATACAAACAGAAATTCTAATTTGAATTCCATTAGAGAAAAGATGCTCGGCCAAAGAAGAAATAAAACCATCAACAGCGAATAAAGCAGTTGTGGAGTCTCTCAAGTGTTTGTTGCCAACGTGTGTACACAATGGAACGTCGTACTTTAAATATTTCCGGAATACAGTCGCAGAGAGGCACTTCGCGTCTCGCAGAAGCGGCAAAGGCGACGGAAGGCCGCGCTGCGGGGTGGGGGGGGAGGAGGGGCGATGGGAAAACGCGCGTACGAGGGGCAAAAAGAGAAATAAACATGCGACGCCAACATCGCGCTATAGCATGTTAAACGACCGGCGAAGACAGCCCGTCGAATCTCGCAATATCGAAGCGAAACTCTCGAGGAAACGGCCCTAAGATTGCGAGGCGGCGCGCCGTTCACCTTCACTACGACGCGGCAGAAAATGCACAGCCCCCTCGCGGACACCCGAAAAGGAAGCGGGAAAAGGCAACAATAAAGAACATGGCAGAGAAGAACGAAAATGACGAAAACGGAAGGTAAAAAATGAAACTTGGTTCAACGATATTGCATTCAATTACAAACTAAAAAACTAAACAGTAATAACCCGCGCGAATTAACTCCTCGTGAATCAAATATTTTACTCTTAGTTGGGTTACATTATTATCAATCTCCAATATGTAAAAAAAAAAGGCACCAATGTTGAAACAATATCTTAATACTGTAGGTATTTCAAATGGAACGCGTCTTTCATTTTTTGTTGAGTATTCGTCAGAAGTCTACACATTTTACCCATTCAGATGAGGCAAATGTATTCAGCAAAATTTAGTTTTAACAGCGGCTTATAATTGATTTCGTATTCCCAGAACCACTTCGGAGATGAGCGAAACTCCACAAAATTAAATGTGTCGAGCTGTTCGGGTTGTTATAGAATAATGAAATCCATTCCTTACAAACTCTTCAATTACATTACTATCATCCATGTTATATTGGCGCAGAGGGGTAAAAACTAAAAGTTTTCACTACCTACCAATGGACTGAGACGGAAAGTTTAAAAACCAAACGAAAATTCACTGGCGGAATAGTAACCACTTGGTTGTTCACATTAGAAACAGTTCTCATCCTAACACACGAATATAAAAGGAGAGTGAATTAAATGGATTAAGATCCAAAGTGTTTCCGAAGAAGATTTACATTGTCATCCTGATATATACTGGCAAACCAGAATTATTGGGAAACAATATCTCCAAAACTGAACGACTTCGAGGATATTTTAGAACAGAGAAATTACATTTCCCAACACACAAATCAAATATTTTCCTCTGGGTATACGCAGAGGTAGAAAAGTCTCTTACGCCAAAGTACTCTTGAAAATAAACCTCTGAAACGTCCCGGAGTCATAACTTCCGGACGATTAATTTGGTGACAGAGTATACCATTCCTTCGTGAGCAATACAAAACGAGAGTTGTGAGCGACTGTTGGAGAAGCTATAAAATGGGAAAACGAATTAATCAGAGGTGCTTTATTTGTTCTTCAACAGAACATAAGTACAATAAATATAGAAAAAATAAAACTTTTAATGAATTTGAGAACTCATTTTCAATTTGCCTCAGATTGCATCTTCGATCCAACTCAGGAAGAAGGAAGCAGCATTCATTGTGCAGAGCGATGGAAATGAAATTTTGTTTCGACGACTCTCCAAGAAATAGTGTACAATACAAACACAATTAAATATCATTAGTTCACATTGTATAACACGTGTATGCTACTCGGTTTACAAAAAGTTATTTTATCGAAATTATAGAGTAGACATTCAAACAGGAAACTTTTTAAAGCAAAGTCCACCACACATAGGGAAAAGGCGAGGTAAGACGTGCGAGTTCTAGCAGGGAAAAACAACAAAGAAATAAAAAAAAATGTTAATGAAACGAAAGTAAAATTCTATTTTTGTAAGTTTCCACATTATCTGACGGTGGAGTAATAACCATCTTTGAAACGTGAATAAACAGACCTAGTACTAGAGTAATGATTGTTTCAAACTTGACTGTTCCAAATAAGTGGAATCTTACAAAAAGAAATGAACCTTGGGCAATCACAAAGTAAAATTCGTCTAAATTGTCAAGAAAACCTCACAAAGCACTATCAGCCGGGGTATGTGGCGAGAGGTGCTCACAGATCATTGCGACAGGCGCGCCGGTCGCTCCGTGGGGCAAAGCGGGGCGGAGTGGGGCAGGCGGAGCGGGTAGGACCGGGGGCGAGGTGGGAGCGAGGGACTGAATTGCCCTGGGGACGCGGCGGGCACTTCGAGTAATCGATCGCGACCCGCCATAACGGAACCTGGAGGAGGAGGTGGTGGTGATGGTGGTGGAACCGAATTACACGCGCCTTCCCTCGGGCGGGCACCACCTGCTTGGCGCGCGCACCAGACAGCGACACCCTCGCGGCTGCGCGCTTCCTTTATGAGCTGTTCCGCACCCGTTATGCGACCCACCTCACAGGCAAGGCACACTTCAAATCTTGGCCTCTCCGTGTGGAATTTGTTGTACACAGGGTGGATCGCATTAAGCTTTTTGATGCTCAATTGGCACAGAAATTGGTAATGCTGCGACACAAATTCTTTTCCATTGATTGATTGATTGATTGATGATTGATTGTTTCGTGTTTCCGGGCGCGTCAACTGCTTCGGTCCTTAGTACAGTTATTGTAGTGCATGTTTTATCTCGGAAGATGGCGGTGATCTTCCCCCGCTGGATGGCGAGATCCGGCGCCGTCCTACCGTTGGCTAATGGGGTTTCCCCCAGGACTCTCCCACCAGCGGGGCACCGCCCTACCCGGCACAAGCTCTAAGCTCCCAACCGCTCTCCCGGAATATGTGCTAATGGAGTGCATGTAAGTGTAAGTGTGTGTGTGTAAGAGGAGAGGATAGGACAAGGAAGAGAAAGGAAAGATCGCACGCAGTCCACGGCTTGTTTGGTAGGGTACTGCTACGGCATTCGCCTGGTGACATCAGTTGATGCACTGAGCTACCGCTCCCGGTCAAATTCTTTTCGAAAGCGCCTATACACTTATCCAACTCTCATATTGTTCATGTCAGGTGACATCACGTCTCTTATCATTTTACATGAATGCGAAGAACATATAGTGCGTAAATGAGAAAATCGTTTTCAAGAAAAATTTACGAATAAGAGAAGTGTCGGAAAAACTAACAGCTAGTGATGTATTTTTTATTTATTTCAATGTATTATGCGTGAAAGAAGGACGCATTATTTTACTAAAGTAAACTAAAACTTAAATTTCACAGGCCTTACTACAAATGGTTGTGATGTTTTAACTTCTAGTTCACATTTAGTTTCTGCTGCATCCATTAATAATATGAATTCATAAAACCTTTCTCATACAAGGTCTCGCTCTCCCATAAAATAAATTGGATCCTAAATTGAATTCAATTTTGCAAATATTGATTATCAGCATGAAAATTAATGTTTAAAACCAACCTATAAATAATGTAAACAAAATTTTTAATTAATTAAAAGATATGTTTTGGTGCAAACAGTGTGCAAGCCGAGAATCGGAAAAGCGAAAAAAGTAATCATTCACTATCCTCGACCACTTTCGTGTGGAATAAGGCAAGACCATACCCAAATTCGTCAGCTTTAAAAGCCTCCTACGTTTCGTTAATGCAGAAAGTTCGCACCCTTAATATAGCAATACAATTCCTCTATTGTATCTATAATACTTCTGTTTGACGCAATGTTATTGAACATCATAATTCGTTTATAGCAGCAAATATGTATTTAACTTCGCAATCCAGCAAACATTTGCTTTTAAAAAACTATTTACTTTTTCATGAATGCACAGATCTGTCCATATTGTATTCAGTTACATGGCACCTCGACCCATGACACCCGTAACACAAACAGTTGTACGAACCAATTCCGAAATTATTTGCACAGATAAAAATATAATTTACCCAATAATGAGAGCTCCAAGGTGAGAGCATGTTACATATTTTCAGAGAAAATTGACATAGATTTCAAGATCTCTTGCAACTGATGTGGACATACGTCCGAAGAGCATCCAAATATTAATCACAGGTCTCGAATGAGAAGAACGTACGACATTCATTGCTGTATCACCGCCACATCTTCAGAGCAGTAAATCTGACAAATCAGTACATATAGTACAGTCGGCAAAAGTACCAAAAGACCTCTGTTACCCGATTCCGAACGTAAATATTCCGTGGGCGGGCGGGGAGTGGGAGGACTCGGGTGACACCGCGCCTCCGCTTACTCCGGCTACGGCCCCGCGACCGCGCGCCTGCACCCGAGACTCGCCCGGCCACTCCGCCAACCACGCCCACCCACGGCCCATGACGGCATTTTCCACATCATACAGGATGTCCGGGGAGGAAACGTCGAAAATCGGAAATTAAGCTAAGACAATTTTAACCCTATTTTGTCTAATAAACTACTTGGATGATCGCAATAACCACTCAAAAGTTGCGTTGAAAAATGATTTGTAGACAAAAGTTTGCAATGCGGAAGCATAGAAACACTCCAGAAACATGTAAATTGTTTATTACAGACGGACGGACGGACGCTTTGAAAAAAAACAACACTTTTTTCACTTTCAGGGGACCCCTAAACGTAAATTAATGTTGAAATCTTGAAATCGATTTTCCGCAGCATTACATAACTTTCTATATACTAGGTATATTACTTCGTATATACGTATGTATACGAGAAAGTAAAAAGCACCCAATTTACGCATTTCGACTGCATTTTTATTCCTCAGTTAATGTTTTTCTGAACCAATATATTCATTTCATTTGTAAATAATAAACAATTTATATGTTTGGGGATTAGAGTGATCCGTTAGGTCCAAAAGAGGCGACCGCTGTACTAGTTCACCCCTTCTCCCCGCCGAACACCGAGTGAGCTCTTCCGCTACGAATACACACAAAATCACAGCCCCTAATGCGTTTTACACAGTACAATTTCCATCCAGTGTGGCCCATACAACAACAAAAAGTACTATCGATTTATCTTACGCTTCTTACATGGGAAACAGGGAGTTTGCATAATTTTTCCACACAAAACCAATATAATCTCCACAGCGTTCCTCGAGGGTCCATGTAACAACTCTATACTTGATGACGCAATGGCATGATTCTTCGAAGTTAGGTTATGGTTAATGATATGTTATTAAGTTAATTTTGATCTGCTGCCCATCCGGGCCAATAATCGCAAATCAAAAACAGCAACATTATGAAATATCAAAATCAATAGTTCTAAGAAAGAAAAACCAAATGTGCGCTATTCAATATTTAATTTCGGGAAATTAATGCTGCAGGCGTCACTCAGATAAAATATTTTCATATCGAAACTTCCAAATTAGTACACTACGTATCGCTCTTTAATTCTTCCCACAATTTTTGAACAGAAATTCTTTATTTTTACATGAAAAAAGGATGAAAATTGAACTTTGTAAAAGCGACTTCAGAGAATGCTTGATTCAATTCATCGCGCTTTCGCATTTCAATGAAACGATTCGTTGAAAATTATTTTGTTCAAGTCTGTTTATAATAGAATTGCAGATTTTGAAATTCAAGATCTGCACGAGATTTAGAGGCGCAAGTGCTAAGGGTTTACTTTCAAATATTTTTCAAGATACTCACGTGCAGTAAACGTTTGCAGGCAGTCGCAGAATTCTCCCGAACAACTTACCTGCAAAAAAGAAAAAAAATATATCAAATTAGAGGCATATATTTACAACAAGCTGAAATACCTGGCACTGTAAGTGAAATTATTTATCACTCTCACCTTTTAACGGTGCCCCAAATTCTACCTGTGGTGTAAAATGGGAGTGATTTTCACTCACATCCGTCCTGTATGACCGCTTCACCCTGTCCTCCGCGATCTGCCACGATCTTCCCCACCTTGCCCGATCTCTCTCTGTCTCAAACATGCCCTGTCCCACCACACCTCCTACAATGGCGTGTATTCCATTGCCTTATATACAGACGTGTTCATTAAGTTTCATTCTATTAGATAAAAAAAATACCAAAAAATGCTATAGATACTGTAACGCCTTAAATTACAGTAAAAAATTTAAAGGTGAATATTTCAATTGGAAAGAATAAGGTTTCCACAACTCATGGGAGAGCTGTGAAACATAACCAAAAGGATGAAATAGAATCAGTTCTGGTTCGTGGAAGTACTGGTTTGTGTAATTTGGGGAAAAAACGAATACTGTATCATTTGTATAACATGCTGTTTTCACCAAAACAGTGTGAAATAAACGTCCAAAACAATAGTGAATACCGCATTGCAATCCATTCCGCAATATTTTTACCGCATATACAAATAGAAGCAAGTTGGAATTTTATGATATACAAAAATAATGTTGGTAGAATTAAAAAATAATATTGTTAAAAATACTTTTGGAACTCTTTAAATAAATATAGGGTAGGTGCATTAATCAGTTAATTCTGAACACAAAAACCAATAATTTTAAAAAAAAAAATTTGGAAAACCAATTAAAATTACATAATACCATCGAGCTTAAATAAGGATAACGAAATAGACATAAACCTATTGCACTTTATCTTCAAGTTATAACACAAAGCTAATGAGCCTCATAGAAATGCCATTATATTTTTTTTCAATTTAAGCAAGTACAAACAACGTTAAGCAACGTTTGACGAACCAGAAAAAGGGCTAACAGAAATCCGACATTGTTCCGTAAAGCACCAGGAATTTTATGTGCCGTTTCCTGAGAGAGCTCAACGAGGAAACGCTGAGTCCACATGATGCACGGCGCCGAGCGGGCCGCCATTTTTTCCCTCCCGCTCGGGCCGCCCGTCAAAATCCACACACGGCGCCCTCCGCCCTGAATTAAACCAGTGGCCTTGTTTAGCGGGGCCCCTTTGTGCCGAAAGGGAATGTTCAAACACGGGCTGCTTTAACATATAAACACCAAATATTTGACGATTTAAGAACGTCACGACGCGTACCTTTTCGGATCATGCAAACATTAAGAGGTCGTTCCCTTGGCGGTGGGTTGAGGGATGGGCGAGGCGATGTTAAGAGTAGAGTATCGGGGTCGAAAAAGCGGAGGTGGAGAGGGCGATGGGATCGGGAGCCGGGTAAGGCTTGTTGAGGGGAGTGGAGGAGGAAGAGGACACGGGGAGTGGTGGTGGAGTGGGGGAAGGGGGCGTGGTCGCGGGGCTGGGGCTGGGGAGCCGGGACGGGAGAAGCGTGTCGGTAAGCGCTCGTGTCCCGAGGGAGCTGCCGCCATTTTCAGCTGTGGCGCGGCGCCGCGGGCGGGTGGTTTGGCGGGAGCGGGGCGTGGCAGGGCGGGGCAGGGCGATGCGGGGCGGACGGGCGGAGCGGGGCGGGGCGGGGCGGGGCGGGGCGGGCGGGGCGGGGCGGGGCGGGGCAGGGCGACGCCCGGAGGGCTGAGTCGGCACCTCCCTCTCGACGCTACGCCGTGCACGTCGTCGCCCTTCCTGGTGGCCGCTGGCGCTCCTCGCTGGGAGCGAGTTCGTTGCTAGCGCCGGCACGCACCAGGCCAAAGGTCAGCACCGGCCACGGAATATCCGAATACGACTCCTCATTTGCCATAGGCTCTAGCACAGCAATACCTTCACATTCTTCAGGACTACTGCGAAAATTTCTTTCGAAAATTCAATGCGCGAAATTTAAACAATATGATCAATCTGATTTTTTTTAATGCTAAATAATTTAATTTTATGTTTAAATGACTTAAATTATAACTTTACTATTACTTGAGTTCTAGTAAAATAGTTAAAATTAAAAACTGGCGTTTGATGAGGAAATCGATGGTCAGAACTTAAGAAAAGCAAGGTTTGTTTCTCTTCTAAAATTTGTTTTCATGAATAATGTTCCAAAATTTACTTTTTTCTAGTTACATCATCGAAAGACCTTGTTCATTTTGTGAAAAAAAACGATTTACTGGAGAAAAAGTGTTGAAAAGTAACCATGAACACTCGTTATAATGCTTTAGCAACAAATTCACATTTCAAAATTAAACTTCTAAGGACTGAACAGTAAACATTTCCAATTGTAGTTCCCACTGAAACAACTGAACTGATACAAATTGGCTAGGACATTTTATATTTCTTCCGGCGTATTCTTCCTAAACTTTCATGGCACATATAATTCCGCACACGTTCGACGACCCGTCCACCATTTTGAAAGACAGGTACTATAACAAGAACAAGCACCGAATGACCATTGAGGAAATACAATAAAATCGCCACTCATGAAACTTTACATTTCTATATGGCGCAGATGTCCAAGCATTCAAATGCATAAAACAAAACACGGAAAGAGAAGGGATTTTAACGCAAATGGACGTAAAAGTCGAACCGCCGCTCACAACGGGCGGCTTGTCCGCGAAGCGACGTGTGCAAGTCACGTCGACTGCAGGCACGCAGAACAAACGCAATCACGCGCCGAAATTATTGCGTTCGATTAGGAAACGCAGCCTCCTCCCCCGCCGCCCGGGCCCACGCCGCCCCGGCCACCACGCCCCCGGATTTTGCACGAGTCAATTAAGCTTGGACCTGCCATGCGCCGGTTTTATTTGAACGGTCGATGCGCCGTCCCGCAGACTATACAGAGGGCTTATAATTGAGAGACGTAAAACGTAACCACCATGAGAGGGGAAGGTATTCAAGAGATAAATACGACAGGCGAGGACGCGAATCGGGCGAACGGATCATATCGAGGCATCTCTCTTTTCTGTGCGAACGAAAGGTTTACAAATATTTCCAAAACATTTGGGGGAATCTGAAGCTACCTGGATAAGGGACTTCACATTTTCTTTGATGAGTACATAACACACGCATACATGATAAAGAAGAACAAAAAGTTTGCATTAATAGTAACAAAATTCGTAATGTCGGCCCCGGTGGCCGAGATCGCTAAGGCAGTAATGGCGTAGTGATCTCGGACCGAAGGGTCGCGGGTTCGAGTCCAGCCTCGAACATGGTTGTATTTCGCCCCTTATCATCACCATTTCGTTTCACCTTCATAGTTACCAAAATGTTAATGCCAATAGTGGTCGCTAATGACCTAAATGTTAATGCGACCTTAAATAACAAAAAAAATTGTAATGTTGTTGTACCCGTAGTTACGCAACATAAATAAACCGCGATGTATGAAACGTCTTATTAATGAAATTTTCTTACCTAAAGAAAAGTCATTGTAAATTGTTAAAAGAAATGATAAACAGTATAGAAGAAATGCGCGAACGAGACATTTCCAAAACCAACACACCAGGAAGTTCGAATCAAACATGATTGATAACACACCATTCTCATAAAAGGGGCGTTCTCGTTTCCCCAAATCAAAAGCACCATCAGTTACCAAGGCATCATATCTCCAGCTGTGCCATAGTCAACCTCCTTCAATACCTACCCCCGACCACGTCTTCGTTCGTCGAAAGGGATTTCAAGCACAACGTAGCGTACAGCAATCGACAGCAATCTCAACCTTCCGCGCATGCGCAACTCGAGCTGCGCATGCGCTGAAAATCGATACCGCTGTCGAATGTTACGTTGTGCCTGATAACTGCGCTTCTGTAACCGAGGACGCCTACGCTCGATACCTATCGATTTTGACATCAGGCGCTGCTCGCTTGCACGAACGGCATGGCGGCGGGGCCGCGCGACAAAGCGAAGACGGATGTCGCTAGATTAGCGCAATTTCGAGGCTAAACGGCGCCGCTAGCGCTGCGAGGCCGGACCGGGCAGTCGGGATCTGAAACGTCATCACTCGCAGCCGTGGGGCGCCGAGGCAACGCGCTGGGTTGGCGGGCAGCACGGAATCCAATCGAATATCGAAACAAGCGAAAACACTACAGGGGAAACTGGGCCCTTGGATCGTTTTAGCTATGGAGTTCCCGCTGGGTCAAGAATCGTAGGTTATAGATTTGGGACTCCAGAGGATAAAGGTGATTTCTGAGTGGGAGAGAATGAATGAGCCATATTATGACTCTGCAGAGTTTGAAAGTTAGCGATCAGCAGTGACAGTAAACGAACCCTGAAAACAAAAGATCGCGAAAGTTCTTGCTAGTAACTGTGGGATTTTGAATTGGCCACCTACATTAACGTCGAACTGCAAAATAGCAATTCTTGCAGCTTGTCAAAGGATGGTGAATAATACTTATTTGAATGCAGGCTGAGGTAAGTGACGACGAAAAAAGTGAGATAGATCGCTGGGTCAAGAATCGTAGGTTATAGATTTGGAACTCCAGAGGATAAAGGTGATTTCTGAGTGGGAGAGAATGAATGAGCCAAATATGTACATTTATCATTTTCTTCAGCAATACAGAATTTATCACCATTACCCTACCGAGAATCCATTACTATAAAAATGCAAGAAAAGACCTGCGTCAGTGCAGAATACTCCATACCAATGATAGTCACAATTCCAAATGCAAAAACAAAGGAAAAATGATTCTCAAAATTTACCAACCTGAATAATGTATTGAAGAATTGATCCATCTCTTGTAGTGCATTAATGTCATGGATAATGTGGGAGGAATATTGTGATTTGACACATGTATTACAGTTCCATAATCGTAAACATGGATCTATTTTACTGGTTTGTTAAAAACTTGGAAAAGAGAACGTTCCTAAAATATATTATTACAGTTTGAACAAAAAAAAAGTGCGTCTAAAGTCCGAACTATTTTTTTCTTCATGCGTCTGACTTCACTGAGAATGTTTCAATGTACAGATTGTGTCAATTTTAGAGGTTTATAAAGCTAGAGCAGGCCAAAGTTTAGACACACTTCCGACCAACAACGCAAAATAACATGTACACTACTTCTACCCACGGTCTAACACTAAAAACGACTTGAAGAATATACGTATTAAAGCTGTAAGGCTTGCTCTAGCATCGGAGTGGTGAGAAAGCTATGCAAAGTGGAATTACAGTGCGAACAAAGCGTAAAGAAGACACAATGACGTTGCGGAAAGCGGTACAGCGACACTAATGCGCGTGTTTCAGGGGCATGTCACTGCGAGCAACAGAGTAAGGAACATAGCCTGGTTGTACCAGGTACCTTCCGACAGCGAACATAAAGAGGTGAGAGAGGTGTCGTTAACACGGAGAGTGAGGAGACAAGGCAGAGTAACACGCAGGACCTAGGAGCTACGAAAGACACTGATGTCAGTTTATTAAAGGTGGAGACTTTCTATGAGAAAGGCATGAAGGTACGCAAGACAGGTTGTAGAGTTCATAAACATCACGATCATATTGTTTGTCATAATTGTGAGACTTTTACAGAGCTAATTATGGCGACTTTTAGACCTCCCTGCCAACACGTCCGCGTTCAATAGCCCTGTCTGGGCGAGAGGGACTTCATTGCCAATCATCACAGATATACATTGTTCTTACACTATTATTCACGGCCAAATATTGATGAAGAAAACATATTAGGCTACGCTTGTCTATTGAAACGCAGGGTAACATCTATCTCATTAGGCTTCGCTTCTAGAGGCGATACAACGGTCAACTGATGCTACGCGTTTGGCGTTGTCTGCGTGCAACGGACTTGTGCTTGGATAACATCAACTGTCACCGACACCGAACGCGTGACAACATGTCTAGTGGAGGAGGAGTTATTGGTCGGTGACTGATTAGATGGGAGTACAGCCATCATTAGATGAGAGTACAGCCGCCAAACATGTGCAAGCGTAGTGCAAGATTTTTTTCTAAGCTGTTCAGCTATAGTTCAGCCAGCCCTCATGACCTTCTCATCTCCAAGCCCTGTTCCCCGACTCCCCTCACCCGCCCGTTGCCTCACCGCCTCGTATCTCGCTCACCCGTCACACGTCTCGTCCCTCCCCGTCAGCCCCGAACGAACCGCGCGCGCGGTCGCAACTCGACGCTAAAACGTTCAGGGCATTAATTAAAACGGTAAAATACTGAGCGGGGCAGGGTGGCGTAGCGTCGATGAAGTTGAATTTATAATCGCGCAATATTTTGCGCCGCACGGGGAAACTGACGGGGAGCACGCGTAGAACGAAAGACGCGGAAGCTCTCTGCCACTACCCAGGAAGGGAAAGTGCCCTTGAATATGCACACTTCCCTGGCCGAAGTCAATGAACACTTTACTGTCATACTTGAAATTTTTTTTTCTAGGGCTTTTATCCAGCCAACAGCTGGTTACTCATTACGTCCCGATGGAACGCATATTCGACCATACACTAGACCAACACACTTGCGGGCCCCTCTGATCTAGGGTTATCAGAACGCGAGGCCCTCCGCGACAACACATACATACAAAGACAAGGGACAAACAACCATCCCCAAGACTTGAACCCGCGACCCTTCGGACCGAGGCGCTGAGTCGATACTCGCTCTTAGCCACCTCGGCCATCCAGGTCGGCTAAAATATTTATACTATTGTTAATACACAGAAACAATAATTCTGAAGTATTGATGACTGGGTTTCGGTCCTCTGAAAGGTCATAGTACGACGGCCGAAATGTTGGCAAATTTGCATAAAACGCAGTGTGTCTAGGGAAGAAAAATTACCTCTGTCGCCTTAAAGAAATCAAACGCAATGTCCTGACTTCCCCTCTTGGCCCAACCGTACAAAGGTCTTTCTTTCCACTAAGCATATTGTGACTTTCGTCTTGCCTTTGTCACTTTTGAACCAAATAAGTGACTTTGATGAATATCGCTCTCACGATCTATTTTCGCTGTGAAAGGGATGAAGGATGTACAAAGTTGGGTACAAACAAATCACAGCTTCAACAAGCATCTATAAGAGTACGCTGATAGAACTTGAATGCACTGTAGTGGGAAAACGACTTTCACATCAGTTCGGCTTTTCATAAACAAATTTAGTCTGAATAAAAAAATAAATAAAATAAACAAAATAAACAAAATAAACAAAATAAATAAAATAAATAAAATAAATAAAATAAATAAAATAAATAAAATAAATAAAATAAATAAAATAAATAAAATAAATAAAACAAATAAAATAAATAATAAGAAGAAAAAATAAAAAAAAAGCACATGTACTTCCAAAACCTCGCCGGAACGGAAGTTGCGCTGAACGCATTAACGCAATCGTATGAAGAGAACATCAGCTTAAACACGCGCTCGTTCACTCGGCGATCAAACAGAGGTGAGGCATCGCGGCGAACAGCGATGGGAAAAACGGCGGCGCGGGGCCGCCGCAACCCCCGTGGGGGGGGGGGCCGCCAGTATTTACTTTCAATTTGCTTATTTATATGCATGGCGAGCCGCTCGACAAAATATTTAGAGCAACTGCGGGGCTCGGAAACTGGAGGGAGGGGAGTGGCGGGGCCCACAAACGGTCACGCTCAAAGAGACATAGCGGGCGCGTTCGTCTGTGGGCGTAGAGAGACCGGCGGACATGTCACACGCCCTGACGGCAATACTAAGGGGACGAATATGAGCCGTTCTGAGTATTCGAGAGGGTGCTTGGGTATTGGTGGTAGAGAACACGAAAAAGCAAGGAGGAAAGAAAGCAAAGGATTCAGTGTGCATACCGTAAGGAAAATAGAGATTGTAGGTAAACATATGAAATTGAAAAAGCAAACTAATATATTGACGAAAAATCTGAAAAGGATATTTTGAAAGAATTAACGAGAATCTGGAGATCTAGCAATGTTTACCCGAATTTGAAATAGATGATAAAGTTGTAAAAGGATTGATTACAAAAGATAATCTTTCATAAGTATGGTGGAATAGAAATCAGAGGAAACAAGTGTTAAAACTGCAGGTATATCCAGCATGACTAAGATTATATAGCTTTAAGAGTACAATAAGTCAACCGAAGCGCAAAGAGATGAATTTAATTAACCAAATTAGAGTAGTCGAAATAATAGTTTTGGTAGGAAGAATAGCAACAGGGCATATAGCAATTGAAAGACAAAATAATCCTCGTATCTTAATAAGCTACTTAAATTTATAAATTGTTTAGGACACATTCACCAAAGGTACAGTATTCTTTAGAGAAGTACCACAATGCGGTGACAAAGAAACAACGAAAAATATACATTTAGACAGAGTAAAAGGATAACACAGAATACATCGTAACAGATAGATAAAGAAATGAGTGGAGCGAGAATCAAGGAAAACGTAAGGCATAGACGCAAGCAGGGAATAAATGTGAAGCGAGAGTGTAGGAGTAGAGAAAGAGAGCCAGCGAAGGAAGAAAGAGTGGAGAGATGGAATGAGTAAGAGAAATATGGAAAGAAAGGTATGAAAAGACCACTGTAGAAGCATAGACTAAAGAGGCTCTACATCTTTACTCTATGGTAGAAGGATCAGGAATGGGAACCATTGGGAAGGAGAGAAAGAGCGAAAAGAAAGAGAGAAAGAAAGAGAGAGAAACAAAGAGAGAAGAGAGACAGGCAGAGAGAGAAGAGACAGAGAAAGAGAGGGAGAAAGAAAGAGAGAAAAAGAGAGCGAGACGGCTCCCATTGCAGGGAGCGCGAGGTCGCCCTGCAACAAGGTGGAGCATTCGTCGCAGCGCGGGCGCGGCCGATGGGAGCGGGGCGGGTGGGCGATGGGGAGTGGGCGTTGGGCCGCGCAATCGGGCGACTGGTCCGCGGGCACAAAGGGCCCCGTCAGCGCCCACGCGCCGTCGTCGCGCGCAGCTGCCCGGCCCCGCCCCCGCCCCCGCCCGGCTCGTGGGCCACGGGCATTCGGCGATTCACACGGCATGCGAGCGACGCCCGCAGCAGGCCAAAAACTCTGTTCGTTTTACTGTGTTATGGGGCAAAGGCAACCAGATAGAGGAACCAAATGCCGCTGTTTAACGGCCGGCGTGCGTTAACGATTTAACAGTCCAAACGCATTTGACGGAACCAAATAGAGGAACGATAATCCACTATAATGGCCGGGGCCCGATAAGGATTTGACATTCTGCCGCCGTTAAGAACAATCGGAACAAATGAGTTTTATTAAAAAATGGTGTGTAAGTACAGTTAATTCAAGAAATTCTACTTCTTGTTTATATATTTTTTTCAAACAAAACAAAACGACATTACAAAAAGAACTGAACAATACACGACCGATAACACAAATAACAGACTCGGTGGGTTATAAACTTCGACTATCGCCCCTATTTACAAACTTAAACTGCGTGTTATTTCTTGTTTATATAGGCTAATAATATTAATTACAAGAACAGGAGCGGATCCGAAATGTATTTCAGAAAAGTAGGAGCAGACTCACTTTGGAATCCCTCCCTCAATTTACAAAAATCAATTTAACTGTTGGCTTTAAATTAAAAAAAATGCATATTCATAATAGAAACTTTCCTTCGGATCCAATGCTAACAATACGTGGTAATGTATTGAATACATTGAAGAAAATTACAACAAAAATGTTGGCATACAGGGGGAGGGAACGAGGGTCCCTATGGATTCGCCACGCATCATTCAGGAGTGATACAAAATAACAAACAACTGGAAAATGTAATGACTGGATAAGTATTGAATAGCGTGCGTAAAATAACAGCGAATACGAAGGAGTAGAAAGCGAATCCAGGAAGTGGATTGAAAGAGGTGCCAAAGTAATAGAAAGAAACGCGAAACCGGTAAAGAGTGAGAGAAAAAGTACCGGAGTGCATTCTAAAAGGTCCTGACGTATGAGAGAGCCACATTCACACTGATTCATGAAAGCAATTCGCGGACGCTCGGCGAAGTTTAATGGAAAAGCGGGTATGTGAATGGCAGAAGAGATTCACATGTGTGGAAAAGGAAATAAAAGATGAAAGCCACTAAAACAGTGACGGAAGGACAATAGAATAAACGTGGCTGTCTATTGGACTGAGAGACATGGAACGAAGCGCGAGTCTGTTTAGTGAGGAGAAAACGTTTCACGAGACACGGAAGATACGCTATCACCCCCAAACTACAGAACTTCATCGGCTGCCAGTACTAATTGGAAGTCCTCATCGCTGGGATTACAGATGTGGAAAATGCAGAAAGCTGTACTTTGCGACAGGCGAAGAACGTAGAAAAATATTGTTTAGGAGATTCATGTATATGCACGTAATGGACATTTAATTAAAATTAGAAATTGCATTATTTTGCTAAATCACGAGATAAAGTGATACTAAGAGCGCTGAAAAAATTAGAACTGATCTCCTTCAACAGGAAATTTTTGTTACTTACGCGTTGGTACCTCCCTCAAACCAAAGAAATTTTTAACCCTTTAACCCATGACGATTGTATACAATACACTCAATTACATTCAATGAAAGAGTCTAATTTCATATGCACTGAAGATCTATCATCCGCCAAATGAGCGGCTCTTGGAACGCGGATAGGAGTGGAACAGGAAAGTTATCGCAAGCAGTTTACGGTTCCTTTTTTAAGAACTAACCCGCAGTTTGAAGCATATTGTACATATTGTACTTTTTTTTAAATTTAAATCCGTAAATTTACAATCTGTTCAAAACAAGAACAATAAGTAAATATGCTGCTAAAAATTACAAACTTGCATGGAAAGGTCACCCACTGGCGATCTTCCTTTATCATATTACACACTTGTAACAAGCACATGTTGACAAAACAATTGGTGTTGATTTCATTCCAGTATTATCACTATTGTCATTTTAAAATCTATTTGGCAAATCCAATGGTTTGAACTTTTTCAGTCTTTTGACTTCTAAACTATTGTCCAGAAGTCAGAAGACTGAAAAAGTTCAAACCATATTGTACTTAGCATCTAAAACTCTCCACACCTAACTTCATATCAAACGAACAATGCCAACATTGCCATGCACGTTCCGTTTTTCTTAACTGCCACGTAACTATACACAGCGCTTTACTTACGAAGTAGGAATTACAATCTCTGGTATGAGGATGGCTTGGTGCCGTAACTATATCTTCTGATATACATGTAGAATTCCCTTTCTGTTCAATTTTCTTTTTCCTGCCCTTTATGGCCTTTCTCCTCGTGTCTCTCCTTGCCCGCCACTATCTCCTCTCACCCTGTCTTATCATTCACTGTCTGTCTCCTCTAGCCTATCCCTCTTCTATATCTCATCTTCTCTCCTCATCCTTCCCCCTCATGTATCTCTTCCTTTTCATCCCCTATCTCCTCCATCACCCTCTTCTACCTATCCCTCCTTTTAATAGTTTAGTTTTTTTAATTAGATCATAATCATAAAAAACATGTAGTTTGTATTGTAAAACTGAACCATGTATACCATTCAAAATAATATTTTTTTTAATCCCTACCTCTGTTCACCTCTCCTCCTCTCCCTTGCCACCCCCTTCTCGTATCTCTCCCCTCCTCTGCCAAAATATCTCGCCTCTTCCTCGACTTGCTCTCTTCTCCAGCTCCAACGCACGGCACCGCCGGGCGCTCTTTCGTTTTATGAAAACAAAGGCAACTTGCTAGGCGTGCGCGCACGCGCTGCGGGGTGATGAAATAATTTCTCTGACGAACTGCTCGCAGCCGCTGCACGTAATTCGAATTCGAATTACAAATTCCTCTCGCCCTTCGGCGCCTCCCTGCCCTGCGGCGTTTTTCCTCTCTTTTAATTCCCTTAATATTTTTTGGAGGGGTAAAGCTGCGAGAGCAACGAGCATCAAATATTTCTGGGCACCGTCACAAATAGCAAAAACAATATCATTTTTAAAATATGGTAGTTTTAGGATGTTTATGAGGTTTATAAACGCATGCCTGGAAGAGTCGGAGAACATAGCTAAATCTCTCGGTTGTTTTTAGAACTAAAATCTCCTCCTCACACACACACACACACATGTTCAAGGTTAGTAGCAGGTGCGCTTGAAAAATATAAAAGCCTGAAATGGCAAGTGGAATGCAACGCGTCCCTAATACGAGAAAAATTAATTGAGGGTTTTGTGCAACATTGAAATTCAACGATTTTCGAGAATCCCCCCACTCTGTTGGGTCCGGAGCGGCGTTTGGGCGCGCGACTCGCTACAGGTGTGGCAAGTCCGCGCGCGCATGACCAGGTTTGCAGGAGGGCGAACGCAGTGCGTGAGATCCCGTGCACGTGCGGGACGCGTGTTCGCACTCCCGTGCTGGCCGACCGCAGCGCTACCTGCGGCGCGGGACGCAAAAAGCGCGCTCAACGACCGCCCGCGCGAAACACCTGAGTAATAAATATGGTAATGCTCGGCTCTGTATCCGGCAATATGGCACGCCGGGGCAGGATGATCGAAATATGAAACCTCACTCCCTCCGCAAATTGAACTTTTCTAACGGAAAATTGTAACGACGGACGTGTAAGTTGAATTTTTTTTCCCTCGACGTGGATGTGCGGATACGGAATTTTGATTGGGCCGACGAAGCTGTTGGTGGGAAGTGATCTGCGGCACACATCGGCTAATAATATACACGAATACACCCGTGCACAAAAAACAAAAGGGCAGTTTACATAATCCTATCCTTTGAGGCGTACATCGACTTTATTTGCATAGATATGCCGACGTTTCCAAAACAAAACTTTAGAAGCGGTGCCTGTTGAGCGTTCAAGGCTTTAATTCAAAGAGCAGCGTTAATTTGCATGCAATCGGGACCCGCCATATGACGTTGCCGGAGGGTGCATCTCGCAGAGAGAGAATCTCGTCCTTTTGCAGTTGCAGCAGCAGTAATGCCCTTTGCCGCCGCCGCCGGCCACCGGCAGCATCGCGAAGCTCGCCCTCTTACCTGCGATGGCGCACTTGGATGGGTAGCGGGTTGGGGGGTGGGCTGAGCGGGGAACCGGGCCACAATAGTGGCGGGGGGCCGGGAAGGCGGGGCAATGCAAGGGCTGGGGCGAGCGAAGGCCACTCCAACTCGCGACCGGAGTGGAGGAGCGGAAAATTCGGAAAGGGCCTTTTTCCGGGCGCGGATGGAGCGATGTTGGTCTTCTGGAGAGCGCGGAGAGGCGCCGAGCGGGTGGAGCGGGGCGGGCGGAGCGGGGCGAGGGGCGCGGCGGCGCAGCGTGGGACTCGCAGGTGTGGCGCTCGCAGAATGCCGAAAGTTTCTATTGGAAGACCTATATTCCTATGACGTAGTCCGCTACTACCGAACGGTCGGCTGGGGTGGGCTCGACCTTATTTGAGAGCGGCTCAGCGATGAGATCAGGGCGACCCAACTGCAGTGTAGGTAGAAATGGGCAGTGCACATTTAAGTAAAAAATAGTTGTTTTTTCTCTGGACATTATTGCAAACGCTCGCAGAAATAAAAGTACAAGAACAGATTGTAAAGGAAGATATAATATCCATAATATGGACTAAAAAAAAGAGTAATAATCGTAAAAGAAGAAAGTAGGCAAACACAGAAGACGAAGACAGACAAACTCAAACGAACACAAAATTTAACGAATGGAAGTTACAAAATATATCTTGGATGAATTCAGAATCAGACCCCAAGATCATTCCTACGCCATGCATAATGAACAAAGGCAAACGCACAAAACAAAAGATCGCATCAACAGACAAATTCAACAAAGCCGAAAGCGCAAATCCGTGGGCTAGTCGAGACAGAGCACCCACCAACAACCTGTGAACGCAGCTGATCAACCTTGCGAAAGTCGGGAGTCGTCGGGGCAAAGTTGCTCCGATCGCCGCAGCAGCGGCCGGCTCCGAATCACGAAGAGGAGCTTGGCACCACGCAAGGGATGGGGCGGGGGAGGGGGCGGTTGCGGGTGGAACACGCAATGCCGCGATGTGGCGCCGCCCTCCCCCAAAGACCAAGACCGAGGGTGCGATGAGGTCGAGGAAAATGCGAGACCGAAGCTTCAGGAGACGGTCAGGACAAAGGAAAGGCCAAAGCAAAGACTGTGGGCGAAAGCGAGGGAGATCATGAGGACGAGTGGAGTCGTGAAAGGAAGGGGAAAGTAAAAGTGTGATGGCGTGCAAGGGAGGAGGAATGAAAGTGGGGGGAAGGGAAGGACGGATGAGAGAGGATCGAACGAAAGACGAGGGAAGGAGGGAGGAGGAGAGGCGGGGGAAGCGAGGAGTGGCGAGGACGGGAAGACGGCGTGGGAAACTGACGATCCGGACGTGGCCGAGTGCACGAGCGAGGGCAATGGGGAAACGGCGTTGGTCCTCAACCGTCGTAACTTGTTTGGCGGGCGGTGGCAGGCCTTTGCCACGAGACGCGCCGCTCGCCGCAGCGGTTTATGGTTCATTTGGCGCAACTTGTGCAGTTTTGCCAAGGGCCGCGGGCGAGACGCGGCGTTCACAACGCAGTTGAGCGCTGTGCCGCCAATACTCCGCCGCCCAGCCGTCGCACGCACAGCTTTCGCTCGACCAACGGCCCGGGCGCCCAAGAGTTTCCTCGACTTCAACGACTCACGTTCACTTCCTATGGCGACGAATAAATTCAACACGTATTCAACAAGGAATGTAAATCCCGAGATGAAAGAGTGAAAACGTTTATAACGCAACCCAAACAAGGTCTCACGCCATGGATTTACGCACGATTTACTCTCATAAACTATTATTGATTAATGTCGGAATGAATACTCAATTCATTCCGACATTACTTATGCGTTTTTAATTTTAATATTCACATGAATTGTATTAAAGAATCATCAATTTTTTTCTGACTGAAAGTAGCTTTCATCGCCCGTGAAACAACCGCAACCTTAATAATTAAATAGTTTACGTTGGACGTGCATAAACAACATCACTGGAAAAAATAGAAAGTTGCGGCAAAATAATGACTAAGTAACTGACACCCCGCAATAGAAATATATCTTTTTTTTCTGAAGATTATTGTATGCTTCTCGTTCAAAATGAGCTAATAGAAACGCCAGATTCTGAAACTATAGAAGTCAATAAAACATCACGACACCTACAACGATATAAATACATAATAAATCCCAGTCCCAAACACCAATATGAGGGCATAATACCGGCAACGGAACACAGATTCCGGAAAGACATAAATGTCCGTGCTTGTTTACAAGCGCCTGTCCTCGCCGAATGCCTTATTGACATCCGCATTAACAAGCACTCACGGACATACGGACGCGCAAAAACAATCACAATGGCGGAATATTGTCTCAGCGCGTGCCGGAATCCCTCCCCAGGAATTTGCACTTAATCCCCGGCCGACGCGGCGGCAGCGGTAAAACCAAAACCCCCACGTAACACGACCAACGAAGTTAAACACGCTCTCCATTTAGCGCTGGCTATTCCCGCTATATTTCGCGCGCTCTACGGGACGTAAAAGCTGACGCGGAGTCCACGCGGGCGCGGGAGGAAGCGCGGAAGCAAGCGAGAAATAGTAAATCCATTCGAAAAACCGTTGATGTAGAAATACCGCGTCAGACGGTACACAAAACATAGACGATTATTTTACTCGGCGCGTAACAATAGAAGCGACGCGACGCGCGCGGCGGCCGGCCCGTGCGCGCCGCCTGGCGGTGGTCGCGCGCATTAGCCGCCTCCGCCCGCGCTGACATAATGCCGGCGTGTCACATTCGCAAATAATCTCGCCGCCCGGCGCGCGACGGACCGTGCGTGCGAGTTCAGATGACGCCCCGCTGACCTCTGCGGGCGAGCGGACGGCGCGAAGGGCTGTGAAAGGAAGAGGTGCGTGGACACCGGAAAGAGGGGTGTGCGGGAGGAACAGTGGGAAGAACGATACGAGACGGGGCGTAGTTAGTTAGTTAGTTAATGCCTTATTTTACGTGGCGAGACTCGGGCCATCAGGCCCGCTCTTCCGTCTAACCACGCAAATTCACCACCTAGCGGAGAAAGGAGGTATTATCTTGGGCGACGAAACAGGCGGATCTCAATTTTGCTCAGAGGCTTCTTTTAGGCTTGAGGATCTTTTACATGCAGTAAATCTACTACATGGGACAGCCGATTGTACTTCCCCTCCGAAGGAAGGCGTACGGGGTCAAGGGCGTAAAGGGTCAAGGAGGAAGGGAGGAATGAGACAGAGTAGAATCAAGACCATCTGTCGGATATGGGTCGTGGTTACGATAGGAGGTAGTGGTTAGAACCTCTATGGGAACGTACGCTGTGAAAACGTACAGGGCATCTAACTTTTGAAGGGGGAGGAACTGGAAAGAGGCGAGACGAGAGTGAGCAAACAGCCACCTGCTCCTAACACAAGACGGAACGAGACCGGGTGGAGGTCCAGTAGGACCACGGCGGATAAAGGTAAAGTGCAACGCTGCGGTTCAAGGTCTTGTGTGGGATAACGGAACCTGGACAAATAAGGAGTTCGACCGGTAAGTCGGAAACGAGTGTTGCGGGGAGACGTAGCAAGCAGGACGGGCAAGTCCCAGGTGGATTGTTTCACTAATCTATTGAATGAATGATTGTCTTTCCGGACGAGTAAACTTCAATTATTATTCTACCGCACTTGTATCATTACGAAAACGTGAATATTCTATATCGGGAGATGGGTATTCTTGGCCCTATTGGAATGGGAGATCCAGCGCCGACCTGTAAGTCGGTTTCCTCGTGCTTGCCTCGTCGGATTTCCCCCTCATTATATCTGCCTCCAGTGGATCACCGCCCTGGCCTGGATCAAGCCCCGACTGGTCTTCCGATACGTGTGATAGTATGGCGCATGTAAATGTACGCGCGCGTGTGTGCGTGGAATGATGAGGATAGGAATCAGGAAAAAAATATCGCGCGTGGTCCATGGTTGCGGTTGTTACGGTACAGAGTCGAAATTCGCATGGTATTGATAGGAGGAACCAAAAAAGAAAAAAAACACCTACCGATCACAGCAGGTTAGAGCGCACGCTACAATTCTCGTCCATACAGCTCCTGATTTCGACACATCAGTTCAGATAGTATTGATCCGACTGGGATTGGAGTCCGAAGCCTTCGGGATTTATAATCTGCCTAGTGCAGTGTCATTCAGCAAGTTGCTGGAACTTCTACTAAGCTACTACTGCTAGTAATGATTTCTGAGGTGGCTAGAGCACGTGCTGAGTAAGCGCCTCGATCGGAAAGGTCGCGGGTTCGAAACCAGCCGAGAGCTTAATTGTATATCCCTTGTCTGTCATTAATGTATGCTGACGCGGAAGGCTTTGTGAGTCTCATAACCACAGACTGAGAAGCCCGCAAGTGCGCGTAGTGTAAAAGTTAATATGTGTCCCCATGAGTGACATAGTGGGTGATCGGCGCCTATAGCCGAAACCGGCATCCCCTAAAAGCTGGAAATAGACTCCGAAAAACCAGATAATGTTGAAAATCGGCCACCGTCGGGACTCGAACCCTACGACCTCCCGAAGAGTCCCTACAGCGGCACCAGTAGTTCCCTTGTGTTCCATCAGCTGTTAAAGTCGGAGTGAAGACGGGGAGGGGCAACGGGCGCGGTGCGGGAACGCATCGGCAGACCGCGACCCGCCTCAGCGTGGGCCGCCCGGAAGCCTACCGCGCCCATTTAATATTTGCGGGGGCGGCGCCTCCCCTCGGCAGCACGCCCTTTAATTAGAGGGCTGCGCTGCTGGCTAGGCGGGGCTGCGTGAAAGGGGCCACCGCCGCCGCGGCGGTGCCCGGCTGACCCACTGAACGCGCCGCTCCCCTCGAGATCGTGAGAAGCGTCATCTGGAGAGGGAAACTGCTCGTTTGCGGCTTCCATTCATTCTGTTTAAGGTGAGAAATTGAAAAGAAAACGTCACGAAAGTGTTGAGGTTTCGGACAAGGATGTGATAATTTACCCACATTTCATGAGTGTCAATGAAAACGAAACATTTTTTTACAGGCTGTAAAAAAACATTGTTTACAATCTGTCGTCACGGAAGACGTTCACGAATTTGCCCATCGTTGTGCTTCATTATACGGACACAGGATAACATTTTTACAACGCACCTCTAGGCACCAAATACTTTAAGTTTATAGTTTTCGTTTTACAGAGCGTTTAGTATCGGCTACAAGCTAACGCAACGAAAGTTAGGTTACATCCGTGTTCAAAAATAATTGCGTTATAAATAAGTTCGTAATAGACAGCTTACACTGTACTTCCTTTCACATCCTATTGTTCAATATAAACTTTTCCCAGCGAGCTTCTTCCCTGTTTAGCGCAGCCAAAGGCGAGCTGTCGCGAACCAACGCTCGTATCTTCCTCACAGTGCACATTAACAAACCTCTGTCCATCGGCCGCCGGCGCCGCCGTCGTCCCGCATCACCCGCACCACCCGGGCGCCGCCCGCGGGGGAAGCGAGAGATAAGAGCGCACTATTTCTCCGAGAAGCGCCGCCCCTCCCCCTCCAGGCCCGCGCGCGAATTAAGGCGGAGGGGGCGGCCTCCCGCGCCGCGGCGTCGTTCGCGCTCCAAGTGCCGCGGCAATAAACCTCCGGGAGCGGGCGGCGGGCGCACCGCCAGCCCTTGGGGCTCAATTAAGCCAACGCCGCTCCTCCAACGCCGCCTCCACCTGACTCCTCGTCGCCGCCACCAGGAAGTCCCTTAAAAGGCGCGGCAGAAATGGATTATTCTTGCTCGGCAGCCAGCCGCTGCGCTGCTAAACGTCGTCGCGCGCGAGTGGAGATACGACGCAACGGGAGGGGGAGGGGATATGGGGGCGTGGCACGTGGCAAGGCGCCCACCCACTGACGGGTGTAGATGAGAGAGAGAAACAGAGAGAGAGAGAGAAGAGACGGACAGAGAGAGAGATAGACAGAGAGAGAAGAGCAGACGAGAGAGAGAGAGATAGAGAGAGAGAGAGAGAGAGAGAGAGAGAGAGAGAGAGAAGAGAGAGAGGACAAATGAGATTCTACCAGAAGATGAGGATGCGCAAATCCACCAAATGGGGAAGAAGGAGACAGGATGGCGCAAATAAGCATACGAGAAACACCAGAGGATTCGAACATCTTGGAAGCTTCTTGTCAAGACGGACCTACGATACGCTACAATGGAATACCTCGCAACAGAAAGGAAGAGATGAAGCGACTGGAGGGAGAGCGCAGGCGACGAGAAGCGATCTGGACAGGCTGCCGTTGTGAGGTGTCCAGACGCGAAACGCACCGTTGCGTGAAGGACCCCGCGCAAACACGACAGCCGCCTCCGCCAACGCCTCCCGCGCCGGCGGCGACGCGGCTGGGTGACAAATTCACGCACGTGTCGTACGCGTGTTCGTCAATTTTTCACCGTGTCGCGAGGTGTCGCGCGGCCCCGTACACGCCTTCGTCACCCCCGCCCCCGCCCCGCGGCCCGCCCCTTGGCGCCGCCCCCCCCGCACACCTCACCCTCTCCTCGCCACGAAAACCCGCGCCCCGGGGGACACCAACCGGCGCGGACGAGGAACCAGTGTTGGTAGGGAAGGAATAATTTTTACCACAAAACCCGCGGAATTTGCGCTTGTTGCATTTGGCTTTTATTTCGTAAACGACTTAAAATGCCACATCTAAACTCAGCGTATAAAAGAAAATATGTAAGTTTTGACCTCGTCTAATACTGAGTTCTGTATTCACTGTAGGAATCGTGTGTTTTCACGTTATTTCTATCGTGGAGCCCCGGTAAAGCGAGGCTCCGATAAGTGTCAGTTATTCACGTAGAAATATAATTCTTTTCTATTCTGAGAAACGTAACTGAAGAATAACTGACAGTTATCGAAGCCTGGCTTTACCGGGGCTCATACATAGAAATAACGTGAAAAATACACGATTCCTATAGTGAATACAGAACTCAGTATTAAACGAAGTTAAAACTCGGTGCCACTGCTATTATTAATGATGAGTATCTATTGCAGGGGTTGCTGCAACACGAATGCGTGTAACGCAAATACGTCAAGCGGGTTGCCTAATAAAACCATTATTAACAGACGAACGAATATCGCAGCTCAGCTAAATTTATTAACCGATTTAACTGACAACGTTTCTAAGAGTAATGCATATTGATTACGCATGCCAAAATAACCTTCAAAAACAACACAGTAAATGTACTGTCAAAGTACAATTATTTAAAACGGACATAGAGCTTTAGGAATTGGAGAAACAAATCATTAATTTTGAAAATTTCCAGAATTTTTAACAAAATACTATCTGCATTAATGCATTTCCGGAAAACATTATATTCCAAGAAGTAATAATTAGTGCTATTCAATGTTTAAAATCACTTTAAATGTATAAAGCGTTGTTCAAATCCTTCTAACTAAACTCAAATGCCTCCGTGCCTCCAGTACCTGATAAAAATGCAAACTCCTTAATTCATTTAATGAATAAAAAGACACAATCTCGTAAACTCATTTACATAGATAAAATGCAAATATGGAACACAATGAAAGATTTCCTGAATTACAATTACAAAACAAACGCGTAGATTTAACCTGCCAAACATGGAATCAGTGCTATAAATCATTTCTGAATTGGAAAGCAGATGCGAATGTTCTCATATTTACGATCCTTAATAGCCAATTTCATGACAATAAGGGAAACACGCCAAGGTAGTCGAGCATTTACATTCGCTTGTCGCAGGAAATGATTGAAGTCATTCATCAAGCAAAATCGAGTTTCCAAATAAAAGATGAAATTTAATTTAACGCTTTAAATTCAGCATTCACGAGGAATCTAATATATCTTCAAGCCCTTAACAATGCAATTCAACTTTTTAGGATTGCTAGTACCGGAAGAGAGCAAGTAAATTTCCAGTAATTAATTAATCACGAATTAATTTTAATACTACAAAAGCAAGAGATTTGAAAAAGTCCTGATTCGGTTCATCATATTATCAAGAGGCATATAATAATTTTAGTCAGTATTTTGAAAATACATGTTTGATTAGTGGCCAATAATCTACGTCCTGTCGGTGTTTGAGTTCCTTGGAGAGAAGAATCGACAGACGATTTGTTTTAACTAAAAACACGTTTATTTTTAAATTGCACGAAGGTTACTCAACTGTCACATTGAAAAAGGAATACATCTCCATTCGGGAGAAAAACAGGTTTATCGCGGACTATCCTCAGCGTCGAACGCCTCAGACACAGCTTGCGTCTCTTCGTGTGTATTCAGCGGCGCCGTCTCCCAGAGGTTCTCAGGCGAGAGGGCGTTTTGAGGGGCGCTCGAAACAGGCGCACCTGCGGCGGCGGGGGAGGGCAAGGGGGCGTCACCTGCGAGGGACGCGCGCCCCTCCCGCCTGTCGCGGGGCGACGTTCCCGCGTTATCGGCACCCCCGCGCGCGGCGCCCGCTGGGACGGGCGCCCCGCCGACAGCCCGGCGCGCGCCGCAAACAGGGGCGTTCGGGAAGAAAGACGCGAGCCCAGACGAACCACGCCGAAGAGGGAGTTTCAACTCGGCTCGGATGAAAATATTGCAGTTTATTTCACCTTAACGACTTTATTGTAACTTGAAAAAAAAGGGCTCAAAGTACAAAGGAAAATACAAATTCCGTAAGAAATAAATAGGTATTAATAGTCAAGAGACGAACGGTAGCTGAAACGACTACATCAAAATACTATTATCAATGGAGAAACAAAGAAAACGGAAGAGATTAGGTATGATACTTAATGATTATCTTGGCTGTCCAGGTGACGCCCCGTTCAAGACTGTATTGCCGACGTTTAGATCATCTTTTGCGTGATCTTCTTCAGGGCTGGTCTGCGCCCTGATCGAAACGTCGGCAATGCAGCCTTCAACGCGGCGTCACCCGGACAGCCAAGATAATCTTCATGGTTCTGGCCGCGGAAGCCTACGACTTCACTTAGGTGTGATACGGCTATAAGAACTACGATGGGGAAACGCGGAACATGTAGCTCGAAGACACAATAATAAAGAGATAAACAAACACAGACAATACTCTAATATAAAGACGGCTCTATAAAACAAAAAAAGGATACTAGAAAAATCGTGATTTTCAAGTAAGAAAAAATATTAAAATAAAGAGGTGAATTTTGAAAATAATTCACAAAGTAATTTCTAATTTTTTCAAACGATTTACAACATAGGTTCTACAAAAGAATCTACACTATTTACAGCAATAAAATCATTGTTGGAAGATTTCTCATTCTGTCCATAGTTGAAGTTTCTTGCACGTAAGTTTTTTTATAATTTTTTATTTTATTTTTTTGTGAAAGGATAGTGCACGACAACATTGTGCTTTTTGTTGCCCGGAAGTGTTTAGCCCTACAACGTTTCACCTCCTCCCTTGAGCAGAAGCAAGAGGTTGAGGCATCGGCTCCCACTCCAGCTCTCCTTCACCTCCCTGGGGCGAGACGGATGTTGACCGTTCCTTCATATGACGGAAAGACCGCCTGGATGTTATCGGAAGAACGCGGCGCCGCACTGCACAAATATATAAAACGCGCATGGCGCACGATGAAACTATGTGCCCGGCGGACAACTTCTCACTCAGACCACAGAGAGGATTTACTTCATTCCGGCCACTGGCGCAGTAAGCGGCAACTTCAACGACCTTCACAACGGTTGAGTTCACGCCTTCGAGGCGCTGTACACCCAAGAACTTATTTTCTGCAAGAAACGCGATTGCTTTTATTTAATCGAAATGGACCCAATGAATGAAATTTAAAAATACAAAGGTAGATTCAAGAAATTTTAGGTTTTTAAAGGAAGATTTGCTACTTTCGCGAGTGATTCTTGAATTTAATAATAGCGGAGAATTGTTTTTCGCAATTGTGCTTAAGGCTTTTCGTTTCTCTGCAAAACATACATTACCGAACTTGTTCTACAATTTTGATAGCACTCATGCAGAAAAATACGGTAATAATAAGAAAATATTGGGGCATTGAAGTTCTGCGCGATTCATTACTACAAGAAACTATAGATGAAACTCGATATGTATTAATGTTAACTTGAAAAGGAATAAATCTCTTTTTAGTAGACATTATCCTTCTCGTCTCATACAAAACAAAAAACGAGGTATAGTGCGCTAGTAAGTGCTCCCTCTATCATCAGCCTACATTTTCCGTTTGCTTTAAACAATTTCTCTCTCTAACTATATTCAAACCAATTTCACATTATATCAGATAAGATTATTCTTAGCCGAAAGTCCTACTTACTCTACCATCTCAAAGAAGCCCAGTCTTTCCCAGCGAGCGCCCAAAGCTGTGCATTTGTTAGCCGCCACCCCTCTTAAGCATTTGCATCCCTTCTGCCGCAAATAATGCCATTGTGCACCAAATAAAACTTCCAATTATCCCCGTTAACTGCGGGTATTTCGATAAAGTAAGGTTCCATTCGGCGCTTACGAAGCCCTTTAGGGTTGTTGTGGAAAACAATACAACAAAAAAGGCGACTGTCGATAGCATCCCTTCCGTGCACCAAATCGTCGGTCGTTTACCCAAACAATAAACGAAATCCTTTTAATTGACGGGCCATTCACTCAAAACAAGGATCGACGGTCGCACGCGAACTTCCAGTTCTGTCGTCCCGCTCAGCACGGCACGAAGCTGTGTAGCACGCTGCAAAGGCTAGAATCGGATTACTAATACTTTGGATTGCTTGGAACTGGTTCTGCAAAGGAGTACAAATTTACCTGCTTTTTCTGGCACGGTATTACGGCAGTAAAACATGACTAAATTGAAACTCTCTTGCCTAAATACATCATCCGTGCATGCACAGCCGTGAATGTAGTTTTCACATTTTAGTTTATCACTCATACAAAACCGAAAAAAACTAAACACATACGGGAGTTGAAACATTTTCGTGAATTATGTGGAAGTATTCAGCACATATAGTACTAATTAATTTTAATACTCCGCATTCTGTATCAACTTGTCGACACACCGAGAGCATTTGGATATTCATAATATTCAACACGCCAAATGAAATCTGGTAAAGTTTGGGAACTTACTAGCTCTGGCTAGTGCTAGACTAGTCGGAAATTAAAATTCAGCAAACCTCTTATTCACCGCACACACGGCAGGGGCTGCAAAACTCTGGCCGCCTCACTCGAGCGAGGAGGGCCGTGCGCGGCCAGCACGGGCGAGCACTTCTCTCTTACTCTCTCTCTCTCTCTCTCTCTCTCTCTCTCTCTCTCTCCCTCTCTCTCTCTCTCTCTCCCGCGACGTGTGCCCGACGCACGCTCGCACGCGCGCTCTCCAAAGTGATTTCGAGCCCATCGCACGATCGATCGACACGCGAGCGAACTAGCAAACAGCAACCGCACAATTTCGCGTGGAAATAACGAAGTTGCGCAGGCAGATTCGCCTCCGCCTCCGGAATTGAATGGAGCCTTCACCTCCCCCCTCTCCACCCCCTTCTTTTTTGTAGTGCACCGGCCCGCCGCGAGGGCGCCTGGGTTATAAAGTGCCTTATTCTTAACTCCGTGGGAGGGGGCGGAGGGGATAGCGGCGAGGGGGCCTTGGAATACCCAACGAGATGCGGCAGGGGTCGGGAACCGGCACGAGGAAGCCGAGTGCGGCTGTGCTATTCGTAGCAAAAGGGGTGGCGCTTCTCATTTGAATACGGATCTGTTGTGGCCACCACACAACAAACTGGCTCAGCAGAGGAACGTTACAAAATTTTTGAATGTGTTTGAAATTATTACCGAAGACCACAACATATGCCAATGTAGTTACGCTAATGAAGACGTATATCACGTGAGGTTTATGATATATGTATGCAAAATTCACACCAAACGGTCAAAGGGGTGTTTTGATGCACATGGTAAAGAGTTGGACGTTCCATGTGATTTAAATTTAAAATAGAAAATCCGGCTGCAACTACGCTATCTAGCTATGTGAATGTGCTGTTTCGTGATTAAAACAAGGCAGAGTTGTCACCTCACGAGTGGTACTGTTCTCGATCGTGTCTTTAATAATGACATTTTCAAACTTTGATCTTCATTTTAATCACATCTATTTGGTATAACTTCAATGCTGCGATAACTTCTGAGTTGTTATAATATCATTTTCAAAAACATCAAACGTAATAAAACTGCAGCTGAAGAAAACACATTATATTTTGTACAAGAAAGAAAAAAATATCGCCATTGCATTTTATTGTTTTTATACCAGATAACTACAAGTTTTTAAATAATGAGATATTGAAAATTTATCTGCATATCCATAATTTTAAATTTTCTTACAGTTCATGTACCGAAGACATTTATTACAATACAATTCGAAATTATCAAACAAGGCCGCTAGGCAGTTGGATAATCAAGTAGAGTGCAACGTTTTAACCAGCTAGTAAAAAATTTCATGCACACACTGCCACATAACACGGGGACTTAGTACTGCAGGTAGCGACCATCTGGCAACGATTTCCAGTATCCACGTTCAAAGTTGGTTTATAATTCTTGTTTATTGTTGGTATATATTGTGAATTGAAGAACGAAGGCATATTCAAACGTGATTAAAGCCGCGCTTTGATATTTAAAAATATAATTTAAAATGGGTGTTCTCAATACTGGAAGCAAGTACTTTCCTGGCGCGGGTCTTGTTGGTTGGGCGAGGCCCCACCCCTGCGCCGGGCGCGTGCGGCGGCGAAGAGGCGCCGGACCCTTCGACAAATGGGCAAGTATAACCCGGGCTTTATGTAACGCGCAACTTGCCGCCTCCCGGGAGGGCGGCACGGGGCAGCGGGGATGCGGCGGCGGCGGCGGCGGCGGTGGAGGCGGTGGAGGCGGCGGCGGCGGCGGCGGCGGCGCCCAAGGAAGAGGATCGAGCAAAGAGGAGCAGGGGCGAAGGGGCTCAAGGGAATCGGGAAATTCTCTTGCCACGGGAGAGCACGAGGAGAAGAGGTAAAGCGAGATAGACTACGCAAGTGATAGGGACAGGATGAGCAAAACGATTGCGACAACGCAAGAGGAATATGCAGGAAATAGTACTCGAAAAATGTAGGTACAGCGAGATATACTATGGAAGTGAAAGGGACAGGAGGAAAAAAAAGCAGGAAAAATACCAGAAAATGTTCAAGAGAATGAAGGGCAAGGAGGGAAAAAAATCAATGCGTGCAGTAAGAACATTCATGCAAATGACGGAAAATTTCAGAATGCGATGTCCGATTAAGCTGATATTTGAAGAAGACATTAAAAATTACACGAGGGTGAGCAAAGAGTACATCTGATTGAAATTGCCGCATCGAAAAGAAACGAAGAGACCATTGCGGCAAATGACACACACATTTCTCATGCAGTCTAAAAACGAAAGCAGGACGCACGGACGTTACAAAGAAGTGAAAACAGTGGCGAGTGAAGGGCAGGGAGCGCGCTCGCGAGCGCAGGCCCCACGGCGCGCCGGGCCACGCAGCGGTGCGCGGCCCGCTTCCGGCGGGAGGCGGGAGCGCCGCGCGGGCGGTTCCGGAGGGACTGTCGATATCTCCGGGCGGCTCAACGTCCGCCCCTGCCCCGCCCGCGGACCGACAGCGCCCGTGCCGCGGGCGCAGGGCGCCTCGGGCGAAGCCCACAGGACCCAGCCCGCCCGCGCCGCGGCGGCAGTGTGGCTCGGGCGGAGTGGTGATGGGGGAGGGAGGGACGGTGGAGATGCGGGCCTAGGAGGCGGGTGAAGGCGGAGGGGTAACCTGTGAGCGGGGCGGTGTTGTGAGCAGGGAGGATGGAGCGGGGCACTAAAGGGAGTTGGCCCCTTGCGATGGGGCGGTATCCGGACGCCGGTGTGGGTGTGGAGGCTGTGGGCGGGGCTGCTTTGGAGGCGGGGCAACCGGTTGGGCGGAGCGGCTGTGTGAGCGGGGCGGTGTCGTGCGTAGTGCAGTTGTGTGGGCCAGGCGGCAGGGGAGGCGCAATGTGCAACAGGGCGGAAGCGGGCGAGGGAACAGGGGCGGGCGACGGATGGGTCGGGCACTAAAGGCGAGTTGGTCCCTAGCTGTGGGGCGGTACCCGGATGGCGGTCTGGGTGTGGAGGCTGTGTGCGGGGCAGCTGTGGAGGTGAGGCAACCGAGTGGGTGGAGCGGCTGTGGGGGGGGGGGCGGCACCAAAGCTCCGGCGCGGAAGGGATTTGGGTGAGGCCCACCAGCCGCCGCCGCTGCCGGGTGGGGGCTCCCATTTGAATAGCACGTGGGAGGAGCGCGCACCGCTTGCTCGGTACTTGAGCTACGGACCCCGAAGTTTCCTTCCAACCCACCTTTTCCGCTTCGCTCGATTTGAAAAAAAATGAGCACATTTGATAGAGATGTTCCAGAATAACAGATCTCGCTGCATAGCTTTTCAGAATGAATCATGATCTGTCCTCAGAGTAAATCACTTGAACAGAGCTCATAAAATTGCCAATGAATTTTTTTCCAATCGATCATATAACCATGATGGAATAATGTTATTATTGATTTTGTAACTGTCAAATTAAATTCATTTCAATATTCCCAATTGAATTTTACGTTTGTGTAATATAAATAATTCAAAAACTGCTCTACCAAATGACGGTGTGACACTCCATTTAATAAATTTACAAAATTTATCTCCTTTGATTCGTTTGCCCAAAACAAATGTGTAGATGGAAAAGCAATTTACTTAATAATTCTGCATGAAACAGGCGATAGACACGACCTAAAATAAATCTTTTTAAAAAAATCGAAAACATCTGCAAATTAACCAATTCCAGAGTCTAGATAGTAATGCTCAAGAAATGTTAAATTTAGGGGTTTATTGACAGATTTTTCAAAATACGTTTCGGTACTTTCTCATACACCAATATACAATTTACTTCCTATTGAAAAAATCATTTAAAAAACAGTATTGTCAAAGCGGTAAGAGTCCAATAGCAAAATTAATAATGTTAATGTTCCCTAAAAGTATAACGACGAAAACGATTAACAATGTCATGAATTTCCTTCCCCGAAGTTTGGCCAATGTCACAGTGGTATTTGACTTCGAAGGTCGCTCACACTCTGATATCTAGTGCAAGCGAAGTTCATGTAATAGGGCAACACATGCAACTTCCCGTAACTTTAATGATAAGGATAAAGACGCGCGAAAAGCGACATTGATTTTAAGTTGGTGTTCGGCAGAGTTGTTTACATTTCCCAGAACTTCTCCGGGCTCGAAAGAGAAAAAACAACCGCGAGAAGAACGAAACAGAAACTTTATGTAAACATTCCGAACCAGTGTGTACACAGCGCCGCCTTTTCCGATCTCGTTTTCGTCTGAGGAGTATCGTGAAGTATTTTTGAACGTTCTCTATATAAATCATTAAGTTCAACAAACTATGAACGCTAGGTATAAACACAATGAGACCCCATCAAAAACTTATTAAAAATGAAAGTGCTTGTGTTTAAAGACAAAAGACAAACAAGAGTTTAACTCGATGTAACGACGAAATAACGACTAACCTAAAGTTACTTTAGGAACTTGCTGCATTTACAACTAGGAAGGAAAACTAATAGTAAAAACCAAGGGAGTACGCATACTATGAATAATGCCACGAACGAAATTAGTTAATGATCAAGAAAACCTATCACATAATCGAATAAGCTCAATAACAAATCACTTATGTAAAATGACAATAGGACAGCAAAAATCCCGAACAAATATTATTATTAGTAGTTTTAAATGCATGAAAAACAATCTCTAAGAGAAAGTAATAGTCCAGCAGGCAGGGGCACCGCGTGAAAGGCACGTGAAAAAGCAGCGGAGGGATTGGCCAGCGAGAGGCGAACGGAGAAGTGGAAAGGGAATGTAGAGCGACGATATTTCCGCTTTAATCGATATCAACTTAATTTTCATGAGGTAATCATCCTAATTTTCTGTTCCCTGACTTTACCGGGAGCGGTAGCTCAGTGCATCAACTGATGTCACTACAGCGCCTCTGACCGGGAGGTCCTGGGTTTGATTCCTGACGGCGGCAGGATGTTCGACACTAGCTTTTCAGCTAGGTCGAATTCAGTCGCTGTCTGGAGGAGAATTCTAGCGGCCGGCTGCTCTGATCGGTAGTTTTCCGTGGTTTCTCCGATCAACACCAGGCGAATGCCGGAGCAGTACCCTATCAAACTGGCCACGGACCGCGCGCGATCTGCCCTTCCTCTTCCTTGTCCTATCCTCTCCACTTACACACACACTTACACTAACATGCACTACACTACCACATATTCCGGGAGACCGGTCAGGAGCTTAGAGCTTGCCCGGCTGGGTGGTGGCTGGGCACCAGCGGGGCTGGGAGAGTCCTGGTTGGGAAACCCACTAGCTCACGGTAGGTGGGCGCCGGATCTCGCCCTCCAGCGGGGGAAGATCACCGCCATCTCCCGACAAAAACATGCACTACACTAACGGAACTAATGACCAAAGCAGTTGACGCGCCCGGAAACACCCAAAACCAAACCAAACCAAACCGGGCCAACGATGGAGACAGCCCAGCAGGGGGAGAGAGGACTCAAGGCGGCGCGCGGGACGCAGGCGAAGGCCTGGGGCGGTAACGCAATCAAGCGGGACGGCGCAAGAGCTGGGCGCAGGCGGGCGAGGGGGATGAACAGAGAGCGTCCGGAACAGAGAGCAGGCGGCGGGCAGGGGCCTTGCTTCGTACTCCGCGCTTTGTCACACTGCGCCTCAGCCGCCGCCGCCTTTGCCTGGCGAGGGACGTGCGTCCCGGTCACTCCTCTCAACAAGCGAGCGGCCCCTCTCCCGGCACGGAACTGCGCTGCGGCCGCTATTTCGAGACTACCTCACTCAGGTCCCGCATGAGATGCTGCGAGGTCGCTACTACAAACCACATTCGATCGATCAACTGCAGGTATCGGCGCTTGGCAATCAGCGGCTCTCTTGGAGTTAAGATCACAGAGAAAACGGCAGTGGAGCCTGAGTCCGAAGTCCGTTTATTCTAATTATTTTTTATATATCACTTAATGTATTTTGTTTCTGGATAAAAGTTTCCAAATTCATTTTTAGACAAGATTTTCTATAAAATGTGAAATAAAAAACAAAAATTGAAAATCTGATTCTCCAAAAAAATATTTGGAAACTTTTATCAATGTTCTAATTCATGCTTCATAAAGAAGTTAAGAAAGCATGTTTTTCAGTAAAATACTTAGACCCAGGAAGATTCACGGTGGTCAGCGAGGTGAACGACACAGGAGAAAGAAGAGAGAAAAGAGAAGGAGAGTTGATCAGGAAGAGGAGAAAGGAACACTAAGTGGTCAGCAAAAAAGGCGAATGCGGGAAGATAAACGGGCGAGACAAAGGCAGTGGCGGAGTTGAAGTGGAGGCGGAAACGCTCACAGAGAAGACCATGAGAGCTGGGAGGTCGGTGGGTGATCAGCGACAGAGGCCAGATGAATAATGTGAAGAGGTTGCGAGTTTGGTTACGGGAGAAGAGCAAGGGGGAAACCGGAGAAAAGGGGAAAAAGGGGGGGGAGAAGGGGGGAAGAGGACAGTGATAAAACGAAGGCGGATGCGATGTTGCTTGCGAAGCGAGGAGGATAAAAATGATAGCGAAGGCGAAAAGAAAAACAAAAGTGAAGAGGGCGAGGTGGAAGCTAATGACGATGCGGAGAGAGAGGAAGATAGTGAAGCTCGAGAGAAAGTCGACAGGGGGAGCGGCGGAGGCGGCGTCGCGAAGCCGTGGGTCAGGCCACCACTCACGTGACCAATCGACGCGGACTGCACAATGGCCACATTGTGCTATTGTGTGCATGCCCACTCACCCTCGGGCTGACTTCGTACTCGCCTCGGCGGCAGGCAATGCGCAATGCCTCCCATGAGGGGGGGCGGTGTCTCATCTGACGCGAGCAGAATGCCTCTCCCCTGCTAACTGCGAACGTAGTAGGTCGGTACTTCACAACGAACCTAAGAACCGATTTACACACTTCCTTGCAACTTGATTGATTGTTTCCGGGCACGTCAACTTCTATGGTCTTACTCAATACTCCCGTTAGTGTTGTGACTGTTTTATCGCGGGAAGTGGCGGTGTTCGTTCCCGTTGGATGATTTATTCATTGTTAGTGATTACGGGCGCGTCAACTACTGAGGTCATTAGTCCCGTGCGTGTGGTGCATGTTCCTTCATCGAGAGGTGGCGGTGATCTTCCCCCACTGGATGGCGAAATCCGGCGCCGACCTACCATCGACTTTCCCAACCAGGTATCTCCCACCAGCGGGGCACTGCCCCAGCCGGGACAAGTTCTAAGTTTAGGCGTCTCCCAGCATGTGGTAGTGTACTGCATGTTAGTGTAAGTGTGTGTGTGTGTGTGTGTGTGTGTGTGTGTGTGTGAAGGAGAGGATAGGACAAGGAAGAAAAAGGACCGATCGCGCGCGGTCCGTGACCCGTTAGGGTACTGCTCCAGCATTCGCCTGGTGTAGATCGGAGAAACCAGGGAAAACTACCGATCAGAGCAGCCGGCCGCTAGAATTCTCCTCCAGACAGCAGCTAAATTTAGCTATTTGGTGTCGAAAATCCGCCACTGGAACACTAAGACCTCCCGGTCAGAGTCAGAAGAGAAGCAGCCGAAATGTTGGCTGCGTGATAAGTTCAGTCCGAGCACGATTTCGGTGTATTAGCGAACTCGCACATGAGCATTGTGATTTCTGTTACCCCAGAAGAGACACTGCTCATGCGACTGTTCGAATAAGCACAGGAGTCTTTCATCAAAAGGAAGTATGTAAATCGGGGATAAAATGATAAAAACGACGCTAACATCAACTATTTCATGAATAGCGACTATATTTTTTCCTACAATAAGTATTTCTCAACAAGAACTTCTACGTGCAATATGAACAATGATTCGGAGTTGAATAACTTCTATTTCTTGCTGTGTACGATCATCTGAATAACCGAATAAGAAAATTATACCCAAAGAATCAAGCCCATGAAACTAAAGTAGCCATCAGGACATCCGATTTCCTTTTATATAGCTCCTTTCTCTTCGCCCTCGACGTCGAAAAATATCGCCTTTATAAATATAGACAAGGATGAGTTCAATAAAACGAAACAGCCTTTTTTATTCGGTTTCGTCCATCCCTTTCTCTGGGGAATTCTTTACGGTGGAAGCGGTCTTCCAGAAAATAAACTGATTTAATTTCGCTTGCTTTTAATTATGGTTCGTTTTCTCAACAATTTAATCAAAATTCGCATTAAAGAAATCTCAATGCATAATTTTGGGCAATGTATTATTCTGTATGACTTGTTCTTAGTTTTGTGAATTGATTTCGCGTCAAGTGCTTCCAAAGGGCAGTACCCTAACGAGATATAACAATGATATTGACATATCATGAATGAGAAGACTACAAAAAAATTAGTTACTCTAGAAGAAACTGAACCAAACTTGTAAACTGACATTTCTCGACTACTGTAATTTTACAAGGATAGAAAAACAACGAAATTAATTTCGTATATGTTGCATCCTCCACGAACAAAACAACTCACACGCAAACATTACGGAAACGAATATACCCACGAAGCAGTAAATGAACACACAAAATGCCATAACCTTTACAAAATATCGCTTCGCATTAACCTTTCGAGAGAGATATGTAGTGCTCTTCAGGTGGCCACGAAAACCTCTCGTACCGCCCGTGGGCGAGCAGCTCGCAGGGCGCTCGCGAACCCGTTGGCAAGAAAGCGCGAGTGCGTCCCTGGCGAGGAGAGGCGAGGGCGGCGACGCGTATTTAAAACTCACTTTGTGCGTCGTCGCCGCGGTCGTTTTGTGCGAGCGGGGCAGCGGGGCACGGGGAGGGAAGGGGAGAGGAGGGGACGAGCGGGACAGCGCGGCGGCGCGCGCCGGCGGGACCAGGTCCGGCGCCCATGAATATGCATCGCGCGCTGATGAATGTTGCATGGCCATGACCGCAGTCGTCGCGGCTGTCGTGGCGACGAAGAGAGCGCGTCTTTCCGAGTGCCTGTGCTCCCCCCGCCCCCCCCGCTCCGGCCCTCACCACTCGCTCCTTCTCCCCAATTCGGCGCCGCTCCGCTCCGTTCTACTCTATTCGGCCCCGTTTTGTCCACACCGCTCGCTGCCCTCCTCCCCCTTTTTGTCCCGCCCGATCCGTTTTACTTCTCTATCCACCCCGCCCCGCCCTTCTCCTCTCCGTTTGACCGATTCGCTTTTCCTTCTCTCCACTCCGCCCCTCTCCACACCGTCACCTTCCGACCATGTCTCTCCTTTCTGGTTCCTTCCGTTCATCAGTCAGTCCTATCCCACCCCTCTCCACATCGTTTTCTTCCGCCCATCTTCTTTTCATTTTCTTCTGCCCGCCCTTCTCCACACCTTTTCTCTTTCCGCTCCACTATACCCTTCTCTCTGCCCGCCCCTCTCCTCATTTTCCTCTACCCCACTCCACCCAGCCCCGCCCCTTTCCGAGCTGCGCGCTCTCGGGGACGCACAAAAACGCCCTGCGCTATGCTGCGCTTCGTGCTCTTCGCTCGGGCGCGGGAGCCCAGGGCGACCTCCGAGTTTGTTTTGGATGGAACAGCACCTCGCTGCAGGATGGGACGGGATCACGTGAAATGGGGGTAGGAAGATTGTGATGTTCTACTAGAGACAAAATAACGTCAACTTTGAAGTACATTTCTAAACTACGGTGAGCTGAAATGTTATTAGTGTACTAGCGTTTTAGATTTTATGAGTTTTAATATGCTAAATTCAATTAACGTTCCCTGGTTTCTCTCGTTGCCCTCTTGGTCACAGACAACTACAAAAAAAATTAAGATGAAACGCAAAATAATGTATTTACATCACCAATTACGAATCAGCGCTACGCAAACCCTTTCTTAAAATGTAGACAACACCGTATACATTTTCCCGCACTTCTCTAAGTTAAAATTAATTTGGAAATCAGTAGCAGTAAGAGACTTCCATAAAAATGTGGAGTAATTTTGATTAATCTAACCGCGAAGAGTCAAGTATTCTGAGCGCTAGGTAAGTACGAACAAACATTCAAGGTGAAGGGGATAAGTATCTTTACGTATCGACTGTAGGGGCAATAGATTGTTTCAGGAAATAAAATCTATAAAGACTTTGTTCAAGAAAGGGAAAAGAACCGACGTACTTACAAAACTCCTCACGTGTAATAGATAACAAGACGCTTTTTTTATAGAACGAAATGTAAGTACGCAAGCGCATTTAAAGAAAACAGTGGTCTGGGGCAGTACATAACTCGATTAAACACCTCACACACACCCACACACCCTACCACCCACACACACACCTACACATACGCACACACACACACACACATACACACAATTTCAGAATACAACAGAATTCCCTTCGCCCGCTCTGTGCAGAGTAAGGAATGTCTATACGTTACAGTCTATTATTTGAGAATAATCACTTTCACTTATTACAGACAACGTCTTCTCTTTTCATACAAAATACAATGATAACAGAGAAATGGATCCTTCTTTGCTCGATAACTTCAACTTTGGGAAAAATTATACAAAATTACAGAAAGAAAAGCCGACTAAACAAGCGTGACAGTGAAGCTTTGAGGGCAATTAAATGTAAACACCAATTACGCCTAGAGCTATTTTCATTGTGCGTCCATGCAGACTGCAGTAACCACAAACGCGCATTAGATACTGGTTTAATAACTAACACGTATCAATTAAGTGCGTTGCTTGGCATTACTACAGATTTGTAGGTAAGTCTTCGAAATGAACCATAATTGCGTAATCAAAGATGTTTCAGTCATACGTGGTACAGAATCTATGAACACTATATTACAAGATAATTCTCTTTATCACGATCAACTAATATCATTCAATACCACATTTGGAATAATCAACTAAAAATATACCTCGGCATGATAACGCTTATATTAGCTTAACGTTTTTGTCTACCTCGGTTTCATACAGAATCAACGTTATGGGTTCACTAATTAGAGACTAACTTTTTCATTTCGAATTAATAATTGTGATTTTCTTGCGATGCCCAATTACAACAAATTAATCCATCGGCCCAAAACGATCAGTTTCATTTTTTAGTGTAACACACAATACAGAGAAAACATGTAAATTATATCATTCTTAACTCACACATAAATATTAGTTTCCACATTATTCATTTGAAGAAAAAAAATCTATCCAAAAGACAACTATCTCACAAGCTTGAACGCATCCTGTCTGACGATATTTCCGTTTTAATCGATATCAACTTAATTTTCATGAGGTAATCATGCTAATTTTCTTAACTCACAGGTGATTCTTCTTTTGGTCATCCGCAGCGGCCTCACCGATCGTTGTCCTTTCTCGTTAACACAAACGAACAAACATGCATTCGACACTACCAGCTCCAGGAGATTCTGCTGTCGGGAACTTAAGCGGTCCTGCTGACGGTAGTCCGTGGTTAATCCCGATCAGACAGGCGAATGCCGGTACCCTACCGAACGGCTACGGATCGCGCGGATGTTTCCTCCCATTCCCTAAGTCCCATCCTCTCCTTTACACCCCACACACACACAACATGCAGTACACAAATCCAGGAGACCGGTCAGGATTGTCCAGCTGGCAGCCGTGTGGAGTCCTGAAGGAACACAGCGAAGAGGTCCCGGATCGCCATCCGCGGAGATCTCGAAACACATACAATAACGAATGCCAAGCAGTGACGCGTAAACGAAAATCAATCAATCAAATATTCCCTGACTTGCATGAATACATCACATGCTAACTTTCATTCGAGACACAACTATCATCTTTATCTTGCTTAACGGGGAATGCGATAGTTAATGTCTAAATGTTAGTTATCAATTCAATACCACGTTAGTAGTCAATCCAATACCACGTATACATCTGCCAGTGAATAAACCGACTAGAACGCACGTAGTGTATAACAGGCGTTCCAACCCAACTAACCCCGCAAAAGGGCGCATCCTGGCGAGTGCATTTGTCGGGGGTGGAGGCCACGCGTCGGTGAGGTGGAGGGGGGGGGAGGGTCGTAGGCAGATGAGTACTCGCGCGGATGCATAAACGCACACGTGGATGAGAATGTCAAACGGGAGGCCTTTACACTCACGCGACCCGGACTCCAACAGCGCCCATCAACTAGCCCCACACCCTCTCGCCACGTGAGGGTCCACACGAGGCGTAACAAAAGGCCCGCGCGTTGCAAAAGAAGAATAACAGACCGCGCCGTTTGAAATCCTATTCTCGTAACGATGCCTTATAAAAACCCGCGCCGGCTGTTCCTGCGTGGCTGCGTATCTCGTAAAACACTCGCCAGGAGCGCTGCCGTTCAAGAAGACACCATGCGGATGACGGGGCGGCTTCATAAAATGAATTTTTAAAAATTAATCCCTCTACAAGAGCGATGGGCGCGGAGAAAACTTACGACGCCATCAATACAACGCGGTTACGCCCCCATGGAGGAAGGCTTCGAAAAGAGTCTTCACCCTAAAGCGCCAGGATGCTATCTAACCTCCCAGCCGCTTCCGTAGCTCCGGCCCAGGCAGGCAGAGTTTTTCAACCGCCCCCCTGAAAGCCCGTTATAACGGCAGGAGCTATCAATAGATCCAGGCCAGGAGATAAGCGCCGCATAACCTTATCCATCAGAGCGTCGCCAGCAGAGGTGAACAGCGACATAAAGAGCTGCTTGCGCTCTTCCCGCGTCAGGCTCTCGTACGCCCGTATCGGAGGCGTCCATTTTCTTATGGGCCTTGCGCGCACGATAGTGAAGAGGTGCAGCGGGCTGCCAAGGCCCTCGAGCAACGCCTGCCATCTTCCGCTGCGCTTAAAACGGGCAGGGGGCCTTGCGGGAGGTGCCCGAAGCCGCCCTGTGCGCTCATGGGACGCTTTGCGGCGGCCGGACCCATCACTGGAAAGCTTGGGAAAGTAACGTGAAAAGCGACTGTAGACCTCCCGCTATTCATAAATGTTAATATCTCGATTTAGGTGGAAGTGCGTCTTCTCTTGTTACTGCCGCAAGTCCTTCATAAATATGAACCAAACATATGTAGTAACAAGACAAGCCGCACTTTCATCAAAACCGAGATTTAGCCTTGGTGCGACTGGTGACGTTTATCTTCCTCACTGCCCCACGCCATTTGGGTGAACCAACGTTTGATGAGACATCAAATCTCGGTGATCGCAATGTCTACTTCCGATGATACGTAGGCTTTGTTTGGCTTTCGAGGTAGTCGTAGAATCAAGTCATGGTACAGAAATTGTCATGAAATATTTACTGATGCTATTGAAATACTCATCTTCGTAAAAGAAGGAAGGTAATTATAAATTCAATCATTGCAAATCAACCAAGGATAACTAATATTGAAAATTTGATCCACAAAAAAACTCGCAATGATAAGATAGGACTATTATATGAAAGATGCAATTCTATATGTTTTAGAAATAGTTAATCATTCGAGAATGTCTGATTATAAAAAGTTTTAGAATCAGTTTATTTAACAAATTATTGACATTGGTTGAAAGCACTTATTCGCTCCCTTGCGTGGTAGACCCAAAATACATTGAGATGAAAACGAGCATCTAATTAAAACCCTCCACAAAATCATTAAGTAATTTTAAACATACTCTGTATGAACTCCCCAGATGAAGTTACGATTTCATATACACGCTGTAGGCGTTTCTTCTGACTTTGCCACCGAAACGCCCTCTTCTCCCACGACTGGAAAGATACGTCTTCATCATCTCCCTCAACTGATTCATATTTCGCAGTTCCAGCGCCAGACAGAAACTTCCAAAGTTTCATATAAACACAGCGCAACCCGCCCGCTCTCGCATGTGCCTGCGCGCGCCCTGAGGTCGGGGCGCATTGTCGGGCGGCTCGCCTCAGCCATGGCGCAGGGCGAGAGCTCACGGGGGCTTCATAACCGTTAAAACTCACTAGAGGCGCGTCAACCGCCGCGCGACAAGAGACGACGCCGCGGCGCAAGTTAGATCAAGACGCAGGCGCCCGCGAAATGCACAGTGGCACGAAACGAAGCGCTGAAAGCTCGTGACACGTGTAGAGAGACCCATCAACTCCCAACTCGGAAAGCGAGACGTAGACGTTAGGCCTTCATGCCCGCCCGCCCCCTCTTTCACACACGCCCGCACACGCGCGGAGTGGGCGTGGTTGGGGGGGGGAGGGGGCTAATTGAGATTCCGCTGAAGGCGGAGAGCGCGGCGCGCGCCGCTGAACGAACTCCCGCTCCAGTTCCTAATGAACGAATCTCGCGCTGCAGACGCAACTACGCGTATGCGGAAGAGGATTCCTGGTAACTACGGCATACCGCAAGTGACTTCTCGGTCTCGCCGCCGCCGCCGACTCTCGCCACTACAAGTTCGCCGGTACTCGGCGCAGAGACAATGCCGCCACACGACGGAGGCGGGCGCGGGGGCGGTGGGCCGAGGAGTGAAGGAAGGAAAGGGGTGGGGTCTGAGGTCGGGAATGCGACAGTTGGCAATGCGAGGATTGCACCGCACGAGGCGCTGGTCGCCAGCACAAAAGGGATGGATACATTGAACAATACAGACAAGCCTGATATACGATATCCAACAAAAATATATAAATAAGATCAAAATATTAAACAGTGAGTAAAAACAATCAATTTCGACTAGCAGGAAAATAGGAGACATCCTCAAATGAGGTGAAGGGCGGAATGTAGAGGACAAGCTAACTTCAGATTTATCACGATAATTAATTAAAAATTAACTAAAGCATGGATATTTAAAAAAGAATTGCTTGAAGCTTAATAAATTGGTTAAGATAATGGTTTTCTTATAAACCGGCACATATTACGAGTACATTCGTAAATTCTGAACTATCAAATTACACGATCTGTATCTTAATCCAGTCTAGCTATCTTCACTCGGATTCTCTAGAACATGAAAATTTCATTTTTGTACAAACAAATACGTTTTTACCAGGTTAACAAGGTTGCCCAATCATGAATGAACCACTGGAATACTCAAAGGTGTCACGCGCCAAAACACTAACTTTCTATTTTTTTTTAAATTGATAGGACCGAGTTAACTACTTTCTGGAATTATTTTACTCGTGGAAAAGCCACCACCATGAAACCAATCTCTTCCAGTGTGTGTAGGTTGAAATAACGGAAGAAATGTCGGAAATTCCTTCACCATGAAGTTAGATGTTTTCTACTGGGGAAGTATTCATTTGTCCCTGGCAAGAACACGACCGATTTCTATATTCCTCATTTATAATGGCCACACTTTAACTTGTTCAAATCAAAATCAAGGACACTGAAAAAGGAAACTTAGAATAGCAGATATTCGAATGTTTATTTACCCTATCACATTGGATCTACAGACAGGGTTTGAGTAGTATAATGTAATCTTTTTCTACAGTTCGTAAAATAAGAAAATGCCAACTTCATTCGTTCACTTGCTTTGGTTTTTAACACTTTAACGTCCCTCCCTCGACAGTAAAATTGCGAATTGACAAATTGTCTTTACGATTTCTTGTACAGGAATTCCTAATTTAAAGACATCCTGAAAATTGACAAAAAGTAGCATTCTAGCGATGGTTATCATCTGTGAGTATTCATCAACGGACCACAGCTCGCCCAGGTCCCCTGGAAGACATAGCGACAGGCGAGTGCCTAAGCAGCAGTGCTGTGCCGCGGACTGGGCACGCACTAATCGGGTGGCTGGCGACTCGGGGGGCAGCAGAGGGCGCTGACAGTGAGGCATGGGCCGGCGACGGGGGCCCCTGACGAGGCCGGCAGCCCCTGAGGCCACACGGGAGGGGGCGGGGTGCTCACGGCCTAAGGCAAGGCTACACGGGGATTCGCTCCGAACTGACACGTGGAATTAACAAGGTGTGTACCGGATCTTTCAAAATAAAAATAAACAAAAATTTTGCTGTTGGAGGAGGAAAGGAGTAATGTCTCTCATGATTGAAGTTCAGATTGCAATTAATTATGTTTCTGTTCCATAAACAAAGTGAGGTGTATATTTCCTTTCGATACTACAAGCCGACTGATGGCTTTCTCAAACCAAAGTGTAAATATACGTGGCAATTGATAGTTTCACTAAAAGCTGAACTTAAAAATCCAGTTTTCAGAATAAGAGACGGAACAGAGGCCTAAAAACCTCCGAGCTCGCCAAAAGACATACAATACACAAGTTACTCATTACTTTAGTAGAAGAGCTGCAGTAAAAGAACTAAGAACTAGAAAATTCTCGTCTCAACAACTCTCTCGTTCACATTTCTGTTCCCAAACGAAAACAACTGAAGAGATTATTTCGAAAGTGATGTATATGACGATGTTTCAAACTTTTCAGAGGGTCACGACCTCCCTAAGCTCCCTGGACATCCATCCCTTTGGAAATAAGTTCATTTTCACGGAAAGGGACCTATGGTTTCATGTAGATCCATCATTTTGAAATAAGCCTTCAATTCCACGAAGAGGACCTATGTTTCAAGATCCGTCACTTGAAATAAGCTTCAATTCCACGAAGAGGACCTATGGTTCATGTAGATCCTCACTTTGAAATAGCCTTCAATTCCACGAGAGGACTAGGTTTCATGTAGATCCGTCACTTTGGAAATAAGCTCTTCAATTCCACTGAAGAGGACCTATGGTTTCATAGATCCGTCACTTTGAAATAGCCTTCAATTCCACTGAAGAGGACCATGATTTCAGTAGATCTGTCACTTTGGAAATAGCTCTTCAATTCCACGAAGAGGGATCTATGGTTTCATGTAGATCCGTCACTTTGGGAATAAGCTCTTCAATTCCACGAAGGGACCTATGGTTTCATGTAGATCCGTCACTTGAAATAAGCTCTTCAATCACGAAGAGGGACCTATGGTTTCATGTAGATCCGTCACTTTGGAAATAAGCTCTTCAATTCCACGAAGAGGGACCTATGGTTTCATGTAGATCCGTCACTTTGGAAATAAGCTCTTCAATTCCACGAAGAGGGACCTATGGTTTCATGTAGAACCGTCACTTTGGAAATAAGCTCTTCAATTCCACGAAGAGGGACCTATGGTTTCATGTAGATCCGTCACTTTGGAAATAAGCTCTTCAATTCCGCGGAGAGGGACCTCCGCCGCGCGCGTCCATGTCCGCCCCCGCCCGCTGGGCACCGCCCCCGCACCCCGGGGAGACGGGAGGGGGCGAGCTATGCGCCCGGGGCACAATATGGCGGCGACGCCATTGTCGCGGGCCGCGTGTCAATAGGTGCATTCCGGCCGCCCCGCCGCCGCCGCCTGCGCCGGGTGATGCATGGCGGTGACGGCACAATGTGCCCTCCGGCACCTCTCCCCCGTCCCTTCCCCCGCCTCGTGCCGGGGGGGCGGACGGCGGGCCCAGTCCGCGACCGCGCGCGGCGCGGCGCATGCCTCGCACCGCCTCAGGAGTATGCGGCCTGGAGGAGGCTCAAAGGGCTGTACCACAAACCTCCTCCTTCGTCGATACATTTTCATGCGAGGAAACGATCGACATCACCACAAATACACATCATACGTGCAACTGAAGATCACTACTGTAATATCTCAAGTTAATTCTAAATTAACTACTGAATAGCTAAATCCAATGGCTATTTCCCCATGTATTTTTGCGTGCGGCGCAAAGTATATTTCCAAAACATCGTCACCACTTACGCAAACAAATGCATATTGTTTTCATTGTTGCAAAGTCTAATGAGACAACAAGTGCAAAGAAAACGGGAAGAAACGGATTTTTGTGTCCTTTTTAGGAATTTGCGACTCTCCAATAATATTGTTACTTATTCAACTTCATTTTTCTCCTTATTTTATCTCCCACTCTTGTAACAGCGATATGAGTGTACGAGCTTACAAATAATACAAGCTCTTGTTCTTGTAAATTACGACTGGAACTCTGCTACTCGGAAATGAACAACCACTCATACACGCAATTACGGAGTCCTTCACATTCAAGCAACTATAAAGTAGTTTCATTTACAAACGCAGGTGCACGAGTCCTCGGATTCCTTGGGCAACGATAAGTCTAAAGCGAGGGAGAGGATTTACTTTACAGCACAGCCCCTCGAAGAGAGTCGACTTTTAATTCTCAAGCGGCTCGAAACGCCTGGTGATTAAAAAAGGATTAGGATTAATACACAAACGAAGGGGAGGAAGGTGGCAGCACCCCGTCAACTGTAATTAAAACGAGGTCGACGCGACGAGAGGGGGGTCGACTTAACCTCAAAAATGGAACAACCCCGCCACCGTCGGGGGACCGGTCGCGCCCATTACGGCTCCGGAATATTCCAGAGGTTCCCGGAATCGCTAAGTGGCTCTTTGGTTGGCGCCGTCACCGGCCGCGGAGCACTGGATCGCCACGAAAGGCAAACCCTTCCGCGGGCGACAATCGCGCGCCGACGAAGCCAACCTGAGACGGGGAGGTAAGTAGCCACGCGCCGCCATTAAACATTTGCCAACTCACCGCTCCGCAGCCTCCATCGTGCACTCACCTGGAACAAGAGAAATGCGCATACGTTAGGGGGGTCGCTCGCGGTTCGAGGGCGCTTGGGTTATACAAGGCACGAAAGGGGGGACTTGAGGGAGAGGACAAGTGGGAGGATTGTTAACACAAATGCATTCAAATGAAAACTTGTGACGCTTTAGAAGCAAAACAGTACAAACGATTCTCATACGAACAACTTTCCCTTCTCCATAACAATTAAAATAAATGGATTTTACGCTTTATATTACTGGGAAAATGTAAATATTAAAAGCATTCTGTATTAAAAAGGAAAATTCATGTATTAACGACTACTGTTTCACATTATTACAAACCAAATACTCAATATTATACTAAAAAAGCTAAACATGTAAATGAATTACTGATATTTATATTGGGAATCAAATAAAATGCGAACGTCGTTTGAGTAATCGAGGTTTTTTTATGAATAAGACAATACAAGAACGAAGGAGACAATCCGCATTTACGCACGTCTACTTACTGAAAAATATTCTACAAAAAATATAAAATCATTCCCGTAGTTCGGTTTTTAATTTAAAAACAACAAAAATTCATATCACTTAAATTTTATTCGAAGAAAGAGTTGCGCACACTGTATTATTGCAAAGAAATATGAAATGACAAATGAAAACGCATTCCTTGAAACACAAACGCACATGCACGTACACACATTATTTTAAGAATTAAACAAAATGAAAATGCAAAACTCTATGACATGTCGAGCACAAAAAGAATCCAAGCAAAAAATACATTTCCTCAAAATGAATTTCACGCACGAAACTCATTTCTCCAAGCGTTTCATTACTCATAAATTGCGCAGGTGTAGCAGCATCCTCCACAAGTGTAGAGCACCGGTTACCTGCATGCAGAGCGACGTTATACATATTTTAAGCGGCACGTAATCAGCATGTAACGCTTAACTTCATTTCACCAGCGATAAACCCGCGTATACAACACGCACATTAACGTTTGAATTACGGCGCCGCAATTCTGCGAACATAATTGCATCGCGGAAAGTCGAGGAGGCGGCGTCGGCGGCGGAGACGCGCGACGGAGTAGGCGCGGAGCAGCCGTGTGAGGGCGGAGGGCGGGAGGAAAGGTAGGACGGGATGAGAGGAGCTGACGGCGCGTGAGCTCCGTTAAAGTCGGCGCCGCCACGTAACACGCACGCGTTAATCCGGAGCCTGCATGCGCTATCACGCGCATCCGCGCTGACACGGCCGAGCGCATAGGCTGCGACGAGGGCGGAGACGCAGCAAGGAGGGAGACGGAGGCGGGGTAGGTGGTGGCTCACGGCAGCACTCGGAAGGGAGCGGTGGCGGCGGGCGCGGACGCGGCATAGAGAGGAACATGGGATGCTGGTGGATGATAACGGAGAGGCTAAGGCGGAGACGCAGGTATGAGCGATTTTCCTAAGGATGAGCCAAAGGACAGCTAGTGCTGGCAACATAACTGAAGGTTGTGTGCTCGTTGTGCCCTTGAGCCCATTAGTCTCCCTTCCTGCATTCGTTCGTTTGCAGTTGGCTAACGTGTAAATGGCTTTGACGCTTCATTTTGTGGTGTCCTTGTCCGACAAAAATATAGTGCGCCACCAAAAATAATTGAAATTAGGAAGTGCAGTGTAACGTGCTCTTCTGTAAATTTCTTTTTTTCTATAAAAATTACATTGAATTTACTTTTTGTGCGATAAATATTATGCTTATTTTAAAATCGATACTTGAATGTGGCATGCGTATTTCCGGCGATTGTGCTGTTGTGTCGCGAGCTGTGATTGAGAGCTTTCTATTTGCATTCGTGGCAGTTTTCTTTTACTCATTGGAGAGCAGTAAGAGATTTTCACTACGTAATTAAATTTAAAATTCCAGCACTCGCGCATATACATCAATAGCAGAAGAGAAGGCAATAGCAGGAATATCATATGCCGTGAGTGGGGAACAGCGGAGACGGTGGAAGGGTGGAAGGCAGCGGGCTCAAAGCCAGGGTCCGCGGTGGAAGCGAGACAGCAGATAAGAGAGAAAATCGGCGGAGAGGTGGAGGAAAAGCGGTGGAGTCGGGAGTAGGATCGTCAGACGGGCGACGGCAAAGGTGTCGTTTCGTCTGAAGCTCTGTGAGGTTCAGTGGGGCGTGGGCGAAACCACATCGGATTCCGAGTAGCGAATCCTCGAGTAAGTCAGGTACCACCGTACCAGGCTCAATTACCGAGGTCATCCGTATTCTGGAGCCGTAGTACTTATCATGGCATCTGATGATTTAATAACTGGAACTGCGGAGAAGCTAGAAGTTTAGATGTGGAAATTCGAGACGAACGTTTTCTAAAATATATTATTTACGTGTTAATTTTATCCTACACGATCCCAAACTCTTAATGTACTGTAACATATCATCGAGATTTTTACAAAACATTTCGCCAGCATTTTGTCTGCTCAGTTGTTTCAAACGCTGTAATCACATTCTCGTTTATTTTTCCTTTTACCATCATATTTCTAGCATTAAGATTTTGCGTATTTCTTGAAGATTCCACCACTACGAAGGAACATGAATACAACATGAATTACGAAAAAAAAACCTAGTTTTGTTGTCACAAGAAAACAATCTGTTACAACTGAATTGTATGGGTGTTTTTTGGGTGTGTATGAGTTTTTGTGTGTGTGGGGGTAAGTAAAAACACAATTTATCGAATGTTTAAATACGTTCTAGAATTACAACAAAATTACAAGGCATTGCAACGCGAAACAAAACTAGTGACGTAATTCCTTTTTCCAGGGAGTATCAGCCACGCATTCGCCAGGTTTCGTCGTCCAACTGTAAAGTGATTACTCGTCGTATTGAATAGCATTTTCATGGAAGTGGATGCTTGTTGTTTTGTGATACAAAAAATCTGATACTTTGTGTCGGGAAATTGGAAACAAAAAATACAAGCAAAAATAATCCTATTCCAAAAGTGTGAGGTGATATGCCATGTGTACGGCTTAATTTAGGAGATGAATAGCAGTAGCGAATCGAGTTATTTTTCGAATTTCTGTATATTAACACTTTAGTTCGTAAAATCCTTTTTCTAGTACACTTCATTTTCAAATAATTTATTTGTAAATTACACTATTAACTGGTATTAAAATATTTAAACATATATGTATACAAATATATTAATATTTTCTTTGCAATAAGTTATTAAAACTTATGGAATATTTACATATTCATAATTAAATACACTTTTATCAAAATAATTGCTCTTTAGTTTATAATCTCGTTTCTCTGCGGTTTTATTAAAAAATCTATGTATATTAAAATCGCTCATACCGAAATACATTCGTGGAGGAAATGATCCCACATTTACTCGTCATGAGATGCTCCTTCATTGGACGGCTTAATTGAAGGCAACTGATTAATCGAAAGAGACATTCTCGTAACTACGGACAATCGATATTTCCTCTCAGTACGTTGATTGGGTAACTCTAATTGTTTTTTATTCCTGTGATCATGTAGCTAATGTTATCGCAGGGCATTGGCTTCATCTTGTTTTCCTATCGACTTAATCAATATTCGCTTAATTTTACGAGTACAACTACACAAATACAGGCATACAGAACTGTACATGTCTTAACTGCAGCGTGTAAAGTGAGTACATAAATGATTTGTCATGTTATCTCGACAAAACTATGAGTGTATCTACAAAGCAAATCAATACAAATGAAAACGTGGTTTCAAATATGAATAATATTTGCAAAATAAAAGGAGGTACTCACATTTTTAAACGGAGTGTTTTGGGAGAATATGTAAGTGAAGACGAATGTTCTCATTTAGTAAACATTCACATTAGGGATATGGATAATATAAACAATTTAAAAGCCGAGTTTTTTTAAATTTTTTTTATTTTTACAGACGTAGTGAGATCTAGCTGCAAAAATATGAGAGAGATGATTTTAGCGAACACGAATATCACCAAAATTAGATCTGGGTAGTCAAAATAATAGTTTCTACAACTGAGCGCTGAGTTATCAAACAAAGTATAAAAAAGTATAGCTCTTCGTCAGCAACCCGAGGAAACGGCGAATTTCCCGCTCGATTGAAAACAGCAGGCGCGGCAGTGGGTTATAGATTCACTGATTGATTGGTGATTCCGGGCAGGTCAACAGCTGAAGTCATTAGTTCCATATGTGTCGTACATGCTTTTCCTCGGGAAGTGGCAGTGATTTTTCCACGCTGGAAGGTTAGATACGGCGCCGATCTACCTGTTGGCTAGCAGAGTTTTCCCATTGGGTATCTCCCAGCACAGGGATACCCCGAGAGCCAAAAGAAACTCTAAGCTTACGACCGGTCTCCCGGCATATGTGTTAGTGTAGTGCATGTAAATGTAAGTATGTGCAAGTAAGAAGAAACGATAGAACAAGAAAAGGGAAGGAAAGATAACGTGCGGTCCGTGGCCCGTTTGTTAGGGTACTACTCCTGCATTCCACTGGTGTTCATAGGAGAAACCACGTAAAACTACCGATCAGAGGCGTCTGCTGCTAGAACTCTCCTCGTGCCAATCGTGCCAAACAAAAACGGTCGCAGCACCCCCCTCCCCCGGCTTCGCACAGTGAAACGCGGAAGCGTCGAGTGAAGCTGGCGGTGACACCTACGCTTTATCTCCCGAGGCATTCTCTCGGAATACTCTAAACTCCAGAATAATTAAATGTGTTTCATTTCACGCGGAAGGCGCTCCCACCCCCGGCCGAACAGCCCGCCCAACAAAGTTCCGCGCGGCATTTCATTTGCATAAGAAGTCTTAACAACTTTAAATTAAGTCAGTAAGCTGCTGGCTTTTTCGAGAAATCGCGCAGGAATGGAGAGTTGAGATTGATAAACGACCGTGGCATCTACTTTCAGCAGTCTCAACTGTACAACAGAAACGGACGATGTCGATAGAACGCGGAAAAAAATATAAAACACCACTTATCTGAATTCAGAATGTGCTACACAAGTACACAATTCTCAAACCAGAAATAAAAATACAAAAAGAGTTCGGTTTAACTTTGATGAAAGAAACGTTGCCTATAAATGCTGTAATTTAAAAAACATTACTAACAAAAGACAATTTTAAAATTCACATATTTAATTTATACTTGCTGCATGTTATTATGCTGTACGAGGTACTAAAAGGTATTCATGAGTGTACATGAACGGCATACATAAACCTTCAAGTCAAGACATTGTTATATATTTTTATCTGCGTGTGTCTATGTATCAGCTTGCGTGTGAGTTAAACATTCTCAATATTCATCAACACGATATGATCAATACTGAACTCTTTAAGTAAATTATGCAATGTAAATTAGGCAAAACAATTTCCGCATACGGAAAGAAGAATCATAAGTAAAGGTCCATAAAATCGATTAGTAGAGAATATACAACCACAAAATACCAATCGATAAAAGAAGTTACAAAAAAGGATTGGAATTCAATGGCCAGTCTTCATTAGAAATGTTCATTGCTTCGCTGATGAATCACATTACCTCAAACCCTTCAATTCATTCACTGAGTATTGAATGGTCACTGAAAAAAGCAAGCGGCAAGAAGTTAATATCTTCGAGGTCTTCAAGGCGGCGCCATTATCGATGTATGGTGTACGCAGTACTTAAGACTAAAAATAGCAACAGAGTAATGAGATCTCCTTCATTAGTTACACCTTCACCCTTTTGAATGGAAATGTCAATGCATACATCTTTGAACTGCATTTTTTTTGTATCAAATATATCTCTCAGAAAAAATGTGCTTATTGGCTGGTAAATTCAGAATAGCCGCACCGGAAGCGTATTAATTAATTCTCTACTCCAAAAAAAACCCAGACCCTTTTTTAATCAAGTATATTTTACGAAGATATGTTAATTTGTAATTTTCACTTAAGATAAGCGAAAGTGGTGTAAGGAAATTTTGCACTCCTTCAAGTGCGAACTGTATATCTGAACAGGACCCGATGATGATCCTTTGGACAGTCAACCACAGTCGCAGGATCACCACGGGAGTGTTTTGCCAACGAGCTACCTCATCACGGACACTTCAACGCGGGGACACCACTAGCCACGGCATCGTCCGCGGGCGGCGCGGGGCGGGGGTCGTAGCGGAGCGGAGACAATGTTTACTACGCCCCACCCTACCTCTACCCGCCCCGCTCCCACAACCCCGCCCGGGTTTGCAATACAGACCTCCGCTCCTTTCCGACTCGCCCGGCTCCGCGCCCCCCTCCTCCCACATTCCCCTCCGTGAGCCACCCCGCCCCGCCCCGCCTCGCACCACTCCGCACAGCGCCGCCGGGTCACACGACAATGGCGCCAAATTGAACTTCCGGCCACAACGAAGCGACGATCGGGGGAGGGCCTCCCCAACGCCATCTCGCGGCAGCGATGCTAATTACCGGCTCTCCCCTCCCTCGCGGCTACATGGCTGCTCCCGGCGGGGTGGAGGCGAAACGGGGCAGGGGCCGGCGCCCGTCCCAAAGGACACCACCACTGCAAAACTGCGCAACCTCCCACACGCGAAAAGACCCCGTGACGAAGCTTCCCCTCCTAATGAAGCAGTAATTGCAAATAATAATGATGGCGGATGTTATTTGTATATCCCATTCAGAGGGAATGGCACAAAAAGTTCGGGGTCGCTTTAAAATGCTTTTTTTTTTTTTTCGAAATGTTTTGCGAATTCGCTGGAATTCTACGTTATGTTTCAGGAAGTTGGCGTGTCACCGCATTCACAATTAGCCCAAATGAAGAGTTCTGCAAATGATGCACATCGAGTCACACGACCCATAATATAATGATATATAATGAAAATAAATTAATTATATTTTCGGGAGAGATAATCCCATGTGGAATTATTTTCCGATAGTTTTTCCAAGAATGAATCAGCAAACATACTGGCACAATAAATATACTTCGTTAGCACTAATTAATTACTTATATGCATTTGACCGTGGAATTTGTCGCTAAGTTTAACAAACTGAAGTAATTAATGTTCATTAACAAATTTAAATAAAGGGCATGGGGCAAAAAGCGCAAAAATGCATTTAACCAAATTATCAAGGTATCAAATAATGATGCGTGATGGACGCGGACATTATAAAATAATGCACTGCTTTTTTATAATGCACTCTCCGGAAACAACTGCAAAGCAACAAAATATTGTCATCAAAATAGCTCGGTTAAATGTTTTAACAATGGCGAGACAAAAGATTGACTCACATTGACAATTACAAAATGCATAACGTTTTTGAGGAAAAAAATCATTTTAATTGTCACATGAAGTCTAAGTTCTAATTAAAGAACACAATTCATGACTGAAAAAGTAAGGTTCTTGATTTCCTATTTTCAGGATTTCTCAACTTTCTATTTTTTTAAAAAAATATTTCAATTTTCCATTTATACTTATTGTTGTAACAAATATTTAATTATTTTACAAGCAACTTTCAACAAACATTTTTGATATTATCTGCCCACCAACTGAACTACTTACGGTAAATAATTTTTTTGCCAAACAAAAGAGATGTTACACAAAACTAAGATACCAATGTGTTTAAAGAACCTCTTTACTGATAAAGTTAACAACAGTCGAAAATAGATAGTAGTATACTATCAAAGCGAACGACCACTACTATTCTGATTTTGTACTTTTTATCCTACACTTTGTTAACGAACATTTAAACTAAGTATCAGTGTCAATATTGTACTATCCAGCAACGGACGCAGTGAGTGTATAATAAAGTCATGAAATGTTTTATCTAGATACGTCTGCAGGTTAAAAAAATATAACTTCGGACCTTTTACCACAAACTAGATTTTCAGGAAATGTGCAGCCCAGTCCACGTTATTCTACGTCATGGCAGAACAGACGTTTGTGACGTAAAAAAGCCCACAGCAAATCCCCAATCAAATAGTTTTCTGGCACCAACGTCACACTTATCTACATAAAAACTCGAAAATTTCGTCTTCGCAAAACCGCGCGTTTCACGCAAAATCACGAAAATCTTCCACCACAACTAACAACCTTCCGCCGAGCAACCCGCCAGCCCAACAAAAGCTCCGAGAGAAACACGCCCGCGAACCCTCCCGACTTCATAATACACGCGCCCGCAGCGCGAGAAAGAACGCCCAGCGCAAGCGACGGTCGCTGCGCGCGGGCCGCTCCCGCTGAATAAGTCAACACCGCCGCGCGCTCGCCGGCACGCGGCGCGGGAGCGCAGCGCCACGCGCAATTAGCCCACGAGGGGCGGGGGCGGGGGCGGGGGCGGGGGCGGGGCGCGCCCTGCCACGCGTCATTAGGCGTCGAGATTACATCGCGGCGGCGCCGGTGACGGCCGAGCCGCCCGACACGCTCCCTACATAATTCGCGCGCGCGCCGATAGAGCGCAATTAAAGCGCGCCGAGATGGCCGCCACGCGATCCGAAGCGATGCCACACGACGCATCGGCCACGCGCGGGGAGAAGCGACCCAGTGGCCGATCGGAGCCGATTCTAGAGCACGGGTCTTATCTGGGGCGGGGCTTCCTTCGCCGAAATGAAAGTGGATTTTTCGCTTTTGTATTCGCACAAGTCTATTGCTTCTTTTTACTTTCTCGCTACCGCTTACGCAGTAGAGAGAAAGTTATATAATGCTGCGGGACAAAGCGATGAATTATCGGCAGAAAAACCCTTTATTACACGGCCCTGGTAACGAAAAAGTGGATAAATCCAGTGGCTAAATTTAGAAAAAAATTCTCTAAGATGTGTAGCATCTTCTGTGGGTCCTTGATACCGAAAGATCGAATGATGGAAGAACACTTGTCTGTCTGTTTGTTCGTCTGTGAACAACGCTAGCTGCTAAAACGTTCAGCCGATTTTCTCCAAAACGGAAATTCCGCAATCCATCCGGGTGATGTCGCGGGCTCTTGAATTTGAAACAGATATTTTAATTTGGTTATTATATATTTATTTGGATAATTTGGTGATGTCGCTGGCTCTTCAATTTGAAACAGATATTTCAATTTGGTTGTTATATATTTATTTGGATAATTTAAATTAATTAATTAATTATTTTAATTTTGAAACAGATGTTTTAATAACTTTACATGAAGCCCCTTGGATATTTTCGAAATTTCCAAAAAAAAGAGCTCCATTGTTTTTAATTAAATTTTGTTATTGGATAAGTTAAAGGACGTTTAATAGAATAGTGCAGGTCTCATTTCCGTATAAAACTCTGATTTTCCGAAACTTGCAAACTTTCAAAATTGTTTCGGCGTCTTCCTACAACTACAATATGAAGATATATATTTTTTCTTTAATGAAATTTGTTCCTTGAAGTTAGATTTTGAAATAAGGCTATGAACAATTTTTTGAAAATTTGAGTAATTTTGCGTGAACCTACGGGTGAGGAAGTACGGGCTGTTTTAGCACCACTACTGTTTTTTTCATTTTATCATGGCCGCCCGGTGACACGGCGCATTGTGCATGACACGACGCTTCGTCCACGTGAGGGGGGGGGGCGCGAAACGAGGCGATTTAGTGATCGATCGGTTCCTATTCCAGAGCACAGGTCTTATCCTACATTTCCTTGTCTCAAATGTAAGTGGACTTTTCGCTTTCGTATTCGGTGACGTTTATTGCTTCTTTTTCTTTCACTTAAAAACAACGCCGCGCGGCGCGACACGACATGGGGACGCCTCACGCCTCACGCTGCTTGGGCGTGAAGTCGAAGGGAGGCGTCGATCGGACGGAATCGATTCCAGCGAACCGGGATTTTCTGTGACGTGCGGTGGGAATGAAGGCGTGACCTGACCTTTTTCATGGTTTACTGCTTCTTTTTGCTTTTCGTACACAGAAATTTCAAACAGTACGCAGTATACTTCTTGCTAATTACTACAACGATGTTCACTCTCTTTTTAAGATTCTTACGCATTTCGTGATTTTAGAGAATATAGCTGAGAAGGAAAGAGGCAACATTATTGCAAGGCTCCTTCTCCGATTGTATTACCCATTATGATACTCATTAACATCACGAAATACAGCAGACGGCTGACACAGAATGACCCATTCGCATTACTTCATGTTAGTAAAAGAAGTATATTATTTACACGCAAAGGTTTTAATTCATTCTACAATTAAAGAAGCAAATAGAAAAACACTGACCAACATGAGATATTTTTCTTTTAACAATAATATATACGTTGCGTCAAAATAGCGTCATGTTTTATTTGTATACAAATACCCTTTATATACCGCTCGGTCCTCTAGAGGCCTTTAGAAATGGAAGAAAACATTTACTTAACAGAATAAACAAAATATTATTTTTACGGGAATTTATTTTGCAGTGTATTAATATAATATGGTTTTGCTTTAATGATACAGTTACTTGCCAGAATAATTTAATCAAAGTGTGTTTTTTTCTCGGAGCACGTGAAAAAAACAAAATATTTTGCGACACCAGAGTTTAAAATGAGTTAAATACGATATTTGTTACGTTCAGTGTAAAAAAATCTAATGAACATGTGAAATTCGTTTTATTTTCCTATTTTTGTGAGAAAATAACATAGGGAAAATGCCGTATGTATCGTCAATCAGCTATAATGAAAACGATTAACTTATGGGAATGTTTTTAACGTAAGGAACAGAAAATCAATGGCTTGGAGCATGAGTGCATGAATGTAGTAGTATAGTAATCTGAAGTTGACAGTATTATTTCCTATATTTGTCAGCAAATAACATAAGGAAATACAGGCATTTATATCGTCAAGCAGCTCTAATGAAAACAATGAACTCACAGGAATGCCTTTAATGTAAAAATGGAAAATCAATGCCCTGGGGCATGAGTGCAATGTAGTAGTACATTGATTGAAAATTACAAGGAATAGCACCACAAAATCTATCCATTTTGTAGACCGTACTATCACAATATGCCGCATGTTAACAAGTGCTTCAAAATATCCATTACTGTTATTCTGAACATAAATATCCCATGGATTTCTGAAACATGACTGACTGCGTCTAGACAGATCATTTAGCGATTTATGCTCGACTGAATGTAAAGAACCTATAGAATTAGTCCACATTCCTTCAACAAATAGCAGATTTTACTAAATTAACGCATTGACATGCTTCTGCGAATTTTGTATTAATAAATAGCTCTAAATGGAATGAAATTCACTGCGGAAATAAATATGGTAATAGAAGGAATTATCGTATGTACTCATTGTGTTTAACAAAAAATATAATGAATAAAAACTGCTACACAAGAAATGTGTTTTCATTATAGCCTAGAGAGCAAAGTGAACGTTGAAAGAAAAGTGCGTTAATTTCTTCTGAACAAAATCGTCTCTGCTGCTTCCTTGTAACGACATCTTCCGCCCGGCAGAGGTGACTCAGGGCATCAGCTGGTGTCACTGCAGGGCGTCTGATCGGAACGCCCTTGATTCTAGTCTCGCCGTGAGAAGATTTCGGACACAGTTCTAGTCAGCTAGATGGAATTCAGTCGCTATCTGAAGGAGAATTCTAGCGGCCGGTTGGTCTGATCGGTAGTTTTCCGTGGTTACTCCGATCAACACAAGGCGAACGCCAGAGCAGTACTCTAACAAACAGGCCACGGACCGTTTGTTCTATCCTCATCCCTCACTTACACTCATACTTACTACACTACCACACGTGCCGGGAGACCGGTCGTGAGCTTAGAGGTTGTCGCGGCGAGGGCGGTGCCCAACTGGTGGGATATACCTTGTAGGGGAATAAGTAGGTAGCCGACGGTAGGTCGGAGTCGAACCTCGCCATCCAGCGGGGGAAGATCTCCGCACTCTACCGAGGGGAAAACTTGCACTACACTTACGGGACACATGTGCACCTTGTTAGTTAACGCGCCCGGAATCATAAACAATCAATCAAAGGATCGATCGACGCCTTCCCTCATGCCCACAGCCCCCTGGCGAGACGCTGTGCGCCGCCTAAGCTCTCGTGTGCGCGACCAGCGCTCGCCGCTCGATGGCCCCGCCCTCCTCCCCCGCGACCCGAGCGGGCGCGCGGGCTGCCGCCGGTGAATCCGCGCTGATTGTTGGCGCAAATTCCTGTTTAGAACGTAACGCATCTCGCCATTAATGCGGAGGCCAGCGGCGGGCCGGCCACTCGCTCGGGCACCGTCGCCAGCGCTCCATCTGGTCAGCGGACGCAAATCGAATCCCGTGATTGGGAGAGTGTTGGGAGCCAGGACCCGCGAGGAATTGCAAGTTCGTTTGTTTTTATTCCAACCATTTCAGTACGTTTTCACAAGAAAAAAAATGCTAAAAAATATAAGATTATAAATTGTGGAATGTACTTTTTTATATCTGTAATATCAGAAAATTGACATAATTCTAATCAAGATTACAAATTTAACGCAAACGTAAAAGAAACTTTCCATTTAAAGTTAATAACTAGAGCTTCACATTACAAATCCATTGCGTAAAAAAATGTTCATTACATAAGAACTACAAGTGAAAGTAGATTTTACTTCCTCTCTTACCTTTAAATAATGACGGTTACATGAATAATAATTTCATTCAAATTTTTGAACTTTTCGCAGTGTTAATTCGTGTGAATGTATTATTTGTCTCGAAATGACGGGTTTTACAATAAATGTAAATTGCAATACAGTATCGAATATTTTAAACTCAACAATTATCTTGTCAAAGCTGGCCCCTTATAATAAAAAAATTAACAAATTAAATTAACACAAGGAAAACAGAATAAAAAAACAACTCTTTACATCCCAAGGAAGTGATCTGAACGGATGGGGATAGACATTCACTCTTTCATGTGACCTTCGCAGAAAGCGGGTCGATGGAAAATAAATTCTAGGTGGTCTTCAATTGCTGGGCGATATTTCGGTATCTTCATCATTCGCTTATCCCGAATGAAGTTCATTGAAAATACAATTTCTCGTCGCGAACGCTTGCACCTAAAGACAATGACAGCAGGAAATGTTTGGTATCTTGTCATTCGAATGTGGGGTGTCATATAATGAATAAGCCTGGAGCTCCAATTACAAATTCAATACAATTTGATTGGTTTTAAAGCCAGTATGAAATATTTGTAATTTGATTTCCGAGATGATCGTATTACACGCAATTACTTACTGTTCGTGTACCTTCTTACTCAATCGAGATATTCCACGAAAGTTTCGATGAAAAATATATTACATATTCCAGGAACTATATTAATACAATTCGCAATTTATAGTAAATTTAATTATTTCATAAAGGTCACATCCCAACGTTCATGCAATTATTATAGATATTTGTGAATGGTATTTAGTATTGAATTCTCTTTATTTTTTATTATTGCCATCTGTATGTAATATTACTGTGACCATACCGAAGATATTAGAAAACACGTTATGATTCTCTCGTTCACAAAATACGACCCAACATCGAGATACCTAATTTTATAATAACACTCTTAACTAAGAAACTTTATTTTGTTTTTTGACACTGAATTTTGAATAACAGCATTGTGTTTCACTAGTTCACGGACGAGAAAGGTAATCCATAATTGAATGAAGTCGGAATTGCTTTAAAGGTTAGGAGACGATGTTTAAATCGCTAGTTCTCCCAGCAATGAATTATGGGGCAGAAATTTGGGGAGTGGATAGGATAGATCGACTAGAAAGCGTCGAAACAGATTATTTCAAATTAATTCGAGTCTCTAGATTCGCAGCAAATGCCGGAGTCCTAAGAGAGGTCGGTAGTGTAGGAATTTGAAAGATTTTAAAATGAAACCCATTAAACTTTGGATTAAATTAGCAGGTGAACAGACTGACTCACTTATAAATAGATGTTTTCGTGCAGTTACAGGAAGCAACCAACGCTACTGGTCTATAAAATTAAAACTGCTACTGGAACGTTCAGGTCTGGGAGACGTTCTCGGAAATGGGGGGAGATAGGGGAACACGTGACATAGAACGGTTAATTTCGGATAGACTTGGATATTAAAAGGCAAGAGATCCTGCAGCAGGCCCTGAAAACGTTCGCTAGTTGCGCAAATTCACGCGAGTCCGTTATGGGTTGCGAACGTTACAACACATTGCAAAAGGACGCAAGAGGGGATACGCGGTTCAGGTCGGGGGTGGATGAAACGATTAAGGACTGAATGGTAATGGCATCTGTGTTTATGGTGATAGGAAGACTGATCCATATCCTTTAATTTGCAGTGCGACCGAAACTTGAGAGGAAAGGGATGGAATGGAAATTACTACTTCAACATAGGAACGTAACGCTCGCCCAAAACATTCTAGGGATAAAGAGCTAACTTCATGAAAGAATTAGGAAATTTCTCGGAAAGGTTGGACCACTAGAGAACGGAAATTAAGGAGTGGAAACAGCAGTGGTTAGTACGAGCAGAGCCTAGACTGAGAGAAATATGTAATAAATCAATAAACTAACAATAATGCTAGTCAGTGTTATGTTAGGTTATAAACAGTACAAAAAAAAAAAAAATTAAAAAAAAAAAAATAAAATAAAGTTATAAATTGTAGTCAATTGTTAGCATAAGTAGATAAATAAGTCAATATATATATATATATATATATATATATATATATATATTAAACTTAAAATAATTAAAATAAGTTAAATAAATTAAAATTAAATTAATTTAAAACAAGTTAAATAAATTAAAATAAGTTATATAAATTAAAATTAAATTAATTAAAATAAGTTAAATAAATTAAAATAAATTAAATTAAAATAAAATAAAAGGAAACGGCTAAAATAAAGCACATTAGGGGCGAAGGGAAGTGGAATCGGAAATGTTAGGGCAGAGGCGTTGGTGGGGACGATTTTCTGTGGTGCTGTTTGTTTTCAGGTGCGGTGGAGGCAAACACTGAAGGAGAATGCCTGACGCCCGCGCCAAATAAATAAATAGTCTAAAACCGGATAGAGAGCATGTACTCGGCTTCGACGGCAGGTTTTTCCCCCTTCAGGGTTTTTCCTCAGCTACCTTGCGGTCCTGTTTCCGCGGCTTTGAGGCGATGGAGAGACCATTGGGGTGAATACCAGAAGGCGAAAGGTTAGAACTCGGTAGAATGTGGTATTGTATCGGCTTAAAGGCCTTCGGCCCAGCCACATTTGGGTCAAGTTTCTAATTTGTCTGTACAATACCTATTAAATAAATAAATAAATAAATAATTGAATGAAGTAACTCTACCAATATGCGTACCTCACACCCGCAATGAATCAGTCCACAACTAACTGATAGCTATTTAGGACGTGTCGGTAACCTAGGATGCACGCCATTAGGCGGACCCGTAACGATGTCGGCTGCACTCTGTATGCAATGGGAAGGCTGCAACGCATTAGGTCCGAATGCGAATCCGCGGCACAGCGGCTCAAGTGATTAGCTAATTTCATCATGGACAGAGTACGAGATAACGATTGTGATCAAACGTCAAAAAGCATTTTCAGCAAGGTATGCACACAAAAACCATGAATAAGCCCAACTGTTTAATAAAAAAAATGACAAACGTAAGTCCTCATGTTTTCACGAGACGGAAGAATTCACGCGTATAAATGAAGGGGAGGGGCGGAAGGGCAAGATGATATAAAGTCATCAATATGTTTCATTTGCCCGAAATATAAAGATAACTAAATATTTGTAATTTATTAATTTAAAAATAAACAATCTAGTTTAAGGGTAAGTCGGTAAAATCCGTGCATTATTCTCACAGAACCCTTACTTGAATCGATTATTAGTTTTTCAATTCCATTGTAAAACATTAATCATTTTTAGAAAATTTTGGTTTGGTTGATTTGTGATTTGTAGTGGGAAACATTAACAACAGAGTCTATTCAATAATTCTCCACCAAGGCGAGGAAAATTAGAAATCTTCAAAAAACCAGGTGCCATTACTAGACGAAGCACGTACATGTTGTGATCCACTCTTTTTTAATCGAATGCCTTAGCCGGGAAATGAGGTAGCAGCGGTGACCTCGTGACCGCGAGCGTGGTCTCCGTGCATGTGCACCGCAGGGCAAATAACTATGCACGCGTGCAAGCTTGCATTGAGCGCGCCTGCGGGCGCTGGGTGGGTCCACGGCGCTAGGGCGGCGGGCAGGTGCACGGGGAGGGCGGGTTGAGCAGACGGCTGGCGGGCGGGAGCGAGGGCGAGCAGGGGACGAGCGGGGGCGAGCGAGGCGGAACAGAGCCGCGAGATTGAGCGGGGACGGACGAGGGCGAGCGAGATTGAGCGGCGAAAGAGAGGGCGATGGAGGAGCACGAAAAGCGAGAGAAGGCGAAGGAGGAGGCAATATGAGGGGGGTGCCTGACAGCGAGGGACGGCAAGGGAGGACGTGGGAGGACGAGGGAGGGCGTCGGAAGAGGAAGCGAAAGGGGGGGAAAGGAACGAGGAAGGGCGTGAGAGAGCAAGAGAGGACGAGAGATGGCGAGGGAGAGTCTGAAAGGGAGGGCGTGCGGACGTGAGCGGGAAAGCGGTGAGGAAGGTGAGCTGGTTAGGGTGCGATGGGGGGTACGAAAGCTGTGCCGTGGGACGATGGTGTGTGGGGGCGCAGTTTACCTTCACCTCTACTGCAGGTGGAGTGCGACCCCCACGGGCGCGCAGGTGAGTTGAACAGGTTCCGCTCCCCTTCATCGTCCCGAGCTTTTCAATTCTATGTCGGGCGATTGCATCTCCCTTCTTCTATCGCAATACCGGACGTGCAGCTTAATGCAGCTATTCAATCCTGATTACATGGCCGTGGTCACTTTCCAGAATAGAATTTCTGCCCATCCATTAGTGGAAAATGACAGTATGTATATAAAATACAGTTAAAAGTATCCTGGATTTCAATGTTATTTCACAGAGCCTTTTTCAGAAAATAAAATAGTAAAAATGGCCATTATTAAAATAATAATAGATTATTATAATCTATAAGTACAGTACTTTAAGAACAGTTTAAAAAGTAATGATGAATTGTAAAATAATGTATATTATGTCAACGAGATAATGTTTAAAGAGTTAGTGAGATTACTCGAATTAGACGCTATTTGCTAATATGCTCCTTAAAATATATTCTAATCCCTTTGTACTCTTCTCCATCCCCTAGTCACGGGCCCGTCTGTTCCTGGATTTCATTTCCCGACGTGAAACTTCATCCACGGTTGCACACTGGTGAACCAACCACTCAAGTCAGCTGTGTCAGCTGCGTTACCTACAAATTCGGTTTTGGGAAGCCCCAGGTTGAGGTGGTACAACTTCACGCTGCGGTTACATGTCGCCTTGGTTACGCAAAGCCCTATTAACCTTGTACCACTTGTAATTTATGGATACAGATTATCTAAACAAAACTGAAATTAACTTGCTCCCGCAATGGTACTTCTCATCAATTTTAAAACTAATTATTTCTTATCTCGAACCTCAAATCGCGGACACCACACTAACACCTATATTGATTCATTAACAGGAGATTGATTAATTGATTTTTTCGTGTTTCCTGGAGCGTCAACTGCTTTGGTCATTAGTCCCGTACGTGTAGTGCATGTTTTATCGGGAGATGGCGGTGATCTTCCCCCGCTGGATGGCGAGATCCGGCGCCGACCTACCGTCGACTAGTGGAGTTTCCCCCCAACCAGGACTTTCCCATCAACGGGGCACCGCCCCAGCTGGGACAAGCTTTAAGCTCCCGACCGGTCTCCCGGAATATGTGGTAGTTTAGTGCATAGTAGTGTAAGTGTGAGTGTAAGCGGAGAGGATAGGACAAGGAAAAGGAAGGACAGATCGCGCGCGGTCCGTGGCCCGTTTGATAGGGTAATGCTCCGGCATTCGCCTGGTGTTGATCGAAAAAAAACACGGAAAACTATCGATCAGATCAGCCGGCCGTTAGAATTCTCCTCCAGACGACCTAGCTGAGAAGCCAGTGTCGAAAATCCTGCTGCTGTGGGGAGTGTAACCTACGACATCCCGGTCAGAGGCGCTACAGTGACATCAGTGGATGCACTGAGCTACAGCTCCCGGTTTTAACAGGAGACTGTTGTACAGTGCTTCAGAGGTTACCATTTCCGTCATCCCCGTGGCTCAGCCCACGTGCAGTCGCCCCCGCGCGCGGCGACCCTGCAATCCGGGTAGGGCTCGCCCCCATCCGCCCACGCGGCCGCCTGCCTCGCGGTGATCGACCGCTCACAACAGCCGAACCCATAAATAATGGCCGGCGCTCGGTACAGGCCGCGCAGTAAGACGTTTATCGCCAGACCCACGATTGATGGACCCCGCCCCCCCGCAACAGAGGGGAGCGCGCTCCACAAGAAACCCTATGCTTCTTTGGGGTTTCCGCATTGCGACTCCGCAATCAGTTCGCTCCGAACTAGGTCGAAATTGGGTCAACTCGCGATGGATGAAACCAAAAAATAGCACAAAGAGGCAACCTGCCTGTAAAGTTTTATCTCCATTATTTCATTTTAGCAAAGCTTCAAGTCTTCCTTAACTAGGACCAATGAAATACATTTCCCCTCCTATATCCGACATTTCAGATTTGATGTGGTAAGCTAAATCTTAATTGTACTGATCTTAAATTGGAATGAAGTAATATGTGTTTTGAATAGATTTGGCTTGAAAATACTAAATAGAACTTCGTAATGGAAATCATTTTCTGAATAGAAAAGAAAAACCGCAGAAAATGTAATATTTCCAACGCCAGTTTGGACTATTTATCTACGAAAACATAAAACAATATTATTTCCAACTCCCAACAACAGGTATGAAATTAAAAGTGTGGAACAATATCACAGAATAAACACAGTACCCGCTTTAAGAGAAAAATTCTATCCGAAAGATAAAATTACAGAAAAATATTTATACGAGATATTTTAAATAGAAAATGAATTCCTGCACGATATAATGTAACTACAAGTACTTGTTCAACAAATAACAGAGTCTAAAATGTTCGCATTAAAACAATTTAGCCAGAATAATACGTATTAGCATATTCTAATTTAGCACAGCAGCACTTACTGCAAAGAAGTTTCCAAAATTTTCTCCCCAAAGCTGCGCTTTAAGGAACATACGATTAGCGTTGTGTGAGGCGGCGGGATCTCAAGTGCAGCGGCGCGGCGCCCCTTAATTTGGTCCGTGAGCAACCCGGTCGTATGAAAGCGCCTGGAGCGAGGCGATGCCAGGCGGGTCGAGTATGCGGGGCTGCAGTGCACTCTCAGGCAACGACCTGCAGCAGCGCAAACTGCAGGCCCTGCAGGTCGGGCCTGCGGTTGGGCACGCACGCCGCCCCAGAGCGACCGCTGCCGCCGGCGGAGCACGCCTGCGGTCGACCCCGGCCCCAGACCCCGCGGCGCGCCAGCTGAGGTTTCGCATTGATGTTCGAGTTTTCAAAACATTGATGTTTCTATAAAAACATCGATGTTTCATATATTGATTTATTAAAGCCGATGTTTTGTGCTCGAGTCGGTGTTTTCAAAAACATCGATGTTTCTGTAAAGTCATCAATGTTTTAAACTTCGTTTTATTAAACCTGATGTTTTTAAACAGATTTCTAGTGTTGATACCGATGTTTTTTTTCATTTTTAACTTTTATTTTATTTTTTTTTACTTTTAATAACGTCGATGGTTTTGGAACAATGTATTTACATCGATGTTTCAATTTTGAACATCGAAGTTTTAATTCATCGATGTTTTGTGGTCGATGTCGCATTTATTAAGCCGAACCGCCCGCCCGTGGCAGCTTCGTAGCCGCCGCCACAGATGTTCTCCCCCTTCCCAACCGCTAGCGAAGAGGTCGCGGTGGAACCGCTCTCATTCAGGACGCGAATCTGAAAGAGGAAGGTATCACGGGACGAAACACTTGAAGGTGCCAGGACTTGTGTAGGTAGGTCAGAGTACTTAGAAAAACATTCAGCAAATTAATTCCTTGGCGTGTTTTGTATACCCACTCACAGAATATGGGCGATGCCCTGTGCGGCCAAATCTGGCTTTTCCACAGCTTGGACAACCATCGCTGGACACTCTGACTCAATCCTGGCGTCGAGGCGTATCCGCTCTTATCATGGCTTTGCTCCAAGTTTCAGACACGTCCTTCCTCCTCGAAGATTTTCCTCCTAGTTATCTAAAGCGGAGCAATTTCTGAGGTCAGTGACGCTCCCGCTAACGGAGCAGGGGTAACAGGAGAGGAGGGGTGAGAGAAGCAAGAGGAGGTAACAGGAGAGGGTACAGAAACGAAACGGATTGGTGCGGGCGCGAGGATCACTCCGCCAATTGCACTGACGTTGGTTCTGAACCCGTGACGCTGACGAACCAAGGGCAGGGTCACGGATGGGTCTGTGACATTTTATCGAGTTCTTTACCATGAAAATTAACTCTAATTTATGGTATCTAATATTGTGAGAAATTGTGGTAGATTAAATTAATAGTATTGAAAGTTTTGTTTTAAAACTATTTTAAATGCTAATGGTTCTAAAGCAAGGAACACTAATTATTACATAATCATTTCGGAAACAACAATATAATACATTTACATAATATAGACATCCTATCAAGCAAATTGAAATTCATGTTCACGTATTTAAAAACTTGTATTTTGACATTATTACGCTTTATTAAGGAAATGCAAGAATACATACATTTTATTACGCATTATGAAAATGTAATCGCCCATTTTTTCTATATGAGCAGGTGCATGCAAACAGTGATTTGTTAATCAATTAAAATCACTGCGGTGTCCTAAATAGATTATCATTGCAAAATTGCTATTGTTAATATTGTTTAGACTATTTCTAAAATTGATGCAATTTTATAGTGATAATCGGTGAAAAGGAACTAGGGAACCTCATTAGAAATATTTCGAAAATATAATTGTCTTATTCTTCATATATTTTTCAAAAGTTACTATTTTTCTGTTACACTGCTGAGAAGATTATATCTATCCCTTCCTAGTGATATTTTTATTTATTTATTTATTTATTTAAGGTAATATACAGGCAACAGTACAAATCTGATATGAATAGGCGCTAACATAATTAATTATTTTCAACATATCACATTGCATATATTAATAGCAAAATTGTAATAATTGATATCTTTAATAAATAGCTAATAATATAAACAGCATATTTTAATTCTTTAATTTGTGAAATCACACTGAAGTTAAATATTTTCTTAAATATTTTGAATAACTACGAGTAAAAAATAAAAATTTGAAACCTTAAATGTTACGAATCAATGTAAGTTTCTTAAAACGAGCTGTTAAGAAAGAAACAAAACTTGTTTGAATAAACTTCAAGAGATTGAATATTTAGTTAAAAAATTTCAATTCCGGGACAATTTTCCAATTAAATATTTAAGGAACACAGTGTTTCCGAATCATTATCTTTCCAATTTATGTTAGGTTTTGTATGACCCCAGAAACAGTTTCTGGAGTGTTTAGTTCGATTCAAGAAGATTCCATCAAACATCCGGAAACCTGACATGGTTATCGATATTGAAGTAAGAAACTGGTTTTATCTACAGGAAACACACTGTCCTTGTTTTCTAATAATTAATTTTGAAATAATTTAATGCAAGATATACGCATGACAAATAATTTGTGCTCATAAGATCCCAATACTTGAATGCATATCGAACCTGAAAACACATTTGGTTTTAGATCAACACGGAAAACAAAGAGATTCAATGAGATCAGTTCTCAAATCTGAAAACTAAACTACAGTCTTTATTATTTTCAGAAATGAAACTTCATACCTTCTTTATTAATATAAAAGAACTGTGTATTGTGCTCAACATCTTTTCAACTACATAGTGCAATATTATCTGCAAAATTTTCTGAAAATTTGTATAAAAGTCAGTTAAAATATTTTATTAATTACAAGATTAAAAGAGGAAAACAGTAAAATGACTAATTTTAAAATGAAATAAATGACTAAGACAGTGTACACAAAAACGCAAATTAGTTATAGAAAGGCATGTTAAAATCATCCCTTCACGCATATTAGATTTATAAATCCATAGCTAAGAAAGTTTAAAGAGTTTGCGGAGGACAGTAGCCAGCATCTCCCATAGTCAACAAGCATGCCTTCTTCGGTCTCTTTCATTATCGCAGTACAGGAGCATGCTTTAAGTAAGGTCTGTTCTTCATTTCTGGGATAGGGTGGTAACTGCACTGAGATGTCCAGGAGAGAAGTGGCAGTGCCTGATCCGAAGGTGAATAATAATTCTGCCTCGGGCTTAGAGCCACGGACGACCACGACAAGGGTCTTATGATCCTTGTGAGTTTGAAAAGAGTTCTGCCACTCTGTTTGCACTCAAAATGCAACGTTGGATAAAATCTTGTAGTAAGAGAGATATTACCATAAATATGTCTTCTGGCTTCCTCGAGGCCAACTTACTACCTAGTCAGAGGTTCTCATTTCCACTTATCCCACGTGGCCAGGGACACAGGAAAAACGTAATCAAATGATGGAGAATTGCTGAATCTTCTGATGTATTTGATGTTGGATATATGATGTCAGAGGTTTACTAGAGAGAAAGAGGAAATGACGACAAGGCCGTAGCTTCCTGGGTCTGAAGGGCCGTGGTTCCGCCTGACATAGATGTGTCGTGATGTCCTTACGCATTCTCCTACAGAAAACCCAAACATAAAAAATCACAGTGGTCTTATAGACCTAGTAGCAAAGAGACATTAAAATATATACAAAAACAACAACTTCCAATTGTCAAAGAAAATTTCACATATTTGAATCTGCACTTTCAACTAATCGTTGCTAATAAAACCTAAGGACTTATTTCCTGGCAAAATAGATTATAAAACGGAAATTTATTTAATCAAAATGAAATTTCTATATGGTCAGCTAATCTGATTATTATTTATAACTAATATTCATCTCTCTCAGAGATTTCTACAATATTGCAATGATATTCATTGTATCCAATACATATTTTATTCACACTTTCTCTATTTCGTTGGTAAAATAAACATATTTATTAAACTGAGTACCACTGAATTAATAATGTTCTTCATTACAATATCATAGTTTTTAGCTGAGGAACAGTGACGGAAAATAATTGGCCTAATATTGAGTTAAGACTTCATTAAATATTTTACTTTATTTTACATTCTCGAATGCGCAGCACACTACAGAAACAATGATATCAAGTAAAATGGTATTTAGGGTTTGAAGGAAAATTGGCTTTGAAATCAGAACTCCAAAAAATATTTCCAAAAAGACTCTGCGAACAAGCATTTACTTTTAGACTCGTTGTAGGAAAAGGACCTGTGTACGCATGGTACCGCAAAAAATTAAAACATTACTGACTTCTAAATCAATGTATTCTTTTCAAAATTGATATTATATAGTAAGTTCATTGGGATTCTGAATCCAATGAGAATCCAATATTTCTGAGGGTATGTTACATTATGCTCATATTGCATTATTGAACTTCTGAAAACGAACTCTTCTTTTAATTTACACTCTTCATCTGAATACACTATACCGTTATTACAAATACTGTAGTAAATGTAACCTTGATTAATATCTCTGGATTTTTCAACGTTTCAATTACTAATCTGTTTCAAATTTCATGAACCTTTACTCTTCTTCCGGTATAACTAATTCTACAAATGAAGTTATAAAAATTGTATAAATGTTTTCAATTTAGAAAATTGCTTGCAGTGAAAGCATACAAATTTTCCGTGAACGCATAATCTAAATTTCTCATATATTGACTAATTGCACTTTCTTCAAGGAGTAGAGAAAGTTACGTAATGCTACGCGAAAAAACGGCGAATTGTCTGCAGAAAACGATATTAACGGCCCTGTGACGAAAAAATGGATAAATCCACTTGCTAAATTTAGAAAAAATCCTCCAAATCGTGGTGTAGCCAGAATCCATGTTTGGTGGTTGATAGCGAAAAATCGACTGACGGTAAAATGTCTGTCCGTCCGTCCCTGAACAACGCTAGCGGCTAAACCGTTCAGCTGATTTTCACCAAAATTGATACTCCTAATCGATCTGGCTGATGTCGTAGCGCCTTGAATTTGAAACCGATATTCAATTAGGGGAAGGTACTACATGAAGCCCTGGGACGTATTTCAAGTGTTCAAACAAATGGCTCCATAATTTTTATTACATTTTCATGGTTGATAGTGGAAGTGCATTTAAGAGAATATTGCAGGTCTCATGTTCGTTGAAAACTGATTTTCAAGTATTCCTACAAGTAAAATATTGAAATTTGAGATTTTTCCTGATGAAACTTTTCCTAAAGATAAAGATTTTAAATAAGATCATGTGCAATTTTTAAACTTTTAGTATTTTCAGATAAGTTTCGTAAAATACGGTGAGAAAGTACGCGCTGTTTAGCATCACTAGTATTCTTTAAAACTGTCCTACTTAGACATTAGGCTCTTCTGAATAATTGCAAGTCCCTTTCAGTTTTATTATGACAATGTGGTACTGAAGTACGCATGAGGAAAAGTAAAATATTGTACTTTCTTTCTATAGAGAAAGTTCGCATTCTATTAAAATATAATTATATTATATTAATATATTTAATATTCCTATATTATACATTTTATATTATATTATATATCACAGTATATTTAAACTTAAAAAGGATTGACTCTCTGAAAACGAAAAAATATATTGAAACGATTATGTTCTATTTAGATAGGTTTTATTATGTTTAACTACTTTCTAAGTGGCAACTGAAACAGAAACCGCTTTAGCTGAATGGTTAACGTCATAGGTACGCTGTCAGCTTGCTAACGTTGTGAGTTCTGAATCCAGAAGATAATTTTTTCTGTTATGGTGTGATTTGTAGTAATATGTCCAATATTTTGTAATTAATTAATTTTTGAAAGACTTAGCGCGTAAAAAGGGCCAGTTTTGTCGTCCATCAGTACGACACAGAAACCTCGTTCTGTACTATCTGACTGAGGCGCTGGTCGTCCTATTTTCGAGGAACTATATATTTTGAAAATGGAAAAAAGTTAACTTTTCAAACCTACAAAATTGAAAATAGAGATCTTACTTGTTGAAAACTCTTTCCCAATTCATGTAATAGTATAATATGGAGAGTGACATTAGAGAAGAAAGTATGTGCTGTTGTAGTACAACTACTTCGTTGTTTACATTATAAGCATTATAATTTCTTTAAGAAGCAATCAATCAACTATTTGCAGATAATTAAAATATTGTTAGCATTATATCATTCAAGTTTAGGTTACAAGTTTCATGAATAACGAATGCAAATTTGTCCGGAAATTTCTTAGTTGTGTTAATTGGTTTAAAATCACATAGTTACTTCCTTAATACTACGCGGTTCTGCATTTCAGACTGGTGTCACGACGAGTTACAGTTCAGTCTATCGGTAATGTGAGATCACCTTGAAGATATGGAGGGGGCAAGATAGCAGTCTGCAGGATAGAAGCTACCTGAGCCCTACACAAAAGACATTCGAATCGAAATATTTCTAACTAGAATCAACTATAGAATAGTATCGCGTTGATGATTCCACATTCTTATCAAGAATGTAGTTTGCTGTAACCTGAAGTAAATGTTGTACATCATAAGAACAATAAATTCAAGATAGAATTCATCTACAACACCTCATCGGTGCTGTAAGGTACTTGTGATAGCTCCGTGGATTACACGCGGTAGATAGAGGAATGGACGCCAGATCAAACCTGGCGAATATGTATTTTTTACCTGATGCTCAGAATACATTAACACTATCATCACGAGACATTCCAAAATTCTGCAAAGAGGAACAAACTTGTTTTGTAAACGATAATGTGATTATATTAAGATTGTGTGCTGGTATCTTGTATTCCAAGCAATGTGACGAAACGAAATTTGGAAGAGATAGCTCAAATATTAACAGTGTCTGATTGCAATATCATTATCATATTTTATGTAATCGTTAGAAATAATATGAAAAAGTCTGTACCAAGTTGTATAATCACTAGTAATTTAATATTTAACAGTTCTAGAGATAATCAGAATCCTCAATGTCTGTGGTTTATATAAATTTGCAATAAAGGTAATTTCTTCTGTTCTTTATTAATTGAGAAAGGAATATGTCTTTTTACACGTTTAACAAAGTTCCTTAGAACTATTACGAACTCATTAAAATTACCATTTGTGTTTGTGCCTTGTGATAAATGCTAATAGAACGCATCCCTTAATTGTTTGTAAAATTGATAATTTTATTTCTTTATGGTCTTCTAAAATTTTTAATGTAAGTCTTCGGTAGGTGGAGCCACATTTCAAAAATGGAACTCCAAAACATAATAAAGTACGATTTGACGTGGTCATGTGAAAGAAATCAATATTGTTTTTATTATCATCTCCATTTTTAAATAAAGAATGTTTTGATACGGCTTATCTTTAGTGGGTAGACTGAGACTAAGTGGCGAGCATTCAATCAGTCCCAATTTTCACAAAGATAATAAGGAATTTTAATTATTTAGTTATATCCAATGATTATTCATGCTTGTGAGGTGATCCAATGCACAAATCACCTGTCATTTAGTCTCAATATAGGAAAAACAAGGAGGTGGAATTTCGGATCTCAAATGTCTGGGATAAAGTCGTTCTTTAAATCTAAATATTAAATTTATTATAAATCTATAAATAGATAACGGAGTAGATAAATAAATATATTATCTGTATTGTTAAAACATCAGTTGCCCTAATATTGCATTTTCCAGAAATTGTACTACTTGAGAACGAATATGTTTAGAGAATATGATTTATTAGTCTTAAATGTTACCTCAGAGAAAATGGAGAAATTACAGAACAAATATTTCGTATTGTAGATACATTAAGGCTTGCAGATTACTGAAAGACCAATAACCTCTCTGTAGCTGAAATCGTTTGACACTGGTTTTAAATCGGAGGTTTTGAGGATCGAGTTCTGCAGCGATGCCTTTTTTCTTCTGTTCCGCGTTCTGTTTTACAAGTCTGAGAATTAAAAGATAAGAAATGTTTAGCGGAAAATACTTGTATTTATTTATTGCTTTATAAGATCTTTGCTGAACTTTTATACTATATAATGTAATTAGTTTGATCCTGCTTTATTACAAATATTTATACAAATGTGTATTTATTTATATTTAGTTAGTAAGAATTTAACTCTAACCTCGTTGAATTAAGATAGTGAACGTTTTGACATACATTTGCATTCACTTCAAAAAGTTTGTCAACTCTTTCACTTTTATGGAAATGAAATATGAGGGAAATGTTTATCCTGTTCGTTAGTGATATCCATATTGTGACCTGATAACCGTATTAATTGAGTACTAAAGATGTAATCCTTCGACAGGAATCAAACCCGCACGTTCGATTTACGACCAGTTGCTCTGACCACTGAGCCTGAAAAATGCGTTTACAGTTGTCTGGCTCGTGTATTCCCACGCATTTGATATTTGTCACCGCTGTCATCATTTACGTAAGTCAATATGAGGGAAGGTTTGGACCTTTAAGTAATTGATATCAAAGTTGTGACTTTTACACAACGTCGTGCCCAGATTGTGACAAATTACTCTTTTTTTTTGATTAGATAAATACATTCATATTTTGCAAATGAATCATTTATGTAAAAATAAACTCACCTTGAAATGACAATCAGTAATGCAGAAAGTTCTCAGTACTGTTTTTGTATCTCACCTTTGGAACTGCTGTAACACGTTTAGATGGATTTTGAACTATGATAATTCGTTATCTCAGCACAAAACAAAACTTGTAATTTCCGTTTTACTTTCTCGTATACGCACGAATATACGTAGTATAAGTAGTATATTCGTATGGACGTATATACGTAGTATATTCAGCGTATACGTAGTATACAGAAAGTTATGTAATACAGTGGAAAATCGATTTCGCGATTAAACGGTAATACACTTTTTGGAGTCGAGAAAGTGGTATGTATCCAAACCGTCCGTCCATCCGTCTGTGATCACTACTAGCGCCTAAACCAAACGTACGATCCTTTCCAAATTGAAGAAACCCTGTTTTTCTGGCTGTAGTTGAAGCTTGGAAATTTGAAAATCTTGAAATTTGGGGTACTTTACATGAAGCCTTTCGGACATTTTCAAAATTTTCAAAACGGCTCCTAATTTTCTGGTAAGAATAGAGAAATACACTTAGAAGAATGACATAGTTCCAATTTTCATGGTTAACTCTGAATTTTCGAAAATTTTAAAAGTTTGAACATTTTAGCGTCTTCCTACAACTACAAAATTGAAAATAGATTTTTTCAAATGAAATATGTTGTCCATATTTCGTTCTGCATAACAATCATTTAGGCTTTCTTTGAAATGAAAGCATTTTTCGTGCAAAAGTGCAAGCAATATTTATAATTTAAAGAATGATTGAAATGCAAAACTGCAATGAAACTGTTTTTCTTTTCTTACTATTAAAACGTTTCAAACCAATTTTGAAATCGTACTTTTTATCGTTTCTTTCTGTGCAAGCAACATTCCTGTCTTCAGCTAGAAAACTCAACAAGTATCACTGTCAACACATCCTAATATGTAAACATTGTATAAGTGACTGGGGAGTGACGTCATCTAGTTCAGGTGCTTGTTTGAAGAACTGAAAGACTGAGTTCACGTCCTGGCCTGTTCATGCAACTTTTTATTTTGACTATGTGGATTTTAATTAATACTTTTCCTTTCAATAATTTAAGGTATGCATTTATGGTTGTCGTTTGAGAGTTTCAAAACGAATGAAGTGGTAATAGTGTAACATTGTTATATATTAAGAAAACTTTACAATAACACGAGAAAATAAGAGTTTATTTTTATATAAATGTAGTAGATGAACAAAAGATAATAACTGCGTAATGATAGGTGATTTTTCTTGAAGTCAATAAATGTTTCTAGATTATAGTATTTACTTGCAGCAATTGATTCTGAATGTCGGGCCGTGTCGAAACTTGTCCGCTAGCCCAACGTTATCACGTCTAATAATCTCACCTTGGGCAGAGGCGATAAGGTTGAGCGTCAGGTAGGGCCGAAGCGCCTGCAGAAAAATTACATAGTACTGAACTGAAACACTTAAGTAGAATTAACTATTTTATAGTGCCGCGTAGATTTCTTTGCTTTCTTATTGTCTCTAGAGGTAATTTATTTAATATTTTAAATTGCAGAAGTGCGGAAAGCAATGAGTTTGAAGACAAAATTTGTAAGATTCTTAATTGAGTACGTTCACGGAAATGCTTACGTACGTCTGTGTTGGTAGCGCAATCGCTTAGGTGCGTGGCTTCACAATAGAGGAACGCGTGTCAAATCCTGTACGATATCAGCGGTTTTTTTACTTGACGAGCAATGAAAATAAATTCTAATAACGATGTCGAGAATGTTCTAAACATCTTTCTTTGCAAGAAGATACCGTTACAAAACTGCGAAAAGAATTTGATGTACTTTCGATTACTGGTCGTTTACCAGATCATTCACTACTCCATATTTTCCTGTTCATAGGCCGTTTTGGTTTTACATTGGTACGTTCGTTCTTCCCAATCCCTAATACGAGTATTACGTCCTTTGTAATTAACTTTATTTGTGTCTCACTGTTCTTTGTCAAGTTTTCTAGCTGAATTTTTTCTTTGCTTTTAAAAATTAAGAAATGCTTACACTTCGCTACTACCAAAATATGAAGAACTAGAGGTGCTACAGAATGGGACAGACTTTCTCGTAGCAAATGTTTATAATTTCCTTGTGTGGACTGGTTTTAAGGTTCTTGCAGCTCACATAAGGTTCTGCGTTCTCTTGCCAGCTGACATCTATCGCCGCACAAAATACATTTTTACAATTTTCTCAACTTTTCTGGTTCAAAATACTCTTTTCACAGGAATCTATTGAGTTTTTGAAAACTTCCTCTAAAGTCATTTGAAGCACTTCTACTCAATGTTAAATAATCTATACAAATCTATTCAAATGCTCATATTAACAGCCTGAGAGGTATTTCAAAAAATTACATTTGTAATTTTAAAAACAATAGAATAGAGTAATATCTTGTTTATGTCATCGGATAGGCTGCATTTGGCATTACTCTAACCAAAAATTTAAAGAAAAAATTTGAGCGTTTTTGAGAAAATCTTGTTTATGTAAATTTTAAAATTGTAAATATTGCATCGTATATTGTGCAAATCAACTAAAACTTTAAAAAATTGTATGACCTTATTAAAGATCTAATTATAAGCAATACATTTCATTTGAAGCTAAAATCTCTATCTTTAGTTTTGTAGTTGTAAAGACGACGCAAAATATTCAAATTTTAGCGATTTTTCAAAATTGAGTTAACTGTGAAAATTGACATATTCTACCTTATTAGCGTATTTTACTATAGAGTAAACAGTACTTACAAGAAATTTACAGAAAAATTTGGAGCTGTTTTGAAAAAATTAAAATGTCCGGAAGGCTACTAAATAGTCCTCCAAAATTAATGAATGTTTTTCAAAATCGCATAGCTTCAGCTCAGGCGAAACGACAGGGGCTTCTTTAATTTGAAAAAATCGTATGCATGGTTTAGGCGCTAGAGTTGTATCGACGGACAGAGGACGTTTTGCTTCCAATTGTTTTTGGCATCACGGATCAACAAAACTGAATTATCTACACCGCGGGTTAGAGGTCTTTTCTCTTAATTTAGTAATTTTTTATTCGTTTTTCGTCACCAGAGCGCTGCAATGATTTTTTCGCAGAAAATGCGCAGTTTTTCTGCGCAGATTATATAATATTCTCTATACTACGCATATTACTCTGTATACGTAAGTATACGAGAATGTAATATGAAGTGTTTGTTAACATGCGTCACGCAGATAAATTTAAGGAATGTTAGTGATGAAGTTCGAAAATAATTCTTGGTTTTTAAACCATGTATTTATATAATAAATATTCGATTATTAGTTAAGTAAATATGTTTATCATGCCCATTTGATAACATTCTGAAAGGCATTGCTGTGAATGATACTGATTAATAAACAGTCCATTATTAAATATCTTCTCAATCATTCATTCAAGAGTATGCTAACTTTTTACTAAACCATCCAACTGGATCCAAAATAAAAGACTCAGGTCACTGGCCTCTCTTCATCCTAGAAAATATTCATTTCTCTCACAATGAACTAGTGGTAAACTAGTAATGAAGATGAAGATGAAGATCTTTATTTATATAATATTTCATCAGAAACAGCTCTTTACCCTTAACTTGACGTTGAAATACTTGTTACATTATTTAGAGACACCTCAATGTTATGCAAGACTGGTAAAACAAAATGTTGAAAGGTTTGATTAGGTGCATAATCCAAATAACTAAAAATATTGGTGGATATCGTTTAAGACTTCGAGAACGGCTGCAAACCTTGAATTCATACATAAGGATTTCTGGTTTTTGGAGTCAGCGTATCACTCTGAAAATAGGTAGAGAAATATTTTTTTTGTATCTGTAACATTTAATCCAGAAATTAATAAAACATAAAAATGGAGGCTCAAATAAATAATGAAAGTCAGACTCATGGTTGTAGAAACTGATATGATCTAGAACAGAAATAGGTATATTTCAGTAGGAAAGGAATTTAATATATCGGAGTTATTATTAGAGCAGGGGATCTAATAATATTGACTTTATTAAAAATAAGCTATGGAAGGCCAATTATTAGTAGACTTCATAATATTTTATAAACAAACATTTTCGAAAGAAAACTAAGAGACAATACAAGATAATGGTGGAGAGCTGTGTTAGTATGAATCGGAAATTAGAATTAAAAATGATGCAACAAACTCGGTTAACGCTATGAAAATGGATTTTGAGACGATGTTGCAGCATACTGTTTGATAGAATACTAAACGAAGAGATTAGATAATAATAAAATTGAGAGGCAATGATTGAAAATGTAGAATCCAAACAACTCCATTGGTATGCTGCAAAGCATGCGACAGAATATCAAAATTATATTTGAGTGAATCCTTTCGAAAGAAGAAACGAGGAAGGCCAAGGAAATCTTGTAAATTGTCATCGATTTGATAATGAAGGGCAGAAGAATAGAGGAAGATGCCTGACGGAATAAAAACATTGGTGTGAGAATTGCGAAAACGGTCATTAGAACTGTAAATACTGCTTAAGAATTAATAATACCTTAAACCGAAGTGGAAGATACTCGATGAAGAAGCCTATTATTATGTGCTGGCACAGAAGCGGGCAAGATCTGCTAAGATCTGCCGGAATACCAAACCAAAAGCAAAGTAACGTTCTTATTTGAAAAGATTAAATGAAACAAAGAAAATTGATTATTTTCTAGAGTTGAGTCCTTAGATAACAAATATCAGATATACTCTATTTGGCATTTGATATTTGTAAACTTGTCCATTTATCGGCATGATCGCTTTTTCATTGAGAACAACTATTCTTCCGAATTGACAGGTCGAAAAGTAAATATTGTATTTAGGTAAAAAAGATGATTGAATTATGTTTCGAAAAATTGACGGAGTGAAGTAAAAGAGAAAATTATCACAAAGTAAATTCACATTCTTGTATGTTGCACCAATGAGTAATGTCAATCCACAATTAAATCTATTTTCGATCCACCAATAACATATGTGGTCTCTTTAACCTGAAATCTTTCGCTTTAGCGGCGATAACATAATCACCGGAAAGTGTCTGGCAGTTATCGACGAATGACAGAAAATGTAATTCAAAGCAGTAGGACTTCTGATGCAGATTCCAAAGGCAGAGTTTTAAACTCCAGACATTTTTTCATCATTTCTCATGGTATGCAACATGTATTCTCGTTAATGTTGAAATATCTAGTATCACTTTCGGAATCAAGACTAAGTAAAGGAACGCAATGGTGACTCTGAAGATTTGTACGAACCCAACAGCGATAGCACAGATTTCTCTTCTTCCGACTCAGATTAAAGTGGTCGCCAGTGCGACCAAATGCCAATGAATTATAAATTGAGGTTATTCTATATTTAGATTTTCTTGTAAATCGTTCTGCGTGAGATATATATATACGAACACAAACTATGAATCAATGGCAGTACATTTAAAACGTTACATTGTAATATAGTAGATGCGTTTCAACAATAATAAATATTGTAGTTATAGATTTAAAATTCAACCTTAATTCATATTATAGTACTTTAATTAAATTACTTTATAAATATTTATAATCTTAAATGAAATTTTCCCAAATAAAAATTAATTGCTTATTTTGTTTACAAATTTATTAATAATTCATTAAAAATTATAAATATGCAGTGCAATATTACTGAAGATGCGAGAACATATATCCAATAAATTGGCAATTTTGTATGAAATGTAAAAATGTATGGAAAATAGAGAAAATTTTATTTGCAACAATATTTTACAGAAGAGGATCCCATTCATTTCTAACGATTATCGTGACACAGATTTGAAGTTTGATAAAATTTTGAAACATTATTAACAATTACAATTTTGAAATAATTTATGACAGGAGAATCTTAGTGATTCTTAATGGATTAGCAAAACAGTGTTTGTATAGGTCTGCTTATCTAGAAGAAGTGGGTGTAACATTCCGATGACGTAAAAACTTTGTGTGCATTGCTGTCTCTCGAAAATAAAATTATCGTAATGTAAAAATATACTTGCTATAATAATATAACATATTAATTTAATGGGAAATCATACATAAATTACATGTAAGTAATATATTGATATGAGGTGTGTGTGTGTGTGTCTTCCAATGTTCACGCAATAGACAAAAGCTGGTGTTTTACCTTGCAAACATTAAGATATTAAAATGTTATATAAGAGTCATATGTCGGTTTTGATTCTCACGCAAAATCGTCAAAGACTAGTATCACATATGATTTTAATATTTGCGGTAAAGAACTCAGTAAATGCACACCTAACGTTAGATCGAAGAGGTAATTAATTGTGATCCCTAAAACAAAAGATCAAAATCATTCATTTGCTTACAGCTGCACTTACAATCATAATGTCTGGTAGAAAATTATGTGACTAAATGAACTTTAAATACTTCAAGTTTATTTAGTATTTTACATATCAAAACCATTTAATTACTAACATTAATATCCGTGACCATAGTATTTTTAATTGGTCATCTGAGAAATTGATGATGAAGTATTTACAACTTAAAGCTGCTATCTCGAGACGTGTTTGAAACTTACTCTAAAGCGTATTTCTTGCTATTAATTTTTCTAATAAAATAACTAGGTTAGATAATGCATACAATGCAAATTATTTGCATTTTATATTAAATATTACAATAATAAACGACGAAATGTAGACATGGAGCTAATAGTCGTTGTCCAATGTTATGTTTTGCAAAATACCCTTTTATAACAGTTTAAAATTTGTTTTACTGGGAAATTGCATGCTTATTTATGTAATTAAATGTATATACAAAAATTTATGTAAAACTGTTGGTTGATTTAATATTTATATTCAAATATTTACTATAATATAACTCGCCATCACGCCATTTTGTAATGTTCAAGATGAATAGTCCCGCCTCCTGAAATGAAGCTAGCGGATTGGTCAGCCGATCCCGCAGGGCGGGGCAGGGGTCGGAAAACTCTGGTAAAGTTCGGCCCAGGACATCGCCCATTTTTTGTGCAAGCGACGGTACAAAGCATCACTGTTGATAAAGTAAGACACTGATTGATAGGACTAGCCTCGTTATTGCTGTAGTCATTATCTTTAAAGAGTTTCTATTCAAGCAGAAATACGTTACACTTCCAAATTTCAAAAAGCGAGTTGGCGGGGCTTGTGTAAATTGATTTGGTTACTTGGAATACTAGAATTTCCTTCTACGAATATGCAATATTTTAGAGTATTTTCAGTAGTAGTGTTGTATGCCCCACTGTTACCAATTGTTAGTTACTGCTCCGCATTAATTTCTATATAAAATTCCTCTCCTAATATTTTCTAATTTAGATCCAACTATTGCGTTTTTTAGCGAACAACGGTCGGTTTTACTATTTATAAATGAACGCGTGATCAGAAATGACAGCAATAAGTGTGAAAAGCTGAAGGAATGGCAGCCCCCAATAAATAAGAGCAGCGTATTCCCTCCATTGAACCGACAATCTTCATTGAGTGAATCGGGTCCTCTTCGCGAAGCCAGATGCATAAGCTGAGCGGCTAGATCAGTACTATGGCGAGTACTGACGGCGGCACGTCACAGTACATCACAAGCCGCCCCCACGCAACATCCTCACAGCATACGTGAACAGTCGAGCGCTTCGTCCGTCACCGTCACCAGCCTCCAAACTCCGCTCCCGCGTCGCCGCCGCCCCAACAGCCGCTCATCCTCGCGCGCACGGCTCGCCGCCCCGCCGCCCCCGCCGCCCCCTGCCGCCCCGCCGCCCCGCCGCCCCCGCCGCCACCGCGCAACGCGCGCACGGCTCCACGCCCAACTCTCGCGTTGCGCGCGGGTCCCGTTACGCGGCGCTCTTGTCTCGCCGGCAGCGCGCAGCTCCGGTTCCCTGGCGGAGGCTGCGGCCGCGGAACCCCAGTGGTTTACGCGGACGAAGACACGACTTTGCGGTCTCGCGATATTAGGTAAGCGCGGCGAGACTCATTCGAATGCTTCCGTTGTCCGTGTGACGCCGCGTCGTAAGATATTCTGTTGCTGTTTCAGCCTTCGTGTCGTCGCCTTCCTCAGGACTGAAATGCTCAATGTGGCCGAACTCACGGGTGTCTATCATTCAGCGCAGGGTCATTTAAACAGCCGAGAGCACTTCTAAGCAATACAATTTTTTGTACTTTCTAAAACATCTAATGGCCTTTCATGAAACAAAAACTTAATCCAAACGTTCAGATCTAGTTGTATTGATATAACGCAATTCTGTATTCTTTAGTAATACATCCTTTCGCTGATGTATAGTTTACGTTAGTTTTATTCCAGTCTTTGTACTTAATTGTTTTAGTATCAGCAGACTTGAGATAGAAATATTTTCTAACTTGCAACAAAACAACTTAATCAAAAGTTTATATTCAACGAAGTATCGAAATTAATCTACATATTACATACTTAAAAATTTGTGATATGAAACGGGTCTTCAACTATCTTTTGGATAAATTTAACCACAACTTTTCCAGTGCTCTTAAGAATTTATCTCATTAAGCACGAAATTGAGGTAATAACCGACAAGGGAACACTCCAACGCATTATCTCGGTACCTGATAACATTCGGCCCATTGACGAGGCTTCATAATAATGAATTTTAATGCGCCTCAACCGCCGGGGATTATTTCGGGTTCTCCTCCCCATATTCACAAATCTCGGGGCTCCGGCGGGACGCGCAACAGCGTTTCGCCCGCCTATTTAGGGGAAACTTCGCACTGTGCGGAGGCCGGCGCAGTGCGGTGTGTACGGAGCGGAGGCGGGCGGGGCGGGCAGGGCGGGAGGGTGGGTGGGCTGGGGTGGGTGAGTGGGGTGAGGAGGGGCGGGGTGGGGTGGGCTGGGGTGGGGTGGGAGGGCGGGGTAAGGGAGGCGGGGAGGGACTCGGGCGGGGCTAGGGGCGGAGCTAGGGCGGGCGGGCTAGGGGCGAGGCGGGGCGGGGCGGGGCGCAGGGCGGGCGTCGGGCTATTCCATTATCTCCCTCGGCCCCGTCGCGTTTAGCGCCAAGACGTGGCCTGCCCGTAACTCGGGCAGATATTTAACCCGTGGCGAAGGGCCGTACGGAGCGGGGGGCGATGTTTAATGCATGGCTGGGTGCCTCGCGCGCATCCATAGGCAAGCGCTCCGCCCGCGCCTAGCCTCTGCCTCGCCCCGCCGCGTCCTCGCAAACTTACCTCCTCCCAACATGCCATCCTCTCTTTGCCCCCGTTGCCCAGTTACTGTCACTGCCGTACCCCACATATTTTGACATACTGACGTGCGACTTATTTCGTGTACGTATCTGTGGAGTAGGGGTGCGGTTATGTTTATAACTCGTAATTTTTTACCAACAACAAAAGAGCTGGGAAGAATATGAACCAATTGATTTTACTTTCTCGCCTTATTCCGTAAGAAGAGAAACTATTGTAATCGCTCACCGGAAAACAGTTTTTGGTCGACAGAAAAAGCTCTTATTGCCTAGCCCCAGTAATGAAAATCTTGTTTTTAAAGTATTTCACCAACCTTTGATCATGAGCAAAACAAACTTTGCTTAATATGCATCTCAATTTCACAGTCTCATTTGTGTTTGTTCCCACGTCACAGTAACGACCGCTATACCTTGTTCGCTACAAGATGACTGAACAGTTACCCACTAGTTTTGGCTTTGGAATGACATTCCCAACAATGAAGTCATTTCATTCTCGTATTCGTAACAATTTCGACACTGACAGCATCAACACGCACATTTGCTTCTCCTTTTCGGCTGTTCATTCGTCTGTTCTCTCACAATACCCTCATCTCCCCCCTCCATTCGTTGCCCCACCTTGCTGCACCTCGCCTCGTTCTGCCCTCTCTCGCTCGCTCCGCCCCGTCCCGACCCCGCTCCCACCCCGCCACGCCGACCACTTCCAGCCCCTAAGCGCCAGCGGCGCCGACCCCTAGCCTATGACGGGCTACATAATGTATAACCCGCGCTTGTTCCCGTCCCACGCGCGCGCGGCAGAAAGAGAGAGAAAAAAGTTCCTATCAGTAAACATGCCTCTGGATGTACTACAACTCTCGGAATAGATGAACTGGCGAGCACTTTTTATACGGCCGGTGCCGGAACGAAACAAGTCCCGTAACAATAACGATTATCGTCAATAATTCACGAATAAAGCTAGTAGTGAGAACAGCGTGCGTTTCCGGACATGCTTCTGAATAGATGTCCGAACAAAAAGTCGGTATATGGCACTGCAATCGACGGGCAACGAAATAACGTCCGACATACTACCATGCTCAAACGAGATTACGGGTATTTTTCACGTATATTTTCCGTTACGAATATTTTAAGGTCAAAAAACAAACTTTCCTACCCAATTATGTTTGCGGATATTTTTAGTCATAAATTGTAGTCTGACCAATTATATCGATTCACAAAATCCATCGATTTTCTTTAGGTTTTTGTTAAAGATAATATTAACCTACTTTTACGATATTACGGTTCATTAAATTAAATTTATTTTCTTGCAAATGATGTTTAGAAAATGTGAATTGGTATGATTGCAACGAGACTGAAGTATAATACGATCCTTCTTATCAAGGTTTATCTACCAATACTTCCTTCGCTATAATTCTAAAAACAATCCACCTGAGATACGATTAGAGTTTTACGAAATTTTGCTAGCGGAGAAAAAGTACTGCACTAATTTATTAAGAAGGCAACAAATAAGGGAGTGTAAGTGAGCAACTAGTCATTCCTACTATTGCCGAATGGCCGTCTGAGCTGCGCAGACAGGGGCAGAAGTGATGTCAGGTAGAGAATCACTTGTGGAGGTTTCTCTGGCAGGCAGCGGTCGCATCGCAAGAAATTATTTTTTTGCCTCGGCCCTCGCCGTGGCAGCAAGGGGAGGGGACGGGTAATCCGCTTTGGTAGGATTTCTGAACGGCGGCGGGGCGGCGGGGCCCCCGGGTAACATGCCGCGGCGGTGCGTCGGTCCGCTCCCAGAGGCTCGCCTGCCGTCGGGAAAGACGCCGCGGACGAGGGTTGAGGCGACGTTCAGGAAAAACGTCCACGAAAGGGAAGGACGCAGTCGCAAGCGGTTTGCAGGGCTGCGTCAGCCACGTCAATAGTCTCAATAGCATCTAGGTGTGCGTGTCGCAAAATCAACTTCACAGAAAGGACATTACACACTCAAATCTACGATATTTTTACGGATGAGTAAGTGATCGAAGAACGTCGCTAACTGGAAAATTATTTAAGTTGTTTTGATCCTTCGGCTCCGTGATCTTCCTCCTAAAACTTCATTGTAAGAAATAAGTTCTCCTTTGTTACTTCATCTGTGCGTGATTAGAAATAAAAAACAAGAAGTTTCACTGACGACTAATAAGTGTAAATATTAAAAAAAGATGTCTTCAGAATTATCTTAAGTTCAGTGCAATGACAACTGAATAATGTAGCAGCTTAAGAACGTAAGATGTTCCCCAAGATTCTCAATGAATGAATAAAGTTTCTCAATCACTGGAACTCCCCACTGAAGGAAATTGGTCAAAAGGACACTTTGTCAGTACAAAACAAGTGAAGAAATCACGTCACAGAAAACAGTTTCATGTAGTTCTCGCCCCCTGCGACCGACTCGTGGCTCCGCGTGCGAGTCGGGTCGGGGGTCGGGTCGGGTCGGGTCGGGTCGGGTCGGTCGGGTCGGGTCGGGTCGGGTCGGGTCGGTCGCGGGTCGGGTCGGGTCGGGTCGGGTCGGGTCGGGTCGGGTCGGGTCGGGTCGGGTCGGGTCGGGTCGGGCGGGGCTGGGCCGGGTCGAGGCGCCCGCCGAGGGCTCTCCACGCACGGGGCGTCCGCCGAGAAATTAAAATTTAATTGGAGGCCGGAACAGGTCCGCGCAGGAAGGACGAGGAGCATCCGCATGGGAGGGCCACGTGCTTCGGGGGGGCCCAAAGGGGGGGGGAGCAGCACAGCTAGATGGGGGAATGGGGGGTAGCAGGACCGAGGGACCCGTAAATGAATTTCAGGGCGACTTTATGGTACGGGCTGAACCTCGCCGGCTTTCAAGGAAGCTTCATGTGAAGACGATGAGTAAAATTTGAAGATGAAACTAGGAAATGTATCCATAAGAAGGCAAACGTCCACAATTTTACTTTGTTAGAAATTCATTATATCTAATTTTACATTAAATAAAGCAAAAACAAAAGTATAAGAAAGATATGTGTATTACGTACGCATACCAAAACCTTCCATTGTTTAGGAATTCGAATACAGTCGACTCCGGTTATACTGAACTTCTCGGGACTAACAGTTTTAGTTTACTATATCTGTTGATATCAAAATTCAATAGAATTTTCATAACGATTGATTTTATTAATATATAGATGCATGAAAATACATTAACAGTATGAACTGAACATATCAAACATGTTTATTTGTCCTTAAAAATAAATTATTTTCAATTGTTTGCTTCGTACTTTTTTCATTAGTAATTTCACATCCTTCTGCGGAATTCGTACTCTCACCATACTTGATTCTGCATTGTGCTCTTTCTCTAAGAACTGAAATGCGGTCTTGACACCTTTCAATGCCTCTTGCACTGTTGTCCCACTCTCCGAAGGCCCTTCTACTGGCCTAATAACATAAGAGATCAAATTAATTTCCAGGACTTTTTTCCTGAGTTCACTATAGCCGAGGGTCACGTTTACTGTAACCGAATCTTCTTATGTTTAGTTGTAATGTTCGCGAAACGGGACTAGTGACTTAAGTTCACTACAACCGAGGATTCCTACAACAGAGTTCACTATAACCGGAGTCGATTGCATTTATTTTAGAAAATTGTGATAATTGTTGATCTAAGAGGGAACTCACATTTCACGTATCTCCGTTTCTAATAGTTCATTCTATTGAATATTTTCATCTGATGGAATGGCTGTAAAAAGTGTAGCTCCAAGCGAGGACAGAAACCACGAGATCACATTACAAACTGAACATAGCACGAGTGCCTCCGAGCGTAAGCAGTGACCAATATGAAATTGAATTTCCGGAAAATAAAATTCGTGCGCACTTCCCAGAAACACTGCCAATTTATTTATCATTAATGAATACATGAAATAAACGTTTCGACCATGAATTTTTTTTTAACATCATTGAACCTCTCCATCCGAAGTAAACACTATGTTGTGTAATAGGAAGATAGTAGTACATCTAATTTTACACATATTGAATTACGTTTCATTGTATTTATACAGTTTATTTATCTTTTTTTTTTTTTTAAATTCCAACATTAAACTCACTCTTCCCCAAACCAAAGTAACTTCGAAACATTGCTTTAAACCGGGCTCGCAATGCTAAGTGTCAGCCTATGAGAAGTTTACAAAACAAAATACACAGAGCAAATACTGTCCGTCTCTTGACTTACGTCGTCTAATTTATGACTATGTCTAAGTATCGTAATGCAGTCTTGACACCTTTCAATGCCTCTTGCACTGTTGGAACACTGTTCCACTCTCCGAAAGCTCTTTTACTCGCCTAATTATATGCAAGATCCAATTAATTTCCCGTGTTTATTTCCTAAGTTCACGATAGCCGAGGTTCAGGTTCACTATAACCGAATCTACTTAAGCTTATTTGTAATGTAAATGAAACAGGACCAGTGACTTAAGTTAACATAGGGTTCGCAATAACAGAGGGTTCACTATATCCGAGTTCACTATAATAAAGGGTTCGCTATATCCGAGTTCACTATAATAGAGGTTCACTACATCCGAGTTCACTGTAACAGAGGGTTCACTATAATAGAGGTTCACTACATCCGAGTTCACTATAATAGAGGGTTCACTATAACAGAGGGTTCACTATATCCGAGTTCACTATAATAAAGGGTTCGCTATATCCGAGTTCACTATAACTGGCGCCGACTGTATTTTGTGAAGTCTGCCTTGCGCGCTGGCGACGAAAATCATCGTCTCCGAGCGCAGAACGTGGCGCCACCCCGAACCTCGGCCCTCGTCGCCGCCGCGACGATTTGCATAAGAGCGCACGCAGGCACTAGAGCCGTCGCCTTCCCCAGAGCGCCCGCCAGATAACCTGTAAATGGATCAAGCTCCTGGAAAAGGATCGGAAGCATCAATCTTTCAAGAGAACCCTTCCGCGGGTTCTTCAAGGCGATGTATGGACTTCCTCTCAGAGCCGAGCGGAGCCGAGGTGAAAAAGAAGACCCCCTTAATGAGGATAAAAACGTTCGCCCGGAAACCACTTTACTCCGGTAATGCAAGGGATCGCCTCCCATTATATTTACGTTTGCCGGGTACAGAACTTGATACGATCATTAAAAATCTTTATCTGGTGAGGTCTCTTAATCGAAATACTATACCGAGTCCCAGATCTCTTGGTCCTTGGTTTTGAGTGATCAATACGTCCTGATTGAGACATAAGTAGAGCACCCTGAGCGAAAAAGAATTGACTTTACAAAAAAATAACTCTATAAGATGTCGTTCTGCTTAATTCATCTATCTCTGGATTAGATAATCTCTAACTTTAAGAAGTTAAACAAACGTAATGCATTACCAGTAAGCTTAAAGTTAAAATCTAAATTTGAAAACGTAAATAATTCCAAAGTTGAAAATTCCCCATTACAATATTTTTGTATTCCATTATAAATAACCCTACTCGTTACAAGAAAGCGTTAATAAATAGATATCTTATGGCACGGATTGTGATTAATTTGCGTTTATACATGAATAATTGCGTCATCACTCGTCCAGCCAATCGTAGCGAGACTCATGTAGAGGTACCGGTAAAAGAGTAGCCAATCACAGTTTTCTCGCACAGATGTTCAATAGATGAGACGTTAAAATAAAGTTGTTTTCAAATACTACTAACTTAGATTCTCTTATAAATTTACAATGCAGGTATAAAAACATTCTTATGCAACTCGTTTGTAATGTTGCTTTATTGCATTCGTACAAATCTGAAAACTCGCTCCTACCATCGCTCATTTTCAAAATAAGTATTCATACAGTAAAGCTTAACATTATAAACTAATTGCATAACATACTGTTATACAAGTATTTTTACTAGTTTTTCAAAGAAAATATTTTCGCTTGTATACGAAGAAAGGGGAAGGGATGATAATAGTCCCTACCCCTTTAATCAGCCGCAGTGATCACTTCCCATGGGAGTAGGGAGTATCGCCCTGGAGGTGGGGGATACTGAGCACCGCATCACTGCAACGCATCTCCCGGGCGCCATATGCTTCGCGGTCTCCCAGTCGCAGCCCACACGTTGCGAGTACAAAGCCCGAAAGAGGAAATGCCCAGACAGTCTTCCCTTCGCAGCGAAACAAAAATTCCTTCGCGATTTTGCCACGACTCGTTGAGCAAAGCGTCGACCTCCGTGGGCGGCGCAAGAAGCAAAAGATGACGATTTGCACGCCAATGGGCGGATGCGCGCGCAAGGGGAAAGGAAGACAGAAGGAAAGGAAAAATGGAAGAGAAAAAGGAAACGTCTAGGGACGGAATTGAATTTCAGGGTATACGAAGAGAAAACACATGGGAAAACCAACTCAGAGAAGGGCAAATATAATATGATTTTATTAAACCAGCTTTTTATGCGTGTCAGGTCATTTATATGTGGAAATGTTATTTATTTATTTACTTGAAACATGCTAATATAACAATAAAGACAAACATATCAAATCTCTGAAATGTATATTCACACTAGAGTTGATTCAAATATGTTATTTTTAAAAGGAACTCATCATAAATATTCAAAACATGTTTCTTTCTCAGCAAATTAGCGGTGTATGAAGTAAGTTTTAAACCGTTAATAATTTGCATACAATTTTAACACAAGTATTGGCATATTTTCTCTTCACGTGACTTTAAAAATTTGAAATAGCCGATGGGAAAATTTCACTAAGTACGTCAAATTTGAAAAACGGAAAAAAATAGGTGAATTGTCATAGAAATTAAACGAACAATTTGTGAAAGCAAGACGATGCAGCAGACAAGAAAATTCCCTGACAAAATAGAACAAATAAAAAGAAAAAGGATGATAGGGGATGACAACGCTAATTCGAAAGAGCCTCTGTCAAAACTTGCTCCCAGAGGAGAGCCCAACTTACGTCGGAGAGCCCAACTTACGACAGGAGCATTTCGGTTCTCCGCTTAACATCTCCTTTCTGAGGTTGCAGTCTATTATGGAAACCCTTCTAAACTCTCTCTCTCTCTCTCTCTCTCTCTGAAAGCAAATACATTTTCTCTGGAAGATATACCCCTGGATATTCCGAGAGGATTAGATCTCGAGTGTTCCGCAGATCAATTCCCTCCTCTCTCCGATCGCTCCAGGGACATCGCCACGAAGACCATGCTGTTCCATTAATTAAGAAAAAAATCATTAACTTCGAGCTAAATATGCCACACGACTCACATCCGTGGGAATGCGAAACCATGATTGTAAGTTTCGGAATTGAGAACCCACGACTTCGAGATGAGCAAAGGGAAAATATTTTTTAAAATGTTCCTCTCCCGAGAATTCTTTTGTATGTATTCACTACAAGCAAAAAATCGCAACATTGTTGAAAGAGATATGCGTAATGCGATTTCAACTCTCCCGGGCTGAGAAGAGACGTCCCTGAGCAGACTCGCAGTTTCCAGGAAGCCGTGAGTTTCTGACAAACTGAATGAAAGGACTCTTGTATGCGCCTTCTTCGAGTGGATGTTATGAAAAGAATGTGAACTTCGCAGAATGATCACTTGGAATAGAAAAGAAGCTTGAGGCGTATTCAAGATGTTTCTTCGAGGTTGCGAAGAGGATTTTTCGCTGAATATTCTCAGTTTCGAAATACCAATACGAGAGCCCCGAAGTGTTTCGAAGTGATTTACTAACGTTCTCGGTTCAAACTTTAACAACGAACAAAACGCATGTCACTGCAGTGCCTCTGACCGGGGGGTTCTGGGGTTTGAGTCCTCACGTTGGCAGGTTGTGCAATGGCTAGATAGCTAGGTCAAATTCAGTCACTGTCTGGAGGAGAATTCTAGCGGCCGGCTGCTCTGATCGGTAGTTTTCCGTGGTTTCTCCGACCAACACCAGGCGAATGCCGGAGCAGTACCCTAACAAACGGGTCACGGAACGCGCGCGATGTTTAATTCCTCGTCCTTGTCCTATCATCTCCCTTACACACACCCACACTTATACTAACATGCACTACACTAATATATGCCGGAACACCGGTCAAGAGCTTAGAACGTGTCCCGGCTGAGGTGGTGCTCCATTGGTGGGAGACACTGGTTAAGGAAAACCCAAGAAGCTTACGGTAGATCGAGGCCGGATATCGCTATCCAATGGAAGATGATCAAGATCACCCCCGCCTCCCGAACAAAAGAGATAGACTACACTTACGGGACTAATGATGTTAGCGGTTGACGCGCCCGAAACCACGTAATCAGTCATCAAGAACGCAAAATTTAATAGCATTAAATAATCTAGCAATTCTGTGTACACAGCTTAAAACTATGACACAAATAGTACTGTGAGAGTAAAATAGCAATTCAACTTAACAAAAACTCGAAATGACGCCTATGAAATTGTTGTGAATCTGTAAAGTAATCCTACGTCGCTTTGGTCTTCCTACATTTGTCATTGAATGGCTAGGTGGTTTGAGAAACTCATTTCGCAGATCTAAAGGGTTTGAATACACGCGAATATCCCACGATTCTGGCTCGAAAAAAACGTGATGAATGATAAGGGACAGTGATGAATGAGGAAAACAATGTTGAACAAGGAATTGGAAGAACTGAAATACGCATTGAAAACCTGCAGCGCACGCATTCCAACCACAATTTCCACATGAAGTGACCGGGATTTGAACTGCGGTGCCCGGAGGACAAAATCCCTCGGAAAGCGGATCGAGCTGTTTCATCGCGTGTTCGTCGGTCATTTTAGGCAACCGGCCATCCGCGGGGCGCGGCCCTCTGCGGCGCGGCGGCCTCCTTTAAACAGCTGCAGCCGACGCGCCCCGCGCCCGGCCTCCTGCAGCCCCACGCACGCAGCGCTGCGGGTGCAGTGGAGCGCACGCATTCGCTCGCACTGCGCCCCGCCCACCCCTCCCCCAGGACTACGCACTGGGGTGGGGCACCGCTGGTGGGAGAGTCTTGGTTAGGGGGGAAACTCCACTAGCCGGATCTCGTCATCCAGCGGGGGGAGATCACCGTCATCTCCCGAGAAAAACATGCACTACACTAACGGGAGAATGCCACAGTAGTTCACGCGCCCGGAAACATGAAAAAATCAATCAATCAAAAAAAGTACGCACTGGCCTGCAGTCCCCGCCGCTTAACGCCGCGCGTCTGTCTGCCCGACTCCGCCCAGGCCTTCGCCTCCGCGCTGACCCCGCTGCCTGGCCAGCGCTTGTCTGCCACGCCACCCGATCCCTTCACGAAACACGGGTCAGCTCTGATCCACACTTTCACTGCTCTCCATCCCACTTCCTCGCTCTCATTAAACCCCTCTACGCCTCACTCTCCTTCACTACCTTTTCCCGCCGCGTCCCGTCCTCTGGCCGGCTCTTCGCCGCACGTCCCGCCCCACTTTTGTGGTCAGATGGAAGAGCAGGCCTCATGGCCTGAGTCTCGCCACGTAAGATAAGGCATTCATTCATTCACGCGCTTTTCTCCACCGGACCTCGCCTTGGCAAACTCCTCCACTCCCTACTCAACCCGCCGAAACGCTTGCGCATCCCCGCACTTACCTACCCATTTAGCGGAATCCACACTTTCCGCCCCATTCTTGATAGCTGGCCTCACCCCATCCCCGCCTCACTCTACTTGGTAGTCCTCAACCTCTGATCTGCTCCAACCCACGCGTCCTTCTCCGCACTGCTTCCCCTTGCTTACCCCTAGACTGCCCCCTGCACTGCTGCATCCTGGCCTACTCGTCCAGTGTAACCCGACCGCCCGACCACCTCTACCGCATCACTCCCCCCCCAATCCACCTCTGCACTGCTGCATCCACCGCTCCCTGCTCTTCTATTTTGGTTTAGTGGTGAGTTATTGTTGACAGTTACATATACTATAATTTACATATTATTATAATATAATATTGTTGACAATGATGACGCCTTCAATCATTTCAACTGCTCTTCTCTGCCGTATCACTCTATACCTCCCAAAACACGGCCTACCCTCGGCTCTTCTCCGCTCCCCATTCCGCTTTGTTCTGTCGCGACCCGCGTCTTCCCTCTCAGCCACGTCCCCTTTTCCCTTGCAACGCCTCGCCCCACCCCCGCCCCCCGCTCCGCGTCGCCACGTCACGTCACACCCCGCCGCATCCCATCCCACCTCACCTGGCCGCATTCCACCTCCCCCTCCCAACGCCAAGCAATCCGCGCCGCCACCTTTCCGTCCCGTTTCGCCACGCTCGCTCCGCCCCTCGACGGCCGCGTGCGCGATCACGCACGGCGCCCGCGGCCACCTGCACTCGACCCACGCTCTCCGCCCGGCTCAGCCGGCCACTCGCAGCCCCGCGGCGGGCAGCGCGCGCCAGCTTCCCCGCTGCGGCGCCGGTAATGATATTCGCGCAGGATTGTGGCAAAACAAAACGAGGGTCTGCGTTTTTTACTCACGTTGTGATTCGTCTATTGCTGTAACGAACTCGGAAAGAGAAACGCTGCGCAGAAAATATGGTGACGGATATTTATGCATATAAATGCCAAGTTTCGTCCCGTTATCATTGTAATCTTCTACATTTACTCCTAATTCAACTAATTTATTTAGACAGCTCATTGATGTTATTTACTTCAATTTTTTCAAGTCACTCTACAAGAGAATCTCACTCCAAAAATGATTATTAGTTTTTTGAGATCACATTTTAAATGGCGTATATATTATAAGAAATGAGCGAATTTTTCGAAAAAACGAATTTTCGGAAAGAAACTGTTTCTAAAACAAATGTTCCATATAACTGAAAATATATCATTTCTCTATACTTACTTTTCTCTATATTCCATTCTAATTTTTTTGTCGTGACATTCAAGTAAGTCAATGGCAAGAAATATCACATGATATAGATGGCAAGAGATATCACATGATCACCTTATGTTTATTAACAATGAAACCAGGTTTATTCACTTTTGTTTTTTACAAGTTTTAGGGGAGTTCATCTTGATTAAGAAAGCAACACAGTACGTACGCATCAACATTCTCAACGCTAATATAACATACAAAATAAACATTCGTTCACCTTTCATCTAAATAATTTCCAGTAAAATTTAACTAGCACGGTGAAAATTATTATTGACCCGGTCTTCAATAAACAATTCCCTTCGGCACGCATGTTGGTTTACAATACCTGCACTCAGAAACAAAACGACCATGCAATCAAATGAAATAATAATAATAATAATAATAATAATAATAATAATAATAATATAATAAAAAAAGCTATTCGCCCAAAAACGTGTACGTAGGACTGTGAACGACGGCCATGGATAATGAATAAGTAATTTGATAGGTGATATTGAGTGTACAAAACTTACGTACGGTAAAATTTGAGAATGAGAGATGTGAAGATGAACATGTGAGACAGCGAACAAAAAACGACGCCTGCTTGAAACAAGAAATAATCGTGTAACATATTCAGTGCACTACCGTACGTTCGCAACGAGGGAACAACGAGGGCCAATGGATGTGACGAATAATGCATGACCATGGACATGTTCTAATTGGTAGAATGTTTACCATTTATGCCCCGAAAACCTGCAGCAGATTCGTTTAGCTATTTATGAAATCAGTACTAAGAGATGAACTGATTATACGTCCTTTTGGTACACGAAGAGAATTTGATGGGTAGTGTATATACCGAAGAAAAACGCAAAAGTTGTTACAATATACGCGGGTAGATCATAATGCAATAATTTTTCACGACGTCTTTCTGACCTACTTTTGCAGTTTGTTACACGACATTCGTCTGACCTACCACTTACCTACATATAGCGTTTCCGTGGTTGCCTTCAAACAAATCCAGGCGAAAGAAGAGAGGTACATTCAGGAGCACATAGCAATTTCATTTTTGATCCCGGCGAACACCATTAGAGGAGAAAACACTGGACCCCCAAAACAATTTCCAAATAATTAAAGGAAAATTATATATATTGAAGAAGTATGGCTGTATGTATTTAGCAATACACTACAATTATTGTCTGCAAGTTTTTGTTTTAAATATTTTCATTTTTTAGTAGAGCGAAGGTATTTGAATTCTGAACACTTGTTGTACTTTTGATTCTTTCCACAGATGCCCATGTCATTGTTTAAAGAATTATTTCAACGTTTACAATATTCTTCCGATTGCACAACTGTTACCGACATAGACAGTTATGAAACAAATTATACAGTATTTACGGGTATGCCTGTCTGTACGAGAACGATGAAGTTTCCACGAAACGATCACATATGGCGTCAGTTTAGAATATTTTTGTAAACATCGCGTAAAAAACGTAGAAAGACAAAACTATAACTTACAAGTTAAGAATGGCTCTAATAATAAGTCCTAAGTAATGAAAAGGTAACTTTTTACTTAAAGAATGATAGAGAGGAATTAAAAGGCGGGGTCCACCAATAACCGCCCATTAGTACGTGGTCGTTAAATGAGAGGCTACAGATCGTGCACGATTCGTCTTTCCACACATTGTACCCACTACTCATCAACGGACTCATCCCACGATTCGTCTTTCCACACATTGTACCCACTACTCATCAACGGACTCATCCACTCACCCACTACTCATCAACGGACATCTGCAACAAAGCGTCGGGAGATCAGGGACGCAGCGACAAGCTGAGCCGCGCACGAGACACAATTTGTTCCGCGGCGAGTTAAGCGAAATAAATGCACAACAACGGGACAAAGCCCAAAGCCCTCCGCGCGATGCGCGCGTGTGCCCCGGCCTTGTTCTGGCGTGCGGCCCCGCACCGCCGCACCCAAGCGTCGAACCGCGGACTCTCCGCCCGCGCCTCCCATCCAAACAACCAACCTTCCCTCTGAATAATTCATGGTTTTATTTGCGCAGAAAATCTAATTAAGGGGGTACATAAAATTTAGAAATTGACACGCGATATTTCACGTGCGGTTTCCGCATCACGACGCAGCGCGAGCGTCCGTCACGAGTGCTCGCTATTGATGAGCAGTCAGCGGGAAAGGGGGCGGGGCAGTGGCGGCGGTGGTGGTGGTGGGGCGCCTATAAAAACCGCAGGAGCCTGCGGTGGAGGGGGGTGTTGCAGCTCTTCCTGCTCCCATTAGTTTTAAAAAAGCGTCAATAACTCATTTTTGTGAAACAATCACTTTTTCCAGGGGTCCATATAATATTGTTTATGCACTCAGTGGGTGAGTGAATTGTGCTCCTATGTATGATCTCGTACCCCACAAAATTCCGGTTTGAATTATGACCTTTCAATCTCTGTTTCCTTTGCTCTTTCAAACCCAATCAATGGATGAATTAAACTACAATTATTCGCGAACAGTAATTTCTGAATATCGAACCTTGAGTTTCAAGAGTGAAAAAAATGGTTAATTTATAACGAAAAAACACAAATTGTATCCATTCTCGTAAACTGACACATTCTAATTTTTACTTTAAAACAGCAGTGTACACTTCTTTCCCGGCCAAGAAGTGCGAGTTTTTGTAACAGATTTCTACGTCTATTATCAAGCAGCATAAAAACAGTTATATGACCTGAAACAGACAGTGAGACAATGCAAAATGTTTACATTGCAACTATACTTCATTCCTAAAATTTATATTAAATATTTCGATTCATGGTAATAATCGTCCTGTAAAAACTTCGCATTTTCGTCTTAATATCTGGTTATTGGAACAGACAAAAAGAAACTTCATCAAAATGATTTGAGTAGAGTTACAATGTCCAGATCAATTTCATAAAGATGACGCACTATTGAAAGACATGAAAATAACGCATCAAATTCAAACACTTCATTCTTCATCGTTACGTAACAAAGTTTCTATTTCCATTGCACCCGCAACGTACGTAGAGAGTGTGTAACGCTTGCAAAATTTCACGAGAAATTTCACCGTCTGTTTCGGCGGCGGTGCAGGCTGCTGACGGGCGAATCCCGAAAGGGCTCGCGAAGGCGGGCGACGCGGGGGCGGGGGGCGGGGGGCGGGCGGAGTCGGGCGTTAGTAGGCCTTTGAGAGCGCAGAGGGGACAAATAACGCGGACCTGCAAGAAGCGCGCTGTGCCGCGCCGTGGCAACGCCCAACGTCCTGGTCGGGAGGGCAGAGTGGGCCCCCAAAGGGTGGGGCAAGGCACAGGGAACGGGGGCCCAGGGCTCAGAAGACGAAGGAAAGCAAAAAGATATCAAGAGACAGTAACGGATAACGGAGGCTGATTGGGAAAATCCACAAGAAGCAGGGAGCGAGAGAAACACTGATTAGGGAGCGAAATGGAGAGAACGTAACTTACAAACATTAAATTCGAAAGAAGTCAATTTTAGAGGGAAAGAATAGCGGCATTCAAAACAAAATGGAGTAAAAGATAGATGCGGTAACAACGAGACAATAGATGTAGGCAGTGAAAAGAAAAAAAAATAAAGAAATGGATCGAAATGGCAGAAAGTAGTGAGGTTACAATCGGAGAAACAATCTTGAGAAAAGCGAGTAAACCGAAAATATGAGATTAATGATCGCCAAAGAGAGGAGGGGTAGCCACGAGGACAAAAATGTGTAGAGGCCCGAAAGGGCTGGCAAAGGAAGCGAGAGCAAAAGGGAGCGCGAAGGGGGCGGTGCCGGGTTTCGAACGCACAAAACGCCCTGAAAAGAGCGGGCGCGGCAGGCGCTGGCTGGCAATCCTCTTACGGCGGGCGAGGGGCGGGGGAGTCGGCGTTGTTGCCGCTCGCTTCGCCGCGCCGAGCGGGGGGGGGGGCGGACGGTGAAGGGCGATTGCGGGGGCGAAGCGGGGGGCGGGGGGCGGGCGGGGGGCGCGGGGGCGAACGAACGGATAGATAGTGGGTGGGTAGGTTAGCAGAAGGCTGGCTGACGGGCAACGGCGGGGACGGATCTGTGGGGGGGGGGTGGGGGGGTGGACAGGCGGGTGCGCAGGCGGGTGGACAGGCGGGTGGGCGGGCGGGCGATGGAGGGCGGACGGTCGGTCAGGGAAACCGGTGTGTTGATGGGCGGGCGGGCGGGCGGGCGGGCGGGCGGGCGGGCGGGCGGGCGGGCGGGCGGGCGGGCGGCGGGCGGTGCGGGCGTGCGGGCGTGCGGGCGTGCGGGCGTGCGGGCGTGCGGGCGTGCGGGCGTGCGGGCGGGTGGGTGGCTGGAGAGCGAAGGTGGTCGGGCGATGGTGGAGGGCGCTGAAAGGCGGGCGGAAGGGCAACGCGCGAACGGGGAGGGCGGATGGGCGATGGAGGGCGGTCTAGGGAACCGGTGAGTTGATGGGGCCGGGAGGGCGGGCTGCAGACGAAGGCGGGGGCGGGCGATCGGGCGATGGAGGGCGGGCGGGCGGACATGGCGACCTTCACGGTAACAAGACCCCGCGCCACATAAAGACGCGAGATCCGGGCCGGCGACTCTCCAAGGCCGCTCCCTTTCGCGGCGCCCTTTCACGTGCCGCAAAGGACTCGAGTTTGTCAACGAATAAACGAATTTTACGTCAAACTAAATGCGCTCACTTCTTAGGCTGTTTTCAGAATGCCATCAGCGGACGTCGCTTTCCAACGGCAACGTATTCGTCAAAGAAGGAAGATTTTCGGAATCTATATGCGAAACTTCATGACCAATAAAAAAGAAATAATATTATGAGACAGTTCTTTGAGTTGTTTCGTTTTAATTGCATGTCTCCGCTCTATTTTTGGATGTTACAGTTAACAACAAAATATATTTTGTAATTAATAACACGTGAAACATTTCCGTATGAATAGTTAACGAAGTTAAATGTACGAGTCCGAAATTGATAGAAATAAAGTAATTACTTTCAGAAACTCAATTTTACGTAACGTATTTCACTATTTGATGAGTCAACGTACTACTTCAATTTTAAAAAATGGAATCAACGAGAAAACCATTATTGAAGCAAATGGCCGTTTCCATTTCAATACACGTTTAATTTCTCCGGATCTATTTGCGCTATGTAGGGCCGCAGCATGACGAGTAAAAGCAGTATGTAAAGTATATTTTCAAATTAACTGCCTGAAACTATCGTTCTTCACTTCAATGATCTATTATCTTGAGGCAGCAAGCAGACAGAAACATTAATGAAATTAAATTGAGAACAAAATGAATGCCTACATTTTTTATTACAAAAATTGTGAGTTTTTAACCCAAAGTAATGTGTTTATTTTGCAGCGACAACTGCTACCAACCGATTCTCGTGTTCAATCTAGAACAACTATTAGTAATATCTTCATGACGTTCGAACGAAATACAAGTGACGTTTAACTCTTGCGACAGACTCGAAGACACAAAAAAAGGAAAAGAGCCTTTTCATTCGTAAGTGCCTTTTTCACACAAAACTGTCCAAGTTGTGCGAAAGATGCACGATGCACCGCACCGTGCTAATATGTCGGGAAGGGAGACGCAGTAAACGTGCCAGGAGTGTATCCTACGCAAAGCAACAACATCATAAACATCGTCCATGCGGAACTGTGTCAGCGGGTCGACTTGGAGGGAGACGGTTAAAGAAACACCAAACGAGGGAAAGGGCAGAGGGTGGAAGCGACGCGGCAAGTTCAGTGAGTAGGCGGTGAGCGCTTGGCGTGGGGAAATGAAGAACGGATGGCTGAGAGAAGGGCGTGGGGTGAGGGCTGGTGGCGAGTGGTGGTACGCGGTATACAACGGACGGCGGACGAGGAGATGGCAGTTAGTGGAGGAGGCTGCAGCAATGACTGATAAAGGACGATGGGTTTGGTAGCGGCAAGAACTGTCGGATGGTTGTGACGGAGCAGTAGGTATGGAGTGCAGCTGGGGCTAAAAATGGAAGCGGTAAGGGGTAGCATGAGCGACAGTGTTGGTAGTGGTAAGGAGAGGAATTTGGTAGTGAAGGTGGAAAAGTCAAGAAAGATGGTGAGAGCGGAAGCGGAAGCTGAAAGCGCCAAGATTTGCTGTGGGTGGCGATGATGGTGGTGTTGTGATGATGATGATTAGTGATTAAGATGTAACTCTCAAGGAGTGAAGGTTGGTGCTAAAGGTGGGATTGACAAGGGGGGTTGGGGGGGCGAAAGAGGAGGCAGAGGGCGAGAAGGGCTAGGGGTGGCGGCGGCGTTCGACTGCAGCCCAGAAGCAGCGCCGCAGCTTTCATCTCTCTGAAATATGCGCCGCCCTCGCCTCCGTCCTGGCAAGATACAAGGATCCCGGAGTTTTCGTAGCCATCTCGTGGTGTTTTACACGCCATATAAATTGTGAGGCAGCTAGGGGAACGGCTGTGCTATTTACACAGTGAACGCTCTCAGCCCTTGCTTGGAGCCCAGAGGGCACATTCTAAATATGCCATGCAAAATATGCAGCAGACTGGATTTGATGAACCAAAAAAACCTGAAGGAAATCGAATTAAACGATTTATATATATATATATTTCTATCAACGTATGCTGTTTGTTCGAAATGAGCGTTTTATCCTCAGGAGTCAATTTTATGAATTAAAACTATATTAATACGTATTAAAAATATGTCTTTGAAGTATTATTTGAGAATTTTTTTTTCCGCATCTCACTATTTTCCTATTTGAAAGCATGTGTAGAAAATCCCGATTTGGTCTACGTGTATTAATGTGCGAAAGATAGTTTCGAAAGGCAGAGATCAATTTCGTTTACAGCACATTTCATCAATGGGGCAAAATATGGCATAAAAATCTCAGAAAACTATTTCATTTGTCTCGGATTTATTCAACACCACTCAGGGCAAACCTTTCACCTTTCTCTAAATCATAAAACCTCTACATCTGTACACGACCGGAAAAATAACTACTTACTCACTTGATTCCTTTCCAAACACCCACTACATGCAGTACGAGATATTACTCTATTTATCTTCGAACGAAAATGTCACTATTTCCTCTTCTCTACCGCGAAACGCATTCTTTCAAAGTTTCTAGATTCTAAAAAAGAACTAAGTTTTCAAGAAGGATCAGCAAATCTTTTACACGCAAGTTGAGTTACTACAGTTCGGTGCACGTGAAATATCATAGAAAACGCAGAATTGAAGCAAGTTTCCCGATATTTTTCCACAAATAAATAATGAGAATCAGGAAACAGGTCTCGCGCGGGAAACGGGGCGTTGGCAACTTGACAAACATATCAACACACTCCAGCAACTCATTTATTTTTGAGTTGGACTTGTTCTCCAACTTCCTTTGCTCGATCGCAGAAAGCGAAGTTTAGCGCCGACCTCAACACTTCGCCAACCAAGTCACACGAGGCGCTTGCCGCGGAGTTCACGGTTCCTTTGACTCTCAGTTCCGCCCGTAGTTCGGAATCAAGGCCATAGGAAGTAACTTTCTTTGCGAACTACGAAAACGTGAACTACGTTATTTTCGTTATCTTCTCATTATAGAAATTTAAATTCAAGGCATACTTGTGCAAGAGAAAACGCATATTTGTGACAAAAGATATTTTTCAGATTTCGCGAAAAATTATCAGATGAAAATTAGAACATTATTACAAAAATTTATTATTCGTATTATTAAGAAAAATACATTATACAGTAGATTGTGACTTCTTGTTTCATTGTAATATATTTTATAATTTGTGATACAGCCAATGTAAGTTTAAAATTGAGATTCAGAGGTTTAAAACTAAATGACACAATCACACTTCGATACAGATTTTCTCCAACAACGATACACACACACACACACACACACACACACACACACACACACACACACACACACATTACGGCAATTCCTGCAAAGCGCCCTCAAGTCAAACACCTGATCCTAAAACTAACTTTCATCGCCCATAACTCAGAAAAAGAATGGAATCCAATCAAAGCAGCCATGAAAGTTGAGCGGCCATCTCCGGCGTCCCAAGCAAACCGAACATTTGATCTGGGGGACGCGCGGTAGCCGTCCATCACCGGCGGAGCAGCCGCCTCGGAAATCAAACGCCCCCGGCGCCGCCGCGCGGAGCGACGCGGAGCCGCGAGGAGCGTAAACTCTTTTATGCCCGTCATTAGAGCGGAGCCGGACGCCACGCCGCAAGGAGGGGAGGGGAACGAAAGGGAGGGACGACGCGGGCCAGAGAGCGTTAGGACGCGGGGCGATGCAGATCGCGGCATAGAATGAGGTGAAAAAGGCAAGGGGCGTGGTCCATCCCAGGCGGATAGCAGTGTGCACTACGTGTGGAGAACGTTGTGGGTAGGAGAGGGAAAGAACGAAATGAGTGAGGAGCGTTGTGACAGGGAACGGTATGGCGGGGAGCAGCCTGGTGACGAGCCATGTGATGGGGCGGAAAGTGGTATAGCGAGGAACGGCACAGCCGAGGCCGATGAGGGAAGCGGGGCGAGTGTACTGTGGAGAAGGCGGTTGGAACGTGGTTGGACGGAACGACGGGAGTGTAGAGAAGCAGGGAGAGCGGGGGTGCAGAGCGGACAGCCGGAGGCGTAGCGCGCGATGTGCAATCGATGCGGGGAACAAATGGAATGAGAGAGGATCGTTGTGGCGAGTGTGGCGAACGAGATGTTGCGGTGGGGTACGGTCTATGTGGCGGTATACAGGAGGGGCGGAACGTAGTTTGGAGGAAACGGTATGGCGAAGAACAGTGCAGACCAGAGTGGCGGTGAGCTCCGCGGGTCTGCGGTGCGACGGGCGCTTGGGCCGGTTGAACGGGACGACGCGAGGTACAGCGGAGGGGCTGCGGGCGAGAGATGCTGAAGACCCGTGGGGGGCGGGGGGCGTCGGGGAGGGCAGCGGGACGGCGCGAGCGGCCTGTATGCAAATAGGGGGAGGCTGTCCGGGCCGCGAGCCAGGCCGCGCCTTCCTCTCCCCCTCCCCCGCCGCCGCCGCGGGACTCCAAATTAATTTCTGGAATCGAGCGGCGGCCGCGCGACTTCGCCAGCGCCGCGCCGGGATAATTCCAAATTAATATCGTTACCGGCGTCGCGCGCGGGAGGGTGGCCGAGGGAGGCGGGGGTGATGACGGCCGGGGCGGGCGGCGGAAAAGTGAAGAGATGGGGGCTCTGCACGAGGGAAATTGTATTGGCGAATAATGAGTGGAAGTACTGGGAGTGTTTTTCTTGGTAAAAATGACGTTAAGGGACAGTAATGACACTCCCCAATGTTATAAGACAAATTATGAGATCGGTAGGAGGACATTAATTATGGGAAATTGTAAAAAGTGGTGTCAAAATAGCAAAAGTAAAAACGATAAAGCTAGAGGTTCTGCTCAAATATACTGCGCATCATAAAATTAGTCACCTTTTTTAACATCATAATCTCCCTCTTCTCTAAAACCCTTCATTGATTGTGGACTGATATACACAAATGCCACGGCCGAAATGACTTCTAGATCCCTGAAATGTTCTACTAGTAATGTGGCAATTCCGCACGTTTGTATGACTGGTATCATAATATCACTACCTCAAGCTCTGAACTAGCTCAATCATTTTGCAACATAGCGGATTATTGTTGACATTTATCTCCCCAAGCAACTGGGTATCATGTTAGAAGACCCAGGATAGACAAGTGCATTCTCGAGATCATGGAGACTATATTACGGGCTTCTCGGTTTCATGGAATGTGCGTTTTATGCATGATTTCCTAAAGGTAATAGTAGTGTGCAGTAATAACTTCACATTATTAGGAGAAATTAATAAGGTTTTGATGTAACTTGTGAATCTGTAAAATAGAAATCTTGTAATAAAATTGTTACTAAATAAATAAAAGACGTCCGTTATCAGAAGTTCTGCAGGAAAAGAACTTCGTTTTCCGACCAGACGCTGTAAGCTCTAAGAATGATTGCTACGCAATCGAAAATACCTTAAATTTAAAAATATATTTAATACCGGACAACAGTTTTTATTTATTCAATTATTAGAAGGTATCTATCTCACCAGCGATCTTATTAAAAATTGTTATTTTTGTTGTGGAGAAGAACTCATTTCTTACAAGAAGAAGCAATCGATGGGAAATCGGTGGCTTGTCTGTGACTCCCTGACGATTGAGGCATTACAATTTCTTCAAATACCAGAGACACCTGTAAACAAATACAACCACCGCCACTGCCCTGACCGTCCCTCTCCTTTTCCGGAATTCTCCCCGCGGCATCAAGGGGTCGACAGTGACCCACCCCGACCCCCACTCCCCACCCGATCGCCCCAGCGCTGCAAACGGCGGCGCCCTCCAACTTCCACGGCCACTTTCCGGGTAATTCCCAAATCGTCTCGCGTTAATCATCGTTATTTCGTTCCCCGCTCGAAGGGCGACGCCCCGGCGGCGGCCGCGCCGTTCGGATATTCAGCGGGATTAGGAGGTTAGGATTCAACTAAAAGGGCTCCGCGCGAACGAAATTAAGGAAACAAGGAAAGGGGCGCGGCGGATAACGCGGGCGAACAACGTGCTTATCGCGGGAGCCGCTGCCGAACCGTCGCCGCCCGGGAGCGAAGGTCGCATGCTAATGAGGGCCACGGCCGCCGCAGGGGCCGCACCGGCGGAGCTGACTTAGCGAGAGCCGCCTCGTCGTCGCGAAGTAGCTCCCGCCTTCCTTCTCAGTACTTCACAATGGCGATAATATAGGGAGGAATTAATTCAATAATAATAATAATAATAATAATAATAATAATAATAATCACGGCCGCCGCAGGGGCCGCACCCGGTCTGTATCATCTAATAAACCGGGCATTGTATGGCATGACAAGAAAAATAAAAAGGTGTAGCTGATTGATGTCGCAGTCCCGCTAGCTCACAACATCCCAAAGAAAAGAAGTGAAAAATTCTAAAATATCAACCTCTGGCAAATGAGATAAAGGAAATGTGGAGCGACGTGGAAATGGTGACGATTGTACCAATAATTCTAGGCGCCACTGGTGAAATTCCTAAGTTCCTACATGAATCCTAGCTGAACTGCAACTGAAGATGGAGTTATACATCCAGATGCAAAGATTGTCATACTGGCCACATGTAACATTTGAGAAAGTTTCTGAACATTGATGGTTGATCCAGTGCTGATTATGACAGTTGGAACGTGTATCTCTTGTTCATGGTAACCGAGATGCACGAGTGGAAACAAGTTAAATTGTGATGATGGTAATAATAATAATAATAATAATAATAATAATAATAATAATAATAATTCATCCTTCATTATCGTCTGAATGGCTGAGAACAGCTGGGCTTTTTGGCGAGACGGAAGGATTTGTACTGGCCATTCAAGATCAGGTAGTAGCTACTAATAACTACAGGCGATATATTATGAAAGAGAACTTCAGTGACAAGTGTCGCCTGTGTAAGAAGGCCACCGAATCTATCCAACATATCTGCAGTGGATGCTCTCAGTTGGCACAAACAGATTATTTACAACGTCATAATAATGTAGCCAAAATCATCCACCAAGCTCTTGCTAAAAGATCGGACCTGATAAAGGAAAGCCTGCCATACTACAAATATCTACCAGAACAAGTTTTGTCTAATGAGAGAACAAAACTTGGGCCCCCGGAGCTGATAAAGGAAAGCCTGCCATACTACAAGTATCTACTAGTCGTAGTTTTATAATATCTTGTGGGATACTCCCATTGTTACAGATAGAACAGTGGAAGTAAATAAGCCTGATATTGTCGTATTCGACAAAACTACTCGTAGGGCAATAATAATTGATATCGCAGTCCCACTGGATCATAATCTTCTGACAACTATCGCAGAAAAGAGGAGAAAATATCAGCTACTCTCAGTTGAGCTGAAAACTTGTACAAATTAATATAGGTATATATTGTACCCGTGGTTATTTCAACTAATGGGCTTGTGGCTGAAGATTGGAGGATTGTAAAAGAAAAACTCCATCTAAATGAGTGGCACCTCAGAACCATGCAGAAGGCCGTGTTGCTGGCAACCACCAACATTGTGCGCAAGGTTCTCTCCCTAAATCATTGAAGCGGAACCTGAGTGCACTGGAGCAAGAACTTCTCACCATCTGTCTCACCATATGTGTTGACGTTCTGTCCTTGAGTTATACTTGAAAACTCCGAAAGAGCGTGAAATTTTGAAATATGAAATAATGATAATAATAATTCATCCTTCATTATCGTCATTTCATCTTCCATCTCCCAGGACCAGGAACTTCTCATTCAAAAATTCTTATAGAATACAATAGACAAGGAAATGCATTTAATTTTTAATTATAATACTAAGTAAAAATTGCGTACGTTGAATGAACTGTTCCTGAATTAATGGATATAATTTATTAAAATTCGATCTAACTGCTGGAGTTTTGATTAACTTAATGCTGATTCACGAGTAAAAACTAACAGCAATGGTGCCACTTCGAACAGAGTTCTTAAATTAGTAAAAGCAGTGGGCCATCATATCTATCAAGAGAAATATTAAACTGTAGTAGCTAATATGAACTTGAAAGCTCACAAAGACGGTGCTAAAAACATTAAAGACCATGAAATTAATAACCTTTCTTAGCTCTACCGAATATTCGTTTCGCAAGCACAAGTATTACGCGTGGCCATGCGAGGCCAATGATCGCTCTAAATTTTGGTGAATCTTGAAATGGCTAATTTAAGCGCCTATGAAAATGGAACCCTTTTCAGCTACAATGGCATGTTTCACTGATGAAATACCACCACTTTCGAAGCACCCTGTAGGATCTGGCAGCGACGTGGCGCGCAATTACTTGTATTAGGCCGGCGCCGCGGGGGGCGCCTGCTGTGTATGACTGCGCCGGGCGGTGTATGTTACGACGCGCCACCAGCAACATTTCGAGCAGGCGGGAAGGGGCTCTACGCTTAATGACGCAATGAAAGAGCAGGCCAGAGAATAAACAGAGGTAGGAGGAGGAACGTACGCAGTTAGACTAACGACCGCCGTGGATATCCGTGAATAGCACAAGCGATGCCCGTAGATTCCTTGCTTAAAAGACTGTGTTCTCCTGAGATTGGAAAAACGACCACGTCAAAATCTTTTCATGTATACTATGAAGAATCAAGCAGCATTGGTTCTCATTACCGCACATGTTATTTTAGAATAATTAATATTCGTAATTTTCATATGATTCTTCAAACTCCGAGGTAATCAATTACGAAACCTCAAAGATGTTTTTTTTTATTCTTCCATTTTTCGTTATTCACTGTTCAACATGGAATCGTGTTATCTAGAGACAAATTCAGAAGAAGGGGTTCTCACTTCGAAATGCGGGCTTTCTGCCTAACACCTGACCTATTTACGAAACGAACTAAGGATTTCAACACCTCAAAAACTGATTGTGGAGTCACCAAGTACACTATTTTTGCGATCTGGAAATGTCGGAGTGGAGGAAAGAGGCGAAAGCGAAAACAGGATACTAGACACGTGAAGAAAAAATAATGCAGCGGAAAAAGTAATAGTACGACAATGCGTTATTGATTGATTGATTGATTTTTTCGTGTTTCCGGGTGCGTCAACTGCTTTGGTCATTAGTCCCGTTAGTGTAGTGCATATTTTTTCCTCGGGAGATGGCGGTGATCTTCCCCCGCTGGATGGCGAGATCCGGCGCCGACCTACCGTCGGCTAGTGGGGTTTCCCCCTAACCAAGACTCTTCCACCAACGGGGCACTGCCCCAGCCGGGACAAACTCTAAGCTCCCGACCAGTCTCACAATGTGTTATTGGAAGAGTTTATTTAAGAGAACGATGCACATGGCTGAACGACCGATGGGAGATGGAAGAAGAAACAAACGTGAAGCAGCAAAAAAGAAATAAGTTGCAGGCGCACGAACTCAGGCTGGGTGGCAGTCAGGGGCGGATGCAGAAAGTATTACAGAGGGGACTGCAATTTCAGTTCAGACCCCCATAAATATTTTTAAAATAATTTATTTTAAAATCTAAGCCTAAATAAATAACGCACGAGTATGCTGATTTGGAGGTGAAGAAATCTATAAGTGGTAATTATTTTCAACAAAGTGTAAAGTGACGAAACGTTGTGGCAAGTATCTTAGAGAGACGCAGGTGTCAGACCAGAGCCCTATAAATATTTTTGAAATAATTTATTTTGAATTGTCAGCTAGAAATTAATAAAGTACGAGTACACTGATAAAGGGAAAACTGTTTTGGAAGCGATGAGATCTAGTATATAAGTTAATTATTTGGAATAAACTGATTAAAACGACAAAAAAACTGTTGTGAATCTTTCATGGAGACAAAACCTTCATAAATATTTTTGAAATAAGTTATTTCGAATTGTCAGCTGGAAATTGATAAAGTACAAATACACTGATAAAGGGAATATTGTTTTTCAAGCGATCATATTCAGTATAGCATGTGTTAATTATTTTGAATAAATCGAGTAAAATGGGAATAAATTGAAGGTTTCTGAGGGGCCACGCCCCCTTCCCCAGAACCGCCACTGGCGCCTGTGCGGGTGGCGGGCCCGCGCCGCGCCTCCGCGCCCGCGTTGGAACACTTCCTTCTGTTTACGAGCAAATGCGCCTGCACTTCACTCCGACTTCACATTACTGCTGCGAGCTGCACACGGATTTTCGACGCGCCCTCGAGCAATATGTAGACGCGTAAATGAAGAACAATTTCAACAACCGGGAGTAAACTTCGCGCGAAAACCTCCAATGCGTCTATGAGTAAGTTCTTGGCTAACATGAGAACAGAAGCTTTATCGAAATTCAGACGTAATGTGCCATTTCTGCACGAGAAGTAATTAAAGTTGCAAATAATTTAAAATCCCAACCATAGGCTAGAGGCATACTTTTTGAAATAGAAATTTTCGGGGAGGACCCGTTAAAGGAATAGTTCTCCTACAGCAAAAATTTTTTCATTACCTCATTCATTATCATACAATACTGATTTTTGGTCCCGAAAGTGGCTGTATCTATTACAACAGTTTGGAATAATACTGTTCACTGACGTAATATCTTCACACCGTGAAATACACAGACGATTTACTGCCATGCCGCTGCAAATTAGAGTATAGACCGCAGAGCGGTCACAGAGCGATAGACGAGGTACACATGGCTACCCGCAAACCGCATTAAACAACCCATCCACATGGCCGCTATAATGAATTAATCACATCGTATTAATAAACTTTTTAAAAACGAGATGGCTTGTTAATTAGATTCCCGTTAGCCGTCGAACACGTGATGCGGGGACGTCCGTTTATTAATACTGCGCTCAAGGGCTTAAAAATGAAAGTACGGGGGCTATGGCCCACCGCAGCACGGAGGCTAATCCCCACCCCAAAAGCGCCATCACGTCGATGTCACGGCCCCTACTCCCCTCCAGCCCCGAACGAATGACGGGGCGAAACATTTTGCATCGACGTCTCCTTTCACGTTAGCCAAGCCATATTTTGATATACACCCCGTGGGACTTCGGTGTCAATGGTATTTGGAGTTCCGTGACGACTTCTTTCGTAATAAACGGTATTTGATGAATAAAAATTTTGAATAAAGTGAAATAAAATACGGATAGAGCAGTAGACAGCTAACATAATGATTAAATATTTAAATTTAAAAGAAACATTAATTTGACAAGCAATATTCTATTTCAAAAAGAAGATACGTTAAGAAAAAATGCATTCTAAATTGTAAGTTTCTTAAATAATTACCATTAATAAACAGATGAATTATAATTAATTAAAATAAAAATGAGTGATTTAGATTTCGTGATGTAAATAAAACTACCGAAATAAATCAAAACGAAAGAATTGTCACAACTTAAGGGGAAAACAATATTTATAGACAAAACGAATACGTAGGAACAGAATAAAGAGGTCATTTCATCTGTATTTCAGGCGTTTGGACATATTAAATAATAGAAACATCTGGATAGGTGCAACGAATTTTTCATTCAACATTTCTGAAAGTGTTTGTTTAGGATGCGGAGCAGGCCAGCAAATACATGTATCCTACAAGGCCCTCTCCAGGGCTTCGAGCGATTACGGAAATTAGGGCGTGGCTCTGCCGCTCCCCATAAATCGGGCAGCACACAAGGGCGGCCCACGCAGCCTTACCCCGGCAGGTGCCCGCCCGCGTGCATGGATCAGCGGAAGCTGCGCAAAGCCAGCGGCGATGGCACGAGTTAGACGGCGGCGCGCGGCGCCTCCTGCGTCATGGCCCCCTAGGCGCCGCCCCACGAGGATCTAGCGGCGCGCGTCGCGTTCGTCTCTTGCACGGCCGTGCCTCCCCACCACCACCCGACCCCGCTCGTCGGCTTACGAGAGATGTTTTGTTACTACCCTCTCAACAAATGTACGTCAAGGCTACTTTAGAACACACTTCTTTTGTTAACAATAATAAATGCGCTTCTTGCGCTTAATAACGGGTTAATGTGTTTATATGTTGCGAAAGTACCTCTTTATCACCTGCGAATGGTCAATAATTTGCTAATGACACTCTGCGTGGCGGTTCCAGAAACAATTTAATATCACGAAATCGAACACTAAAATTTTATTTTGCATGTTACTGAAACAAATACAAAGAAATCAAATCAAACAATACACACGACAATTGGTACAGAAATCCCGTATCTACTAGAGGAAGATATTTTGTTCCGTCGCCTGATAATAATTATTTAACACAAATCGGTTTGTGGTTATAAGAACCAATTTTGCCTAAAAATGAAGGTATTTTCTTTATATTTGTGGTCACGGTAGGTCTTGTGTTATTGGCATATATATGACCACAGTACGGGCATAAATAAATTAACGACCAAGGTGTCGACCGAAATATACCGTGTATGATGTACCAGTTTTCGGTTATTTTGGAGCACTATTTGCAAAAAAACACAACAAAACTGAAATCACTTCTATACAAACCTCTGTAATTTTAAGTAAAATTAATGTAGAAAATTGCTTCAAATACCTGCTTCCTAAGAATCGCCGCTTATAGAACCGCAGTAAGCGAATAGTACAGAAACACTCTTCCAAACTTCCAGCTATCAGCATTTCTTATGAAAGTTTAACAATAGAAATAGAACGTTCTAAATATCTTTTCACTCTCTATTTCTCGCCAGAAATCATCGCTTAAGTTATTCCATCAATCGCCATGTTTTCCTCAGTCGGCGTTCTCCGTCTTTCAGTCATCTTGCATCCTCCCACTGCCGCCACGCCGCGCGCTGAGCCGCAGCTTTGTGCTGGGCGAACCCGGCCCCTCCCACCCGCCACAGAGAAAACACGGCTTCGCCCCAGGCCTTTGATCTCGCCTGTCGCTCCCTCGCGATTCGCCCTAGTTACGCACGTGCTCCGTCGGCGCGCCACCGTCTCAAAGCGCACGACGCGGCTGGGCGCGGCGCAAGACGCAGGTGAGGGCCGGAGCGGCTCGAACGCGAATCGATACTGTTCCTGACTGATCGACTCGCCGAGAAGAAAGCGAACAACGCGACTTTCTTTTTGATTTCCATGCCAGCTCTGTTAGCGAGGCAATCAAATACACAAAGCAGAACAGCGACACGGGGTAGCAGACACTGAAATACTGACACTGAAACTGAACATATGCGTTTCACAGCAAATAAAAAGCCAATGTTGTACATTAACCGTTAGCATTTATACATCAATATGAATCATCATAAAACAAAAACACTTTTATTCCTAGTTTTAAAACACGCTGTTTTTAGTGAGTTATTCATTACTTAAGGAGAGATAGAGAGAAAATTAATTCACAATTGCAATACACTGATCGTTTCATGGTGCTCTAAAGCACGTTCAGTAGCTCTGTTTTGTTTTAAAACTATGATGTACAAATTAACAAATAATATTTCCATTTTCTGTCCTCTTCATACAAGTCGATGGATCATCTACATAAATACGAATTATTAGGAAAGGAAATAACCCTTTAATACGTAAACAGCAATTTCATTTACATTACTCTCCAGCCTTTACTCGAAAAAATACGCGCAGGGAAAGTACAGGATTTTAGCCACTGCAAATACTCAACAAACAAATTAAAATTTGGGCGTGCTCATGAATATTTTCAGGCCTGGAGTTGTAGTTGATTAATAACGAATGGTGCTCCCTGGCATATTCTCTACAATATGGCATTCTCGAAAAACAAGTAAAATAAACGTTGGAGTTTGGCGTGAAAGGAAACACAACTCCGAACTGCATCTATTCCAGATCCAACTGTGTATGCAGAGTTTTATTCTGCCACGCTACATAACTTTCCTATAATCCACATCATGATTCCCTAAAAGCGACTCTTAGAATCCTAGAGCGATCCAGTTTCCACGAATTATATATACTTTGCTGGTGTTTAGAGCCCGCAGATGAAATGGTCGATAACTCGAAACAAGTTCCAACTGCGGAACATTATCCAGAGGTCGTTTACTTTCGAAGAGAATGAACCAAGTTAGACAAGAGATGACACGGTCGTCGTAACGAATACATACCCCGAAGCACGATATTGTACACGAGGAATGGTCGAGAAATTCCGAAGCTGATACTACTAGGAATTTATAATATGATTGTGCTAATTTTAACAATTGTTTGTTTTTAAAAAGATTATAAAAACTAGTTTTAAATAAAAGGTTTCTAATCGTGGAACTTTGAAACGTAGTGGAGGAGTGAAGTGTTCATGTAGCTAGAAGAGTGTCCAGTTTCACATCAAGTCACTATTTAACAAACAGGTACCACTGTCATTGTCTGAAAAGACGTGTGAATTTTGTTCATCGAAATCAATTTTAGGCTGTTCATAACGTTATATCAAGAAAATTATAAAAATATTGCAAGATAAGTCATAGAACTTCATTAGTTTGGGCCAGAGTTGTGCAAGTTGAGCTAGGCGCTCCGAATGCTGAACAAAGCGATGGGATCTTAGATTGCAACTGCGGGAAAGAAGCAGAGAACACTTCTCCGACGACCCACCCTCGCTCCGGCGCGATGCTTCCAGCGCCCGTCGCGACAACTATCCGGCGGCCGTTACGCCGGCGAGTCAACAGAGAAGTTGCGCGAAACGAGCGCCCTCCCTCCGCGGCGAGATAACGCCGGGCGGTGCCGGACGGAGGGGGGGGGGGGCGGGCGGCGGGGGCGGCGAGCGGCGGCGACGGTGGCGGGGGGGGGGGGGGGGGGGCGGCGGCGACGGACAGCGGCTACGGGCGACGCGTAGCGACGGCGGGTGGCGGCGGGCGGCGGGGGGCGGCAGCGGGAGGCGCTGGTAAGACGGGGATGGGGCGGAACCGGAAGTTGGTGGCGGGACCGCGAAGCGCGTGCAATCCCGTTTCCCGACGCGGCGACGTGCCTTCCGCCCACAGACCCATTTGAGCCAAAGAGGTGCGCAAGTCTCATTGCACTTCACCGAAGGTCGGGATCATGTTCTCACGTGTGTAGATGAAAAACTTCGATCAAGTGCTCTACAAGACCTACCAAGGATGCATTTAACTCCCCTGTGCCACACAATTTCAACCCACTCTTAACATAGATGAAGTTCTTATCAGAGTCCTCGTGCTTCGTCGGTACTCGATGCTTCGTTACGCTGACATAAATAATTCAAGATACTGGTTCTTCGAGCACTTTCCGTTCTTGCAATATTTCATATCGGTGTATGGAAATTTGAGTGTAAATGAGTTTGTGTAAATTTGAATTGATATTGGACGAAATACATCAAACTGAGATTAGGATCTTTAACGAATGTCACATGGACTGTCACAACACTTGTAACTCCAACCTTCGTTATTTACGTGCACGATAATAGGGCGCTAATTTTCGAGAAATTGTTTCATACACTTCAAGGAATACGAGATTCTCTCAACATCATCCTGATATACAACAGTCGAACCCACTTCTGTCCCCTATAGCTCAAATTTATACAGGCAGGAGAGAGGTCCTTCGCAAAGCATTTCAGTGAAGAACGGTGAAGCACCTGAAAGCTCCCGCATTGTCCTAACTGAGCCTAATGACGCTCCGCGCGAGGTGCCGCCTCCCTGCTACCACCGCCGCCTCCGCCGCCGCCGCGTGCGCGCGCTCGCTCGCGCGGCAACTTTTCTCGTTACGCCGCAGGCCCGCGCTCTGGCAGGGGCGGGGGCAATCAGCGAGGCAGGTGCAGATAGCGCCGCGCCGCCCGCCGCCGCGCCCGTGTGCACCCCCTCCCACGCCCGGCGTCGGTGTCGTCGCTGGGATAACGAATGGAGAGCTGGCGTCGCGAGGTATCGCCGACCGCCATCGCCTCGGGCGATAAAATATCGCCCCAAATGGAACGTAATTGTATTCCGCACAAGCGCCGCCGCATCAGGGACGATATTTGAAGAGAAAGCGACGAGTGAACTTTTCAGCCGACCTATGGCTATTGGTTTTTTTTATACGTAGACAAAAAATAAATAAATAAAAGGAAGAAAGGAAAATTGGGGACACAGAGGGAGTTTGATCAAAAAGAGGTTCTCTAAGCGCATTTAAAGTTTTTGATGGATATTATTTATTCAGCAATTCTGCCATGTCGCTTGAGGGGGTAAAACGGAGGGAAGAGCGTTTGGAGTGGCTCCAGAAACGTCTGACGGCTGCTGGGAGGGACGCGGCCAGTCCGCCAGCGCCGCCCTGCCAGCATGCAGATGTCTGCGCTGCACTTAGGTCGGTCGTCAGAGAAAGGAAGTACAAATCAAGATGGTTCCATGAATACGGTTGCCGGACACTCCACGCCACTAATGTCAGACAGGAAGAGTTCTAAGCCATTCCCAGCGCTAACACGGCCTCTGCCATTGACTATATATCTCCAAATGATTTTCTGTGACTGCAGTGACTGTCATCCAAATTCCCGTAGTTCTGACGGCGGCTCTCAGCTCACCGCGCCAGGTTACGTTGTAAGATTTTTGTCACCTTCTTAGGTCTGACACACAATTGAATGAAATGTATTTCAGCCCAGGATTTCAGTGAATGATTATCTAAACATCGGCAATATACCCTACGACGAGGCACCGTCACGACGAGAGCTGACCGCTCACTACACCTTTCTGCATACAGCACCAAAAGGTTAAAGAAAAACGATGTTTTTTGTAGAAGGTTGAAAAATATTGACAGAAAATACAAACAGCATCCAACGATCAAATATAGAACGAGAAAGAAACCGAATGAAAAAGTACAAAAAAATCAGATTGTAGTCGTTTCTTTTCGATAAAACAGACAGATTAAATAAAAGAAGAAAAACGTACAAAAAAATTCCACAACAGAAAAACCTAAAACAAATAAGGAAAAAAAGATACGCAAGACAAAACAATCAAACGCAGTTTACGAAAGCGCGAGTCCAAGGTAGCCACTCATTTCCTGAGACAAATTTTCCTGTCTTTTCCCAGTTTACAAGAGCACTTTTTAAACGCTTCACTGGTAATATTTGTAGAATATTTCACACTATTTAAAGAAAATATTAAAGTAATATGGAAACTAATTTGTCAGCTCTCAATTAAAAAATACAAACTAATTCTGTACTGTCGGAGTTCTGATTTGGTTTTGTTGACGTTCTTATGAAAAGAAATAAAAGAGGTCATCTTCGTCAACATATATAACATGTTGACGAAACTGACCTCTTTTATTTCTTCTAATTCGATACTATTTTTTAGGAATAATACCTAGTTTTATAACCATCCTTAACTGTCCTTGACTTCTAACGATCCATCCACCAATCCCTTGATCTTCTACTGAGTTTTCCAAAGCAATGAAATACCCTGCTTTTTCCCGGTTTTCCACAAAGTGGTCACCCTGAGTCGGTGCGCGTGCACTCGCCCTAGGATCAAGGCGAACGCCACTCCGCGCTCCGCTCCACAGCAAACACGAGGCGGCACGGGGCGGGGCGGCGACGCAGGCGGCGACGCGGGTACCGAAACCGGGATGCGGGCGCCGGAGAGCCCGGCGGGGGTGGGGGCAGGAAAGGCGCAGAGACGGGGGCGGGGACGAGAGCGGGGCGCATTCAATTTTCCCCCGGCTCCTGCGCTTCCCGCCAAGCAGGCATTTGTATTCGCGCCGGCCGTCCCTCGCAGCCCCCCCCCTCCCCCCCCCCCGCCCCCCCCCCCTTCCCCCCCCCTTTTTTGTTCACCGCTCCCCCATGTGCGTTTGCCTTTTCCTACAGCTCGTACGGTCCGAAACAAAACGCTCACACCCAACTTCATCTTAACGTATGCCTTCACCATCTGCCTACCGCCTGCGTCATTTCCATCACCAGCACCAGGCTCCGGCACGTGCCTCCTATCTAAAATCCCTGCGACGCCGTAGCCTTCCCCAAGCGAGTTAACTGATTTTTAACATGTAACTACTTGTCGCGCGGGCCGGCTACTCTCTTTGCATACGAAGCGCGTCTAGATTACCCCCCGGAAAACTCGCCGAGGATTCCATGCATGCTCGCCCCGCAGATATAGCCCTCATGTCCAGGATGGACGTGCTCGCACGGCCGCCACAAAAACGCCAGCCGACCCGCCGATATGATTTGTTGTTTACTCAACGCGAAAGTACTGCAATTTAAACGCAGGCCGACGGGGCAATGTATATCCGGCCCCAAAGTCGGGTTATTATAGAGGTACAGTCCCGTCTGAAACCGCGTTTGCTATTTACACGCGGGGAAAATGTTTCATTTCGGCCGGCAGAAGTGTTCATCCGGCCGCTACTTCCGCTTGCTACGCAACGCGGCGCCGTCTTCGTCCGGACGGGCGAGCGGACGAGCGAGCAGGCGGATAGGCGTCTCGTCTCGTCCCGTCTCGTCCCGCCCCGCTCGTCCGGGCGGCTCCCGCTCTCCGCCAAAGCCAAACACAAAGCGGCGCCGAGTTTTTGGCAAAGTTCCGACATTATCCCGCTCTTGATTCAGGAGGGAACTTTTTAAGCCGGGCGCGGCAGCGGGGGCGGGGGGGAGGCGGTTTCTGCGTGGTGCGGCGGCGATGGCGGTGGCGTCGGCGTCGGAAGGTCACAGAGGCATCAAAGGTCACTGGAAGGCCTCACGCAACACACATTTCTGTAGCCCAGACGGTGTCCGCAGACGGAGGTACACACCGGGAGCGGTAGCTCAGTGCATCAACTGATGTCACTGCAGCGCCTCTGATCGGGAGGTCCTAGGTTACACTCCCTACGGCGGCAGGATTTTCGACACTAGCTTTTCAACGAAGTCGAATTCAGTCGCTGTCTGGAGCAGAATTCTAGCGGCCGGCTGCTCCGATCGGTAGTTTTCCGTGGTTTCTCCGATCAACACCAGGTAGATGCCGAAGCAGTACCCTAACAAACGGGCCACGGACCGCGCGCGATCTGTCCTTCCTCTTCCTTGTCCTATCCCCTCCCCGTACACACACACTTACACTAACATGCACTAAATTACCATATATTCCGGGAGATCGGTCGGGAGCTTAGAGCTTGTCCCGGCTGGGGCGGTGCCCCGCTGGTGGGAGAGTCCTGGTTATGGGAAAACCCCACTAGCCGACGGTAGGTCGGCGCCGTATTTCGCCATCCAGCGAGGGAAGACCACCGCCATCTCCCGCGAAACAAAACATGCCCTACACTAACTGCACTAATGACCAAAGCAGTTGACGCGCCCGGAAAAACGAAACAATCAATGAATCAATCAAACGGAGATACACAGAGAGATGGTGTTACAAAGAGAGGCAACTATTACCGCCTTAGAATAACGCTGGAAAAGGCTCAAAATCGCCGAGTTATTTTGTTGAAACGACTGGAAATATAATAAATTGAATCAATTTTCCATTTAAACATTCAAATATGGACATACTCGTTTGTAAACATCGAAGTACGAGATAATTAACGAGTATGAATGGAGCACTTTAGTAAAAATTGTATACATCTTTTCTTACTTTGATTTTTGAGCAAAATATGGAAGTCTAAATTCCAAATAACTTCAATAACTTTGACCTTAAATAACTCTGACAGCAAATCAGATATACTTACACTAGTTACTCAATATATCGATGAGAATATAAATTAAAAGTAACTGTAAATAACATATTTCATGTCAATTCTGAAATTAATGCATATTAAATATTCTTATAAAGCAACACATCAAATCATGTTATTCCATCGCACTTCAAGCAGTATATTATTGAGTTAGCTAGTATTTTGGATAAACAGAAACACATCACGTACATATCGATTTACGATGACATGGAATGAATTTAATTATTTCTGATGCATCCATCATTTAGGATTTATTAACCAATCAACCTGCCCCGATTGAATGGCATAAAATGTGATGGCGTGGAAAACAAAAGTTGAGAATTCACGGGGAGTATTGTTGGTGCATTTTTTTATTAAATTCCACGGGAATACCCCAAGGAAACAAGAAACATGATATTCGCTATGGAATCAAATTTAGTTTCTGAAATGCAAACTCACTAAACCGACGCAGTAAGGGCTCCAGTGCGACGCTCCCCACACAAAATCCACTTACGCCAGTTACACGACCCGCTGATGAATCCCGCACCCGTTACACTTCTACCCATCCATAACGGCCGTCTAATCAGATCGCGTTCCGCCACCAACCATCTTGACAAAATGGCGGTGACCGCGCTGCGCGAGTGCACCAAGGGGGAAAGTAATCTCGTCCTGGCAAACGATGAGTGATCCCGCGCCACACCCGGTGTGGCGGGCTGCACACAACGCCCACGCAAATGCGTACGGCGGCGGCGCACGCAATTACGGCGTAATTTCCGCTGCGTGTTATTTACGCAGACACGCAGATAGCGCTCTCTGTCGCGACGCGAGGCGGCGTGCAGATCGCTGGAGGGCGAGGAAAACGGAAAACAAGAAAGACAAATGACGCTAGAAAAAAGTGAAACACGCCGGACGACAAATGTGAAGCACTAATATCTGCTCGGCGGCCATTCCGCTGCTCCTGTTCGAACTCGCACACTTCGAGCAATGCAAATGAAGCACAGACATACATTTATAATATTATCCTGAGCAGCAGATTGCTAGCAATGAAACTCCCACCAGAGTTACCACAATGAAGGCATGGGTAGAGATAAATGTTATGCGTACGTGTCAAAATGATCTTCCTCTGGGTAAAAACGTATCTTTCTTGATTACCTTAAAAACTTATGGACAGACTAAAGTCAATGATAGCGATTGTCAGACTAATTTAATTGTGCAGCATTCACACGCCTACTGCAAACAAGGCGAGCCGCATGGCAGATCATTACTGAAGATGTTTCCAAGCACTGCTTATTATTAACGACGCCGTGGTCTTAACCGTCTACTGAGAGAGGAGTTCAGACGATGACCTCCAAGTTCTGTTTGTTTAATCTCTGTTACCGAAAAAGTAATGATTACGTGTTTTTTTTAAATTTTGAGACGTTTGAAATTGCAAAACTCAGTGCTTCTATACCTATGAAATATAAATAATGCAGCTATGTAATCATTCTCTCTACGAACCCGACAAATTCAACACATTAGATATATTCTCTTCACAAATAATATCCCCGCCATTCGCACATCTTGAACCCAAAACTTACGCGTTACCCCTTCACGATACGACAAACACTCGGCAATACAATCCACAAAAGTATACCCGAACACACGGACTCGAGCTTGATTGCTTTATTATTCACCGCATGAATCCCTGAAGACGGTAATTGGAAATTACATACAATAAACAATACCATATAAACATTGTGAAACATTCAAAACTCGTATATACATTAAAGCAAACGGTTCCGCTCTGAAATTTCCCATACGCATGTCCTATTGGAGCTCAATGCGGAAGAGGTAGACGTTAGACATATCTTCTCAACAAACAGTATCCTGGCTACACGCCTACAACGAATGCAAATAACTCGCAACAACCCAAAAAGAATAACAGTGATTACGACAATCACCCGGATTTAGAGCCAGCAAAGAATACCGCCCACGAACACGAAGTGGATCTTACAGAAGCGAACGGCCTTTCTTGGGAGGGGTGTTGGGCACAGCGGTGGCGGGCTCTGGCGGGCAGCGGCCGCAACGGGCGCGAGTGCCGCCGCCGCCGGTGGCAACTGCAGTTTAAAATGGAAATTTTACTGCGCGCCCGGGCGGGCGGGGGCGGCGCGGCATGGTACGGGCGCCGTTCCGGGGCCGCGTTCTAGAACAATCCAGTGGCGTATTTATGGGCGAGAGGCCTCCCGCGCCTCATCGGCGCCGCGCGCGCTGCCTGGCGGCGGCGCGCCGACTGCCCTCGCTGGCGCACGGCGCGAGGGGGTTAAGGAAGAGCTTGAAGCTACCGTTAGAAAACCCGAAACCGCGGGGGGCAAGCCGCCTACAGATTTAATTTGGACGTTCCTGCAATTTTCGCGGTTGTTACTTTCCGCTCCTTTTTATTCTCATAAAAAATTTGTAAATCCAATGCGAACAAGTAAAATGCAATTGAAGTAACATTTGCTCTCCTTTCTGGGTCTTAAAGCTCACTCAATTGCAGTGATAATCGCATTCTGCTGCAGATGAAGAATGATTTATGGCGTTTTAAGCTGCAATTAGCCGAATTGTTTGATTGATTATTTTCTGATTTCAAAAGCGTCAACTGCTAATAAAATTAATCCCATAAGTGTGGTGCACGTTTTTCCCTATGGAGGATCATGGATTTCCCTGACAGATGGTGAGATCTGACCCCGACATACACGTCAGATACTGGGGTTATTTTCAACCAGTTATCCCACTACCGTGACACCGCCCCAGCCGGGACAGACTGCAAGCTCCAGTCTAATCTCCCGACATGTGTTGTAGTGTGGGGCATGTAAATATTACAGTGTAAATAAGGGGGTGACGATAGGTCAAGGAAGAGGAAGGAAATAGAGGAGGAAGCGCTTCGGCATTTGCCTGGTGTTGATCGGAGAAACCACGGAAACCAGCTACCCCCAAGAATTCTCCACCATACAGCGGCTGAACTCGACCTACCTGTCCAGCTCGAGTCGGAAAATCCTGCAACCGTCAGGACTCGAACCTCAGCACCTCCCTGTCAGAGGCACAGCAGTGACTTCAATTGATATCTCTACGCCGGTTTCTGTGCACCCAGCAACTACCCTCTCTCTCTTACCGCCGACGCCTTCTGCACCTCGCTGTTCCACCCACGCACCGACCCTTTCCACGTCGGTGGCCGTCTCGCGCCGGCAGCCCCGCCCCCCTGTGCCCCGGCCGCCGCCACCTCGTCGCATATGCAGCGGCGCGGCGCCGACGCCGACGCCCGAAAGAACCGCCCCGACGCCCGCGCCCGCGCGCACGCTCCGCGTAGAGGGCGCCGCGTCTGCTGGGAGTGCGGGGCGTGTTGTAGAAATGTTGCGCCGCAAGTTATGCGCGACGCAAATAGAAGCGCGCGACAGCGCCGTGCAGACGAATGCAAGATTTTCTCGGTGCGGCGAGAGACGCAGACGCGGAGCTCGGTGCGAGTATGTAGGTCACTGGAGTTTCCTTCGCGCACGGTATGCTTTATGTTGTGTACATATTGATCGTTGTCCCCGTTGCTACGAACATCGGTTGTAAAACTAATAAACAGTAACGTACATCAAAATTTCAAATGAAACCCCTTGTAAGTTATAGCAAATATGGTTTAAGCTAATCTAATCCAAAGGTAATATTATTCAAAACGGAGGATACAATTTAAATACTTGTAATTACTGCAATTTAAAGCAAATCAGACCGGGACCAGTAGCTCACTGCATCAACTGATGTCACTGCAGCGTCTCTGACCGGGAGGTCCTAGGTTCGAGTCCTGACAGCGGCAGGATTTTCAACTCTAGCTTTTCAGCTAGGTCGAATTCACGACTCTAGCTTTTCAGCTAGGAGGAGAATTCTAGCGGCCGGCTGCTCTGATCGGTGGTTTTCCGTGGTTTCTCCGATCAACACCAGGCGAATGCCGGAGCAGTACCCTACCAAATGGGCCACGAACCGCTCGCCATCTTTCCTTCCTCTTCTTTATCCTCTCGCCTTACGCACACGCACTTACACTAACATGCACTACACTACCACATATTCTGGGAGACCGGTCGGGGGCTTAGACCTTGTCCCAGGGGCGGTGTCCCGCTGGTGGGAGAGTCCTGGTTAGGGGGAAAACCCGCTAGCCAACGGTAGGTCGGTGCCGGATCTCGCCATCCAGCGGGGGAAGATCACAGGCATCAACCGATGAAAAACATGCACTACACTTACGGGACTAATGACCTAAGTTGTTGACGCACCCGGAATCACTAATCAACCAACCAACCAACCAACTAAAGCAAATCAGCCTTGGTTAGTGAAAACAAATTGTAATGGAACATAATCCGTCACTTTTGTATTTTCTGGTCTCTAATATTCACAACAATTTTATATTTAAATCCATTAAACAAAAAAAACATTGATGAAAATTTTAACATTTATGGCACTATTAATTCTGCTGGATTTGATGCAGTCAAAGCTGTCTCGTGTCCTGAAAATTTAAGCACGCGTAACCTTTATTCACACTACATTGTTATTTATGCGTCATTGTTTAATAAGTGTCATGGGGTGCGCAAGCAAATTCAACTTCTCATATATAACCAGGCATTTAAATGGTTCACGAACGTAAGCCGAAAACAAACCGCAGACCAAATAAAAACAAAAGTTAAATGAAAAAATCCTTGAAAACTCTCGAAAAAACCCATCTCGATCTGGTTATTATAATAATAATGACTTTATTTATGTGTCGAGACTCGGGCCATCAGGCCCGCTCTTCCGCCTAACCACGCAATGGTTATTCGTCCAGTTTTCCTGATCCATTGAGCAAATGCTGAGATGACCCCTTGTTTTGCTTCTGGACATCAATGTAACTTCATTAGCTGTGCACGTCTTCTAGAATTCATGGGAAATACAGTCATTCAAATAATCGTTTCCCTGTTGTTGCGGCAGGAAGTATTATTCCTTGTTAAAATTAAAGACTTAATGTAGGGTCACAATTTTGAAAATGTGCAGAGAATTCACTTCTCCCCATAGCACGTCACACGCAGTTTTAACTATTTTTTGACGTAAAATAAATCAATCATCCTTCCTCATTCAAAAACTGGACACGTGAAAAGATGGTGGACCACTCATACTTTTCGAATAAAAAGCTTCAGATTATTATTATTATTATTATTATTATTATTATTATTATTATTTATTATTATTGTTGTTGTTGTTTTTGTTGTAATCTGCTGTACCATATTCATTTTTAATATTTGAGGTACGTGTATTTTCGTCGATGTACACGGGGAGGGGGCGCGTATCCCCAGCGCGTCTTGGCTCCGCGCTGGGATCGCGTCCATTGAGCGCATTGTGGGCGCGCGCTCATCCCGGGCGTCTGCGCCGCTCAATGCAGCGCGCGGCGGCGCCCGACCCAAGAAGCCCCGCGCGGCCACGGGACGCGCAGGCGGCGCCCCAAAGCCGCGCGCCAGCCGATGGATCTCGGGGCTCGAGCCCCGGCCCCCCGCCTCCGCCGCCCACAGCCTCGGCGCCGGCAGGCCATTTGCGGTCTCCGAGCGGATACGTTAAGGGAGGAATTTACCTCAGACAAAGGTCACATTGAGGCGGTAACAAAGACGTATAACCCCGCGGCTCCGGAGGGGAGAATCGAAACGACGACGGCGCTGGCGGAGGCGGAGGGAGGAGAAGTGGCGACGGTGACGGGGTCAGGAATGATGGAGAGGGTCGGGTCGATGGGGGAGAAGCGCGAGGGGCGGCGACGCGGAACGGAAACGTCGAGGGAGCAGCGACGGCGGTAGCGGAAACGACGACTTCGCAAATGGTGATGGAAGATACGGTTTATTACGGGGCAGGAAGGGCCGTTTGACAATGGTGCCAGAGCCATGATGAGTAGATGGTTCGGGAATGGAAGAAACGTTAACACAAAAGCGAAGAAGAAAGAGTTTGGATCGAAGGGGAACAATGAGGAGAACGCCCACGAAAAGAATTGAAGCAGAAAGGCGTCAACAGGTCGTGAAGCGACCGAGTGAAAATTTGACTGACAACTGAGTTCAGAAGACGTCACAAGAATATCTCCGAGCGACCTCAGCCGGGCGATGAAATTAAAGAAGGCGCGGCGGCAACGCAATGAACGCAGGAAACAACTCGGCGACGGCAGCCTGCGCATTACACGCGAACCTGCACCCGCGGGCGAGTCGAGGCCAGGGCGGCGCCCGCTACCTGCAGCTGCACCTGCCGCTTTGCTCCACCAGGCAGCGGGCCCGCTCGTCGCTCGCGGCCCCCCCCGCCGGGCGCCCCTCGCTTTTTCACGTCCGCACCTCCCCTCCCCCACCCCGCCTGCGCGCCGCGCTGCTTGTTCTTGACGGGACCGTGCAGGCACTCCTCCGGCAAGGTGTCGGACCAACGCACCTCGCGCAGAACAATTACAATTCCTTTTTTCCCTTTTCCGTTTGACGCACAAAACGACCGCAGAATGCTTTTTCATACTTCCGCAGGCCGTGTGATGTTGAATCTTACAACTACCAACAGGCTGGTCCACATCCTGGGTCAAAGTCCGCATTAATTTCGAGCGTAAAATGTCAGTAAAAGCATGCAGCAGTGTAACAAATGGAAAACCGAGTTATTTCAGATATGCATCGACATTCGCGTGTAAAAAAAATGGGGTAAAAGCTGCTGTTAGAAAAGCCCAAAACGTGACTCGAATAATAATTACGTATAATGTCACATTGTATAATTATATAATGTCGCATTATTGACTGTACTCATGACGAACAGTTTCAAGTCGTTTACTCTAAAAAAAGTGCATGCCAACGGAATATGAAGTCATAAAAAAAGCTCCTATGTACTCGAAAGAAGGGAAAGTGTTTCATACCAAATATTTCCCTTGCATTTCCTATTACCTAAAATTAAATTATCGGTCAACAAATTATGTTAGCGATAATTATCAGCAATTTGTGAAATTAACAATAATGTTACCAAGATTAACACTAAATAATCAGGAAAGTGAATGTCCACATATATCTAATTATTTTGTGTTAGAATAGTAGTTCAGTGTTAGAATTGTTTAGTGTAGACATACACATCCCATAAGCTTTCGACACTGCACATACGATCGCGCGTATCCTGTCGAACCCAAAGGCAGCCAGCGCGCACCCTCTGGCTGTGTCTCTCCGCGTCGAAAGCAGCGCTCCCCGGGCGCGGCGGCCGGCTTTGTAACGGAGCTCGCGCTCGCTTGCAGCGGCAGCTATGTTGTTGCCCGCGCTCTGGGTCTCGCGTTACGCGCCGACCGCCCATGATAACACGCGCCCGTCGGGCTCCTCTGTCGCGCCCCGCGCCGGCCCCCTTCTTCCGCGCCGCCCCGCGCCGCCCCCGCCGCCCGCGCCGCCCGCGCCGCCCCGCGCCGCCCCGCGCCGCCCCGCGCCGCCCGCGCCGCCCGCGCCGCCCCGCGCCGCCCGCGCCCGCCCGCCCCGCGCCGCCCGCGCCGCCACGCGCCTCCCGCCCCACCCGCGTCGCCCCGCGCCGCCCCGGGCGCCCAACGCACACCACACCTCGCCGCCTCGCAGCGTCCCGCGTCCCTCCCCGCGCCACGCCCCGCTCCGCGCCCCGCGGCGCGCCCCGCCCGGCGCCCAGCCATCGCGTCGCTCCACAAGAAGAATGACCGTCGCGCTGCCCCGGTCTCCCGCGCTGCGCTTTACGGCCAACAGGGGAGGAAGCGGCGGCGACAGCAGGGTCGGTGGCCATTCTTGCGGTGTCGGACAGAGTGGCAGTGGCGGAGGTAAGGGGTTAGCAGCGGAGACGGTGATGCCCGTGGATCTGGCAGTGGAGACGGAAGCGGCAGCTGCCATGCTGGCGGTGCAGCTGGAGTTAAATGTGGACGGTTACAGGAATGACGGTGGAAGTGAAACAGACGGGGACAAACCCAGACGTAGCAACGAAGTCCAGTGCGGTGACGATATGGATGAAACGACCAAAGGTTGGTGACACTTCGGAATGGCTGAAGGGGGAAAGAGCCAGACGCGGGGGGGCGGGGCCGGAGCGGGAGAGCGGCGGCGGAGGCGGGTGGGGGGGCCGGGAGGGGCGGGCGACGGGCGAGGACGCCTCCGGGCGTCGGGGGACCTCAGCGTCGCGTCGGCGCGACCGCCCCGGCCGCTCCACGCGGTCGTAACACGCGCTCGGTCGCCTCGGCCCAGGCCACGTCACTCAGCGGCACGAGGGAAGCAAAGCGACACACCACGGCTCAAGGGCAAACATGTTTACCTCATGCAGCAAAAAAACATTTCGCACAATATTCAACAGAGACTTTTTTTTTCCTACAAATTAGCGCACCCGTTTTTATTTTTGTAATACAAAAATTTCACATAAAAGAATACATTTTGCAGTAAATTTCTCACAACTTTATTTGTAGTTGTATGTGCTTTGTAAACAATAAACAAATAAAGGGAAAGTGATTCTGTCATCACAAAGTAAGTAAAGGTTAATACTGAAACTCTTCACTTGAAGAAGCAATACCAAAACGGAATTAAAAAAGTAAAAAACATTTCCGGAAACACGTATATTTTAAAAAATACACGATGTTACTGATGCAAAACAATTCTCTAAGCAAACACACTGCATGGCTTATACATTACCGTAGAACAAAAAAAAAAAAATCCTCGAAGAATAAATATCAATCGTAATATTGCGAATCGGTATGCGACGGAAACCAAACATTACCCAGGAAATTGAATCCGATGTATGCACAATACCAACAGGCATTACATAGTAAACGACGACAATATTTCATCCAACAAAGGGTTCCGCAGCTAAAAAGCGCCCTGACGCATCCTCCCGCAGCGTGGAACCCGTCCCCTTCCCGTTTCCCATCGAATGTTCGCGAGCCGTCGCTTTCCAATCAGATTAATTAATCTTCCCGTCGCGGTCGCTGCCATCTTGTTTCGTCGCGCGGGAAATCGATAACCGAGCGGGCGGTTGGATATTAATTATGAAAATGCGCCGCGAGCTGATTATTGCGAGGCAAGGCGCGTGTCGCGGCGAGGGGGGCGTGACGCGCTACGCCGCCTCGCTGGTCGCCGCATGCGACGCGGGACGCGCCACGGAATAAATCAGAGCCTGCGTTACATTGTTCGTCAGAGGCGCCCGAAACAACAGGGGAGGAGCAGCTGGGGGAAATTGCACCAGGCCAAACGTAATTGGCACCGCGAGTTTTTAATTCGAAATTTAAATGTTTTCATGGAAATAATTGATTTTAAAACCATTTTGAGAATATTTCTATAGATTGTTTGAGTTTGCTTATTGTTTTTGAAAATTTTTATTCTAAGTTAATATTGTTATTAATTATAATTAAATTCAACAAGAGGTACTATGTTAATTTTTTGTATTAATTATTAATAATCCTAATTTTAAATATTATATAGTTAATATCATAGATGTACATTATATATTGTTTTTTATCCTCATAATGAAGGGCAATGTTCTTCGGAATGTTGATTTATGCAATGTGTAAAAGGTGATAACAATTTTAATAAAAGTGGCCACTCATGACTTAGCAAGTTTCATTCATTTCTGCCTCAACATCAATATAAAATCAAACACTTCGCATTGCTCTTGTTGAATACATAGCGGGATAGGAATTAATATGAAGTATTTCCAAAGCCTTGTGGCCAAAGTATGAACTATCCAACAACGAATACCAACCCACTACATTAAGTTCATACTATTCTTTCTTACTTTTGTTCTCGGTAAACCTGTCCAAGTTCGTTACTTTTTGTCTTGCTCCTTCAACAGGATACTATATCTTTTGGCACTGGTATCTACTTCGCACGCGTTTCCCTAATGAAAAAAAAAATGTATTAACTACTAAGTGTCCAATATGAAAGATTCAGTGATTCTTTTTTTCTCGCTCAGAAAAGGGACCAGCCTATTAATTCATGTTCTTAGCAAACTTTCTTTAAATATGTTTCTCCTGATCCTTGAATAATAAAGCATGAGAACTTGCTCCGTTCCATATATCTATGTATGTATGGAACATTTATTTTTGCATACTAAAAACTGTACATAGACAAAAAATGAAAAGACAATATTAAAAAAACTTCAGGAAAAGAAATTGCATAGTTTATGGAGGGCAGCAAATTAAAAAAATAATTGACCCATTTTGAGTTTAACGCACAAAAAACTAAAGAGAGAGAAAGGAAATCAAGAACAGTACAGGTTTAAGAAAGAAAAAAGTACGACTTCGAGTTTCTTGCATAATGTATCATTCCCTCATTCTTTTAGCAAAGTGAATAAGAGAACAGGAAATTGCTGAAAGCAATTCCTTTATGCAAACACGGGAATACGTATGGAATCTTACCCTTACTCTAAAAGGCTCTTAAAAGACAAAGCTTCATTTCGCAATTTAATATTTAATTCGATGCGATCGATACACGGAGCACATTGGTGCAAAAACACCACTTCCTCAAGAGCAAGGTAGCGAATCGGCTACCCGATTCCGTGGAAGCTTTAGCACATGCGACAGGAAAGTGCAAAGAGGAAATTTTAATAATGTTTGAAAGAAATTTCCGTGTCCCACTAAAATTAGAAACATAGTTCCAGATATTTTTTACAAGCTACACTAATAGCTTTTTCTACTTCCAAGTTTGACATCCGACTCGTCGTTCCAAAATCCCTCTTATGAGTATATATCTACTGGTAATACATACGGAAAATCGTAAGGGAAGGTCAATAAACTATACAGAACTGTAATCGAGATCAAGATCAGCATGACTTATCTTCTGGTAACTGAACAACTTATCTACTGGTAATGTGACGTTAGCACACGAATAGTAATCACAGAAGTCGTCTTCAGCACCTTTTTTTTATTTACCAAACCCGTAGCTTTCGACTGCTTAGCTATCATCGGTAGATCTGCAGTGGCTAGCCATAAAAGGTGTTAAACATCTAAATACTAACTCTGTACGCAATGAACAATTACCTTACTACTTTACTATTAAAATGCGGGAACGTTTGCAGGGAGTTATTTTGTTGCGACTAAAACAAAAGATTGCGACTGCATATTTACAGATACTATTCCAGGAGAGATACGCGTTCTTACATTGCCGTCAGGCGCGCGCGGACATTCAGGCACAGCTGTCTTCCCCACGCGTTGCCAAATTCGCGTCGGCCCGCAACAGGAAATTAAAAGCGCGGGCCGAGCGGCCACGAGCGTTCACGGCGCATGCCGAGGGGGGCGTGCCCTCGTGGGTGGGGACGTGATCGGCACGCCGATACGCGCGCTGGCAGAGATACGGCGGCAAAAAGCCTCTGATTGATTGATTTGATTGATTTTTTGTGTTTCCGGGCGCGTCAACTGCTTTGGTCATTAGTCCCGTTAGTGTAGTGCATGTTTTTATCGGGAGAAGGCGGTGATCTTCCCCGCTGGATGGTGAGATCCGGCGTCGACCTACCGTCGGCTAGTGGGGTTCCCCTAACCAGGACTCTCCCACCAGCGGGGCACCGCCCCAGCCGGGACAAGCTCTAAGCTCCCGACCGGTCTCCCGGAATATGTGGTAGTGTAGTGCATGTTAGTGTAAGTGTGTGTGTAAGGGGAGAGGATAGGACAAGGAAGAGGAAGGACAGATCGCGCGCGGTCCGTGGCCCGTTTGATAGGGTACTGCTCCGGCATTCGCCTGGTGTAGATCGGATAAACCACAGAAAACTACCGATCAGAGCAGCCGGTCGCTAAAATTCTCCTCCAGACAGCGACTGAATTCGACCTAGCTGAAAAGCTAGTGCCGAAAATCCTGCCGCCGTCAGGAGTCGTACCTAGGACCTCCCGGTCAGAGGCGCTGCAGTGACATCAGTTGATGCACTAACCTACCGCTCCCGGTCCGAAAGCCTCTGACACGCATGGATTAGGTAGGCCGGAAGTCAATAGGCCAATGTCGCCTCGTACTGTACATGTCGCTGTCGTCAGTCAGACTGGACAGATAATATAACAACTCGATAAAACTGTTTATATTTTAATAATTGTCATTAATTGTCAATAATTGTCTTGTCGGTCGATATAGTACTTGTACAGGTAAATTGCACTACAATATAAGTGCTTCCATCAAGATAACGGTTCAATCTTGAATTCTGTAGGATCCATAAAAATTTCGAGATTAAATAAAAACAAAACAAAACAATGGATGATGGAAACCGAAACGGTCACCGAAAAATTTGGTGGATCCTGCCAAGAAATAATTTTGAGTTCTCTTAAAGCTTTGAAAGCTTGTCATAATACATTTTAAACAGAACATATCACGTCCCATTGTCTGTGAGGCAAGTCAAGAAAAGTTTGAAAGAAATGTTTCCTGGAGGCACTAATTGTGTGATAGGCGGTATGGAGAATTTCGCCAACTGTAATTACTGATTTCCAAAGAAAACAAAAAAATAATGCTCCATAAAATGTATGTAATGGAACGTAAAGAGGTCAGAATAATTCCTAGAAGCAATATAAATCCAATAATGGATAAAAAATGAGGCTCTTTCGACATCAAGAAATCGCATTATCAAAATTAACACAACCAATTTTCCCTAACTTTTTAATAACCGATGTTTAAACAGTTTTGTATCGATGAATTTTTAGCAGACAATTATAGGGAAAATTGCGCACACAAATGAGGTCATTCAGAATGAAAAGAACATTTGAATACTAAATCACACAATTCACTGCATATGTAGTAATTATTCATAGAGGACGTTCATCTATCACTGAATATTTAACATGTTCGAAATTATTCTCTAGACCTCATTTACTCTTATGAAAAAAACTGTACTCACGTGTAGTGAACGTATGGAGATAGTCTCAGGATTCTCACTTACCTAAAAAAGAAAAAAATGTATTCATAATTCTCTTAAAGTGATTGATTTAAAAATATAAAAAACACAGAAAAATACTAATTAAAAGACTTTTTTACACTAAAATATCAAAGCAGTAACACAACACTATCAAGTATAACATTCACGTAAAAAATCTATAGGAACAAATTAAATGCTGCAAGGCTTTAACATAAAACTCATTTGATCATATATACAGTAAATATTCACAGATTTGGGTCTCCATGATATTTAAGATATATTTACGTGACACAGGTGCTTTTAAAGCAAAGTGAATGAAAAATCTGCAAGTGCAGAGTACGTTTTCTAAAGTCACTCCACAGTGCACGCCACGGAAGCGTCTCGCAAGACCCACGAACATTCGGGCAGAACACATCAGCGCGTCTTGTTCGCCGGTCCCCGTAAAAACCGCCCCTTCGCCTCGTCTTAATCTTCCCCAGAGGCGAATTTGCTGGCGAATTCTTCACACTCTCCCCGGTGCGGTTCTGCTTATCTCGGCGTCGGGTCTATGCCAGCAAGTCCATGAATTTTTCATAGAAACATTACCATAACCCTACTAGCCTCGGGAGCATTTATAACCTTTATTTTGCGGGAGATACATGGGCAATAGTGCGGAATTACGGGCGATACAAATCGGGAGAATCTTCCGTTGCCATACGAAACCAGCCGGAACGGAAAAGGAACCGGGCGCCGGGCAGGAAGGAGAAGCAGGAGGAGGTGTAGGAGGAGAGCGAGAGGAAAATGAAGAGCTTTTCGACACGTTCCGCGCGCCATAATCCCCGCGTTGCAAGGCGGAGAAAATTAAAAAATCCGAAACGCAAGGCGCGCACTCGCCGCCGGGGCGGGGGGGGGGAGGGGAGGGCCGGGCAACCTCGCCTCATTTCCATGTAACGCAACACGCCGGTTAATGGGGCAAGATGGCCGCCCGGAGACAAAAATCCGGCCGCGCGCCGCCGCCGCCTCCGGGGAAAGGCGCCGACAAGGCACCGGGGCGCGAGACGGTGTTGGCGGATGACGCGGTGCCATCGTATATTTGCGTGTGTTCTCTTCATCTAGGTGGCAATCTTGAAGATGAGAAATAACAACCGTCTTTCTGACGACGGTGTATACACTAGCACAGAGGCTTTGTATTTTATCAAGTAGGGATGATGTCAGATTGGTGTGTTGTTTTCTGAATTCTGTTTGTTGTTACATGTATTATATTGAATCGTGGAATGTTTAGTTACAATTTCTTTCACAAATTGTACCGAATTGCAAAGGAAGTCAAAGGTGTCCTTGAGCAGAGTAAAAGTAAGATAAAGTCGATGCCACAAGGAATGGGGAAGGAAGATCTCGTACTAAAGTAATATTTTGGCGAAGACAGAACGACGGTGCTTCACACAACAAGCGAAAATGAAATCGGGAATACTCCGAAGAAAATGAAAAGAGAGGGTGATAAAGTTCGAAAGAATAAGAATTTGAAACTGAAGGCTGAAGAAGATGTAAACTTAAGGCGTGACGACAATAATGTAGTCTCTGTTGTATGAATTTTAGACGTGTCAATCTCACACACACAGGTAAAATTGAATTGGTTTAACAAAATCCTCAACAACTCAATACAACACTGAGAATAGACTATGAATAAACTCAAACTGCAAGTAACAAAGAATGAGGTGAAAGTACGAAACAGGACTAGCAATGGAGCAAGTAATGAAACGATATTATAGCACAATTATTGTTAAGTAAAATAGCAAGCGAAAAAGCGAGAAAAAAAAGATCCTAAAAACTGAAAACTGAAGAAGGAATTCACAGCAGTGAGAAAACTCTGAGCGCAAGAGAACTGCGGTGTATCCAAGCAGCCCGACTCACCGACTGGAAGAACACAAGCCCCGACTGAAACAACAAAAAACAATCCAACACCCATCGCGCGAGCAGAGAACGCCACAAAAAGAAACCACAACCCTCGGGGAGGCCACAATACCCTCCACCCCTGTCTCCTCCCAACCCCATCTTTCTCCGACTGCCTTCCACCCCCCCCGTACCCACGCTTACGACCTTGCGACCGCGCCCGTCTTGGATAGCGGCGGTCGTTTGAATTACAATTTTTTAACGCCGCCGGCCCCGCCTCCGCTCCGACGGGCTGCCCGCTTTTATAAACGCTGCCGACGTTTAGCAGCACCCGCCGCGGCGAGTCGCCCGGTCGCCGGGTAAGAGTGCCAGGGAACGCCGAGACAGCGTCGCCTCATAGCATCCGCCACGCGGCCAGGGAATTTTATGATAATAAAGGCGTGGATTTATGGCAGCGAGGGGTAATGAAAACATGTAAATGCTCTCGTATATTCCCGGCACGATTGCTCGCGTACATGCGCCACGCCAGCGTGTTGCGAAGAGACGCCCGGAACGCGTCGCCAACGCGACTTCACCGGCCACGACGGCACCGTCATGGTGCTGACGCTCTCCCAGAGCGTTCCTGCTCGCGCAAAGGGTGTTGGATTGTTTTTTGTTGCTTCTGTCGGGGCTGGTGTTCTTCCAGTCGGTGAGTCGGGCTGCTTGGATACACCGCAGTTCTCTTGCGCTCAAAGTTTTCTCACTGCTGTGAATTCCTTCTTCAGTTTTCAGCTTTTAGGTTCTTCTTTCTCGCTTTTTCGCTTGCTATTTTACTCAACAATAATTGTGCTATATTTGTGTCTTAGTTAGTTAATGCCTTATTTTACGTGGGGAGACTCGGGCCATAAGGCCCGCTCTCCCGTCTAACCACACAAATTTCGCTACGTCCTTTCACCATCTAGGGAGAAAGGAGCTATTATCTTCGGTGACGAAACAGGCGGGACTCAATTTTGCTCAGAGGCTTCTTTTAGACTTGAGGATCTTTTACATGCAGTAACTCTACTACATGGGACTGCCGGCTTTACTTCCACTCCGAAGGAAGGCGTACGAAGAATGTCCACGGCTTCAATCGGGTTTGAACCCGCAAACTCGGGTAGAACAGTATGTTTGATTTATTAAGCGCAAACTTCTAACCATTATACACTCAACATATCTCTCAAAAATGGAATAATTTGCACGGTTGCAATTGTGTTTTGCTGGTAGCACGTTATCCCGACAGATTCTATTATTACAGAACTGCTTTTCGTCATAAACCAGCGTGATATCAGTTTTTGCGACACGCAATAAAACGTATTGCCTCATTCAGAGAGACGTTTTCAAATTCCAAATTACAATAACCAATCTAACTAGCAGGATGCAATTGGTCCAGAATGAGGTGTAGGTAAATTGAAATGAACAGCGTAAGTACAAAAATCATTTATTTGCGCCAGTTTGTATTGTGTTACATAGTGTAAACAAAAAGTTTGTTTTTGCATCGAATGAACAGTTTAGTTTGTTAGCGAAAAGAAATATTGACACGGAATATAATATTACATCGTTTCGAATTCCCACATGTTATTAGGATAATACCCCATTAATAAACAAAACATTATAATTAGGGAAATCACATGAATCATATTTAATATGTTTTTTCGATTATTACAATTAACTTCGATACAACAGTGGACAACAACACATTCTTGCAAAGATAGGTATTGAATTTTTCTTTCTTTCTTTCTGTGTTCTCACAAAATCCATCATTATACTTTCAATTTGTAGTATCACTTCATCCATGAAGACTACTAAAATTTCACCATTATTTCCTTGGGTTATTGATCTTATTTCCTGATCAGAATTTTTCTTCCTCCCGAACACTATCACAAATTTAAAAACGCGAGTACTACATAACTTCCAGGACAAAAAACCGGAACAATTTGATCAATGAAACACAAATTTTCAAAAGGTGACATCCACTGCAATTAATTATACAATGCAGAAGCGAATCAACATTCTACAGCTAAACTCAAGTCAGTCGTCACTACACATTTGACGCTGCTCTCCCGGGGGATACCCTTGTGTCTCTCCATGTATCAGGATCTAACAGAACGCAGAGAAACCCGGATGGTCGCAGCAAACAGACGTTTTGCCACCCGGCGCATCAAAGGCGCTCGCTCAGTTCGAGGAAGCGACGGCGCAGCTGGACGTTGTTACATGGCGCGGACATACCTGCTTTGTTTAGCCGATACGCTATACGCTCTTCCCATCCTCAGTGATACATGAGCCACTCCGAACTGACCGTGGGTGACCATTGTATTTACAGAGAAGTTCCACACACCAGTCCAGCACAGATGCATGACGTAAACATGCGTATAAGGCGGTGCATTCAGACTCGAGGCAACAACTGATGCATAAACAGGCCACGGGCCGCACGAGATGCATCCGTCCTCATTCTTGACCTCTCTCATTCTCTTACACACACACACGCGCGCGCGCACACACATACTTTCTCTTACATGCACTAGGTTACCACACACACACACCAGAAGGGAGCGTACGAGTTTATTCCGGCTGAAGCGGTGTTCCGCTATCGGGGAGATACCCGAAGCATGTAACTCAGCAAGCACTCATGTAGGTCGGCGCTGTCTCTCACATTTTTTGTGCGGGTGGAACATCACCACATTACTGTCTGAGGTGCGAGGTCGCCGAAACCATTTTGATATTTATTGTTATAGTAAATTCACGTAAACTTAAAAAAAATTCTAACTCGCGGAACAGTGCTTGATATCTGAGGAAACCACCGTAACTAAACCTATTCTTTAAAACCGTCCGCAAGGACCGCCAACAACGAAGCGATAACACAGGCCAAGCAAGTTTCCTCCAAGTTGATTGGTTGATTTTTTCGTGTTTCCGGGCACGTCAACTGCTTTGGTCATTAGTCCCGTGAGTGTAGTGCATGTTTTTTTCGGGAGATAGCGGTGATCTTCCCCGCTGAATGGCGAGATCCGTCACCGACCTATCATCGGCTAGTGGGGTTCTCCATAACCAGGACTCTCCCACCAGCGGGGCACCGCCCAGCCGGACAAACTCTAAGCTCCCGACCGGTCTCCCGGAATATGTGGTAGTGTAGTGCATGTTAGTGTAAGTGTGTGTGTAAAGGGAGAGGATAGGACAAGGAAGAGGAAGGACAGATCGCGCGCGGTCCGTGGCCCGTTTGATAGGGTACTGCTCCGGCATTCGCCTGGTGTTATCGGAGAAACCACGGAAAACTACCGATCAGAGCAGCCAGAATTCTCCTCCAGACAGCGAGCTGAATTCGACCTAGCTGAAAAGCTAGTGTCGAAAATCCAGCCGCCGTGGGGAGTGGGAACCTAGGACCTCCCGGACAGAGGCGCTGCAGTGACATCAGTTGATGCACTGAGCTACCGCTCCCGGTTCCTCCAAGTTGCGGGTGGCAGCCGTCGCCCTCAGCGGGTATTGTTGACACAAGGGGCCGGCGCTGCTTCGCACGCACGTGCGTCGCGCCCGCAGCGTGTCACGGCACGCGTGACCGACCGCCTGATATTGAGCTGCGTCGCGGCACTCGGTCGCTCGCCCGTGTTCCCTAGGCGCCGGCCTCCGTCTTCCGGTGCCTCGTCATCTCGAGTCGTGCGGGCCCCACTCGGCCACATCCTCATTCCGGGGCTCCCTCATTCAGGCAGGCGTCCGCCGGGAGTCGGCTCCTATCTCCGGCGGGGAAAATGAGGCGGACGGCGAGCGGGTGATCGCCCGGGAAAAGGGCGCAAGGTCACGAAGGCGCAGATAAGGGCTGGTTCAAGAAGGACATGTACTGGGGGGAAGAGTGACGGCGATGGATAATTAAGTTGCAGATGAAGGTCATTGCATGGGCACGAGTCGACGACGAAGGTAATAGAGTCGAGAGGTTACGCAACCAGCCGGTGAAGGTGAAAGGACCAAAATTCCATTGAGGAGTACGACGTCAATATACGAAAATGAGAAAGGAAGTCCATACAGGCGACCGAGGCAAAGATGGTAGTGATCAGCTCGTAGCTTTGGAATGGGATTGGTGAAGTTCGTTCTGCGGGAGACACGAAGCACACGGGCGCGTGCAGCGAGCCAGCAACCGCTGGTATTAGATAATGGGGCGACGCGGGGCGGAGAGGTGAGGAGGGCGGGGCGGAGGTCACCGGAGCGGAGGTTCCAAAGGTAAGTGCCGGGTCGCCGAGGGCCGCCGCGCGGCGTCGATGCGATAAGCCGCGGCGCGTGCCCACGCCGCGGGCGACGCTCCGCCCTGCCCCTCCCCCTCCCCGCTCCGCGACGCGCAGCACTTCGCTAAGTGCCGCCGGGGCGCAAGTTCGCAACTGCCGCTGCGAGCCCACCCCGGCCGACGGCACCGGGCAGTGAGGTAGGGTGCGGCGCGGGGCCGGAGGTCGGCGGGTGGGGCGGGGAGTGCAAGGTGGCATACGGAGGGGAACGTTGCGAGGGCGCGGGGAGAGAACTTTGGGTGAGGAAGTGTGTAACGGAGCGGACTTGGGATGTGTGGGATTGGTTTGGTTTCGTTTGATTTGTTCGTGTTTCCGGGCGCGTCAACTGCTTACGTCATTAGTCCCGTTAGTTTAGTGCATGTTTTTCTCTTTCGGGAGATCTTCCCCCGCTGGATCCGGCGCCGACCTACCGTCGGCTAGTGGGGTTTCCCCCTAACCAGTACTCTCCCACCAGCAGGGCACCGCCCCAGTCGGGACAAGCTCTAAGCTCCCGACCGGTCTCCCGGAATATGTGGTAGTGTAGTGCATGTTAGTGTAAGTGTGTGTGTAAGGGGAGAGGAAAGAACAAGGAAGAGGGAGGAAAGATCGCATGCGAACCGTGGCCCGTTTGATAGGTTACTGCTCCGGCATTCGCCTGGTGTTGATCGGAGAAACCACGGAAAACTATCGATCAGAGCAGCAGGCCGCTAGAATTCTCCTCCAGACAGCGACTGAATTCGGCCTAGCTGAAAAGCTAATGTCGAAAATCCTGCCGCCGCCAGAACTCGAACCCAGGACCTCCCGGTCAGAGGCGCTGCAGTAACATCAGTTGATGCACTGAGCTACTGCTTCCGGTGGGATGTGTGGGATATGGGGTAGGCAGGGCATGGCGAAGCGGCGTAGAGAGGGACGGTGTTGGGCAAAACAGATAGTGGCGGGAAAGCATGGAGCGGGGCGTGGCGTGGCACCAAGCGGATTTGGGGGATGAGTAGGACTGGACTGAAAGGGGGGTTGTGGACGGTGGAAAGGACGAAAGCGCGCGGATAAAGCTGGAACAGTTGGGGTACGCGCGGAATCAGGCGCAGTAAGGCCGAAATAAAACGGGCCGAGCTTGGTGGGTTGGGTGGGGTAAGGTGGGCAACGACGAATGGGAGGGTACAAAGGGCTACCTCCTACTCTGCGATAACCAGTTTTTATGTCACCTGACTTCTTCCCATTCCGTACAATAAGCTTACAGGAGTGTGGTTAAAGCTCTCTTACCACTTCGTGACAAGCCATACGAAATAACAAATCAAAATTGAACGAAGGTCTGAGACGTTTTACATGTGATTCTGATTTTTCTAAATGTGTTATTCTAATTTTGTTAATCTCAACTTGATATTCAATTTAAAAAAGAACTAAAAAGGAAAATTGAATTAAAGAAATTCCGAAACATGTTAATATTCCGCAAAGCAAGGGTAAAAAGAATGTGATTAAATAAGAGAAAAATCGGAAATTAAAATTCTGAGCAGCTCAAAGCTTTTTCGAGAAAAAGGGAAGAAGCAAATGTTATTGATACTCAGATCCCACGCCGCTTCACTTCCCTCGCCATTCAATATGGGTAAGAAATACGGCACAGTTCTACTTTCATCAGGATCCAAGGAAATTGCTTCGTCTCTTCTTTCTTGAAAACTGCGCAAGATCCTGAGCAACGAAAAAGTTACCCATTTCAAATGCGATAATTTTCTAATGAGACAAAAAATAAATGGCATTAGTCGCTTTCAATATTCAATGTGGTATTCCAACATTAAGGAGCACGTCCGAATTAGAACATGAAACTAATTTGAATAATTTAGTAAGTCGAAATTTAGTTTTAAACATTGGTTTATTTGCATCAAATTGTAAATCTACATCTCAAACATGGCATGCCACTGATTACCAATTTGTTTATAACCACGTCTGAATATTCATGTCTTTTGAAAACAGATGTCTGCCAGTCAAAAAACCATAGTCCATCGTGTTCAACAAGCTCTTCGTAACATAACGCTCATCGAAAGGGGGCGAGGAAACCTATCGCAGCGCTCACAACATCGCCCGACTTTGCGGCCGTCTCAGGCTACCCCAGGCAGTAGACAAGACACAGCGGCAGCGGCTACCCCGCCTCAGGCGCGGCCTATCCCATTAAGGCGCCACCGCAACGCCGGTGCTCGACACGACCTCCCGCTGCCCCGCCCCGCCCAGGCCCACGTCCCGGCCCGGCCACACCGTTCTATCCGTCCCTTTCCCTGTTCACGCCGGCGCCGCGCGCGCCACTACATTCGCTTGTTCAGACGCCGCGCGTCGTGTTTACTCTCGTTATAAGTTACGAGTTCATTACAGTTTCGCGGCTCGGCCGGCGACGGATACGGCGGTAGCAGCGGCGGCGGAGGAGATAGCGATGGCGTTGGCGATGGCAGTGGCTGGGGCAGAGGTGGCGGCGGTAACAGCGGTGGCTAAGGCGGCCGCGGTGGTGGCGGTGGAGAGTGGAGATGGCGGGGCTGGGGCGATGGCAGTGGCGGCGGCGCCCCGGCAACAGCGGTGGCTAAGGCGGCGGCGGTGGTGGCGGTGGCGATGGCGTTGGCGATGGCAGTGGCGTTGGAGATGGCGGTGGCGGGGGCAGAGGCGGCGGCGGGCGGCAACGCGGTGGCAAGGCGGCGGCGGGGTGGGGTGGGAGGGGTAAGGCGGCGGCGGGGTGGCGGTGGAGATGGCGGGGCAGGAGCGATGACAGTGGTGTTGGAGATGGCAGTGGCGGCGGCGCCGCCGGCAACAGCGGTGGCTAAGGCGGCGGCGGTGGTGGCGGTGGAGATGGCGGGGCAGGAGCGATGACGTGGTGTTGGAGATGGCAGTGGCGGCGGCGCCGCCGGCAACAGCGGTGGCTAAGGCGGCGGCGGTGGTTGCGGTGGAGATGGCGGGGCTGGGGCGGTGGCAGTGGCGGTGGAGATGGCAGTGGCGGCGGCGGCAACAGCGGTGGCTAAGGCGGCGGCGGTGGTGGCGGTGGAGATGGCGGGGGCAGGAGCGATGACAGTGGTGTTGGAGATGGCAGTGGCGGCGGCGCCGCCGGCAACAGCGGTGGCTAAGGCGGCGGCGGGGGTGGCGGTGGAGATGGCGGGGGCGGGGCGATGGCAGTGGCGTTGGAGACGGCAGTGGCGGCGGCGGCGCCGGCAACAGCGGTGGCTAAGGCGCGGCGGTGGTGGCGGTGGAGATGGCGGGGGCAGGAGCGATGACAGTGGTGTTGGAGATGGCAGTGGGCGGCGCCGCCGGCAACAGCGGTGGCTAAGGCGTCGGCGGTGGTGGCGGTGGAGATGGCGGGGCAGGAGCGATGACAGTGGTGTTGGAGATGGCAGTGGCGGCGCGCGCCGGCAACAGCGGTGGCTAAGGCGGCGGCGGTGGTTGCGGTGGAGATGGCGGGGGCAGGAGCGATGACAGTGGTGTTGGAGATGGCAGTGGCGGCGGCGCCGCCGGCAACAGCGGTGGCTAAGGCGGCGGCGGTGGTGGCGGTGGAGATGGCGGGGCAGGAGCGATGACAGTGGTGTTGGAGATGGCAGTGGCGGCGGCGCCGCCGGCAACAGCGGTGGCTAAGGCGGTGGCGGTGGTTGCGGTGGAGATGGCGGGGGCTGGGGCGATGGCAGTGGTGTTGGAGATGGCAGTGGCGGCGGCGGCGCTGGCAACAGCGGTGGCTAAGGCGGCGGCGGTGGTGGCGGTGGGATGGCGGGGCGGGGGTGGCAGTGGCGTTGGAGATGGCAGAGGCGGGGGCGGCAACAGCGGTGGCTAAGGCGGCGTGGTGGAGACGGTGGAGGGGATGGCAGTGGCGAGGGCGGCAACGGCTGTGGCTACGGCGATAGCGGTGGGTGGAGGTGTCGTCGGCGCCGCGTGCAAGTCTTTCCGCGACTTAATCACGGGTCGCCAACTTTCGTAATATTTCCTCGCGCGCACACGCGGCCCGGCGCGGCGACTGATCCCTTTGAAAGGAGCGAGAGCGCCACAAGGCGTCACGGCGGACAGGACAGGACACGCCCCTCAACGACCGCACGGCCCAACCGCAATATTTGCGTGCGAAAACGCACGTCTTTATGAAGTTGACGAACAAGCCTCTCAACTCCTGAGAACTCTCCTCAAGCACAAAATACGTTACGAAATTACGTACCTGAAACGATTGTGTCTATTTTATACACGTGTTAGATTTCGTAAGTTCTAATCGTCTTAATTATAAAAAGGGTAATATGCAGATTTGAGTAATAGATATCTGCTGGATAGATTCGTATGATCAAGGTGTCATTCTGAAAACTGATAATTTAATTTAAGATGACAATTAGTTTTTGTGTCTTTCCCGTCGTAATAAAAAGTTCTTCTTCTTTTTCTCCTTCAGGTATATAGGCATTTCCTGTTACGCCTCCGTTCCCGTCTGGTCATCTTCTTCGGGCGACCAGGATTTCTTCGTCCTTGTGGGCGGTATTTTAGAATTATTTTCGGCAGACTTTCGTTTCGCATCCTTTCAATGTGCTGCATCCAAGAATTTCGATAGTAATTAACTTTCTCTTGTAGTTTACACACATCAAGTTCTTTACGAATTTCTAAATTCCTTTTCTTGTCCATCAGCTTATAACCAGCTACTTATCTCAGAAATTTCATTTCAGCACTTTGTAGTCTTGTGCTATCTTTTTTGGTCTTTGTCCAATTTTCACTTCCATATAAACAAGTTGGGATACTTATACATTATAGAATTTAATCAAGGTTTCCTTTCCTTACTAAATTCCTCCAAAACCATAGCCGGACTCACCATATGACAACAAATACGCGAGAAAACGGTAAAGAATATGGATTAGCGGAACGACTAATACAAAGTTACTTATCAATAATGATGAGTAATGAAGATACAATGTGGTCCGCAAAAGTGATTTGCCAATGGGTTGCTTTCTACCAACAACGAACTGGCGGCTCCGCGAAGAAGTCTGAAGCTAGTAAAATTGTAGTCCCAGCGAACTCTTCTGGCTTCGCGGAGAACTATATTGGCATTTCTATTCCTTTCCAGAAATAATGAATCATTCATGAAAAAAGAAGTAAATTTATAATGTAATGATCAACAAGATTTGATTTACTTGTATTGAGCTTTGTGCGAATGATTCGTCATCATTCAAAGAAAACTGCTTGTAATGTTGACGAACCAAATGACACGATTTTCCAGTACAGAATCCAAGAGCATCTGAACTACATTAAAACAACAGTGATTTGCACTCAACGTGATCGTGTTTTCGGATGCGCCGAGATCAATTTAAAAGGAGACATTCTAATTGATTTTCACCAACTTTGAAACGCATTGTATTACATACATGCAAAACAATCAAACGAACAGAATAAAAGAATATAATGGATGTCTAATGCTGGCTGGCTCTAGGAGAATCCGGCCAGCGAAGCAGCACTGCGTTGAGGCGGACAACATCCCTTGGAGAGCCGTGTCCACCGCAGGCGGCGACGCAAAAAGCGCCCATTTGCCACAAGATTCGCCACGAGGCCCTTTGGGGGGGGGTGAATACGACCGCTAGGGGATCTACAGAAGGGCCCTGGACACAGCCCAAAGGGAGGCAAAGGGATCTGGTGGACGCATGTCCCAAACGCAGGCAACAGAAGTAAAGAAGCTGGCAGCGAGGAAAACGACTTGTAACACGACAAAATGCAATGGGGGTCAGACGACATAAAATTAGCACTGACGGTGATTTGCCAATACATATTATCTAAAACAAATAGTTGTGACAAGAGATTAATAACCTACCGTAGCTGCCACGGTGAAATAGGAAAAAAGCAAGACCAGTAACTTAAAAGAAGAGTTATTTAATTAGTTATAAGAAAAAAAGATAGAATAATAGCAAGTAGCTACAAGTCTATTAAACGATAGGGAAACGTCTGAGTAGATTTTTAAAATGTTGGACGATAAAGAACTTAAGAAGCACAAAAATCGTAATTCTAATCAAGACAACAATGTAATAAAAACATTCATAAACTTAACAATGTAAAAAAATTTTCTGATTATCCGACATACGAAGAGAATCCACCAATTGACATTTTATTCAATAAAAAATACAACACAAATTATCGCTGTTATAGAAATTGTTGCGGCTACGGGGTTGCTTGCGAGATGAATGAGGGAAACGCAGAAAGAAAAGGCGAATGAGGGGGCGCGGAGCTGCGGCAAGATGCGACCGACGGCGTGGGCGGCCAGGGGCAGCACGAGGCTCCACGGGCCAGTAAACAGCCAGCGCCCGGTAGCGCGCACCGCCTCTGCGCTCACGGCCCCCGAAGGGCCCCTCGGCCGTTTCTTCATCCGCTTAACGTTTCACTTAAGGATTCTGCTTGACAATCTGTTTTCTGTTAGGTGCCGGGGGCCTTCTCTTAATGGAGAGCGCGCGGACGCGGTAAGTGGGGCGAGGGGGGCGGGGTTCTCCGGCCGCCAGCGGCCCGAAGCGCCGCGCCGCTCCCGCCAGCCGCAAAAAGCGCGAATACTTACGCACGAGGAAGACGGCGGGCGGATGGGCGGGGGGGGGCGGGGGGGGAGGGAATCGCTCCTCCGCGGTCATTACCGCCCCCGCCCGGCCCGGGCGAGCCGCCTCCGCCACCGCCGCGCGCGAGGGCCCCAAGTCGGTTTTTGCGCCGCGCGGTTGGCAGCGCCGCCGGGGCTTCCCCTTCCCAGCGCGGCCTCGCGCCAAGTCCGAGTAATTAAACGCGGGCGTCGGCCGCAGCCGCGGCGGGCGGCGGTGGCTGCGCGGTCAGCCCCTCGCGTCCCCGGCCCCACCCCCGCCCCCGCGGCTGCGGTTCTCGAGGGAGAGGCCGTAAGATCTCTCCCGAGGCGGGGGGGGGGGGGGGGGGGCAGTGGTGGTCGAGGCGCCGGCAGCGCCATGCGGCGGCGCCAGGAATCACAGCAGACAACAGAAGGGCTTTTCTGCTTCAGAGGGTGGGCTCGGGTACGCACAAGAGATTTTTCACACACGTATAATAATCACGTGTCACATTGAGTCCACGACTTAGGTGGCTGAAAAGAAACCTTTTTATATTTTGGAAGAAATGTACCCTAATTTACATTAAAATAATCCAACAAGAGAGAAGGCATTTTCTTTCCTATTATTCTTTTTATCTTTCGGCCAACATAGTGTTTGTAGACATTGTAAACTTATCCTACTCTAGTGAGAACATTGAAATTTTTAAGCATTTTTCATATTTTCCCCAAAACGTTGGAAGAATTTCCCTCCAAGAAAAGTACTTAAGATATTGATAGTATTAAAAAAGTGCCATGACTTCCATATTGACTTTCACCTCAAGTTCCTGTGGCTAACAAGTCACTGGATTGTGAAACGAGTATGTAGTTAGTAAATGTGTCAATAGAGAAATTAAATTGCAATTAAATAACGTGTGATTCATTTTGATTGAATTAAAAGTTTTTCAGGCTTAACAAAGTAAACAAAGTAAATTTTAATACATTTGCCAAACTGTGAAATGACCACTTCCAATACAATCTAAATTCATTACATCGTCGAACTTTGAAGGTGGGTCATGCACATATACATTAACTGAAGTGAGTAATTATTTCTTTGCAAATCCAATTCTCTTATGGTGTACTTTCAAATGTCGGTTTTAAGTGGTTTTAGCATGGAAGGTAGCATGGACATGAATCGTTTCTTTAAAAAGCGATTTATCTTATGGCGTATTTACTTTAAAATGTATGTTATTAAGTATTTCTAAGCGTGGAAAGTCTTTCCTAATTCATTTGAAGTAAACAACTAATATTTCCTTACTGAGTTCTTGAACTCGTCGTTTATTCCACAAAATGCACTAGTTTTGCTGTTTCCCTCTCGATTTCGCAGACATGTTTTGGCTAAGTTTTCCGCAATTTTTACAACACAATTTGCAACAAAGATTTCATTCGAGACTGCCATTGTCAACATATGCTGCCAAGGCACTGTCACAAATTTTACTGTTTGTCATTCCTTCGAATAATTTCTTTAAAAAATCAATTTGTAGATGTCGAGAATAATATTACAGAGTTAAGCTATGTATGGCACTACACAAACAACGTCTGGTTGGTTGGCTAATTGCAAAACCACTAGTGAGAAAAACATACGATAAACCAATTATACCAACAAAAATTGTTAAAGATGTGCTCTACCAGTTACCCGTATCTAGATACGAGTAACCTAACTGAAAATCAACAACGAAGGATTTTATCTGCTGCTTGGGAGCAACAGTTGATTTAAACAACGAAAACACGTACTCAATTGTTCCTTTACATCAACCAACAAGCCGACGTATTGAGGTCGCGCCTCAATCTCTAAAATCTAACGCAAGGCGCCCGCAATCGCCTAACAGTCGATTCGGCGCCAGCATTATCCTCGACTCGCGTGCCACATCGACTCCAACGACTCTCGATCACGCCAGAGTTCGCTCCCGCCCGTCTGTCCGCCTTTCTTTGGAGAGGCGCCGCGCGCGATCCATATTCAGAAGCAAAAACCGCCGGCGACCGCGGCCTCGAAGCCAATAACTGTTATGAGCGGAGCGTTTAACGACACCGTGTACGCATCGACATGCGAACGTCGAATTAGAGCGCGGTTATGTTGTGGATATTCTGGAGCGCGATACACGCATGGAGAGCGGATTGCGGGGGGGGAGTGCATGCCACGCGCTCTGCGGTGGCTTGGGCAGCCCCGCCCCAGGCGCACCCTGGTGGCGGCTCAAGAGAATTGGCCGGATTTTAAAGGGAATCCCCTTTTTCACTCTCAGAACGAAACATGCAATAACAACATGGTGTACGTTGATCAAACAATAACAAAACATTCTGTAAGCGACGTATTTGCGCTTTTCCTCAGCACGCGTCTGACGAGAATAAAATATTACAAATAAAACCGTGTAACAGAATCGGTTGCACTGTAGGCACTCCAGAAAAATCGAAAGCCACTGATACAAAACATTACTGCAAAGGAAGATATTTTGTTAAATGGATTGTAACAACTGAAAAGCCACATCCGGAGTCATGTATCAGCATCTTTAGTTTTTACCAAGATATTATTATAAAGAGTACGTATTTCTGTTTATTACACTACACTTGTTTTCAGTGACATTCTGGCTATGTATTCGGAACAGAAGATGTGATAGTAATTTGTGATAATGTGTGCTGATAGTAATTTATATATTCTTTGCGCACACCCAAGGTTCCCATTTTACCGAGGTTATTCAATGTACTTTCCAAAATAAGCTTAATCAAGGATCTTCAATGTAAGTAAAACTACATTGAAATGGAGGGGTTTCCTTTAAATTAAAAAATGCTTCATTATCGTGTTTTGTGCCTTTAGTACTACACATATTTCGTTCTGCAACGTACCCATAGAGCTGACCCTCACAGAGATATTTCAACAAGAACAATAAATGCATATGACAAATATGTAACTACGAAATATCTACCTTTCTCTCGCTCTCCATTTATTTTCAGCACCACAAAGCTATGCATCCTAATACTAAACGGACGTCTCCAAGATAAATAATACGAATGGCGAACATGTGGGAGACATTTTCCTAAATCACATATTACTGCTCCGCCGCGAAACGGCCTACTACACGGCGGCTGCGTAGTGTCCCCGGGGGTGAGCAACCCCTCACCCCCCCCCCACACACACGCTGCGAAGAGACATGGAGGCGCGGGGCGAGATGGAGCGACTGTGAGGAAGAGGAGGGGCAAGAAAGAGCCTCGCGAGGGGGGGGTGGAGAAGTAGAAGCCCGAGGGACGAAATAATGCGGCTGCGAAAGAGTAGATAAGAGAAACAGAATGGAAAGGGTAGAGAGGAGGGATGGAGGAAGAATGGGCTGGAGAAGGCAGAATGAGAGGCGAAGCGGAAAGAAGGGGTAGAGCGAGATGGAACGGCGTGAGGAAGAAGGAGGACAAGACCAATGGGAGAAAGGCATGGGAAGGAGGGAAGGGGCAACGGGGAGACAACAAAGATGAAGAGGAGGAGATGGGGAGAGAAAAGGAAAAAAAGGTGTAGGAAAAAGCGGAAGGGAGGGCGACAAGGGGGTGAAGCCACTGCATCATTCCTAACGGCCGGATGCCCCCTCCGGCCCCTCGGCCCGCTCTTATTTGTTCTTCCGCGCGGCTACGGCTATTGTTTATCTGTCTGGCCGCGGCGCGGCGCTGCGGTCGATCGCGGGCTTCTGCGGCCGCTCTTGAGCGGCATCGGGCCGCGCTACGCGAAATTACTTTGTTCAAACATAATAATGCACTTTATTCATGTAGGGGTTCAAGTCCATGAGGTGCTATATTGATGGCTGAGAAACAGACAGTTTTAAATCCAGTTCATTACATTTTCAGGAGATCCATTTGTAGTTTTTGTATGCAATGAGTAAGTAAGGAATGGGTTTGTTGCTCCAAGTTAAGGTACCTGAATATTTACAATTATTTACATTTGATGTACTCATGTAAATATGACCGTAGAAATCTCAATTTGTTCAAAAATTGGATTTAAGCCGTCGGGTTCTCATCCATCAATAGGCTACGGCAATCGAATCCATACATGAGCAACGAAAGCTTTCAGTAGATACAATTAATAAATGTAAAACTCCTAAATAATTGTTCAGAAAAATATAAATCTTGCCATTTTCTCATTACTTTGCATGGGCGTCTGACATGCCCGTTAATTTTATTTAATTTACGAAAGCATCATTCTGTAATAATATACATTCCTTCGAATACGGCACAAAAAACACGATACTCTTACTTAGATATTAGGCCAGAGGGATACCAATAGACACAACTGCAAAATCAAATATAGAAGTAGAAATGCTACAGAAAGCTCTATTTTAAATTGCAACCTCTGAAGTCGCCCTCAAACAAGAATTAAATCTCATTTCATAAGACATCCTGAAGATTTTTTAGATCGTCCTTGTGTATCGAAATCAATAAAAGAGCAACATGTTCCCTCACTGAAAAATACAGGGAGATACGCGTAAGAATGATATAACATAATTAAATGAAGTAGCTGACAATCACTGATAACTCACTCACGACTTAAGATAGTTATTATAATATTTTCGGTAAAGCCAGGAGATCCCTATCAGAGAAAAACAATTGGCACCCACATGGGTTTTAGAAAACTGATTACAAATCTCAAGTGTGAGCACATTTTCAAATTTTCTATTTATGTTCAAGGGAAGGGTCTAATAAGAATATCGCATGTTGAGCATTATAAAGTCTCTCCTTGCTGGTACATTCTAGCCAACGTATGTGTATATGCCCACCATTCTTCTCATTCTCGGTACACAAATAACTCTAGAATCACAAAACTGTAGCCGGTGGTATAAAGTTTCTTTGGCGGCAGCCTGCCTCCATAAAAGACTCCCAATGGGCCCCTTTATGCAAAGAATGAAACGCCGGATATAATTCCGCGCATGTCTGTATGCCTCATAGCTTTCATCGCTGCGACATAGAGCTTAAAATGCGAAATGAACGTTGCGATGCGTTATAAAAGACAGCAGAACATCTTTCTAGAAAGCGAAGAACGTCCAAGAGAAGAGCTTAAGAGCCATAGATGTTTCGAAAGAAACAGCGCATTTGAGTTTTTGCGAGCGGTGCAGTAGATGATGCACCGACTCGTAAGACCAACTAGTCATTTCAGTGGCAGACGTCGCAACATATGGAGAAGCAGTGTTGAGTCTCTATATCAGTGCACAAAGGACACTTACCATTTTGAGAAGTTCATTGATGAAGCCTTACATATAAGGCAATCCACTTAAGTAGTAATTTGCATTTCATTTCAAATATGAAATTTTATGAAAAATTTCTTGAACTAAAAATTATCAGGACACAGTCTTAATATCTGTTTAAGACATTGATAATATAAACACTAGTAAAGGAATAAGCATTAAATCATGAAGTGCTAATTCTTGCGAAGTTACAAAGGGAAAAAAAAACGTATCATCCTGTTATCTAGAATGGTATGGTTGGAAGGAATGTTAGTTTAAAATTATAAGTAGAATGTGTTTGTGTATTGTCGTGGTGAAACGCGTTCATTAAAACACCCGATGAGATTCGTCAAGGCGGCAGAGGTGGGTCGGGTTAGCGCGGGCGGGGTGTGCAGGTTAGGGGCGGCCAAGGCGCAACGGGTATGGTCGTGAGATGATAATCTGGTTTAACCCTCCCTCCCACCGAAGTTAAGCCGGCTATGATATCCTTCCGCCGTCTGGGTATAAATGAGGGGTGCACAGGTGACAAAAACAGTGTTTCCTTGTGAGCTCAAAGACGTCATGGTATGACGTAGTAGTACATGAAGCAGTGAACGGATACGGACGGTGCAGTGGTCAAAGATTGAGATCTTGTGGCTTTTGGCCTCTTCAGCAGTTCTTTGGGACTTCTGTCTGGGGGAGAGGCGACTCGGTACATTTTTTGGTACAACGACTGGTTAACGAGACTTTGATAAAACTTTTTGCGATGATTGAATATTGTGGATTGAATAATAAAGTGTGTTTATAGTAACTCACTATTTACAAGTGTATTTTTTATAAAATACATTGAGGTGCAATTTGTGTAAGCTGCAAGAGAGAGAAACCGTTATAAAGAATAATGGTGCTATACAAAATGAAACATCAATCCAAACGTGAGGCAATCCGTTAGGAAGTTCTCTAGTCAAAAGACATGAGGCGAGATGGCCGAAACGGCGAGGTCCTACGTCCTTGTGGGCGGCGGCCGATCGCATGCATCGCCTGTCTGCTGCGCAGAGCCGTCTGTAAGGCGCCTTCCCAGTGCGATGACCGCGAGGGCCGAGGCGTACAGCTCGTATCTCCGGCAGGGTCACCACCCCGCACCGCCCGTTTCCACGCGACCCGCCATTCCGCCCCCTGCGACAACTCCCTGTGCTCTGCCCGCTTTGTTGCCGATAGAAAAATGTGTCTTCGACTTTATCGCGCCACTGCCAACCCCCTCCTCTTCGCCCCAGTGCCCGACACCAGCGGCAGCGCGCGAACACGACCCGCTTCGCTTTTGTTTTATTGGGCCAGCCAGAGGTCCCTGCGGAACACCGCGCGCCGCGTCCCTGCCCGCCGACCGTCCGCGCCGCCTATGGAAGCCTACATGTTCTTCCACGATAGACCCTGCCATCTACAACTTCTGTCAAGATCGCAGCGCATTATTATTAATCTTGTCACAGAGCATATGCTACTTGAAGAAATGGTGCAATTGACAGCATGTCTCCGTGATGTCTTCTTATCCGAGGGTTAGATTCCTAACTACAAATATTTTGTTTCGTAATTCTTGTCATAAAAAAGTTGGAAATTGTGTTACCCAGCCTCAAGGTTGGTATGTCAATCGTGTAAGCGGAAGGTCGATGCCTCCCAGCCAAGTAGGAAATGCGCGAGCAAGAGTAAGTCAACTCGGTCCTAAAAATATATTGACATACAAATTGTCTTGAAGTCTAACGTAGTGGAAAGAGGGTTGAACACAGGCTGAGGGCCGTCTGAGCCAAGAGACCAAAGGCGCACCAGCCAAGAGACCACGCGCGCGGAGGTAGGGCGTCTTCCGAGAAATATGAGATGGCGACGAGCCGAGACAACGCGCGTCCCGCGGGGTGTGCACGCTACCAGGTGGTTCTCGCAGAATTCGCCAGCTTGTCTTCTGAGGAAGTCTTGTCAATGAGGAGAGAGATATAAATCACATCAAAGGCACGGAGTAATATTTATTCAGTGAACTCCATTCCGAACTTATAAGGAAAACTATAAAAAATCGAAAATAATTTAAACAAATGATGGTGTGAATTAAATGACTACGTACATTTATGTCTTATTCGGTTATTATATCCTGTATCATTAAAAGCATTTTTTTGCAAATCATTTTGCACAAATTACAACTTGTTAATTAATCTACATACGTTTTCCTTTCCAAATACATGGTATTAGCATGTTTAATTAAAAATGCATTAAAATAGAAAAACTAGTATTTAACGGTATTTTCTAGGTTGAAACTGCAGGTGAGTTCTCGAGTGCGATACAGAGAGCAATTTAAATTTTGAGAGGAGGAAGGAACAGTTGAGAGTTGAGGGTTAGCAAGAAGGTCTTCGGAATTTAACGTTGTACGACGTTGGCTTTAGTGAGTGCAGAGCCACTCCCACGAAGGGAATTCCCTAAATTAAACCTGCAGTAAACATTCTCAGAACTGATTTCTTTCGTTTCGTACCGTTAGATTAAAGACGAAAGATTGATTTCCTAGAAAAAGGAAGAATCAAGTTCTAGCTAAGAAATCAGTTCTGACTCTCTCAAATAAATCATATAAAATTTAATTTAAGTTCCAGTATTTTGTAGGGCATCACTTGTCTACTACACAGTAATGAAATTTCTCGATATGTACTCTGTACTCCTATGTATTATTTGGGAAATATTTGCTCCAAAAGATTGACGTATATTAAAACCTTATTTTATCGTTTTTAATAACTAAGATATAGCACACAAAATTATTGAACATCAGGTTCTAATAAAAATTATCACGGAAATTGGCAGAGAAATTTAAACTAATCTATGATGAATACAGGAATTTCAATATTCCAAAACGTTCAAAATTATGTATGTAATAGAATCACACGGGCAAACATTTTGAAAATTACTTTTTGTCTGAAAATTGCCAAATATCATTTTCCGGAAGAAAAAAGTTGAGAAAATGATATTACAAACTGTATTCGTATCAAGGACATATGCCCTCAATAAGGAAGCAATATTCACATAATCGAGGTAAGCGAGTGAGGTTGCAGCCACGATGACTCCATCCCCTTGAAGGGCCGTCCCTGGAGAGGGCTCGTCCCTTGCCTCGCCCAATACAGCCGCCCAAATACCCAACGTCACTCACGGCTCGTCCGGCCAGGGAGCGGCCGGGTGCTGGCGCGGCGTGGGCGTGGGCGAGGGCGAGCGGGGAGGGCGCGACAGGGGCGTCGGAAGAATGGTGGCATCGGCGCTTCGAGTCGCGTTTACAGTGGGCACAGCTGTCATCTTAGACGCCCTATACATTTGAGTTAAAAATGTTCAAAGTTGTTAACATTTTCACAACATAAGCATGTTTAGAACGCTGTATTCTTCCATCTTCACGCACAAAAAAATTCTATTCACTCGGAGATTCAGAGAATAACTTTATTCTTGAAAGAACTAACTAGGAAAAGTGATTTGCTGGAAACTGGACCTCAATAACGTTACAAATTGTTTACAATGTTATTTGTGATGTAGCCATGCACAAATTATGTTTCTTTTAATCAGTGAAAAATGTTCACTGATTCTTTGTAACTTTCCACATATCTTCCAGTTCCCAAGTAACACTATCTCAAACGAAGATATTACATAACTCAAAGTCGCGATGGCCCACTAATAAGCTGCGAGCTGCGTGAAAAAAAATTGACAGGCTGCGACTCATCCGGGAGTATTTTTAAAGATTCAACAGGCTTCATGACGAATTTCTAGACACAATTCACTTCGCATTTGCAATTCCGAGTTAAGACTGACAAATCCTCCAATTTTCCAGTGAGCACAACATTCTCTTACCAGAAGCCCTTTCCAAAAGCGTGCAAGATCCCAGAGCTGAAAGTATGCAGAAATCCGGTGTCGCTTCCATAGCACTCGAGATGCTCTGCATTGGAACGAAATAACTCGGGATTTTCGAAATAGTTATTCCGAATCCTCGTCTCTCCGTTACGGCATTTTCACCCCACTGTGCGCACGACCTGGAGACGGCGATGGCAAGAGAGCCGATGGCAAGACAAGACCGCCCCCACCCCAACTCCTCCCGCCGCCGATCCCGGGAATCTCGCGGCCCCCCCCCCCCCCCGGGCGGCGGCCGCCCCCCATCGTCCGCAAGACGAAGGAGAACAATGGGAAAGGGAAGCGAAAGTAACTGTTAGGAACCGCCCCTGCGGGCTGTTAGGAGCCGGATTAGCAGCGAACAAAGAATGTGACACCACAGAGGAAAAAGAAGGGTCGTGAGAAAGCGACAAAAATAATAACTTCAACAATTGTTCATGGATCGTTGAAATAAAGCTAGGGTTCCATCTAAAAATGTTCTTAACAGCAGTAAAATATTTGACAATGTTGGATCCTAAGTTATCTTCGGATCGATGACTTGTCAAAAGTGTAGAAAATAATTAAAATTAAAAGAATATGTCTTACTTTTTTGTCTTCAAAGTTGTCCGACGAATATGTCTCTATGTAAAGACATCAGACATTTTTTAAAAAACAAAGTCAGTAACAATAGAATTGGGATTGTAATTTTTAATAGGAAGGGTATGAATTAACTAATGCAATACGAAATAGTTGTTGAACCGCGCAGATGAAATATACAAGTATTATAAGGAATTAACATTTTTTAATGTAGATAATAAACCAATATTTTTAGTAATTAGGATTTATCATTTAAAAATGAAGAGAATTGAAGTTCAGCAACTAAAAGAATTTTTTGTTTCATTGATCTCCATTCACTAGCTGAATCGAAGAAAAATATTCTATCCTCGTTATCTTCTTCATCTGTATTTAAAGTATTTTAATATTTTTTAAAAATACATATACTTAATGTATTTAAATGCAGCTCTAAATAACGTGTCCAAAACGCTTAAAAAAACAGTTTCTCAAATGCAGAATGTATTTAAAATACGTATCTCAAATACAAATATTTAAACCCAACTCTGACAAACATATATTACACTGCAAGAAATGGAAACCTCGAACGAAGGTTTTTTAAAAAAGAAAAATAAATAGAACAATATCCAGTAGAAAAGAAAATGTAAACATCGAGAACTCTTAGAAATACGAGCGTATCCTCACGCGAGACAGTGGAGAGGCGCGGAGCCGATGAGAGCTGCAGATATCGCGGAGAGAGGAGCGAGTGGGGGAGTGGAGGTTGGGAGTACTGGGTAGAGGAGGTGGAGGGGGCGGAGTCCTCCTGGGCCCCTCGCAGCCGCCAGTCGTTAACGCGCGATCATGGCCCGGGCGATTGCTCGTAAACCGAGTCCTAATCAGACGCCGCCTAATCCGGCGCTAAGCTGGCGCGCAGGGATTACAGGTGGGCGCCCGTCACCCTCGGCAGCCCGCCCCGCCCCGCCCGCCTCTCTCCACGCCCGCCAACCCACTCCAAGCCTGCCCTCCCGACGCTCGCACTTTGAGATCGCCCCGCCACTTTCTCAACGCCGCACCACTTCTTCCCCGCATCCGCCCCGCCTAGTGCAAGTCAATTCCACCCGCTGCCGGCCCGTTGCCTCTCGACCCTTCTTGGTGATCCGGCCCCGAGACGCGATGCTCTGCTCCGCATGTGCCCTCCCTCCCTCCTCTCCCCTTTATCGCCCGCCCTTTCCTCGCACTGTACCTGACCAGGATCTGTCCCGGAGAACCGTTCGCGATATAGGTCGCGTTCTTTCCGACACAGGCTTGCCAACCCTACAGCTCACATATGGTCTGACTGCGCGTCTGGTCTTCACCCACAACGCGCCTCGCCCGGTCCCGCACTTCCGCTTTCCTCCCATTCCCGCGTCCAACCGCTTCCCCATCCCACAAGCGAGCAGTTTCTTGACAAGCAATAGGGTAAACGGAACAAATGCGGAAAGCGCTGTATGCGTGGTGAATCAAAACAGATGTACCAGTAAAATTGTAAGCTTAGCAGAAAAAAGAAAAGAAAAGAAAGAAAGAAAGAAAAACAACAACTTGAACCTATCGATTCGCTTCGCTCGCGAATATCCAAGTCAAAGTCGATGAACCAGCCTTCGGCCACCAGGATTTTCATACAGCATAACTGAGCCCATCTAAGCTCCGACTAGTCTCGCAGCATGCGTGGTAATGTAGTGCATCCAAGTGTGTGTACGCAAGTAAGGGGGCGAGAATAGGTCACAGAAGCGGAAGGAAAGATCGCGCGTGGTCCTTGACCAGTTTGTTAGGGTACTGCTTCGACATTCGCCTGGTATTGATCGGAGAAACCACCGAAAAGTACCAATCAGAGCAGCTAGACGCCAGAATTCTCTATACAGCAGCAGAACTTGTCATGGCTCTCTAGCTAGTGTCGAAAATCTTGCCACCGTCGGAGGTAGAACTCTAGGTCCTCCCGGTCAGAGGCACTGCAGTGATATCGGTTGAAGCACTGAACCACCTCAGCCGGTAACGAAATTCTACTGCGTTCCTTTCATCTATTTGGTTCTGCTGGGATCAACCCCCGGCATTCTGAAAAGCGCCTCGAGATAGAACCGTGAACTCTCTGGAGCTTGACGCGTTCCTGCCGTATCTGTGCTCGTGACAACAACCTCGCGAACACACTTCTCAGGTTCTCAGATTATTCACAAACGCGAAAACCGTTTTCGAGATGTAACGCGGTGGAATACTATACACGATGATCTCAGATTCACGGAACAGCGAAATGAATTAAAAATCATTCCGGGTAGAATTCTCTCATTATTTCAACATATTTATACAGTCAGTAAGTGAGGAATTGAGACACAAAATGCTTTTTATAATAATAAATCTAGCAAGTGGTAGTTCAGAATATTTAAAAATATTTCAAATTCTTGTTTTTACTTATGAACGAATTTGGAAATGTTTATGCTTACGCGATAAAAAACCAATATGCTCTAATGGACATTAAACTAAATAATGCGCTTTCAACTTTCGTATCTAGAGCTTGTATTTAACCATTTTATCTAAAAGAATAATTAAAAGAAATTTGAAATTAAGGAGCAAACTATTTGAGGTAGTTGAATGCTGAAAGATGAAAATCAGTACCTCCTATACTCTTATTTAAAGCATACATAGTAACATTATGTTCAGCAGTAATTTGTAAATTTACAGGAAGCCATGGAAATCGTGTATCATTGTATATATACAGAAGGCCATGGAAATCATACTTCATTATTTATTTTGGGAGTTGTTTCTCAGCGCGTCAACTGCCGTGATAATTGGTTCCGTAAGTGTAGTAGATGCTAGACGTGGATGAGGTGGATTTCCTCTCTCTATTGTAACGTGAATAATAATAAATCCATATTAATAAAATAAATAATATATGAAGCTTGACGATGGAAACAACACAAATTTCCGAAACGTTGCGATATATATTATGTAATAAATATTAATATGAAAAAGTTGTCTTTAAAAATCAAACACCAAAAATGTTATAGTATACTGTCCGTCATTCACGTGGTACTGATCCAAGAAACCACGGGAGCCCATTGATCAGAGCGGTCTCCCGTTAAAATTCTCCTTCTCCTATGGTTGATTTCGACAAAGTTATTTGGTATGCGTCTAAAATCCTGTACTGATGGGACACGAACCCCACAATCTCCTGCTCAAAGTCTCTGCAGAGACAATGGAAACGCTGTTTCTGAGCCACGTCAGCCTGCATTTCTCCTGCCACTACATGGGACAGGTGTCACTGAGAAAAAAATTAACAGAAGAATGCAGAATTCATATCGACCACACTATTTAGAAAGTGTTCTGGGCGATATAAAAAAAGCAGCCTGAAAAGTGCTGCTTTAAGCCCAGATATGATCATTCGTCGAGCCGGTAGTCCCGTCACTATTTACGCTCCCTGCCCGCCCCACGTGACCTGCCGGCGCGTGCCGCCCGCAACTGCTCCTCCGCTCAGAGACGGCAAATTAAATTCTGCGAAATTAGCTTCCCCCGTTGCCGCCCCGTCGCGCCGAATTAATAACAGTTAAAGTAACGGTCACGAAGCAGCTCCCCTCCTCCCGCTGCTGCTGGCGCCGCCTTCTTACCGGTTGCTTTTCCCCGGCGAGGAGGAGCTCGGCTCTCGCCTTTTGGAGTATGCTACGCACGGCGCCAGGTCATCGCGGTGCTATATGAGTTCGAGGAGAGGGTTGGAGCGTGTTTAAACGATATAACACTTTAACGAACTCACGAAATTAAAAAATATTCCACTAACGTTCGTATTCACTTCCATAAGCGACAAGTTAAATTTTGATCAATTACATCTCTTACGTTGAAAGCATTGGAAATTTCTCGAGTAGATCGTTAGTCATTCAATGCTTGAAACTTAGTTTTTCGAGCGTCTGGCAAAAGCACTCGTTCGGGATCGTCAGATGTGAACTCATATGCTGACCACTTAATACTTACCAAGAAAAAATTAATTACAAGTTCATAATATTTGTACAAAAGAAGTATTTTTTATTAGTAGAGTAGATTTGTGCGATTCGCACACATCATAAAACAATTTAATTCGAGATTGGGCACGTTTCTGACCATTCGTATCAAGAATTAAGGTACTCTAAAAGTGTTTGTCCCCAAACAATTTAATAGAACGTCCAGAACAATTGATTTCATCGATTACATCCTATGAAACATACTTTTAGAAAATAATTTTAAGGGTTTACGCTGCACCATTCCGAGTTCACGAGCTAACGCACGGGAAATCTCTATAATTCTACTTCTATAAATATAAAATGTTTCGATGTAAATTAATGTTTGTCAACCCCCCTCCACAAAACAGAGTTTATAACGACTCATCACTTGTGAAGATTCATTGAGATCTTTGAAACGAGAAAGGGATTTTTACAAGAGAAATAATACAAAGAGGATTTGAAAACTTGCTAAGGGAGCATTACCTGATGTTGCACAACTTAAAAAGCGTCTGGGGTGAAGGCCAAACGGCTATTCTCCTAGCAGATCCTTTCCCGCGCACTAACGTAACGTTCCCTACCTTAATGGAGCAGATGCCTCGGACAATGGAGAGGCGCGCAGATAAGCGACGGCAAGCCGGCGACTACAGCGCCTCTCGTGGCGAAAGCGGGAATTAATTACTCGCGGGCGACGGGGATCAGCATTAAGAAAAGGCGGGACTAGTTAAGAGTGAATTAAAAGGCCCGGAAAGATCAGAGGTTCCCGACCGCTCCGGTTACTTCCGGCGGACGACGATAGATTTAGCTCTTGGTGTAAATAACGTTTCATACATGGTACTCTGTATAACAATGAAAATGGACCCTCCTTAAATGTATCTCTTAAAATACGACAAATAAATTTTATAGAGGGATATGATATATAACACACTAGTACTCTTTTTGAATTGCTTCCCAAAGTAGTACATCATTAGTGCATTTATTGCGTCACTAATTTTACAAGAAATGTAAGATGACACAAAACCAACGTTATTAGTTTCTGACTTTCATTTTTTTCTGTTATTTATTTTATGTGCTCCGTTGCGATGACGTGTTGATAAGCAGTGAAATAATATATGAGAATACCCATTAAAAATGAAAAAAGTAACATGTGAGAAAAATTAATGCCTTGTTTTGTTTAATGTATCATTTGCATCATGTATGCTGCAGACTAAGCAAAATGCGAAGCCCAATCGCAATTCCTGCAGTCAATTGTTTCAGTAAGCCTTCCATCCCATATTTAATTGTATTCATAATGCAAGCCACAAAACATGTTTATTGAATTGAATAACATCATAATTCTATCAGAAACAAAATTACCAATATAATTATCCAGATACACATTGAGCTGGCAATGAAACATAATTTATAGGATTGTGGTAGAGGGGAGTTTAGAAAAACAAATTCAAAATGTAGGTGACAATGGCGATTGAAGGTAGTGATGGAGATGATAAAAGACAGAAGCAAAAAGAAGCAGATAGACGAAGAAATGGCAACAACGAGAGGCAAAAGAAATATTACGGCGACCGAGGCAACCAATGCAAAGGAATCGGCATGGGTGACGGGAATTTTCAAAGGAAGAGGAGGTGACTGAGATACAAAAAGAAAGGAGAATGATAAAGAGTGAAGCGGTCGACGAAAGCGATGAGAATGACGAGCATGGTGGGGCGCTACCAGCCGTATTCTCGTTTTCGAGAAGACGCGCGAGCAATGGGTCATCTAGTAGCAGAAGAGGACGCAAACTACCGTATAGGGGAAGATATGGACCGTTGAAGCAACAGCGAAGCTAGGTTCTCCTGAAACAAGAGTTTCTCGGGAGTAGAGAGGTGGGGTAGACGGTGAACGGGCGGGGACGAGACAAAACGAAGCGGAGAGCAGCGCGACGGGCGGAGGGCGGAGTCTGGAGAGGGAAGGCGGGGCGGAGGACGAGGGGAGGGGGAGGCAGAGGCGAAGCGGTGGCAGAGGGGAGGCGGAGGCGGAGGTGGAGGCGAGGCGAGGCGGTGGGAGGGGAGCGGAGGCGGTGGCGGTGGGCAGAGGCGGAGGCGGTGGCGGAGGGGAAGCGGAGGCAGAGGGGGAGGCGGAGGCAGAGGGATAGGCGGAGGCGGAGGTGGAAGCAGAGGCGTGGCGGAGGCGGAAGCGGAGGCAGAAGTGGAAGCGGAGGCGGATGCGGAGGCTGGGTCGCGGGCCGAGCCCCGCCCCGCGGCTGCCGGTGACAGTCCGCGGACGCGCCACCACGCGGCGCTGTCAGCTGCGCGCCCGGCGCCACCTCGCGGCTGGCACTGATGGCGCTTGTTTACAGCTCGGGCCGCGCGCCTCCGCCTCCGCCTCCGCCGCCGCCCTGCGCCCCCGCGCCGGCCCCTCGGCCCGCGCGCGATTCTAATTGCCCGGAAGCGGAACACTGACGCGGCCGCCGAACAACGGCTGCCGCCCGAAAACACCGGAAACGGCCCCGTCACGTGCAGGCGGTGTCAGCCCTGCCCCTCTTCACCCCCCCCCCGACTGCAGCCGCTCCGCAGCGCGTCACGTCCGCGGTGGCGGTGAGCGATGTTCCGACAGCAGGAGCGCGCACGATCGGGAATTTTAAACGCCTGCACAGCGGAGCCGAGATTGCGAAAAAAGCGGCTGATGAAGTACAATGGGGTTGAAATGGCAGCAAATCGAGTTTTGCCGAATAGAAAGAAAATAAAGAAAGAAATGAGATTTATGTTCAAGTTCTTTTAGCCGCCTTTTATGTAAAACAACAAACATTTTGAAAAAGCTCATTTTCGTCCACAATTACATCCAAAAGTAAGTTTTACATTTTTTGTCGGATGTAAAAATGCTACTCATACACAGAATTAATTTGATTACATTTCCATCGACATTTATCTACAGACAAAATATTGTGTGGTGACATATGTATCATACACGAATACATTTACATCGCAAGAATTTGTAAAAATCCATCAAAACAGGATATTCCAATATGTTCCAATCAACAGGCGAAACAAAAAAATGTATTGCTTCAGAATTTTTCTGAATGTTTTTTTTTTTCGTCAGTCACAAAATAATTCAGTAAGAATAAAACAAACTCGCACTCGATTACTGACATATTAAATACATTTTGAAACCAATATTTGCGAAAACTGAAGGCCGACATTGTAAAGTCAAATGAACGGAGATACAACGGAGGAGCGCTGCCATCTGACTAAACTGCCTTGGATATTAAAGGAGCCCCACAAATTTATAATATTTTATCTCAGAAAATCCACAGCTTAAACAAACAGCCCTGGCCCAATGCGGAGCAGACGGCCCCAATTTCCCTGGCAAATGTCCCGCGCCGGAGCCCCTGGGCCCGTCGGGTGGGGCGACTGGGCTTGCGGGTGGCGGCTATCCCCCACCCCGCCTCCTCCTCGATATCTGCTTCGCGAACATTTCCGCGGCAGTGGGAGGAAGAGAAGGAGGAGGTAGCGGATGAAAGAAAAGATGGAATAGGGAATACAAGGAAGAGGAAAGAAGAATGCGGTGCTTGGTGGGAGAAGGAGGAAGAGAAGGGGAAGGTGCGAGGAAGGAATACGAGAGGGGAAGAGGATGGAGGGAAATAAGATAGTGGAAGCGAGGCGGAGCACGATTGCGAGGAAGGCGGGAGGAGAAGAAATTTAATAACAGACCGTGTCCGTTTGTTCTGTATTAAGTTGTAATGTCCCGAGAACAAAAAATACCGGACGTAGACGGGCGAAAATTAAAAATATTCGTCGCCCCGAGAACGTCCGTCGACAGCGTTCGCGCCACTGTTTCTACCGACGTCACATTGGCTGCCTTTGCCAGTAAACACACCAGAAGCTTCGACGACGACCCGGGCGATATCAAAAGCAACACCCGAAACGTAAAGAATGCCAGGAATATTTTGAAAGGAAGGGCTATTGTACCGAACTAATGACCAATCCAAAAGAGCAAAAATTAAAAAAAAAAGTATCCTTTAAATAGTAATAACTATGAAGTAAGTATTTGAACATTTAGGAATTCAGATATCATACATTGTCGTTGATATTGTAACCAGTGTTAAAAATGAGAAATTACCAAGGAATTCCCATTAGAAGCGGAAATTATAGATACAAAGAGAAACGTTTCTCGAGAAAAGACTTGGGCCTCTCGAGAAAATAATGATTTTGTTAAAAATAGTATAATGTTTTTGAATACGATCATTTAATGCCTGCGAATGGAGATTTTTCGGAGAAATATAATAACAGACCCTTCATAAATGAATGTCACCACCATCAAAAAGCGCCGATGTCGAAACGAGTGGTCCACGTGGAGCAGCTGCAGCGCCCCTCTTCCCGCGGGGCGCGCCTCCGCGCCGTCGCCACCCGCCCGTCAGAGCGCGTCAGCAGACAGACGAAGTTTGACCGCCGCGCCGGGAAAGTTGCTGCGCGGACAAACGCACGCGGACAGCCGGCAGCTCATTCCGGGAAGTAATGCCGCATCCCGGGCGAAAAATTATTTTAAGCTCGGGGCCGGTCGAGGCGCGCGCTCCGCCACGGAATAATTACAGGGGCCTCGCGGCGCGCGAGCCGCGCGTGCGACGCGCACATGCAAATCGGACGGCGGGGGGGCGTGGGCGGGCGGGCGTGAGCGGGGGGGAGCAGACGGGGTTGATGGGGAGGTCGGGCGGAAACAGGGGGCGGAAGCAACGGCGTGAGACGAGCAGTGGCTACGTGGGATTGGTGCCAGGAGCGGGTGGACTTGGCGGGGCGGGCGGCTGAGGAACCGGGAGCGAAGGAAGCGGCGGGAACTGCGGGAGATGTGTGGGTGTGGTTGATAGATTGATTGATTTTTTCGTGTTTTCGGGCACGTCAACTGCTTTGGTTATTAGTCCCGTCAGTGTAGTGCATGTTTTTTCTCGGGAGATGGAGGTGATCTTCCCCGCTGGATGGCGAGATCCGGTGCCGACCTACCGTCGGCTAGTGGGGTTTCCTCCTAACCAGGACTCTCCCACCAGCGGGGCACCGCCCCAGCCGGGACAAGCTCTAACTCCGACCGGTCTCCCGGAATATGTGGTAGTGTAGTGCGTGTTAGTGAGTGTGTAAGGGGAGAGGATAGGACAAGGAAGAGGAAGGTCAGATCGCGCGCGGTCCGTGGTCCGTTTGGTAGGGTACTGCTCCGGCATTCGCCTGGTGTTGACCGGAGAAACCACGGAAAGCTACCGATTAGAGCAGCTGGCCGCTAGAATTCTCCTCCAGACAGCGACTGAATTCGACCTAGCTGAAAAGCTAGTGTCGAAAATCCTGCGGCCGTTAGGAGTGTAACCTACGACCTCCCGGTCAGAGGCACTGCAGTGGCATCAGTTGATGCACTGAGCGACCGCTCCCGGTGTGTGGGTGAACATCGCACGGGGGCGCCGTTGACGCACTCACGGTCTGGCATCGCGTCACAGAGCGTGCTCAGGGCTCCCTTTTTGAGATGCAAAAATCTCCCCTTCACGCGTCGCGCCACTAGGACTGTTAGGATTCCCACTGACAGGATGTTTCTGTCAAGCAAGCTCGATGCCGTTCGCAAAGCGCAATGCGCAAATATCTCTGTCAATAGGTTACATGAATGCATGAGCAGAGTAATCTTTCTGGCGATGAATTTGACATCGATTGCGAAATGACTAGGCGTACGTTCGATGGAGATCATTTTGTACAATGCATACAAAAAAAGAAAACATACATTTTCTCGTACTTTTCGATGAAAATATTTTGCGAGAGAAAATTGTGACATCTGAAAAAATAAGATTTCGTAATTCTAAAATATACTAATTAATGAAAAGGCGATGTTTGATAAGAAGAATACAACTGAATCATACCCAACAATACACTAAAATATTATTACGCAAAAAAATCGCTGTTGATTCCTCATACCCATTCACAATATTCGACAAAGGCCGGTCTCTGAACACAAAGAGCAGCTGCATCGGCCACATCTCCCCACGGCACGTTTTTATACCGAGTTTTTAAAAGCGAAACAGGATTCAACAGACAACTGATCGCCGAACAATGCGTCGCATTTTCGCGCACTTATTCACAAACCGCCGCCGAGGGCAGCGTGTGGCAACAAAAGGCGCAAGTCGCCGCCGAACGGTAGGGCGAGAAGGAAGGACATTTGCGGAAGCAATTTATGGGGGATTAGAGGAGCAGAGGGCCTTCTTGGCGCACAAAGACCGCGTCTATTCTTCCACATTACCGGGGCCCGGTGCGGTGTTGACCTCGGGGGCCGGCGCTTTGTCAACCGGCCACTTTCCCCGAAAAGAGAGCGGTGGCGTGGGCGGCAGCGAGCGCACGGCATTTAATACACGCGAAAACAGTCGCGTAAATTAGCCCGCTGATTAAGCGAGGCAAGAAATTAAATATAACCCGAAAAGGGCGGCGGGCGCCGCCGGGCGTGGGCGTGGGCGTGGGCGCGCGCCGCGCAGGCGACGCGGGTCCGCCAAGGGCTCGCGTCGAGATCTAATTGAACGGCGCCCAATTACGTCTGACAAAGCAGAGGCGGCGGGGGCCGCGCGGCGACGGAAATTGCGGGGCGCCTGTGGCGCGCAGGGTGTCTCCTTTGTGAACCCCGATTGTGAGGACACGGGGGAGGAGGGATCGGCGATGAAGGAGGTGATGACAGGGTGTGTGTGCGGAAGCAAAGCGAGGATTGCGCGGGGACACCCGTGGGAGCCGCTGGTCGAGGTGGGAACAAAATGGGGTGGAACGCGCCGAGTGCCGCCTTTGCGGGAGGCGATTGTGTTGGCGGGCACGAAGAGGGTACGGGTTGGAATGAAAGAGAGAAGAAATGTAAAAGTAGACGGGAAGATGAGCGTGTTCATACCAGGAGAAAAATGGCAGGGGGCAAAGAATGGCCAAGAGAAATAGAGCCAGAGAATGGATGTGAAAGTATGCCTAGGGAGAGACTTACGCATGGCGAATAGGGAGTACAAAGGAACCGAGAGAATAAATGAGAAGGCATCAGAACGACCTAAAGAAATTAGCAAAGAGGAAGGTGGATGAAGGAAGAGACCAGTCAGGTTCACGCAAGAGGGTGCGAGTTTCAGCAGCAGGTTATCACGAAAGGCGCTATCCGCACATAGAGACTGAGGCATTCGCCGTAGTAGAACGGAGCCCCCAGCGATAAGAATGTGCGTGAGGCACGCGCAAGAACGGCGGCGCGTCGACTCGGAGCGACGACGCTCCCCGGGACAATACCCGCGCGGCGCCGGGGGAGGCGTCCGGAATTGAATCACGGCCCCCGGCGCGGCGGCGGCGGCCGTGGAATAGGGGCGGGGTTGCCTAATACGATATTTCCCATAAGACGGTGGCGCGACCAAAGACTGCGCGGCGTGGCAATCTTCCTGCGCCTGCCTCGGTAGGAGCACGGGGGCGAGACGGCGAGTCTTTCCAGGACAATAACCCAATCGCGGGGGCGGGGAGTCCGTAGGGGAGCACCGGGTACTCGAAGCGGGCGCCGTCGCGCCGATGGGAGTCGCCTGACGCTGCGTGCCAAACCTCATCGCCGCTTCTCGACCTCTCGAGTTCTTTGGCGCTGTGAGGGCCCCTCCCACACCGCTGCGCCGAGATTGCAGTTTCGCGGAAAACAGATGCGGCCTGACGACAGTCGATGTGTGGGCGGGCGACGGACAAACAAGAGAGGAGTCAAACGCGAAGGTAGGAATCAAACGCAAGTGGGAGAATAACGTGGTTGTTTTGTGTGAGCAGACGTCTGCGTACTGAAAGGCGGGCAGTTGGGCTAACGAATGAATGCGTGAGCGGTCACGGCGTGCAGAAGTGAGACATAGGCGAGTGAGGAAGCGCAGGGTGATATTAACGGTCAGAGGTACATCGAGCGTGTTATTAAACCGCTGGAAACACGTCGTCGCTTGGCAAAGCAGCGATTATTACTTCGCGGGAAACCCTTTCGTTACCAACTGATAATTTCACGCAGATCGCACTTTGCACTTGTTCCCGGTCGCTCTCTCGCATTTGGCATCCGCCTGCAGGAAAAATTAACTTTTTATTCGAGACACACTTAGGCAAGAATACGTGTTTAGATCATTGGATGCTTCATTATCTCGTTTAGAAAAGCATCTGATGACACTTTCGTCAAACATAATAGTCAAGGCCTTTTACCGTACAGCATATATTTTCCCTCTTTTTTTCAGATAAATGGAGCTCGAGAGAGCCGAAAAAACGTGAGTATAACTAAAGCCAGCTAAAAGCTTGGAAGCTGTTGGATATAACGAGCATTAGGTACAACTGGTTCGCAACATCTATGCTTTTATAATCTCCGGACTTATAGATAAATATTTTCAAGTTCCATCAAATAATATAATTCGTGTTAGGACACACAGCTATAGGCAAGAATGTTTAAGAGACAATGATGCTTTCTATTGGTTCCTACTTTTTATAATATAGTGCCCCTATCCTCTTGTACAAGAAATCACGTTCAGTCCATTAAGTTCCTCCTAAGAGCCGATTGAGAATATCATTGTCACTCAAACATGTTTGGCATATAATTGTATACACTAGCACATAATTGCACCATTTGACGGTTTCTGATCACCCGACACTGACGCATCAGTGCCAACGGAACTGATAAGAGGTTCCGAATATGAAGCGATCGATTTCTCAAATCACAGCTTACATTCAATGAGTCGGAGAGGACGTTTATATAGGCAAGGCCACGAGCAATTCTTCGTCTCCAGGGAGCTGCTCTTAAAATGTCTCAGTTCACAAACTCTTCCTTTCAACGCCACCATTCCCACGAACAACCCCGTGCAGACGAGCGCCGGGAAACCGTCAAGCTCCTAATCAGCTCTGTATTCGCAGAAGCAGCGCCGCCCAAATAGAGGGCTTCCAGAAAGCACAACCACAACGGATGGTCGTTCACTGAATGGCACCTAAGGATTTTCTCCAACTCTTTCTCCAAGGCTGCGGCGAGCGAATTAGAGATTCCTGGAAAGACGCCCGTGTCTCACAGCTTTCGCGAAAAGAAGCCGACGTAGCTCCTCCTTTTGGAACTCTCTTCAATGCTTTTCAGACAAATTCTTCTAGTAATCATTGTAGATTCAAAGAGAACTGCAGTCAAAGTAATTCCTTCAATGCGTAATATACTCAGTGATCTATTCACACTTGTGCACGGAGATTCCGAGGAAAATAAAGAAAGCACGAAACAGGCGATGAAAATAATCGGTAGTGCTCACACAACCGAGCGTTTCAAGTTGGAATTTTGCCTACAAATATCCCTAAGAGAAAGAGTACTGCCAGACTGATCTTCTAAATAATAGCTTCCAAGCAATTTATTTTACATACTACAGAATTTTGCTATATAACACACTGTATTTACATAAGCTTGCCACATCAGTATCGGAGAAATCCCGGGTTGAAGCAGAATACAAATAAATAATAAAGGAGTATTTCATGAAAGCAGGCTCCAAGTATAAAACGAGTTTCAAAAGAATATATATACAATAATATTCGTACAATTTCCCAACCGCAATGCCGTTTCTAATTTCCTCTCCCTAACCACTGTAAACTCCACACAAAGACAAAGTGGATCACTGTCACATGAACATGGTGAATTCACAGAAAGCAATATTACATTAGTGTTTACAAAGCTATGAAATTCATGTTTGTGTTATCTCCACATGTTTCAGAAGTATAGCTCTCGCTGGTTATACATCCGGGGGCTATTCCAAACCATTGTAACGTTTTGAATACACGACAACCCCATTTGACTTCACAGATCTGCGCAAACAGTCGTTTTTATCTGCAGTCGTGTTCTCATATTTCTGCGTCAGTCACTTCAATCGTAATTTGTACGAATCTGAATGAAATATTCTGAGTGCAATTTGCGCCGTAATTTCAATAGCTCCCTCAATCATTATTCACAGAAATCGTCACTCAAATATTGGTAAAAATCCTATTTAGCATGGTCTTGCAGCAAAAGAGAATGTACACATGTAATATAAACAATTTAAAAAATTAATATATCCTCTTGTTTTTTCTAAAAAATTACTTACTTTCCCATGGACAAAACACAGATACAAAATCTTTCCTTAAACTCTAAAATCTCATGGGTATACGTAAAAAACCCAAATGGTTTAGAGACAAAATTATTATTTCTTTCTACCCACACTACAATGATGGACCTACAATACAATGTCGAATGTCTAGCTCCAGGCTTTCATTTCAACAGGTTTTAACCAATCATTTTAACCTAAATATCAATTCTTAACCCGTACTGAGTAGTATTTGGAGACAAATTCTGCGATCTACCTAACTTGAGAACAGACTGCTGCAACTGCTAAATAGCTTTATCAGAAACGGGGGAAACACATTCAGCATATCCAAAGAGTGGCAACCCAGAGTCGATCCGCTATTCCCTCGACCGAGAGAAAATTCGGTACTTGACAGCCGCGGCCAAAGTAAGGCTCCAACAGCAAAACTTGCGAGTACCGCCCAACTCGCCACCACCTCCTCCGCTGCTCACCCTCCAACTGCTCCAACACCCCTTTTCACCACCCACCGGCTGACATACTTCCAATCCCCCTCGCCCTACCCACTTGCCGACATCAACCACCAATCCCCCCCCCCCCCCACCGCAAGAGCCAATCCGCGCGCGAAATCCAATCGCGCCCCCCCACGCAGGGCTCCTTCGTCCGGCGCGGGCGCGCCACGCACAGACTTAATTAGGGCGCGCAACCCAATCACTGCGTCCGCCGCGGCGCGAGTGCGTAATTTGCAGCGCGGTGCTACTCGCGCGAGCGGCATATTTGGGCGCGGGCGGACGAGCTATGCTAATGCGGTTACTATGGCAGCGGCCGAGACAACGGGTCAACAGGTGAAGGGGACTTCTCGACAGGAAGGCGGGGCCGACGCAATCGCCGCGGTGGCGGAGGTGATGGACGCGTTCGGCGATCGCGGACGATGGCTGAGCTTCAGCGGCGTTGGAGACAGCTCGACGGGCGGGGACCGTTGTGTGATGGTGCTGGTAGTGTGAAAGCGAACTGTCGCGGGAAATGGGATTCGCGAGATAGACGACTGGATTGTTCACAACAGGGGGCAGTGGTGAAAAGGTCGATTGCTGAACTAGGGCAACTATGATCGACTCCAGAGATTATGGAAGTGGTATATTTGTGTGGCTTATTCGCGAAAATATTGAGAACTGACAAGTTCAGTACCAATAGTAAAAAATATAATTTTTAAAAAGGCATAATTGTGTTTTGACGAAATTTAAAGTTTTGCATATATTTCAAGCACATATTGAGAAGTGTCTTCATAAAAACGTGTCCATTATAATGACATTTTAAAATAAATGAGCGATTTGAGAAACAATAAAAAAGGGCATTGAGTTTCAGAGAATAATTACCATTTGACAGAAAAAGCGAGCACACGGCTACATTATGTACACACCCTGCACAATAACCGGAAAAGACAATGCAAATGAACAGAACCGGTAGTTGTAGAAAATGGCAGTAATTAGAAAAGCAAAAAGCGACGAAAAGTCTGGCGAAGCACATCGAGGTGACAACGCCGTCGAAGGCGGAGAGCGAAGAGAAGACGGAAGTGAGAGCAGGAGCAGCAACGAAGCTAGGGCGGGAATGAAGATGGGCCGAGCACGGTGTGTAGACGGAGGCAAAGACGGACGCAGGAGCGAAAGAGGGGACGGAGACGGCAGGGCTCCGCCGCCCAGCCCTGCCGCCCTCGCCGGCAATCCATCAGGAGATTAGCGGATAATCCGGCGCCAACAAGCGCCAGGCAAGTTTTATCGCCGGCGTTTTGCGCCAACTCGCGAGTAGTTAATGTCCCGTCTAACAAGCGCTCTGCGTTGTGAACTTTGGCCCCTGACCGGTGTTTCGCCCCCGGAGCGGCCGATACTTGGTATCGCAGCTAGCGACGAGCGGCTATAAATTACGCTGACGTCACCCGCAAGACATCAAAAAACAATTAACGTGCGGACGATGTTCCTTTGATGAACCCACGTTAATAACGACGGCCGTGTGGCTCGTCGCCGGATTTGCGTGTTCTTGTATGTGCTGAAGGGCAGTAAATACTAAATAGGTAATGTACTCGGGAATATCTATCAGAGAGGGAGAGAGCTCGAGTAATCTGACTGTCCTAGTTAGGTACGCGTCTGTGGTAGGTCGCCTATGAAGGCATAGAGTTGACATAAGATCGATAACTTTGAATTAACAATGCACGATTTCCGAGCGCTTCTTTTAACACTGATTTCATCTTTTTTTATTAATTCGGTACACAAAAACATTCCTAGAACAAATTAAAATATTCATACGAGTGGTATGTGAAATATAATATTCCTTATTCGATATTAAGAAACTATAAAAACAAAGATATAGAATAATAGTGTAATACAGAATCAAAACATTCAATTTTATACGAAAGAACTTTTAGAACAAAAGAGAAATGCCTGGTACGTTAAGGTTGCAAAATATTGCCAAGAGCTTGCTTCAAAAATTATTTTTTCTTAGACGAACGCCACTAATTTATTAAAAAAATCAAATATTCCAAAAATACTTCATTGCAATTGCTTTTCAGAAAATGAACTTTTTTCGATAAAATATTTTTCCGTTAAATCTACTACAAAGTATAAGAGTGACAAGCATTTCTTTTACACGAGTAAAGTTTACATTTCTAAATTTATTTAAATTCAAAAACAGATGAAAAGTACGTGACCATATTTGGAACATTAAAAACCCGTAGTTCCAGTTTATGGTCAATTTGCGCTTTGGCAAGTAATCTAAATCATCTTCTGCATAGTTACCTGTAAGATGAGTCAGTGCATGTTTCTTCCAGCGTGAATCAATGAATAAAAGTACAATAGAAAAAGTGAATAAATATTTTATTTAAAAATACGTTTTGAAATTTCGAGTATTGCAATATCAGTGAATCGGCATCTTTGAAAAGCAGATATATCCGTTTTTTTAATTCATTTAAAAATACCGTACCGGTTCATAAAAATAGATTAAATCTCGTATATTTTCGGATACTATAAATACTGTCCTCCGATACTGACCGTTCAACACACCGACGCGTTTTGAAATTTTTTCGTTTATGCGCCCATTGAATGCTGTCACAGCTGCCTGCGCCAAGTGTATGGGCGTGGTGCAGGAAGAAAAGAGCAGAACGGGCAGGTCCTTCGGCGCAGTCAACGCTCCTCTTTAACGCACGGCGCGGCGGCGGGAGCGAGGGGCGCCAGCAGGGGGACGCGCACCGCCGGAAGAATCTCGGCCGCGCGGCTTCCCTCGGGGGCGGGGGGCGAGGCCTCCCTGCCAGGGGGGATAATGATGCCTGGCGTCGAGACGAGACGAGACGAGACCCGCTAATTTGCAGGGGAATCATCCACTACTTCCTCGCCGCCGCTGCCTGCGTAGGAGGTGGATCCTCCCCGGCCCTTCTCGTTCTCCGTCATAATAGCCAGCGCAGCCGTGCAGGGGGCGTGGTCGCTGGCATGGCGGGGGCAGGGGTGGGGGAGCGAGTACCTCGACACGGGCGGCGAGGCTGCGCTCCAAAAGGAAAGGTGGCCGAATCGCCTGCGACGCACGAGAGCGAGGAGAGAACGAAAACGCTCTCTAAACTCTCGGGACTTTCAGAAAAAATAAAAACAAAAAACGAACAGCTACAGTAGCAAAGTATTTCTTCGTATTTGTACCATGCGCTGCGATAATGTATGATATATCAAAATCAGGAAACTAATTACAAGTCCATGTTCTTCTTGTATGTTGAAAATATTGTTTTCCGAGACTATTTTTAAAATATAAGTTTTGTAAACGGCTTATTGACAGGCTTGAAGTCAGTTTTCAAGGAAAGGAAAACGGAGCTTTCAACCAACAAACATAAATTTTCTTACTACTTAAAACTCCAGAGAAATACAAAATGCATTTATTTAAAAGTACAACTTCCACCAAGCCAATACACTTTCATTCGCATTACAAAACGTAACAACACAAGAGACAATGTATCTACAAAAAATAATTTAATGTATAGCGTGGAACCTTTGGTTTCAGTGAAACCTGTGGAATAATCCGGGAAGTAGATGTCCGAAGCATCTGTGACTGAACTGATTTTTTTTCATGTAGGTGAAAATTAGGAATCACAGGAAAATATTTTATATAATATCTGAATAATATAAGACCGGGCCAATTTTCTAGAAAGGATTAAATTCAAAATTATGGATACGAGTGTTTCCTAGATAAGATTTAACAAACTAAATGAATGGATTCAAAAGAACAACATCCTCCAAATCAATATGTTTTCAATTGCACTAGAAAAGAACTAGGAATATTAAACGCAATACACAATATTACACTGTATTTGCATCTCAAACAATTTATAATATTATATACAACATATTTAATGAAGAAAAAGACTGGAAAGAATATACACACTTTTTACCTTTTTCTCCATGATACTCCTCGCCTTCATTACAAAAGCATATATATATTATATATTGAAAATAAATCAAACGTTCAAAGAAAAATACTCTTGTGAATAGATTATTAGATAAGGTGACTCACAGACGTACTCGTGTTGATCACGGATCATGTTACCTGTTCACCCCTCTACTATGTAGTATGTCAATTATGAATACCAGCATGGAAATACGTACATGTACACCAGACCGTATGCAACAGGGCATACATAAATCATGAATGTACATGTTTGAATGTGAGACATACCCACTGCCGCGAATAGACTATGTTACACTTGGAAACACACATGAATTATAAATATATGCAACACTGCAGAGTACACAGTGAACGTAGCAATATTTTATGCACAGGTGAACACGCTCCACCGCAATTGCAGGAATACGGGTTAAGAGGAAATTGTGAAACGAGAATAACTGGACGACAAGATTCGAGGTGTTCTCGTGAAGTTTCGTCCATTATCATCACCACGAGAATTCAAAGGGAAGATGAGAAGTCGTACGGCCTCAAATCAACAAAAGAAGCAATAGAATACGCCCCCACTCGGGAATCACTTGGGCTCCGCCGAAAAAGCATTTCTCAAGGGAAGGAGAAGGAGGCATTCAAAGGAGGAACAAGTGCAAATCGAGAACGATGTTATATCGACTTTGAAGATTTTTCGACGTTCTCTGGCTTCAATAGACGTTGACTTTCGTCAGATTACAATGTGGAAATCTAACTCAATAGTTCGAATCTTTCAATTCTCTGATAAACATATTAACTGAACAGGTATATTGAATTTCACTTTGAAGATGAATACAATGAATTGAATTTTACTGGTAGAAGTAAAGCGTAACATTATATACTTTGCAATATTGCTCTTCGGGAAAACTTTTCATAATTAAGATATCTGTCTCTTTCGCAGTAAAGTTTCTTAATACTTAACTTCCTCTTTCCAAACTAAAAACAAACTGATCCGAACTTCATAAGACGATGTCGGGTTTCACTTACTTCTTCATCAAGTTGGGTACTCTAAAATAAAATACATAAAAACACAACAGTCAGGAAACAGGATCGTGACTTTATATATCGCGAAATTTGTTACGCAAGAAATATACTTCAAAAGGGAAAAATATGGTAGATAATCATACAATATCAAATAAAACCATTTCCTTGTAGACATATCTTTTGGACTAAGAATTATGCGCATGGTAAAATAAACTGGATGTGCAGAAATTATTTACAATAATTTCCGTATCTTAATGCTATTTATGATTGTGAATCACTTATGGACATGTTAGCCTGACTAATATGGTTGTTTTTCTAAGACATAACGGACACATTTGAATTTTGCAGTTTTTTTAATTAGACAGCGTCCATTTCCCTACTGCCGTTCACAAGTTAACGGACAGAATTTTGCGAAATTTTATTGTTCTAATTGGTTTGTTTTTTTAGCAACGCAGTTTTATAGGTTTATATTATACTAATACTGCTGTCTAATGTAATATAGTGCTCGTGTATTTTTACATTACACGTAGCCAGTGGTTTGTGTGCTTTCATTAGTTTCTCACTGATAGCAATGTAAAGGTGTAGTGCTACTCCTACGACCCTAGAAAGCCTGAATTGTTTTCCATCAATGATCGGTTATCCAAATGTCAGTTCAGTGAACATCGCCGAATTCCTGATTGTTTCAGATAATAGACGCTCTACTGTACATGGTGACCTCATAAAGTCTCAAGATGGTTGACTGGGTGGGAGGACTTCTCACCAAACATATTGTAAAAAAGTTTATCGCGTGGACTTTAAATATAGACCACAATGTAAGTTATAACTACAATGCAATGAAAATACCTCCTAATATGTAGGGGCTCTTCTTTCAATAAAGGCGTGCATGTCAAATCAATCTTGATTCTTAAACGTCACGAGATGTTTTTTCTCTTTACTAACTTAGAGTTTCATAGAAGACGGCGCAAAGAGTCAATTACGAGTATTTATTTTTTGGTACTATTTGGCACATTGATGTACGTAAAATATTGGTTTCTGGAACATTATGTAGCAACTATTTTACAGTTAGGGCCTGAGTGTCCGCTGCAAGGCAATTAACACCGGCGAGACTCCATCCCGCAACGAGGAGCCGACGCCCAGCGCATACCAGCGGCCGGCGGACAGGAGCAATACAGCAGGTCGGGGCCGCATTCCGACGCCTTCCTGGAAGGTGCGAAGCCACGCACTCTCCGGGGGACGCCGGCGCCGTCCGATCCAATTCGTGGCAGGCGGGCGCGAGGGCATTGGTGGAGGCGCGGCGGTGGCGGGAGCGAGGGCGGCGAGGGCGCCGCGGGCGGCGCGGGAGGCGACGGCGGCGAGGGCGAGGGCGGGCGGCCGGGGCGGCGCGGGCGGCGCGGGAGGCGCGGGCGGCGCGGGCGGCCGGGCGGCGAGGGCGGCGCGGCGGCGCGGGCGGCGAGGCGGCGCGGGCGAATGCGGGGCGAGGGCGATGGCGAGGGCGAGGCGGGGCGAGGCGAGGGCGAGGGCGAGGGCGAGGGCGAGGGCGAGGGCGAGGGCGAGGGCGAGGGCGAGGGCGAGGGCGAGGGCGAGGGCGAGGGCGAGGGCGAGGGCGAGGGCGAGGGCGAAGGGACTGTTACCTGCGCTCCCGCGCCGCCGCCGCTGCCTCCGCGGGGCGAACTTCCTGGAATCGCGAACGCAATGCGAAAAGCGGGCGCCGCCCCCAACAATTCATGCCGTCATATATCTCGGCACCGCAGCGCCGCCAGCGGTCGTTCGCGGGAGGGGGAACTGTGCGTGTGGCCTTTCCCCTCCTCTCACCCTCGGCGCCGCGCCACGGTCGTGTGCGAGCGGAGGGGGAGGCGAGGGCGCTTGATGCGGCTGGAGACGGTGAGAACACGGGGGTCGAGGGAGAATTGGATTTTTTTGGAAGGGGAGGAGGGGGAAGGGCCGATGAGAATGTTGACCAGACCGGGTTATGACAAAAAGTCGGAGAGATCACTTAGAGTGAACGGTGACTGTAAGAGAGGCCAAGAACGTTGCCTCTGAGAGAGGTGTGAGAAGGGAAGGGTAGAGAGAGGCGGTGATGAGACGTTGGTGGAAGTGTAAAAAAGGCCAGCTCGGCTAGTTCGGAGAACGAAAACAAGTGGCGGGTGGGGAGGTTTGGAAAGGACGACGGACGAGGACGAGGCCGGCGCCGCGGGCGGGAGAGGGCACGCCGACGGCGACGCCGCACGGGGAAAGGGACGGCCCTATTTTTAGGTCAGAGAAATGAACGATATTAGGAAATGGGGAGGCACGAGGGGAGCAATAACTTTGCGAATTTTTATTCTAAGGGACAGTTTGAAAAGCGAAACGATCGGCGATATTTCCAGCTATCGGGCCGCGTTCCATGTGCGTGTGTCTTGCAGCCAGCCACCGCCCCCCGCCCCCACACACTCTTCTCCCATCGTGGCCTCGCCCGCGAGCCCCGGAGGCGCCGCGCGGCGCGGCGTGGCTCGGCGTGGCTCGGCGTGGCGCGGCGTGGCGCGGTGTGGCGCGGCGCTTTTCTATCGGGGCGCAGAAGGTCTCAAATCGGCCGCGCCGCCGGCGCAGAGTACCTTTTGTTATTCCGCGTGGAGGGCGCCGAGCAAACACCATCCGCCTGCGGCCCCGTTGCGGAAATTATAGAGGAAAGCACCGGCGAAGGGGCTTCGCCACTGTTTGGGAAGGACGCGCCGATAAACAAACGCGCACGAAAGATAATCCCACGAGTAGTTAATGATCGAATAAAGAAAGAGATAATTGAAGCTGAAAATAGAACATTTCATGTTTTAAATTTCGAATGGTTGTTTATGCGGGTTATACGTTTAAAAAATGTTTGAAGCAGAATTAAGATAGGTAAATAAATGTACGATAAATAAATGTACAAATGTACGATTGAAGTGATTATTATCTGAAGCGATTGAAGTGATTATCATCAGAAGCATGGTTCACCAGCCACCCAAAACAAGACCAAAGCCTCAGATAACAATAAAATGAAAAGGGCCATAAAGCCTAGTCATTCTGGTTGTATTAATACCACGATTATGTAAGAAAGTTTTTTTTCTTAGTAATGATTTCCTAGTATTCATAGATAATGAAATAATTAGAAATCCGACGTAATCCGCACAATATGCGTCTCCAGGATAGATTCTTAAGAATTCAATAAATATAATACTTTCATTACGCGAAATAAATTTGACAGTTTATTCGATTAGTTTTCCGATTGAATGTAAATAATCAAACCAAGTCGCGTGTGAGCAGGAAATATATAAAAAATCCTGTTAAATTAAAAGCACACTCTATTTCAACGAAAAATACCAAGAATAAATAAGGGAACATCCACATTTATTAGAGAAGACCATAAATCAGCACCACAAATATGGCAAGAACCGTGCCACATATCTTCGCGCCGAGGCTCTTCCGAAGGGATCGATTCCGCTCACGTTCCTTGCGGCGGGTATCCCCGCCGACCACGCCCCCTTCCCCGCCCGGCAACAGACGGCAAAAAGAAGCCTCGAAGACCTTGTCCACAAAGAGACGATAATAGATGAGAGAACGTCTCCCAATTTGGAAGAGGCGAGCCCTCTGCGTTTCTTCCGGGGGCGGCTCGCGTAGCCCCGCGAGCCCCGGCGCGCCCTCGGGGACATCGGGGGCTGCACAGCCGACGGGAGGGCGACCGCGGCGACGGCTGCCCAGATCTCAGACCGAGTGGGCGCGTGTTCTCAATACAAACACGATTTCAACTTTCTTCGCCACTTTTGTACTCCAATATTAAAAAATAAGAGGGTAAAACCATGCTATTACTGCTTTATTAATTCAATTCCAATAAGAAATTTTTTTTCATTATTTTTTTTAATTTTTAAAAGATAGAATTTCGCGAAAGGTTCTTTCAATAAAAAAAATTTTTTATAACCTGTGTGAGTAATGTATTTTCCAAATCGACGTCAATTTTCAAATAGAAGATATGGTATTTTGTGTATTGAGGTGTCTGCTGAACTGTAGTTCAGATTGTAGTTCAGATTAAGCTGTAGCTAAACAAAAAATAGTTGTCAAAACTTTGTATTTCAAATAAGAAATTACTGTGTCCGGGAAAATCATTTCCATAATTCACGATGTTCCATAAGCAGAACAGCAATTATCGAGGCAATCCTAGTTCCTGTCCATTCCAATCGTCGTGTTGCCGACCCTCACTGTCGTCGCGGTAGGGTCCTCATCGCCCAGCCGCCTCCCTCTGCCCTAACAGATTCCCGCCCCGCCGCAAGGGACCGCCGCCGTCGCCTCGAATCGCTCTCTGCTAGGAGGAGCAGGCGCGACCGCCCCTAATGATGACAGATGGACACGCCACTTGTGCCTGCGCGGGCGATCGAGGGCGGGCCGGCTGCGAGCATGCGCTGGCAGGGCGAGGCGGGGCGTGGAGGGTCGGGGAGAGGCGGGACGGGGCGGGGAAGGTGAAGGCGGAGGGGGGGGGGAGGGGGGCGGGGGGGGCGTGGCGTGGGCTGAAGCGTCCGACTGACCGGCCGTGCTCATCATGCATCACCCATCCGCAATAGCACAGACACGCTGATTACCCGCACCCCATGCAAGGCTTGCGCGCCGCTCGCGCACCTGGAGAGAGGCGGACGCGCGCCCGTTCGAAAGGGCGGCCGCGACTGCTCTAGCGGGGTAATTGCCAACCGCTACGCTGGGCTCGTGCCTAAGTGGCTGCTTAGCTCGCGATGCAGCAGTCGCGTTTGCATTCCAGCGGCAGGCATTGCGTTCGGAGCAACCTAGTCGGTTTGCGTTTCTGCGAAGTGCGGAGCCCACGTGTTCCTTGATAATTGATTTTCCACGAAACACCGCACAAGTGCATTCAGTCGAAGATATCTAACACGACAGTGTCAATACGAACTGAACTCAGGATATTACATACATAATCAGAGAAAAGGCAAAGTAAACGAATATTAACAGCCTTCAAATAGGAATTATGCTTTACTTAGTGCGATCATTCTTTAATGACTATCTTAACGTTTTGCATGGCTCATAATACCATATTCGCAATACGTATTTTGCTCCATATCTGAATGTATGTAATGAAGCACACATAGCAAAAAACCGTACATGTTTCCACCAGTATATTACCAGAATGAACAATCAGCTTATTGTTTGTTTCAAAACGAGACGATCGTTTCTCTGCATTAAATAATCCCAAATTTGCGCCTCGTGTCCAGTGTGTCTCTCCAAAGCCAGTTGGACCGTACGCGTGGTATTGAACTGCCAGAAAATGGATGCGAACTGACCAAACGTTGTCTGCTAGTCGGATTGCGGTACTGGCGTGCACATTGAAGCCAGCGTTCCAAAACTTTTTCAACTTGTTAATGTTATCGGATGACGCGGCGGTTTTTTTATGGAAGGGGGGAGGAGGAGGGGGATGAGCAAAACTGAGCCCCCGACACGCGCGCAGAATACGCTAAACTTGTTACATTACAGAGCGAGCGACTCGGTTCGGATTTAAATAACCAGCTTTCTCCGCTGTCCCCGGCAGGCTCGGAGGCGCGTAATGATATGAGTGAACCGCGACGAAAAAAAAAAAAAACGGGGCCAAGTGTATTCGGCTCGCGTCGCGTAGGCTGGGCCCAAGCCGCTTTGACGGACGGATTCAATTGATTAGTGTGCGCGAGGGGGCGGGGCAGGGGAGGGGGCGCCGATGCAAAGTCCCCATTGTGGCGCCGCCAGGCACAAAGGTAGCCCTGAGGGCCTTGAAAGGGCGCCGCCGCCTCGGCGGATGCGACGGCGGCGAGCGACCACTGCTCGGGGGGTTGCAAGAGGGGCGGGAGGCGGGGACGCGATGGGACGGCTCTTGACGGAAGGGAGGGGGAGATGGTGGAACCGGAGCCTGCAGGAGTCCGGGCGCCGCTGGGGTGGCAGTCAGATCAAGACACTCCGGCGAGGAGGGGGTGGGAATAGCCATATTAGCGGTAGCGAGGACTGGGGCTGCTCCGAGGAGGCTCTTGACGGTGGCGGAGGCAACGGGAGGACAGACTGACGCAGCGGAGGCGGCAAGGGGAGCATCGAATGGGCGAGGAGGGAACGGCAAGAAGGGAAGACGCAACTGAAATTGCTGCAAGTCGCGATACGGCGAGAGCGGTGGTCAGATCAAGGCGCTGGCGCTGACGGTGGCACTGCGAGAGGGAAAGTTACGAGGGAGCGAGGGCCAGTTAGGGCTCTCGGCAGAGCAGCCGTTCAGGAACGATTGGCGAAGATGGATGCGGTGACGAAAGAGGGGACGGAAATGGGCAAACGGGGCGTTTTTGGAGGTAGAAGCGTTTTGCTTCAGGCAAGAGACAACTACAAAAAAGGAAATCGCTTTCTTAAACAATAATTACCCCCTTCACGAAGGTGAAAAGCGGCGGGCGAACGTGGAAATGATGAGGAATTTCAAAATTGAAGATAAAACGCTGTTCTACGGTTGATCACTCGATTAAGTGCAATAAGATAAGCCGAAGCAAAATAAAATAAATTAAAAAAAACAGAAAACCCAAACATTTACATTAGCAATTGAGCAATACACATTCTCAGCAATAATGAGGTCATAATTTACTGAAGAAGAGGGCCGAAATATATGAGAAAAGGAAATTCCAAAGAGTGAAAGAGTATAAAATAGAATTTGTTTCAATATTACGAATTCCTAATCGAATCGCAGGTCATAAAAATGGTGAAAAAAATCCAAAAGAGAGTACAAGGAAATGAAATTATCCACAGGAGAGGAAAGAACCGCAACTGTCGGAGAAATCAAGGAATTGAAAGAAGGGGTATTCAAGTGAGAATCTCCAACCTCCCCCACAAGAGAACAGACTGGGGCAGGAGGAACGGGACGCGGCGCCGACAGAGCGGAGCGGCTGCAGGGAAGGAGAGGGAGGAGGGGTGTGGGGAGAGGGGGGTGGGGACGGGCCGGCGAAGCGAGCGCCCGCAGCGGACAATGCACCGGAAGCCCGCGCTACACAATGGAGGAATGATACTCGCGTACCCAACCGGCACTGGCACCGCCCACGCACTGCCCGCCGACCGTTCACCAACCGCCAACGCCCACCCACCACCACACCGAGAGCCGGCCCACCGCGCAACGGCAGTCACCGTCGCCTCATCACCACCAGCAGCCTCGTCACCATTCCCAGCACCAGAGCTGTCTGCGGGCGGCTGTACGCAGCACGGAGGCCCGGCGCGCGCGGTCGGCGAATAGCGTGGCGGCTTCCGCCCGTTCCGCCAATCAATTTGTTCCTTTCATGCGCGCTCCAAGTGCTGCAACACTATGCCCCGTGCGCGCGGCGCTGATGAACCGGAAGTGCGCTGGTCGGGGCCCCTGGCCCACGCCTACTGTCTCCACGCCCCACTGCGTTGACAGCAAAAAACGCAGAGCTTGAAAATAGCGACGTTCGGATAAGGTCATTGCGCGAAGCCTGCGAGTACATAGCAGAGCGAGAATAGATAGATCACGAGTGCTCTAAAATGTTTGTTAGTAATTATTATGATCTAAACTCCAGTATTTTGAGAGTAAATATGAATGACAAATAAAGATCAGACTTGCCATTGAGGAGTTATTAATGCTGGAAGTAAAGAAATACAAAATTCTTTGACGATTCTAATTTATTGACCCCACGACGACCCTGATTTATCTACCAGCAATTCGAAATTCACAATTTATTTAGCATTAAATAAATCTTTGCACCGCCGATCTGGTAAACATTTTCTGAAGAATGTTAGACTATTTTCGAAACATATTTCTTCACATAATAAAAAAACAAGGTATCTAACCGAACCTATAGAAACTATTTAAGAGACAGCAACATCGAAACCGATATTCCCTCAATAAAATATTGTTTGAACCGGAACCGGATGAATTTCGCTTTTTAAACGACCTTCATAATTTCACGAACTTGTTGCAAAGTTTACTTTTCAATAACTGACTCAGTGTAATCATGAGCTGCTTGGGTTTTTAGAAAGCAGAAATTTATTTTATTTCCTTTTTTTCTTTAAAAATCGAGCCCCTTGTCCGTTGCATGAACGAAATCGACAATACATTTATATCGAAGTTCTGTAGTATTTTTATTAATTTATGTATATCTTCAATAAAATGAAAGAACTGTTTGACCCTCAAAACAAAAAAAATGTGTTTGTACAATATATATATATATATATATATATATATATATATATATATATTGTACAAACATTGTCAAAAAATTAAAAAACAACCGAAAACTGGAAGTCATTTGAAATGGATTGATACCTTCCTCCCTCAAATATAAGGATTCTTTAGGTCCCCCAGTTCTGTCACTATCACCCGCGCACCGACGCTGTGCGGGCAGGCCGTTCGGGGCTGTTCTGCGGCGCGAGCCCAGCAGAGGCCGCTCCGCGGCGCCGCAGCCACTGACGTCATCGCGCCCGCCCGCGGCCCGGAAGCGCCATCGCACGGCGCGGCGCGCGGCGCAGGGTGCGCACCAGGGGAAGCCGCAGCATTTGCACACGCGCTGCGCCCGCACACACAGCGCCGGCGGTGCGCCCGCCCGCCCACCCGCTCGCGCAAGGCGGAATCGGAAGAGCGGAATCCGCGCGCCGCCGCCGCCGGCAAGGAGCGCATTAGGGTGCAGCGAGAGCGCGCATCTGAATAACGGGCTTTACAAATACAAATACAGCAGAATCATGTTGGATTTCTAACAATGCCAACTGTTATGCGTGAACTCTCAACACGAACAAGTTTATTTCATTCGAAAGATTAAAGATACAATAATATTCTATCTGTATTATTCACTTTCAATAGGTGCATGAAGTAAATGAAAAGTAGGCAACTTCCGGCCATGTGAGAGGTATTTTTGGATAACCAGGAACTCGAAAAAGCGCAAACAACATGAAACAATTCGATTTTGACTGAAAAGATGGAAATATTTGATTGAGGTATTCCATCTAGTCTCATACTTCGCATGTCCATGGAATTTTCATACGCAAAGATCCGCTTCTAAAGAAACAGTTGTAAATAAGAAGAGTTGAATTCATTGACCCAAAATATATAAAGGATACCACTTGACCAACGTTTATGCCACGTAGACTATAACTCGTTGGTTTCATACTAATCATATTTATATTCACACCACATAATTATTCAATTGACTTCATATACGTGTACGATAATGTTTACTTTCTGTATCAAGCCCAAATTCAATCTGAAGGATACCTAAAAATCAGAAAAAAATAATGGCACCATCATTGAATAGTTTAATTTGAAATTACTCGTTGCGTGTCCATGCAATATCATGTCCATTCAAACCTCCCCCACACAGTGTATTCGGAGAAAAAATGAGCAGGCCTCCTCCGGAGGAATTGAGGTTGCAAGTGGCGCTGTCTGGTGCAGCGAACACGTCGTCGCCCGGCCACGCACTCGGCACCGCCTGGAGGTGAGGTCGTTAGCCAGATGACGCGCATTGTCAAGGCGGTGCCCACAGGCGTCGTTGCGCGGTTGCCAACCTCTAACGAAGAAATATCGCACACCAATCACATTAAAAATGCTTATTATATTATTCACGCATTCAGTATGTGCGAGATGCGCTCCTTATGTGAATGACAATTTGTAGAAAATCGATGGAAGTTACATGTAGTTTTTTATTCAGACATTATTGCTCTCTTTATCTTAAAAAGGTAAACAAAGTAATTACAGCGGAGTGCAAAAGGAAAACAAAGTGATAATTACATGGCAGTAGACATCTGGGATTGATTTAATTTGAATATATTCTTGTTTAGCATTGGTTCTTACAAGACAGGTAGACATGAGTGATATAGTAACTTAAAAACTGTAACATTATTCGCAATGGATCAATGACAAAAGCGACAAGGATCTAAAATTATTTCTTATTTATTGAACAATACATTATATCTGAAATTGCGACATTCTGAATATTTCGTAAAAGGGATGTCTCTTGTGTTTTTTGAAATTTACTTCCAAGAGGATCCCCAAGTAAAGTTGGGTATACTACGAGTATAAGCTGTGTCACTTACTAAACAAACAATATATTTAGATTATTGCGAAACTAAAATTCAAATAAAAAGGACGCCTCAGAGATCAGTCAGTGAATGAATCCAAATTAAATTCAAAACTTACTTATCGTAACTAGTATTTCGAAACACGAGATTAAGGCCACTTGAATGAGCCAACTCCTCATATTCCTCAATTATTCCAACAAGCCTAACTGCAATAAAGAGACTGCCTAATTAAAAAAACAACAACTGAAATTCGAAAATCCGCTGCCTCTAATCTCGCGCGGCATCGCATTACGACAAATCAGAAGACGATTAAAAGTCAGGCGCCGTTTCCCCCACCCCAAACTCCCACGCGGCATCTGCACGCGACGTGAGGCGTCGCGACGCCACTCGACGCCGGCGTCGCCGCGTAATTAACGCAGCATCGCAACGCCGTCACGTAAACGTCGCCGATAAAGCGACGCCGACTAAAGTCGCTTCCCCATCTCCCCTGCTCCGCCAGGCGACGCCGAAGAAGACGGCGCTGTCAACATGGCGACGCGAAATTTACCGTCGCGTCGGTGGCGGTGTTCGTCCCGCGCCGCACGTAACGGCCTCGCAGCGATTAGCGCACGCTTAAGGCCCCCGCGCGTTATGGCCGTCTAATTAGGCGCAAAGTGTCCCATTAAAGCCCGTCCGCCGGAGTTTATGGGGCGAGTTAAAGACATAATAGTGCCGCGACGTCCCGTCCCTTAAGGCGCGGAGGGAGGGGGGTTGGTTAACTACTTTAACGTGACGGAAACCGAGTAAGACGATGCGTGGCTCAAGGAGTCGCCAGATTATATGATGTCAAATGCCTCGAATGCAATATCACATGTTACTCAGAAATAATACATGAAGTTCAGGTATTTGATTTTAGTGTACACGATACTAAGCCTGCCTCTTATAATTTTTACTGTATTTCAGGTATTTGATTTTAGTGTTCATGGTACTAGGTTTGCTTGGTATAATTTTTACTGAAGTAAAGAATATACGTGTATTCTACAACAATTAAACAAACTAAAAGTTTGTAGAGATTTTCAAACAACTACTTTTAATACTATTTTTTAAGTTTATTTTTAAAGGGCACAAAGCTAATTAAGTTCAGAGTCTATGATCTGCATGTCGGAACACTAGTTTAAAAAAAAATTAAAAAAGAATATTTTTAATAGCGAGTGCATACAAAATACCAATAAAAAAAGGAACGCGCGTTAAATTCACATACATAAAACACATCTGATAATGTCAATAGTATGAAGTGATAATAACCAGGTTTTCATTGAAAAAAAACACAACAAAAAACAATATAGCGACAATATTACAAATTTCGAAATATTGATATCAGCAACTGTATCGTCTCGCTACATGCACAAAATGTCACACTCGCATTATCAAATGTATCATGCCAAAGATCCGATACTGGAAACATTAGTCATAATTTTCCGCCCCATTTAGTCGAGGGACTCCGATGAGATATGTCAGATCCACATATCAGTGTTAGCTTGCCAGTCCGGCAAACCGATGTATCTCACAAACACAGATCGCATGTCAGGCACATCGTTTTAGCCTTCAAATCCAGTACGTTCCAATACGCAACAGACAGGATAATAGGCCAGCTCTCTCAAAACAAGTACTCGAATTCATATGGACGAAAAATCGTTACCACTTCTGGCTACTAATTGCCATATTTTGAACCACTTAATGGCTCTTAATGTTGAATGCACTCTCCGGCATGACATACTGGAATGCGCATTTGTAGAAACGGAATATTTTATTTATTGAAACATACATTTATCGCACATGAAAAAATAACAAAACTAGGTAGAGAGATATAATGAGAAATATTGAACAAATCAAGGCCGTACTTTACCTACGAAAAATGAGTTTGAGTAGTACATATCTCCGGTGTTCGTAAGATTTAAATGATTACGGACTTTGCAACATCCCACTATACTTCATTAATTGTGAAAATCAAGTAAAATTATGTAGAAATCACGCATTTAACCGTAAATTGACAAATCCTGTGGCATTCATCGAGAAGTTAGTGTTTTCCACCTTGTGAGAACGAGATATTTCTGCTTGAAAATCATGTAATCTGGAGCAAAACGTAAAAGCAATCATTTTCAAGCGTTCATCTATGCAATATTGTGAATATCAAGAACCTTAATAAAATTAAAATGAGAATCAAACGGCGTTAGTTTCAGTTTTTAAACAAGGAAAAAATATAAAACATAAAACATATGCAATAGGATCGTCATCGTCCTCTGTACTAAAATTATGGTATAATACGGGAATATGGATAGAAATTAGTATTTTTCTTGAGATTCATGATAAACGCCTCATCATTTTCTGCTGCTGGGATGGAAAGAACGTCGGTTTCTTATTTTAATTCTCGTTTATATTGCTCTGGTGAGACAGCCGCAGTTTAATTATCTGAAAACCGTGTAAATTTGCCGTGTTATCGCGACATGCTACTTTCGAAGATCACAACGCAATTCCAATTGCAACGTGTGTAATCTTTCTGCTAATTATCTGCAATGAAACAGAACTTGCATTCATTTCGACCCCATTTTGAACTGAAATATCTTAAAAAATTACAAATCCAGGTGACTCCATTTGCGAATAAAGAGTTAACTAGTAAAAAACAATTTTTATTTAATTTATTTAATTCCAAAATAGTTTACTCTTCACCTACTACTTTTGTCAGTTATTATCTCCTTATTTAAGGACTCTTTAAGGGCTTTTTTCATCAGCAATTAACATTACTTCTTTAAACAATAATGATGTCTGCTTTCAAACATACGATGTATGACCATGTTACTTTAATATGGTTTTGCTATGTTTTGCTATTTTTACATATATTTGCCATTTATCTATTCCATTATTTCATATTTATCGTCGGATATGTTCTGACATACTTTTGAGAAATAAACGAAATATTAGCCTATCGCCTCTTAGAAGCAGGTAAATACCAAGAAACATGTATAGATGGTGAGTTATGTTTCTGGACAATCCTCTATTTCATTGATTAATTACTTAGGTCAAAACAAAATTTTATTGTTGACCCCTAATCCTCACTATTTCAGAGAAGAGGACTCGTCCTCGGGAGTGCATGAGTAGAGGAACATGACTCGCCACGGAGCAATGGCCCGGTTCCCCCAAGGGGGAAACCCCAAAACCCCCCCCGCGCAGCAACAGGCGGCGGCCGAGCCCCAAATATAAATCAATCGCGACGCCCTTCCGGCGTGGCTCAAAGCGATCTCGGCGGGGCCATCGATAATTGACGAGTGCTCCTCGCAAGGCCACTTTAATCGCTCGCACGGAAAAGTATTCGTCCAATCACCCGCAGCAGCCAGGGCTTCCGCCGGCGGGAGAGCGTGGGCCGGGACAGGGCTTTGAGAGCGGACGGGACCGCTCGCCGGCGCCGGAAGAAGGGCCCGGGTCATCTTATTGGCTGCAGCCAAGGGGGACGGAGTTTTCCTCCCGGGCTCCGTGGCCCGATGGGTGGGCAGGCTCCATCGGTCGGTGATCCGCTCTGTAGGAGGGTTGTGGGTCGAACAGTTGGGCTGCCAGCCAGAGGTAGATGGTGTGAGTTGGGCAGATAGGCTAGTCATGAAATAGGAAGCCGCTTTGATAGACGGCTGGCCGGTTGAGGGTATTGACGAGGGGAACTCGTATGGGTGGACAGGCGAGGGTTGGGCAAATGAGCAGAGAGGCACGCAACCCCGTGTGGGGTTGTGGACCGCCTAGGGAGAGAGAGGCACATACGGAAACGCCCATTAGGTTGTTTAGTGAAATGTCGCAGAAATCGAGAACCGATTCCGATAAACGGGATTCAATTCGGATCCGGCGAAGTTGCCCGCGGATTCGCTGATGGACCGGAGCGAGGACTTCGGCCCCGCAGCTGCGACGACGCACAATGCGACGGCGATGCATGCGCTCTGCCAGCGGATGTGATTGGGGCGGAAGAGAAGCCCGTTTCCCCGCTTAACCTTTTAGGCTTATTGGAGTTCTTTCTATTACTTTACGTAGATCTTCTTTTACAAAAAGAATAAAAGTGTACATTGTGAAGGAAATAGTTCTTGAACACCCGTAAAACTTCTAATATTCAGATTACATTTTCACCTTTATGTAAGAATTACGTCTCGATTTAATTCACGTTGAACCTTTGAATATCTCGCTTTTGAATTACGTTTACGTCCAAGAAACTATGCATTTTTCTATCTCATTGATATCAATATCTATTTAATTACAGATTACATCAATATTAATTAACCGTAAATATAATTAATTAGAGTATTCGAGCCGTCTCAATGCATTCTAGCGAAAAGCTTTAAGGAACATTTTACACTTGAGTAAAATGACATATTTTCCGTATTCCGGTATTCTTAGCTGACTATATCAACATTTTCTAAAGGCATTTATTCATGAGCGATGGAGAAAGTACATGAGGGAAATGATTAATCTATCTAAAAAACCAATATTGACAATACGAAAGGAACATCGAATTTTTACAACATAAAACTGAGTGCTTAGAAAAATAGAATTACAATTACTTGTAAAATTAACCTAAATACAACCGTATCCCTATCTTTCATAGTTTTAAAAAACGGTTATGGATAAAGAGCCTTAAAACTGAATATAGGAGACACACATGTTTACAGGGAAAAGCAAACACATTAAACTTCACCTCCAATAGTCACTTACAATGACTGATTACATATACTAATTTTCAAGAATAAATAAATAAATAAAATATACAAAAATAAACACATTGGAGATCTGAGAAAAGGCATGTGACGGAGTAGGCATCGCAGAAACCAGACCGTGGACACCGCGCGCGTAAGCGAGTAAACGCGTTGAGACACGCCCCGCCACGCCGATCGCCGGCGCATCAGGCGGAAGATATGGAGATGGTGGCGGCTTATCGGCTGCCGCGAAGAAGGCCCGTCGCCGCGCCGCGCCGCTGGAGGAAATTGCGTCGCGCCCGGGGCGACGCCCGGGGCGATCGCTGACGGGGCGGCAGGGCGGCGGCGAGGAGAGCCGCTCTAAGGTAAAGGGGAGACATTGGGATAGGGCGTCGTTCAGTGGCAGTGCGCCCCGGGTGACACCATTCTAGAGGTGACACCAAATAAAATATTTTATAATTGGAATTATATAATTTAAATCATTTACTTAAAAATTATATATTAAGAGTTTTGTGGAATTAATAATTTTTATGTTTAGTTAAAAATTATTATATTAATTAATAAGTATAATTTAAATCATAATACTAAGAAAGCAAAGAAAATATATAATGTAAATTAAAATGCGAGACTATAAGCGGTAAGTACATATTTTTCATTGTTCAAAGAGTCTCGATTTCAATATTTTTATATTTAATTTGTGTGCGTGTGTGTGTGTGTGGGGTGATGGAGTGATACCATTTGTTTTGGCCCGGGCGACACCATCTGAAACTACGCTATTAGCGACGTTCCAGGAAGGCGTTCGTGTGATGATTCTTTTGTGGAGGTGTTGGAATAGAAACTACCATGTTGAAACGTGATGATCAAACGATTTCTGTGAGGATCGTAATAGCATGATAATGATACACAAGCTGCCTGCAGATTTGAAGCCGCTGAGACAAATTAGTAATCGGAGGAAAGCGGGAGGGTAAATTAGGAACAAATACGATTAATGCGTCACCTTAACATTTTGCATACCATTATCTGATAACCAAATGGAAAGGAAAAGTACAGATCTGGAGCAGAACGGCTGGCTTATAATAGTGTAGTTGATATTGATAAATACGATAAATTTTGTTGATTTACGCAAATGTAAAAGAGCGTTGTTTGCTATACAAATTTACTTTATTAGAATGTTCATTCAGATTTGTTCGTCTCAGAACGAGTAAAATTATTATTTTTATAACATTATAAAAATGTTTCTGGCATTCCTTTCTCTCGGTTTACTGCTGAAATATAAGACGCAAAGTTAGAACACATAAGCAAATGAAAAGACGACTGGATACAATATCATAGAAATGCATTAGTATTCTCAACTACAACATATCGATAAGGAAATGGAGAGCCGTGCTCACAAATTTTAGAGATAGCATTTAAATTGTATGCTAGACTCCCAGCAGCTCCCACGGCCCCATCCAGAGCTCGGTAGCAACGCTCCACGCCCTCTCTCGTCGCAAGAGAATCGATCTCAGCGCAACGCAGCGCCACGCGCGCCATCCGCGGCCCTCGTCGGAACCTTGCGCTTCGCACATCAGCCGCGACGCAGCGCTGGCGTCGCCGTCATTGATCGAGAGGAAACCTTCGTCACGTGGTGTTGCGTGGGGTAGGGAGAGCACAGAAAGAGAGACTGAATGAGAGAGAGAGTTGGGGTCAGGTCAGGGGTGACCCAGTCACCGCAGGGAGCTCACGGCACGGCTGCCCTGCTACCCCTTTTCCCAGCCCTCTCTTTACGCCAGTTGGCCAGCGGTCGCCGCGAACCTCCGATAAACATTTGTCGTCAGCGGACAAGCTCCCCCACCCCTGGGGGATGGGGTGCGAGTGGTCAGGGAGTGTTGCGGGAAAGCCCCCGCACATCCCACGCGACGGGCCTGTATTGGTACACGGCCGGGCGATATTAATGATTAGAACGTGCTTCTCCGGTCCGCCGCGGCCTGGGGCTCTGGGGTCACAAAGGAAGACGAAGGGCGTCAGGGGGGCAGGCAGGGGAGTGGGGTGGAGCGGGAAGCGACGGGGCGGGCGAGATGGAGCGAAACTCAGTTGGAGTCAGTGCCGGGCGGAGTGAGGTGGGATGGAGCGACACGCAGTGTGGCGGGAAGGGCGGAGAGGGCGGGAGGGGCGGGAGGGGTTGGGTGGTGTCGGGGAGGGGCGGGCGGGGCGAAGAGGGGCGGGACGAGGTGGGCCTGGCCGGGCTTGGCTGCGTGTCACCGTAATGGGAAAGCGAAGGGAAGGAAAGGGCGGCGAGCGGGGCGCCCGCGAGGCCTTGACGCCCAATCTGCTCGTTGCTGCTTCTTCATGTCCACTCGAGACGCCCTATTAGCCGGGAGGCGTCGGAGTTGGAAAAATCCGCGCGAGGGCTTACGCCTCGGTGCTGACATCTGTCGGCGCCACCCTTCTAAGCGCGTCTCGGGCCCGCGCCAGCCACCTCCCTATCTTTAGTTCGTAATTGCCCGTGGAATTAAAATTCTAAACTCCCTGTAGATGTTTGCCGTGCCGAATAAGCACATGCAGAGATACAAAACATTTTCCCCATCGTGTCATATTGTCATTTAAATCAAATGACTAAGACATTTAAAGTATATAATTTACATTCGTTGATTTTAAACATAAAAAGATTAATTTTTCATTCTTCTCTCCTCTACGCACAATCCCTAAGTAGTCTACCCTCAATTCACAAAAAATATTACTTTCTACTCACCGGATGATGTACTAAAAGTAGACAAACGAGGGTTGATTGATACGTACCTGAAAAAAGTAAATAGAAATTATTAGTTATGTTCCTTTTACGAAAATAAAAAAAGTAACAAATACACACTATATTTTCAGTCTTTGATGCAGTTTTGGCCAGAAATATACGAGACGACATAAGATCGTGGCAAAGAATTAATTAAAAATTGGACCAAACTTTTACGGCACCCTTCCAAACGACGAACAAACAAAAATATTGGCTTCATACTTTCCAAACAGAAAACGTCGTATTTCTTTGAATTTAATGCTCTATAAAAGCTCAATATCCACTCAGAATGACGCATGTGGAGCGATTCGTGTCACGGACGCTTCGTACGTAGAAGTGGTGTGGACGAGGGTGCAGGCGAAGGCGGTCGGTGAGGAGCATGACAAGGCTGAAGCCGAGACAGGGGCAGAGCGAGGGGGTGCAGGAGCGGATGTGGGCGGAGGAGGGAACATATTGGGAAAGGAGCGGAGGGGGAAACGAGAGTAAGACGGAGGCTGCGACAATGTAGGCGGTGGAAGAAGCGGTTGTGAATGCCGAGCGGCGGTGGGGGTGACGGGACCAATACGAGGACGGAGGAGCAGAGGGAAGCAGGAAAGATGGCAAAAGAGTGAGCGGGGGTAGAGGGGCCTGCGAAGGCGGAGGCGGGAGGGATGGGAGAGTGGGTAGAGCGGAGGCGGAGGGGGGCGGCGTGGGCGGAAGCGAAGCTCTAGATGGAGGAGACGAGGGAGTTCCGGAGCAAAGGCGTGGCGTGTGGAGGAAGTGGTGCGTACGGAGACGAAGGATAGGGAGAGGGTAGGCAAGTTGGGCGGGGGCAAAGGCGAGGCGGGCGGGCCGGAACCGGCGGGTGGGGAGAGCGTGGGCGGAGCGGAGGCGGCGAAGGCGGAAGACGGAGCACCGGTGCGTGAATAGGGTTCGCCAGTGCTCTGAAATGAATCTCGTGTTCCGCAGAAGACAATGAGCTTTGATGGCGCCGCGCACCTGAGTGTCGGTTGCACCGGGTGAGGCGTGTTGTGCGAGCGGGAGAAGGCGGGGTAAAGTGGTTGAGTGGCGGGGGTGAGACTATCACGAAGAGTATCGCTCACCAGAACGGAAGACTGTCTAGAGGCCGGATGGATGGCACTGAGGGATAATTGTGTCGCGGTCGAAGAAGTGAGTTCACTGAGCAATAGATCAAAGGTGTGGGAGACGATTTAATCCTTGTTTTATTCAGGACAGGGGAGAACTCTTATAAGACATTGCTAAGGACTGGTATGGAATATCTTTTACAGTTATTTATCATAATCAGCTCGATTATTTTGACATTCAACTCAATGTATTTTTAATAAATTAAATGTTTCAGAGGCAATTTAATTTATTCTTATTTAAAAAATACAACGATTCACTATAATGTTAGATAATATATTCAAAGCATGATGCCCCATTTAGGTTTAAGATCTGTAAACTGAAAGGAAAGTAACGTAAAATTAATTGAATAAATATATTTTATAACGAAATAGTAACATTCAGGGTAACAGCACGAGTGATGTATTTTACAGCCTTCATGTGGCAGGAACATTTACATACAAAATTATGATTCTGAAGGCATCTAACTTAATTCATTTTTCAAGAAATTTTCATCATTCAAGAAACAGATCCGTCCAACATTTTAACGCATGTGACTCCAAAACTGAACCTATAACGAAAAGAGCAAAGAGACGACCATTACTATTCGCGAGATAAATGTCTTACTGACTGTCGAGTATCTCCAGAACAAAAAAGGAAAATACGACCATTACTATTCTAGAGATAAAACTCTTACTGCCTGTCAAGAACCTCAAGGAATCGCGACAACTTCCCCCACCCACATCACAGGGGATCAGAGGATTCCGCTACAGCGAGCACCCGAGCAACACGGCCTTCAACCTGCGAACGCGGCGAGGGCGACTTCACCTCCGGGGAAAAACGCAGACTCCGGAAGGTGAGCAGTGTCGCCTCGAGACGGAAGGAGTGGGGGGAGGGAACACCGGCGCGGGTGTTGAGACACGGCGCCTGCAGCGCGGCAGGATCACGGCAGGCACCGCCCTGCAGCAGCAGATTTACGAGCGCGCCGAGCAGTAAACCCCGCCCGCGCGGGAACCCAGTCGCCCACTCGCCCAGACGCACGCGCCCCGCCCGCGGCGCACAGTGCTCTTTGGGTTTTCTACTACGAAATACCGAAAAATACACTTCAGAACTGTCTGGAGGAGAATTCTAGCGACCGGCTGCTGTGATCGGTAGTTTTCCGTGGTTTCTCCGATCAACACCGGGCGAATGCCCGAGCAGTACCCTAACAAACGGGCCACGGATCGCGCGCGATCTTTCCTTCCTCTTCCATTGTCCTATCCTCTCTCCTTACACTCCCACGTATACACTAACATGCACTACACTACCACCTATTCCGGGAGACCGGTCGGAGTTTGTTAGAACTTGTCCTGGCTGGGGCGATGCCCCGCACGTGGGAGAGTCTTGGTTAGGGAAACCCACTAGCCGACGGTAGGTCGGCGCTGGATATGGGGGAAAATCACCGCCATCTCCCGAGGAAGAAAACATGCACTGCACTTACGGGACCAATGACCTAAGCTGTTGACGCGCCCGGAATCACTAAACAACCAACCAACACTTCAGAATTTCCGGCTTCATATATACTATTCGCTACGCTCAAATGTTCAGTGAGGTTAAGTACTTAGCATCATTAGCCCGATAAACAGGACATCACATACGGGGTGGAAATTTGCTGAGATGAGATGGCGGAGATTTATAACCAACTAACTCTGTTACGCGTGTTTGTCGTATCGGTCGTTCAACACATTTCATAATACGTAAATATTCTTAAAAGAAACATTATCTAAATAAGAAATATAGTCTTTTCTTAGAAGTATTTACAACCATATTTTATTATTTGCTTTGGCTGTTCTTACGGACCGCGGACGGATAAATGCTTATTGACACCGGTCGTCAAAAGTGGCTTTTCGAACGACTGCTTGCCTAACGTCGATTCAACAACTTGTCGATACAATGATATGACGGGCCAAAAAATGTTTCCCTAAGTCAACGACCAAAGGAGCAAATTAAAATACTGCATATGCTTACATTTGAAGCGCAGAGTATTACCCTTTCGTTGCGTTGTTTCTGCGATTAGCATTGTTAACTTACGCTTTATTAGGATAATTAGATATGTTTTACTTCAAATTGCTGATTTGTTTCGAGACGTGTGAGGTTATTCCTCTGTAATGTTCAGTAACTGATGATGAAAACTTTGTTTAAAAGAAAATTATGGGTACCAAGTTTTTTATGCCGATATACAATGCTTCGAAATTTTCAATACAGATTTTACTAAATCATTTTTAATAAGGATTAACACAAATTTTGGTATGTCGTTTTTTAAAGTGCTAATAAAAATTAAATGTGCAGATTAAGTTTTAGTTTATAAAATTTAATACACGTACATATTCGCGTTGTGACAGATATCTCTTTAAAAAAGTTTAATTAGTATCACAAATAACACATGGTCAAATAGATTACTTCTCATTTCTCCAAAACCGCAGCATCCTTAGCATATGATCGATCATTGTGCCGACTACATCTCTCATTCCAGAGTGATGTGTGGCGAACCGACAACGTCGACTAATGTTCAAAGTACCGAATTCCTGCACGTCGGTTCCATTAATAAAACATAGAACAACTAAACGTATGTATCAATAAACAAAGAATATACAGACGCAACTATAAAAATTGAAATTCCATCTAAAAAAATCCTTATAGTAATCAACATTCAAGATATTTTAAAAATAAGTCGATTAAAACGCACGTTTTCACAAGAAATATTTTTAATTAATTTTGATAGCGTATCACACTGTTCTATTCACATCGGTATTGTAACAATTAGAAACCGTATGTGATGTGCTGGTGACGCAAATTCATTTGTACACTGTTTTCGACGACATGCCACACTGCGCGCCTTCACCCCGTCCACAGAAGGCGCTGGTGTCGCCGTTCGCGCGTACCGCTCCTCTTTTTTCGCGGGCGAATGAAAAATGAACGTCAGTCGCGGAGCAGGTCGGGCGGCGCCGTCGCGGCTTAACGCATCACACGCCACCGGTCTTTGTTTTCAATTTTTGCGCAAACGTTTCATTATTTTCTCCTTTGGCGTTGTCGGTCGGAGGAGTTTTATTACGGCGTGTTTCCGCGCGATATATGCCTCTGACAAATTGAGAAGAACGTTCGCAAGAAAGTGGTTTAAAAATCGCTTTGACTTCGGGCTAGCTTAAAAAAGTGTTAATTGTGCCATAAAAGTATTGTTTCTTGCTGAGCTAAAATTAACACACAATTATGAAGTGAGAGGCCATCGAAGTTTTCTTGTCCTAACAGTTATAAACAGAGAAAAACTACAAATTTTGTTGAAAAACTTTAGTCTTTGAAACTTTCAATGCATGTATCTTACACCTAAATAGCGTACATCTAAAATTGTCTACAATTTATTTGTGAATAATTCAAGCACATATCCCAGCAATAATTCTAGCAACACATATAAGAGTAAATCTCATGAAGTTGAAATCTCCGTATGTCTCGAAATAAATTCTATTACAATAAAATATATATGAAATGCGGAAAACTATTTATGATCAAAAGAAACAATGTTCAATTTTTCATTAAAACCTGGGTGAGTGAACTGACCTTAAAGGAAACATGAAAGAACGAGGGCATTTTCAAAGAAAAACAATTATGTTACGTGTTGAAATGAAACGAATCTCATTAACAAATAACGTTAAGAGCAATAAATACAGCCAAAAACCAACGTCTACTGCCTCATCCATCGTATCTGCAAACGAGGAAGAGCTGTCCCATTTGTCTGAATCGCAAACACACGCGATGCTCAATACACTTCCAAAGACCAAGGCAATAATTAACGAACGCCGACCCAACAACCAGCGACGTCCAATCTCGCCTGATAGGCGGCGCCCGCACCTGTCTAAGCGCCCGGCCGGGGCGTGCCATTGCAATCAGGCCGCGTCACCGCTGAGGGAATCAACCTCGGGGGGGGGCGGGCGGGCGTAGCGGGGCGTGGCGTGGCGTGGCGTGGCGTGGCGTGGCGGGGCAGGGCAGGGCAGGGCGGCGCCGGGTGGACCGTGGCGGGTCAGCGCGGGGCGGCGGGGCGGGCGCGGCGGGGGGGCGGGGCGCGGCGAGCGGGCGGGGCGGTTCGGGGCGGACGGGCGGAGCGGGGCGGGACGGTGCGGACGGGCGAGGCGGGCGCGGCGGGCGGGGCTCGGTGGGGCGCGGAGGGTGGGGCGGGGCGGAGCGGGACGGGCGGGGCGGGGAGCGGCGGGGCGGGGGGGGCTGGTGCGGCTCTCTTCGGGGATCGGCCACGTGCCATCCTCTCACGCGCGCACTAGCACGCGTGTTCGACACCACGTCCTGGAGCACAATTCTAGTAGTCGGCTGTTCTGACCGGTACATTTCCGTGGTTTGTTCGATCAATTCCAGGCTGATGCCGAAGCAGTACACTCACCAAAGGGTCACGGACAACGCGCGATATTTCTTTCACTCTCCTCAATCCATCTACTCCCTCTTACGCACACTTACACATATTCCACGCACTACTGTATCACATATGTCGGGAGACTAGTCGGGCGCTTCGGATTTATTGGTGGGATACATGGATGGGGGGAACCCGGCAAGCCAACGCGTAAATTTCCATCTTTCAGAACACTAGCATCTCACGGGATGTGGCATTCACAACAAGTACGGAACTAATTACCACAGCAGTTGACGCACCCGGAAACAATGAAATGAAACCCCGTACGCCAAAGGTGCTTCGTTGAACGCGCGTTCTGACCATACACTCTCAGAAATTTCTGCATTACTTTTAATGTAAAGTACATGAAAGTATTTATCATGTATGTCAATTAAATTTAATGTACACGTACAGTAACTTAAGTGCACATGCACATTAAATTTAATGTACGTGTACATTACATTTAATGTACGTGAACAATTAAATTTAATCAGGCAAGTAAGTTCAGTAAAAGGTACATGAAATTAAATTTAATGTAATTTCTGACCGTGTACCTTGATTCCCGCGCTGCGTCTGGAAACGCGTGAGCGCTCGCTTGTCAGTCAGTCGACCTCCGCGGAGCCAAACCTGCTTCAAAGAGGCTCCACGTGACTGAATTCGGTTTAAGCACAGAACTCGAACGCACAGAAGCAGCGACCTGTACTTGCCCACGCTTCCAACCGCATCTCGCATAGGAACCTCGACATGATTCAATCTTCTGAAAGTAGTGATTCGGTACACCTACTCTTTCCCATTACACATCATTCTAATAATAAAACTGCCAAATACAAAATGAAATAAGATTAACATCAAAATAAAATTATATTGCTTAACATTACACGATATAATTACGTATTACGTTTTCCCAAAAATATGATAGCTATTATTATTATTATTATTATTATTATTATTATTATTATTATAATAATAATTAATTTAACATTCATTGTGATGACTGATTCTTTCATTTTAAAGCTCTTATCAAAAATTATTCATTATAATATAATGCCACTAATTCTTACGAACATGGTAATATTTCCCAACCATGGAAAACCTAAAAAGCGAAACTGAAAAATGAGGACGTCATATTTTAATGAAAATTTACATGGAGAAACCACAAATCTCGCGAATGGAATAAGAATAATTGACGTCACTACTCTGTATATAAACATGGACGGTCGCATTCTCTTCTGAGGCTGCCAACGCTTCCACACAAGGAGGCCAGGTTTGGAATTCACAGTTGAAGAACTAACTTCCAAAACGACCATCAAAATCTTCGTGAAACAATTTTTCAGAGAGGGAAAGTAGTCACATTCAGTCTTATAATTGAAGATAGGATTCAACGGTTTTCGGATACCGTTAAAAGAAGAAGATTTTGTGACAATATTTAGCAGAAACATGGAGAACCGTCTTCAGGATATACCGATATGTTAAACCACATAACAAACGAAACAGATCTATTACTTCGGAAATAAGTTGTTCAAGTCTGTAATAAGCAGTTAAAGAAAGTCGAGAAAATACTCATCAAAGCGAGAACATGAGTATGGACATTGAAGCGTGAATACTGGTTTTAAATTTCCTTAAAGCTTTGAGTTAAGTATGTCACACGTTATTTGTAAATGAGAAGTTTGTAATATGCATTTAATCAGTCGCTGCTCTCGCAAAATAAGTTAAAAAATTCGCATCCTTATCCGCTACAGTGGACGCCAAGTGACATATTTCCCTTTTCCTCCCCATCCCATAATTAGAATCTGTACGAATACGAATAGATTGTGACACTTTTGCAATTTCGAAAAGCTTTTGGTAATGCAACCAGATTAAGCACACCTCTCACGTTTCCATCAAGACTTTCTGCAAGTCTCGGTCCGCTACGAAGCAATTATTCCATATTCAAATGATTCCATTTCACAACTATTCAGCTTCTAACTAAAAACGAACCGCGTGGAACACCCAGGTCCTGCGCACGGTTTCCAGGAAATCCGCTGCGACGCGGTGCTGCCTGCGGCGCGGGCGGAACCAGCGCTTCGGAGTTCGACCGCCAGGGGCGCGAGTTGGCGGTCGCGCCCTCTTTTGAGGTTGCCACCGCTTGCCTCCGCGTGTCGCGCCGGACCGCGGTCGGCGTTGCCAGAAGCTTTCAATGCGGCTCTGATTAAAGTTGACCTTTGTTAAGTAATTGGCTCTCCCTGGGGTCCGCCCTCTCGCCGCCCCTGGTCGCGTAATTAAGAAGTCTTTTTCGAAATTGAACTTTACGATGGAACTGCGCAAACGTTGCAAATGCTACTGCTCACGCGGGTTGTGTGGGCAAAGTCCGAAGTGTATCCGCCAAAACGGCCCAGCGTTCATGGGCTGCAGGTGGCTTCAGCTGCCTCCTCGCTGCGTTTGGGAAACGCAGCGAGTGCACAATTACACAATGCTTCATATATCGAGTGAATGTACACAAGTTTTTCATTTTACATTTGTAAATGCTACGGTTATTTGTTATTTACAAAATAGTCATAAAAATTCTCATTACATCACGAGACTCGTGAATCAACAAGCGTGGCCGACTTCTGATTTTCATTTTTAATAAGATGTTTCGCCACGAATATTACTCAACATTTTAACGTTTCCACTTTGAAAAACTGTATAATTGTTTTTCTACTCGCGATGAATAATTATATTGCTTCAGTTTATTGCAGGACAATAATGCTGATTGATATAACTTCATTATAGTACAGGTGTTTGCCCAGAGGCAAGTTTACAGTTGAAAAGTAATCAACCATTGGTCATCGTTCTATTACATTTTTCGTTGAACTGTGTGTACACTGAGCCGAGACAACCGTGTAATAGTGAGGGTAAACCGCTTATGTCCTCTCCATTTCCAAAATTCGCAAGAAAATAAGAATGTTAAATTATATTTCAATTATTAAGTCGAACATATATAAGGATAAATACTGAACTTCGACGCCTATTTTCAACTAACTGAATTCTAACTTAAATTCTGAACTACATATGTAAAGTCAACTGTGTTATGGTTAACCCATGTTACCTGGGACACACCTTAGAGGCTGTACGCTAGGAGATGTTGTCTGAATGTTACATATGAACCGTTCCTTAACCAATCAATACAAAAGTTTAACACAATAGTTATCATTCATCGTAGAAAAAAAATATTTATGAACTAAATGCAATGGGTATTAATACACTCGTTATCAAGTTTAAGATACACGATCGTTTCTTGCTTGTATCTTAATATCATTTCACACTCACAATTAAATCATTTCATAATATGCTACTTGTATGAATTAAACTCGAATATTCCTTCGACGAAAGGTGCCACACTGATGTAGATAGCAGTTAATAGGAGTTTGGATTAATTTTAATATTACTCTCGTTTCCAAAATGATTATTATTTTATAGTGAGCCATGGAATCATGGAACAATAGTAATCTATAACTCTTCAACACTGAGATCAGTTTTATTAATTTTTATTTAAGTCAATAAATCACGCCGACTTTCAATATTACGATCAATATTCAGATTTGGTTATTGACATATGTTTCAAATGTAACATTTATTTCAATATTTCCATTCAATAAACAAATGAATTTAAATAGTATCTCTCGTAAACATAATATGCCACAAGCACCTATCATGAATTACACCTATTCACACATTTAAAGGTAATATATGCACTTCGACAGAAATTTTGTTTAATACAAATTAAATGTGGAGTGTTAATGAATATATACATAAAGCTTTTTAAAAAAAATAGTGAATGTGCCCTGAAAATCACTACTACTTAATAATTTCCAAAACTTTGAATTTAATAAAAACCCATTTCACTGTGATGCTTCCCACATGTGTGGGAAGGTATAATTGGTAAAAAATTACCGACCACAAACTGAAGAATAATTATACAAGGTAGATAAATTTAATCCATGACGCATATTCTCAAATGGAGATGGAAAAATAAACACTACGTACACAAAAAACATTGAATAATAACATGCTATTTAACACCCAACTTCCATCAATGGCGTTATGGAGGTTCCAAACGCCGAAAATACGACAGAGAAAATGAATAAATGAGTACGCACAAAGTGCATTGGGCGTTTTGAACAACAGCGGAAGTGCTGGTGGCAACGAAAGCATAATAAATACCATCCACGCTTCATGTCCCAGTGCTTTTAACGCAAAAGAACAAAAAAACTACAAAAAACAGAGAAAAATTCGAATCTAAACCATAATGAAAACTTTATGAATCATAATGAAACATTTCTTCGCAGTGCACGGAAGTAAGCCTTACTCTAGGTTGTAACGAAGTAGATAAGATAGAAAAAACTAGAGAAGCCTTTCTTCCTATTTATAGCATAAAAATTCTTTAGTCCTTTCCTTCTACAAGAACAGAGAAAGAACATTGTAAACCGCGAAATAAATAGGTGCTAAAGCTCTGATGCATTCTTAACACACATTATAATCTTGAAACCTATACATAAACATTCATATTGCATTGTATAAAAATCGAAACATCTGAACAGACAAAGGCGTTTTTATTTACAAATTAGAAATTGACGTTTTTGCTCTGTTGTTCTTATTATTATTATTATTATTATTATTATTATTATTATTATTATTATTTTATTATTTATTCCGCAATTGGATAATATTTAATAATGGTTGAGAACAAACAATATGAATAATGACGGAATATACAATAAAACACCATTGAAACTAAGAAGAGAGTAGCATAGCAAATTCCACACACTCCAGCGCCACAAACAAATCATACACTATTGAAAAGATATAAATATTATTCAGAACAACGCTTATCATTACGCAACCATGACCCAAAAAACGCCAATAAACTCCAAAACAACTAAGCTGAACACAAGAAAGAATCCTGGCAACTGACCCTTCCCGCGGCCCCTCAACGACTCTCCAGGGTGTCGCATCGGGCCACCCGCCCCGCTGGGGGTGACGGGGGCGAAACCCAGTAACTGAGGGCCAGAAGGGTGGGGCAGCTGCGGTCACCAGCGGCCATCCGTCACCCGCAGGGCAGGGGGCGGGGGAGATGAAGAGGGAACGGGGACATGGTGTGGGTCCAGAAGGGAAGCGACCAGGACAGTAAATCTGCGACGCTCCCAAAATGAGATCGCTAATGACCAATTGACGCGGAAGAACGCGAAAGATGTGGGGAAGAAGAGAGAAGAAATAACACGCGTGAATCCTAAGTAGATTAAATGGATGCGAAGAAACTGTGTAGCACGTTGTAGAAAGCGCTTGGGCTCTCAATTGCATTACTCTTACGAAAACGACCACGCTTGAAAGCGGTTCCTTTGAAATATAAAACAGACACTCCAAGATTATGCGTATTTAGTCGATAAATGAAGATTCAACTTCACAATTTATGTAATATCCTTCTTCTCTAACAAGTTAATAAGATCATAAGGAAAATTTACTGCCGAACAGCATGGAAAATGGATAAAACCTTTTTTCCAAAGCTAGATTATGTATTAACGAAACATTTTAAAATCCCAATTAAGAATAAATTAAGTTAATGAATGGTAAATATTTTGAAATATCACAGTAGTTGGTTTAAAGATGACGCAACCCGAATGGAGTGTGGGGTGTGTACTGACCCTTAAATAGTTGTTTAGTAGGCAGTCACCCACATTCGAATTTGCAAAATTTTATATTTATTTTCAGGTTCAGAATACGAAAGTATAATTTTACAATTTCTGTTTACTGATGTTTACTCACATGAGTCCAAATCAAACACCAGTTCATGAAAGCAAATTTGCAATCTTCGTTCTATTACCATTCTACATCCATTATGTAATTGAAAATGTCATGCCACAAACCCGCGTGGTGTCAATTTGCTTCTATCTCGTTTCGTTTATTTCATACACACCTAAAAACATTTTAGTAACTCCATGGTTTTAAACAGTTTCCCTGATGGAAAATGTCAACAGTTCATGTTCATTAGCTGAGGAGCTTGCAATCGACATTTTAAATGAGCGAAATAGTTTTCTGTATATTTTAATTTCCTGACTTCATTGTTCTTTAATTTAAAAAGATAAGTTCGTTATTAAATATGTAACGTCACAACCAAAGTTCTTGGCAGCTGATATGAATATATATGCATAACAGGGATTGAGAAAACCGTTTCGCCAAAACAAATCGCTCCTTAGTAACACACAACGAACCTTTTATTATTGTGTTTAAATGAACCTATTGTAATGAGGAGTCGAATCATACATGAAATCCATTTTGGCAGAGCAACTTGCCAGTTCAGTACGAGGTCATTGACACGAAGGGGGCGTCAGGAGTGGGAAGACTGCGGGCAATGCGTGGCGAGAAGGGTAAGGGGAGGGGGCGGAGGGGCGAGAGAGGAGGGGAGTGCCCCGCGCCCATCCGTCACCCGCAGGCGTCGCAGGGGCGGGGACAAAGGGAAAGGGCGGGGCTACGAGCAGGGAGGCGGGGTACACTAAATCCGCAAGACCGCTAAATCTCCCCTGCATGACGAACGCGAAGCTACCAGCAGCCCGCCCGCACCCCCCCACAGCTAAGTGATTTCGATAGACTCGGCCACCGCCCGACCCTGCCCGCTCGCAACCGTTTTTCCACGCCGATGGTGGCGCCGCGTAGACGCCATTAAAAGAATTAAAGCGACGTTGGGCAGGTGCGGGTAAAACCCGTGCACTTTATCACGCGCGGTCCGCTCTCAAGACGAACACAAATCCCCTCCGGCCCACGGACACCGGCGCTGCGGCGGGTCTCTAATCTCCACTGCCGGGCGCGCGAAAAACAATATCCAATTTCTCATCGGGTTCCGGGTTTAAAGGAGACGATCTGGACCGAAAAGGAAAATGGGTACACGACGATCGTACAACAAAGGTACAGGGTTTCCATCGCAACATATAATCTCTCTCTCTCTCTCTCTCTCTCTCTCTATATATATATATATATATATATATATATATATATATATATATATAATCGCTATTTTCTAGTATATGGTAACAGTCATTCGTCCTATTTCGGTAAGTAATGATTGTGGAAATTGTGAATGCTGATAAGATATGTTCAGCGGTCACTTGCACAACTCTCTACGTCCATTTTTTTATGTGATAATGGAGTAAATGCAATCTGTATGAACTCCTCTATCAATGCGTTCATGCAGTTATCAAAACGTACTTCTGCCCTTTGCAAATGAACATCAAATAGTGTATTTCTTCAAAACTTTCTCAATCTTTGAAGGATACTCTTACAATTACTAATTCAAACAAACGCAAATTTTCACTTTCAAAATTTCCTACATCCTAGTGTATCTTAACTATTTAATGCTTTTACGTTTATTCAAAATCAACTCCTTTTATTGTATACCATCTATTGAACTTCATTTCAACAGTGGGCTGTAGATTTTCTTGCCCGAAAGTGCGACAACTTGACATTAAATCTGGAAGGTGCTGAAGTCTCAAAACTAACAATAGAAATTAGTGAACGGTTTAGTTAATCATCAGATATAATATATACCTCCACTATAACTTAATGTCTATATTCTACAATTTTTCACTGACTGTAGCAGAGCATGGCCCAGTGTACACTAAAAGGCTTCTATGCTTTCAAGAAATAAGTGAGTACAATAGCATACTCTTCCGCATCATACATTCATTGTACAGTACCGCCAGCGTATAACAGACTCTTGACAGTTCAATGCGCTATTACTTCACATTACTATGCACATGGCACCCTTCATGACGGATAAATTAAATCTCAAAACATTAACACTATACTGCGGTTTTTACTTTGCTGCGTCTGACATTTCATTAGCTGTTACGGTGCCATCCAATCGGGACTTAAACGTCACTACAGTGACGTCACGATGTTGCGTTCAACTTTCCGATTGGATGACACCGAAATAGCACCTGATTTATTCACACGCAACTTAATAAAAATCGCCGAATAGTGACAGGCTATGACACATCTTGATTTTCATGACTTTCGCCAAGTCGAACCTTGACGCCTCCCCGACTTCGTGTGAGTAAGATGAACGGCAACGCTGAAAACTGGCTTTGAGAAAGTAAACAAATGCTCGCAAGCTGATTGCACGGACAGGTCACATTACGTATCACAGCACGTGGCGAGAGAACTGTCAGAGTCGCACTATATGCAAGCGGACCTTGCTTTAAGGTGCCTAGCTTTACTTATTCCCCACGCGTGCCTCTGTGTCTCCGCGCACTCGTGAAGCAAGAAACCGAAAAGAGGGGTTCCTTCACACGCGGACCGTCCCCGCCCTTGATGCAGCCCCTAATCCTGCGCCTAGGAACGGAATGCGCCTTCAATACCCAGCGCGCGCGCCGGGCCCTATTATGAGCGGCCCAAAGCCGCTTGCTCCAACTTAGCCAGAGCGCGCCGGGCCGCACCGCCGTCGGCCGAAGACGCCTTCCCTTTGGCGCTCCGCCCCGAGCAGGACGCGAATACAAAGAAGAAAGGGGAAAAATTGGCAACTCGGGGAAGGAAACTCTGTAAACAAGCGGCCGGGAGGCAAAGAAAGGAGATATTGTTCCAAGACTGAAGAAAACCCACCCTGCTCCTCCCACATCGCTCATATGCCAAGCGCACGTAGTACTCGAGCCTTCGAGCGACCTCGTGTGTGTATGTGGGTGTGTGTGTGTGCGCGCGCGCATGTGTATGAGTGTGTTTGTGAGTACGAACCGAAAAAACAAAAAACGATCGCGCGTCTCCGGCGGATGGTGGTTCATTTGTTACGCAGTCTGTGATCAAGATGGCGGATAACGCGGGGGAGTGAGCCACGTGATTGCAGCGGGCGCCGCTTGAGAGCGCGAGGAGCGGCAGCGGCGGTAGTTGCAAACGCTGCCGCCACAGGTCTCGCGAGATTCAATAAAACAACCCAGCAGCGGCGGTGACGAGGGCGCTGAGAAAGGCAAGGGGCGCCTCCAGCGAAGCAGGACGAGGAGAAGGAGCGGGTGGCGATGTGCTTTGCTAAAGAAGCCACTCACAGAACGAAGGTGCTTTTGTTATATTGGGCTTTGATCTCTTTTATACGCAAACTAGACGAGAGCGATGCAATGAAATTGAAATAAATTCTGAATTAATTCTCGTAACGAGGCAAAGCTTCCTTTGCGGAAAACAGCCTGAATTCCTTCTCTACCGAGCTGCAAGAAATGCTCTTGACATTTACGACATGGGGATACACTGCATTTAATTGCACAGTAACTGCTTTACTACGTTTCAATTTAACATTCACGAAACAATTTTCATTCAATTTTAATACGTCTTAAGCCAATTCCACATCAAAATAATAATCTTAATTTATCTTTACAAAACAGTAATAAATTTAATCATAGCGAGGCGAAATTAATAGATAGAATTACATATCTGTAGGACAATGTACTCAATATCCCCTCCACAAACAAAACAAAAATATCTTTTAAGAAACGATAGTGCACCGTCAAGACCAATAAAATGTAACAGGAATCTCCAGTGTTTGTACGGGAAACGCAAACACCAGTATTTGAAAACTACCAACGAAAAAACAGCTGATGTCGAATCGTTTTCGAACGAAAGACGGCTTTGAAGCACGAGTGGCAACCGTCGATTTATCCGAAATATCAACACAGCCCCGGAGGCAGAAACGGCCGGCGGATCCCGAGGAAGAAAAGAACAACGCCCCCTCTCCCCACTGGAACATGCAAGAGCGGGCAACGCGGCGCGAGCATTCCAACTTCTCGGGATATTAAAGCGTCTCCGAGGTCCAATATCGCGCAAATAAACAATAACAAAGGACATCCGGAACACGTCGCGTCCTCGGGCGGGAAGGCGGCGACGGCGGGGGCGTCAAGCGTCGACATATTTGCGCGCGCGGACGTGCCCATCCGACGCGCGGGGCGCAAACGTCCGCCATTGTGTGCGAACTTTTAACTGTATTAAGACGCCTGCCGACCGGGCGACACAGACGCCACTTCTGCCCCCGCCGCCGCCAGCCGTCCTCGGCGGCCTCGCAAAACATCTCATATGTTGCGAAATATCGTAAAAGCCGAGAGGAGGATCTCGCAAACTCGTCGAGACAAAAACACATCGCAGACACAACGCCGGCCTGATGGCTCCATAAATACGCGAGGCGCCGAGGACGCCGGGCGGGCGCGGGGGCGGCGGCTGAGGCTGGGGCGGGGGCGGGGGGAGGGTGGACGAACGTTGCCCGAGAACCTAACGCCCCCGAGAATATATCGCCCGCGTTCGCCCCGCTGGGAAATATCCACACTGCCACCGCCGCGGCGAGGCAACGCGGCGATGGTGGTAGCTGCGGGGCGGCAGGCACCGTAACAAACAACCTCTCCTTTCCAAATTGTTTCGCAGGGATGATTAAGCGAAACCTGCCCCGAAGACGCCACCCTTCCCGCGGCGCCGGGAGGTGGCCTTCCCATCCAATCGCCGGGGATGGGAATCATCCTTTACCGACCTACCAATCTCCGGAAACGCATTCCGTGAAAATCGAGACAATCCGAGGCGGACGTGAAATATTCAACGGCGACGCGGTCGGCTGAGAGGACGCCGACGATGTGAACCGCAGTTGGTTGGCGCAACTGGGGCTCGCGCGCCGCCCATAAATAAAGGCCCGGCCGCTCTATTAGCGCAGGCGGCGGCGGAAGGGGATTCCCGGCGCGACGGTTGGTAACCCTGCTCATCAACAGCGACGCACAAGATGGAGTGCGCGTCGTTTGCATAACAACGCCCTCTTTATAAGACGCTTTACTGCGCCACGCCGTGCCCAAAGAAGCGCCACCGCTGCTACTCCTACGTGGGGACTGATTCTTTCTTATGCATGGCCATTATGGTAATAGCTGATAAGTCCGCGTCTCGGTAATTATGTGCACTTTTATCGGCACAAAGAGAAGAAGCTTCCCCCTCCCCGTAGAGCCGTATCTGCACCGGGCTGCGCGGTCCAAGACGGAGAATCCTTCACAAAGAAGGGGCAAGCGCGCTTTATATACATTTATGCATCCCGCCTTTCACGTAGACACGGCTAAACATTCAAACAGGAAGATTCCGCGACTTCGAAAGCCTCATTCCAAGAGAAATATCCTCCATACACCCACGGACCAATCTCTACAGAAGATATTTTATGCTCTCGAATCGCCATAAATCAACCGTTTTGAAACCGGGCTCGCCGGCTCAGCTCGAAGGATTCCGAGGAAGGGATTTATTCATTCAAGGTCCATCCAAAATTTATGAGAAAACGGGAAAAAGATGCTGGGGTTAGTCATTTCTAAATGAGGAACACTTGTGGCCATATTTTATGTAAAAAAAAAAGACGTACACGTGTGTACTGCGAAATACATGCAGGGTCCACCGTATTATTTTATTTAAAAAAATATTTTCTCGGGCATTTACTCCGCATCGTGATTTATACAGAGGCGCATCACATTAGTTTCCAAATGGACGCGCACGCGACTGTGGCGCCGCGCACGGCCAGCGGCGGAAATGATGCGGGACGTGCGCGCGGCGACAGCTCCCTGAATGGGCGAAACGTGCTGCGTCATGCCGCACTGAATACGCACTGGCCCGCCCCGCCCACCGGGGCTCTGTCAATTTCAGCTGCGCTCTCCGTCTGGGCGGTGGTTAAAACCCTCCACGAACACTCCGACGCAACCATGTACGTCGGCTGCAATTGAAACTGGAAACTTTTCATCAACAGCCACACGAAACGAAATGTCTCGTAAACAAAGAACTTCCGCCCGAAAACCGAAACAAAAATCTAAACTCTTTTTTTTTAACGTTCGAGTTTCACAATAAGCATAAACACGCATGCGCGCGCGACCTGTTAGCTTCAACAATCAATACGCCGCCAGACCCCTCTAGCGGGCATGCGGCGCACTCCGAGCTCCCGCTCCGAGCGGTGCTGCCCTCAAGCGAGGAAATCGCGAAACGAACCATCGCGAAAACAGTCTATTATACAAAAGGCGAACTATACGCAATATCCGACATCTTTGTTCCTTTTCTTCGGGAGACAAAATAAAAGTGATGGGATACGGACCGACGCGAAGGAAAATGGAACAATTGGCGTCGTCTTCATTGTTTCATTTTATTTGAAGCAGGAGGCGCACCGGGCGGGTGGGGATGAGAAGGTTTAAAGTGCCAAGCGAGAGAAATGGGTCTCTTACTATCGTCATTCAGTAGCGACTCGCACAAAAGAGGCCGGGGGCGGGCGGGGGCACCCGTCAATATTTCAGCGCCCCGGGGCGCCCTGGAGCTACCGTTCACAGCGCGCGGAGAAGAACGGCCGAAGATCACTCCGGGACACGACGGCGCGTCCTTGGGGAACACCAGAAGAAAACGGAACGTCGAGATAGTAAAGCGCGCCACTTTACATGCACTCAGTGGAGCACGCCATCACAAGAAGGAACGCAAATACGGGACACGCGAGTTCAATACACGCTTACTCCCTGGAATGAAACAAAAATAAAACACTGCCACGTTTCATAAAAGAATACACGCCATCTTTTAGTAAAGGGCCAAAGTCGCCCCCTAGAGAACAGAACAGAGTATCCTATCCTACATTATTCTCCACTATTTTATCCGACGCGAGAAAAAACGAGATTTAAGTTTGTGTATGAAACACGCTCTCGATCGTCGAATTCCGATCACACGGCATTAAAAAGAGACACATGTTCTCATCGGGCGTTCACGAGACGTGCGCACAACACTTTGACAACATAATGCAGCTCGTGCCCCATTCTCGACGCGCGACATCCAATACTCGTTTTTTCCTCGCCGACACGAGGACGGCCAAACATTACTGCTGCCCCGCATCCACCGCTGTCCCAGGCACTCGCAGCGACTCACTACTGCGCCAACTCCCAACTCGGCCTCATCCACAACGCTGGATTTATACTAACAACGGAGTTTGGACACGCTGTATGCGCCGGCGAAGCTCACTCGGCGAGTCTGGCACATGCCTCGCCGTCCAGAGCAGCTACCGCCGCCGCAGGCGGCACGTCGTGGGTTCCATCAAACGCCATCGCCGAAAATGTTATTTAGTATATTTATTTTGATGGAACAGTCTGTTAGTCATTTCTTGATATAGATTAACATGAAATTTTACTAATATTTATTAACTCATTGCCATTCAATTTTGGGCAAGAGGCCGTTAATGACAAAATCAAGCATTAACGTACATAGAGATTAGTAATTGAAAAATAAAATGTTTCATGAATACTATATTGTACTATATTGAATATGATGTGATAACATTGTGCGTTATGGCGTATGGAGATTTTGTTTATTTTAAAATGATACATTATAATGTTCAAATCAAATACCGAAATCTATTCATGTCCAAACTAAAAGTTTTGGTTTGATTGGGAAATCGAGACATCATATCTATTTATTTATTAATTTATGTACAAATTAAGGAACTAAGAAAATTAAAATCCAAAACTTCATTTAAAATTATTGTTAATACAATGCCATTGCCACTTTACCATTACGACCGTCTTCGCAACTTCACCAGTCAGCAATCACCGTCGCCGTCACCATTTCCACCACCGTCACCAACTGCTCCGCCGCGGCCGCGTAGCACTGCCTCGAAACCGCCCGCCCGTCCCCGCCCAACAACTTCGCTTTCGTCGCCAAATTTTTACCATAAATAATCGGAGCCTTGCAGCGAAAGAGTGCGGCGCCGCGGCCAAGTTGGGAGAAGTTAGGAGTAGCGCTCTCCAGCGGACGGGGAGCGACACGTAATGAGATAGCCGGCGGCGGCGGTGGCGGCGCTGGCGGCACGTGGGCGAAACGGCGCCGCCGCCGGCGCTTGCAGCGGCGACGCGGAGGAAGAACGCGATACGAGTGCAGTGGCAGAGAAAGAGACGGAGCGACCCGCGGTGCAGTGGTGTTCGGAAGGCGTACCTCACCTCACCTCTGGATACCGGGGGTGAAATCTCGGTCGATGCACATGGAATTTGCGATGGAGAAAGCGCGATCGTGGCTTGTTTTCTTCTGGGTTCTCCTGTTTCTCCTGGCTCTCGTTCCACCGATGCTCCGACGTCATTAATATCCTGTCTTCATAAACATCTATCCATCGTGTTATTGAATGGTAGTGCCTTCATGTTTATATTCATAATGAACACTTAATATAAATCAAGGACTCTGTTCTAGCGTATGAGTGGGATAATCAGTTGAAAGGAAAATTGAAATAACTGAAGCTCACAAATGGATCACATTTTACTGTGACTATAGACTAACATTCTGAGACAGTATTATGCAAGATAATAGGTATCCTAATAAATATTTTGCAGATACTAATAATAATAATAATAATAATAATAATAATATGTAGAATCTTATATTCATTACAAAAATGTAGTAAACATACTTTCTATGCAAGTGAATGTTTATAACCCTACAGCTTTGAAGTGAAAACACACTGAAGGAGACACACTAAAACGAAAGAAGTGATGAGAATTTCAAACGACCCTAATGAAGCAGCAACTTCAACACTCGCGGCGGCCAACGCATCGCAGTCTTATTTACGCAAGCCTAGCACAGACGTCATTGCAACCCAAGAGGCGTCAAGAAGTGCAGCCATCGCAGCGGGGCGTAAGGAAGAGCGCCGAGCGATCCAGCGCTGGGCGGAGAATGGAGGGGGGGAGAGAGAGCGCGCTGCGGGCGCAGGTGACGAGAGGACTTCGCCCCGCCCGCGCTGCGTGTGCACGCGCCCCTGCCATCGGCGCCCGCCCGCCCGCAGCCGTAACTCGCCAAATAAAGCGCTTTACAGCGAGAGGAAGAGCAGCGATTGCGTCGGCTATTAAAGCGCTAACCGGCGTTTACCGCTCAATATAAACAGTTCGCAGGTAAACAGGCACCGGAAGGAACGGCCAACGCCAGGGGGGAGGCGGGTGGCAATCGGCCGAAGCGTCAGCGGCACGCCCCCTTCCGGCCCGCGGCAATTACACAGGCACACGCATTCCCGACGTTGCAACGTGCAGCCCCGCCCCCCTGGTCGCCGTTCGGAGCCCGCCCCCCCCACTCCGCCCCGGGCGGGCGATTCGCTGGCTCCCGCGAGAGGAGAGTTATCGCGGGTTCACAGCCCGCCGGCCACGCCGGCCCGCCCGTCACCCGCCCTGGCGGACGATTACCGAACCTCCGCACGTCCCGCGCTTTTTGGGAAGCGGGGGGCGGGGCGTGGGGGGGGCTTAGCGGCTCCCGCGCGGGGCGGCTCCCGGCGGCGCCCGGCTCCCCAATTCCCGCGGGGTGGGGTTCGAGACCGTCGATAATTCCTCCTCCCCGGCATGCCAGGTGTCTGGGGCATCGCTGGCCATCCCACGTGGATTCCCCGCACTTCGCATACAACATGCGCAAACGGTGAATGACGGAAATGGAGAAATAGAGCAACCCAAGGCGATCTTCGAATGCGTAGAGCTTCTCACATATTGATCTCATAAGGAACTTGCGCATGCACCGCGATTATTCCAAGATTGAGTCTCTTAATACGAGTTTCTGTACCAAATGTGACTTACTAGTCAAACTTACTTCATGAGAATGGAAAAAGCTTTATATTTTTATAAATTTATTCTTTCAGGAGAATCTTACTTAACACAATGCTAATTATAATGAAGTGCTATTTCAAAGAGCACAATATACACTTTGAACTACTTTTGATATATTATATTAATTGGAAAAAATTAAATTAATAATAATTCATCAAGATTTAAACGTAAAGCGAATCATCTAATTTTCATTAATTCTATTGCATTTCAGTACAATTAAAATAATATCCTCCTACATTCTAACACAAAAAAAAACAACAACTTGAATTTCTGAAATATTTCCTCTGTTATAATTTCAGAGGGGGGAACATCGCCACGAAACTCACGAAAATCGTAAAGCATACAGTTGTAACACGAGTTTCAAAATTTACTTTTCAGTGAAACATCACCTATCCTGCGATTTTTATATTGCTGCGTTTGACATTTCACCAGCTGATACGGTGTCATTCAATCGGGACCTTACACGTCACTACAGTGACGTCACTACGGTGGCGTTCAACCTTCCTGGCGTCCAACCAATTGGATGATAGTGTTACAGCTGTTTCAGTTCAAATGCAGCTCTGTAAAAATCGCAGTATACATGCCCGGCCATTCAGATTCATTGATTGGTTGATTTTTTCGTGTTTCAGGACCCGTCAACTGCTTTGGTCATTATTACCATACGTGTAGTGCATGTTTTTCTCGGGAGATGGCGGTGATCTTCCCCCGCTGGATGGCGAGATCCGGCACCGACCTACCGTCGCAGTGGGTTTCCCCAACCAGGACTCTCCTACCACCGGGGCACCGCCCAGACGGACAAGCTCTAAGCTCCCGACCGGTCTCCCGGAATATGTGGGAGTGTAGTGCTTGTTAGTGTAAGAGTGTGTGTAAGGGGAGAGGATAGGACAAGGAAGAGGAAGGACAGATCGCGCGCAGTCCGTGGCCCGTTTTATAGGGTACTGCTCCGGCATTCGCCTGGTGTTGATCGGAGAAACCACGGAAAACTACTGATCAGAGCAGCCGGCCGCGAGAATTCTCCTCCAGACAGCGACTGAATTCGACCTAGCTAAAATGCTAGTGTCGAAAATCCTCCTGCCGTCAGGACTCGAACCTAGGACTTCCCGATCAGACGCGCTGCAGTGCTCAGTGCATCAGTCAATGCACTGAGCTACCGCTCCCGGTCCGGCCATTCAGCCTTCACGCCGCCTTCACTTCCGCAGAAGCTTCCTCACGGGCACCCTCCAGCCGAGGAGCGCCTCTCCCCAACCGTTCCTTCCGCAGACACGAGCGAACCGCAAATGAGCGCCTCCGCTCCCAACCTCCCCCAGCGAACCTCTTCCGGCGCCCCGCCCCCTCGAGACGTCACCCGCGGCCGATAGCGCACGATGCATGGCCGCCGAGTCACAACGCCGCCTTCGTTACGCAGGCCTGATAACGTCGCGAGGGCGGGGCCACGCGTACTCCACCCGCGCCCCGGGCGGCGCCCGCGAAGACCGCGGTCGCTGACAGATCGGGAAAAACACCGCGAGCATAAATCACAACGGCTGCCTCGCCGCGGCATGAAGAAGGCGCCAAGCAAACACAACGGCCCTTGTTTCGCTGACGCGCGCCCAAATCCCCCGGAGTTTGTTTACTCTCCTTGTTTGAGCGGTGCTCGCCCTCGCCTCGCCGCGGACTTAGGCGGGTAATCTCTTCCGCTTGCCCCCGCCCTCTTGGAGTAAATATATATATTTCCAACTAACGAAGTTTGCAAAAACCATCTCCCTCTCTCTCTGGTCCGCCTGTTCCGTACGAAGGGTCTGGAGGAGAATTCTAACGGCCGGCTGCTCTGATCGGTAGTTTTCCGTGGTTTCTCCGATCAACACCACGCGAATGCCGGAGCAGTACCCTAACAAACGGGCCATGGACCGCGCGCGATCTGTCCTCCCTCTTCCTTGTCCTATCCTCTCCCCTTGCGCACACACATTTACACTAACATGCACTACACTACCACATATTCCGGGAGACCGGTCGGAAGCTTAGCTCTTGCCCCGCTGGTGGGAGAGTCCTGGTTAGGGGGAAACCCCACTAGCCGACGGTAGGTCGGCGCCGGATCTCGCCATCCAGCGGGGGAAGATCACCACCGTCTCCCGAGAAAAAAACATGCACTTCACTAACGGGACTAATGACCAGAGCAGTCGACGCGCCCGGAAACATGAAAAATCAATCAATCAACCGTACGAAGGGTGCAGCAGGCGCGTTTGTTTGCCCCTTGCATGCCCAGGGCGACAGCTTCACGGGTCGTTAGAGCGAGCGCCCAATCGGTGAGCGATAGGGAAGGCGAGGGGCGGGCGCGGCGGGGGAAGAGTGACGGACGCTAAATGATTTCGCGGACGATCAAGCGTCGCGAAGGAGCAACGCCGGGCTCGCAATACGTGAGCAAAGACGTCCACAAGAGATTTGTTGTTCTGCCTCTTCCAACTCGTACTTAATGTATGATGAAGAAAACGCCCAGAGGCGGAACCTGATGTTCATTTGGCCAGAATATGTTTATTTCAGATCTGATGGTAAGATCTGAGTAACGATGTTACTAAAAATGGTCTTTAATCAATGATCTGCAACCAATTTCTAGTGTAAATGGATGATTTCAATGTTCTCAATGTTTGAATGCCTAAAATGTGAAATAAGTTTTATGAACCTAAAGATTTCGGAATCATTCCAAATTGAGAAATGTTTTCTATCTGTTGATGATTATCCTACGTATAAATTTTCTGATGTAACGTAATTAGATTTTCAATTTCTATCAGTTGAATATTATTCTTGTAAATTAAATACTGAATATCACACTCCAAAGAAATCGAGTGTGGTTTTTGTGGGAAAAAGCATTCTTTCCAAAACATGACACATTTCAAATAGACATGAATCTTTCCCTTCTCCCCTAAAAAAATGTTAATTTTACATCACAATGACGCTGGTGCATTGAAGCACGAGTTATTGGGTATACACGATATGAAATTGCAAATATAACAAATAAACAAACAAAAAACTATTGTCCTCTTTAGACCTCACGAAATGTTGGAGCTTAAACATCTTGCGAGAGCATCCAGCTCAAAGGTATCGCCATGAAAGAACTTCACGTTATGAGAACACTCAGTCACCGGAGTTGGTTAGCGTTATAGAGCACGGAAATGCATCAGATAAAAGAAAAACATCAATCGTTGAGTGGTCCAGAATGAATTCCCAGGTAAAACTGTGTGTAATAATAAATTCAATTTTTATTTTTTATTCTGGTAGTGTTTTCATGTTTACACACTGCAGAAACATTTTACTTTATTCTCTTAAAACAACATGTTTCCGACTGCAAAATTGAAGAATCAACACGCTCGAGCACCGCGAACAGAAAGGGTCAGAACGCTAAATAAAAATATAAAAAATGCGTATGTTAAAAGAACTCAAGAATTAAAAACGCGTCAACGACGCGACGAACCTATGTTTCGTGCGTTCCGCAATTCAAGTGAATTTTTTTATATTTTAAGTAATTGCCGACTTTGTTCTGAAGGGAGAATTTTTAATTCGGGGGCAAATTAAATAATATATAAAAGCAAAATGCCAGTTAATTCAACGCATAAATATTGTGTTTCGTATACACATAATAAAAGTTAATTCTCCGTGAAAATACTGACGTATAGAGGTTTATCACCTGAGTCCACTGCCCATTTACGCATGCAATACTTCACAAACACTAAATTGCACTATGACTGAAAATCTTTTTATACGAAATCACGTATTTTTTATTCAAACTTGAAAGAAACTGCAAATGTATCTTGAAGCAATACTTCTGCAATGTAACGATAAAAAATGGCGTATTAGAGACAATCAGAAGCATCGTCAGAGATAAAGAAGCTCATAAATAAAAGAAAACTTTGTACTGTGCAAAAACGAAGTTATTGAGAAAATAGGTACTGATATGAAAAATCTACACTCTTCGGATAAAAAGACATACACATTATTAATTCCAGTATTAATTCTATCAACTTGGCAATAAAAATAATTTACAATAATCAAAACTGGGAGACCGAACTCGTAAGAGTAATAAAACATTCGAAAAGAAATGTCAAGAAAATCTCAAACGCAATACGAACAAATAGAGAAGAAATGGTTGCAATAATGAAAAACTAGAGTACATCAACCTAGAAGACGAAAGTGGCAAATCCCGCCATAACAGCACATAATTCACGTAAATTTTGAAATGCTATTAGCATATAAACATGAACAGCATACATGTAAACTGAGAAAACAAAAGTCAATTTGTAAGAATTAAAGAATGTTATGGAGAAGTTTGTATCAATATCAAAAACTCGCAGCGAAAAAAAAAAAAAATAAATGAGCGGAAATGACGAAGCACAACCTGAAGAAGTCAGCAACGATTTTCCAAACCTTAACCGTACCGTATAACTAGTTATGTTATCAAATTAGCAGTTCCACATGAATTCCATAAATCTGAAGAGAGCGAAAGGAACTAAAAACATCTGGAATATTAAATACGTAGGGAAATGTGATAAAATGACGGGTAAACAGCAATGACGAAGGAAGGGTCAGAACACGTCAGCAACGATTAGCAGCGCCGCCCAAGCAAGCGGCAGCAACGGCGCATGCGGAATCTGGGCCAGCGGAGCTCCGAGCTCGAGTGGAGGCGACGGGCCCGAAGCCCGGCTGCTAGTCCGCGCCGCAGCCCGCGTGTCCGCAGAAAGCCAGCGCTGGGCGGCGCCGGGGTCGGGGGCGGGGCCGGGGCAGGCGGCGGGGGGGGGGGGGGCCGGGGGCCGGCCGGAAACTCAAACTCTCGGGGATGTTTGGGAGTACAAATGACCACCGCTGTTAGAGAAACGGAGTATAAGAACGCTACTTTACGCAACAAAATTAAAATCAAAATGAGGGGCGAAACCGTCCACAAAGGCGAAGTTAGTTTAATTACACAGTGAGCCGTATGTAGAGAGGCAAGGGAGGACTCACGAACAAAAGACCGAGTTAGGAAGAGCGGTGTGATAGTATTGATAATAAGACAGATGAAATGTACGATGGCAGAAGAGCTAAAACAACTGACAGCAATGAAGGAATCAAAATCCAAGATAGAGCGGAGTCAAAGGAATAAGTTGGAGGTGGAGGACCTTTATTGGCAGGCGTAGAAACGGACAGATCGCGGCCAACTCAATCCACAGCGATGGCGACGGCGCAGTGGGTAAAGTGAGAAAGTCGCGGAAGCTCATCCGGGGCGAATGACCAGCAAGAACAGCGAATCGGCGGAATCGACCGGGAAGGGGCAAACGCACCGAAGACGTATAGGGCAGCGCGTCCACAAACAAGTGAGGTGCGAGGGCGGCAGGCACGAGAGGCAATGGCCCTGCGGGAGACGCCACCGTCTGAAGCGGCTGGTGGGGGGGGGGGGGGAGGCACGTGGAGGGGGGATGAAGTGGGAGCGGCGCTTCGATCGCCCTCGGGGGACATCCGCAGGCGGCGCACGTCCCGTGTCCGGGCGGGGGGGGCGGGAAGGGGAGGGGGGAGGGGCGGAAGCGGGGGCGTCGGCCAACGGAGCGCACTCGACACCTTGCTCGCCCGCCGTCCCCGCCCCGCCCCCGCAGCAGCTGTCACTGCACATGCGGCGCGGGCGGCCGCGCGCGACACCACAAGTGGACCCGCGCACCTCTTCCCGCGGCGCCCCGCCCCAAGAATACAGATGAGACGGACGGCTGCAAAAAGGCGGCGGCGGCGGCACCGCGATTCTGACGAAACACAATCTCACGCGTCGCGCCTCGTCTCTTCCGGGAGACCCGAAAGGGACCGAAACCAAGACAAGCTACGAAATACCTTTTTAATCAGCACACCGTCACTTTCAGCTCATGGTTCAATTATCGTGTAGATAAGATTATTCTCAGGAATACACCAAGTGTTTCTCGATATGGGTGATTTGGATTTTAACCATCGTAACCGACTCACGATAATCGAAAGTCCCTGTTCTCTAGTGAATTTTATCGAGCTCAAGTGGTATCAGAAAAATTATTAATGATAATTACGATAAGAAACTATGGAAACTTACATCACACTAAATTCATCACATTATATTATTACGAGACAGTAAACGGTAGAGTAATGTGTAGTTATTGTTGTGTATTATTTCTTCTCTAGTTTCAACTTAAACAATACACAGAATAAATGCAAGTATTGCATAGACCCTCGTAGATCAAGCAATCTTATAGTAGATTTAACGTAGAATTTCAAGTCTCTCTCTCTGCAAATGTGTTTCTCCAAAACCGCTGGAGCCAAAGTAATATACCTTAGAGCAGTAAATAGAAAATATTCCTATCTGACATTTATAGAGAATTCGTCAATGCTCAAATTGATATATCACAACAAATGTTTCTTCATTTCCAACAAAAGAAATTAAACGCTTCTAAAAAGAGCAGTCAGAATAAGATAAAAAGGAATGAAGGTTTCCGTTGAAAGCCCAGTTCCAACTAATATCAATTTGCGATGGCAGAACAAATGCGAAGTTAAAAAGAATGAATAAGAAGATTAGAGAGAAACCAGTACTTTAGAGAAATTCAGCAAATTAGTATTGAAAAATCCAGAAATAAGGCATTACCTGGAAAACGTTCTTCTTGAATGCAATTCTTATAAATCGCCCGCTCACAACAGACTCCAGGAATATTAGTCCCCAAACGTGCTTTATTTTTATTGAGAGCGTGATTATTGTATTGAGTGCGTCCTAAAGTGCCTCATTCATCAATATACGAATGTAGCACTAATACGATATCATACAGCGGCATAATACATAGCGGTATTAAACGATCTATTCAGCGATGAAAACAATCGAAAAGCGTTTGGAAACGTTAGAATACTACAAATTGTTTCAAGGGTATTCAAAACACATAGACACATGCTAGTAAAATATCTACATTTCAAATATTACTTTAAAATAACACATTCCCCATTATCCAGTTTCATAGTGATTTCAATGAAAAGAACTTCCTTAATGCTCCAACACGGAAACGAAGAAAATTTAGAAAACAACAACTATACATTACTAATAATAAAAAAAGTATGCTAATAAGATGTCTTTTTCTTTAATAGCACGAAATAAATGAAGACAAGATATTCTGATAAATAATAATAATATAATATCGATTGCTGTAACGACTATATTCAAGAAGCGTTTCTGTTTTCGATATTTCACACGATATTTTGGGCTCAAAAACATCCACTAATCCCAGAAAGCAGACACTTCCATAAGCAGCAGGGTAGCTCCTGCCGGGAACAGCCGTCCGCGACCTGACTCGAGCGGTTGCAGGTTGACGCGGAGGGACACGCGGCGCATGCGAGTGTCACCGCTCCTGCATCGCCCGCGGCGAGCTCGTCCCGCCCATGCACGCGGGCGGCGTCGCTCCGTCTCCCGGCCCCCTCCGCCGCCCACGCCCCCGCCCCCGCGTCGTCTCTGTCAGCGGCGACCCGTGCCCGGGAGGCTCGTAGATTTACCGAGACGCTCCGGAGAAGGGGGTGGCAGCGTTAGCTCGGGACGGACAAGGGCGCAAGGACTAATGACGTCAGGCCAAGAGACGCAATAGGACTTCGTGTGTGTGTGTGTGTGTGTGTGTGTGTGTGTGTGTGTGTGTGGGCGCGGGAAGAGAGGAAAAAAGAGAAATGTAGCCACGAAATTCGTGCTAAGGGTGATTACATTCTTGTGAGTCCGAATGTAGTAAATAATGATAAGACAAAAAAAGCACGTTCTGTCTCACAAACCACAAAAAACAACTTCGTAAATAATAAAAAAGAGTGAATTCTGTTTACTTTTTCAAACGTTTCTTGCCTCTGAATGTGGACACATTGTTCGGAATCGTCACAAACTTTGAAGGCGGTAACACAAGGTTTCAAAACACAGAACGTTTCACTGTGAATATAATTGCAACGAGAAACTCCCGGAAAAGGATATAAGATTATTTATACCAGTGTGAGTAAGAGGTTGCGAGAATCAAGTTCTGAGAATTACAATATAGGTCACGATTTGTTTCAGTAATGTACGAGGTAGAGGAAATTTCAGTAAGGCAAAGCCAAGCAAGAAACCTACGACTTGTGGTCGTTAGATGCGCCCGGTCGACATTTCGCGTCAGACGGTCCGGAAAAGAGGTTTAATACAGGCTTTACCGCAACATTCTAAAACTGCGGAAATCTCTTTAAAGCCTCGAACAAGAAATATTGATTTCTGGATCAAAGAGCCATTCGTCGGATATGAAAGCAATTTTTCAGAGCATAGTCTCTTACTGGTAATTACTAAAAAAAAGGTAAACTGTAAAAGAAAAAAAATTCTTGGAATTTCGAAAGTACCTGATTCGCACTAATATCCCATCCAGATTCTTTTTAATATTCAAGCATAACAGATTTAGAGTAATAAATTCAGGAAACTTTTGTGAAAATATGTGACAAAAACAGCAAATTTCAAGGACTCGTCTCAATTCGAGATACCTTTCACTGCAATTAATAAGGCAATAAATAACATTAAAATAAAAGTATATTAAGAGAAGTTGCATTTTTATGATGTGTTTTATGTAATAATAATGACATTTTCCTTCACACAAAAAAGAAAGTTAAAAGATATGGCAAAAAAGAATACGATTTTAAATTTCAATGATGCACATGGAAATATTCGAACGGATCTTTCGACAAATGTTCTTCACACAAAAAATGTACGGCAATAAAGATATGGCACGGTAATATATTCCATTTCATAATGAAGGCGAAGGTAATTTAGTGTCACAAGTCAAATCACAAAGATGTCTCCTTGGCGTGTTGCCAACCGTAAAACACATCTCAGCATGATTAATTACAGCAATCACTTCTGACGCGGATCACCAGGCTAAAATGTCAAAAAGGCAGAACATCACCTTCACGTGTAAAACATAATAGAACCTTCATTACTTTAAAAACACACAGAGACATATCGGAAAGTTCCCGCAGTGAAAACTCGCTCTAAATCTCTTCAAGAGGGACCCCAATTCGTTGGTGTTACAGAAAACGAGCTTACTCCGAGGGAAACACGAACGCCACCGAAATAAGTAAATAATGCGCGGTCTTTAACATCCGGCAGGCGGACCGCTACAGGGGCTCACTAAGCGCCGGCTTGGCCCTTTATTCGAACCCGCGCCGGGTGGGGGGCCGGGCGGGGCGGAGCGGGGCGGGGCGGGGCGGGGGCGGGGCGGGGAAGGGCCGGGCGGGGCAGGGCGGGGCCGGACGGCCGGGCGGGCCGGGCGGGGCAGCGCGGGGCGGGGCGGGCCGGGGCGGGGCATCTGAATCAAGGACGGCGCTTAATCCGCGGAGGGCGGCTGGCGCAGAAGATCGCCGCGCGAGCAGGGGTGGGGGTGGAGTCACAAAAGGGGAGGAGGAGGAGGGGAGTGACGCATGGCGGCTTTAAATCCGCGCCTCCGGATAAAAAGGCCGCGGAGCAGTATCGCGTGTATTTATTACGCGAGAGGCCGGCGCGCCGGCTCCAAAGGGCGGACGCGGCTGGCGCCTCTCGCCTGCTCCGTCAGAGCGCGCCTGCCCTTAGCCCTAAAGGCACTGTTGGGACAAACACGACGTCACGTGCAAATACTGAATTCCTACATTAATCATACTGTTTCTATCTTCCAAAGATTTTAAGATTTATGTAGAAATGAAAATTCGAAAAAGACAAAAAGAACTCTCACTTCATCATTCCAGATTTTATATGTTATTGATAAAAATTGCGAATGTATAATTTCCATTCTCACCTGAACTAATTCCGAATCGTCCCCACTATTATTTCAGTAGTATATATACCTTTTGCGGCTCTCATACGTAACTTATCTTTATAAACTAGGTCTCTAAAGAAAAACAATTTTTCGGAGACGTGACGAATTGCACTTTGACTTTAAAAATATGAAGGAGAAAAACAAAAATATGAATAAAAAAGACGCATCTAAATATTCATGCCAACTGAAATTCGCAACACACAATCGAATTTTTGACACTATATCGTTAAATAACTCCTAAACTAAGTATTTTAGGGCCATAAAAACTGAAATTTTGAGGCCAGTCCTCAAAGAAACGTTTCTCCCAGCGCAATTGACAAGATGAGATCTTCCTGAACATTACATTATATTTTCGTTGGTTCGACGTTTCTCGATGCTACCCCATCTGTTTAGAGCCTGTAAAATGTGCAACTGTATGTGAAATTAAACTAAAGACTTGATATTCTCAGCGATTGAATTACACGGGTGTACCTCTCTGCTCGGTAATAATGTTAAATAAGTATAGTTTGCATTGACAGAAGTGTATTGTATTGTCATCAATTACAAGCTATATTATCATTCGATTTCATTGTTTTCATCTTTCTTTAATTTGGTTGTATTATTGGAATTTTTAGAAAAATGACGATCGAAAGTAGAGAATCTTTTGCTGCTACAAGCCATTAACTTGAACGATTTGTAGAAAGGTACTCAAGGCATAAATGACTTCGCCGACTGCTGGAAGTCTTTCCTTGCAAGAGATTTTTTAAGGGATAGCTAATCGTCCATAAAAATTAAATTGGTATGTTATCTATTGCAGTGACTATCAAAATAACTGTATTTTTATAATATCTTGTGGTTACTTAGATGATATAAAACTCATTCTATGTTTTTACCATTTTCGTCTCTTGGTCCGGTGTAGCACTAGAACGACGGAATTTATTTCGATGCAGTTTTCACGGAAAGGAATTGTTTTGACGGGCATAACGTATCTACTATCCTCTTTTTTCAAATTATTATTTTCACTTACATGAAAAAGATTTGTTATATTTTTTCAAACAAATCTACAGTTTAATTCCGATATTACTGAAATTCCGTACATGTGACTTACAAAACAAGAGAAAATTTCATTTCTGATGTATCATGAAAGTTGTGACTGTTCTCTCATTACACCTTGCAGCAAAATTTATATGTGCACTCTTTCCATTTTCCACAAATATCTTGAAAACAGTGAGTAATTCTGCGGGAGAGATTTATCTTTTCTGAAGCCGATATGATGACCTACTAAATGCATTTTGTTTCCTTCCAAAAACGGAGTTAGGCTTGCAGAATAATTAAAGGTCAAATAGTTATTGAAAGTTGAACGGGAACAGACAAAAAAGCATTTGCTTTCAAGTGCTAAAATTTCAACTAGCAAAGACGATCATTGAAACATGGCGGGGGGGGGGCAGCAGAAGGAGGGTGAAGCGGGGAGTGGCACGGTTTCGGCAGCTCGGCAAGTGGGATGAGCCAAGGGCAGGATAGAATGGGCATACACCATACATATGTTCCAGTATAATTCATTCATATTTCGTAGCAGATTTCGTGTGCAGATTCCATTTCAATACAAAATGTCCGTCGTTTCAGCAAATCTAGGAGTCTCTCTCTCTCAGACTTCTTCATGATAACGCAATTCATCCCAAACTTTTGACATTGAAGCAACTTTATTCAAACGATCGACAACGTTAAAAATGTAATAATAATTTGTTGTCTTATTTCTTATCTTCGCAAATTACTCTTTCAATTCTCGGTCTTTATTTCTCTTTGTCATTCTTCCTCAAAATACACATATCCATTCTTTTCAATTATCGTTTATTATTCATTATTTATACATATTATTCCATATATCCCATTGAAATGAAGTTACATTTCCTACATAATGAATGTTCGGCAAATAAAAAAAAATTGCAAAGGGAGTTAGACCTTCAATTTTAATTTGTGTGCATTTTCTATTTTTGGTAAATACAGAAAAATTTGCAATATAAACATATCTATGGAGTTATCAAATGTGAAAACATATTCAATTGCATCACAAAACGCTACAATTAGAATAAATAATTTGAATGAATTTTTTAACCGATATAAAATCGTTTCGATACTGTTTTCGAGTTTATTTTCGGTGATTAACGAGGTGCAATATTAAACTGAAACATAAATATACTGGAATACTCACTGCACGGAAGAATTAGCCATTACAAAAACCAGAAAGATAAAACAGTGGAGATTTTAAAAAAATACGCCAGAATCCCACAATTGCGCGTTTATGATCTACATAGCTCCACCTTCAAGGTTCCGTTTCCATCTCATTCAACTCACGGTATTTCCCACATATACAGTGTGACCGGGAGGTCCTAGGTTCGAGTCCTGACGGCGGCAGGATTTTCGACACTAGCTTTTCAGCTAGGTCGAATTCAGTCGCTGTCTGGGGGAGAATTCTAGTGGGCTGCTGCTCTGATCGGTAGTTGTCCGTGGTTTCTCCAATCAACAACAGGCGAATGCCGGAGCAGTACCCTATCAAACGGGCCACCGACCGCGCGCTCTGTCCTTCCTCTTCCTCGTCCTATCCTCTCCCTTTACACACACACTTACACTAACACGCACTACACTTCCACATATACCGGGAGACCGGTCGGGAGCGAGCTTGTCCCGGCTGGGGCGGTGCCCCGCTGGTGGGAAAGTCCTGGTTAGTGGGAAACCCCACTAGCCGACGGTAGGTCGGCGCCGGATGTCGCCATCCAGCGAGGGAAGATCACCGCCGTCTCTCGAGAAAGAAATCATGCACTACACTAACGGGACTAATGACCAAAGCGGTTGACATGCCCGGAAACACGAAAAAATCAATCAATCACATATACAGTGTGTTCCATTTGTATTACTTTTACTTAATAACTTAACATACAGGGACTTCGTTACACATCCTCATCGCTTGAGAAAATGATTTGAAACCCACGCGCCCGCTCTTTTCGCATTCACACCCTTCATCCCCCTATCCGCGCCAGGTCACAACCCCTCCTCCCGGAATCTCAATCGCCACACATTTCTCTCCCGCCCTCGCATTCTCCTCGGCTCAAAGGCGACCGCCACAACTCTTCCTGCTCCCCGGCCGCCTCCCCGACCCCCAGCCCCGACGCACCGCGACAATCGCCCCGCCCCCGGCCATTCCCAGGGCGCGTCCGGGCGTCCGCCGCGGATTCACCCGGCTCTGGCTGTGCCACGGCCCCCGCGCCGCCGCCCACGCGCGCGGCCGGCGGTGATCCGGAGGCGTAATGCGCGTCATTTGTCTCCGGGAGCCGGCCGCCAGAGCGCAGCGCGGGGGGGCAAGGCGGGATGGGTGACGAAGACCTCGTGGTGAGGGTGGGGCGGAGTGAGGCGGTGTGAGGCGGCGGGAGGCGGAGTGAGGCGGAGTGAGACCGAGTGAGGCGGTGGGAGGCGGAGTGAGGCGGGGAAGCGGAGTGAGGCGGCGTGAGTCGGAGTGAGGCGGTGGAGGCGGAGTGAGGCGGATTGAGGCGGAGTGAGGCGGAGTGAGGCGGAGTGAGGCGGAGTGAGGCGGAGTGAGGCGGAGTGAGGCCGGAGAGGCGTGGAACGGAGCAGTGCTGCGGGTTGGAACGGAGAGGCGAGGGACGGCGTAGCTGGGGGAGTAGCGGCGGTGGGTCGGGGGGGCGGGGTTGCGACCGGCGCCGTTTCCGGCCGTGCCCGGGGGTGGGGGCGGCCGCGTGTGCGTCCGGCGCTCGCGTACAGGCACACTCCGCACAGGATGGCGCACGGGCTGGAGGGCGAAGGCCAGTGGGATGGCGAGCGAGTTGTGACAATGAGCTCAAGAATACGGAGACGTGCGATCATTTATTCCTTACGAGCAACTAGCATTTGCTTTACTAACATTTCTCCATTTAATAAATTCCTCTCATTTGGAGAGGAGCTGTCTTCAAGTAACTTAAGTCATTTCCTACGCTGAAAGCTACTGGAGCGCATGCACATAACTGTGTTATTAAACGTTATTGTTTCCATAAATATCTCTCGAAAGAAATTAAACCTCTGCTTAAATGCAGAGAAATAAGTTACATTTTTTTAATTACTGGGAAGAAGAGGCAAGTTTTAAATAACATTTACTGCATTTTAAGTGAGATCACACAAACGACAGAATAACATTTTTTGTTCAATGAACTTTTAATTCAAATGTTTCTTTCGATTCATTTCCGATTGATTCTTTTGAAAATATTATTATAACATTGTAATAACTTGAAAATCGTAGCCGCGATGTAGAACGTTTTGGACTATTCGCTAACAAAAGAAATCAACCACATATTTCATAATTGGCAAGGTGCCATAATACGGTTTTAACCGCTAATATTGCCGATATCCAACCGATAATTACACCCGCAATGATATTTGTACAAAACGGTCTGTATAATGTGCAACACAAAACATTTACCAACCAGAACTCCATCTTTATTATAATTTTATAATTAGAAAATATCTCAAAACTAAATTCGCTGCCCGTAAAACGAGACCAGCTATATTTAGTCCTACGCACACTTTCATCACATCGCATGGCATTTCTCACGAACGGGGCCTTTTCGCGTCTTCCTAGAATTCACGCCATCAAATGATAATCCTCCCCCACACACACAGCAAATGAGGGTTCGGCGTAATGGCCATTATTTTCGTCCACATTCTGCCGCCCGCAGCGGTGATCAAAAGCGCAGAATGGTAGCGTGAGAATCCCACATTCCAACCCGCAATTGCGGCGTGGGAGAGGAGTAAGGGGAGCCGGGGCAGGAGGGAGGGGCGTTGGCCTCACACCTCGTGATCTGATGGCGGAGGTGGACAAGAAAGACGAGAGACGGCATAAAATGGCGTTGGATTGAGGCAAGGGCCGAAAATGCCACCTACGTAAAGGTGATAAAGATGACAAAGACACCTCTTCATGAAGCCTCTGAGGTAAATTCAAATTGCCTCATTCGTCGCCCAAGTAATACTTTCTTTCTTCCCTAGTAGGTGAAAGGAGCGTAACGAAATTTACGTGGTCAGACGGAAGAGCAGGCCTCATGGCCTGAGTCTCGCCACTCATTCATTCATTCATTCATTCATTCATTCTGAATTGAAATGGTAAAAGGTAGAGAGTGGCACACGGGTTCGAAATGGAGACGATAAATAAGAAAAAAGGACAGGACTTTTACTAACATGTACATAGAAACAATGAGAATATATTAAGATGACGTGAAAAAAACGAAAAAGAGAATGAAAAAAAAAAAAAAATCAAAAAAATAAAAAACCAATATGAACAAACGTGCAAATGAGGACGATTTAAAGAGCAACAAGATATAATAAACTTAAAATATTGGCCAATAGGAACACACCGAAACAAAAAGAGCAAGCGGATGGTAAATTTTCCCCACTATCTTCAGAAATCATGAAAAAACGTGGTAAAACCTAACGAAAGCGGAAAAAATGAAAAGATTGCAAAAAATATTAAAAGACCATGAAGAGGCAAATTAAAACGAGCACGAAGAGCAAATAGCTCGGTGCGATTTTCAACACTTCGGGGCTATCTGATGCGCACACCCGCGTGTTTCCGCGACGCAGGAAAAGGCGAACGAAAGGCCGTGGGTGCGCCGTGGCCCCGCAGCAGCTTCGGGAAACGCCAGGGGGAGTGGTGGGGCGCAAGGACTGATTGTGGGCGCGCACGGGATTGCGTGTTGGCGGAGGGGGTTTGGCCGGGCCCGATTAGCATTCTCGGACCCGCGCCGCCTCCACCGTCTTCCCCCCACCACCCGCCGCCGCTTCGGCAGTGTTTGTACGCCGCGCCGGTCAAGGAGGCAACGGGCGAGCCAGGCAGAGGCGTATTGTGGTGGGACGATGTGGAGGGTAGCAGATCGGGACGGATAGCGACAGAGCAAAGAGGGAGGTGACACGATGACGAAACGGGAAAATTCGGAACGTCAGCCGAGGCGAAAATGTCGGAGAGGGAAGTAGGAGGCTAACAGGCAGAAGAAAGCTGAGTGGTCATTGGAAGGTCAGCGCAACGGTAATTCGGAGGCAAAAGACGACATATCAGGAAGAAAAACAAGGCGAGCAGTGAAGAAGTAGATATTTCGGTGAAAGAAGAAAAGAGGATAGAGAAGCACACAGGCAGGAAGAAATTTGAAATTCAAAGCTTGATGAGAAATGGTGAAACGTGGGTGAATGCAAACGGAGCAGAGGAACCGGGAAGATGGGAAAGCGAACCGCATCAGGTAGGAAGAGGTGAGACAACAGGAGGGGGTGGTGGCGGTGGGCGGTGCAAATCGCGATGCGGTTGGGCTGGGTGGAGCGGGGCGGGGTGGGGCGGGGCAGGACGGACCGACGACGTGCCCAGCCTGCGGACGCGAACCGCGGTCCCTGGCAGGGCTGCGCGGCCGACGGGAGAGCGCGCTCAGCCGGCCTCCGCCTCGACAGACGAGAGGAAGCAGGGATCGACTTCCAGCGGCGGGCAGGCCTGGCGAGGCGAAGCAGGGCGGAGCGGAGCGGGGAAGGGAGGCGAAGAAAGGCTCTCACCAGGGCGGGACGGAGCTGGGCAGGGAAGGGGGGGGGGAGGGGAGGACGAAGGAGTCAACGGGAGCAGGCAGCGGGACGCGGGGGAATCTTCAAGTTGCCCCTCGTTGCTTTAAACAAGTCCTCCGCAGGCGCGCGGAGGGCGCACAGCGGCTCCTCTTGTCCGCGGGGGACGTGCGAGGCATCCGAAAGCGTCCTCGAGGTTTGTGAAATTTCAATTTCAAGTTTTTTGCTTTTGTTTTGGAAAAGCCTTTCTTGAATTTCATGGAATTCGAAAGTCCACGCATTACACGGAAACCACTTTATTTCAAAACATTTACAATTTATTTCAGTAAACAACTCAAAATTTCGTAATTTAACCACAACCCAAGTTATGCTACGGGTTATCATATACCCATGGCATTGTCAGTGAAATTACGTAGACTAAAGAAAGATGTACATTTCCTTTCTATTTTTTTTGTGTTAGTAGAAAGTCAAAATTACTTGAAAAAAGTAGTTTTTTTTCAACTCCTGGCACTATTTTCTCCTAGAAAGAGGAATTAATTAATGAACTATGAATTTTTATTCCATCAAATGATGTAATATGTCTAAGTACAATAATAAGGCCGTAATGCACTACGCATGTAACCACTGCAGTTTAATTTCACAATAACGTCAGAACACAAAACATTTCTGGCACTTTGGATCAAGGGAGAGAGAAACTCTTAAAAGAAAAGAATAGGAATTCGAGAGGGAGTTGAAATTAAAAACATAAATATTAGACGTAGTAGAATATTTTGTGAACATGATATTTTAAATTGCGCCATGATCTCCAAACTTGAATTGGCTAATAACGAACACGAATATATTATATCCTACTCAGACGATTCTGAGTAGTTTAACCCCTTCGAAGACCAGTTTCCAAGAAAAGTGGCGTAAAGTGGCTGCTATTACGAAGAGATTCTAAGAAATGAAAGTGAAGAGATCAAGCGAGCACTTACAAGCTTTCAAAAGCTCAAGTTACCCGGCCAATCCGTAAAATCTCGAAGGTGAATTTAATAAAGGAAATTGCATTTAATTAGCTTTCACCTGAAGAATCCGAAAATCCCTCTTCCATTTTATCCGAGCACGAGCCAATGTTTCAAGTGCGGAGACCCTCGTCTCTTCGAGTGGTTGTTCGCCACAAACGAGGAAGGGAGGTGCGCGCCACGGTCGCAGAGAGCGCCGAGAGCAGAGAGCGCGACTCGGAAGCCGCAATTCTGCGAGAGCAACGCAATTAGACGCGGCCGACGATCCGATGGCGCCAGGACGCGGCGCGGCGCCGCGCGCGAAGGAACGCTGATGAAGGAACTCGACCCCAGATATTAATTAATTAGCGGACTCGCCCAAGCGTGCTATCAGTGCGCTCTCGCGGCCGACGTGGCGACTGCGAGGAGCGACTCGCCAGCGTCCGCCGCCCGCCCGCCCTCCGTGGGCGACGGCGAACGGGGAGGGGCGGTGGGGGCGGCGTATTGATTCGGCTAAACAGCCAGGTCCGCACGCCCCTCGCGCCCCTCCACCCCGCACGCCCGCCGCACCCTCTATCGGACAGCCCGCGCTCTAATTGCCACGGTCCGTTCCAAAAGCGAAATCGGCGTGTTTTTTCCTCATTGCCTCGTCACATGGACAGGACCAACGCCATCGCCGCAACCAACAATGTCCCTGGTGTGCGGCGGGTTGCACACCGCATCTAGGTTCAGGGGCTCCACCGCGCCGCACGCAGGCAGTTTCGCGGAAGCCCCGCCGCGCCTCGAGGGCGCCACCGCCGCCCGCGCGCGCATGCGCCGTCGTCTCGAGCGTCTCCGTGTGTGTGTGTGTGTGTGTTCCCAGCGCGGCGGCGGGCGAGAGGCAAACAGCCGCGGGGCGCTCAGAGGAGCTGAAGAATAGCGACGCGAAACGCCACTGCGGCCTTTGTTTGCACGGCTCGACAATATCGTTATTACGACGAAAAGGCTTCGCCGCGCGGGGGCGCCTTGCACGTGCGGGCGGCGACGACGGCGGCGCCTGGCGGAATTCCGCGCAGGGGATGCGTCGCGCGGCTGCACGGGAGGAGACTGTTGCGAGCGGCGCCGGGCGTCGCACATGGCTGAAACGCGAGCCGCCCCGCAGAACAAAAGCGCGCGACCGCCATGAATCATTGGCCGCCAACCATACACGCCGTTGAGCTTGAATGCGCGCCAACTGCACGCGGCAGCCCACGCGCTGCAGGTCGCGACAACTACAGATTCACTAACGGGTGGCGGCGATGAATCATACCAATCGAATGTCAAAGCAAACAGCGTCAATTGTGCGTTCGGAGCTCCATGTCTGTCAACGTAACAGAGTGTTATGGGCTCTGTATGAGGCAATACGCTTTGCTGTCCTTCACAGGACACTGTTCTAAATACAAGATAAGGTCAAAATCAACCGTTGATAGATCTATGCAATATTCAGCAAGTTATATATTCGAAAACGAATTTGTTAACCTGTTAAACAGAAAGTTGTTGAATATGTTAAACAGAATATAAAACGAACGTATGAATTATACACATACGTGCTCTACACACTTACATCCGTATAAAAAAACACCAAACGAAGATGAACTAACACCTTAGATAATAAGTCAAAGAATAGTTTATGATTCGAACTCAAGAAATTTTAGTTATTGCAACATGTATCATTTTAGAAGAACAGTCTACCGACTTTTGCCGATAGCAGCGAGACTGACGATGACGGCAAAGCCGTCGAAAGTCGGTTATCTTAATAAAACTAATATGTTGACGAAGATGATCTCTTTTATTTTTCTCATAAGAACGTCAACAACACCACATTAGAATTCCCACAATGAATGTATCATTTTAATTTTTATCACAGAGAATATATGAATAACAAAATGATATCAGTTCAATATTTAGTTTAGAAGCAGTATTAAAACATATAGTTTCACCAACCGCAAACCTAAATTACTTTCTAAGCGAAAAAAGTGAACGTAATAAGTCAACTGTTAGATTTCTTATCATCGTCGATTATATTGATAAAATAAAACTCTCACACAATCATGACTTCACAACATATTTGGTTTACATTAAAAAGATAAAAGATATCGTCCGCAATATTCACTCGTCCTCAATACGCAATACGCTCTTCCTCAAAACTCACTCGTGAAACCAATATCTCCGAGTGAAATTTCCAAGAAAATTGTCCACGTAGGACGTGAGGCTGAAAAACCTACGTGGACGTAGGATATTAATCCCGAGGCGGCGCCATGAGCGACAAGCGTAAGGAGGAGATCGCTTATTAAAAATCTCATTTCCTAGGAGGCAGGCGGCAGTGGCAACGGCAGGGACGGTGGCAGTGGCAAGGCGGCAGTGGCGGTGGGAGGGGGCAGAGGCGGTTGTCGGCGGCGATGGCAGTGCAACGGCTAGGGTGGTGGAATGGCGGCGGGGCGGCGCGGCGGCGGGGCGGGGGTAGCTGCGTAGGCCACGGCGAAGACGGTGACGCGGGCGGCGGCGGGGGTGGGGCCGGCGGCGGCGGAAGCAGCGGTGCGGGCGGCGGCGGGGCCGGGGCGTGGGTGGGTGTGGGGCGGGTCCAGAGGCAGCGGGCGGCTACGAGAAGCAGGGGCGAGCAGCGGGAGACGGCGAATATGGGTGGTGACGTGTGATGGTGTACACTCACGGGGAATGGTGTGTGGGTGTGGGGTCGGTCGGGAAAGGGGAGCGAGAGTTGGCGATACGGGGTGTGCACGGTGGGCGAGGCCAGTGTGTCGGGCTGTGAGAAGGTGACGAGTGGGTGGTGTGCAGGGACAGCGGCGATTGTGGTCAGCGGGGGCGGCGGCGGAGAAGACAGAACAGGTGCTGGAGGTGACAAAACGGTGAGGAAGGAGCCCTTTGGAAGGGTTACAAGATGTAGTTCAGGTAAAGAGTTACCGCTAGTTGTAGGTTACTATCAACGTATTTAGGATTACATAAAACTAGAATATTCATGTTAGTGATACGAAGCCGAGAAAACAAAGTCGAGCTACGCCGAACTGTACAGGTTTGGTGGCAGTCACGGAGATATGTCAATATCAAAGTGACATGTGATACATCTCATCTTTTATAATTTGAATGCATTTCAATATATCGTGTAATGAAACGAGATACCAAATGTCACACCACGTTTCTTTGCAACAGCGTATTTCTATTACGCTGAGAAGACCGAAGAAAACGACAGCAGCACTTTTACGTGAAAGCAAAACCAATTTTAATTCCAATTTCGCACGAGTATTTAAATCGACCGCGCCGGGCTAATCCGCCAGTGCAAGAGACATGCAGGGAGGACGCTTAGCAAACTTCATCGCGAGAAATACCCTGCAATCGCGGTGACGGGCAGCAGCAGCGCGCGCAGCGGTGGTGATGGTGGAGGTTGGGGTGGAGGCGGTGAGCGCAGTAATGGAGAGGGCGCGATATGGAGCCAGGAGAGATCTCGCCGCAAGCCGCCTTAACGAAATGGCTGCTAACGAGCGTGCGGCGGATAGGGTGAGAGGGCGTGGAGGGTATGGCGGTGGATGAGGCTTGCTGTGGTTGGGAGTCTCCTAAATATTTAATGTGCATGTAATCCTGCCTTCAGGGTCACGATACATCGTCACTGAAATTTCGTAGAGTGCAAGTTAATTAGTTAAATTGTAATGTGGTTGAACTTTAATATTTACGTATATATGTACAACGTAACTATGCAATCGAGAGACGCGCACGTGGCACTTGGATGTGTAATACGCGCCAACATGTGAAACGAAAAATTAATTAATGTAAGGACGTTAAAAAAGTGATAGGAATAAGAATAATAAGAAAAGGAAGAAAAATTGTTAAAGATATTAGAACATACTAGAAATTTTACACGAGGTACTACATTAATAATTAATTAAGCATATTATTGATGTTTCTCACTTATTGTTCACCGCAACTTTTTATTCGTAAATTATCCTCTAATAAAGAAAACAAGTAATAATCTAACTTTTTGAATAATTAATTCTATGAATTTCCCACTTGCATTTCGAAATAGAGATTAAATTAAATTATCAAACAAGAGTTTCATCAAACATTAGATCAAATTGCCAGAAAACGGAGTTAACTGGAAGGGGAAATTTTCTCAAAACAAGTATTAATACTACACCGTACAAATATATAAATAAATAAAATTTCTCTTGAAACATTTCAGGAAACTACCAAACTAAGAGCGGCATATTCACATTCACGTCAGCATAATACTAGATAAAACTGCACAACACAGACAAGATGAGTTAAGCTCAAGTTACATTTCTGCTTTTCTCCCTCCGCTGACTTCGTGGAACACTCTGGATTAACTTGGCCGGGGGACGCACCACGGCGCATGGGGAGGAACACACGCGTGCTTCACGCGAAGGCGAGCAGCGCACTCGACGGTGGCACGAAGCCCAGGCGACGTGTGGCATCGCCTCGAGAAGCCATTGCAGAATTTTATTAATACAATTTTAGTTATTTTCTTAGTAGTATTCACACACACACATTCCTCCTCTGTACTCGACTCAATTCTCTGTAACTTAAAAAATCCCATTTTTGTGAATACTTACTTTAAAAAACACAAATTGTAGGTACAATTTGAAGAGCTTAAATCGAAAATATGTAAAGAGAACAATAAAAATACATGGACTGAATGCTAAATGTATGGGAATATAGAGCATAAATTATAGTTTTTCAAAGAATGAGAGCGAGAGAATAATTTACAGTGAACCGGGTACCATATCAAAATATAAGGAAAAAGAAACGAAAAAATAACTAAGTGGCATTGACAGTCATTAAGACGATAATGAAAAACTACGAAATGAAGTTGGAAGAGAGTATCGTTAGCTGAGACGGAGACGAGGCGTAAAAGTGTCTACTGGAACAGCGGGAGAACGGTGATAAGTAAAGGATCAAAGAAAGGCAGGGCATCGAAAACGGAAGACGAAATACTACGAACGTGCAAGCACGAATGAGGGCGTGGACCAGTCGAAAGCATTGCTTCAGAAAGAAGCTGGGCGTACAGCATCGGGGCGAGACGAGAAGGAACGGAGCGTGAAAAGGAAACGGGCAAAGCACGCCAGGAGAGGCGTCTCAGACCGGCTGAGGGGGGGGGACGAGCCGAAGAGGCGGCAGGCGGTCCTGCACGTCCCAGCGAGCATCGACAGCTCAGAAAAAAAACGACCGTACCATTTTCATTGAACGCTGGACCCAAATCAAAATAGGAGAAAAAAATACCAAAAAAATTCTAAATAACATTTTCAGCCAGTGAGATGAGAACGAAAAACTAAGAAATGGAGTTGGAGTAAGGTATTAGCTGAGACGGACACGATGCGTAAAAATGTTCCGAGGGACACAGCGGAGAGTAGATGGACGAGTGGTGGCAAGTTACGGATCAAAGAAAAGCACGCCTTGGAAAACGGAAGGCGGAAAGTTACGAACGCGCAAGCACGAATTAGGGCGCGGACCAGCCGAAGCAAAGCGATAGAAAGAAACTGGGCACCGAGCATCGGGGCTTGCAGAAGAAAAGTGGAGATAAGCAACGCAAATCGCGGCAAAGCGGCGAGAGGAGCAGAGTTTCAGAGCGGCTGGCAGGGCCGGGACGTGCCAGAGAGGCAGCAGGCGGTCCCGCACGACCCAGTAAGCATCGGCGCCAGAGAGAGAGAAAAAATGCGCGCGACCCAAGCGAGCAAACGCCGCCGCGCTCGCGCCCCGCTGCGCAGGAAAGAAGCCGAATTATTACGCGCCGGACTGCCGCTGCGCGCGCTGCTCGTGCGTGGCGCCACCAACGCCCTCTGTGCAGATTCCGCGGAATCTCCAACGTCGGATTTGTAATGCGCATGCAAAGCCCTAAACGCACTTCGCAGGTGAGATGATTTCCTAAAAGAAATTTCCCTTGCGCGACGATTGTGAAGACATGAAATACAGCTCGATGTTTTCCCCTGTTTAAGTCATGATACTATAAGCCGAGGGTTAATTTACAGTTCATTATCATCACGTATTAGAAAGCAACACTGACTTTTAATATTATAATGGTTTGTTGATTACAATCGCCATAGTTTCATATCTCATTTCTACCGTAGTTCAGAAAAAGCTATTTAATAAGAGAGGGTGAAAGTGGAGAAGGAAAATCTCTTTCGATTATTCTTATACATGATTGAGTTTTGATGTTAGCATCATTCAGTTTTTGAGAACGAAAGATCAGCGTATTCAATGCATCATCTAAATGACATGTTATGAACATGCTATTTAATGTCGGTGACAGGCTCAGGGTCGCTTTCTCTTCAGAGACTATGATCGGCAGATTTTAGAGTTCGAGTCTCGACGATAACGGATTTTCGACACTAGCTAGACAGCTGGCTCACTTCAGCCTCTGTCTGGAGCAGAATTCTAGCGGCTGGCTGCTCTGATCGGTTTCTATGTTTTTTTTTATCAATAGCAGACGCACGACGGAAGAGTACCCTAATAAACAGGCCACGGATCGCTCGCCATTTTTCTTTCCTCTTCCTTATCCCAATGTCCCCTATTACACTCTTACACCATTTACCATGCAAAGGGATCGGTCAGAAGCACAGAACGTGTACTGGTCCTGGTGAGGAGGTGCCTCGCTGGGAAAAATCCCCTACAAGCAGACGTGTAAGTCAGCACCGGATCTCATCACTCAATGCAGGAGGAATCGTAGCCACTTCCATGATTACAAAACATTCACTTCACCAATGAGACTCACGTCTATAGTGGTTGACGTAACCGGAAACATCAATCAACCAACGAGCGTGTCGGGGCGCCGCTTCGTGCGCGCAGGCGTTCCGCAGGGCCCGATTGGCGGCTCGCGGGGTGGCACGGCCTGTCGCTTCCCGCGCGCGCGGCGCCCAACACGCCTGCCGCGAGGCCCTGCGGCGCCGCATGTGCCACGCCGGGTAACGCATCACTCCCAGCAGGCCTCCCCCCCTGCCCCACCCCCTCGCATCGCATCTCGACGCGCCTTCTCGCTTCGCCGCCCCCGCGCCCGGTTCGCGATGCAGCGCACTGTGCCGCGCACGACTTTCCAGGACCGAAGTGCAATATTAATCGATGTAAAGTGATGCTTTTATCAGACAAGAGAATAAATTTTGACAAAGATCCTCTTTAATTATGCTCAAGACATCAACATCACATTAGAAGATAAAAACTTTGGTTAATAGAGAGGGGAGATACGTATCGGATGTTTGAAATTAAATCAAGAAAGAAAAAAAAATCATTTTATCGGTCGTCCGATAAAAATGGAAATTAAACAAGAAAAAGATAAGATGTTGAAATAATTTAAAATAAGTTTAAAAGAAGTAAGATGAAAAATTATCCGCTAATGTGCCAATAATTACAGTTCTCAACATCCAACGTAGAACAAAAAAATATTCTCTACTTTCTGACTTGTCTTATCTTCGGAAATCTGATGCATAAACGAGTGTGTATAGACTGAATTATTTTTCTTCAATACATGTGACAGCAATCCTGCAAACAAGCTCTCGTTCCATTATCGAAAATGAAAATTATTATCCCACCAAATTCCTTTTGAAATGACATTTCCATTACCGAAATTCTCATAAGTATTTGACTAGCAAAAACCTTGTTTCGTCTCACTGTACGCTGTGCGCCTTTCCCAGCAGCAGCAGGAGGAAGAGGCGAGGCGGTCTAGCACTCGAGATCTCTAATTCATTTGGCCGCGCTCGTTCCACGCTCCATCGGTCAAGGGAGGGAAGTTTCTGGAGCGTGGCGACTCGGGGCAGAGTGAAGCAGCAAACGCGAGGGCGCGGGGAGGGCGTGTCGCCAAGCGGAGCGTGGCGCGGCGTGAGCCTGGAAAAGCGTGGCGTAGGCAGGGAAACCGGAAGGGGGGGTTGGGAGGGGAAGTGGGGAAAACGTGGTATAGAAAGAGGCATGAAGCGCTGTTGGGAGTTTCGGGGAGTAGCGTGAGGCCCAGAAAGCATGGCGTGAGTAAGGGGAAAGAGCGTGGAACGGAAGCGGGGGTTTGTTGGAGGAAAAGAAGGGAACGAGAATGAAGTGTTGCGGAGTTTGCCATATGCAGGGAGAGCGTGGTGTAGAAAGGGGCATGAAGTCCATCAGCATGCTTCGGGGAAGGGTGAAATGAGAAAAGCATGGCGGAGACTGGGGAAAGTGCGGTGGGGCCGCAGCTACAAACAAAGTGACAACTTTCAGGAAGGGATGCGAGATGGGAGAAACGGGGCATGAGCCAGAAGGGGTAGGACAGGATGGGGAGGGATTGATGCGATCCAGGGAAAGCATGGAGCATATTGGAAGAGCATGGTATAGAAACAGGCAAGGAGGCTGGTTGGGCCTTTCGGAAAATGGTGTAAAGCAGGGAGGTAGCGGTGCGGGCCGGAGATAGCGTGTTGCGGGGCCGAAAACGTGCGACGCATGACAGGAGGGCGCAGCGCGTGGTTATGTCAAACGCGGAGCGAAGAGGGCGTGACGCGAGAGGGAGAAAGCCTAGCGCGAGAAGTGGCGGCGATTGATTGATTGATTTTTTCGTTTCTTCGGGCGCGTCAACTGCTTTGGTCATTAGTCCCGTTAGTGGAGTGCATGTTGTTTTTCTCGGGAGATGGCGGTGATCTTCCCCGCTGGATGGCGAGATCCGGCGCCGATCTCCTCGGGCACCACCCCAGCCGGGACAAGCTCTAAGCTTCCAACAGTTCTCCTGAATGTGGTGTGTAGTGCATGTTAGTGTAAGTGTGTGTGTGTGTGTAAAGGGAGAGGATAGGACAAGAGGAAGGAGATGGCGCGCGGTCCGTGGCCCGTTTGGTAGGGTACTGCTCCGGCATTCGCCTGGTGTTGATCGGAGAAACCACGGAAAACTACCGATCAGAGCAACCGGCCGCAAGAATTCTAATCCAGACAGCGACTGAACTCGACCTAGCTGAAAAGCTAGTATCGAAAATCCTGCCGCCGACAGGACTGGAACCTAGGACCTCCCGCCTTGGCGGCGAGTGGCGGCGGGGTCTCGCGTGGCGCGGACGGCAGGGAGACGCGGTGTGGCGCGATTGGCTGAGCAGCGCGTCGCGGACCGGGGCGTGGCGGGCGGCGGGGACGCCTTACGCAGCAGACGACGCATGTTAGATGCGAAACAGCCACTTGGCGAGGCGCGGGGCGGCGTCGCCCACGCTGAGATATTGCTCCCAGGGCGCGGCGCTGCACGCGCTCCGTTTCGCTTTTATTTTTTCTCGATACGCAGCCGCAGATGCTTCGCTTTGCAACCGACGCGATAGATGCGCTCGCGCGCGCATGCGCGGAAGACGAATTTCTGATGGCCTTTGGAGCATAAAACGGGTGTGAAATGGGCGAGTTGCTTGGAAAGAAAACCCACCATGTCGTAATTTTGTGTTTCTTAAAATTCGTGTTTTAGAACGTGCTTTTAAAAATAATTATACTCTTGAAATAATTAAATTAATTTTATTCCAAAGCAATTTTATTATATTTGAGATTAAAGTGAGAAAGAGGATTCTCGGAAGATTTAACACAAGTTATAATCACATTATAGAGGAGGTGAACATAATTACTTGCTTTTCGTTTCAATTCTCGTTTAGTTCACACCAAGTAGAAACGAATTACAAACTTGTGTAAATACGTCCGCACATTCACTGTTCCCCGACGCAAACAAGTTCTTTCACGTCCAGGAGACGCTGCTTGACTCAACACGCGCGCGAAAAGGCGGCCGGGCAAGCACATAACAGGGAAAATTACGGCAACTCTGAGAAACGCAAAGTTCGTCCTCGCCGCTCCTTAATCGCATAAAACACAAGAGACGGGGAATGATAGTGGGCTTTTAGAAACGCATACATATCCGCGAAATAAAATAAACGCACGACACTTTCATTAGAATTACCACGGGATGAACACTTTACATACAACGCCCACAGAATATTTAACAATTACACGCGGTGGAATATTCATGGCGGCGGAGCGGAGATATATTCAAACGGGGCGGCCGCAGACGCGTCGCCGGGCGCCGGACGAGCGAGGCCACAGGCAGGGACGGCAGGGTGGGCGGGGCGGGATGCCATGGGGGTGAGAGTTGGGTCGAAATGGTCGGCACCCCGTCCTACACACGCGCTGGGGACGGAAGGCGAAAGCAGGAAGGAAGCGAAAAGTCCTACAACGGACATAATGTGATGGAGTAAAAAAGAAAGATAAAAGATCGAAATGAAAAGTGGTAAAAAGAAATTGTTTTTCACAAATTAAGAATACAAAAATACAAGCACATACAAGGAAGAAAATTGGAAATGTCTGTAAAGAATAAAAATTACTAAAGGACGTATAGCCAACGCGAGAGGTTAAAAATGAAGAGCACTTCCACATAGTAAGAATTATTATAGTATTACACAGAAAAAGAGAAAGGAGACAGATAGCGACATAAAGTGGAATGCAGAGGAAACAACGAAAATAATCAACTCTCCTTAAAAAAACATAATAAACGGGCAGAAGTCTCTTAAGACGAAAGAAGCACGACGAGGGCACGGAATGAGGAGAATGTGGGGCCAGGAGGAGGAAAATCGGAGGGCTGGGGGTGTAGTGGGTAGGGCGGGAGGCGTGAGTAAGGAGAGGAAGTAAAACGAAGGGCTAAGTCGAGAGCGGGAAATGTGCACATTAGAATTACAGCAGCGCCCTCTGCATGTCAAAGCCCACTCTGGCGGCGCGGTCGGGAGGCGCAGGGTGAAGGGGCGCGCTGGGCGGCTTGGCGACGAGACTGTGCAAGGCAGATGAGACCTCGGCGTCGCGAGGCCAACCTCAGGCCTCCTCCCCGCTTCCCGCCTGCCTCGCTCGCAACCCTCTCCGCACGGGCGGAGAGGCCGTCGCAGCTTTGCGGTCCAACGCCTCGGCGGCGGCAAGGGCAACGGAGGGGGCGGTGATGGTGACGGTGGGGCGAGCGGCGGCGGGTGGTGGTGGTGGCGGCGAGGGGACCAGTTGTGGAGACGAAAATGGAGGTGACGATGACGAGAGGGGCGATAATGGTGGTGGCGAGAGCACCACTAGTGTTCGGCGCGGCGCGGCAAAAACTGACCCTGGCAACGGGACTGCGCGCGCAGTCGCGACGACAGAGGAACCGCGCGGGGAAGGGGTGGCCAAGAAGAAGCCGAGGCACCCGCGGAGAGCAAGGGTAGTCGTCCATGAGGAATAGCCAGGGAACCCGAACGCGATACGCGCAGTTAGAAATCAAACCACACAGATGGAAGCGATAGCTCGAAACGTACCGCAGCGCAAACTTAGTAGTGATTTATTTCAATGAAAACCCAGAACGTTAATTCGATATTGCTGGCGAAGAAGCGAGAAAAAAATCGACGAGCAAACAAGATGAAAATAATGTTGAAAAACTTATAACAGCAGTTATTCTAAAAAAACAAAAACAAATGCCCTCAGTTTCAAACATTGACATAGTCGACATTAAGCTCAGTGAAACACCTAATGAAAAAAAATACGCAAGTCTACAAAAGAATATGAACACCGATAAAGAAGCGATAAAAAAGATAAGTTGTATGTTTACATAAACTCAAATGAGTGAAATGTTAATAAATATTTTGGCACTGATGTATACTCGGGAAAGCACAGGGAAATTATGTAAAGAATAAGAAAAGTCATGGCCTCCAGAAGTAGAGTGCAAACACATATTAAACTTCATCAATCGTTTCTACGAATAGCAACTAAATAAACCAGTGAATTTATAGACAATTCAAATCTTCAAGGCTTAATTTTCTATGTCAAAGTGACCTTGGCTGAATTCCCATAACCTTTCCGAATTTCTGTATCCGCATGGATACACTCAAAACGAACACACGCAATGCACAATGAAGCGTGCCAGACCGCGATCGCGGAGAAGAGTGGGTGCACGGTAGATATGAGCTTAACAGCTTTTCTTCAATCACTCTTATCACAAAAACAGCTGACTCGTAATAGCTGTTATTAATAACAGTTGAAAAATAACAGGTCAATGACTAGCAACATAACATGGCCGACTGCTAAGAGTTAAACCACGCAAAACGAATAACATTGGTAGCACCGTAAAGCCTGGGCAGCTACCTTACGGCGCGTCCTTGCACTTCTTTCCCTAACATGTTTGGACAGAGAAGCTGCTCATATGAACGAGACTGGATGAACTGCCGAGAATGAATAGTAATTCATATAATGTGTAGCGAATGTGTATAGAATATTACTAAAATGAAGTGATTCGGGTTCAGATTGCAAATATTCTTTCAAATATGCAACTTGTGCATAGTGAAGTGACGAGTGCCAAAAATAATGAAGAGAAACAGTGTTTTTGCTTACCTTTAGCTAAAGTGATAATGACTATCGAATATCAAGTATTATAATGTGAGTTATTACACCGTCACTCATTTTATTTTATTGGACCTACGGAAATATTAGTTGATCTCACATAAGCAGCAATGGGACAGAAATAAGTTAACATATCGGACGGACTTAATTTACAGGACAAACATCTTGTTGTAGTGTATACAATAAAATATAAAAATATTGTGGCACATGGTGTGCAATAATGACGAATTATATATTAAAGAATCTATAATTTGAACACTGGCAAATCATGATTGATTAGCTGCAGTGAAGCTGTTATCGTACAAAATGGTTGCCACAAAAACTTGTAGTAGTTCGAATTAGGCCCAGTAGGTTGCAGTTCTATGCATTTCAACCGATAACAGCGTCTTATGCATTTCAACCGATAACAGCCAATAACAGGATAAACGAAATAACTGTTATTTCGCGTAACAGTTAATGAAACGTTAACGGTTAAGAAATAACAGTTTAGCTGTTAAGGGCACATCCCTAGTGCACGGGCGACCGCGATGGCGAGGACGAAAGCCAAGGGCGAGGGCCCCCACTAGGGCCCCATGTCGCTGGAGGGCCCGAGGCGCTGCGTCGCGTCGCGTGAAGCTCAAGATGAAGCGCGCGCCGCGCTCCGAATACGCAAGCGCGCTCGCAAGCAAAGACGCCTTTCATGGCGTATTACGCCTCGCTTCGCAGGATGAACAACGCACATGTTGCGCGGAAAGTAATGGATTTGAGAAACCAGGCGCAAACCATGCGATAATACTGACGCGTACGTTGGTTTCAATAGTATCTACTCGAGAGTAAGAAATGGTTGAACTGATATAAACCAACCATAGAAATATCCTCTTTATAGTTTTCAAAAAAATGGATCTTATTAAATCCAGTTCGTATATTGTTGAAAAGCATGAACGGACCATTATGTTTGAATTGAAGAATGAATTTATGCTCGAATTTCAACAAATGGTTGATATGATTACTTATTCAATGATTGATAAATTTATTTAACCAGATCAGTGGAATTACCACTTTACAGGTGAGTATTAGCTATTATGTATGTTTTATACTCGATAGTTCCAATATAATTAACATACATACAAATTAATAAACATCCTTTATAATTTCTTCTGTGCATTCAAAATATGGTCAGCCGAGAATACACCACATCTAAGCTAAAACAAACCAGTTTCAAGACGTAAAAACCAGCCTGGAAAATTTCACACTCAGCATCTGCACGCCAAAATAAATTCGTGTATAACCCATTCACAGGACAGCATATCTAAAGGCAGGACACCGTAACCGAAGCTAGCATTTGCTCGGGTACGTTAAGTAGCAGTTTCCACCAAGGGTGCTGTTTTCTGGGCGCAGCCGCTTGAGGGCGCCACACAAGAGATTTACTCCCCCGCAGCGGCGGCGAGGGCGGGGGCGGGGGCGGGGCCGAGATACGGCGAGCGCGTGTTTACAGTTGATGCTGTTGCGGCGCGCGCTGCCACCTGGAGATGAGGGGAGCCGACAAGCTTCTCACTTTCGCCGCGCAACAAAACACTCGCGCTTCCCGCGTACTAACCTGCGCACAATCCGACTAGTGAAGTTGGACGCGGAAAAACGATCGCGTGTGACAAACACGCAGAGTTGGCGATGGAACTTGCGCTTCCGCGAGCTGCAGTTGTTCCGCAAAACATTTGGGAGCGGAGGAATCTTCGCTTCTTGCGCGGCGCCGAGAGACGGGATAGAACTGTAACTCCGGCTTATTCCCAACAAACTTTCCCGCAATTGTGCGCGGAAGCGTATGGCAAGATGTGCCATAATCCGAATCACGAAAGAGGAATAAACAAAGCAAAAGATACATTGAAGCACAGAAGTATTGCGTGGCGTAAGTTTACGACAATGTATCACACTATGATCTACAGAGAAAAAACATATTGTATAACTTTTTTTTAAATTGTGAGTATTCCATAACGGTCATTATAGTAATTACACTAATGTTTTATCGACCCCATCAACCGTTCAGAGTTCACAACGTGAATTTACGGTTTCGGTTAATAATATACCGGATCGATTTTAAATTCGAAATGGTCACAAACGGTTTTCCTAGGGGTTGATAAAAATATTTAGAAATTAAAGATCATAATAAAAAAGTCGATATATTAATTAATTTATTTATTTTACGTCAAAAACAGTTGAAACTGCGTATGACGTGCTATAGGGAGAAGTGAATTCTGTGGACATTTTCAAAATTCTGTGATCCATACACAGAGTCATATACTACATAAATTTTGGAAAGAAAAAAAAGCTATCATGTAATAAAATCTATTTTTAAGGATAAATAAGCAATAAATTTTGTGCTCATATCCATGATGTCCTTCGTCAAGGAATAATACTTCCAACCGCAACAACATGGAAACGATAATTTGAATAACTATATTTCCCAATGAATTCTAGAAAACGTGCACAAATAACGAAGTTACATTTATGTCCAGAAGCAAAACAAGGGGCCATCTCAGCATTTGCTCAAGGGATCAGGGAAACTGGTCGAGAAACCTGATCGAGATGGACTTTCGATGATTAAGCTTTTGATGATACCTTTTCTCGTCCACGAAAAAACAACGATAATTTAAAGTAATGAAATTGTAAGAAAACCCCTGCCTTTGAAAAACTCTGACCTGATGTTCTCGAAACGTGAACACAGTGTAAAAATATTTCAAAAGCATTTTAAAAACGTAATTCGTACTATGTGATTCCATCAATATATGTAATAAAATAATAAGATGTCGGTTTCTATTTCGATCTCAATATCGAAATGGTTTCAATGGTTTCGTAACGGTATGTATGTGATATTACGAAAATTATTTTGTCAAAAATTGATAAGCATGTAGGACACTCATGTCGATTAATAAAATAAACAAAACTTGCTAAACAATATTACGTCAGCAGAAAACCTGACAAACGTATATAAATGCTCAATAACATTAAGAAACCGATATTTTTACGGTGGGCTGTAAATGGGTCCAGAGCAACTCTCCAGTCGGCGCTAACCAAAGGGGGGGGGAGCGGAGGGGAGCCGGCCTGGAAAGGGGACGGAGTCAAGTCGCGTCCGAGACCATTACCGAACGATCGAAGGGTCATAACTGCAGTTACGAGCTCCGACCCGACTCGTCCAACTTGGACGCGTGGGGCGCGGATGCGTCGCAGCGCCGCGCCGACGCGGGCGGAGGGGGCCGAGGGGGCCCCGAGGAGCGCGCGCGATCGCGCCAATTTCCCGCGTATAAATCCGCCCGAAGCCAGATGGCGCGGCGACAGGCAGGGGGCGCCCGGCACAAGCGACAGCTTATTTACTCCGGGAGGCGCCGGCGCCCGCGCGAGCGAGCGGCGGAGGGCGGGGAGGAGATGGTGGGCGTGGCGCGGCGGCGACGAAATGGGCGCAGAGCGGGACATTGAAGGGAGTGGGAGGGGAAAGGGACGAGGTGAATAGGGTGCGAGACGGGGCCGGGGGGGGGAGCGTCAGAGAAGTGAGGGCAGTGAGCGCATCGAGGGACGTGGCGTAGTGTGGAAGAGGTGCTGAGCAGCGACGAAGTGGGTGCGGGCGAGAAGGGTGTGGGGTGGTGCCAAAGCGGGGCCTGCACGGGGTAGGGTGCGAGACGAGTGGGCCTACACGTTCGGAGCGTGCAAGGAAGAAAGGCGACAGGGGCGTGGCATGACGGGGGGGGCGGTGCAGCGGGGGGGGGGGGGGGGGGGGGGAGGGGGGTGCTGAAGCGGATACGAGGCAGGAGTGAATAGGTGCGAGACGAGGCGTGGCGTGGCTGGGAGGGAGTGAAGTGACGAGGGGTAAGGGGCAAGAGGATGGGGATGCAGAAAGGGGGAGATGAGCGGTGAAATGAGGAAACTCCAGAGAATAGGGGTTCAGCTGAGAGAGGCACCCAGACACGCCACGTAAGGAGCTTGAAGCGACAGAACACAGAAGACGTACTACGTGTGACTTTATGAAGAACTGTTCGTTACACTATTTAGAAAAAAAACTGCGGATGAATGGGGAAAACTATTGCTCCAAGTAACAAAACATTTCTAAAGTTAAAATATTTTCTCATATAGATCCAAAACCCAAAAATCAAACCTTGGGAATAAAAACGCAACTTCAATTAAGAATAATAGAACCATTAAAATGAGATCTAAAACAAAACGCAACGTTTTGATAACTGTACTTAATTGAGTTATATACATTTTAAAAATCCTTTTCCTTATTTGTTTATATTCTCTTAGTAACGTTCAATATAGTTTTGTAGGAATATAGAAATAATAGGTACAATCGTGCCTAAAATTTCATAAGTAAAAATTTACCAATTCTATTAATCGCTTAAAGAGTATAAAAACGTTCATGTGCTTCGTAATAATGAAATGAAAAAATTAAATGTATTGTAATATTTTACCTATTTCACCCAAGACAATTTTTAAAAAGATAATAAAAGTTCAGAAAATAGTAAACACACAAAACTTTAATATTACCATAAAAAACATATTCTAGGTCGTTTCCGCAGTTGTAAATACGCCGAAAATATCGCAGCTCTGAATAAAAAAGTTTGTTATTTGCTTTATAAAAGTGATGTTTGTTATAGCCAATTTTTATAACTGCGTCACAGAACATTTGTCCTTCTCTATGTCGAGAGAATAAATCACGAGCAAACAGTACTAGCCTCCACTATTAGCCATCAAAAACTTTATCTCAACAATATTTTCCGTTGCGTTTAATAACGACCTTGATGAAACAATGGCGGCTATAAAGTATCTGACAGGCATCGTTCGGAAACTTTTTCATAACTCCGCAATCAGTTGCTTTTGAAAGAGCTCTTTTCATCAAAAAAATTTCCAAATTACAACGCATCGTTTTCTGCGCCATGATGGCTCAATTAGAATAGACCTTCTGTGAGCACCGGAACTTCGGTTTGGCACCGCTTAAAGTAACTCCATTATGAACCGAGATTAGTTTTTAAAATGGCTCCAATCTCAACGTCCGAAATTTCCTCCTCCATAGAGAATCAGCTGAGTTATTGTTTCCAACGCGTTGAGCACATTGGCGCATGAAAGATGGCTCGGGGCTTCATTAGCAACAAACGCGCTGCAGATTGAATTGTCCCGCTCGCAATGAATTGATAGAGGAATATATTTGAAACTCAATTGAATGACCCGAGCCCTGGTGAATTATGGACACACATTATGGCCTATCTTTCCTGGCATCGCATTTCAAGGTTGGCTCGTTATCTTAATGGCGAACATATTGGGAGCGCTAAGCCCTTGGAGAAGAGCGACAACGACCCATTAAAGCGCTGGAACAAGAGCCTTTCGAGGGCCTTTCGCATCGCCGTCGCCGTTCGGCGCCGTAAAAGAAAGAAAGCACGCGGCGCAGTCAAGAGGCCCAGTGTTGTGCCGAGCTTCGAATTACCTTCCGCCCGGCCATATCCCGGGCCCTCTGCGCTCCGAACCTGGACACGAGACTCAGAAACGCCACAGACGAGCACCAGGTGCACGTACAAAGTGCTATGATAATGAAAAATCCGATACGCCCACGTCATAAAATTCTTTTAAAAAATCCTTATCAAAAATTACGAACCACCGCAACAATGGATTACCTGCATTTCAGAATTATTTTCTAAAATTTCTGTTCCGGAATCATGCTATGGCACTGTTTTTATTTAATATGGTAGTGGCCCAATGTGTGTTTCATCAAAGAATGCAAAAACAATAACGAAATTATTCGCAATATCGTTTGAAACGAATTTATATCACTCCGGATCAGAATGGCAATTTTTGAGCGATTTCGACCGATTTGCTCCGCGTATATTTATTTCGTAAACAGGCCTGCGATTTACGTCCGCTAAAAAGGTTGGAGGGCAATGAAACGCTAACGAGGGATCGAGTTGCATCCCGTTTTTAACCTCCGCTCTCCCACTTTCGCTTTGAAAGCAAGAGCTGCGGAGTGGAGGGCCGGGTGGGGTGGCGAGGGAGGGGCGGGGTGGGAGGGCGATGCGGGGCGGGAGGGGCGGGCGGGGCAGGGCAGGGTGCGGCGGGCTGGGCGGGGCAGGGCAGGGTGCGGCGGGCTGGGCGGGGCAGGGCAGGGCGGGACAGGGCGGGACGGGGCGGGGCAGGGCGGGGCGGGGCGGGGCGGGCGGGGCGGGGCGGGGCAGACGCAGGCGCGCTTCATCAGGCGCGCTCCAGCGGCGGTCGACGAAGGCGGAGGCGGAGGCGAACGCGGCTGCTCAGCAGAATGCCCGCCCGCCCGCAGCGTCAGCTCCATATCGCTGCCTCCCGCCCCGCGCGCCGCTCGTCACCCCCCCCCGCTGTACCCGTCCACTGGCTCCTCGCAGAGAAATCGGAGGAGGAAGTGGCTCAAACTACAAAAAACTTCTTTGCCTTTGGGCCAACGTCGCCGCAGTCTACTGCAGTTACGTAAACCAGTATTGATTTGCTATTTAGTTACACAATAAGCGCGAAGTCAAAACTGTGTTTCATATATTATTTTACAATATTTTTTTTTTGAAGTGGATTAATGTGGGATAAGCATTCAAAGAGATTGCAGCTCTAATGTTTCGGTTGAAATTTAGAAATAATTGAGAATACTTTTCGAATAAACGAAATATAATGAATATAAATAGTGTTTGCCCTTATCGCTTTCACTTAGAATAAACTTCCCGTAGTAACAGTTTTTAATAAGTTTATTTTAATTGTTACTATAATTAATACAAATATCCGGGTTAACGCAACACCCAAAAAGAAATAGGATCCAAACTGCCAGAAAAAATATTATATGATAGCATAGAAAATGTTTAAGTAAGTCATAACAATGTCGGTATTCCCTCTTTAGTATTCTAAAATGTCACTAGTTATTTAACTTATTATACATTTCGTTAGATATATTTAAATTGTAAAAAAAAAGAAAAGCATACAATATTAGTAAAGCGTTATTCAAGACCGTAAGTACATAAGTAATAGAATTTCATTATCAATACTGCCTACCCGTTAATCAAGATGTGATGAATCCTTAGAATATTAATAACCTCGGATTTTGTAATCTTAAATTGTCGAACTAAATGTTCATTAAAAATATTCCCCGTCATCATCATCAAAGGCCTCTATAATGGCCAACACTCAGTCATCTCGATATTTCGCGCTCCCTATTCCAATGTCCCAGTGACCTTTACTTTTCGCAAAGGAAGACACTGAGTTTTCGTTGTGCCCGCCGAAAATTAATTCCTTCGGCCCGAGCCCCGGGAGCACGTCCCATTGAAAGCCCCCCGCACGGCGGGCGCCGCCGCCCGCCCCGAAAGCCCGCTCCCGCAGACGCGTTTTTCATGAGCTTATGATGTTAAACACGGGCCCGCGGAGGCCAGGCCGCACCTGGGCGGGGCGGGGGGCGGGCAGGAAGCGAAGAGAGACGAGTGCACCTTAACGCGACGAACAAAAGACTCGCAGAGGGCGCCGAGAGGAACGAGAGAGATTTTCAAAAGGAATCGGCGGCGCGCTGGGAGAGACGGCGACGACGAAAAAGGGACACTGGCGGCACGGGCGGGCGAAAACTACTGCGGAAGCTCTCTGGGGGTCGGAAGAGGCGGGGAGGGGGGGAGAGAGCGAAGAGTCTCCGGGCGGGAGAGCGCGAGCGAGGGCGGGGAGTCGGGGAGGGGAGAGATCGAAGTTGGAAGATTGTGCGGACGAAGCAGAACTTGGGGCGAACAGACAGGCTGCGCTCGCGAGCGGGGTCGTTAAGGCAGACCCCTCCATTACCGGCCGTATCAATTTCCTGGCCGCTACCGCCGCGCGCCTCGCGAGAGGGCGTTGTGCCGGCGTCGCGTGGAGGGGGGGAGCGAGGGCCAGGGGCGGGAGGCGAGGGACCCGGGCCGGCTTATTAAAATTTATGTCGCCTCAGAGGGAATTAAGTCGGTCTTCCAAAAACTTGTCACAATGCCCGAATGACGGTGTAATTCTGGAAGCCATCGCTCCGGCCGAGACGGCGGCGAAGCGAGGCGAGAACGACCGCTGATACGCCAAGCGGCGAGAAATTAAATGCGGGTATTTCTTTAGAGCACACGACGTCACAAAATGGGACGGAAATATCTCTTCTTCTTTACGCCAATTGTGTTCGGTTTCCGAGCGAACGTAAGTTACATTTTAAGAAAAGCGCCTGAATAAATGAGTACTAAAATCACTAGTATTGTTTTAATGTAACAACTTGAAAATTTTATAGTGAAGAATCTCACAATGAATAAAAACCATTCTACCCTAAGAAAAGTGGATGTCAAAATGTCACCTGCAAAAATTTAAAAAAATCATAATTACCCTCCCACACTGAAATGATACAATGAATATTTTAATTATCCGTTGAACATGAAAAACTGGCTTTGTTTGAGTTATTTTGATGGGAATACTATGCTGACCAAACTGAAAAAAGCAGAAATAATTGTCTTTTTAGAACAATCTGAAAAATACAGGGAAAACAATGAGACATGTTCCGCCATATCCGCACGAATAATGGTTAAAATGTATGATTTTCTCTTGTTTTAACTCAAACTGTTTCTAACAAAAAATAACAAAAAAGAACAAAACAAAAAAACAAAAACTCACCACAGGTTTCACGGCTGAGCGGCAGCACAAAGAGTTCACTTACCTGAAACACAAAATTAATTTATTTTTAAAAAATCACCTCATTGCATTCGAGTATTACATATCGTATGACAACCCATGCTCCAATCATGCAAATTACTCTACGAACTAAACCTATAATGAACATTCTTTCGAATCTAATTACCATAACTTAGCATAAATTTACCAGGGAAATGAGAAGAGCCAGGGCTTATTAAAGTCCTTCGCACTAAGCTAATGTTACGAGGATATACAACCCCCTGTAAACAAATTTCCGAAGGTCGTACAACAACGAAGGGCCCGGCCATTACCGCGAAAATTCCCGTCACGAACCCGACGAGCGCTCAAATTATCGTGTCGTCCTAATACGAGGAGACGACAAAGTCAGCGCGCCGTGACGGCCATGAGGCAGGCAACCCGTGCAACAGCCGTGCGGTGCAGGTCTGAGTATTCGCCCCTGCACTTCTACCATCCTTTCCGAGTTCGCGCGCTTTGATATTCAAAACTTGCTGAAACTCGGTCAAATTGAACGACAGCTCTTCCCGACGCGGAAAAAGGAGAACGACTCTCACGCGGGAGGAGAAGATTCGAGACTGGATTCGCACGGAAAATGCATTGAATAGAAGGAACTTTATCGAGCAAGTCGATGAACCTCTGTGCTGAAGCAACGTCGATCTCTCCAGCATCTTCGCTAGAGCGTTCCTTTCTGACGTAATGAACCACCGAAAGGAAGACGTCCAGATACAAATTGCTTTTTTCCGAACGACAGGTATAATCCGAACGAAAAACTTCGTTAATAACTTTACGTGCTCGGCTTCTCGCACAAAGCCACGCCGAAGCCACAAACAAAGACGGCGCGTCGTCTATCACCACGAGCGAATCAGGGCCGACAACTTAACCCTGCGATTCCCCGGGCCGGGTCGCCAATTTCCCTAAGTCAATACCGCCGCGCGGTCTCGTGCCGTCCCGGGGGAGCGTGGACGAGCGCAAGGGCGAGATTAGAGGCGCACAGCGGTCGCGGCGCCCCACCGCAAACCTGCAGGGGTTTCGGACCCGCCACGGCACCTGCCACGCAGCCGGGGCAGCGGGCCCCCCTCCGGCCGCAGCACCAATCAGGTTGGCGGCCCTGCGGGACGTGCCCGGGGTGGCAACGGTGTACCTCCGAGGTCGCAGCGGTCCGCCCCTACCTCCTCCACTCACTCTCCAGGTCCTCCTCCGCCGCCAACCCACACCTCTTGTGGTCGACGCGGGGCGCACTAAATCAGCCAGACGCCGCGAAAATAATAGGCAATGCATTCGCAATGAGATCAGGCCCGCCACATATCACCGCCACGTGTTTCATTACCAGCTTCCGCTCGAGACAAAGGAGTCGCTTCCTGCGCGGCGGCGGCAGCGCGGGGGCGGCGCGGGGGCGGTGCCGGGGTCGCGGCGGGGGTGGAGCAGGGGCGGGCGACAGCGCGCGGGGGCAAAAACTGGGTTTATGCAAATCGTTCATAAAGAAACTCCGAGTTCTGCGGGCCTTCCCTAAAAAACTTCATGCGAATATTCCCAGATTTCAGTACGAAGAATTTTCTCGCTGTATGTGCAATAAGGGTTGAAAAATTGGGACGTGCTGAGATGCAGCTGAGATTTTTTTGGAATTTTAAATTTGCCTACATGATTTTCCCTTTATTTGTCTGGAATTTATAAAGAGATTTAGCCCTTGCTGAGAAGAGGCTACAGTGAAAACTCATGTATGCAAATTAAACAAAACTGGAAAAGCGCAGAGATCGAAACAGAGCGAGAGAATAAGCACTGAACCTCATTCCTCACAGAGGCATCTACTTGTAATCTACTTACGAGATCTGTACTCAGCATGAACCATGCGCGTCGAGAAAAAAAATATACTGTTATAGTTAAATTTACATTCAACAGCGTGGAGGAATTTTTGCGTTTTCCACGTTTAAAGGTTCTAAAAATGAACGCAGCGTTTTATTTGTATTTTAAAAGAAATACATTTACGGCGAAAATCTCATTACGCCACGAACCAAACAAAGTACGGTGAAACTTTGGAAATACATGAAAAAACCTCGCGAATACTTGCCAACACGTTAGAAATTTCAGACAAAAGTATTCTCCAAAAAATACTTTTGATATTTTTCATTTTAAATATCCTTGAATATTCGTACACCAGGTATGCATTTTCACACTACTCAATTTACGTAACTTGATACTGAGATAGCATATTTTTTATGACGTTTCTCCACAAATTGGAACCGGCAATCGCAGGAGTACAAGCACGTCCTGTGGAAACGGGAAGTCGCCACCAGAGCTGACTGTCCCGTCGCGCAGAGGAGCGGGGTGTGACCGAGGGAGGGGGTGCGTGACGAGAAGGTATTTGGCGCTCGGCGAAGTGGAACGGGCACCGCGAGCAGCGCGGCGGAAAAGGCGGACAAAGGCGTGGAGGAGAGGGCGCAGGGCTAAGCGCGCAGATGGAGAAGAAGTGCACGACGACAGCGAGAATTACGTTAAGGCACAGCTTGATTGATTGGTTTCTGGGCACGTCAACTCCTCCGGTCATTAGTCCCGTTAGTGTAGTGCATGTTTTTTTCTCGGGAGATGGCGGTGATCTTCCCCCGCTGGATGGCGAGATCCGGCGCCGACCTACCGTCGGCTAGTGGGGTTTCCTTGCCAGGACTCTCCCACCAGCGGGGCACCGCCCCAGCCGGGACAAGCGATAAGCCCCGACCGGCTCCCGGAATATGTGGTAGTGTGGTGCATGTTAGTGTAAGTGGGTGTGTAAGGAGAAGGGATAGGACAAGGAAGAGGAAGGACAGATCGCGCGCGGTCCGTGGCCCGTTTCTTAGGGTACTGCTCCGGCATTCACCTGGTGTTGATCGGAGAAGCCACGGAAAACTACCGATTAGAGCAGCCGGCCGCTAGAATTCTCCTCCAGACAGCGACTGAATTCGACCTAACTGAGAAGCTCGTGTCGAAAATCATGCCGCCGTCAGGACTCGAACCTAGGACCTCCCGGTCAAAGGTGCTGCAGTGACATCGGTTGATGCACTGAGTTACCGCTACCGGTCGTAATGGCAGAGGGAAACCGTGAAGACACAAGGCGAATAAAAACAGGCGTGAAGTCGACAAATGAAAGAATATCAAATGAGAACGAGGGAAATGTGAGGAGTCGTTACAAAAATATGAATAATAGAAAGAAGTGGGCGAAGATGTAAACAACATAAAACCAGAGAGAGCAGTGGAATTACGAGGTCATATATAATGGAACAAGATTTGCCAAAAATTAAAAATAAAATCGGAAAGTAATCAAATGAGTCACAAGGAAAAAAGGAATTTGGTGAAAAAAAAGGGGGAGGAAAGTTGGTGCAACGATACGGTGGTCACTCATTTTCTGTAGCAAATTTCGAGACTTTTTGCGGTTTTCCAGTGCATTTTTAAAAATATTTCACTTATAAGCAATGTTGAGTATTTAATTTTTTTTATATTAGGGCAAACCTGACTTGTCAGCACTCTAATTTCACCGTGATAAAATCAGACTTTAAAAAACTACCAACAAATAAAAACTGAATCATTGTTTTTGTTAGACTATGTTTTAAGGAATATCTAGTTACGTAACCATCTCAAAATTTTCACTGGCTTTTAACGTTCATTCACTGACTTTTCCAGTCATGAAATTTCCTGATTGTTCCAGGTTTTCCAGAAAAAGGTCACTCTATAAAAAGCGACGTAAACGCGTAGGTGATTGAAAGAGAAATCACAACGGCGGAAACCAACGTGATTGAGAGCAAGGGAAGAGAGCGTTAGTCGGCAATGTTCAGGATGTGATGAATATCAGGATGATGGTGACGACTGAGCGAGGAACAGGACGAGAGTGGGTAAACGTTCAAGAGCAAAGTGGTGGCGGAGCGTGCCTAGTACAAACGTGTTAGGGACGGAAGCGGGAAAAATCGGTGCAAAGCGCGAAAGCGGGGCAGACAAAACTCCACGAGGCCTCCAGGCGGAAGCGGATCAGCACTAAACTGCACGAGGACGCGAGGTGGGCGTGGCAAACGCAAGGTGACGCTGGTCGGCGAAGCTCCGCGGCGGAGAAACGTTATTTGAGAAGAAAATTGCGGCGCCATCGCCGAAGCAATTTGAAGCGCGGCGTGGAAAAGGACCGGCAGTCCTCGTGCCCGCCGCCGGGGCGCGCGGGTTCATCAGCCACTGATTGGCCGCCGCTCGCAAGGCCGCCCTCGCACTCGCCCAAGCCCTCGCCGCCGCTCGCGGGCACAATTTAAACATTTGTCCGCAGCCCCAGGACGGCACCGCCCATTCACGCTTCTCTCTCCGTTCCTTCCCTTCTCATCTCTTTCTTTCATCTCACGTAATCTCTCTTGATCATCGCACCTCCTGCTGGTCTAATTTTTCCTCTTCCCGCGAAATGTTCTTCGACAAACCACGTTTCGGGTCTTACCATTTACCTCCCTTGCATTTCCATTTGAATTATTTGTCCTTTACCTGATTGCATACTAGAAAGTACTATACATGCTTACCTGCTCTTATCCCTCTAACCATTTCCCGAGAATTTCCTACAACAATCCTCACATTCTCATCCCTATCATTTAATAATTACCTTCCTCTTCAATTTGAATCATCTTACTGGTTCCTAAAAATCGGTTAGCTATTTCTCACCAATCATAATAATCTCAGACGAAAGATTTTCTGAACATTCTTTCATTTGCCAATTCATTATCAGATTTTCTCCGACCTCCCCCTCCCTCCTTGCCTCGTTCGGTGCTCAAATCTCCAATCAAGATAACGATGTTCCACCTCCAATGCTTACGAGCAAATGTCCTCATATCATCCTATTCGGTCGCTATCTCTCCATCTCACGGCCTCCTACGCAGAGCACGCAGACAAAGGAACGCTGTGAAAATTCAAATGTTTGCTTTTTTCGCAAGGCGGCTCATCGACAACGCGCCGCGTCACGCAGCGCTCCAGGCGGAGCCGCCAGGAAATTGCCGCGACAAAGAAAATTACGCACCACGCACCCGGTGCGGTTGGAAGGGACCGCCGAAATCGAGTGGTCTGGAATCTGCGTAGAATTCCCCTCCGTGGGCGCGAAAAGTACCGCAGATTTGGAAGCACATGGGTGGGCATTGCGGAGATGTAGATTCGACACTGCAGAAGTGGAAATTGTTTAAAAAAAACTATGCGCGTTTCGAAATAAACAAGGAGTCGAAAAATGTATGGTTTATTCGCACATCATCTGTTAGTTTAATGGTATGTGTGCTTCTACAAGAAAATGTCATTGATAAAAGTATAATATGTAAATAAGAGGTCACATACACAACACATACTTTTTTAAATGGTCAGCCTTGAGACACGATGTTCTTTTTATTAAGCTAATCAGCCCTGGCTCCAATAACACTCTACATGGTACAATAACAAATCAGTTGTGAATTCTTTGAAATTAAGACTTCAGACGTGATAAAATACATTTTAGCAAACAGTACCTCAAACTGATTACGCACTACAAAAAGTATACGACCACCTACCATTAAGAAGAGTAGGAAATACACATTTACCTTAGTAGACTAAACCAATGAACGAAACTCTTTTCGCAGCGCGTTCAAACTTACCGTGTTCTGTTGGAAGACTTTGCCGTGTGCTCGATGCCCATTTGCGCCAACGGGAAGACCGAGAAGGGCTCTAAGAAGAACGCAAACACTTCGTTTCAGTGCAGGCGCCTTCAAAAGAAACGGCCAGGAGATTCGGCACAAAAAGGCCCCACGGCCCTCCAAAGGTCCCGGCGCAAATGAGCATCTAGCGTGCGGCCCCGAGCGGAAGAGAAACTGCACGTACCTATGATCAGGCGGAGCAAGCAGTTGAGCTCCGGAGACACGGCCATGTTGCTTCAGTCAGGGGTGTCCAGGGAGGGCCGCCGCGACGCGCGCGGCGCAGCAGCTGCAGCGGCAGCGACGGGCGAGGCAGGGGCGTCCATGGCGCATAGCGGCGAAAGCCTCACCCCATGCCCCCGCCGCCGACTGGCAGAGGGCCTGCAAGCCACGGCCCCGGCGGGCGGCCTCGTTCACAACCCGGCGGCCGGCGGCAGGGCGGGCCCTCCGACACGACTGTCCCGACGTATCGCGAGGAGACGATCGAAACTTTTCCAGGATAAAGAAAGCTATGGCGATGAACGACTATGACTATTCGGGCAGTATAGTAGGCTAGCGTTTACTTCGAAACACTCAATCGCGATACTAAAGGATAAAATGCCCCGAGGTATAAGACGTTTGACATTCTATCCACTTACCCGTATAAAGCAAATGTAGGTGAAAAAAAATTTACAAATATAAATTTAAAATAAAACGAAACCAATCTTTCAAAAATGAGCATTAACTCTAATTGAGGTCTTAGAAAACCAAAAAAACGAAACGTGATTCTTTGATATTCCAATCTCTCAATACCTTTCAAAATATTAGTTATCACTGATGACATTTGAGCAAGGGTTCCCCACGGGGTCGATATCGACCCCCTGGATACGATGAAATTTTGTAGGGGGTCAATGACGATCGAATAGGGGGTCGACATGCGAAAATGAATCGGTACCGGATCAGTTCAATCAGATTCCATTGATTACAAAAAATATCAATGAAGTTCATATTTTTTCTGACATTATGTAACAAAACATGTAATAATGCATTACAAATTCGCTCCCATTCTTTCATATTCATCATCCGTAGAAGTTAGGATGTTTCAAAACCTAAGGAAGTGATACTATGCATTCACGATACTCTAACGCGTAACAAAATATTCTCTACAACACGCCCTGAACAAATGTTGTGCCCAGTTCTTAAAATAACTATATGAGACTATTGGTGTACAAAATTGTTATCCTTAAGGCATTTACATCCAATTCTTTGAATAATGATACAGATGCTGCATACAGTCGACTCCGGTTCTAGAAAACTTTTGGGGTCTTACATGTTTGGTTCATTATATCAGAAGTTCACTATATCCGGAGATGGAAAAATTAAATGGAATTTCTCCAGAATTATTGATTTTATTAATACAGAGATACAGCTAAATTTATTAACAGTACGAACAGAGAATTTAATATATTTACTTAAAAGGTAATTACTTTCAATTTTTTGCTTCGTACATTTTTCATTAGTAATTTCTTTCGATCGTTCTCCAGAGTTTGTGCTCTCTTGTACTCTCTCTCTAAGTATCGTAATGCATTCTTGACACCTTTCAATGCCTCTAGCATTGTTAGAACACGTTCAACTCTCCGAAGGCTCTTTTAATGGCCTAATAACATAAGAGATTAAATAATTTCCAGGACTTGCTTCCTACGCTCACTATAGCCGAGGATCAGGTTTACTATAACCGAATCTTCTTATGCTTATTTGTAATGCCAGTGAAACGGGACCAGTGACTTTAGTTCATTATAACGAGGGTTCACTATATCCGAGTTCACTATAACCGGAAGTCGACTGTATTAGAGAAAACACGTAAAGGGGTCGATGAAGCAAACAATTGTCTTAAAAAGAGTGGATGAAAAAAAAAAAGTTGGGAACGTCTGAACTGGAGTGTTCGTCGTCTCCTCTCGCACGCAAGCAGACAGTCGTGTGGGTGAGGGGGCCCCGCCGCACTTGCGCCGGGGCGGTCCGCGCTTTGCGAGCCGGAGCAGCGAATTCCGCGGGCGGTCGGGCGCGCGCGCGCGGCAGCGACGGCGGCGGCGACGAGCGGGACCCCGGGGCCCGACCCACGACCCCCCCAACCCGCGGCGCACGCGGCACCGCGCTCAAAACGTCGTTAGCCCCCCCTCCTCCTCCTCCCCGCGCCCCCTCTGACCCCTGACACTGTGCCGACGTGTTGCCCTTGCAGCCCCGGCAGCGAGGGACGTAGTTAAGATGTCGGGGCCTTCATGAAATTCAAAAGAACGGGCCTCCGCCCCGACCGGGTGCCAGAGCTCGGGAAACTTCCCAGCTCGAAACAGGGCGTTGCAAGGTTCCGCTGCGTTCTCATGAGGAGGAGAGGGACTGGAAGCCCAATTGGGATACCATAACCAACTAAGATGTTGTGGTATTTAAAGAATTAGCTGATGTTTTCCAGATCGAAAGTAATGAATTTGCTTTCGACGATCAAAATACAATTCTGTGAACTCAACATCACTCATACGCTAAGTTCAGTAATAACTTCGCTACGCTAAGTTCAATAATAAACTTTTAGCTCCAAAACAATTATTCTTTGTTTGCCCAATTTAATAAATATTTACAATAAACAGTATTTGTTCAGTGAGATTCACTATTCTTTTTCAATGAGATTACTTTTCAAACGTCACATTGTAAATATTCCAAATTCTCTCAGAAGTAGTGCGACGTCCTACCCACAGAGCCTCTGCCAACCAACCCCATTTGAAGGGTTAGTTGATCCGTCAGGACGTGATGAATTTTAAAGACTGTAAAAAGTCAAAAGCAAACACAAAGGTAGCCTAATAAGCGTAGTTTACAGTCGTACATTCAAACTTGCTGAAACTAAACCGGAGTGCAACAAAAAGTTATTAACTTTCGTGTGGTGCCAACCAGCCTCCGTCTTCCCAGATTTGTGAAAGAGATAAAATGGGAAGTGTAATTACAAGATATCTTTACTTAGCGATTGAAAACGTTAATGCCAACACCGAACGTGTGCACGGAAAACACGCTATTTTTTTATATAAATTACAAACTTGTAATATTAATGTTGCCTTCAATAATTTGGTCTACCTTCCCCTCTTAAAAAAAAGAAAAATACCATCTTTTCGTAAATCTAATCCCTTCAAATCATATCCACTTTTTACGATTTTTCATAGCTGCATTGGCAAGATTTTAACTTCAGTTCTACCTTTGTTCCAAACAATGTAACCCAGCTCTACGGCAAGACATAGTCCACAAGACAAGTAAATACAAATTAGACTGACATTTGTCTATATATGCCTCTAAAATCCGATCTACTACAATGATTATTCTTCTCTAGTATTGTCCAAAATAATAATTTCCACAATTTACTTGCATTCATTCTAATTTCTATAAATCGTTGTAAAAAAATCCGATTAAGATCACAGTGAATGTTGGGTGAAAAATGTCCCTCGTCATTTATGTACTTCACATCTCGTTGGATAATGGTTACGCGGAAACACCCAACAATATGCCACTAATTAACAATAATTCCGAACACTAATCAGAAACAATTAGAAAGCTAATTTCTGGAAACTATAACGCTCCCGATTTCGCTCACATTCAATTAACAATGATTACTTTAATGCGGCTACTAATAATATTCTCGGAACCGCCGTGACGCACATGAAACCACTCAATGAAAGAATTTCTCACCATGACCATGCAACTAGCTTATTAATTCTGAGAATCGCGACTAAGACACACACACACGAAACTTCGATAATACACTTTATTCCAATCGATTCTCGATAAAACAGATTCGTGTGCTCTTCCGAGCCATCGGATCAGTGCGTTTCGAGCTATCGTTGCATTAAATCGTTCATTAATCTTCCCAAATCCCCAGGTAATCGTTTAACTTCGTGTGGGAGTCTGCAAACTAATTCAGGAATTTCAAAACACATTTGTGAAATACATTTTTGGTAACGAGCTTGCAAAACGATGTTTTATATTGTTATTCAATAACTAAGAATGTTGTAATCTGAATGTGCATAACTTTCTACTAAGAGCAAATTGACATTTACAATATTCTCGCAAAGAATTTCTGAAATATATAGTTTTACCCGTGATCAACTAAAGCGAATGTAATAGGACATTATTTCAAAATATGTATTTCTTTCACGAATGAATGTATGAAAATAAAAAATTAATCGACATTAAAAACTTGGAATTGGTTATTACATAATGAAAATTACAGACGAGTTTAGCATTTAAAAGAAATTGAGTTCTACATTTACTTTTAAAGTGCAGAAAGTTCATGTATTTTCCAAAAAAACATTTACTTTTAAACTTTATTTCAATATTTTTTTAAAATATTTTGAATTCCTCTTTTTTCGAAAATGTTCGACGGGGCCTCGTTTCCAAGAGATGAAGAGCCCTAACTGAGTATAAATTGCACTCAATAGATCGACCTGACTGAACAGATCCCATTCAGAATACCAATGTCCGCACCCAAAGGCCAGCTAATTTACTCTGACTGTTTTAGCCTTCGGCGAATTTCACAAATTAGGGGTCGGCATGCAGCAATTTGACGTCCAGAAACCCTAAAGTAGTTTCCAGAACCGAAACTCCAGTTAATATAGCACTCCAAAAAAGAATTCAGACAAAAACGTTAAAACACACGAGAGTATTAAAGAAATAAAGTTTGCTCATAACAAGCCATTAGCGAGGTTTTTAAAGTCAACATATACTTCTGCAGCTTTCGGGGGCTACTTAGCTATTCTCTCTTCCATGTAAAGGAGAAGGGCAGGCCGAGTTTCTCAGAATAATATATACATTTAAATAAGGAAAGTGGATTAAGAGAGTCGTTCGCCCGCCGTGATCCCACTTTATCTCCAAGAGTCGGCGGTCGTCCCCATCGCCGCTCTCTGCTGGCCGTCCTACGCGAGGAGCGAGACGGAGAGTCGTGTGAGGGCAAGGGGAATGACAAGCGCAGACAAGGAAAGCGTCTTTTCTAATACGCAAAATGCACGGCAGCCTCTACATGAAACGTTACTTAGAATATCCTTGCAAATACAGGTCCTCAAAAGGTAATGTCGTCTTCAAAGAAAACTGTTCATTAAACCTAGGGATGCTTAATAACTGACAAGAAATATTTCCGTTACATAATGGATTTTGACACGCGTTTTTCGAAACAACATTATACATAATTCTTATGATTATTACTGTTAAATAGAAGTATATAATTTCCTAATTTCGTAGTGTACAATATATGTGTACAGTGTACAGTACACAGTGTGATTAAGTAACTGAAAAATTTTAATACAAAAAAAAGTCTTGAGAATATGCAAACCAAGTAGAAGCAATTAATAAAAAATAATAAGTCCATGCCGGTGAAAACAAAAACGGATACATTCTCGGGTGTTATTTCGTACACTTTAGATTTTTTCAAACATTTAGAGTTCGAGTGAACCTAACAGTTGGATTTTTTTGATTGATTTTTTCGTGTTTCCGGGAGTGTCAACTGCTTTCGTCATTAGTCCCGTAGTGCATTTTTGTTTCTCGGGAGATGGCGGTGATCGTCCCCCGTTGGATGGCTAGATCCGGCGCCGACCTACCGTCGGCTAGTGGGGTTTCCCCCAACCAGGACTCTCCCACCAGCGGGGCACCGCCCCAGCCGGGACAAGCAGTAAGCTACCGACCGGTCTCCCGGAATATGTGGTAGTGTAGTGCATGTTAGTACATGTGTCATGGGAGATGATAGGACAAGGAAGAGAAAGGACAGATCGCGTGCGGTCCATGGCCCGTTTGGTAGGGTACTGCTCCGGCATTCGCCTGGTGTTGATCGGAGAAATCACGGAAAACTACCGATCAGAGCAGCCTCCTCCAGACTGCGAGTGAATTCGACCTAGCTGAAAAGCTAGAGTAGAAAATCCTGCCGCGTTGAGGACTCGAACCTAGGACGTTCCGGTGAGAGGCGCTGCAGTGACCTAACAGTTGGAGTTTTGAGGAGGTAAAAACGCTGTTTTCCAGCAAATGATTCCCGCGCGGTTCCTCAAGGCGATGTGACCATTGCGTGAAACGTCAGTCAACAGCACAGCACGGAAACGCGGCCACGTCAGACCACCACAACTGCCTCAGGTTATTTATTTTCTTGACAGACAGAAAGGAAAGAAAATTAACTCATCCCGAGTTTTACAAACACAAGGTATTCTATTTCCCGCTACAGAAAGAAAGATTGCCTTTAGTCACATTTTGCAGATGTTTTGATTCTCCAATTTCTTTGGTATGTGATACCTCAGAGTAAAAGAAAATGTGAAACACACGATAAATTTGTAATTCTAAACTCGAATTCAATATACCCAAATTCATGACACACAAAAACACGAAGAAACAACCTACACTGTAAAAATTTACCAGATCATTTTATGAAATTTCATAATTTTCCCGCTGAACTCGAAAATCTTTTTAGCAGCAGAATTTCACAGCATAAAAAAGTGTTTGTTCTAGCACTGAGCCAGCGTGCACCAAGCGCCACAATATATTTCAATTGGCACCTCCTTCTCTCTGGAGTTGGGACGTTTCAAAACCTAAGCGAAAATCCAACGCTCCGTTCCTCTCCCGGAAAGCGCTCAGAAGCCGCTGAATGCGCCACCGTTGCGAAATTCATTTTCCCCGCGCACACAATGGCGCGTCAATAGACCGCGTCGACGAAGATGAAAACGAAGTTGTCCTTCCCGGAGGGGGAGGCGCCGCGATGCAAACGAGCAACGCGGTCACCGCCGTGACGAGTCAGCGCGTATTTCGCCCACGCCCACCAGCACGCCCCTCCCTCCCATTCACGCGAGCGAAGCGACGGCGGCGCCGCAGCGCTCCTGGCGCCAACGTCCCGTAACTCATCGAGCTAATTGGGGTTTAAACTAGAGCGACAAGTCCCCGGCAAGGACCGTGTACCCGGCGCATTAAACAGTAGTCGAGATTCCCTTTACAATGCCTGCTTCAACTGCGCTGCCGCACCGCCGCGCAACACAGCACCGCCGCCCGGGTGCCATGAGCCGCCCACACGCCCGCTCCCAGAGGTCGAGAGGCGAGCCACGGCGCCGGTGGCCGGAGAGAGAGTGGGGCGGGGGCAGGCAGGGCACAGTAGGCCGACGAGGGGGCGGGGCAGGGTCGCACAGGGCACCGTAGGCCTGCGAGAGGGCGGGGTGAGGGCTGACAGGGCATAGGAGGGGAGGCCGGTGGAGAGGCGGGGCGGGGGCAAGTAGGGCGTTGTAGGCTGGCGAGGTGGCAGGGGCAGGCAGGCCACAGGGGGGCGGGGACGGAGAGGGAGGCAAGGCACAGTTGGTTGGAGAGGGGACAATGCATGATGGTCTGCCTCAAGAGGAGAGGATAAAAGAGAACAAAGGTGGGGCGCCCGGGGAGATTTGCGTGATTCAGTGGGAAACAAGGTTGGCACATGAGCAGGATCGGTAATAAAGGGACTGCGTGATAAACAGTCATGGCGAAGTGATGCTGAAAGCAATACGAGAGGGGTCGACGAGAATTTTTTAAAACGAGGCGATAAAGAGAAGCAAAAGAAGGACGTGGACATATGATATGGAGATGTATGTAGCAATAGGGACGCCGTGTGAAGGACATGAGACGCTAAACACGCACGAGGTATGGCTATATGTTCTGGTCGGCGATGGACATACCGGAGTATGACGGGGCGAATGATGATGGTAGCTGACAATGATTCGGTGGATTACGAGGAATAAGCGCACAGAATAGAAGCCTAGGCCAGCGAGAGGAATGAGCAGGGAGGAGGAATAAGCAGGCGTGAGGAGTGGAGAGGTGGGAGTGATACAAGCCAAACTTTGTATTGAAATAGCGATGGGGGGAATGCCATTTTGAAGAGGGTTGTTCTGGAAATAATAAATGTCTAAAGTGAATGACAGGTATTTTTGTTTATTTTGGAAACTACAAAGCTTGGTCACGTTTCAACAGCATGGGCACGGGGGGAAAATGCGGGAGGGTGGAAAGGATTGCGTACGTCCGAGGAGATGATTCTCTGGACGTTCAGGCCAATGGAAGGGTTACGCACGATGGAAGCATGAGGAGGAGCGGATCCATATGGCCTGTGGGAGGGTGGGATGATATACGGGATTGGCATCGCAGAGAGGCTTCGAGGGCCCTGCGCGGCGGGCGGACCGAGGCGACAAGGGCAGCGCGCGAGGTCGCGGCGCCCAGTGGCCCCCCCGGGGGGCCGGCCCCGGGGGGGCGGCGGCGCCAGCCGCGCACACCAAAGTTTGCTTTCGCGTGGCGGGTGCCGGGCAGAGGGTGGCGGGTGGAGGACGGCGGGTGGCGGGCGTTTGACGGTGGGTAGCGGAGGCAGGGCGGAGGGCGGCGGGCAGTGTTGGGAGGTTGGAGGGAGGGCGGAGGTCGAGGACGGAGGGAGAGCGGTGGGAGAGTGGAGGGAGGGCGGAGGAAGGGCGGGCGGCGGTCCCTCCCAGCGGTGGGTTGGACTCGTGTCCCTCGGACGCAGGGGTCGGCGCCGGTGGGCTCCGCCCAGGACGGAGCCACGCATGTGTGCTTTCATGAACGATCTCTTAATTGAATTGATCCTACAAGGCCCTTGCACATTCATCATTTAAGTTGATTCCAGGATTTCACTCTCTCGAGGCAAAGCATATCGAACAATGAGTATACTGGGAATTGATTAACAATCCACCGTATCAGACGGTAAGCAAGTAATTTTTTGAATTTAACACATAAAAAGCTGGTAAACATAAGCACGGGGTGCCTATTGCTTCTATAGATAGTTCACTCCTTTAATGTGACGTTTCTCTATTTCCGGTTATCGGGTGTTTTTCAATCTCTTCCTGATAAGATTTTTAATCGTACAATTTAAAGAAAATATAAAAACCACCCTAATACTCATTTGTCAGCTCTCTGATTTCGCCATGAGAAAGTACAAATCAACAACATAATTTCAACAAATACACACACACAGCACACACACACACACACACACACACACACACACACACACACACACACACTATATATATATATATATATATATATATATATATATATATATATATATACTAGTATATTGCTATTTTAGAAGAAATAATATCTAGTTGTAGCTGAAAATGCCCCGATTTCTAACGATACTTCTTCTACGAATTCCTGACTTTTCCTAAACAATGACATTCTATTATCATGCGAGGTTTTCCTCAAAGCGGCCACCCTGTTCAAAGGATCCATGCCCGTTGTGAACTTTAGCCCGGTCTACACACGCCAAATGACCCGATTTGCCCGACCCCTCGTGCTCGAACAAGCACGCCCGGCGCGTGCCACGCAGCGGAGGGAGGGGCGGGGCACGCGAATAAACACGCCGCTAAATATTTCACGCGCGGGAGCGCGCGCTGCGTGGACGGACAAAGGCGCGCGATAACGTCCGGAGTTCGAGTCCCCGGCAGACCCGACCCCGGCGCGGAGCAGATAGCGCGCGACTCCGCGCGGACGATGTAATGGCAGGACGGACGAATGGGTGGGCGGTGGTTGACGGGCGTGAGGATTGTGGGATGTCATTATGGTGATAGGGCAGGATGATGGAAGAGAAGGATGTCGTGAAGGGCGAATGGCACGATTGGGCGAATGGGTTATAGTCATTAAATAAGTGCTGTGAAGTGCGGTGAAGTGCTGTGAACTGCTGCGAAGTGCTGGAGTGTAGTGTAGTGAGTGAGTGCAGTGCAGTTAAGTGTAGTGAACGCGATCAATGAATTTTAAAAAAATAGCCAAACTTATGTAGCTTGTATTAAATTTTAGCATCACCGACATATAATTATTGCATTAGTGATAGTATGATTATTGCATGTTCGGTTTGTACTGTACTCCTTTATTATTATTATTGTTATTATTATTATTCATATTGTTATTATTATTGTAATTATTGTTATTTAACTGCCACTGGGTCATACCCAATTGCAGTACAAATAAATGTATGTATGTATATATTGCAACCTGTGAATAATGCAGAAAGATCGCCCTCAGGATGGCTGTGTATCAGGCTTGTTGGTGAATTGGATAGGCAATGCAAATGAGGGTCGCGTGTGATTGGGCAGGATTGAAGGAGTGGAAGTAAAGTGAAAGTTGGCAAGAGGAAAGAAAATGTACTGGTAGACTTCTGAAGAATGACGGCAATGAGGAGTGATGGGATGAAGAGGGGATGGCAGAACATGCGAAGGTACAGAACGGGAGGGAAAGCGGGTGAGGTGATGTATTAGAAGGGAAGGTAACAGAAAATTAATTATTAGAAGGCTGGTTGGCGTATTACGGATGGGCGAAGAAGGAAGCAGTTCAGTGAGTGAGCGGGCTGGAGGGGGCGTGTGGATGGGCGGGGTCGACTTAGAAGTGAGCGGAAGGCTCATAACCTGGGGTAGTGCAAGTAAACGAGTGTAGGGATGGTCGAATAACCGGGCGCGGAAGATTCGGTTGGTTAGATTCGCGGGAGGCTGGGTGAGTGGGTTGGGTGTTCCCTGGCGGGCCGTGGGAGGTGGACGAGAGAGGGCAGACGGGCAAATGGGCGGTGGACAGTGGATTTATCGCGCCGGGCCCTGCTGCAGTGTCTCGCACAGCGCTGCGACCCGCCGCCAGAGAGATGGGGCCGGACGACAACGTCGGGGAACACATGATGTCCGACCCGCCTTTGTGCTGTGGCGAGAGGACAGCTGGATGGAATAACTGCGGGAGAGTGACAAAAGGATAATTCAAAGTGTGGTTGAGTGCTGGCTGTTCATTGCGGCTCTATGACTTCAAGAAATAATGAGAAATTAAACGTCATGCATATTGTTAAAGAAGAGTAAAACTAAGTGTAGGACATGCACATCGGTGCGTAACACACAAATAAGGTAAAGTGATGTCGTTGACTTTTGCCAATTTATATTTGATATCTGATCAAAGTGCATTTACATATAAATTACAAAATTAACCCGTAACCACAGACGGGAGTCAGTCTCCGCTCCCTCACATTTTTTTTTAATTTCATTATTTTCACGCTTATATTTCCACCACAGCTTCAGTACCTTTACACTAACTCTTCATTGTTGCGTATGCGGTTTGTCGATTTTATACATCTTGAGTTATCAGATTTATATCCTGTTAAAATAAGCTTTGTACGTCTTGGAGTCTGACTCCACGTGTGTGAACACGTGACAAGAAAAATATTTCTTGTTTCACTATCAAAGACCAACTTGTGCGTAATATTTTTTACGCTATGTGAGTTATATTTATTGTATATATTTCTTTTATTTTTCGAGCACTATCCTTGGTATTGTCTTTATATTATTTTAGATTTAATGCATCAGAAACAAAGCTGGATTTTATAAAAATCTTGCTAAGTAACTAGTTACCAAGGAATTAAAAAAGTAGATTGTACACTACTAGAGAAGAAACATAGGATTGAAAACTATCAACAAGAAAATACTGCGCTATTTGTCCTAAGAAACTGATAATGAAAACAAATACTATTTGTTGCTTTTCTAAAATTCACAGTGTTGACAATGTTCATCAACAATATACAACAATCGTAAAAGCAATAAAAAATTAAAAGTGTTTGTAAAATATTGATAAATGTGTTTAAGCATTGTGTGTGTTACTTGTCAAATATTTAGCCTGAAAAGCTCGACCTTAGACGCAATTAAAAAGAAAGTAATTAATAATTATTATCTCAAAATCTTGTAACACAGTTTTTTATTTTTATAAAAGTAATTTCACAATGTACACGAAAAATAATGTTAAAAAGTTAGCTAGTAATGCATGAATCCTCGAGGAAGCATGCGGAGTCAGTTTGATTCCACGTCTATAGTTGCGTAACATAAATTCACGTCTGTCGTTACGGGTTAAAATATGGTAAGACGAAAAATGTTAAATAGGTACAGCCGAAAATTTGAAAGAAAAAGTAAGATTGGCGTTTTAAAGAAAAATACAAAATAATAAAATTAAAAATTTAAATGAAAGAAGAATTTTGTAAAATACAAGTGCACACGGACACTCTATAGACACGTTGCGATAGTAATGTTTTCCAATCTGTTAACATGTTTACTTGCTAGGGACAGAGAGTTGCATATCTTAGTAATCGCGTGAGACAAACATTCATAATAAATAAAAATTGGTCACCACAAAGGGTACGTGTGTAAATGCCTGTATTCATTGACTGGTTAAATTAAGTAGATACCAACGTGCGGTTCCTAAAAAGAACGGTAATTTTTTCTGCATTTCATTGTTTTTAAATGTTAAGTAATATATTCATATATTTGTTGAATGTATCGATCCAAGTACGTAAGTGTATGTAAGCACAACAAAATTGGATCAAAAATGTCAAGGAAATCAAATAAGAGAAACATTAAGAGCTACGCAATTCCTTTCGTGGAGTTTTATAATAATTCCAAGAAATTATCTACTCAAAAAGAATGTATCTCCCTACTACAATATAAAAAGACAAAGAATGTTACAAGGAGAAAATGTAAAACGCATGCTCAGTCACTATATAAGAGGGGTGACAAGAGAATATTGTTTTTCATTTTCTCCGAAAAAGAATTTCCTCCGCGCATAACAAATTCCCATTTAAAAGACAACGTACGAAACAAGAATTATCCCGGAAAGAAATAGCACACAGAGAGAGACTGTCGAAATTGTAACGCGAAAAGCGTGCGCGGGAAGACCAGCAACAACAAATAAGAGAGCAGCAAAAGACCCGCACTCACTTCACGAAGAGTAAAAACGGAAAGAGCGACGAGGGATGTCACACGTGCCAGACCAGACATTCAGTAAATGAATGACAGGCTGTGGAAAAAGCCAATGGAAGAATAGAATGAAGAGGAGAAATTAAATTCCACAGCAAAAATTTTATTCATGAGAGTGGTTGGACCGTTCAGCCACGCTGAAAGACAAATCAATACAAACAACGTTGTCAGATGTGCGAACAGCAAATTCGAAAAATCGACTCCTTTGATGAAGCACCTGTCGGCTTCATGCTCGGCTCACACAACCAACCACTCGAGCAGGAACGAGTATGGACGGCGAGTCAAATAGTATGAGGGAGGGCGGAAGGAGGCAGGAGATCGTCTAACAACGTAAAAGAAAGCCCTGGCCGCAAGCTCCAAAGCGCCCGGGAGGGACCACATTAGGGCACGAGGGCTCCGTGTCTGTGGCACGCGGTCGGCTGCGGCACAAGAGAGAGAAATGCCAGGGGGACGAGAAGAGTGGGGGATCTGTGAGGGGGATTGAAACGGAGAAAGGGGAGCGTCGAAGCAGCCCTTGGGACGCGAAACAGCACACGCCCTGCGGTCAACAACCCAAGGAAAGGCTCCGGCGGCTCCACAGGAGGCGTTGGCGCCGGGGCCGGCGGAGGCGGTGGCACAGACAGGGGAGGGTGGCTTGGGCAGCGATGGGAGCAACAGGGAAGAAGTGGGCGGGTCTGCCCTTCGCCACAGCGGCCCGCTTCCGAACGCCGCGGCTCGTAGCAAAGCGTTGGTTTAAATGGAGAGCTTCCCGCGTGCATCAGCATCAAGGGCGTACGCGCCACAGCTAGCAGAACACATATTAATATATTCTTTCCACTACGTCACCAGTCGCGGCGTTTCTATTGCTGCGTCTCTTCGTTCCTGGTCGCCGACAGGTCCACGAACCCTACCTCCGCAGAACTCTCCCCCTTCTACGATTAATTGATTGATTTTTTCGTGTTTCCGGGCACGTCAACTGCTTTGGTCATTAGTCCCGTACGTGTAGTGCATGTTTTTCTCGGGAGATGGCGGTGATCATCCCCCGCTGAATGGCAAGATAGGGCGCCGACCTACCGTCGGCTAGTGGGGTTTCTCCCTAACCAGGACTCTCCCACCAGCGGGGCACCGTCCCAGCCGTGACAAGCTCTAAGCGCCCGACCGGTCTCCCGGAATATGTGGTAGCGTAGTGCATGTTAGTGTGTGTGTGTGTAAGGAGAGAGTATATGACAAAGAAGAGGAAAGACAGATCGCGCGCGGTCCGTGGCCCGTTTGTTAGGGTACTGCTCCGGCATTCGCTTGGTGTAATTCCCTGACTTTTCCGGGTTTTCCATATTTTCCAGAATACAGCCACGCTGTATCGAGGGCGTGGCGCGACTAGGGCCGCAGGCTGTGGCGACGATGGTGCTGGCGGAGACCCACGAGGGCAGCGGGGTGGCGGCGACGGGAGCGGGACAGAAGCGGTTGGGGAGGAGGCAGCCGACGGCGGCGGGACCCTCCCTGGTTTAAGGGTAAGGGAATTATTACGGTGCGGAGGTCGCGTGCATCAGAGGAGGCCGCCTCATAATGTGACCGCGGGGCAGAGCCCAGCACAGCGCGGTACAGCCCCCGGCAGCGCAACCGCAGGCGCACAGCACGCGCACGAGATTGGACGGCGCAGCCGACCGAGAAACGAAGTCGGACGGAAGCCGAAAAATGCGCATTCCACAAAGTCGAGAGCCAATAGTAAATAAGAAAAAAAACTTCAAAGGCATAGAAACGCCCACGATAAGAGGAAAGGGCAGAAAGAAGAAAATGCGAAAAAATAAATGAAAGACTCGGATTACAAGTGAAGCAGAAGGTACGAGAGGAGAGTGAGAGAATGGACATGAGCCACAAAGTGACCTCTCAAAGGGATGTTGACTTCGCAGTAATGAAAAACACATCCGGAGAATGGCACTTAAACTGAATATTCTAGGGACAAATAATGCAGTATACGAGAGGATATAGGACAGACAGAAATAGCTGCAAACGAGGGGCGACAGTACCGCAAAGCGACGAGTAAAAAGGCGTGCGCAGGACGCCGCAAAAGACGCAAAGAGCGCAGCGACGGGGGTGGGGGGGGAGAGTGAATGTGAAGGGGGCGGCGTGCAGGGGCGGGAGGTAAATGAAACCCTGCGGGGCGCTGTTTAACCGAGTGTGCACGGCCGCAGGGGCGGTGGGGCGGCGCTTGGGCGCAGCCGCGTCGGCGACTTTTCCTCACTCGGCGCTCCACGCGCGCGGCGGAGAAAGGGAAGGCACGCACAGTGCGTGCAAACTCGCACGTGCACGGGCACAGCACGTCAACACCTTCTCCCAACGATATGTTCTTCAAATATTATAAGTGAAAAAGTCAATTTTTGGAAAAACAAAATGTTCCAGTTTGTCCTTCAAAAAATTAATATTTCTCCAACAACACGAAATTAACATTTTTTAATTTTTTCTCATGTTCAGCATTCGGTACAAAATCAGCTGTACGTTACTATTTCTTGATATTTTGTTCTGTTTGAACGCCTTTCATGATGATGTCTAATATCACAACAAAACGAAAACAATAAAATTGTTAGGTATCGCATGCAAGAAATGATTTTTTCACGCAAATAACTTACATTAGGAACACTAGTTTCTACGGCAATAACATTTACTCACCCCCACATCATTCTGATATTTCAATCCGCGGTTATTTGTTTTACTTTTGTGATCTGTTTCGGGAATATTGAACTAATAAATACTACTGTTTAACAATAACAGTTGTAACGATCGCGTATTTTTAAACAGATACTTCTGGATACTTCGCTGCATTTCAATTGCATTCAGTAAAATAGTTTAAATGCAAACAATGGCTATAAACTTAAGCGTATATTTATTTATATATAACCGCATACGTAATGACTGCCCTATTTAAAAAAATAAAAAGTTAACATACTGCATTTCTTTTATATCTTGATTCATTTTTGACCGCAAGAGAACAAGTTTCTGCCCACTGGCCTCGGAGAAAGCAACGTGGTTGTCAGAGGCGGCGCGGGAGCGCGCTGTAGGGCACCGCCCGGGCGCCGCCCCGGGCTGGCGGCGCGCGCAGAAAAGGCGTCCGCAGGCGCCTGTTTAACGTCCGTATCTCTGTGCGCCCGCGCCCAAAGGAGAGCATACGGTCGGCGCCTGCCACATACGCCTACCGCCCCGCCCCGCCGCGCCGCATCCCGCCCGGCTCCCCCCGCTTCGCTATGCTCCGCCGGGCCCACCGCACCCCGCCATGCCGCGCACACTCCGGCCCGCCCCGCCCCCCCCGCGGCTGCCACAGACGCTTACCACCCCGCCCCGCCCCCTCCCCGAAGCGGGCGTTGTAAATCGCTCCGCAGCACCATGCCGGCGGCGGGGAAAAGGCAACTTTGCAGGGTCTAAACGGCACCCCGAGGGCGGCTCTGGTTCTCGGGTCATGTGATGTTGCAGATGACGTGCAACAAGAGAGCACGGCCTAAAGGAATGCGATGCGTCGTTAGGATTATTATTCAGAAACAATCGTGAAATGCTCAAAATACGTGCGATTTTCGCATGATATTTCTAGTATTAACGCAGTTGGTAAAAAGTCGCGATCCACCCTATATCCTTAATAGTTTAAACCGCTATCGAACCCGCTATCGTATGTAGCAACGTCTGATTATCTTATTTTTTGGTAGTTGCAAGATTACAAAAGACGGCAAGACGTTTTGAATGAAAACTTGATTTTCACATTTACCCTAATAATAATCTTAGGATGGACTTCTTCGTAAACTAAATAACGGGTAAAATATCCCTGATAACGTACCAGTCATGAATGATAGAAAGTATATAAATTAAATTATTATTAATCGTTTACGAATCTCTTACATTACATGTTAATCATGAAATAACTAGTATGATAATACAATTTATGAAACATTACGCATTTTTATTATTATTATTATTATTAATAATAATAACAATACTGTTATTTTATATTGCACAAAAATGTAAGGTAAAGTAACTTATAAGTGACATACTGTCGCAATCTACATCATATTCACCTAAAACCTACTCCAGGGAAGGGGTTTAAGCTTCACCAAACAAAAAATTCACAAACGAAAAATTGAAGTCAACAGTAACTACACTACATCACGAAATTCGATCTTTGAATGTTTCCTTTCCCACGAGAAAGTGGAATTGACACGAACAGATTTGAAAACGTTATTATCACTTCACCGAACAGTTGCCCACCCAGCGAAGGTTTATTCCGTGACGCCAACAGCAGAGCTGTGCGGACGAGCTCGCATATTCTATATATCGCGGAGTGCTGTCCGACGGACGGGGGCTAATTTCCTAGTTTATCACGAATCTCATTAGGAACCCCATTCACCGGCGATTACTCACAGCGTTCGTCAGCCGGCTGACTTTGATGTACAAATGGTCATCACGGAAAGAGGACAACATGAAAGCGTGGATACTAGAGTAATTAGCTATTAGACAGGCGACGGATAAATACAAAAACACCGGCACCGCTTTGTGCCACACATCAAATTAATCGTTGGTACATATAGTAGTAATAATAAAAAGTTTGTATGGGATACGGTTGTTTCATAAAATACTCGTAAAGATAACGTCACATTACATAATTGTAGTATTACAGAGCTTGTTTCATTATCGAGCACATTAAGAATTTATGTTCATACAATATATTAAAAAAAAAAAAATTTAATACATTTGTTAATTCACTTAACTAGTGTAGAACAAAGCTAATTTAACTTTCATTTGTATTCATATTGCAATTGATAATAGTCGTATTTCTCGTGCCTTTAAACTCTCTGCGAAGCTGAATTACACCCAGGGGATTCATTTACAAAATAGCAATTAAAAGCAATTTCCACAATCCAAAATAACGAAACCTCTCTACGAGCCTTTCCTCCTACGGAGTTATGGATTCTAGTCAATTCAATATACACACGACAAAAAAACGAACACATAAGACGAAAGCTATTTTGCCAAATAAAGCCATTTTTTCAAACTGCTTGTTTTGACTCTGCATTGAGTAGTGCTAAAATCCAGTAAGTTGCAAGCCCACACACTGCGAAGGGTTTCTAAACAAGACTGTCGCTATTTCGAATGGCGGCTCAATTCAAGTGAGTAAGGACGGCGGCCGACCGTGGAGATTACGGCCGACCGTTATCTTTTCAATCGCACGACCGCAGCGATGTGAGTGCCACCACGGGGCGACCGGTGGCCGAGGTGCGTTCAAAGGCAGCTGAGAGGACGTGAAAGCCCCTTCATCCACCACGAATAAAAGTCCGCCCGCGCCCGGCCCTGCAGCTCTGGGCACGCGGCGGGAGCCGGAACGCACGTAGTGGCGCGGAATGGAAAAGAAATGTCATACACGCCCGCTGGCCAAACGACTTCAGGTACACGGATAGAAAAAGACCGTAAAATTGTCCATATTCCGTAGCAAAGTATATTCTTTTTTCAAAGTATGCCAATCGCCAAGTACCATACTCATACTAGCAAAATGCCTTATGTTTCTAGCAAAGTATACCCATCACCAATTAGATAATATATTATAAGGTGCATATACCTACTTGCTAAATTCACTTCCTCACTCTCACAATAATTCTACAACAGCACCCTGGAACCGCGTAGTACAAATCCTTCACGGAAGAGCTCGTTCCATGAGGCATTGAGCAACTTTGTACGAACTCAATTTTCTTCGGCCTACTGTCCATCCAGTTGCGGATGGGTGGATCGGTACAAAAACTATTGGGTTACGTTACGAGAAACTGATCGTAAGCCATTGACGCGTTCTGCATGTGGCGCAGTCGTGCTCTAAGTTTATCACCTGCCCCAGATCCAGGTCGACACCATCTACTACGACAGTGGGGTTGTTAAGGTTTGCTGCTCTTGCAGAAGCGGACGGGCATGCACAGCGCAGGGCTATTTCTTCGGGATGCAGTTATAGTTATAACGAGCCGACCTAACAAAGTTGTAAGGCTGCTGCGTCAGCCGCTCATCGCTTTTGTGGCGTGTTCTAAAGGGAATGTCTTAGTACGTCCGCCTTGTGAAGGAAGCGCTAACAATCATGATTTTTTTCTTTCTTAAAACACCTAATTGTATAAAACAAATCATACAAGGTTCACAGTTGTCAAATCACGCAAAGTTCAAGATTTGTTTCATCCGCTCACTTCCAAAACGTGGTTCAATCGACCCCGTGGCTCTTTCGACCCCCATTCCTGTGCGGCAGTCAGGGTCAGCAGCAGGGTCGGCTAGCGCGAGGGTGAGTCCGCCCCACGGGAAATTCTCGAGCTGTGCGCCGCGCAAGTGAAGCCATTATGAGAGTAATAGACATTAAATGAGTAAGTGCTGTGAAGTGCTGTGAAGTGCAGTGAAGTGCGGTGAAATGCTATGAAGTGCAGTAAAGTGCTGTGAAGTGCGGTGAAGTGCTGGTCAGTGTAATTTAAAGCAAAAACAGTGTAGTGTAGTGTAGTGTAGTGTAGTGTAGTGCAGTGTAGTGTAGTGTAGTGTAGTGTAGTGCAGTGTAGTGTAGTGCAGTGTAGTGCAGTGCAGTTAAGTGTAGCGAACACGATCAATGAATTAAAAAAAAAAACTTAGCCAAGCTTATATAGCTTGTATTAAAAATTAGGCGCAGCCGCGGTCACCGCACGGGCTCCGCCCCGCCCCCGCCCAGCGCCTATTAACCGGGCAGCCGTGGCTCACCACGGACCGCGCCGCAGCCCGCTCACTCCGAGTAATTGCAACGGCTGCCGACTGTTCAGATCGCCGCCATTGATTTTCGATGAGGACAGACGGGTGCGACGGAACTGCTAGTGCATTGCATTCAAAAGAAATGCATCGTTCTTTTAACTCTTAAAATAAGTTGTTTTATTGTGTCCACTGGATGATGATGAAATATCCTTATCTAAAATAATAATACACTATATATATATTTTGATGAATTAATTTCATAACATTTGAAAATCTGCTGTGGTGTGATCAAGTATCCAATTTTGAAATAAAATATGTCAACTGTACAAATTCCGTAGTAAAATTACTAGTTTTAAAATGAGTTTGAGGGTCCATTAATGTTAATTAAAATTAAAAAAAAGTAAAAAATTAATAAACGTAAACTTTGAACAAATAAAAAGAAGACCGAACCGTATTGTCGACCTTTCCAACGCAATATCAATTAAATTATACGAAATATCAAACAATACACTCGAAACAACGAAACAGTCATCATTTTTACATAAAAAAATCACACTGTGGGCATTCACTTTTACCGCAATGCGTCAGGTACGATCTAAAATCGACTCGAATTTAATTCAAATTCCTCAACATTTCCAATTAGCGACGGAGTTTTTCCTCAGCCCCAGAGCGCGTTTCGTGACAATTCACACGCGCGGCGGGCGAATTTGCGAAAAACAAGGCGCGCTCCAGCGTAGTGACTGGACGCGCGGAAGATTCGGCAACAGGGCTGGAAATCAAAGCGACGCGGCTCCACGCGCGCGACACATCGAGATCGGGCGCACTTCCGGCGGAAACAACTGCGACCGCGGTGGGGGCGGGGGCCCGCTGTCGCCACCTCCCACCCTCCCCCCGCGCTCTGCTGATCCGCTGACATACGAGGGCGCCGTGTCCCCCCGGCCTCGGCACAGCTGATGCCTCCGGAGGCTGTCGGCGGCGAAGGGTAATACACAATGGCGCCTACACTAAGGGTTCTCACTGTTTTCAAGAGAGTCACACACCTTCAGGATCAAAATGTGAGGGTAGATACTTCCAAGATTAGATTCCAAACTTTGACAGGCATCTAGCATTATATCATGGCTTAAAAGTTCTACGCATTAAAAAATACTGGAGTAAATGTTTTGAATTACCTGGCAAAAAATTACACTTCAATATTTCCAACTTATTATTTCAAGTAAATTTGTTGAGTCCCTTTGGGATAGGCGTACAGTTTACTCCGTGGTAGCGCAGAAAACTATCGTCACTAATCCAACGAGACAATTATTTTAATTTTGTATTTCACTTGAACAAATTAAACAAATATTCCACTGGTAAGTTGATACTCAATACACCCGAGAGACATACCTCTCGTGTTCCTTAGTCGCATACTCTCAAGTAACTCTTTATCATCATGCGTACGTAATTACTACTGTTTGCTGTTTTGATCTTTTCACATACATAATCCCTAAATAATTAAGCCTTGGGTCATGCTTTCTCCAGAAATTTGTTCTCTGTTTAAATATTGTCAATTTACCTAACGAGAGTGAGTCCTAATTCCTTTTTTTAAATTAAAATACAGTGCTAAATGACAATCAAATATGAAAAAAAAGGATTAACCCAAATGAAAACAGCCGAAAATCAAGTACATGTTGAATTATCTGATGTATCATCAGCAACGCTGTTAATATTTACACGCACCGAAATTTCAAAAGTTTACTGCTGTGTTTCCGGAATATGACATTGGATTACGCCGCATTCAAAAGCACCACCAACGCTTTCTCTGCGAAAATGTGGCAATGAGATGTCGCTGCAGGCGCACTTTGAGTGTGAGCACGCACGCACGCACGTGCAAGAGCGACGCCTCTCGTAAGCGCATTCGGCGCGTGTCGGGTTTCACAAAAGTTTTCCGCAACAGCATCTGAGAGCTGAATCGGAGCCTCTGCGGAGCGCGTTGTCCCCCACGCCACACAAGCCCTCGCCGGAAACGGAAAGGGAGCGGCGGGGGGCGGCGGCTGCGTCCTACGCGGCCGCCCTCAGTCCTCAGGCGTTCGCCGCGCGAGCGGGCGGGCCGCCGCCCGGCGACCACGCAGCCGACCGGAGAGGCCTTTTCGGGGCGGCTGCCCGTGCGTGCCTAGGCCGGATGCTCTCGCGCCGCCCGCGCCCCGTACGCTGCCCTTCTGCTCGCGCGTCTCTGGGAGAGAGACTTACATCACAATCCCTCGTAGTGGGATATTTAGTGAACAACGAATTGTTTTCTAGTCTCTTCTTCGATCATTGTTCCATCATTTGTAACATATCACCATGATCACCTTAGCTCCTACCTCAGGCATGTTCGCAAGTTTCCTCATTGGAATCATAATCATAGTTTAGAAGCATTCAATCATGGTGCAACTAGTCCCCTATTCCAATGATCGTAGTGTGAGTATATTTATCTGGCGCAAATATATCATATTCAATGCTTCAAAAACCAAAAAATTTTTAAGGAATTAGAAGCAATATGAAACTTGTGAAGACTGTAGAATTGAATTCATTTTGCTTTATAAATAAAGCACAATCAGTTCACTAGAATTTTACAAACAACTTAAGATTTCATAAAAAAAAAGGCAGACAATCTCCCTCAATTCACATTATGTCTTACTAAAGGAATTCAATAAACAATGTACGCAAATTAAAATATTAACGAATCAGACGAAGTAAGAATGAGGGAACGGCATCGTTAAGTAAGATATTCGCTCACTATTTACCAATCAAATTGCCATCCTGCTAACCCCTTCCGCTTCCTGAGCCCTGACACCTCGCAAACTCTATTATCCCTCGAAACACACGCGCACGCGACCGCCCGTGAGGCGTGCGTCACGTGTCGCAGACGGGCTGTCCTTTCCCGGCGCCCCGCCCCCGCCCTCCGGCTTTGTGTTGCGTCTGCCTTGGCGCCCGAGAGCGACCACTGCGGGCGCGCGGCGTCGCGTCGTTTACTCACTGCCTGCCGATGTGCCTCTCCATCACTGGCGACAGCGGTCTGTAGCTGACGGGGCGCGTCCGGGTGCTCCTATTAGCCGCCCCGCCCCCTCCCCCTCCCGCGACGGCGCTGCGCAACGCATACTGTCGCCCAGCGTCACCTGCCGGACGCCCGCGTTATCAGGTGACTCCCAGTCGCCCCTACCCGCTCGCTCTCCGGTGCACAAGATGGGATGTCCGTGTCCAATAGAATCCACTGGCACGAAATCAGAGAGCCCATTTAGTGGTTGTTGAAACTCAAATTACTAGGATTTTTCAGGATAAAGTCGGTCGGCTGATGATGGTTCACAATAAAATTGTAAAAAGTAGACATTCTCTGAACAAATTTAATTCTCTTACATATTGTATGAAGAGCTGAGATACAAAGGACCATGAATAAAATTTTATAATTTTGGACAAATTACACTAAAATGTCAAAATGGCAAAATTCAAGTACATTACACATTACACTATTCGCTAAACTTTGATCTCACAGACTTCATACTTAGGTCTCTTTTGGAAGTCAGCCAATCAGAGAATCTATCAAATAGTGCATAGATTCCGAAGAGATAATTTTAAAAGAAATCTAAAAGATACAAATAACAAATTGCTAATTCAGCAATATATTTGAAGAACATCCGATTATGATGTCCAAATAAAATGGTTCTACTACAGTACTTAGAATGCAATATTCTGAACTGATGCTCAAGAACGAGAACCTTTGTTTTATAATACTGTTTCACAATTCCTATTAAACTTGTTAAATTAGGAAATACTGTTGAAGTCTACAAGTGCTGCGACCTTTGTAGAAGCATTCCTTCTGAAACGAGTTCAGAAAAGAAACCTCGGAAATTGTTTTTGGAAATGTGCAAACCCATGTTATTAGCTTTATTATTACATTGAAAATCACAAAGTACTGTATGCCAAGTACCACGAGGCTGGATTTACGCAATGTAATTTTGGCCAGTTCAACGACAAAATTACGAAAAATTGGTATACAATGGCAAGCAGGCGACAGCAAGCTTAAAACCCTTCCTGGAACGCATATAGGGTTACAATTCCCAAATGTACATTCACTAGAGAACGACGTTAAATATGTTAAATTGAATGGATTTCAACATTCATAAAATTACAAGAAAATGGACAATATTGCTAACGGGAAAAACCTCGAACGATATGTTAAAATCCAAATGAATTAATAAAACGACTTAAATTATATTAAAAGTGGAATTTTCCAAGTCATTCTAATGAAATTTCAAAGAGAAATATTATTTTGTCGAGACATAAACACGATAGGAAAACATCATGAATATTAAATACATAAAATTATATTACACGTCAAATTTTCCAAGTCATTTCGCAAAGTGGGGTAATTTCGGCCCTGTAAATCAAACAAAAAATAAAAAAAGAACTTTACTTCATCAAATTAAAGTCCTAACATTTCATCAAGATGGTTGAGGCAAATCCCGCTGTATACACAAGTCGCTCTCAAATGCCACACTATAAATATCCATAAAACGAACTTGAAGGCGACATCTCACCGTCGCGAGACGTAACGACCCATTCGGCCGCCACTCCGCCCCTAATGAAGCGCCACTTGCCCCGCCCCTCCCCCTCCGACGCCCCCCCCCTCGCTCGCCCCGTCGTAAACGAGGTTCCGAGCTGCGCCAGATAGCGATGGCTTCGGATCCCGGGCAGGGCGCGCCAAACTACACATGCCAAGGCCGCGGTGAGCGCTGTTAGCACTGGCGTAGCTGGCTTTTCCAGCACTCAGGGAAAAACATTTCCTCCTGGCAATGTCATACTATTGTTATTAGAGTCATTGATAAAGTAATTCACGTCTTGAAAACAAATACAAATCTTAATTATTGTTCTAGGTTAAAATACAACCGTATGATAACTACACATAACCATTAATAATAATTATACCTAAAATTTTCTTTGTAAAATTGTTTATATTTCGTTTGGCATTTAAGATCTTTATTCATAATTCCGTGTTAATTTATTTTGTTAATAGTAAAATATATACGAGTTGAAATTGTTTTTACGTTCAAACTCGATTTGACCGCCATCTTTAAACGGTGACTATCAACAATATCTGTTGACAGTTTCATATTTTCTAATTTGAAACCTCTCCATAGATGGCAGATCTGTGACCCCGCCAAGGGCACAGCTCGGTGCTGTGAATCTTCAGCCTTCGGGAGCTTAAATTACCAGCATTATCGCGCATGCGCACAACACGAGTTCGCGTGCTCTGCGTGATGTCATTTCGATTCCTCGTCAACATGCAACACCCTTCTCGTTTCAGATGTAGGTGCGCGTATTAATAAAAACCAATGTATACTTCTACAATTGTAAGTGAATTACCAGCGTTTCGAACGGTGAATTAAACAATTCGATATTTTAGAATAAAAATTATTTTATTAGAGATTTATTGTGCTCGGCACCGCAGCCCCTACGGAGCAGCTACCGCTGAGCAAGGGTCTAAACGTACAAAATAGCCACTTCTCATGACGCTAAAGCCAAATTCGAGTGTGAGCTTCCACGTTAACAATTACCCAGAATAACAATTTTTTTTAAAACTCTAAGTAAAATTACTAAAGTCTCATGAACCATTAGTAACCAACAATTGCATAAACTTGAAAATAGAACTCCCCAACGAGTACGTACGTAAAAAAATTCAAACACTTCTAATAAACACTATCCGACGCACCAGCCTCCAAAACATACCAACAGGCAATCATACAAACATCCCTGCAGAATAATTTAACGATAATCGAAATATAAATTTAAAACCCCTCAAACTCAACTACTCAAATTCCACTAAACTATTACAACCATAAAACATCTTGAATAAAATTATAATCTAAGTATTTCCTTAATTGAATATCAAATGAAAGTGAATTGGTGTAGCCATGGGGATGGTTATCCCGAAAGTGAAGCAACCGAGTTTTTAGACCTTGAAAGATAGCAATGCCGAGCAAGTAGCAATACATTAAAAAAAAGTTTTGGCTCAACAAACGCTACTCTTTTGGGTTTACTCAATCCCTTGTGTATGCCATAATGGATTGTGTAGCATCCCAGACCTTAATGAAGTATGAGTCTAGGATCTACGGTAGCAAACTTACAACTACTATATCTACCCTTATATGCAGGCAGTTCACCAACAGCAATGGGGTGTGGAAATATATTTCTGAGAACGATCCGGTCATTTATCACTCCCCAATACAAACAAAAGAAAGGTCGACTTCGTTCATGAAATAACAACGTTTTGCGCGAGTTCATAGAAAAATATTTATCGCTCATTTGACAGAAAGCTTGTCCGAAAGGCAGTTCAATTCGTATTATGTGTGGGAAAGCATTCAGTCGTCATGTTTGGTCCACCTGTCATATCCATTCTTATTTGATTCAAACGACAAATGGCCATACATCACTATTACCCGCCATTCGTCATAGGCGTCACACTACAGCCGAACGAACACAAAAGGTCAATATTTCACTTACGTTTTTAAATGTAGGTACCTAATTGAATAAGACAAATGTGACATAATAACTTGTTCAATAAGACAGCTTGTTAAGAATTAATATAAAATCGTAATGAATTGTATGTCAACGTTTTATTACGATTAAGACATTTTTAATAAATTTTTCGTCTTCACGTTTAAAAACTAAACTCGTTGACTCACAAACAATTTCAACTATACTTCTGAAGCACTCGCTGCAAATATACACATACTCCAATAAACCTGTTTACAATGTATTCCATTTCTTTTTCTCCAAACGAAACTATACAGTCCGGATGAAAGTGTCTCCCCAGCTGAATCCGATGCCTAGGCCAAGTTTGGAGATCCCTGAGGCACAGGACAACGCAGACTCGAGCGTCTCGCCCCAACTCACACGGACTGCGTTTCCAACATCCGCTATCTCAGCACCGTCACCCGGGCGCCTCACACAACTTCCCCCAGCGACGCGCCCGCACCAAACGCTCGCGTCGTTCTTCGCCTGGAGACACTTCTGAAGTCGTCAAGACGTGTCGTAACTCGATTCAGGCCGTTTCGGAGGATTTACGACGCACAGGCTGAAACTTGGTTGCAAATCCCATGTACAATAATGAAGAGAATTTCAGATTTGCGACTACACTTCACTCCAAATAATTTCGTTAGTTACGAAATGAGCATCTCGCCTCAACCACAGTTTCCAATTAGTAAAACTTCATTTCTGATCACAATAGAAAATACATTTCTTCATCCATAGATTTATTCCAATATTGTTTTAAAAAATCAGATTCTTGTTTTACATATTAATAACTAATAGTAAAATAGTCACCGTTCTTTATTTACATCAAATGCCGTAAGAGCATTATGAAAATCAATTCAATGCAATTTATGATATGTTCTCAGAGTATTATAATGAAAAATGAACCAAGTGATAATATACGCAGCCAAAATACTTCGTCCCGGTATAATTACATAATTAATCAACATCTTTCAGATAACACCTCCTCTCAAAACCTTGTGAACGCAAAACTTCTAGCACGGCGTTCCGCACAACCAACATGGTCTCGGGCGTATCTTCCTCGCAGTTCTCCGAGACTTCTCCCCCTCCCAAATGCGCCTTCCCACCCCCACTTCCGCAGCGTCACGGGGGCAGTTTATCTGAGAGGGCGGCGGCGGCGGGCAGACGCGGGTCGTTAGCGAGGATTTTTGCGGACCAAATTAAGTGGCTGCGTTAATTGCCAGCTTCGCGGTGCAGCTTTCCAGACAGCTCCAACGTGCAGGCCTGTTCTCAAGAGGTAGAGAAACCGCAGCACAAGGGCCCTCCTGTCCTTTGCTTCGCCGCTAAATCGGTGCTGTAAAATATTAAGATACCTCGGCTGTTCTGAATAGCCTGTCGACACCTGAATTGTGGAGGGCGCACAGATCACTACATGGTGCTCTTATTGAATATGTAGACTCATTTACACTAGTACTTATTTTTTAATGCAATATCCATCATGTTTTGTTAGCAATTAGATAATTGGTATTTTTCTTTCTCGAGCAATTATGAAATGAATTTGTGAATTAATGGTAATATACCGACGCTATACGTACCTCCAATTTAACCGAAAATAAGACCATTTATTGAAACTGATAATTTTCACACAAGTAAAATAATGATTTCATTTTGTTCCTATTATTTTCCCATCGAAAATCGTTAATACAGAATTATATAAAGAAATATATGTATTTTTCAGAGCTTGAGGTGTTAATTAACCAAGTTTTTACTACACGAAACGTTGTACTATTATAATTGTAATTGAAATTTAACAAGATTAATAAATAATAACAGCCATTTACAAGAATAATAATTAACTCTCAAGGCCTGAAAGTTATAAATATTTCTTAATAACTATAGATAGGTGTTGTGGTCTAATTCACTATAAACTTATATAGGCATATATTTCAATTATGTGAACGAACTTTTTGGGTTGAGGGAGGCTCACGTAAAGTTCCAGTTATTAAGTGACGAGGCATTGTGCCATACGCCTCAATATGTAGAGTGCCTCTGTCTTTATTACTACAATTACCGGAAGGGAACACCCATTCCTTACATAGTGATGCCTTACCGAACACCGCGTAATATGGATATCGTCGCATATGTATTAGCTCTCCATGTCCCAATTAATTTCTGTAGTGCATTTTCTCGAATCTAATGGCCTCCATTTTCCCACCAAATTGCCAAACCCCAAAGTAAAAATCCACAAGCTAGTACTCAAACATCTGTCAAAAGCTCGAATCACAACAAGATTTGTCTCGGAATGAAATTGCTAGTTTTTAGTACTGACACGCTTTACGAAAACTGCCACAAAAACATCGCGCGTCTTTCTCTTCCGTTTCCAAGAAAACGTTATGCAATGCCACCCCGAAAATGAGCGGCATCTGCTTTAAGTTGGCGAAGTGTAATTGAGCTTTTAAGAAGTCGGCGGCGGCGGCGGCGTCAGTCGCAGTGGGAAGACGCCCCAGGCACCGCACGCGAAGCTCCGCCGCGCCGCGTTGCGCCTTTCAGCTGTCCGTCGGCCGTGAAGGCGTATTTAGCGTTTCAAAGCGCCTCCGAGATTTATGTCCCGCTGCGCCGCGGCGCCGCTCCACGCCTTGCGTATGCTGCCCCTCGAGGGACTACAATGCAGCGAAACAAACAGCCAGGGAAGGGCCCCGCCGGGAAATGCATCCTTCGCGAGGTGGCCTATTAAGAGATTAAAGAAGGCATTACTCTCTTAAGTGTTCACTCGTAAAATTAAATCTGATCCAACAGTTGTGATGCCTCGGGAAAGAAATTGGCTAAATCCTCGCGCGAAAGAAAGAGCGGATGATATTTGCAGACAAGTCGTAAATCTTGCTGGCTTTTAACGCGATCACAATCTTAAGCCCGGTGATTAAAAAAGAAAACTAAAGAACTGAAAAGTGGTGTTAAAAACTATCCGACATTTATAGTTCTACTTGCAATGTAACAGCACTTTCCACTCCCATATATGTCAACGCTAAAAAGCTAATTTCCTAGAAGTTAAGACAGCAGAGCAATTTAAGTCTTAATCTGTAAACGAATTGTACACGAATTGCGTATATTTCACGACGCAATGTCCTTAGCTTAATCGTTAAAATCTGTTATGCGTATTCCTTCACCATCTGCAAAAGAATCATGAAATATTTTTCTGTGTATTGAAGTCTTAAAATAAATTACTTCGATAGAGTATAGCATTAACCAAAAATTCTATAGACATTGATTTTCAATTTGATAACCAAAATACTATAAACAAAGGTAAGAATTTTAAAAATTATTAAAAGGTAAAACGGCATTGAATCTTTGTACTAATAAGGCGATTAAACGCGAAGGTTACATGATGTAAATAGTCACTGGTATCTCACGGAGTCACCGAACTATCAAGAAAAACAAAAGGCTCAAGACTTTTATGTGAAACACGCCGAAAATAATCTAGCAAAGGCCCCAGCTGTTCCCAGCGAAGGAAACGAAAAGGTACTGCGACGCGGGACATTACACCGCCGAATAGACTACTGGCACTATATTCTCGCGGTGCGGAAACAGAACGGCACAATACAGCTTTCATTAACAACTGAATCGGACGAACTTAAAAACATTCCATACACCACTCACAATAATGAAAAATATAAGAATAATATTATTTACTCTGTATTTCAACATCAAATTCATCTCTAGCGAAAATCACGAATACAACACCGGTTTTTCGATTTGGGAATTTAACGTACTTCTCAAAACATTGAGAAGATTCTGCCGAGAGAGAGAGAGGGTCCAGTTGAGAATACATAAAATTACAGAGTTCCGCTATCCAAAGGTGACTTAGCGAAATAATCCACCATTCTAATTCTAGTAGTTCTGCGATGAGAAGTTCCAAATTTGAAGAAAAAAGAACAAAGCATTTCCTAGCAAATGCATTAGAAACAAATTTATAAAATACGTAAATGCCAAATTGAGAACTTGACTTGAGAACGGGACACATGCTCGGTGAACTACGGTGCGCTGAACCCAGATCATTCGAAAAAAGAAAAGGGCGAGTTAGGGAAATATGATATCGACCATGACAATAGACGACCCTGATAATAAAAAAATAATTTTACATTTTCAACGCCAAAACGAATATTTGTCCACGGCCTACCAGCCCGGAATCTCTCTGATACAATAGTTAAAAGATTCGTGGCCCAACCGTGTTCGATTTGATAGACTGGTTAATTAGCATTTCCGGGCGTGTCAACTGCTAAGGTTATTAGTCCCGTAATAACCTTTACTACATGACCTGAGCTGTCCGGGAGACGCCGCGTCGAAGGCTGAGGTGCCGACGTTTCGACCGACCTGAGGCGGTCCTCTTCAGGGCTGTACTGCAGCCCTGAAGTACAGGGCTGTTTGTTTGGGCAGGGCAGCATGTTTGTTTCTCGGGAGATGGCGGTTGTCTTCCCCAGCTGGATGGCGAGATCCGGCGCCGACCTGCAAACGTCGGCTAGTGGGGTTTCTCCTAACCAGGACTCTCCCACCAGCAGGGACTCCGCCCCAGCCGGAACAAGCTCAGCTCCCGACCCAGAATATGTGGTAGTGTAGTGTATGTTAGTGTAGGGTGTGTGTGTATGTGTGTGTGTGTTGTGTGTGTGTGTAGGGGAGAGAATAGGACAAGGAATGGGAAGGACAGATCGCGCGCGGTCCGTGGCCCATTTGATAGGGTACTGCTCCGGCACCCGCCTGCTGTTGATCGGAGAAACCACGGAAGTCAGACACAGGTAAGCACAGCGTTTGACGTAAATAAACCAGAAGGTTTGGCCCTCCGGCGCGTCGGCCGGTCGCAGTGCGCGCGGGCCGGCGTGGAGGGGCGCTCGGCGGCGAGCGCCGTCGCGACGCGACATCCCGCCGCGCCGCGTCGGCCCTTTATCGGCGGAGACAGACGGACGGACGCCGGCGCCGGCCCCGCCCACCGCCACACCCCGCACAAAGAAATGCCGCGCCCGCGACCCATTCTTCCGAGGCGTTTTCTATAGCCCCTGCCACTCAGCGGCGCGCGTCACTCCCACCGGGGGAGGGGAAGGGGAAGGGGAACGGAGGGGAAAGGACACGCCACGTCAGCGGCTGGATGTCCCCGGCGCCTCGACGTCTCCCGTCCAAACGGGGTCAGGGGTGGGGGAGGAAGGGAAAGTTTCTCACGAGCACCAGGCATTTCCTTGCGAAAAGAAATTGCGAATGTGTGAGATTTCAATATCAACAAATGTTGGCGAAAGGATTTTACTCCGAAGTTGGCTTTAAAATGGGGAACAACTAGGAACAAAAAGTGTTTACTGTCGGAATGTCCGGAAAAGTGATAATAAAAAAGGGGGAGTGGATAATCCATTAAAATATCATTGGTAATAAATGGTAACCTGAATACATCACATTAAAATTTATATTGATTATAGTGTCGTAATTATTGTTTCACAATGGAGTTTTCATTCATAATCACAAAAACAGATATTCGTGCATTATGCATGAGAATACATATTTTGAAATATGAAAATTGAACAATAAATAATAAAACGCTTTATGCCTTTTTCGTACTACCCAACTTGACGTTTTTATTCTACTATTGATCATAACCATTTTCAGTTATTATATCTAAAGTAATAATTGATTAAGAAGCATTTCATTTTTCTAAAACTGTTTTCTTCTATTTCATAAACTAGTAAGAACGGGTTTGGTAACCTAATGTTTCGTATTGCACAATCCAAAACAATTTATTAAAATTATTTTCTTAGAACGGCAAAGAAAGTGCATTTCCTCTCAGAAGCATTATATTAATTCACACTACAGCTTCAAAATTCATTTCTGCAATGATTCTCATTTACTTCCTTTTTGTTTAAGAACAAATTGATGCATCATTTTTTCTTTAATTTATCTAGAAAATGATATTTGCGCTACAAGTCAATTCTAAAACATTATTCAAAACAGTGAATAGGCTACACATTACAAAAAGATAACGAAAGAAGTATCAATTCATATTTGACGTCTCTTTACGTACTGTCTCAATCCTAGCAGGAAAGAAACGCAGAAGCCACTTGTTTTAAGAAACGACGGCAATTATTAGCGAAAACTGCGCCGGAAAGTAAAACTCTCCCGTCAGAGGCACTCGAGTGAGGAAACCTGGAACTCGGAAAGACTCCCGAAGATAAATCGCCCCAGCGGTCATCACCTGCTTCCCGCCTCGGGACAGGCGGTTTATTACGAGCGCGTTCTTCCGTGAATGACTCATCCGAGGCGTGAAGCGCGCGCCGCGACAGCCCGCGGCCCCCCCCCCGGGGGGGGGGAGGGGGCGGGGCAGGTCTCTAAGCGCCAGCACGGCACCGCACGCTCACCGCGCACCATCCATCATCACCCGACGACCCCCGTCGCCGCTAATGGAGAGGACGGGCCCGCTCCACTCTCAGGGCACGCGCCTTGAGGAGCCGACGACAACCAAGGCGGGCGCGGCGACGCTGACCCGCGTGCTGGCCTTTGTGTTGTCCGGCAAACAAAGGAATTACGCCGCGCGCAGATTTTTATTCCTCGGAGAGACGGACGAATCCCCCCACCCCCGCCCCGCCGAGGACGCGGGACGTGACGCGAATGGGTCCGGCTTCCGCGGGGCGTCGACGCGTCCGCCTACTCCGGAAGAAACTCCGTCTTCCAGAGGCGAACGCCCGGCACAATGCTCGCCGTCTCCCCCCCTCCATCCCTCGCGCGGAAAGGAGGGGCACGGGATGCCATACCCCAGGTGGCCACTCATTCTGGGTCAATTTCCCTGACAATTCTCGGTTTTCTAGCGTAAGATTTGTAATTTCACACTATTCAAAGAAAATATTAAAAAGACCGTGTCATGAATTAGTCAGCTCTCGCATTTCGTCCTGAAAAATACAAATTAAAAATATTTTCTCGCCAAATAAAAATTGAGCAAAAAGAACACTGTACTTATGTTTTTAAGGAATAATATATTCCCCTATGGCCCTCTCAATATTTCCCAGGCCTTTTAACGATTCTTCTGCAAACACTCTGACTCCAAAGTTTTCCAGAACAATGAAATTTCCTGATTTTTCCCGGCTTTCCAGAAAATGGTCATCCTGTATTTGCTTCTTGAAATATTCAGATCATCTATTTTGTATGACTGGCGGATTTGTGAAACCTCCCAGAGCACGTGCGAACAAAGTCTTTAATTCATCTTTAAATTAATTTAAGTATTTAATCTTCATGAAGCGTTAAAAAATAATTATAGGTATATTTCTGTTTACTTAGAGCTTCATTTGACAGATCATCAGCTGCTACGACGTCATTCAGTCGGGAGTTTACACGTCACTGTAGTGACGTTATGGTGACATTCAACCACACGATTGGATGACACTGAAACAACTGATTTACGTCTACTGAATCTATGATTAAATCCAAGTACTACGTTAAAAAAAAAAAGGTAACAAGTTAGTTGACAAATAATTAATATTCGAAAGCGTTTATTGAAATAATGAAAAATTCCTCAGGATTAAATGTGATGGGGTAGATATTAAATGGAATATAATCTGCATATCACGAGTGCTGCACAACATTACATTTTATGAAAATAACATATATTTCACAACCATATTGTATGTAAATGTGTGTTATTATGAACAACTTTTTAAAATTCAAAATTCATATTAACATAAAAGTTGCACTCCATGTTCGTTATGTGTAATGAACTTGGTCTGTAAAAAGCGAAGAATACAAGCAACCAGTAATGTGAGTCGATAATACAATTTCAAAAAGAAGTTTCGAGAAAACATTTCTATACAACTTATTTCTATACCCATGAGTTTGAGCACTGCCTAAGAAGCAGATCTGTTACAAATGTTTCAGCGACGAAATCAGTTCGAGAATGTCTCCGTTGCCAGAGTCCAATTGCAACCCTCAATGCAACTTAAAGCCTCAATTAGATTCTGCACGGAGCGACACCATTCGATTACACTGCTGTAACTCGATACGCTTTTCCGAGTTCGGATTTGGCGACAACGGCACATGGAACCAACGCGCAGTAGATTCGAGGACTATCGGAAAAGAGGTTATGGCCCAAAAGTAAGTGGCAAAACGTATGCAGAAAGTACAAAGAGGTCACTTCCGAAACATCTACAATAAAAGCTGGGATTTCAAATTGGCACATCCGGCGCGAAAACAATTTAGTTCTACAAAGATCAAAACTTGATAAAACCGTTTCTAGGTTTCAGAAAAAAAATCCACATGAACTTTCAAGATTGAGAGGCAGCTTATTCTCCACATTGAGTACCGTTAATTTTCACCATCATTCATTTTCAGCCTGTCGCTTTCTTTGTACATCAAGTTTTTCTTGTATGTCAGATTGATCTCTGCAAAGAATAATCTCCGAAATGAAATATGTAGTAAAACGTTTCCGAAAACGCTTAATTACTCCACACAAATAAAATAATGCATATATTAATTACAACTTACCAATATTCTAGAAACAGTATAACTGATCAGGCGTATCATGTAAGAAAATATACTGACTGATGTAATTAAGCTTGCTTCGATAGCGCAAATGTTTGAAGCTGTGAAAAACCAAGAACACAGAGCCGCCAAAAGCCAGGATTTGAAGATCTGCGTGAGCATTAATGATAAAACATTTGATTGTAACGTGACAGACTTTTCCAGTCCACTACGTTTCTATAATGAACATCAACCCACCCACATCCATTCATCCATTACCATTTATACTTCATGATCACGCTATATTCCAAGCAGAGGAAGACAAAACCATTCACCTGCCCAGGAATGGAAAGGGCACAATATATTGTACGTATATGTAAGCCGCCTCCTTCCTCACCGACGCTCTGAAATTCGACTACGGCACTCATCATACATCAGCTTATTCCATGGATCCTAACTTGAAATTGAACAGCAATGCCCGAATAAGCCTATTTGCATTTTACATTATCCAAACAAGAATCCAGTGAGAATCGCCTCCTTCTGACACACACTGCGTGCGCGGCCGCATCGCACGCGGTTCCTCTCCAAAATCCTCCGGAAACCCCGCCCCGCGGGGGCGCTCATCACTGCCCGTAACCTCTTCACCTTTCCCGCACGCTCACCACGACGGCGCCGCAATGACAGGCTTCGCGGCTTAACGAAGGCGCCGCGACGCGCCTCGCCGCGCCACACTACACCGGCCCGCTCCGCGCCCCGCTCCGCTCCGCGCCCCGCTTTGCTCCCCGCTCCGCGCCGGCGACGCCGCCCGCTATCCGATGCTGCGCAGTGCACCGCAGCGCAGGGCGGCGCGGGGCGGCGTGGGGCGGCGCGGGGCGGCGCGAGCGGCGCGGGCGGCGCGGGCGGCGCGGGCGGCGCGGGCGGCGCGGGCGGCGCGGGGCGGCGCAGGGCGGCGCGGGGCGGCGCGGCGCCGCGCCACCGGAAAGCGGGCTAATTACGCGTGCCGCCGCGGGGAGCGCTGCTGTCTCATTAGCGCTCGCGCCGCGGGGGTGCGAGGGGGGAATGGGATGAGGAAGGGGGGCGCGGGGTGAAACGGAGCGGCGGGGTGGAGCGGAGTGGAAAGGTCGGGACGGGATGTGTGACGGCGTGGTACGGGTGACGGGGGACGAGGATGAGGGGGAGTAGGACAATTTGGTCGTGGGGGGGGGGCGTGGAGGGGGCAGCAGGTCAGGGGGGAGAAGCGGGGACGAGCAGGGCTGGTGGACGAAGAGCGGGAAAGGGCAGACTGGAGCGGAGTGCGCGAAAAGACGAAACCGGGAGGGGCGGGGAAGGGCGAAGCAAGGCGGGCAGGAGCAAGGGGGAAGCGCGGAGAGGGGCGGGGCGGACCTGGAGGGAGCGGGGAGGTTCGGCGCGGGAGCGAAAGCAGCGCAGGCAGATGCGCCGCGCGGACGGTGGCTATTCCAGCTGTGGCCGTGCCGCCCTCTCCCACTGAATTGTTCAGGAATTAGAGGTCTGCTGAATTAAAGTGCTCATCAACCCGGACACATGTCGCCAATTTATGTGTCCCATTAATGGAGAGATAATCGTAATTAAGATGAGTTGACCCAGAAGTGATTAAAGGAACATAAAATAAAACTATGAATTAACAAAATATGAATAATTTAATTTTGTTCGGTTGGAATACCAAAACATTTCCCAACGTGGATACCGAAACAGATTTTCATCATGAAACCAATTACTATTCTTCCAGATTATAATTTGATAGTCTTAAGTAGAATGTAATCAATTATTTCAGTTCTCTGACGTACACAATGTAATACGGGATAAAGCAATTTGTGCCGACTGATATTTCGCTAAACATGTCCAATTAACCACGTATTGCACCCTTCATCTCTAGACCGCACGGAAACTGTTGAATGTCGACATTCGCTTAAAAGAAATAGGACAACGTAATATCGGGAATGCATCAGTGAATAAACGAAGTCTGGAATAAAAAGATAACGTTGATTGAATTACCAATTCGGACATAAGAAATGCGTAGAGGGGTATTTTAATATTCGAGACAGAAAAAAAAATTAAAATTACAGTTTCGATCTCCAAGAACTCGAATTACAGATATTACATGAATCCGCCCGTATCGTATTACATGAATTAAATTATATAGTAGTTGGAATTACCAGTGAAGTTAATTTCCTTATTCAATTACTTGGACCAATTTCAAACTCGTCGAAAATCCCATGACCGCCCCAGTGCTTCCCACGTCCGCCGTGGCGTCCAACCGTCTCCGCTCTGCCTTCAGCTGCTGCTTCTGCTGCTGCTGCAGTGCGGCCTGGCCCGAGGGCGCGTGGAGGGGCGGGCGGCGACGAGGCCTGTGCATTTTGTCTAATGGGCTCCTCAGGCCGAGGCGTTTAGCCCCGCCCTCCCCTCCACGCCCATTCATTAGCGTTTATTCATCGCGCGGGAGGGCGCTGTGTGTGTTGGGGAGGCGTAGACGCGTCCCTGCAGGCGACGCAAGAAACATGACGCCCGCGCGCAATTAAGACTGCAGCGCCCAGGAATTCTTTTCACAGGCGAACGCAAACAACGCTTCTTTGTCAGACATAATTATTATTTTTAAAGAACTCGCGAAAGTGCGACCGACTCGAGTAAAGCAGGGCTAACTTAAACGAAATTTTGGCGTGCTGAAAATGATGTTTTTACTGATAAAATGTACCAGAAACTTTATGGTTTTGAAACAATTCCGATTGGCAGAATGATTTCATAAAATTTAATATGAAACGAAAAGATGACTGTCTTATTCTGTATAGAGACACTGCTTACTGGCTGTAAAAATATCCCCAGAATTGTCAAAGAGTAGAAAAAATTATGGTGAAATATTTAAGAATGTTTTACAGACCAAACACGTCATTTACAAAAACTTTGTCAGAGAAAAGTAATTATAGTCAACTGTAAAAAATTCAGCCGCCTGCCTGGATCACCGCGGTCGCTAAGGCTAGCTGCCTCGGCTTGAGTGGTGGCAAGTTTGAATCCCGCCCTGGGCAGGGACCCCAAAGTTACAAAATCCCGTGGTGGTAGCCGATATCTTGTGATAATTCATGTTATAGGTATGATAGATGATACGTATGATAGATGATGTTATAGGTATATGCGATACCACAAGATATCGGCTACCACCACATAATTTATTCACCACGCGGATCGGGCGTCTGTAGCTAAACTCTTTAGCAACTTGAAAGGAAAATGTGATACTGCCAACATAAACATTTGGTTCAAGAATATAGGCTTACTTTACAAGATAGTGCCAGTTTACGTGAACATCAAAACCTAATTCCAAGACTGAGGAAAAGCTGTGAATACCTGTTACAAAATCCCTTGTTAATTACAGTAGTCGCAGCATGGCCTTACGAGTTGGAAAGCGACCTTAAATAAATTTAAAAAATTAGAATATTTTGTTGATGTATAAGGATATAGTAGTACCATGCAGATCAAGAACATGCAAAACACACGTCGTGTTAGAAAAATGGAACAAAATCCCGAAAAAGAGAAGAACAGTGACCTCTTCACGCAGGATGTTGCACCTGAGTCGAGCGAGATTTGCTCCAGATAAAAAGCCACTCGAGGAGTTTCGATCTGAAGCAAGAGGAGACCACTTCGCCTCAAGAGCTCGGCGCTCCGTCTCGTCTCGCCGCCGAAAAAATACGCCCCTCCCCGGCACCGGCCACCGGATCCTCCCTCCCCGAACCTTTGGGTCGGGTTCCCGCGGGCCGCGGGTGCGAGGGGCCGAGGAAGGGCGACGTGAACGGCCCCCGCGGGGCCACCGGTTCCCCCGGGACCGCCCCGCCCCCTTCACCCCTCCAGGCGAGACACGGCCGTCCCTCAGGATGCAGGGACAGGGGGACAGGAGGACGTGCGAGCCCCGGCCGAACCGCCACCGCAAAGCCATCGGTCGCTGGAAAGCTCTAGCCTTGGGAACGACATCGCTTGGCCTTCACTCTTTTACGTATTCGGTACCACCAACGGCAAGGACATAACTCCCACACACGCATTCCTTTATATTCTCGACGGTTAATGACTTACGTTGACATAAAGTTGTTGATTTTCGTCAACAGGGAAAAAACAGTTAAGATAACGAGAAATAATGATTTTTCAACTTTATAGGACTTAATACTCGTATTTGTATGATTGAAAAAACTTAGTATTTCTATTCACGGTGGATACTAGAACAACTAATTTTTTAAAATTATTATTATAAATATTTTTATTTGCAATCTCATCAGAATAAACGGTAAATATGTTCACAAAATTTACAATGACACGGAAAAAAATGTGTACTCAGCCCTTCATGGATTCATTTTCAGGTAGAACATCTGTCTACTTTTACTGATTCAAAAATGTTCCTTCGTGTTACAAGTATATTAAAAGAAATGAAAACTCATAGTAATATGGCTGGCACATGTCGCAAATTGAGAATGATTCGCAAAATGAGAGGTTTCCATAAATCCGCCTTAAATGAATACGGGCAAAATCCTACAGGAGGGTCTGTAGGCATACAATAATTTCAAAATTTTCTTCATCTTTTGTACATCCAAGAATAGCTTTTTCTTCTAGCTAAATAAATAACTACTTCATTGCGTTGTTGTCGTCACACGAATCTTGTTCGAACATTCCCAGCAATTTTCATCTGACGGAATTCTCTGCCTAGGACTTGACCCTTTTCCACGAGAAGTTGCTCGAAACCAACCAACGCTGATCCTCCCCAGCGTAGCGACGAGTCGGGAGGCCCAGTGCGCTGGGATCCCGCCAGAGTACGCAGTCGCATTGTGCTCTGTTGTGCGACTCCCTTCGCCCTAGGCGGCGGCGGCGGACGGCCTTGAGAAAGCGACTTGGCCGCCTTCTATTTTCCTCGAGAGCCTTCCCTGCCGCGTGTCTTCGCGCCTAAACCCATCCCCAACCCCCGCCCCGTTAACACGCTTCTTCGCCCCGCGCCCACGCCATCTCACCGCCCCGCCCCCCTCGCCCTGTCTCACCCGTCCCCTCCGCAGACATGTCCCGTCGCCCCATCCCCCCCCTTCCCCCCCTGCCCGGTGGACACGCCCATTCCCCCCCATCCTTCCTAGCCCAGAGTCCGCCCTGCCCCATCCCGTCGCCCCGCTCCGTGCCCAGCCCGTGCTCCACCTCAACCCAGCTTCTCCCCCTACCTGCGCCTTCCTCTTGACATCTCCTGTGACCCCGCTCCACGCCACAGACCCCCTCCCTGGCTCCCGCGCTCTCAGTCGCCGTTCTGCAGCGTCGGCCGAAGCCTCGCAGTCTCTATTCCATTAACCTGCACAAACTAAGGACTCCGCAACGGAGGAGTACGAGGAATGGATGAAAGAAGAGGAGGCGGTGCCGATGACAGTAAGCCGCTCCAGTCGCAGAGACTGACATGTACAGGGAGATGACGTCACGATGAGGTAGTGAATGCATCGCGGATGTCACAACACCGTTCGCGCAATAGAAGGAATATGGCATCTTTCATGTTGACAAACTAAGACGTACAGTATGATATACTTATAGCTGAAGTGGATAGTTCTAGGATGTCTTGTTAAACTTCGAAATAAAATATGAGAAACGAGATAGAATTCGTAAAAAGAATGAACTAAAACAAGGAGGCGAAAGAAAAGTGGTTTAAAAAAAAAAAAAGATGTCATCTTGTGAAATAGGATGAAAAACGGAGGATATTGAAGGAAGCGAGTCTCATTAGCAAAAGAAACGAACTGGATTATTCTTATGAATAACTAATGAATACGGCACATCTGATAAGAATCTGCCTTCGTCTAATTCAGGATCGTTCAATGAAAAACTTTTATCATTATTTAAGATACTACTGCATACATTAAAATAATTTAATAATTTTATTATTTTCATGAATTATGTACACTTTGTTATCAGCTTAAGATGAAACTTGTGAGTTTTCCCAGATCACAAACAATATACAGATTTTAATGCTCTAGTGGTATCGTTTCGTCAATATTAATAGTTCTGGCAACGCTGTTGGAAGAACCGGCTGAAGATTTTCAAAAGCCTAGGAAAATATGGTAAAAGAAAATATAACTGACAAGGCGGAACAAGCGCTTTTCTCTTAGCACTTTAAGAGAAAAACAATTAAGAGATTATGGTGAAAAAGACTGAAATGTAGCTCAATGAAAAACAACTTTAGCGAACGGAAAGCAAGTAACACCACTCGCATTTAATTCGCGTAATTTATTTTAACGGTCACCGTATTTTGGGCATCCCCGGCGTGACGGCGGCGGCGGCGGAGCGGGCGTACCACAAGGCAGGGCGAGGCGGCCGACGCGGCTTCGAGCAGCGACGCGCGCTAAGCGGTTTACGCCCTGAGGAGGGCGTCCTGCGCGGCAGCGGCGGGGACGGCAAGGGCGGGGGCCCGGGCGGGGAGACCGGAGCCCGCGAGAAAGGTCACCAGATCTGGCCGCGAGGCAACGCCAGGCACACAATTGAAACGGAATTTCGCGGGTTCGACAGTGCTACTGCAGCTTCTAATCAGGAGCAAATATGCATCAAAGGGAATCTGTCTCTTCCTTTGATGATGATGCGTTATTGAAACAGGAAATGGAAGTCGAGTAGATTACAGCACGGAGTACATAGAGCTGTAAATAGAACGGTATACAGTGCTGAAAAATATGTTGTGTGGTTACAGAGCATATTTATGTTTTGAGGCAATCCTACAAAAATATAGCTTTATAAGTATTAAGGAAATTTTCGTAATATGTGATACATTATACACAATGTACTTTTTTATCATTTACGAGGAGAAGTATCCCAATATAAGGTTTGGTACACAGACGAAATCTAAGCCAGAATTGAATGAAGTATCTAAAGTGTTCTTTACTACTTAACAAGTTATCCAACAGAAGCAAAAAGAACTTAACATTTCTCTCAAGCTACTCCGCAGCTTTGATGAGACTGTATAAAGAACTAACAAGTAAACATCCCTTTGCGTCGGATGAAAAGTAATTACCCCATAGGACATTTGATTAAACGTCAAAGAGGGCTCGCTCCCTTTCATACCCCGGATGAAAGTGACAGCATCTGGTACGAACCATGCGACGGCAACAGTCGACTGAGCTAATTTAACCTTCGACTCCCACTAGCAGCAAAACTGGGAGAATAAAACTATGAGATGTTCCGAGATCAAAGGATTCATAATTTCACCGATAAAAATTGCCCTTTGCAAAAGATGGGAAATTATTTTTTAAAGGAGAATAAGTAGACGTTTTAAGATCACACATACATTTAAGATAGGTACATTAAGAGAATTTTGTTTTTAAAAAGCCAACATGAATACAATTACAACAGGCGCAAAAATAGGTTTTACAATTAAAGAAATGGACGAATTTGGCTTTAGGATATTTAAAAACATTAACATCTAAGATGTTTAAAACCATATCATTCTTAATCAATAGTCTATTTCATTTTTTTCTGTTTTAATGCAATCTCTTTCCTCCACATGTTGTATCAATATAAATTCAAGTCTAAGAAAATAATCAGTGAGAATAAAATTTAAACTGTGACATAGACAGTTTGTTCAAAAACCAGGACGCAACAGTTTCGTTTAAATAGGAAATTTTAGCCGGTGACGGCTACTGCTACTGCACCCCAGCGCATATTTCTGGAACCGTGACGCTATTCGCAACGAACAAGAAAGCCACATCTCGCGGGCCACGCGACGCCTCGCCTGCCGCCTCCGACCCCCAAAGGGCTGCCACCCCCATTTCCGCGCCCTCGACACCCGCCCCTGTCTCCGCTTCCCACGACACACAAGACCCGCGTGCGTTCGCGGGTTAGCAGTGAACCAACGCGGCTTCCCGACGCCCCCCTAAACCTTGCTTGACCCCCCCCGGATTCGGAACAGTGAGATCGTTAATCATTATTCGTATAATTGTTGGTAAAGTATCTACCGGCAGAGAACGTATTTTTTTTACCGAGGAAGTTCTAGAATCTGATTTTCAAAAGGCGCCCAAAATAATAACTTCAAATCGCACCGTTCAAATAATACCTATTGAAGCAGTAATTATTTCAATGGTCCCAGAAATTCGAATTAAATTCCTCAATGGAGGAACCAAATGAAACCTCGTCGCTTAAAATGGAAGCAATTTGAGAATCAAACGCCAAAGTCAACCGTCTGTCGTTGCACTCCCAACGTCATCTCCTCTCACTAAAGCCAAAACTCAACGCGCCGACATCGCTTCCCGGTTTCCGAGAATCCCGAAATCATGTCACTCCCACATCAATGACACACTCATATCAAGGCGTCCCCAGGGTCCTTCCATCCGCAGAGCCGCAACCGCCACAGCCCCCCGCGCCATCTCCGCCGGCGGAGGCGCCGGCTGCGACGCTCAGAGCTAAATATAAGGCGGCTCTTCCAAGTGGGATATTACGGGGGAGGGCGCCTCCATTCACGAGCCGCGTGGCCCGAGCAGAAATTGAGTCGTAGAATTCCGGCTCTCTCCCATTCCCTCGGGAATTAAATACGTGGCGCGCTCATTGAGTCCCGCGGATTTGGAATTTAAGTTATTAAGTAGGAAGTGAATAGAGGCGCCGCCTCGCCGCCGGCACCGCCCCGCCACACGCCCTCGAGGGAGAGGCGATTCGCCGCGGACGGAGCGGCGTCTAGAGCGCGAGGAGGGGCAGGGAGGGGCGGGAAGGGGGCGGGGAGGGCGGGAGGCGGGCGGAGGGGGGGGGGGCGGGGAGCGGGCGGAGAGGGTGGGGAGGGCGGGGAGACGGCGGATGGAGCGGGAGGGGCGGGGAGGCGGCGGGGTGGGGCGGGGAGGGCGGGAGGGCGGGGTGTGCCGGTGTGCGGGAAGCCGTGCCGGGCGCTTCGCGCTCCATTGGTGTTTAAGCAGCAGAAGATCAATCGAGCCTCGGAGAAGGGCTACGTGGGCGATGTCGTCGTTGGTGGAGAGGCGGAGCCGGGACTCGAACTCGGGCGATTAGCTGGGGCGCCCGGGCGGCAAACGCGCTGGGGACCCCGCTGCCCTCGCCCGCGTTAAGCCCGGCTCAGACCAGCGCGCGCGACGCAATGCTCCGGCAAGATCGTCGGGGAGATACGCCTCCCGCCCCGCCCACCTCCCAAGCGCTTTTTGTGTGTCTTGCGCCAAGTTGCGAGCGGACGGAGCGAGTAATCTCGCCCTCTATGGGGTGATGACTCTTTATGGTAATAATCGCGGCCCTTAAGAAGTTTACAGGCCCCCGGGCGCGGCGCGGTGCGGCGCAGAGTCGCCCTATCTTGTTCGCGCCCACGCCTTAACGGAGGGGAGCGGAAACGCGCTCTGGAGGAGCACGGGCCAATCAGGAAGCGGCGACGCCTTGCGCCTCGAGCGACACCCGCATCAACGGAGAGCAGATGCACCAACCTACCAGGACGAAATTCGGAATTCACCGTCTCAATTCAAAAACAATCGATAACATACCCTTTCACCAACACTTCATTATACTAATTACCTGGTAAATACATGTTATTTGGTCGTATAAATTCTGCGCCGTGCGTGCAAGAACGGTTCTCAGAGATGTTGTAAGAGCCGACGTAACATTTTACAAGATAAAATAGAGGAACGTCACAAGTCCTGTATGGAAAATAAGAGAAACAGAAAGAGACCTTTATGCTTGCATCACCTTTGAGAAGCAACGGACAACACTGAAAATATTAAATTTCTGTTGATTTACAGTCGAGTTATTCACTAACGTTGAAAGCAATGTTAGTTACTTAGTTCAATAAAACTAAATATAACAACAAACTATTCATTAAAACTAGTCCAAGTTACAATCGCCTTTACGCAAACACCACCATCGCACGTACACGCTACAGCGTGAAAACTTTAATTCTAACAAGGGAAATGTTTGCAAAGACCCAAACCACCACCGTTCCCCTGCCACAAAACCGGCCCCCGCCTTGCAAGGCACTGCGGTCCGCCGCGGAGGCGCGAACGCCGTCGCTCGGCGCGCGAGTAAATAAAACACCGCAGGCGTCGCGACGCCGCCGACGCGGGCGACGGCGGAGACCGTCGACTTGCCGCGATCATGCATATGCAGCGGAGGCGCCCCGCTCCGCGCCAGCGACTCGAGCCCGGGGGAGGGGGGAGGGGTCGCGGAGGAATGTGGGCGTGGTGAGGCGCGAGCGGTGGCACGACGGAGTGGAGCGAGGTAGCGGGAGGCGTGGGAATAGGACGGGAGTATGTGGCTCGAAGGAAGGTGCGTTGAGGCAGATCGGAACGAGTTGGGAGAGCGTCACAAAGCCAAGGGGGCGTGGCGAGATCGGAAGCGAGTAAGGTGCATGAAGAGGCCGTTGACTGCAGCAGATGCACGAGGGCGTGCGGGGGGGGGGGGGTAGCGGAGATGTGGTGTGGGAATGGGTCGGGAATGGAACGGGAGTGGGTCATAAATGGGGGAGGGACGCGCCGGGAGTAGATCGGAAGGGGCCGGAAGAGCATCGCATTCGCGTGGTGCTATCGGGAGCGGCAAAGGGGGTAGCGGGTTGCGGCAGCGCCGGGGGGGTCGCAAAGGACGAGCGCTCAAGGAGGGGGAGGGGAGGCTGTTCAGAGCAACGGCGGAGAAAATCAGGAAGCGCGTGCACGGGAGGCACAAGAAATGGTGACAGGGATAGATAAGGGAAAGAAGATTCAGAAAGCTAATGTGGAAGTAAGGACCCAATGAATAGTAGAAGGCGACAGAACACTACTCTGAGGTAATTAAGGAAAAATGAAGTGTAGCAAAACAACAATGACTTAGTGTAGGATCACAGAATTTTGAAAATGTGCACACAATTCACTTTTCCCCATAGCACGTCATACGCAGTTTTTAACTGTTTTTGACGTAAAATAAATAAATAAATAAATAAACAACATATCATGGGAAAGAGAATAAATCACAAAGGAGAAAACAGTCAAGTTAAGCAACAATAAGATAAATAATGATACATATGAGAAAATAATGTAAATGAAATTGTAGCCTGTCGATGAAAGGAAAAATCTCATTAATACTTTTTATAGCATCTGCATATTTCAGAAGATTGAGATATTTCCTCAGTTTCTGAAGTCTGAAGACATCTGTCTTACTTTTTCCACGTTCTCAATCTTGGCAGCACTTGAAACATTGAATTCTGCACTGAAAGAAATACAAGATTCAATAGGCGCAATACATTCTACTGACTTCTCGAGAGTCTACACACGCAGGCTGTGCACAGCGAATATGCTCCAAGTAGCACCGTACAATGACATGAAAGATGAATAAAACGAATAAAGCAATCACGAAAAAAAGTGAATCTAAAGTGAAACGAAAAAACGTTAAGTGATATAGAGAAGATAGCTCCAAAATGCATACAGAATAACCGAGAGTCATGATATAATAAAAAAGGTAGTAAAAGAGAAATGTTTCATGGACACTTGTATTAAAAATGGAGAAGAATATGAATAAAAGAATAAAGAAAAAGAACTTAATTTTCTCTGGTCCGTAGCTTATAAACTTGCTCTCCCAAGTACTTCGTCGTCGTGCAGCGGGATGTCGTCGCATCGCATCCAGGGGTGTAGTAGAACGCCGAATCGAACTCCGTGACCCAGCGACTCAGAGCGCGAGAGAGCTGGCGGGGACGAGGCAGGGCGGGGCGACGCGGGGCGGGGCTATGCGGGGCGGGGCGATGCGGAGCGATGCGGGGCGGGGCAATGCGGGGCGAGGCGGGAGGATCGGGACGGGGCAGGGCGGGGCGGGGCGGGGCGGGGCGGAACGGGTTGGAGCACGCGAGGCGAATCCCCTCCGACGTGGCTGCGTGATTAGCGGAGAGGCGCCCCGCCGTTAAGCGGCGTCGCAGCCTGCACGCGCCTATGAGCGCGTGATGCGCAGTGCGGCGCGGAGCCATCAGCGCCGCCTCGGGTCGCCCCGCCCCGCCCCTTTTGCGACCCACCGCGCGCGCCCCACACGGCTTCGCGTTACCGTCCTTACACTCACCCCTCGCGCAGCCCTCGTAGCGTGGTCTACCCCACCTCGTCTTACCTCGCTTCGCCCCGAGCGCCGTGCTCTCTACCAAGCTGCGCCTGAACCACCGTCCGCTCTCCCGGGTTCTTCTCAGCTCCGCCTTACCCCGCGCGCTCTGCCCCCGCCCCGCGTTCTACCCTGTTCCCCTCCCTTCACTCTCCGTCCCGCACCGCTCCACTCCGCGTCACCCTGCTCACCTCAGCACCCCGCCTTACCGACCACGCGTCGTGCACTCTATGTTCCGCCAACTCCGTTACCCCGGCCCTCCCGTGCCGAGTCTGCCACGTCTACCTTGCCCGGTTCACATGCTTCGCCCGCTTCCTTGCGCACTTCGCGTGGTACGTTCTACCGTGCTCCCTCCTATCCCGCTACGTCCCAAACCTCTCATGCCGAAGCTGGCACGGTCTCCCTTGCCCGGTTCACATGCTTCGCGCCGCCCGCCATGTTCCCTGCTCCTACCACGCACTCTACCCAACAAAGTCACACCTCGCATCGCCCCATCCCATGCATCGCGTGGCGCTCTACGGTTTCACCTGTCCCGCCCGCTGCGCGGCGAACCCAACATCCTCGGTGCTCGCCGGGAGCGTCGCCCGCCCCGCGATACGTTCGCACTGCACCACACTGCTACCCTCCCTACCTCGTCAGTCTTCAGCGACAAGAAATGTGACAAATGACTTAGGGTTTCACGAACAGAGGGAGTATCCCACTGAACTCTGGACAAGTAACATAGAGCAGATCTACAATTACATTTCTTCCTATTTCTAAGTACTTATTTTTCCTTTCTAATTTTTTCTTTCCGTTTATTCTTCTTTTCTGCCCACAATTTTACCTTCCTGTTGCTTTTCTTAACTCTATATTTTCTTCTTTGATTTATTCTTTGATTGTTGTTCCATCTTCGGATGTGCAACCCTAATTCCTATAGGAGACATGTGCCACCAGCGAATTCCTACGTCTGCCTTTACCCCGTCTTGGGTTGCATAGCTATCTGATCCATGCTACTTTAAATGCTATATTGTTTCATTCATGTTTTTAATTAATTGCTTATTAATTTTTTATCACTTCCTGAAGGCGCTCTTAACACCATAGCTAAAAAGACCATATCGCCTACTTCTGGCCACACTCGTCATCGCACCTGGCGAGGTCAGGACCGGAAAGCATCCTCCCACCTTGGGAGGCAATCACGCCTCAGCTGCGACTTCCCCGCCACTCCCCCTTCCCTGCGTCCGGTTGCAGCGCTCCTCCGCAGTGCTGCCACCTCGCGGTGGAATGGAGCGTGAATCCCCCTCTCGCGCGCCAGTTGCGTCAAACCGTCCGCCGGCGCTCCCACACGGCTTTGCTCCCCACGCGACTTAATCCCGCCCGTCATCGCTCCGGCGAGCAGGGCATCCGCGAGCGCTTTGATTTTCCTGCGCCTGTGGTCCTGGCGGGGCGGTCATCGTCGCGCTTTGGCTTACGCTGCCTAAAAGGGGCAGTACTTCACTAAACTAACTTAACCTATGAAAGAGAAGCCCTGTGCTTTAGCCGGTAACGTAAAGTTGACTTACGTAGGACAATAGTTTTCAGACTTGTTTTGTCCGTAATTCTAAATCTTCCTCCTATTTGTCCCGCGAGAACAGCGGAGCACTTCACCTCTTCAAGCACCGCTGCCCCTTGTCACTCATGCAACGTGTCGCTCTCCCCCACCCGGAACCGCGAGCGTGTCGCGAAGTGCTTTTCTACCACTTGCCGTTAGTCGGCCAAAGGGCTAGAACCTACCCTTAAAGGTTTAAGTGTTACCTGGGTGGTTTGAATACCTACGTCTTTATCCCGTGATAGAAGTTTAACAGATAGAAAAAAGATCTTCGTAATTATCATTTTTTTTAAATTTAAAATACATTTATCATTTATTCAAATAATAATTACGTGGAAAATACAAGTGCTGCAGTTGACGTTTGGTTACCTATGTCACGTAGGAGCTTCTGTCAAGGATAATGCAATTGATTGACAAGATGACAATAAAGAAGAAATATAAGCAGGAGCACTTAGAACCACACCGCGCGGTGTATGGGTTTCTCCACAATTTACTTCATCTACACGCATTACCTGTCAACATATTACGCAACATTTCTAGTCCAACATCACTCTCCTAGCTTCTGCAGGAGCCTCCGACCAACATCCACCGCACAGACACAATTTCCCCTCCCTCCGCATCCCCTCAAATCTCGCTCTCTGCGGCAAAGCCCGTCCCTCAACTATTACGGCGCCGCAGCCACCAGGCGCCTTCCCGCCACGCAACGCACGCACGCAACGCAACGCGCTCCCGCCGGGTCCTGCCGCGGTCCATCTCCCCCGCCCCCCGCGCGCTGGCTCCCCCGCCTGCGCCGCCGCTGACGAGCCGCATTATTCATGAGAGGCGGCGTCTGAAGGATCGAGTCAGGCGCGGGGTGGGGCGCCGGGGGGGCGGGATGTCAAGACACGGGGCGGCGCGGGGCGATGGCAATGAGAGGGGCAACGGGAAGAAATGGGCGGGACGGGGCGGGGTCGCGGACGATGTGGGGCGCAGGGAAGAGGAGGTGAGGGAGGGGTGATAGGAAGAGAAGCAGGGGCGTGGGCGGGGCGTCAAGACGCGCGAGCGGGAGGAGAAGGGGGGGGGGCGAGACGGTGAGAGGCGAAGGCAAGAGAGATTTTGGGCAAGGCGACAGGAAGAGATATGCGGGGAAATGGCGGGGACGCGGGGGGGGAAGGGATGGGGGGCGGGAGCGGGCGGGGCAAAGGTATGGGGCGACGGAAGAGATGCGAGGGGGCGCGGGGGGCCGCGTCAAGCCGCAGCCGCCGCAGCGCTGCACCGTGCCCATCCGAGCCCCGCGCATCAGCGGAGAGGGGAAATTACACCCCGGGCGCCGCATCCTCATAGCGCGGGCCCCCGCGCGTCAGCTCCGTCGCCGCCGCTGGGGCTGAGGCCGCGTTAAGTCACGTATCCGCGCGCGCGGAGAAGAATTCCCGACACGCCGCTGGCCCAGTTGCAGCCCCGCCGCCGCCGCTCTCGCGGGAGCGGACAGGTCATTACGGGTGATGCAGGGCTAAGAGAGTCTGACAAGTTCAAGGCAACGAAAAAGTAATAGGAAAGCATATTATATGTAGAGTGTAGAAATCATTTTTTTAAATGTCAGTAATATTCTTCATTATTTATTATGGAAGGGGTTTAAGGGCCGTATTTATAAACCTCTGCCAGGGGCCTGCCAGACCTAGCAGGCTGCCAGTGTTCGATTTTGCGATTTATTAACGGCCCCCAGCCAATTACAGACGCCCCTTGAGCTCCTAGCAAGCCCCCAGATGGCAGGCCCCTAAGAGCGCTGCTGGCAGTGCTTCATAAATACGACCCAAAGTTTTCAATACCTCAAGTACTATTTCCTCTGCATTCCCTTCTTTATTAATATTGTTCTTAATTAACAAATTACCTATTTATATATACAGGTTAAATAACTAATTTGTATACTGTTTTAATAATATCAATGGAGAAATTTTTTCAATTTTTAATTAATGTGAAAATTATGAAACCAGAAAATTCATATTTGTGAAACCAGTAAAAATCAACCACAAATAGCATTGACGAACAATGTTCGGCATCATTTCATTGAATTACATATTTTTGTTGTGAAATTTCACATTGTGTCTTCATTGTCAGGAATAACCAGTGAATTGATAATAACAAATAAGAACAGTACTCGACTAAGAAGCAGCAAATGGAGCCATTGAAAGTCTGCGATATAAGTAAGATTTGCAGGATTCAAAGTAATGCGAAATACTACATACGAACACTTTCAGACAAATGAGCTGTTCGAAGTGAAAGATCACGCAAACACATGTTAATCGTGCAAATAAGCCCTGGTCCCTTTCAGAAAATACGAATTCAAAGTTACATTCAAAGCTTATATTCGACTCCACACCACACTTCCCGCGTACGTAATCCACCTTCCACCATTACAACCACCACCTCCATCCAACAGGTCTAGAAGAATACTACTCCCCAGACACACAACATCGCGTCTCCTTCTCCGCCCTCCATCACTATGCAGACGCCGCCGCCGCCCCATCACTCCCGCGCCTCGCAAGTAATATCTCGCGCCCCGGGAAATTGCGTAACGGGAAGACAAAAAACTGCGGCGACACGCCTCGCAAAACCATCGTCTCCGCCAGCCCCGCCCCCCGACACCCCCGCGTTGCAACGCACCGCTTCTCCGCGAGCTGCGCAGAAAATACTCGAGACGCGAAGCGGAGTCGTTATACGTTCATGAAATTCTGATTAGAACCTACCCCTACATTAATCAGGTTCCCAACGTTTGAAAGTGATACCCTTTATAAAATAACAAACACGATTACTGAATGCATTAGAGAGCTGCGGGACAGCGAGCGAGAGAGCGGCGGGCTGCACTCGAGAGGAATAGAGAACGAAGCGGAAGGCAGCGTTTGGCCCGTACACGCCCGGAGTGTCGGAGTGTGGGGATGGAGGCGGCAAGGAAGGCGTGAGGAGATTGGGAGAGAGCGGTGCAGAGTAAAAGAGTGAGAGGTCGTGACGGGTTGAAGCGGGGAAGGGCTGGAGGGAGCGTAGCAGGCGAGGGGTGGCGGGGACCAGAGCGGAGGGTGCCAGCTGTTGCGGGGAGGGGGGGAGGTGGGGAACAGGGAAAAGGGAAAGCGCGAGCCGGTGCGATGTGGCGGTGAGAGGGGCGTGGCCGCGACGGTCAGAGGTTGATTGATTGATTGATTTTTCGTGTTTCCGTGCGCGTAAACTGCTTTGGTCATTAGTCCCGTTAGTGTAGTGCATGTTTTTTCTCGGGAGATCTTCCCCTGCTGGATGGCGAGATCCGGCGCCGACCTACCGTCGGCTAGTGGGGTTTCCCCCTAACCAGGACTCTCCCACCAGCGGGGCACCGCCCCAGCCGGGACAAGCTTTAAGCTCCCGTCGGTCTCCCGGAATATGTTTGTGTAGTGTATGTTAGTATAAGTGTGTGTAAGGGGAGAGGATAGGACAAGGAAGAGGAAGGACAGATCGCGCGCGGTCCGTGGCCCGTTTGGTAGGGTACTGCTCGGTATTCGCCTGGTGTTGATCGGAGAAACCACGGAAAACTACCGATCAGAGCAGCCGGCCGCTAGAATTCTCATCCAGACAGTGACTGAATTCGACCTAGCTTAAAAGCTAGTGTTGAAAATCCTGTTGCCGTGGAGAGTGGCAACCTAGGACCTCCGGTTAGAGGCGCTGCAGTGACATCAGTTGATGCACTGAGCTACCGCTCCCGGACGCTCGGAGGTGGACGAAACGAGTCCAGAGCAGCGCGCGGCGGTGCGATGGCGGTGACCTCCCACAGTCGCGCGCGTAACACAAACGGAGCCGAGCCCAGCCGCGCGCACTCGGCGCTGGGAGCAATAACCGAACTTAAGGGCTTACGCGGATTATGTAAAACAATACGGCGCGCGCATAGCAGCGCTACCCCCGGCCAGCGCCGTAATTAACTCGCGACGCGGAACGCGGTCGGCTCGCGCGGCGGAGATGGCACAGCGGACGAAGGTCGCGCCAGGGGGTGGCGCAGGGGGGACACCTCCTATGGAAGCGGGCGCCGGAGCCAGAGGGAATAATGTCGCGGGAAATGTGGGAGCTGACGGGGCGTTAGTCAAAATATGGAATACCAATGAGAATCATATTAAAGAAGAGGGTAGTCGAAGTAGAGAAGTCAGAGGGAGATGATTTTGAGGATAGCACAGAACAATTCTTCGAGAATCGCTGATGACGGTAAACCAACTGCGATATCTTTAATATAGGGGAACCCAAACAATAGACAAAGAATGAGCAACATTGTTGATAGAAGCAGCCGCGCAGAGATAACGACCAAAGTGGATCAATAGTTTGTAATGACAATTGATATTCAAAACATCGATTCGACGAAGTAAAATAACACCGTTGTGAATCATATAGTAGACTGGATGAGTGATGCCAAGTCAAAAGATGGACGATTCCTAATGGCGAGGGAAACATTGAGTGAGTCGATCCAAGCATAAAATACTCGAGAAGTGGGCGTCGGGGAAAGCTACAAACGCAACGGACATCAACGAAGGCGAATACGACAAACCGCAGAGTCGGAACTCCTAGGCATGTAATTAGCGAAGTCAACGACGCGGAAGCGGCGGGAACGAACGGGCCGGCGACATCGCTACAAAGTTTCCGGCGGCGGCGGCGCCGCGAAACCTCTCTAGGGCGGAGGCGAGGCAGCGACGGGGGCGCTCTCGCCCGCAGCGGCGAAGGGGCGACACTGCCCGCCCCGGGGGCGTCCGCCCAGAGGCGTGTGCGCTTCGGACCACTGCAGATGGAACGCAAATGTTTAGACAAGGCGCCAGGAGGAGTACAGTGCACGAGATGCTATCTCACCCACACCGGCTTGACCGCACCGCTCCGCGCCAGAGGATCAGACGGACCGGCACGCGGCGCGATAGAAAATGTGCATAATTCTCCCGCGGGGTGGGAGAGCGGAGTGGGCTTGCGGGAGGTAGAGGACGGGCAAGGCGGCGCGAGACTGGACGGGGCGAGGCGAAGGCGCCACGGGAGAGGGAAGGGACGAGGGAAGCAGGCCGGGCGTGCAAACTAGGTAAACGAAGGTAACCTGGGCACGGCGGAAAAGGGAAGGTAAGGCGAAACGGAGTGAAGCGGAGCAGGATCGGACGATTGGGGAGATTGACTGATTGATTTTTCGTGTTTCCGGGCGCGTCAACTTCTTTGATCATCAGTCCCGATAGTGTAGGGCATGTTTTTTTCTCGGGAGATGGCGGTGATCTTCCCCCGCTGGATGGCGAGATCCGGCGCCGACCTACCGTCGGCTAGTGGGATTTCCCCCAAACCAGGACTCTCCCACCAGCGGGGCACCGCCCCAGCCGGGACAGGCTCTAAGCTTCCGACCGGTCTCTCGGAATATGTGATTGTGTAGTGCATGTTAGTATCAGTGTGTGTGTGTGTGTCCTGCCGCCGTCAGGACTCAAACCCAGAACCTCCCGGTCAGAGGCGCTGCAGTGACATCAGTTGATGTACTGAGCTACCGATGGCGGTACAATGGGGAGAAAAATGTGTGAGGCAACGAAGAAGATATAAAAAGCACGTTGAAGCGAGGAAAGAGGGGTGCGGTAGAAGGATGGAGCGGAACGAGGATAGTGGAAGGGCAGGCTGACAGAGCGAGGAGGAATGTTTGAGAGGGATAAACCGAGGAAGGGAATCGAATAAAGGCGAGACGTGGCGCAAGAATTAGGGAGAGGAACCAGCCAGGTGCGCAGGAAGAGCCGGGAACGAGGCGCGCGGTCAGAGAGTTCCGTGCGGGCCGTGCGAAATCCCGGGAAGCGGCTGCGGCGAAAGCAGCGCTTAGCATCGCGTTCCCGTGGGCGATAGCGCCGCTGAGAAATGGAAGGTAAACGTTGAAGCACCCGCGCGGTCGCTCTAATGGAGAACAATACGAACTGTGCTTTTTAGCCGGCGCGCGCGGGGCGACGCGACACGGGGAGTGGATTAAGCGACGGAGAGGATCACTCGGAGCGAGGCGCGGCAAGGTGCCTCTCTGCCGCTCCCACTAAAATCAAAATCAAGGACTTTAACTCGCGGCATTAACCACACCTCCTCCATCTTAGAGCTTCCCTGCTGACTTTGTCGTATCCTAAAGACAGCTCTAACTAACTTTGCGCAATACGCTATTTCCACTCCCGTATACTCGTAAATGGCATACACCTTTCAGAAGGCACGCCACTAATATTATTCTTACTCCCTTCGTCCTGAAATGAAAAAAGGGCGAAAGTCAACTCTAGTTTCAACCTGAAACCATCACTGCCCTTCCTTCCTCCCCCGCCGCCCGCCGTGACCACTGCTCGCCGCCCATGCGCCGGTGGCTCTGTAACGAGACGCCGCCGCCCCGCGCTGTCTCAGCCCGGACTTTCCTCGCAGCTTCCCGACTCCGCCGCCAGGGCCTGCGCTTCTCTGCCCGCCCCGGGCCGAGAGATGTTCGCGCCGCCCCCGGCCGTATATTCGGCGCAACGACGCCCGCGCGCTGCTTCATTTGCATGAGAGCCCGGCGGCGGCGGCGGCCGCGCAGGGGGGCGGGCACGGAGGCGGGGCACGGCGATGGGGACGGGGCGGGGGAGGAGGGGAGGGGGGGGGGAGGGAGGGGGGGGGGGGGGGGGGGAGGGAGGGTTAGCGCGGTGAGAGTCCGGCTATGATCGCAAGTGGGGGACAGGAAAAAGGATGGGGGCGTGGCAGGGTAGGGAGAGCGAGGCAGAGCGCTGCTACGAGGCTTCAGTCGGTTGTTGTGAAGGGACACGGAAGGGCGACCATAGGCCGCGGTTGAGTCGGAGGCCAAAGTGGAGGGCACAGAAGGGAAATGGACTGAGAAGTGAAGGAAATGGAAGTTATAACATTTCTCTGTATACTAATGGGTCTCAAACCTTCTCATTTGGTGATACGTTTTATAGAATATTACCAGAATTTCAGCAAATATTGTACAATAAAATTCATTGAATTAAAAAATTAGACAAGACAATTCATCTTGGTAGACATCTGCAAATTCGCAGAGGTTGATCATATTGAAGTCATAATTATCACTTGTATTCAGAATTTTTCCTTTTGGAAAAAGTCAAGTAGAAGGACCAGAGAAGAGATGGTCTTCTCTAGACAACTTTGCCGGAACTGGCTAGATCAGCCTAATCCAAACTGCTGCTGCTGTTGATGGTATTCAGAATGTTCGAACTGAAAATGATCTCACGTGTGGATACCTTTCGATTAAAACGTTTAAGAAATTATTTTACGAAATTGTGCCATATTTTTCTTGTTAGAGAACCTAAAAGAACAGTTTACGTTAAGTAATGACAACTAAATGTAAAATTTGTTAATTTATTACTCGCAACATTCAAATAAAATAATGCTAATAAGTATGGTTAGACGGAAGTGAATTATAATAGCCTTGTTTATTTTTACAGGTATCACAATAATTCAATAGGCTTATTTAAGCCTTTGGCAGGAGCTTTATCTTTCCAAAATCTCGCCTGGTTACGAAGCTATTTAGAATGTTCTATCAGTGTTCGAAATTCTTTCACCCAATTAGCATTAGTCTGAAAATACCTGAAATGCCGGGTCCTGCGAATTGAACTGTTCGCCCGCACAGCTGAGGCACGGGTCGAGCCCACGTGCGTGTGCCCGCCCTGTCCAAAGTGCTTGGCAAATGTCACTCGCCAGATCGACGCGAGAGGCAACATTTACTCTGCGGAGAGCTATCGAATTGCCCTTATCGTTTTCTGCACTCCAAATGGGAAGGCAAGATTCTATTTGTAGGAGAAATGCATCGCAATCAAGACTATTTTCGCATTTAAAACTGGTCATTAATGTCTCCACACAAAATATTCAATAACTAGTACTTAATAGGCGCAGAACTTTTAAGTTAAAACATTTTACAACACATTTAAAATGAATTAAAGAGCTTGGAAAACATTGGTTCTCTTCTACATCTTCTACACAGACCAATACAAATATCGTGCAAGTTTTTTCTCTGTCAATTGCACCCTAATGCGCTGTAATATCTTACGAGGAACACTACGTATTTCGGCATCCCGAATTCAAGGATAGGCTGTGCCTGTTTTGAGGATTTTTTTACTCTTTTACTAACTTGAATTTACAAATCCGTGAAAAAAGTAACAAGCCAAACTAAAAGTTGAACACTTATATTATGTACTACACTGTGAGCACAAGTAAATTAAGTATATTTGAGAAAAACAAGGTAAAAATGCAAGGCTATCATCAATTGTGTTCCCTGATTTCAGAATTCTATACTGCGCTTACAACGAGAAGTCTTACGTTCTTCGCAACTACGCAGTTCAATATAAAAGCGCCAAAGAGAACAAGTGTGCAGCAGGAAGAGATATATCACCCCCTATAACCGTACCACTCCGCTGGAAGCCGATATCCTCTTAAAACAATAAAACGCGGGCGCATGCGTGCGACGGCCTCTCGACGCCTCCACTCCGCCACGCCCCCTCCCGCGGCCCGTCAGCGCCACCCTGCATCACCTCGGGGCGGAAACGCACCGAGCAGAACTTGGCCCTCCCCCAACTATTGCTCTATATTAGTGCCACCACTGCTAAGTCCCTGGGAGCACGATATAATGCTATTCATGTTTGCAAATAGCATTCAAGACATAAACGACCCAGCGTCGGACAAGTTCTCGCACGCGGAACTTGGCAGTGCCTGCGCGAGGCGGCGCTGGGGGTAGCGCCAGCCGTGGGGCAGGCGCGGGCGGGGAACGCGGGGGCGGGGGCGGGGCGGAGATAGCGCACCACCGAGAGGTCTCGCCCTCGCCGCCTCCGTTCCGCCTGATAACGCGCAAGACGCTGCTCTGTTGCTCGGGAACGCCGCAGCCGCCGCCCGCGGCGACGCCTCGCGGCAAGCAAGAGTGCGGCAGCGAGCCGTCGCTTAGTCAGCATCTCTGCTTCAACTCCCCCACCTCCTGCTCTTTCTACCTTATATTACGATCATGAAGCGCATCTCCTAACCAATTATTGGCGACTTAAAATAGGAATATATAAGATACACCTCTTGAATTCGAAAATACACGATACTTCTTGTCATCAATTTATTCTCCCCAAATTGTTTAAGCTCCCTCTTTCGCATGTATACAATTTTTTTTGCCTTTCCGCCTCCTTTCTTCTTCTAATCTGTTGTCTGTTTTCCCCGCCCATTTCTTGTTTTTTTTTTTTTCTCTTATCACAGTTTTTTCCTTTTTTTTTTCAATTAGGAAATTCTTAATCAGATTCATGCAATTTGCGAGACTCTGTAAAAAATAATATCACGCTGAGGAGAATAGATTTCATAGATTTCCTGCATTGTAAGTAAACCAACACAGTTTATTCCACACACGAGAGAAAATGATGAGGCAATAACGAAAAATATATAAGTAATATAAACAGACACATTACAAAACTTAAACTTTTTATTTTCTATTAATTTTACTTAAAAATAATAAAGTCTCTAATTTCAACACTTCTGTATTTGAAACAACTTAACTGTTTAAGAGAGGTATTTCACGAGTCATCCATAATGGCATTCCAAGGAATGTTTGTTCTATCGCTAATAGACCAAACGAACGGACCAAGTATGGCGGCTTAGTGCCCTTTTATCCATTGGCATCCATTCACCTCTCGTCAAAGGGCTTCCGAGGAAATATATCTCTTAAATGCAATGTTCTGCCGACGAAGTGAGCGAAAAGCAGACCTTGCGCTGATTTGCATTGAGGCAGCTGCTAGTGGACTTGGAAACTTGCTCACGTGCCTAAACAAAGGGCCAAAACGAATCGCCCTCTTATCTCCATCTCTAGCCAGTTGTGCTAAGCTTTGTATCGTCAGAGTTAATGAAAGAAGACAAGTTGACTTTGCACCTTGCAATGAATTCATCACACTCGAGAGATTTCTTCGCTCGAGATCATGGGAAGGTCGACTGATTAACACAATTAATTAAAATCGATTCGTTATTCGCCTCAATGCACGCTGAAAACAAAGTCCTTTCGAACCCTATTTCTCCATTCTCAACGGTGACCTTAATTTTCTCCACTTTAAGTAATCATTGAATTTATCGTCACTTCTATTGTACAAACTGCATTGTCTAACTTAAGTCTTCTTGCCGAAATATCTCTGCCTCACATCGATCGCACCGTGACGAATAATTCGTCCTTGTCCTAGTTCATACCACTTCCATCCCAAGTCATCACACCCGTTTCATTTGGGCCATTTCCATCGTCTAGCACACACGTATAATTTTCTTCACTCCATCCTTTCAACGCAATATTTCTAGAGAACCATTCCTAGTACGTAACCCCCGTTCACTTCACCGCCTCATCGCACCTGACCTCATTCTCCCCCTGGCTCACATTTCCATCACACGTTATCACACGACTTAATGTCCACTCCGCCACCTGGACAGTCTAGTAACTCAAACCGCATTTTCTGCCAATGTCCCATCATCTTCTTCGTTCCATACTTTCTCCTCCCGTCTTCCAAGTAAACCGATTGTGGAACACATTCCCTGGACGACTTCGCCGCCACGCTTCACCTGAGCGGTCCTCGTCTCCGCCTACACTTCCGGTGGCACGGCGCCATCCTCCCGGCGCCCCCACTCCCACCCCGCGGGAGCAGTCGCCGCGGTCGCGGCCACCCTTACGCGGCGAATTTTAACGGGCGAGGTCCGTGAAATATGCGCGCGCGCTTGAAGAAGTGCGGAGGTAACGTGCCAACTGGCGCCCGCCCGCGCGTTTATCTGCCCCCGCGCCGCGCGCGCCCGCCCGCTTGCCCAAAATTATTGGGCGGCGCCCGCGGTGCACCGCCGCCTCACGCGCGCGGTACGAGGCCTCTCGCCGCCCGCGCGCACTGGGACCGCGCTCCGGAGCAATGGACCAAACGAAACGCTCAGAACGAGAGAAATACAGGAACGGTCTAAGGATTCTGTTTCTATCCTTCGATTGTGTTTTTATTTCTTTTGCTTACTACTTATTAATTTTTTATATTATTATTATTATTATTATTATTATTATTATTATTATTGACGTGGTATTATGTAATTCTGTCACTAGTTTTTGAAACTATCTGCAGAATAATTCTTACTTCTCTCTATCTCTAAGACAGCTCGAAGTTGGAGATGGCGGAGTGGCATCGCTGTCAATGTCCAATGTGAACATTGAAGATAATGGGGAAATTCAATTATCACTGAATATATCGCCCTTTTGTCTCCGACAAATGGAACAACTTTATGAAACATTGAACCAAACGAAACGCTCAGAACGAGAGAAATATATATTATTTCCAAAATTACAAAACAAGAACTTACTCTTACATTGCTAAAACTATGACCACTGTGAACAATGAAGCAAACAGCGAAATCCAATTTTCTGTACACTGTATATATCGTCCCTCCACCTTCGATGAATGGAATGACTTTATAAAGTAATAAGCCAAACGAAACGCCCGGAACGAGATACAAATAGAAACTTCCAAGTAACTACAAGAATTTACCTTTAAATCGCTGACACTATAACCAATGTGAACAATGAAGCAAACGGCGAATTTTAATTTTCTCTACGCCCTTACGCCTCCGACGATTGCAACGACTTTACGAAACAACGAACGAAACAAAACTTTCACAATAAGAGAAATATAGGACTCTTAAAATAAAAAAGAATATACGATTAAATCGCGGACACTATTATTAATACTGCGCGAATGAACTAGCGAATTCCATATATGTGGGACTGTATATATCCCTCTCGATGCCTCCGCCCACTGGGCACAATCGACATACAATGGACCACACAAAAAGTTCAGAATGAGATAGTCACAGGGATATACATTTAAATCGCTAAAACTATATTTAATGTTTACTGAACTAAAAAAACACTGGAGCATGTAGGGCGGAGCGCTCCGCTGCACGTTGAATCGTAATTACGAAACAATGGACTAGACTGACGGTGAAATAAAGCAAAACTTAAAACCCTAGCTTTTAAGCTCTAAACTATCATTAAAAATTGACAAGTACAGTTACACCGTTTTATGACGCCTAGATATTGCTATGAAAATGAGAGATATTCTTTATGAGATCTTTCACGATAACATACACTTACAGAAAAACAAAATTTAACCCATTAGAAACACTCCTCCAAATCGGAGAAAATATACTTTAGTCGTATTTCGTAGAATGGCATACTAGTGTTGATCTAATGATACATTATCCGTGCTTTTTTAAAAAAAAATTTCCATCGTGCTTTTTAGGTAAGAACGGAGTCTTATACGTTCCTAATGGAAATAAAACATTCTCTACTTTGATGTTTCTCTCATCCCATACGAGGTGCATGTCAATTAGAAAAGAAGAATATTTTTTTCTTATTCAATTATTTATTTATCAGTCGATAAGATGGCGTACCTGCTTAGAGATATAAGTATTTATTGTCTACACTTTCAAACAACCGGAGTGCAGGCTGAGCGGCAACTAGGCAGACCGTTGAGAAAATTCCCGATACCCGACATGTACTTTGACGCCCGATCCAGCGGGAGAAGAACACCTCCAGCTCCCATGATAAAACCATGCAGTACACTTACGGGACTATGGCCATAGTAGTTGACGCGCCCGGAAACCTCAATCAAACAATCGATTGCTGGGCTCTCGCCCCTGTTGCCAGGTCGCTTAACAGACGCACGCTTTCAGAAATTCTCCCAATTTCACAAGGAATATCTGCTTGTTGGTCAGAGCAAATCGTTTGGGCCCACTGGGCGCCGCGGCCGCCCTAGCGAGGGATGATGGACGCGTCCGCGCCGCTAGCGCCACCGTCTGCTGCGGGGCGCGCGAAATCATGGAGTCGCAGTGGGGGCATTTGAAGAGCAGTTGGGGAATGGCGGAGTTGCAGGCAAACAGCCAGAGCGGCGGTGTGCGAGTTGAAGCGTTGCGAAATGTTGCGCCGCAGTAGAGGATTCAAAGAAGCGTTAAATGAAAGCGTATGTGTGCGGCTTCTGAGGCAAGAAATTGGGAAAGGAGAGGTCAGTGAAAGAGGTATAAATATATTACAAAAAATTAACAGGTTGTTAATTTGGAACGTAAAACGTCAGTTGAAATTAGTATACAATTTTAAACTGAATGAATGTCTCATTTGAACCTCTCATAGGTCCGATATAATTTGACCATGTAATTAGATGTTTAGATGACGATTTTTTTTATAATTGAAGTCACAACAAATAGTAAAGCTCCGCCGTGAAAAATGCAGAATTGCTTCAATCTATATATCTCATTATTACGTTTTATCGCCAATACTTGCTGAAAAATCTGATACCGTACCCCCAAAATTCCTTTGTGCAGAACAGTAGGTACACACCAGCGCACAGCAATCATACTATGCATTAGCTTGTTACGAAGACAACATCTCGTGCTTTACGGCTCTGAAAATAAAAGGAATCCACACTTCAAACATTTTACAGGACCCTGAAGCGTAGAAAAAAGGAGTGAAAAGTAGCATTATCTCTTTTATGTGCTCTTTTATTGAAGAATAAAAAATCTCGCCGGGCTTATGTAAAAAAATTCTTTCTTCTCTGTTCTAGAGAATAATTTATTCTGACATAATTCACACTTACGTAAGCTGAACTCATTCATAGCACTGGTTACTGAGAAAATATTGGCTTCGCTTCAATTCTCTATTGTATAAAAGAGAATAAAACAAGCGTTTATCGTCCCAGTGAATCAAAAATGCATCTACAGTAATATATTTATCTTCGGAGTTTCCTTCCCATTAATACGGTGCACACGCGGGAAAAAAATACAATGGATCCTCAACAGGCTACTTTTCACAGAGGACAGGAAGGAAGCCATATACTGCACTATACATCACTGCAGGCAAAAACTAGTAGAAAATAAGCAGCTCTAGGAACTAAACGACACATTAATATGCATGTGTAATTTAAAATCCCTAGCAACGAGTTGTTGAATACTAAGATACTTCGTATATAAACCTAGAATATACTACGTAATGATGGTAGGAAGTAAATATAATTATCCCCATATTTACTCACAATCTGCGTCGGAAACGGAAGTTTTAAAAATGCCATTCTTGTTTATTAGCAAAGTAGACTGACTGCAAAAATCAACGAAATTTATGAATTCTGAATGGAAAAATAATAACTCAGAAAAAATCGAACTTACGACGAAGAACGCAATACAAAAATATTATTATTCAATTATTGTGTAGAACTTTATAATTGCAGTACATACTTGCCATTATAATGACACAAGAACAAAATTAGCGCAAGGAAACAAATGGGGTATTCAGAAAAGAAAAAAAAAACACGAAATGCGCGCATTCAAAATACGCACACGTCCAGGTCTACACGATCAATCATAACACGCGCGCTAAAACAATGTCTAGCGCAGGGCAAGCGAAAGACGAATGGACGCAAAACCGGCTGCGCAGTCCGTCAAAAAGCGACAGCGCGGAAATCGATAATCGCCAGCGGACCTTTCAACGCGGCCCCTAATAGCGGCCAACGCAAGACATAATCCGGCGTATTCTTCGCCAGATCACGCGCTCTAAACGCACTCTGGCGGATTTCCCGCGCACAAAGGCGAGCGCGTCCTCTTCGCTCCTTACGACCGGCGCTTTCCGGAGGAGGCGCGTCCTCGAGAGGACGGCGACGCGTGAGGCATTGAGGACAGAGGGAGGGGAAGAGAGGGGGAGAGGCGCGTTTGCCGCCAACACAGACATAATATCCCGGCGGGCTGTTGACCGTGCCGTAAGCTCCAAAAGGGGACGACTTCAGACCATCGGAACGCCCGGATCGCGGGTCTATGGGGCTGAGTGTTGGACGGAGGGAAGGAAGACGGTGGGAAAAGGACGAAATAATGGACCCTGGAGAAGATGGAGGGTACGCTCAGAGTAGTGCTTTACTTATGCCGGTGATGGAGGAACTCGTGAAAGTAATAGAAAGCTCGAATCAGAAGAATGACTCTTTGCGGTAATGGCAGTAACTAATAACCGTAAAACGAAAAAAAAGTGAATGCAAATCCTGCAGTGAGCGAAAAGACGAGTTTTATAGCAATGGATGGATTTAAAAGGTAGGTCAGTAATTTATATATTTACCGAAACATATCAGCACAACTAGCTGCATGAAGAAGGGAATATGCACGAGCTGCTGGGCAACGAAATAAGAAAATGAACTCGAGAGGAACATTGGGTAATCGAGAAAGAAAAACAAAATCAATGGAGATGACGGCGGAAAGGGAAAGTAAACGAAGGAGTACGTGACCGAGATGTTTCAAAGAAGAGAAAAGAAGGAGTAGAAACGCGGGGAGTATCTAGGAAAAAGTCATTGCACGACGGACGATAACAACAGGGCAAGCGAAGTGCAGTCAAGTGCGGGCGGCGGCCGGCAATCGATAGCGTTGGTCTTCGGGCGGCGACTGGGACGAGACGGCAGCAAAAACAGCTATGAAGTTAGCAAAGGGCGAGTCTCCCGGGAGATAGGAAGAGCGGGCCGGTGGGTGGTACGTAGCGGGGGACGGGCAGAGGAGAGCCAGCAGGGGACCGCGCCACCAACAACGGAGGAGCTGGGTTGTGAATACCTTTGCGGAGCGGCAGAGAGGTGCGGACGGAGGTGGGGAAGAGTCGGCGTGGGTATCGCCATAGACTAAAGAGGTAATACTTCTTTACTCTATAGAGGAACGATGGGGATGCCGGAGGTAGTGGTGAGGCAAGCGAGGAGGAAGAAAGGGGGGGGGAATACGCCAGGACGACGGGCTGGGGCAGTGCGAGGTAAATGCGTTGACGGCGAGGTGAAAAGCGGCAGGAGGCTGTGGCGGCGTTTAGGGCACGGGGGGAGCAATACGGCCAGCCTAAGGCGTCGGGAGCACAGAGGGAGTGGGGCAACGCGGCAACAGCAGCGCGGCCAGGCGGCCGCAGCCATCGCCCCGGGCGCAGGCGGCGGCTGACGGCGGCTCAACCTCACACAGGAAGACGCGCGCACAAGGGCCGCGCAGATAAAGGGCATAATGGGCGGTGCAGCGGTGCACTCGGCGGCCGCCCGCCCAGCGCCTTGCGGCCGACGCCTCGGGCGCCTCTCGCCACCCGCACGCCGCTTCAAAGCCTTGACGCCCAGCCGCTCGCAGCGCCACACGCGCCGCTATCACAATTACATTTCAAATACACGCTCTACACCAGCGGAAAACCGGCTGGTCAAATCTCTCCAACTGAAAATAATTTTGCAAACTCGATTAAATTTCGCCTCCCAGGAAAAGACTATATTAAAGTAATTAAAAACTTACGATATTATTATTATTATTATCATCGTCATGAATACCAGTGAAAACCCTTTATTCGGCTCTACACATATGTCAGTCTGATATTATTTGAATGAAAATTCCCAACTAATTTTATAAAAAGGAACTACAGATCAAACACGTTACTTAAATAAAGAATTTGTAAGACAATGAAATATCAGATTTTATAAAACCGAGATCATTAGCAAAACACAAACCAACCAAAGCGAAAAAGTTTTGTAACGAGAGTACAATATTCCACGAACATATTCTAACGTATCGAGACCAAACACCATCCTCCTCCTAGGGCGATCCCTCGCTCGGACTTTATTTTAAAAAACACCACTCCCCCTCCTCTCCGCGCGCACAGTGTTTGCAAAAAACCGCGCCCGACAGTATCGGCTAAAGTCGGAATTAAAAGCCCGCGGGCTCGAGATGTTTTAAACATGTGCACGCGCTCCGGCGCGAGAAGCGGCCGGACGGCCTTCCTCGTCCGCCGTCCTCACCCGTCCTCGCCCCAGCGGCTGCAAGCGCGCCGCGCCAAAGCCGCGCTAATTTGTTTGCCGCGCCCGCCCGCAGGCGCATGTATCCAAGATGGAGGGGGCGGGGCGGAAAAGGCGCTGGAGGGCGCAGCCTGGGAAGTCGCGAAGAGGAAAAACAGCGGATTGTGTGTTCTTGCGTTGCGGATGCCAAACCCGCCGTGGAGGCGGTGGCGGATGGCCGCGCTGCGAAGTGCGAAACCCCGAGGATACACAACGTGGAAAGCGCTGGAGTCAGAGCGACCGCCGCAAAACAGGGGTAGTCGAGTGAAAGTGAAAGGAAGAAAATTGAATCACAAAAGGAAAGAACGAATGTAGTAAGTAAAAAAAAAAAAGAAGTTGAATGCGACGACACATGAAAGGAGAATGCACTGCTTTACATACTAATAAGTTTGAAGTATTATTAAACAGTACGAACAACGTACATTTAAAGGAGTGTAAGTTGTTACGTCGCAAACAAAATAAAAGAGAATTAGAAAACCTGAAACAATGCAAGCCGATTAGACACAGTGCGATCACGAGGCAAAAAACATGATTCAAAATCTTAAAATATAAAATAGGATTTGGTGATGTCCCAAATAAAATGAAAATCAGCAAACTGCTCCCCAAAGAATGGCGGATATAAAATGAGCGCTACATGTCGTACAAATACAATGGTGTATGCGAATGTAACAATTTCGTGCATGTGACAATCACACGATAACGGACCAAAAGATGGAACTAACCTTAAATGCAACAATGCAAAACGAAACCTCATACCGAAAGAAAGGTCACGCAAAGATTCAAAAAACTTATAACAAGAGTAAGCAAGATAGAATTAAAATGAACACTTTGAGATAATAGTAAAAAGAGGTTTAGTGTTCTTCAAAATTTAAATATAAGTACTCAATTGATGGTTGGTTTATGATTCCGGGCGCGTCAACAGCTTAGAATAGTCCCGTTACTGCAGTACATGTTTTTTCCTCGGGAGATGGCGGTGATCTTTCTCCGTTGGATGGCAAGATCCGGCGCCGACCTACCGTCGGCTAAAGGGGTTTCCCCCTAACCAGGACTTTCCCACCAGCGGGGCACCGCCCCAGCCGGGACAAGCTCTAAGCTCCCGACCGGTCTCCTGGAATATGTGATAGTGCGGTGCATGTTAGTGTAAGTGTGTGTGTAAGAGGAGAGGATACGACAAGGAAGAGGAAGGACAGATCGCGCGCGGTCCGTGGCCCGTTTGTTAGGGTACTACTCCGGCATTCGCCTGGTGTTGATCGGAGGAACCACGGAAAACTACCGATCAGAGCAGCCGGCCGCTAGAATTCTCCAGACAGCGACTGAACTCGATCTCGCTGAAAAGGTAGTAACGAAAATCCAGCAGCCGCCAGGACTCGAACCTAGGACCTCCCTGTCAGAGGCGCTGCAGTGACATCAGTTGATGCACTGAGCTACCGCTCCCATGAATACTTAAGCGCACGGCGAAATAATCCAATGTGTTGGTAATTCTTCGCGAGTCGCAAAGGAACGAAAGAAACCCGAACGAGCGACTCACCACCCAGAGCGGAGCGCGACGCAAAAAAGGGCGAAAGGGAGCGACGCACAGACGCACCGCGAAAGCCCCTCTGCAAGCACCAAGCCGCTCTACAGGGCGCGGAGCATAAACACTGTGCGACACGCCCGGCGGTCGCAATAGAATTTGGGCGCTGCGAATGCGCTTTCAGTACCACCCCCTCTCCCACCCTCCCCGCGCCGCTAAAGGCGTTGCACGCCTTCCAGAAATAATTCGCATTAGAGCAAATCAAGAGCGCGTGATTCGGTCTCCTCATGTCTGCGGAGGTGATTCTATTAACTCAAAACTAAGGCGCTCTGAGAAGAAAGCGGGGAAGGGAAAAAACACATCTGCGTCACGTCACAGAGAACCTCTCTCTTTACCACACGTTTTCCTTATTACCGTTTTAACACGACGAAAACTTTTTTTGAGAAAAAAAGTCATGTGGCTGATGTTAAGAATGAAATTCTTTTTCTAAACGCCACAGGACACACAGGACAATATTTCAACAGCGAGAAAAAAAAATTCAACTTGAATAACAAAGCGCAACTTTTGAAGTACAAAACCAGTAACAATTATATAAAACATGTTTTTGCACCCTCTACACTTGCAACAGACAAAAAAATCTTGCGTTTTTTATATTTTTTTGGAAGCGGGTGTCCAGGATATAAAGTACAGTTATGAGTTTTATGAAATAAAATTATGGCGTCCCCGGCTGCAACTACATCATTCGGCTTTGTTTTCACTCCACAATTAGATAATAAAAACAATAATAACGCCACGTAATATCTCATCCGAGTTGGCTCCGAGGCGTCGTAGTTCCTCGCACACGCCGCCAGTGGCGCACTCGGCGGTCCCAGACTGCGACAACTAGAAATGGTCGAGATTTTTAAGTTACTTTCATTTCTACAAATTCTCTACAACTCCCACCCACACTCATTTTTCTTTTTAGCAATGTAAGAGTTCGAAGTGTTCACGCGTACAAGAGGGAATTTATATGAAATTTGCCCATATTTTAAGGACGAACGATGTTGCAAATTGAAAGATTAAAGGAGAGTCGCAGGGGCAGCAAAACTATTCAACTGATTCTTCCCAATCATTTCCGCGTAATAGGATTTACCATGAAGCGTGGAACTCTGCCAATTTGATACGCTAATGCAAATGAATCCAGTGCATATATATGACGCACTCACAGCTAATGTCATCAGAAGACGCTCGTTTGAATACAAAAGAAACATTTGGCAAGAAATGTAGTGGAAATTAATTTCAAATTCGCCCTAAAACGCGAAACGGAAGCTACCCACTGGCTTCCAAGGGCGATAATGATTACAATCCCACAAATTCCCTGACACAAAGAGTTCTCCCTTTATCGTTCTAAGCACTATGATTCAATTCAACGAGATTAAAATTAATTATCGCATCCCTAATCTTACGTACATCTTTCGCCGAACATCGTGCAACCGAAAAAGAAAAAAGAAAACAAGAAGTGAACAGCAACCCAGCTTTTATAAAAGTGGAAACGGCTTTCATTACGCGAAATTCATCATTAAGAGATAAGTGACTTCCGGGACACCGGCTCACAGCAATATACCCAACGAAACGGTGGCCCTCGCAAACACATACCGAATCATTAAATTTACATTGGGCACCGCATAGCATTCAATTTGACTACATTCCTCCGTATCCTCAAAGAGTAATTCCAAACTAGCAATTCGATTTCCGCCGAATTACACGCTCCATGCGCGGCCGTCCCCGCCGGCAGCTTGCGCGATCCGCTCCCGCCCCGCCTCCGCCCCGCCCCGTCCCTGGCAGAACTGCATTTGCGATTGATTCGAAATGACATGAGCAATTACGGGGGCATCTGAAAACTGTTAATTAACTACGAATAGGTACGTAGTATCTCTCGCAGAGGGATATCATTTTGTGGCGCAATGCAGCGAACTGACGTATTCGCTTGTCTTCCACTTGTTGCGTAATCGTTACGTACTTTGGTATACATGGAAATTGTTTTGCAGTTTCACATTTTTGCAAGATACATGTTACTAAAAAATCATAAGATTATCACAAACAGGAAAAAGAATAATTTCAATAAGTTGAGAAAAATACATCTAGAGGTAACTTGATACCAAAACTAAATATATTTTTTTATATATTTACTTTTAAAATCGATATACATTAAACCTTTATAGAGTTATGTAATATCAACTGAGAAGAACTACGGTCGTTTTTGGAAATGAATACAAAGTTAAGAAATAATAGTACAGCGTTTAGCACGAAAACAAATGGAGCACAATAAAAAACTTCATCTATTGTACAGAAACAAAAGCATTAAATGACAACAGTTTCATTTTCCAAATCATAAAGAACTGTCAAAATGATAGTTGGCCATTTATTCTAGCAAAAGGAAGAAAGCCGTGGTTATCCTTCCAAAGCCCTCTGCGAAATGTCGATACAATTGCAGCGTCATCGAACGCCGCGGCGCAGAAAAACAAGATAAACCTCCCGCAGATGGCAGACGGGACACGTGACACCTCGCGAGGAAACGGCGCACTCCATCACCCAAATCGCCCACGCAGCCGCCGCCGCCGCCACCGGGCGCAGAAAACCTGCGAGCCCCACGCTGCACAGCGGACGCAAGGAAGATTTGTCACGGCTCTATCTGCCTCGTGTTTAACTATGTCATCCCCGCGTTCGTGATGAATGGTTTTTATACATGTTATTCAACACGTGAATAATGGAGGCCGCCTTGATTTATATTTTAAAACGAACTTTGGGCGCCGTGACGCGAAATGAATGAGCGCCCTGCTCATTTCGGGTGTCATTTTTTATTCAAGAGCCGCTTAAATAATTTCGGATCGGCGGCGCCGGGTCGAGGGAGCGGCGCGGGCAGCTCGCGCCAGCCGTGGCCCGAGCGGCGCCTGGGGCTGACACTGATGAACCCGCAACCTCCCGTCAGCGCCACAGAGCCCCCCTGCGGCAGCCAGACCGCGCCGACCCCCACCCCGCCTCGCTCCGCGCCGCGCCGCGCCGCGCCGGCTCCGAAATGTTTCCTAAACAACGTGGGCGCGCTCTGTCCGCACAACTACTGTAAATCCGCACTTAAGACAGCGCGGCGGTTTCCGCGAGCTTAACCAGCCCCGGGGCCAGCACTTACCCACCCCACGCGGGCCCACCCACCGCCCAGCCCTCGCCCCAGCCCCCGCCCTCGCGCGCGCCCAGGCGCGGCGGGTCGGCGCGCCCCAGCCTAGCCCGGCCCGCGCGGTGGCAGCAGCTTGCCAAGTTGGCACAACTCGCACAAGCGGTTGGGCCACAGTGCGTCCGTGCGGCGCGGCGCGGCGCGGGGGGGGGCGGGGCTGGGGAGGTTCTCGCCCGAGCGGCCTGCCGCCTTCTCCCGCCCTTGCACCCCGCCCCTGCCTTCGGGGGTCCGTCCGTCCATCCGCTGGCCCGCCCGCGGCCGCCCGCCGCGCCAGCCGTCTGCCCGCTGCGCCACCGCGGGTACAAACCGCGCGACATGCATAATTCAGCGGGCGGTGATGGCCGCGGAGGAGCGCTCCAGGGCCCCCCCCCCCCGCCCACCTGCCACCGGACGGCGTCCCGCCGCCCCCGCCGCTGCGCCCACGCTCCATCAGCGCTCCCTCTCCGCCGAGCCGGCCAACTTCCACCCATCTGTTAGAGGCCACTTCTCCCACGCATCTGATTTAAAAAGGGCTGAAATCTGCCATTTTTTCTCTCTAGACTTCGTGCCGCGCGAACCCTACCCACTAGATAGACCACGATGCGAAATGTGACCGGTCCATTCCATTTCCACGTCATGAGAAATTCTAAGTAGAGATTTGGGGTCTCCAGAGGCAAAGCGATCCCTTTCCCCTGTGGCATTAGATATTGATACAGAATTTCAATTACCTAATTGTACATGGAAAGCGTTTCTCCATAGAATCTGTTATGACATGAACTACTATCTAAAACGCATCAACAAGTACTATTCAGGACCTTCCTAGATCTCTGCTCCCAACGGCAGTCAAATACAAGTTCAAATAAGAGTTTTTATGAATAAAAAAATTTTCAACATTTAAATACAATACCTCCCTCTACTCCGTTTAACCTGTCTTTGAGCAGAAGTTCATCTGACCGAATTCCGCTGCATTACTTTATTTTCTTCTAATCTCATCATCATTGTCTCAATTTTCTCGTCCACCTTCTAAAGCACTCGCCTCATTGTCTCGCAGTCAATCCACCCCACCGTCCTCGTTGAACCACAACAGACTCTCGTTTCTCGGCTCTTACACACGAAATCACCGCGTCAGCCTCGTTCTAACCACCTACGCTCATCGTCATCACGCGCTCGCCCCTTGCTCGCCTCCCACGCGCTCCTACGTCACCTCCTGAGGACGAGCGCATCTCATTTCACGGCGACCGCCTCCTCCACCCCCACCTTAGAAGCGCTGCCCGACACGCGACGCCACGCGCGGCGCCGGCAGTGTGTCCAACTTTACAAAATAATTAAAACAATCTTCATTTCATTGGAAAAACTTGTAACAAAATACAATTTAAGTCATTATAATAAAATAATAAAAATAATGATAATAATTACTACTATTATTTTCATCTGGGTTAATAAAAATACACACATTTTTAATTTTTTGAAATATTAACAACCGGCATGCAATTGTGATAGTTACAGGGTAAATATACAATTTTTAATTTTCCCTCTCAAAACATGCAGATGCTGCTTGTCTGCTATTTTAAGTTTAATAAAGAATTTTGTATATAGAAATGAGTTTTTGGTCTATTTATAATATAAGTTTTAAAAGGTCGTAATTATGGAAGGGGAAGTCAGTACAAATTATACACAAGGCATTATTTCGATTATTGTTCTGTTTATACCTAATACGAGTAAAAATTTCCAAATGGAGCCTTGGTGACTGGTTCAATACATCTGTAAATTTTCAGCTTTATTGTAAAAAGCTACAATTTTAATAAAATATTTATTCGATTAAGAAACATGAACATTTTAGCGGATTAACACTTTCTAGTAATCCTTACTCATAAAGTTTAAAGTGTCATGAGGCCATATAAATAAACACTTAAGAGTAATTTCACATTTATTGAGCTAGATTTTCGGCCTAATAACTAACCAAACTTGGCTAACAAGAAAAATTAAGTAGAGTAAGCAAACATTTTTTTAATTTTCAATTTTGTTTGCTAGATTTCTAGTTTTCTAGAATTAATATTTATTATTACGGAATCATAATTAAATGAATTAATTACTTCTTCCTACACGAGCGTTTCGACCAGGCTCAGGCGAAACGCGGCAACAACCAGGCAGCATCCCCGTGCGAACCTCCCCGGAGTCTTATTTCACGGCGGGCGACCGCAGCGCGGAGGGGCACTACGCGGCGCCGAGCCGTACTTAACTACCCGCGGTTAAGTAGCTCGGTCGCCTGCAGTAAATAACTCTCCCCCGCGCATGCGCCCTGGCTCCGAAGGCGGCGCAGATAGAATCTGAAATATTACGAACATACGCCCCCCAGTGTCGGATGTCGGGGGAGGCAATGTGCGTGTGGAAGCGCGAGCAAGGAAAAAGGAGGAAGAAAGGAAAAGAAAACGAGGCGAAAAATGAAGATCGTGGAGGGAGCGAGAGCCAAGAAACGAAATTACACGACACTACGTGCGATAACACAAGAAGCTAGCTTTACTATACGAATGGTTTGGGGAAATGTAGATAGATGTAGTCACGTTTTCAAGTTTATGAGAAATTACTTTCCGATTACTTGTAGTTTCTGCTTCAAATAGAAGAGATTGCACGGATTCAAAAGATAACCTTCCCATAATTCTCTCTCATTTTAATATCAATAAAAAAAGCAAGTACAGGAAATTGCCAGTAGTAGCTTCACTACATACCTCGAATGTGTGTTCAAAAGAAACATTTCTGTGTGACATTCCTGTTTCATATGTTGATGTCGCATTTCTTGTAAAGAAAATATTTCCGCCCACCCAAGAAACGGTGCCAAACGGACCAGCCTTTGCCAAGACGGAAGGAAATATTATACGAGAGTACGACAAATGTGCCCACAACGGCTAGAATCGCACATCACAACTCGCAATATGCCGGCAGAGCAGTTCTGTTGGTAGACGTTTCCCGTACTGGGAAATTTATGAACAAGCCAGAAGCCAAATAGTATCGATAGAATAAATCCAATACACGAAATGCACATTATTCTGTAGTCATTTAAAATAACTATTAGCCGTGGTGACCTTACAGATATCGCTGTATACAAATCATAGAACTGGGTAGTTTTCAGTGATATAACTACCACGGAATGATATTTCCCTGCAAAAAATTCCACCCAGATCTTAAGTAACAGAGCAAGAAAGCAGACTTCAACTGTCGGAACATTTAATAACTATCCAAAGAAACAAGCGGCCAAACGAAAACTTCTCAACGCACAGGGCACAAAATCAAGCGAGCAAACGCGAGAAAGAGCAGCAAAAAGTCGCAAAAAAAAGCGTGGCGCGGATCTTTTAGAGCGCGTGCTAACTCGCACGTGTTCCCTGCGCGATGGTAGATTAACACGGCGCTTATCGCGGCGCGCTCTGCCGCTTCCTCCGCCGGCCCCGCCCCCGAATGCAGGGCGCGTCTGGCGACTGCAGCGCGAGGGAGAGGACGGGCCGGCGAAGGAGACGAGAATGGGGCCGCACACTGGGGAGCTGTCGGGGATACAGTTCGCTAGCAAGGCGAGCACGTGCAAGAAGTGGGGTTGAGGGGTCCGACGTGGCGGGGAGAGACTCAGATGGTGGTGGCTACTAGAGGCCGAGACGTGTAGAGGTCAGGTCTACAGAGGGGCGGGGACTGGACAAAGGGAACGCGGGAAGATATCCTGAAAGGGACGTTCCCATCCGGAGTGAACGAGAACTGTGACGAGAACTGGAGGGAGTCAGTAGTGTTCGTACGGGAGAACGACAGGCTAGCACGTGAAAGAAGTGGGGTCGGGGACTGGGCAAAAGTCGGCGTGGAACACCAGACAGGGACTCTGATAGGGACGACCTCATCCAGTGAAGAGGACATGGACTGTGAAAGAGGCTCAGATAGGTTCACTATGCGGACAGGTGTGGACATGAAAGAGGTCAGGGCTGCAAAGGGGCAGGGATGGACAAAAGTGGGCGGAACGCGGATTCGAACGGGACGGAGAAAGCGAGGACGCTGGCAGGGGCAGGAAGTGGAGGAGGCGAGGAACAGGGATTCTGGAAGAAGTGAGCACAGCTGGAGGCGGGAACGCAAAGTGAGCGGGAGGACGGGTGCGAGAGCAGAAACGGCAAGTGGGCTGAGGAGATGCATCGTATCTGGTAGCGCCGGCGGAACAAGCACGGAAAGCGAACTGGGACGAGGCGTGGGGCTGAAAGGGATAAGCGGGGCGAGGTCGCGGGTTGAGGGGGTAGAAGGGCTGGGACGCAAGTCCACTGGCGCAAGCGAGGTCATGGCCGAAAAGGCGACCTGGGAACATTTGATTGATTAATTCATGTTTCCGGGAGCGTCAACTGCTCTGGTCATTAGTCCCGTTAGTGTAGTGCATGTTTTTCTCGGGAGATGGCGGTGATCTTCCCCCTCTGGATGGTGAGATCCGACACCGACCTACCGTCGGCTAATGGGGTTTCCCTAACCAGGACTCTCCCACCAGCGGATCACCGCCCCAGCTGAAACAAGCTCTAAGCTCCCGACCGGTCGCCCGCGATATGTGGTAGTGTAGTGCATGTTAGTGTAAGTGTGAGTGTGTGTAATGGGAGAGGATAGGGCAAAGAATGGGAAGGACAGATCGCGCGCGGTCCGTGACCCGTTTGATAGGGTACTGCTCCGGCATTCGCCTGGTGTTGATCGGAGAAACCACGGAAAACTGCCGATCAGAGCAGCCGGCCGCTAGAATTCTCCTCCAGACAGCGACTGAATTCGACCAAGCTGAAAAGCTAGTGTCAAAAATCCTGCCGCCGTGGGGAGTGGGAACGTAGGACCTCCCGGTGAGAGGCGCTGCAGTGACATCAGTTGATGCACTGAGCTACCGCTCCCGGTGAGCAGGACCCGGCGGGGATGATCACGGGTACGCGAGCGGGACGACAGAGCGTCCTGGGCGGTGTAGTCTGAGGCAGTAAAATATGTAGGTTATATCCGCCCAGCACCGAGGGATGACTGCGGAGTTATTGGACAGTGCTTTGAGAAAAATACAGCGTAGCGGCAGCGCCCTCACGGGTGAAATATTCTCCTACGGTTCGATCGCGCGCGGTAGCGGAAACGGAGCGGTTAATGTATCGCGACGCGAGGAACAGAGCAGTAACCGGAGCTCCAGCCATCCACAGTGTTATATTGAGTCGGCTGTCCTTAAAAAGAGAAAAGTGAAAGAACGAAGAAAGGTACCAGATCGGTACTTCAATTTAAAAAAGTGCAATTTAAAAAACACGAAACAGAATCAACATGGCTTAATTCAAAGAGCAATGTTCATTTAAAACAGGTCACAGAAATGTAAGTAACTCTTTGAAAGCAAAGAGAATATTTTATTATTAGAAAATTAAATTTATTGAAAACTCTGTTTTGATGGTGTTTTATATTCATCCTATGCATTCAACGCATTTAAAAATAGGCATTGTGATTAAATCAACAAATTGACAATATTATGCAATAAAAAAAGATTTTTTAAATTATTGTGGTTTGAATAATAAATAATGTTCTGCGGACATGAAAACGTACTGACACAATGTTCCGCATACAATGATTTGGAATTAATTTGAGAATCATACAGCTCCAACTAATTTCATTTTTGGACTTGCATTTCAAACTTACCATTCGGCAAAAAAATGAAGCATTTTCTAAATTCTACAACAGTCTCCCCATCAGTTGAATGTCTGATCGCACACACCGTCATCGATACCCTCCCTCTAAGAAAATCTGCATCGCGATCAACTCCACTTTTTTCGACTCCGCCATAATGACCAGAGCTCTGTGTGAACCGTGCTTCGTTTCTGTCGATTTCCGCAGACGCTTCTGATTAACACTTAAACGACATAGGGTTGCTGAAACGCAATTATGTCGTTGATAAAATAGACGTCCCAATTTTTTGGCGTTGGTCGCGAAGTGCACTAGAAAACGTACTTGTCGCTACGAAACGATTCTCTCTTCAATTTTTCCACATTTTAAACCTAAAAAAATGTTTCACAAAACAAAATTGGGCCTGCAAAAAATGTAATTATTTCTACCCAGAAAATCATCAATTCTACTCGTAAAACCATTTTTAGTAATTCCCACTACACTGCAGTACTTCAGAAGCGGAAATATTAACGAATAGTAGAAAATCGAAACCATCCAGTTCAAAAAGTAACGGACAGAATGACATTTCTTTTGACACGCACCTGAACTTGAATTGTTGCATGACCGTAGTAATTGCTTTACTGATTTCCGATTAGATTATCTCGTATTATGTGTTATGTGGTGCTAAGAATTAGAATACAAATTCGACGGGCAAAATGCAGCAAGACACGGAAAGAGATCATGTTTTCGATATATTTTTTACACTGCATATTCATGATGGGTGGATTGAAAGAATACAATAACATGAAATGACGGGTCATGCAAAATCAATCATGTTTCGGTAAAAATATATTTGAAGGGTAAACATAATTTCTAGAATTGAAGATGCATTTATTACAATCTAATAGTAAGATTATTATTGAAAATTACTTAACTTCTGCTTCAGAAATTAACTCAATATGCAGTGGAAAGAAGAATGTTTATTTTCCTGACTAGTTATTAAACTAATAATTCCAATTCATTAAAAAATGATTTTTATCACATGGTGTTAATGACACGGGCATTTGAAATATAATTAAACATTTAACACTCTCAACGAACTGACTTGTGGTTTCTTTTTCGACCGTATTTCAAGTAGGATTTCGAAAAGACCCTTGAAGACAAACAAATTTTTTTTTGGTTCTTTTTCCCTAACAACCTGGAATATTTCAAAGACATGAGACAACCTGTCATTCGAGCATGTAGTAAGCAGACAAATCACTCACTAAAAATCACAACATCCAATACCAGCTCACCTACTGGGAACCAAAAAAAATCTCTCAAAACAGGTGCAAACTCGTTAAAAACGTTAACGCGTTAACGTCTACATAAAGCGATGGCCTATTTACGAGACATCCCGCTTTAAGGCTTTTACTCGCAGTTTATGCATTGTAAATCCCGTGTTTACGAGCGGGAGGAAGGGTTTAAGGGTGCGTAAATAGTCGTCACGATGCTCCTAAACTCTCCGCGAGATAGCTCCACTATTAGTGAAAATCTTCTTCTTCCAATATTTCACGATGAGCTTACGAAGCCTCCGAAAGGGCAACTCCTAACGAAGATGATTCAGGAATTACAATCAAGGCACTGGCGCACTGCCGCGCGGGCGATGGAGCGCTCCTCTTATTCTCCCCTGAATTGAATGGGGGAAGTCTTCATTCATTATCTACGTAAGTTGCAACGCGCCATCGGCTGCATAGATTTAAAGTAAAGGCGGCGGCGGCGGCAGCAGCAGCGCCGAGGACGGAAGAAACTTGGGCTCTCGCGCTTTCACATCAAAACTTGCGAGTTTGTGTTCTTTCTAAAGGCGAAATTTAATTTGTGGCTACGGGACGCTTCGATATCGATTTATCCCTTCCGCCAGGAGCAGATATGCGCCCTGAGTGCGAACTAATTTCCAAGCCCTTCCTAAACAGAATCGGGTGGGTGGGTGGGGCATGGGGGCGGCACCCCAGGGCGGTCTGCCGGACGCGAGCGGCCGCGCGCCGGCCAGCTGCGTCCTCGGCCGCCGCCGCAGGGGGGGAGGGGGCTGTCAGCTGCGACACGCCGAGCGCTGCCCCGCGCGTGCTCCAACCCTCGGACGACGAGAAAGGCGACGGTGGAGGATAGACGTCAGGGGACGATGGGAGATGAGTTCCCTTTGCCTGGGTTTCTCAATTTTTCTGCTTTTTACGAAAGGAGCCCAAGCTAACAGGTTTGCAAAGTGACAAAACTACTGCAGAGTCAAATTTATAACCTCAACCTTTTCTTTTCAACAGTGTAATTTTCACACAACTCGACCTGAATGAAATTCATAACAAATAATTTGGAAGTGTAATGGTCCGTAGCTTTTTTAAGTTGTTCGGGAATGGCATAATCTACGAGACAATTCGGTTCGGTACCGAACGTGAAAGCACAAGGATAGAGCGAACGTGGTGTCGTCGCATTGGCGAGATCGGAGACGAAGGAGCACAAACAGCACCATCACCCACCAGGAACGTGGTATCAGCAACATCAGGGAAAGAGATGGCGGTGCAGAGGAAGAGGCAGGGCTGTTTGGAACGAAACAGCGTCGTCATCGCGAGGCCGGAGATGCGAAAAGCGTCAGCATCAGCGCTGATGTGACGCCGCTTCAGTGGGAGCGTGAAGGCGGAGAGTCTGATCCGCAGCTTGGGACGACGACCGCCCCGCGCCGCGCCGCGCCGTTGACAATGGTCGTGATGGAGGCGGCGGCGGCGGCGACGGCTCGGCGGCGTCGCGACGCGGAGAGGAACGCAATTTGCGTGTGTGCGTGCATGCCGCGCATATCTGCGCTCGAAATGAAGTCGTTCCCCTTCCCGCCGAAAACCGCGTCGCGTCGCAGCGCTCTCTGCATGCGGAGGGAGATCGCCCGCCTGTGGCGCCACTAGCGAAGGGGGCGGCTATGAACTATGGCTCGTGTTCAGAAAAAAGCGGGCACAAATATTTTTTCAGCGCTCGTGCATGGAAACTAGTTCTTACTCTCACTCTTTATTGATTGGAAAGGGTTACTTTCGCGTACAGGAAAACGCACTTTGCCGTATTCGTACCGCAACGAAGTCACGACGATATAAAACAATACGGTACTGCGAAGTAAAAAAAACAACAACTAAGAACACTAAGGCGGCGTGAATCAACATGACTGCTGCCTCGCATATTGAGAAATATCACAAGAAAATATAGTCGTACTTGCAACTTTCCATGTATTCGTGCTAAAAAATGTTTGCAGCTTGTACAAAAGTGACTTTGGCGTACTTATTTCAAAATGCCGAAATCGGTCCTAAAACGTCGTCACATCCGTCAACATTTTATTCGTACGCAAAACACTGATTTTTTGTACGAGTACTATTGATTCATTAAAACAAACTTTCCAATTACAGTAGACATTCATAGATCATGCTGTTCTAGGTTGACGTTGGTGATGAATTTTTGACACCTGTTATATAGCTGCCTGGATGAGAATTCTACAAGTCGGCTGCTCAGATCTGCTGCTTTCGTTGTTTCCTCTAAGAAATTGATGCCGGATCAGTACCAAGTCAACGTCTCACATACCGCATGCGATATTTCCTTTCTTATTATCTTAATCTAGACTTCTATAGTAAAATTTAATTTTAAATTATTATTAGCTGGAGTTGGAAAAGAACACTTATGGAATGTATTCCATACACTTTGTCGTCACTCTTTGTACATCCTTGACGAAATATTTATATATTCTTATAAGAAGAGTTTCAGAGAAACCTGAACATAATGTTGCTCCTAGCACGCTTCTTACAAGTTATTTTTAGCATATTTATATTTAATTATTACGAAGTTTTGAGATAACAATGACAAAGTAAAGAGAACATACTATTTTATTACATTAACAATTACTAACAAATATATATTTCAAAATCGGTAAAAAGACGAACGACTACCTCCATACCAATTAACCTGTCTGCGAACTTTCTGTACGCAATGAGCAAGGAACAAATGATGAAAAATGGAAGAACTAGATATTATTTTTAATACGTGCTTGAATCGTGAATTAGTCAGCTAAAAATAAAATTAATGTGCTCTTTGCGTCTTTTGAATCTCCGTGAGGCGGCAAAAGGCAGCTGTGCTTCGCGCCCTTCTGCTTTTTACAGAGATTCGTTTGCATCGTTTCTAGCTCCTACGCATTCCCACCGTTGGCAATGCGATCGCATTTTCCTCGACAACGGATTGTCATTTTCATTTCGGTATTTCCTCTTATTTATTCTCTGCTTGCACTTGCATGCTAACCCCGAACTATTAAATACCAGAGCCTTCATATTGCAGTATATTGCCACGATAAGTTTCATTCCCCCTTTCTCTGACCTCAAATGAACCCCCCTCTTGACACGATATTCGAGGTAGTGACTTTCGAAAACATTCTCCTTTCACGCTTCTTCCATTTAGAGCTTGCTCAGTTTCTTCTTACCTACTAGGACATCACTTCACTTCTCTCTTCTCTCTGTGTACTTTCATTTCCAACCCCAAGTAGACTGTTTCTTTTTGTAGTTCTCATGGGTCGTCTCGAATGTTGCGTTTCCCTCTCACCACCACTCAGATTGTATCGTCTTGCATTTCAAACCCTCCCTTCGAACCGGGAGCGGTAGCTCAGTGCATCAACTGATGTCACTGCAGCGCCTCTGACCGGAAGGTTCTAGGTTCGAGTCCCGACGGTGGCAGGATTTTCGACACTAGCTTTTCAGCTAGGTCGAATTCAATCTCTGTCTGGAGAAGAAATCTAGCGGCCGGCTGCTCTAATCGGTAGTTTTCCGTGGTTACTCCGATCAACACCAGGCGAATGCCGGAGCTGTACCCTAACAAACGGGCCACGGACCGCGCGCGATCTGTCCTTCCTCTTCCTTGTTCCATCTCCTCCCCTTACACACACTAACATGCACTACATTACGACATATTCAGCTTAGAGCTTGTCTCGGCTGGGGCGGTGCCCCGCTGATGGGAGAGTCCGGGTTAGGAGGAAACCCCACTAGCCGACGGTAGGTCGGCGCCGGATCTCGCCATCTAGCGAGGGAAGATCACCACCATCTCCCGAGAAAATAACATGCGCTACTCTAACGGGACTAATGACCAGAGCAGTTGACGCGCCCGGAAACACGAAAAAATCAATCAATCAATCAAACCCTCCCTTTGTCCTAGTCTCTCACCTTCCTCACGCCTTCTGTTCCCACCACTTCCACCTGGCAGCGAGGCCACTATACATACGTGCGCAGAGGTCGACGGCCCAAGTGCTGGGCTCTGCCTCAATGGAACGTCGTGCGTCGCGACGCCTGCAGAGCCCGCTGAGAAGGCTTTGTGGGATTTCAGAGGGCGCTTCTGTGTGTGGAAAAGAGGTTATCTAAAGTCTCCACTTCCCCCATCCGATGCAGTGTGTGTGGATGGCTCGTAAAAAGAAAAATTCACGATGGACTGTTCACGACAGAAGTGCACGAAAGAGTGCATCACTTATGATCGGAGTTTCTAGAAAAATCGTGTGGGATAATTCCGAACTCAAAGCACTAGGTATTGAATAATGTATTTTGATATAAAAGCAATTTTTGAAACACAATTTTTTTTAAATGAAAAAGAAAAATTCTGTATATTATACTAATTTATCTCATCTCAAGTATGTATGAACATGCACATCGAATGAAGTATATGCTTATCTTATTGTATTTTCCTTCATTTATGATGGTTTTCGTCATTAGACGATAAGATTACAGTAAAACGACGTCTCTATAAATTAAACTCGGATTCAAGGAACAAACAACCTCGAGCAGTAGCAGATATAGTCAACGAGAAAATAAATTAAGATAGAGCAACTAAACGCGAGATTCGCATGTCCAGAGACAACTTTGCGTAAACAGTTCTCGAATTCAAAGTGTTTCCTCTAAGCCAGGGTTGGACGTCATTAGGGTCCATGGATTATGTAGGGCTCAAAAAAGAAAGAAAAAAAAACTTGAAGCATGGAAAGGCACTTCCACGTCCTCGAACTATATCATGGCTAAGTAAAAATGAAAAAGATAATTTCATCACCGTTAAATGCATTCCATAACTCACTCCTACTTGAACGAAATGTTCAACACTACGAACGGAGTTTTCTTTTAAAATACAAACACTTGACAAATATATAAACAACCACTTATTTTCGACAGAACGGCGACAACTACAAAACGCAACTTTCCACAAGGCATTCATTCGAAGTTTTACGACGTGCAGAATGTTCTCGGTCTTTCTGAAGCGCATGGCGTAGGTCCAAGATTGCTTTGCGACTTCGAAAATACAAAATGAGAACTCGGAACAAAATTGTCAATCCCCAGTGTGGCTTCATCCGAACAAAAGCTCAGAGGCAGATCCAAATAAATATGTTCATGCACCGTCGAAAATGTATGCACTTCTAAAATATCACAGACAATCCTTGAGTACAGGTCAATAAAAACCAACCCTTCTTCCTTCCTACACTACATCTTGTTTTTGTTATTTCATGTTCCGCAGAACTGTAATAATTATTTATGCAATGGCCTGTCTTCATAAGTTGCAATATCGCCCATTTCACACATATAAAAGATCATGAAGTCTTTCATGAATCATGATGAATGTGATAATTATTGCTAGCTTGGGTGTGGTATAAACACCATTTTGATTTTCAGTAACCGACAGTAGAGAACTGTCAATTATATACGATAAAAATTCAATAAATAATAAAAAAAATATCGACAGCAAATATAACCCTGAACCCCACAAAGTTTAAACACAACATTCACAATAAAACTAATCGCGAACGCGCACAAATTTTGAAACGAAGCAGTGCTTAGAAACAGGCCCCGAAATTTTGATTTTCAGTAACTGACGGTCGAGAACTGTCAATTATATACAATAAAAATTCAATAAATAATAAAAAAAATATCGACAGCAAATATAACCCTGAACCCCCACAAAGTTTAAACACAACATTCACAATAAAATTAACCGCGAGCGACCACAAATTTCGAAACGCAGCAGTGCTTAGAAACAGGCCCCGAAACTGCGACCCTGCGATACACCACCTTCGATCCAATTAGATGGGCGCGTAGAGTTTCGCGCGTGCACCGAGCCAGGCATCCGGGCGGCGCGCGAGAGGCAGGAGGAGCCGGCCGTGGGCGTGCCGTGCGTTCCGCGGCCGCGCACGCCTCGCCGTCCCCGGGCGGTTCGATTCCTGGTTTCGCGGGGCGCCGGCCGCCTCCCTTACCCCAAACGCGCAAAAGGACAGCGCGGAATTCACGCGCGGATTGCAATTGCGCTCAATATCGCGTTTCGAAAAAAGTGATCCTTCGGGATATCGGTATTTTTGTGTTGGGATGAGCGAGTTGATGGGTTGAATGTATGGGTATGTATATAATATAATAAGAATGAATGATGCGTGCATGAAAAAGAAAACAAAATTTAGTGAGTCAAACAAAGTAGAAGCTGCGGAGGGGCAGTGGTAGGGCACTGTCTTCCTGACCTGCAGGGCCCAAGCTCGAATCCCGGCGTAGGCTGTGATTTTTATCTGCTGATATCCATTCTGGCCGACTCTGAGGTCGACTTACCCTCCTTTCCAAGAGAGTACCTAAAACTGGGTTAGTTCTAATTAGCTATAAAGAAAATCCTCTTTTAGCTGCTTAAACCATAAAGCACACCGTTTTACAATTTACAAAATAATTGCCACCTCCACAGGGTACTGTGGAGAGGAAATTGCGAAAAAATGTAAAATGAATTACATTAAGCCATTAAATAACACATGAATGAAAAACTCCAGCCTTCTTGACAACAACATAACACATTGGTTCTTACATAAATAATTATGGTAGAAAATTTCAGAAGTAATTGAAGAAATCATGAAAAATATACAGCGCCGGGCTACAACAACACTCACTATATCTACATCAGTCTATTCATATGCATTTGCTTTTGACTAACTTTGATAATTTCTTATTGAATTTTAAACTAAATCTGCGAAGTTGCAAAATAGTTTCTAGAAGTACGTGCTGAACGGATCAGCAATGATTGAATTCTCCCCGGGATATTTCCATAACGAATACGAATTAAAGAACCCAAAAATAACCTCGGCAGTAGGTTTCTCTTTTGGGGGTGGATGGGGGGTGAATAGCCTTATAGTGTACAACCCACTCTCGCGGGGAATTTCAAAAGCATTAGATGCGGCTCTCGCTTTTCAGTTTTCGCCTCCGCCCACGCGCAAGCACACAAATACCCGCGCGCACGCAGCGTGCTAACCGCGCGCGCGCCGCTTAACCGGCGTTCTTCGCCCGCCACTCGCCGTCCCCGCAAATGCCACCTCTCCACGGAGCCGCCGCAAAATTAAAGACCGCAACGCAGAAATTTAATGAAAAGTACGCCCAGTGTGTTAATTAAATCGTTCATGAATAAACGGCCCGTACCTGTGAGAGCATTGTGCAGCTGTCGCGGGCGGCAGACAGCGGGAAGAAGCGAGAAGGGGCGTACCACAAGGCGAGATGGAGTACCAACAAGGTGCCGTAATCAACAGCTGTGGAAGCGGCCCGGTCAACCGGCAACACCAACGGCTGCTGCGAGCAGCGTCGAGATTAAACTTTCGGAGAGGACTGAAAGCTATTTTCTCATTTCCGATCAGCCTCAACAACCCGCGTCAGTTTGACTAGCAGACCATTTAAAAATAAAATACGAATGCGGGAGTAATTTAAACATATCAGAACGAAAATGGATGTCATTTCTAAATATAATACGAGCGTGGGAGTAATTTAACCACATAATAACACATTTTCATTCACATGTTCATTAAACAAACATATACACTTTTGTTAAACCTCCTTTCTCAGTGCTCAGCCAGAGGTTGACAAAACTATGTTTAAGCCAATGAAATACAGTTGGTAACATGTCGAGTAACATAGCTGTCAGGAAAGCTTTTATGTTCAAAAACGTTCATTACCCAAAATATGCAAAAACGTGGAGAGGTAAGAGACTAAATATCGATGAAAATTACACGTGTAATGTAACAAAAGCTTTGGAGAAATGAAACTGCAATGAAATAGGAAATTCATAAAACTATTTTAAAATGTTTGCTTATTTATTTTTGAAAATAGATTTTATACATGGGAGTTTTTGTTTTTTCTCCCTTTCAAAATTCAAAATTTTTTGCTTATTTATTTTTGAAAATAGATTTTACTACATGGGAGTTTTTGTTGTTTTTTTTCTCCGTTTCAAAATTCAAAATTTAAGTAGTATAAGACTTAGTGTAGGGATCACAGAATTTTGAAAATGTGCACACAATTCACTTTTCCCCATAGCACGTCATACGCAGTTTTTAACTGTTTTTTGACGTAAAATAAATAAATAAATAAATGTCTGACAATAAGCGCTCATAATTGGTCAAAGAAGATGTAAAATACTTTAAAAAATTGCATCTGTTCTCAAGAATACAACAAGACAGAAGCTACACAATAGAAGAAAGAATTAATTAAAAAGCCAGAAGCCCAAAAACGCGAATTAGAAAAATACGTCACAAAAACAAGAACGAACCAAACTCCGTCCGCCGAACTCGCACGGACATGTAACTACCCAGACCGCGGCGTTGGTTTGCACAGACGCAGGATCGCGTCGATCAAAGCCAGGCGATCGGTCGTCCATCATCGCACCCACCCCACCTGCCCCTCCCCCTCAAGCGGGGTCGTTTTCACCCCTGGGGCGCGCAGCTGCGGCGCAGCGCGCGGCAAAACGCGCCAGCGCGCAGCAAGAGCCCGGTCCCATGGCGGGGCGCGACGGAAATACGTCACACGCACAGTGCGTAACGGAATTAATCACTGCTCGATATCAATAACAGTAATTCGTTTTGCATCCCGTGTTTTACAGACCCTTTGAACCTGTGTCATTATTGTAATAATCTCGTTGCACGTTGCAGTTGTCGATACATCGAAATAGTTTAATGAGAGATTTTGTTTGTGGCCTTTAAGTTGTAAATGAAATGGTTGCTCTGATAGAATACCAAAAATCACATTAACATGTCATCAAGGATATATTACGCGTTATTACGCGGATTTCGTTTTGTGAAAAGGAAAGTGAATCATTGCACAAATGTGCAAAGCAAGTGATTCATTCGCGAAGATCATCAAATACCCCCCTTCTCCTATTGGACCCAGATGCCCCCTGACATTTGAAGATAGTTGACAATTAAGTTTGCGGGGTTATCGAATATAATACGTGGATTTCACTTTGTATCGTTTTTAAATAATGAATTAACAATACACTGTAAATCGACGCTATCTTTGTATAAAATATAAAAAAATCACAATGTACAAATTAAAACTCACAAGTATAATTATGCCGATTAAATTACATAATTAATGTGATTGAAGTATTATAGGCAAATTGGAATCGGTGATTTTACAAATAATGTTCATATAATACATTTACCATATAAATTCTGTCAATAGCGACTGAAGCATTGTACTGATGAAAGAACCCTGAGTTCCTAAAGGAATCACAAAGAAGATCCAGACAGTATTAGATTGAAGTGCAATCTATTCACACTCTCAACTATCCCGTAAATATGGAATAAAAATACACAAATGAAAGGAAAGTTTCCAAGAAACGAAACCAATTTTTTTTCCATTCATACAGCCCAAAATAAAATTTCGCTAGCGCATCCTGCGGTAAACTTCTTACGAGGCGAAATCTTTCAATTTCACTCTAAATCACCCGCTATTTCGAACTGCAGCAAAGCCAACTCTTCCCAATTTATTTCATTACACGTGTCTCCTTTCATGAGAGCAAACTCCGCTGCCCGAATGTCCAACGCGAGCGTTACCAACCACATCGTCGGTCGCAATTACAGATGATCAAGAGGCAACGCATGCACGCGATTCGTCGGAAATCTCAAACAGCGCGGTGAGCTGCTGTCGGGTGAGGCGCGCGCCACCGCAGGCCATCGGTATCGCTGACCTGATCGCCCGGCAGCTCAATTTGCAAATGCATGGCGGGCGTCCTCTTCGCGGTCGGAGGGAGGCGGGTCCCCCCTCCTGCTGCAGACTCACCCGACCCCAATGGGCGCGTGATCTCACCGATCGAATGGGTAAGCGTATTGAATACGCCAACGGAAAGAAAATGCGTTCAAAATCAGTAACAAAAGATCTTTAAAGGCTAGGCTCTTAATGAAATTTCCTTCCATGAGATTGAATTAATTACAAGATGAGAGATTTCATGCAACCTATAAAATCCGCACGTCTCTAATTTAACTCCGTAGAAATTTAAGTACTCGTGTTCGGCATTTTGCGCTGATTGTTCGACTTTGCCGATTAGTTAATGGTGTCCCCCATGTACGAGCCCGGTTTAATTCTCACGCTTGGGGGTAAGAAAGATATGTGGTGAACATGACGTATTTCCTTCACTGTAACTAGCAAACTCATCCAATCTGAGATTTACTTCATCACATGGCTACAGAAACTGTGACGATTTCAAAGGAAAGCTACACATCTATTTTTGCATAGAGTCAATACTAATACTCGGCTATTCAAACAATTCTATGAATATTAAACGTTTTCTAAGATCACCTTCCGAACACAAGATTTTTAAAGTTTCTGTCGAATCCATTTAAATTAATTTCACATTGATAGGAAGGAAACAAAATAAACGAGAGTTAACGTCCCTAGAGTTAGACACAGCTACTCGTCAGAACAAGTGCACAGTCACATGTGTACAAAAGACACAACAAAACTCTGAATCCACCGTCCTCGCTCGCGCTTACTCGCAAACATACCAACATTCCAGTCTCTCACACCGGCGCAACAAGCACGTTCAAGCACACAGCACGGACTGCCACAAACACAGGGCCCCTCCCTCTCGCAGCCATCCACGACCAACAGAACACAATCACACGCACGCTCGCAGGCACGCACGCGAGTACACAAATTTAGGGCGTCCCTCAAGGTCCTTTGGCCGGGCGCGTCGCGGGCGCCAGTAAATCGCCATGACGCATCGCCGCGATCTCCAGACCCCGCGTGGCCAGGGCACAATAGCGTTTATTACCTCCGATGTGACATCGCGGCGACTTGGGCCGCGGCTTTTGTTCGGCGCTGATGGATGGTCGCGCTTTACGAGCCACGCGAATTGAAAAAAACGCGACGTGGATCTCGGTCCATCAGCGATTGCGACTCGATAGCGCGCAAACTACCCGCCTTTATGAGCGCGTAGCCACCGCTCTCCAATGATGAGGGGCTTTCGCTGGTGCTTCATCTCCGTAAAATAAGAAACATCAGCACCGGTTGCCTCTTTTAAAGTGGCGTGGTTCCTTGAATGACTTCGCCTTCAAAATTCATTATTATTTATATTGAACTACACCCTGACATTCAATATCTCCAACACACAACATTATCCACGTCAGTACTCCAATCGATAATCAAAGGGTGGATACGGTTTTGCCAAGGCGAAATAGAATCTGAAGTCTTCCAAAGAGAAGTACCGAGTTGGTACATCCTTTATGAGCTTCAACTAAGGTCCATTGAAAATGTCACAAAAAATGTTTACCTTTAAAAAGCAAAAGATTCAGGTCTGAAGGTAAGTTCTGAAAAATTAAAATATCTAATTTTTTTATCCGTACATGGAGAAGCTTTCATAGTCCGCATATTTTGAAATACTGAAATACGTTTTCTGTTTGGACAAAACAAAAATTTAAAACGAAAAATGATTAATTTTATGGTTATTTACGTTACGAAAATACGCTTCCTTTACATTTAATAAAATAATACACGTTACTGAAGGAACTCTTTTAAAATGTGATGGTGAGCCATCCGATCCTAAATGTACAATGTATTTTAACAATCGATTAGAACTTTTTAACTTCTCTTAAAAATAGCACGAATGAGAGAAAATTTTACTGCAATTGCCGTACGATAGGAAACAGCAAAAGACGCTTTGGAGCTGTCTGTACTTTGTGCACGTGATATTGCAGCGATGTCACTGAAGCGACTGTGGCATGTTGAATTGCATGTTCCATCAGAGCAATATGAATTTGCACCAATGAAGGAATGTGAGTGACAGGTGAGCCTACAGTAACTGGAAATTCTCGCACATTGCGCAACTCTTTCCCCTGCGGGCGACACACGGACGCCGCGAGAATTATATTTTCACACGTCACAGCCACTCAGGCAAATTATTTAAATTATAAGATGTATTCAAAATATCGATTTCCTTCTTCAGTTCGAGCATTTATTATTTGCAGACAGACGTGTCACCAATACCGTTCATTTTAATTTTACTTTACAATATTTTCAAGAGACGCTGCCAAATTCTGGGTTCAAAAATTGCGTTTCTAGTATCTTAAACGGTGCCGAACACAGATGAATCTTACTGTGAAATATAATTTTCCCTTACTGAATAATTGTTTCTTGGAGATACGTTACGTTTCTCGGAGTTACCTCACCAATGTTATGTTCAAGGGTACATGAAGTTTGCAAACAACACGTTTTAGGTAAGCGTTTACTGCATGCAATTTTAATCCAAATACCACAGCGCATGGCACTCAACCAATTCTAAAGCAAACAAATAATAAATTGGAGAAGATTAAACATCAAAATGAAGAAAAAACAATCTTTACTATCACTGATATGTCAGTTCTCTCTAGTCATCACGTATATAGAAATCAGAAAATTCGGAGAAAAAAGAAGCAAGCACATCAAGAAATTCGATTGGAAACCGGAGTAAAGGACATTTTAATAATAAATTAAAATAATGAAAACACACACACACACACACACTCCTACACTGCGCTCTTACACTTGTAAATCAGATCCACCCGATGATCAGAGATCCGCGATTAAACACGAAAAATCTGAGAGGAAAAATAGAACGAAAGGCGATCGTTCGTTCCAAGCCGAAGTAATCCATATTTAGTAATCCATATTTCAATAATAAATAAAATAAAAACCAAACAAAAACTTCACAAATGAGGATATCGAATGCTAGTGACAAAACACACGAAGTTCCCGCCGCCGCAAAGTGGGATTTACACAGGTAATTTTAACCGCAGGCATATATCAAATACGCGGCGTAAAACGTTGGTAAACAATATTAAATTTGCAGCACCTGTAACCACGTATTTACACCTAATCTATAATACTAAATAACGCAATGTGAATACTGGTGAACATATTAACTTCGTTATTTCCAGAACCAACATAAATACATTCCGAACGACACATTTCACAACTTCTGATTTTCTATCACGAATTAGCGCTCACTTCATAATAATAGTAAATGATGGACTTAGTGGGCTAAAATATAGCAAAACACACAAATATATAAAGCTAATTACAACATTCCATATCACATCATAAACGTTAACGCTGCTGATTGAATGTGTTAGTAACACACCGAATGGTACTCCTCCTCACATTCATTATTATCGATTAATGCGGCAGAAAATGTCAGCAAAATAATCTAATGTAATGCCAATTACCGAATAATGAATGAAGAGCGTCCTTGTATACATATATCCAAAATTACAGTCAATAAATTTACGAAACAATAATTACGTGTCTTTCAATATTCTAATTTTGAAGAAAAAAATCTTTCAGTATGGATGATGTTCAAAACGAAGTATTAAGCCGAAATATAAATGCAAAGCTCATTTGCAATTACAAATTCATTTTCAAGAATAAACATGCCGGGGAAAATGTAACAAAAACAGGTAAGCCACGATCAGAATTTGAAACTTGTTCACTCCCTTATCGAAAACATCATTTTTTTATTTATATTTTTAAATCACATTTCATTTCAACATTTTGTATTATCGATTTTTCGATACAACAAAACATGGCTTCTTACGAGTAGTTCTAGGTTAAAATCTTGAGGCAGGAAAGTCCGAATAGACGAAGACATATTGAGAAACTTAAACGCAACTCCATTATGTGATTCAGCTTTACTTCCGTCTCTCCATCCAACACTCCTCGAGTTCTGCATCCACGGAAGCCCCGGACGTTGTAATCACCATAACAGAGCGGTGACAGTGAAAGAAATCACGTCAAATACTCGGGGTTCAAAGTGCCTCACGAAAATTCATAAACACCACTGCTCTTCTTGGGTCGCGTTGGGCGAGCAGCGCGCGAGGTAACATTTAGGGAACGGGCGCCTTTGCCGTCGCCGCCACCAGCTCCGAGGTTTCGCCCGTGCCCCCGTGCGGCGCAAATCCAATAACCGGGCAAGTGGTCTAAAGGCGAAATCGTATCAGCGCGGGGCATCCATCTTGTGCCGCCGCCACCGCCGCACGGAAGTTCGCACAACGCCCGCCCGCTCCTCCCCTCCCCACGCACAACCCCGCCCCGCCCCGCTCCCAGCACCTAAACCCGCCAGCTCCCAACCAGCCTGTGCCGGCCCGTGCCGTCCCCTCCGCTCCGCCGCGCACTCCTTCACTTGATGACGGCCCTCGGGGATCCCACGCCCAACTTAACCGAGACCACGCCCCCCACCCCCACCCCCACCGCAGAGGATTCCCAACCAGAACGCGCGCGCCCCTGCGCCTGGCAATCTCCGATGCCAGACAAAGCGACTTCGAGATTAGATGCGTCCGAATCGGGGCTATTTTCGCTGACAAGCGGCAGAGACGCGCTTAGGCGGTGAGAGCCGCGGCGTCGTAGTGTGGGGATGACATGATGAAAACAAATACTAGTTAGTCCTTTTATTTATTTATTTATTTACGTCAAAAAAACGGTTAAAAACTGCGTATGACGTACTATGGGGAAAAGTCCTTGGTCCTTGAGAGCACAAGTCATTAAGTTAGAACAATATGAGAATAATAGACATTAAATGAGTAAGTGCTGTGAAGTGCTGGTCAGTGTAATTCTAGGCAAAAACAGTGTAGTGTAGTGCAGTGCAGTGCAGTTAATTGTAGTGAACGCGATTAATAAAGTTAAAAGAATCAAATTCAGCCAATATTTATGTACCTTGTATTAAATTTTAGCATCACCAACATATAATTATTGGATATCATGGCAGAGTTGAAATAATTGTTATATAACTTAATATTAGTGATAGTATGATTATTGCATCTACGGCTTGTACTGTACTGCTTTATTATTTTATTATTATTTAACTGCCACCGGGTCATACCCAATTGCAGTTCAATTCAATATAAAAAAAAATTAATCCATCAGTGGTCGCGCTCAGAATTGGTACGCGAGTGGTCGCGTGAATTACAATTGTAATCAATTTTTAAGAAATCTTGTTAATAATATTTTACAAACAAATCTCTTTTAGTTCAATTATGGACGAGTAATGGTATCTAAAACACTGAATAGTTACAAAATACTAAATAATTTATTAGAACGTTGATATATTACGAATTCATTGAAATGCTACACAAAAATGCATGTATTATGCCTTTAACAAATATACCGAAATACATGCGAGTAGATATTTCTCTTTGAAAATTCTTGTACTCTATAAGTGTTGTGCGTTTGTTATAGTTTGCTTTACAATTATTAAATAAGAGTTTGACAAAATTGTTTAAACATCTGGAGCCTTTATTCTGAATGTGTTTCAATGTCAATATCAGATAAATGTCGCACAGATTTTTTGAATGTGGCACTCCCACAGGACACAATTTTAGCAGTACTGTCGACAGCTCTTGTTTCGTTGACATCCACAGAGATAACAATATCCCACGTTCCCCTTTGGCGGCTCCGCTGAACCCTCGGCTCCTTCTCGGATTCCCATTAGAAGTTTCCCGCGTGTTCTTATTGCTGTCGGCACAGATTTTCCCTCGATCTTCCTTTTCATTTCTGGTGTCATAAAGAAGAAAGCAAGTTCCTTTAAAAAATCCCCTTCTGGAGAACCTTTCACCATTATTGTACATTGCATAAACATTCATAGTATCGATTGCAGCGATATTCATGGGAATCAGCTTACGTCAGAAACTGAACCACAAGCGGTCGCGTGGATTACAATTGTAATCCAAGCTGTTTCCGGCGCTTATCGCTAGAGGAGCAGTTATCATTTGAGTCGTATTTTGCTATAATTCTATAACTGAGGCCTCTGAAAGAGTGATTCTCTTAAAAGTCTATACATCAAAGGGCAGTTTTTATAACTACCTCGACCAGTTTTAAAACAGCGAATCAATACGACTGGATTACAATAGTAAGTTAAAGGGTTAAAAGGTGTTAAAATGCGGAGGATACAAGCGTCATATAAAAATAAAGAATATTTCACATATTTTGATTAAAACATTAATTTTCTCCAAAAACAAAATTGTTTTATGTAATAAAGACCATGAAAACAAGTAAAAAACAAACAAAAAAGTATGAATACATGTAAGACTAAAAACTGATCTGTGGATGGATTTCAGTTCGAACTGCTTTCTCATATCACAAGATCGCAAATTTGCATCGTCATATCACAAGATTCGCAAGATTGTCAGATCGCAAATTTTCAAACAGAATATCTACGGGAACACGAAATAGATTATTTACATCGAACTTGGCATTCTTTGTAAACGCAATGCATATCACGCACTTTTCAGACCCTTTGGCGCTAGCATAATGTCTAGCAGGTCAATTACGTGACCTTCTATGTTCATCGCGCGAGCACATGGTTCGTACAAAGGCCGAACTTAGGCTAATTGTAGAACACTGATCTCCAAATTAGAATGGACGATCCCCTGGAATATGCGAAGCAATTCACGCTGCGAAACAAAGCCTGCTGCGTAATGCACGTAGTACCTGCATTTGGGCATAACCCAAACATATGGTCAAAGGTAAACACATTTCATACTCAAGTATCACCATGACCTCTCTCATATCGACAATTCCCCTCTTATAGCACAGCAGTTTAACACGCGTTCACATTGATGTAATAAATGAGTACGTAACGCATACGTACAAATTGTGCAGATCGGTGCAGTAAATGAAAACATACGCAACGTCTACAATTCGTTTGCAAAGTTCTCCACCACAGCGCCTTGTATTTCCTCCTAGGAGAAATTAAAAACGAAAGAAGGGAAATACAATAGGAAAAAATGGTATGAAAAACTTCCTTGACAAATTGCCTCCTAGAAAACATTACAATGTTACCTTACACGTAGAAAAGTAGATCTCGCGAATATGAGAGATAAAAAAATAACTACGGTTTTCTGGAAGTAATTCTTAAAAGAACTGTACGGCAACCAGAAAAAACTGACGAAATAGAGTTAACTGAATCTAAACGGTGAAACTGAATCATGACGGTGAACACCTCAGAGTATTACATGAAACAGCAGTGCATAATATTATTTTACAGCAAAAGAAAGTAAAATACGATTTTATTCCCGAGTGAAGAAGTATAGCTCCTAGCTAACAATAGGAACTAACGATTGAGGCGAATTTTAACGGAAAACGAACATAACGAACTAACGACCGAGCTAACGATAGGAGCCGAGTGAGTGAAGTCATTTAGCTTTCAAGTGCTTTACATTATTTTATTATTTTGTAAAGGAAAATTAAAAATAAATGAATAAACACATAAAGAAATGCGATATTCAAATATTGCATATATGCTTGAAGAAAAAGGTATTTTATTTCTTTACTGATATTGTTATCAAGAAGCTGCAAATAAATTGAAGCAAACGGAGTTGGTTAAATGATTTAGCAATGACATAAAAAACACAGTCGTGGATTAATTTGTAATTCACCAGCGAATAAAATCTGTTTTGTCACTAAAGGCCAACTTTTAAAAGAAGATGATTGTCAGTTATCGGTGACTTAAAGACACCTTCAGGCGTTTCCAAGAAAGCACACTATTGCAACATACAACCAAATTGCTGAGTAGCCACCGGGGAACTGGAAATCAATGAGCATCGTGCACCGAAACTTCTCCCCCTGCCTCCTTCGCGTCCCGGCCTTCTGGTGCGCATCCGTTTTGTTATGCGCTGCGACGAGCTGTGTTGAAGCTGGGTGTTTAAAGAGGGAGAAACGATTTTTCTTTCCTGTGTTCGCGTCTGTGATCGTCATTTTTACTTAATTTGTTCTGTGATTACTGCTGAGTGTTCACATTCTTTCATTATTTTTTTGTTCTTTCTAAAAAAATTATATTACGATTGTCAATGTCCAAATCATGACGATGAGATCGACCCACAAAACATCCTCAAATAGTATTAAACAAATACCAGCGTACGATGTATTTTTATTACACAGACAAGCTTCTAAGAAAGTTTCTGAAAGTTCGAGAATGTTTTTATAGTGATAGTGAAACAGACGTGAAGAGGTTGCTCCCAAGTAAACGAACGTAATATTTATTAAACCTAAATAAGGGAGTAGTAATTTTAGAGCAAGTTGTTATGTCCCAGGGCACAGCTTAGCTACTTGTCGGGTCCGCAAGATGGTGGATAGCGAAACGGTCTGCAAATACGCAGATTAGGGATAATAATAGTAAGACTGATCCGAATCAAGGCGACTAGATTATCAGAGTGTGAGAGGGTAGATCGGAGCGAAATAACACTCATTAAAAACCACATTCTTGATGACAACAGTGACATGGCGAGTAGGCACTGCCAGGAAATATGTGCTGCTCCGTTACCTTCAGGGTTAGGATTATCCCAAAGATCCAGGGAAGGAAATCCCGGACAGAAAACCACAAGCAGAAAGAGCTCTCAAACGCAGGATGAAGCCAGGAGAGTAAACCCAACACTAAATCTCGGTCCTCCAGATTGAGAGATGGAGCAAAGAGATCCAGTAACCCACACAACGCAAAAAACGAAAACAACATAATTTCTTTCAATTACCACGGAAATGGTCTCGGAAACGAAAATACGTCAACGATAAGAGACGCAAGCTGGCCAAAGAACAAGTGGACACCGCAACATGTTAAAACGTATTCGTTTTTGGTAGAAAAAGAACACGACGAAGACGAAGGTATTACATGCATCAATTCCCAGAGTATTTGATGTAGTTACTTTTATACGTGCATTCTAGTTATTTTCAGAGGCGATTTTCGTGAACCGGGAATGCGTGCTTTATACAGATTTGCAACCTGGTTCTCCTCCAGTCATAACGTTCACAAACTAATTTACATCTAACCGTAACAAGAAATAAACTACTGCATGGCTCAACTATGACAATTAAATCCGTCGACCTGTCGCAATTTCTAATTAGTAATCGCATAGGCTTCGCAACTGTAGCGTCGCGTATCTACAACGACTTAGCCAACACAGAGGATCTGAATCAGCAACCCGCCTCCCTTGCAGCTCAGCTTCCACTCACGGCACTTTCCAAGCGGCGGCGGCGGCGGCGGCGGCGGCGGCGCGGCGGCGGCGGCGCGCGGCGGCGGCGGCGGCGGCGGCTCAGAGAGAGCGGCACGGCTGGCACGCGGTGGTCACGGCCGGCGCAGGCGTTTTGTGCACGGCACAAAGCGGCGGCCGCGGCGGACAGCAACGTCTCCTTCGACCGCGCTGTCAATGCGGTCAGCCCCACCTCCACCCTCGCCCGCGACCCTCTCTTCGTTAGCGCTGGACGAGGGCTGTTCTAATTAATTAGTTAATTAACAAAAGACAGGAGCGCCGGCCTCCGTCGGGGTACGCGCCTCTCCGTGCAAACCGCAACGGCGGCGGGGAGCGGGGCAACGGCGCTGCACGGGCTGACCCGAAAAGGCAAAAACAACGCGCAGGGAAGAAAAACTCACAAAAATACAATTTGAAAAACATTTTACATAAAAAGGGCATCTTTTACGGAATAAAGGGAGAAATAATGTTTTTTTTAGGTAGAGCTGATAGATGAGGATGATATATAGCGCAATGTTCATTTTAAAATTTTACATTTTAAGCACGTGAAATGTTCACATTAAAATAAATATATCAAAAAAGGAAAAAAGTGCATTTTTTATGCAACTACTCGATTGAAAAATAAGGAAGAAATCCTGTGAAATTTAATGAGAGGCATTTTCTTAGGTGCTGGAAATACTAATACGGATAGAAGAGAAGTTCGAATGGGCGAGGTGGCTCGAGTGCGTGCCGACTCAGCGACTCGGTCGGAAGGGTCGCGGGTTCAAGTCCGTCCGTGGGCATGAATGTTTGTCCCTTGTTTCTCACGAATGTGTGTTGTCGCGGAAGGCCTTGTGAGTTTGTGAGTCCGCTGGCCGCAGACCGAAGAGCCCGTAAGTGTAGCTAGAGTAAAAGGTAAATATGTGGTCCTACGAGGGACAAAGCGGGTACTCGTTCTGGATAGCCGAAATGGGTCTCCACTGAAAAGCCCCTGCTTATCATAGCTTTCAGGATGCGAAGAAGGGAAAAAAATTAAAAAAATAAATAAATGGAAGAGAATTTCTGAATAAACCGCACATGAAAAATAAAAGTGTAAATAAAAGTAAACTTGTAAGTTGGATAATGGTAACCGGGATGGATTCTTATCATTTTCTTTTTCACATTACACGATACGTATATTTATTTTCTTTTAGAAATATTGTTCTACAGAAAGGATAGAAGAGAAATATCGTCCAAGATGGCTTTGAGCCCAATCGGGGTCATTCCGGCGACTGCAAACCGGGTGGGCGGGGGGCGGGCGGACGCAGAAACAGCACACGGGCGTGGCGAGACGCAAGCGACCGCCGAAACGGCCGCGCACCAGATACGCCGCCCGGAATCGATACAAATCGGCATGAAATATACAGGACATTATCTATTCAGAGCGGGCAGGTGAATGAAATACTGAGCCGCAGACAATACGAGCGCGTGATTTGCGAGGGAGCCGCCCGCGACGTGCGGCTAGGGGGCCGGGGGGGCGCCGGAGCGCTACGCAGGAGAGATAGCAGGTGGCGCGGAGGCATAGGCTGCAAGTGGCGAGGGGCGGTGGAGAAACGTGGGTTCTGCCAGGTTTTGGGGATACTAGTTCGCAGACAATAGAATACAAAGGAATCAGGGAATGGGTAATGAAATGTTCAGCACGCAGCGTTGCAGTATGAGCTGGACTGGACTGGACTGGAGAAAGACAATGCTCAACGTAATAACGGGTTTGGTCCATCAAATGATTTCATCAAAGAAAGAAGCTTCCTAAAAGAGAATAGTTATTTGATGTTAGCACACAATATATTTACGAATAAAGCACTAAGCAAACCCATAAATAAGATTAAGGAGCCTACGAGGATGCGATGTAGGGCACCTAAATGCACAAGACGGGCCAAAACAGTACGAAGAAAGACAAGGATGAACAAATGAGCAACATTCACAGAAAAAATGTCTAAGCCAGTGTCACTAACGTTAGGTTGATGGGGAGAAACATTAGTAAACGGTGAACAAAGAGATCGTGTAACAGAAAAGTCTGCCTCAGGTCGTCAGAAAATATGCCTCATACTACATGTCGGGAGACGGACGGACGTTGCCAGAACCAACCGCGAGTTCGGAACGTACAAGAACCCCGCGGACATCGGAGCGCGCCAGCCTGCCACCGCGCTTGTTGCTCGCGGGACAGCGGCGGCGGCGGCGAGGACGGCCCAGTCGATAATTGAAACAAAAGTCTCCCAGCCACGCCGGCGGTGGCGTGGGAGGCGGGGCGGCAACGGCAGGGACGCCGGCGCAGCTCCGCCGCCCCACCCCCGCAACGCGCCGCCGTCACCGGTAGCCGTTGGCCGCCGAGAGCGGCTATCGCCACCGCCGCCGCCGCAGCGTAACGACGTCCTATCTCTGCCCTTATGGCGCGCGCAAAAAAGTTCCCGAGGCGGATTCCAGCGGGTCCATCTCCGGCGCGGGCGCATCGCGAGGGGCCGTAAAGGCCGCGCCCGACGCTTACGCTGGCCCAGGCGCAGCCTTATCCGGCTAGTCTCCCGCATGCTAAACGCGCTTCGTGGGTGTGGGGAAAACGCTTAAGAGCAAAGTGTCCATCATTCACCTAGTACCAGAAATCGAAATCGTCTTTACTTGCTTCGTATGTTTGTATGTTGAATGCATGTCATAGTGTTTGAAGAATTCGCTAACGTTGAAAGAGCTCCAGTCACCTAATACGAGAATCATACACCTACTGCGCCGACCTGGATGGCCGAGGTGGCTAAGAGCGAGTACCGACTCAGCGCTTCGGTCCAAAGGGTCGCGGGTTCGAGTGCCGCCTTCGGCATGGTTGTTTGTCTCTTGATTTTGTATGTGTTGTCGCGGAGGGCCTCGCGTTCTGCTGACCTCAGATCAAAGGAGCCCGCAAGTGTGTTGGTCTAGTGTATGGTCGAATACGCGTCCCATCGGGACGTAAAAGGTAACCAGCTGTTGACTAGATAAAGACCTAGAAAGAAAGAAAAAAGAAAGAAAAAAAATACCGCGCAGGATGACGAAACTGAGCGCACTCTGAAAATTGGAAGAGTTTTTATTTTTATGCTTTTGATATCTACTTTTAATGATCGTGAAGGTGCAAGGATGCCCTGAGTCATTTATAGTCGTCAAATGCACCGGGATTAACGCATACACCACAAATCAGTCAACATTGCTTTAGTGTGCATTCGTACTGAGTTTCGTTTCATTTGACATTTTCATGTATAATTTGACGTATGCGACCGTGGATTGACATCCAAACAAAAATGCATCACTTTTATTTAATAACAATAAAGTGCTATGAATACATTAAAGAAAGTATTGTTCTTACAATAAATAGCTAGTTTGAATATCTGCTTTTCACACGAGAGTCACTATCTACATTAAAGACACCTCAGAAGTTTGATTAATTTACCAATAACTTTTCCAAGAAGTTATGTAAAGTACATGGAGACTAAAAAAAACACGTCTTATATACATTTTTGACAGGACTTTTATAGCGTGTCTTGTCTTCCTACACTCGATCCTGCGTGAGTTCTTTCGAGTCAATAATCGCATTAGCATGAACGCACGATACAAAATATAAAAAGAATCGGAATAGGGGTTTCAATGGCACTACTGCAGTGTAGCCGCGAAGCGAATCGCGAAAATATGTTCTTGGTCAAGGCTGCTTCTCGAACGTAACTGCTACACATTTTCCGTCTCACCGAGGAAAAGCTCCTCTGAGCCGGTAGCTGCTCCATATTTTCCTCTTTGTGAATATCGGATTTTCCAGGGCAACTCGCGTGAAACTCCTAAACAACAAATCCCGTAAGAGCGCGCAACTCACGAGCCAGGCGGGACCGACTGCTAAATAAAATCGAAAGTTATTCTGAGGAGGATCGCAGAGTTTCTCCACAATAAAAGTCGCGACCGGACGGAGTAACAAAGTCAACTGTTTAGAAGAGAACTTTCTGGGCGACCTTCTTGCGAGCGGGACGAAGCGAAAGCGGTGGAGGCGAAAGCGAACCAAGGGATTATGCACGTTCCGGGCAAGTTTACGGGGGCAACAGTCGCTAGACAACACCACGAAATATGAGAACCGTGCTCTCCGATACACTTCGACCGCACCAAATGTTAATATTATCCGAAGGTAATGTTGTTCTCCTAATTCGCGCGCCGACAATAATGATACAACTGTCACAGAGTGACACATCACTAACTTCAGACCCGATATAAAGAGAGCGTGGCATAGCAAACAGCTCCCCTTTGACCGCTGTGGCTGGCCTTCAAATAGCGGTCGATCTATGAGGAATTTGATTTTAACAAAGCAGATTATATCAAGAGTTTCCCCCGTTTTCCTTTCGTCCCTTTCAACAACTGCGCCACTGATATTCTATCTTATAATTATAATCACCTACCCATCAAAATAGTTCACTAATTTAAATGAAAGGCTATAAGGCTTAGACATTGTTTTAATAACGAAGAATAAACACCTATATAATGCCATTTTAATAATTGTGGTTGCTTCATTCGTGACCCAACGTCGTAGAAACACTAGAAACAAATTAAATATTGGGTTTTCATGATGCAAGGCGGTGGGTGAAAAGAATCATCTCGCTTTACCACCCAATAAATAAAAACACAGTAAAACGAATAACAAGGAAACATCGAATGTTTTACAATGCAATTATATATTCAGTATTAATACATTTTTCTGGTAAATTAATTTTGTTTTTTGTTTACTATTTTATTCCCCGCTGCATATAATTAATATTGCAGCAAAATAAAAATAAAATATTGCTTGTTTTAAGGCGATCAACTGAATTTCAATGAATGCGTTTGAATTGACAGAGCTCATTATTAGCAAATGAGATGAATTCATTCGGTGGATGGGACTCAAAATTCGAAACAGGGTCATGCGAGGTTGCCACCGTTGTGTAATTGCCATACGTTTTATTATACATTGCATGCCAAACATCATGGATGGTGTTGGATGCCGAGATTGAACCTATACTTATATAAAAAAATCAAGCTAATAAACGTTGTCTTCCAGTATGAAACTATTTTAAACAAAACCAGTTTTTGATGACTGATAGTCTTTAATATCTATATAAACAGTCCACACAAAACTTTATTATTAGTAAGCTCCACATTCGTTCAAACTTCTTCACTCTGAAGAGTATATTCTTGCTCATATATTTGTAGTGTCTACAAAACTCACGCGACGATAGTTGGTCAAACGAGAACAAGAAATCCAGTTTTGCTTCAAAATGTGGAGAAATTTACAGTACGGATTATGCTACAGAATAAAGAAACGATAAAGTTCCCAGAAAGGATCGCTTATAATATTAACAAACCCTATCGAAATGATGTAGATATATTTGTATCGTTAATATGAATTTTAATTCTTGTTTGCGAGAGAGAGAAGCTCTCATCTCACCAAATCCCGTTAGTTGCGAACTGAAACCACCGGACCTTTAGGATTCTCCAGCACATGCAATGTCGCCATCGGTCTAGCCGCGCGTGTAGAGGCGTCGTGGCCCCAACTCCTCCGGGATCTGCGGGGCCCTGGGCGAAGTTTCATTAAAATTAGCAATCTCTCGTAGAGCTTTATCCGTAAATTACGGCGGCTCTGGCCCTGATGAGATTCTTCATAGATCTTCATCACATTCAATAACCCCGGAGCGCAGATAGGGGGCGGGGCCGTTCTTCCGAAGGCGACGACGTCAGCGGCGGCGAGAAGAGTCGTGGCGGGGGCGCTGGTGGCGATGGAGTTAGAGGGAGACGGTGGGTGAGGAAGCGAGTCAGAGGACGTGGTGGAGACGGCTTGGAAGATGGGATCGGCGGATCTAACCAGCGGCGGCAATGAGGAAGTTCAAGGACGTGTGGGGATGTCATTACTGACGGAGGAGAAGGGAGGCAACGAGGAAGAAGGAAGACAGGATGCGCCGGCGGTTGATAAAACCGCGGCGGGGGAAGGGGGGGGAGGGAAGAAGCGGGCGAGGTGACGATAGTGGTGAGGACGGCAGCGCGGAAAGCGAAATTAAGGTCGACGACGATGAGGACACCTGAAGCAGGGTCGATTGATTGATCAATTTGTTTCCTGGCGCGTCAAATGCTACGGTCAACAGTCTCGTAAGTGTAGTGCATGTTTTATCACGGGATGTGACATCTTTCTGCCCCCGCTGAAATGCAAAATAAGGCGCTTCTAAACGTCGGCCCGCCCCAGCCGGGACAAGCCGAAGTTTCCGACTGGTCTCCCCACATGTAGGAATAAGGACAGAAGAAGAAAAAGAAGGAAAATGCGCGTTCAGTCCTCGACCCGTTTGTTAGGGTACTGCTGCGGCATTCGCCTGGTGTTGATCGGAGAAACCCACGGAAAACTACCGACCACAGCAGCCGGCTGCTCGAATTCTCCTCCAGTCGCTGAAGCAGGGATCAGGCCGACGTGGGCGGGGCTGTAGTGAAAACGACGACGGGGACAGACACGTAGACGCCCCGCTACGTGACGGAAGCCTCCGGAGAAGTCCGCGTGGCTTTGTTCGCGGAAGTTGGCCGCTGCGTGGGGGCGGGCAGCGGCGGCTCGTCTTTCTCTAGTCTCTTTCTCTGAAGCCTCCGCGTCCCCCGTTCCAGGAGAAAAGAAACGCGCTTTTTGAGTTTCACTTTTCATTTCTGACGATTGAAGTGCATGGCTGCACACAGAGCTTTGACTAATTTTCAGATGATTCATTACTTCAAATTCACTGACCCCGAAAAATCTTCCAAGGAAAACAAAATCACAAGAATACCAACGAATTATATATTTCACCGCCTTTATGTTTTCAATCAAACTGTCATTCAAAAGAACATAAAGAATTTTAAAAATATATACATTTATATTTCAACAATGCTTTGCAATTTTGAGATGTCATTGCAATATTGACTCACGACAAAAGTTAAAAATGTTTTAACTAAACATTTCCTTTTCAACCACAGGCAGACATTTAAAGTTCTGATTCCAACGATGGCAACCTGTAGATCATTTATTTGTGAAGACCTTAGCGTTTCTCACATTTAATTCAATTCTAAAAAAAAAAAAAAAATACATTACCGGCAAATTCATGAAAGGAAGACAAAGAAGACTTTAAAAGTTCAAAAGAAATCAAATGCCACCGCAATGAAATAGAGATACCTGTCTAGGCTGCAGTTTTTCCTTTTTGTTTTCAGCTTCCGTTGAAGCAAAACCTTTTTTCGGTTCCGGTTAACGGTTCGATTCCGGGCGATGCTCTGAGTGGCGCTTCTTTGTTCTCGGAAGTTGGTCGCTGTCTGAGCACAGAGGGGAGGGGAGAGTAGAGACAGGGCTCTTTCTTCCCGCCCCACCCGCGAACTCTCTTCGCCCCCCCCCCTTTTCCTTTCAACGGCCCCCTCCTTTCATTCCACCGCCCCGCCCACCCCACCCCGCCGCCATTAGTGCGCCGCCTTTGTACGAGGCGCCTGCGCTCCCAATTGACTTAGCGTGCGCAGTGCCGCCGTACCTGGCGCGACCCCTGGCGGGCGAGTGCGGGGGCGGGGCGGCGGGTCGCGGCCCGCGGCGCTTCCCACGGTGCGGCGCGGGGGGGGGGCGGGGGCGGGACCGAGGGAAGTGCAATTGCAGCGGCCGGGTGAGCGATTGTGCTCACGACAGCCCACAGTCGACCGGGCGGTGGGAGGAGACAAGTGGGCGATCGCCCGCGCCGCCCAGCCGTGGGGTGGGGTGGGCGAAATGGGAAACGACTCGCCACGAAGCGCGCGAGGACGCATGGCCGAGGGCCGGAGTCGGGCGCGCTGCAATCGCGGGAGGAAGGATGTGGCGCCGGCGAGAGGATTTGTGGGGGGTCAGAGGACATCGCTGCTGCACGCTCGAGAACACTGATTAGGCTACGAACGGAGTTCTCAGCGAAGTGGTCAGGATGAAAGAAAGCGTGCAGCTGTGTCACTTCGACGGGGCAGGGGGATCAATTAAAAACAGCTTTCTATGAACCGATCAATGTTGTTTCCTAATTCACGTTAGAAATTATGGTAAATGACTACTGAAGGTTTACACATTTACCATTATTTATAGCATAAGTCTACAGTAAAACCAAATTAATAGCGTATAGCGTAAACTAAATCTGGAAAGAGTAAAAAGGAGTCAAATTATAAAAATATAAAGGAAAGTACGATCAGTAAAAAATTAACTCAACTCCAAATTAAATGCTTTGTAGTAATCGAACGGTAGCCCGTAATGATATTTCTAGAACTGACAGCTTCCTTTGGACCCCATTTATACAATGAAATGAAAATGTCATTTACACTTGTGTCAAACCAATTGTGTACATTCAAAAGGGGAGTACTGTAAAGTGATTGATAACGGTAATGAAACTTGTTAAGAATACATCAAATCGTGCAAAACGTTTCTCCTTTTTAATCGACCCAATCCGGCAAAAAAGCACGAACCAAAAACAGCCACGGATAAGGAGTAGTATATCACAGAGAGGAGTCCATAAACATGTTATTCTCGTACTCATAGGAGCGTTTGACTAGCCAGCTTCACGCCCAGAATAAACTGCGCTTCGGACGGTGCCTTTCCGTAGCGGCGGCGGGCGCGGGCGGGGGCGGGGCAGACGCTTTGCCCAGTGAACTATCAAGAAGCCAACGCGCATCCCCCGAGAGGTCGCCGAAGGCTGACCTCCCGCTCAAAGAGCGTTCGCGGCTCGGCGCGGGCGGCGTCGGGCGGTGCGGCAGGGCACGTGACGCCGCCCTGACCAGGGCGCACCACCCCGCAGTGGCACCGCGCCAGCTGTTGGAGCGCCACGGGAATAATGACCGACACTTTCTACCCAAACGTGCGGTGATTCAGATACGCGTTTTCTTGGTTGTCTTCTGACAGATATCGAAAGTGTAGGCATGCAAATGATCACACCGGGAGCGGTAGCTCAGTGCATCAACTGATGTCTTTGCAGTGCCTCTGACCGGGAGGTCCTAGGTTACACTCCCCACGGCAGCAGGATTTTCGACACTAGCTTTTCAGCTAGGTTGAATTCAGTCGCTGTCTGGAGGAGAATTCTAGCGGCGGCTGCTCTGCTCCGTGGTTTCTACGGTCAACACCAGGCGAATGCCGGAGCAGTACCCTACCAAACGGGCCACGGACAGCGCGCGATCTGTCCTTCCTCTTCCTTTTCCTATCCTTTCCCCTTACACACACACTTACACTAACATGCACTACACTATCACATACTCCGGGAGCTTAAAGCTTGTCCCGGCTGGGGTGTGCCCGCTGGTGGAGAGTCCTGGTTAGGGGGAAACCCCACTAGCCGACGGTAGGTCGGCGCCGGATCTCGCCATCCAGCGGGGAATGATCACCGCGCATATCCGAGAAAAAGCATGCACTACACTAACGGGACTAATGACCAAAGCAGTTGACGCGCCCGGAAACACGAAAAATCAAATCAAATCAATCAAATCAGATGATCACGGTGCAAATGGATCAGGCACCCTCTGTGGCAGGCGTCCTCTGAGGCAGCAGAGGGGAATAAGCAAACGGATATGTTGCGAATTCGAGTTCCGGGTAAGGCTGTTTCCTCATGTGGATTTGGCATCATGCGCTTCTCACGCCACAAAGCATCTCTACTACTTACGAGGGCTCGATGCGCAATGGCTGGCGCATACACCTTCCATTGATTGTGGCCGGCTTCGATTCATTGATTACTTCGTGTTTCCTGGCGCGTCAACTGCTATGGTCAAAGTCCTGCAACGTGTAGTGCATGTTTTTATCATGAGGTATAGGGAATTGCTCCGGCGTTTCCCCGGTATTGTTGGGAGTAACAACGGAAAACTATTGATCAGAGCAACCGGCCGTAAAAATTCTCCTCCAGAGAGAATCTGAATTCGACTTCACTAACAAGCTAATATCGAAAATATTGCCCCCCGTCCAAGACTCGAACTCCTGGACCTCCCGTTGAGCAGCACTGAAGCGAGTGACCGGCTTCGACCCTCGGACAATCCTTAAGGGACCTGTAGTAGACAAAGCGAGCTTGCTACAGGTTTTATTGTTTGTTTGTTTTTCGTTTTCATTGCTGCTTTACCAACCACTTCATTCTTCGTCATTATCGCTATCATCTACTCACGACCATTTTGTTCGAGCCTTAATGTCGAATATGAGGGGCCCGTAAAGCACATTAAATAAAGAAAATTTAAAAAAACATAATCATTCACCTCCCATTTACAACTCATGACTCCATTCTTCATACCATGGAAGGAAGGACCAAATCATTGCTAGAAGGGCGGAGAAAAAGCGGAGCATAAGGCGTTAAGCACCCTTAACGTGCGGATGTGACAACTGCACTCTCCTGTCAACAAATGAGGATTCTGCGGGAGGAATACACTTTAGCTTCGACTACGAGACGAGCACGTGACTTTTAGACTGTAATGACCGTGAACATCGTGACCGTTACTCGCGCTTAACATGCTACTACATATGACAGTCTCATACCTCAAGAGATTTCCTTGCGTATAACAAAAATTGTGTCTAAATTAGGTAATGTATCAATAACGAATTTGCAAAACATGAAAATTGTTTTAGGAAAAACCTATTTAGAGAGAATAAATAACAATCATGTAACAATCATAAGTTGTTGTCAAATATAACGTGAATAAATAAAACGAGACCATCAAACGTAGATATCTAAATGAATTAATGTCAACTGATAAAAGTGGAATATGTAGGACGGCTTAAAAAACGGCTTTGTAGTCTAAAAAATTTTGAGTAAAAGCAGGATGAATAACATTTATTTTGATGCATATTTTCTTCCTGGGAAAATAAAAAGGGAGAAAATTAAAACTGTCGGTTTAATTATTAGGGCGATACATAAATATGAAGAAACACTCTCAGAACATAATAAACTCACCACTGTTCGAATTTATTATTCACGATATTTCGCGATCCGTTAATACCATCTCAGTGAATATTCGTGGAACGATGTAATAACGCCTTACTGCGAAGCACGTTCCCTAGTGATATTCTATCATGCAGGGATCAAAAAGCATTGAGCACCGTAAATATTTGCGAACTACGAGATATGTGCTTTGAAATTTATTCACACAAAACATTTTCCAACGGAGCAATTTGAGAATATGGTGAAATCGGAATAAAAATTAAACGATATTACTCTTTTGCACTGGTATATGGTACCTTCACGGAAAGCCGCTTAGTTCTATAATAGTGCAATACGCTGAAATGAGACAGCTATGCCATTAAAAAGATTCCACATAATGCAACAGTGTTTGATACCAAGATTCGGTGAAAGTTCATGTTTTTCTATATGAGACGTTCAATTTAGTAGTTCGAAGTTGCGTTCAACATTCGAAGACTATCAAGAATAGAGGTAATCATGTCAAAATTAATTTGTCAAAATCAAATCTTAACATACACACTTCAAATCGATTAAGTTACTAGCAAAACTAAGTAATGTAAAGCGGTTTTAAAGGCACTACCCCCTTAATAAACCATTTTTCTATCTACCATGTTTCATGTCCCTTAATCATATTATGTAATAAAACACAATATATCTTCACATTTGTTTAACCAAATCAAATATTTAACAAATGGAAAATAATGAATGAAAAGCAAAGTTTTGTAATAAAAGTCTTCCTCATTCCATGATGCAGATAGCATTTAACATACGTAATAAACGACATCAGAATAACGCAGTCAGATTTAACAAAACGGCCATGTCATCGTTAACACTCATTCGTCACTCAAACCTCAAAATTTCCTGTACAGAGATTTTTAATTTGTAAAACAAAAACATTGTTGCATTTCAATTCCCCTAAATCCACACATAATACGTTGTTTTTTTACAGCTGTCATTTTATGAAGCAAATTCATATTTTTCATTTTGAATAATACGATCATCCTTCTCTGAAGGGTCACAGAATCCATATTTCGGTTGATTTATCAAATCACGGTGATTTACACCGGTATCCGGCATACAGGGCTCAGCAAGAGTACCATTAATCACGGGGTGCTCAGGCCTTCTAACTGAACTAGTGAGGTGCCTAAATTGTATCGAAAATTACCAAATGAAAAAGCCAAGCTCGTTAAAAGCGACCTTCGAAGTTTGCTCTTTAAACAGTTTCTTTGCCTCCCGCAAAATTTGTTACGGCGACTCCTAAAACTTGTGCGGCTAAGAAGTGGCAATTTCGCGCAGAGATTCTCGCGAAAACGCTTGAAAGTACGAAAAGAGCAAATTTTCGACTCCTCTGAAATAATCTGCTGAGGAAAAGCAAAAATTCAAACTAAAATTTAAGTATGAAACTTATATTTTTTAATTGGAGGAGTATGGCTTTACAAAGCAATATAAACAAAGCAGCATGCACATTTGAATTTATCTACGAGGAAAATAATGGTCGTTTATTAGTGATTCGGGTAATAATGCGAAATACATGTAATTCCACAGAATGCTGAAATATGTTTCACACGGAAATGTGACATTCGTAAGCAACGGTTTCTAATTCTGACTAAAGTGCACATTGTGATAACTAATAACTGTTCGACACGTTGGAAGTTATCTGCACGCTGTTCGCACGCCAATAGTAATTACAGTATAAATATTTTCGTTCGCGTAACAGGGACTATCTCTCTCTAAAAACACGAACACAGGTAAACAAAATGAAACAGCTCAGGACTAAATATTGTAAATGATGCAACTATGGTACGTGACAACTTAGCAATAACGGTAACATACCATCAACTTTCAACTTTCTAGCAATGAATCTACCATCATATTTATATTATAGTGATATATTATTATAAATATTATGATATAATATTTTAAAAACAAACGGAATTATTAAAAAAATAACAATTGATTCTGAATACAATATGAAAACAATTAACAGTTGTTACGTATTTTCAATGGGTTTGCCTAGGAAATATATTACAGATTCCGTGTAGAGCGATATATATTCTGGCAATCTGCAACGGCAGCAGTTCATCTTGCTTAACGCGAACGTAGAAGCGCGTGATACATCAATTCTGAGAGACTCGGGCGCAAAGCATGTGCCAGAAGACGGTGTCACATTAACGGATAGCTAAATGACGGATACCGTGTATCCCTGTAACTGAAACAGATGGTGACTGATGACGCTTTAGTGTGTTTTCTATTACGAAGCGATGACCACTTTCTGACAAAAGACAACAGTGAACTTGTCACTGAGCAATAACAACAAATAAAAAGACCTGAACACGACTAACTAGAATGTCTGGCAAAAACGTATTACACGGCTTCATAAATCAATTGATACAGTTCATAGCAATCCACATAGGCATCAATACTCTACAAAGAGGATTCCAATTTGTGAGGTCACGTTCGATACAATAGGACTCTCAGAGAATCTTCATGCCAAAACTTCTGCAAGATCCCTTTCCCCCTTGTCTTGAAAAAAAAACACCCCAAAATATTTGCGTTATTTCCTACCTCAATACTTTGCGAGCTTTGAGATAAGCAGACTTGGAACAAGTTATAAATCCTTCTTAGTCAGAAGTAAACTTGCAGTGAGCATCTGGATCCTTAGCGTTTCCACGGAAGAAGTTAAAGAAACATCAAATGTAACATCTAACCTTTAGATGATCAGTATAAGCAGCTTTCAGAAGTCAACAGTAAGTTTTTCAAATATCCTTTCCACTATACTGAACATGCACGCATTTATTTTTCAAAAACCTTTGGCGAAATTCTCTCAGTAAGAAACAGCGAATCATTTAATTTCATCATCAAAAAACGAAAACACAGTTTTATATATATATAAAATAAAAATTATTCTCAGTATTAAATTTTTTGGGTTCCGAATACTGCAGAAGTATTAAGGACAATGGATCTCTTTCACCTGAACCAGACAAAATTTCAAGAGAAAAAGTACTACATCGATCCAAGTCCGACGCAATGGGTCCTGCAGACCAGGCAAAGCGCGGGTCGCTTCCGAACTAAAAGTTTCACAGAGAGGCGGCGGCCAAAACCCTTTCTGCATAAAAAAATTAATTTAGGTAAGCTATATCGTACCGAGTTCGCAAATTGTTTGAAAGAGGATAATGCAATTTATGAGAGACTTAGCCGGCCAGCGGCGGCCTACACACGGCAGAGGACGAAAGGGGACCCTCCCCCTCCCCCTCAGATTCGTCCGGTCGCCGCGGTGGCCGCAGTGTGTACACAATCTAACGAGGCCGGCAGGTGGCCACCCGATAAGGCCGAACGTAATCGGCAAACCGGGGCACAGCCGACAGCCACCCGCCCCGCCCCCTCGCACAGCCGACCCGACACTCAGCCCTCCACACCGTGCCGCACCGCGCCGCGCCGGCGATGCGAATCGAAACGAGCTTTTAACTCGATGCGGATATCGAGTTCAAGCCCGCGGACACAGATGTAGTTTATACCTCGCGGTCCCTTGCCAAGACTCGGTCGATCGATGGTAAACACGACCGCATCTCGATAATGCCGGGAAACGAACGTTTAACTGGATGGGCTCGGGAGGCGGATAGCGAAGTCGGAGGGTGTTGGGGGACGAAGGGGATGCGGCGAGGGGGGGTGGATGGGGGCCAGATGCATTTTATCGTGAGAGAGGCTCACCCCACGCCCTGAGCTCTCTATCGAATCCCCGAAGGTCTCCCCGGTAATAGAAAAATTAAATGGGCAAATCCCGTGTTTTATTCGTGCGAATAAACAACCCCACACTACCGCAACCCCCCACTCGAACACAAAAATAAATGTGAACAAGCAACTCATTAACGCAATCCCTGAACCGGTACGAATCTCGCTTTAACTGCCGCTACACGTGTTGTAAATAACGAACGAACGCGGCGGGGGCGCTCGTCCCGCAAATAACGAGATGCGGCCGGCGCGAGGGCGGCGCGGGGGAGGCCAGGCCCATGGCGCAGACGCCACGCTGCGGCTGGACGGCTGGAGGGGCGGATGACAATTAAAATGAACTCGGCCTGCGCCCAGCCACAGTCACAGCCGCCGCCGCCGCACTTGACAGAATTCCCTCGCTCCGTCGGCAAGTGGCAGGTCCCCAAAGACACGCCCCCTCATGTGCGCCACCTGCCCGATGCCAAACGCCGAGGTGATGGCTGGGCGACAGCCCTCTCCGAGGGTTGGTGAATTCACGTGGAGCGTAGCGGGGGATAGGGCGGCTTGCCTCCCTGAAAAGTTAGAAAGGAGCTCCCTAGCCCTACGTTATAAAACATTTTTCTCTGTAAATATAAACACTTTCTGATTTTACTCTTTTTAAGCTCAAAATTTGGAGAATTTATGAACGACATTTGTGTAAGAGGCTCTCCAAACCTTCTACCAATCCTGTAAATGGTTGAAAATAAATTCAACGGTACTCATTAATTGTATTATTGAAGTTATAATTGCATTCTTCTTTAACAATGTTTAATTTTTTTTCTAGTGAAAAATTCTACATGTAAATACAAATGAACCCGAAGGTGCCAAGAAACATAGTAGTGGCACCCTGTCTCGTTTTAGGCTCCTTACACCTATGATTGGAAGCTAAATTTCCAGTCTAACTTTGTCCATAGGTGTAAAATTTTGTGAAGTATTATATGAACGCAAAATTTTGTTGACACATGAGAGCAATGCAAGTGTAATCTTGTAACTATGGATCGTCTCCATCAAGTATAAGCAATCACTTTTAAAAGAAACATGATACTAAATTTCCGCAATATAATAAACGGCATATATTGTCATTTATTTGTCAAATATTTTGTTTACATTATTATTAATTTGTTTATGTAGTCAAATACGAGTATATACATTTCTTTGTCATTTCGACATGTCATATAGATATTTTTCAAATAAACGAGCGCAGTAGTTCAGTGACAGAATACTCGTGAATTAAATTGAAAATTAAAAATCTATAGCTAACTGTGAGATACAATAAGCATACACATCTCGAATATTTAACTCTTACTTTATTACTTTGACTTCCTTAATATAACGTGGGCAAGTAGCAGATCTCGTTTGTTATAAAATGCTGTAAATTGGTTTGAAAACTATCTCTTTTATCACATCGGAAAAGCTGGTTTGTTCGCTAATGTAGTATTTTCTTGGGAAAAAAGCTGAGCGCTGCTAAATTTGCAGAAATAAAGATAAGCCTAATGATGGTAGTCAAAAACATTACATCGATCTCTGATATTATAGAATGTATACAAAAGAATGGCCGTTCAGAAACAGCACTGCAGCAATAATGTTCACATTACATCACAGTAATTGCACCTTCGGGTCTCGATAATCGGCAGCGGGACACATACATTCCCTAGAGAGAAAGGAAAGCTAGAAAATCAGATCGATCGAAATAATGATTATTTCCTATGATGAAAATAAATAAGGGAGATGAAAGTTAACAGAAAAGTCATCCGGTGCGTAACCTTTCATGCACAGCTGAATATTACAAAACTTAGTTCACATAATATAAGAAATCCTGTTAAACCAATTTACTTTAATGAAAAAAGGTGCCAGATAAAATATTTTCTTTAAGTGTGGATTACTGATTTATCGCGAACGTTAAATCCGTACTAACTGATGATCATTGTTTATCCAAAGCACTATAAACAAACCACTTCAATTGGTATTCAGCACATTATTTCAGGTACGTAGAATGAGTATTTCGCGGACGTATCAGTGAAACGTTTTGTAATTGAGTTTTTACACATGTTTTTCAACGATTGCTCATAAACATTATGGGAAACGAAATACTTATTTTACAAGCTATGGAGTAATTGTAAAGCTAGTTAAATACAAATTAAACCCCTGGCTTCCAGGAGACGACTGTTGTCGCGACACATATCTGCCCAATGAAAAAGAATGAATAAATGGTGACATAATTGCACAACACATTGTTTAGTGTCTTTTTAACTGAAGAGACTAAAAACAATATCAAAGTCCACCTCTTAATATCCCCGAAAACTAGGCTTTCTTCTCAACAACATAATAAACCGATGGACAACGTCATATCCCAAACACAAAGGCAAGCATAGGATGTCGGACTTCGCCTGCCGCAAAACTGCACCCCACCGTCTGTTGACATTGCCCGAACGAAACACGGCCGTGATCAGTCCCTCGCAGAGACACGGACAGTTCGACGCGCCTCACAAAGAGTCGTCCTTCGCCGACCCTTCCGTCCCGCCGCGCCTCCCACGCCGGCGTCTGCGCGCGTCAACACAAAATTCGATTTCCCCGCAAAGCGCAGCTATGTAATTTAGTAAGTCGCGTCCCGGAGCGGCGTCTGCAGGGGGCGATGGCGGCGTCTGCAGGAGGCCGTGGCGGGGAATACGGCGCGGGCGGGGCCTTGGACGACGTCGGCGGCAGCAATAAGCAGAGAAATGGAGAAAAGTAGAAGACAGAAGGGAGGTAGGGAGTTGATTACAAGATACGAGAAGAAACGGGAATTCGGACATAGCTGACAGACAACATACGATGACAAAATTCTCTCTCACTTCCTACCAAAAAAAAAAAGTTCATTGGCTGATAAAAAAATATCTTCGAATCAGATTTGAAAAAGACAGTTACATATTTTCTGCAAGACAACTGAGAATAAGAGGAGAATATAAGATGATTGAAATACAGCAAAGGTAACATTTTTACTAAAATTTAATCAGAACAATTCACTAAGCATCGAACTGAAGCGAATAGTGCTAACAACTGACTCATGGATTGACATGGAATTTGAAACTGAATTACGATCTTTAATTAGGAATCAGATTTAAATTACTTTTAGAACAAATATTGAACCTCCAAGGAAACAGAATGCGCTTGATTAAAATTTAAAATTGAATTTGAAAAGCGTTTGTTTGTTCCCTAGAATAGAGATTTGCCCTGACTATCCCAAAACGTCTCAAACAAATTTCCAGCTTTTCTTGAATTTATAATTTCATCGCAACTTAGCTGTAACGTGGCAGCCAGCATTAGGTGAGATTCATTAAGAGGGCCTTCGGAGGTTGGGATAGGGTTCGACAGTGCAAGACGCATTGAAAGGTGACCTGACTGCATTGCAATACATAGAGACAGGTGGCAATGCAGACTCAAGTATGGAGAGAGCACGAACTCTGGAGAGGGATCGAATGAAAAATGTACGAAATAAACAATTCAAAATTATTTATTTTTTACGTACAAATAAAGATATTAAATTTTTAATTTCGTGCTATGTAATGAATTTTGCGGTATATTATTAAAACCAATCATTGTGGAGAAATTCCATTCAATTTTGACATCATCGGATATAGTAAACCTCTGATATAGTGAACCAAACATGTTAGTCCCCAGAAGTTCACTATAGCCGGAGTCGACTGTGCATATATAAATTTATTTATTAATTATGTATAATAATTAATAAACGGTTTTCAAAACGGGGATGTTAAAAAACAACAATGGTTTTGGGGCGATGATTTGTGGACGTCGGTTTTAATTTGAGCATCGATATCGCGTCTTTGATGGGTAGTGTGAGAGGGCGGGGAGAGCCGGGAGGCAAGGAGGGCGGGAGGGCGGGGGGGCGGGGAGGCGGGGAGGGCGGGGAGGGCGGGGGGGCGGAGAGCAAGGAGGGCTGGGAGGGCGGGGAGGGCGGGGAGGGCGGGAGTGCAGGAGGGCGGGGAGGGCGGCAGAAGCTGTGCGCGGCCTGCCGCGGCGGGCAGAGCGCCGGTTGACTTTCCGCGCAGCAGCCTCCGGAGCGCGGAGTCCCGGGGCCGCGGGGTCTCGCCAGAGATTTAAGCGAGCCGCTCGCCGCGGAATCCGAAAAGATTTACAGCGCGCGCTGCGCTCTCTATCGGCGGCCGGGCCGCGGGCGCCGAGGCAGCGGGAGGCGGAAAAGAGCGCGCCCGCGCTATGGATTATTTGCCCGCCCCGCCCCGCTCGGGACATTCTATACTCCAGGGCACGAATTCCGCCGAGACAGGCCGCCGAGGTGGGACGCCGGGCAGACACCACGGGCATTCCCTGTTCATTTGCGTTTCAATACCCTTCAATTAAACTCCTATTTGAGTGCTGAATGTTGCGATCCGCAAAATGAAAAATTAAATGGACGAAATTGAGCATTAATAAGTAAAAATTCACAAGGTGAATCAATTCGTTTGCGAAATGCAATAACGAATAAACGTACAACCCTTGATATACACGATCCCTTTAATGTTTTTTTGGAACTACGCTAATTATACAGTTATGTCATTACTTGGAATATATCCATTTTTTTTTCAATGCTTTGCTTGTCGAAAGCAATAGAGATTAATTACTTTGAACGAGTATCACTTAATTGTGCGATTGCTTCAAACCAGACCAATCATATTAGTAATTCCATCACAAGTTTCCTTCCCTTGAAATATTAAAGTTTCGGCATTTGAAATGGATCACATTTTGCAATAGAAATTTGGCAACAGTAAGACTATTTGTAGAGTCTCCCAAATATACCGACTGCATATTCTTCACGAGTCGGAAATAAGCCCTCATTAGGGCTGAGCAACGAAGGCATAAAGTTCTCAAGACAGTCGCAACTTTTCTGGGCGCCCTCCACGCAGTCAAAGCTTTCACATTGTTGCGCGCCTACGCGACTCATCGCTTAAGCAGCACCGCCGCCGCCGCCCTCCGCTCGCGGATTCCCTCGAAGGAAGAAGGAGCGTCGCCAAAACGCGTCAAATGGAAACCAGGTCGCGAAAGGGGCCCAGCCATTCACGCGACCCTTCCAGCAACTTTTTTCTCTCCCGGCGGCGGCGGCGGAGCCTCCGAGAAAGGGAATCCGCGGGGTATTTGGGCAGGTTCCCATTGCTCGCGCGGGCCCCGGGCGCTCCCGACGCCCGCCTTCAGCCATCGGAGTGGGCGGGGCCGGGGGCGGGGGTTGAGATGGAAATGGCGGCGGCAGAATCCGAGCGAACGAGCGCCACGCGATGGATTCACGCGCGCGAGAGAGAGCCCCCTGCCACAATCGCAGCGCTGAATCGCTCCCAGCGACGCCCTGGCCTGGCATGCCTCTCCGCTTCTCTCCGCGCCCCGCACCCTCGGGGGCGGGGAGAGTCCCCGCGCCGAGAAGACGTCCCCCCCGCCCCGCGTCCCAAAAACCGCCCCGGGGGCGGGGCGGCGGGGGGGGGGGCCGCCCGCCCCCCCCGGGTGAGACACGGGCGGCACCGGGGGCGGGCGCGTGTTCTGGCGGCGGCGGCGGCCGGTGGCGCGCGCGGCTGGTCGTGTTCTCGGGGGCGGCACGCCCCTCGCGGTCGCGTCCTGCGGCCGGGCCCCGCCCCCCCCTCCTAACGGCCCGGTGCCCCCCGGAAGGCCGAAGCCACGCCGAGCGGCACGCGCGTGCCTCGTCGCACGATTGGGACGTTCAGCCACTTTGCCCGGTTTCTTTGCTACCGCGACGGCTCGGCCGTCGACGCGAGACAGTGGCTTGATTTTCTACCGACCCGCAACTGCAGCACGGAAGGCAGGGGACTCCCTTTCCGACATACGAGGGGCATGGCTTTGGTTGTTTACACCACTTTACGGTAATGAATGTTTTACATCTCCACTTAGTTCCTTTCGAACATGTTGGAAGAAAGCTATGTTAATTATAGAAAAACAAAACAAAAAAGAATGCATGCTTCCAGCACAATTACTAATTTTAGATTACTTCTAGATACTATTAATAACTGGATTCGATTCTATTAATTATTCCTGTGAGAGTATGATGAGAATATAATCCATTAAAGACGAAAAGTTTCTTAACTGACTTCCGGGATATTCATTACTTGCACGATCAATGGCATGAGGAGAGACATCCCAATATATGTACATCGACCTTCGTAGGTTTCCTTTACTGCAGGTACTGCGAACGCTCACTGTAAACCCCAACCCTGGCGCAACTTATCAAACCATGCAACATTGAACAGCCCTCGCAACTCACATTAGTTCGTCACCGGCCCTGAAGGCAACCCTTTAAGCAGCATATGATGTTGGTAACGAAGTCCCCGTCCTCAAAGGAGCATATTCCCGCCGCCCGACACAGCCAGGCAACTCGCCGGAAAACCGCGATGCCAAGTTGCCGGTGAAAGCCGGCCGAACCACGAAGAGCGCCGCACACCTGCGTCCGAGGGGCGGAGTTGGCGAAGTCAGCAGCCCGCGCCCGCCACGCCCCCTTCTCCTACGTACCCCCGCCGGGGCGGCGAGCGGGTAATCAAACAGCATACGCGCGCCCGGGCAAGCCAACGCGGCGCGACGAGCGGGTCGAGTCAGCAAGTTTGAAGAGAGCAGACTTAAAGGGAGCGGCAGTTTGCCGCGAAATTCGCAGGCCCTCGTAGAGCGAATACCACATTAATTGCACACCCGTCCCACGCACCCCCCACATAATATTGACGAACGCGTATCCCCGATGCTTTTTTTCCACGAAATGATCGCTAAGCCATGATATATGAATCCAATAAAAGTCTTCAAAATAAAACGTGATATCGAAAAATTACGATGTGCACATAGGCTCAAATTTTAAGTAATTATGGATATTTAACCATCGAAGCGGCAAAAAATGTAAATGCTTATATAAAAATTCAGAGAGAGAATCTTGCAACCGAAACAGCTTTATAAATATTACAGAGAGAAGAATTTTAAAAGGCATTTTTTTCGTTACTTTTTCTGAATCCTACATTTTTTAAAGACGATATTCGAAGAAAAAGTATGCAAGAGGTAGAAATATGTTTTAGCAATAACTATTCAGTGAAAATAACGGCTAAGTTCTCGTACCAACGAAACACACAGCAGTTAATTTGTTTACACTGACACATTTCGTGTTCCAAATAAGCAATACACAAATCTTATGTCAAACGGAAATCAAAACAATGTAATAATTACTAATGAAATAATCGTAAAATGCTGTCTATTACATACATAAACATATGCAATAAATAGCTGCAAATTTCATGTTAAATTGTATTCAATTCAGGGCGGCCATCCATTTTCTAAAACAAATTTCTTTGCCTTTCCAGGTTTTCCAGCGGATTTTTTTCATTGATAAGATTTGAAGAGTATTTCACACTATTTAAAAAAATAGTGAAGAAAGCCTGGTACTACTGTCAACTTTCTACGATTATTCGACCAATTCCCTGATTTTCCCCGAATTTTTCAAGAAAAATGAAATTCCCTGAATTTTCCTTGTTTTACATGTTTTCCAGAAAGAGGCTATCCTGAAATTACCTTTCCGAGCAGATTATGTGAAAAAAATTCAACTCTAAACGATGCGATTCCGAAGGGTTCGCATCCAGCCACCAGCCCGCAACTAACATCGCCCCCTCCTCGCAGGCAATCCCCAGCAGCCGCCGTCGCGGCGCACCATCTCCTTCTCCGAAGCGAAAATCGAGATGTCGGCGCCTCCTGGGCGAAGCCGACGTAGTTTACCGCGGGAGTATTTACGCAAGCGAATAAAAGATACGACCCAGCCAGAATATCGGAATATGAGAGTGCGGAGGCGGATCGCCGCCGCGATCCGAAAGCCGCCCGCCCGCGTTTTTACGCTGCGTGGGAACGCCGCCTGTCGGCCGCAGACCACACGGCGGCGGCGGCGGCGGCGGTTGCCGGCTGAGGTAGGTTTAGGGGTGAGCGCGGAGGGGGGGGGGTGGGGCGGGGTCGAACCACAACGGGAGCCGTTCGGTGGCGGGTTGGGAAGAAGGTGGAACGAGAGCTGGAGCGGGCAAGGGGGGGGGGGGGGCGGAGCCACCCGCGAAGGCGGGGAAGAAAAGCCGTAGGCGACAGCCGGTAGAGGCCTCAGGGCCGAGGCACATCGGTTGGAGGGGAAGGAGATACGAGTGGTGGTAGTGGAAAGGGCGACGGTGGCAGCCGACCAAGCGTATGTTGGGGTGAGGGTGGGATAGTGAACTAACCGGGAGACGGCGGGGCGGGAGGTAGGATTGATTGATTGATTTTTTCGTGTTTCGGGGCGCGTCAACGTCTTTGGTCATTAGACCCTTTCGTGTAGTGCAAGTTTTTCTCCGGAGATGGCGGTGATCTTCCCCTCGCTGAATGGTGAGATCCGGCGTCGACCTATCGTCGGCTAGTGGGAATTTCCCCCTAACCAGAACTCTCCCATCAGAGGGGCACCGCCCCAGCCGGGACAGCTCTACGCTCCCGACCGGTCTCCCGAAATATGGTAGTGAAGCGCATGTTAGTGTAAGTGTGTATGTAAGAGGAAGGACAGATCGCGCGCGGTCCGTGGCCCGTTTGGTAGGGTACTGCTCCGGCATTCCCTGGTGTTGATCGAAAAAACACAGAAAACTCAATCAGAGCAGCCGGCCGCTAGAATTCTCCTCCAGACAGCGACTGAATTCGATCTAGCAGAAAAGCTAGTGTCGAAAACCCTGCCGCCGTGGGGAGTGGGAACCTAGGACCTCCCGGTCAGAGGCGCTCAATGCATCAGTTGATGCACTGAGCTACCGCTCCCGGGGGAGATGGAGCGGAGCGGGGCTCGGCATCCGGAAACCGGCTGATGTGGAGGGGTCTGGGGCGGATGCGGAGAGAACGGCAGGACGTGGGGCACCCAGCATTGGGAGTTGATGAGTGGGGCACTGCTGTCGGTGGCGGCCGCCGCTAACACACGAACGCTGCGCCGCGCCGCGCCCCTTCCACAACCCCCCACGCCTTCCCGAGGACACTTCGGGGGCTGGAAACAGCGAAACGGTTTCTCGTATAGTCGCTATTTTTCTATCAGTTCCAATCTCTCTCGTTTTTATACACTTTCACAACAAAAACAAAAAAAGCACCGTAAATGTTTGCCGTAAAGTGCTACGAGCGCAACTGGAACATTTTACAGACAACCGGAAACTTTTTGACTAAAGTACTGAAAAGACGTATCGGTAATGGAGAAGTCTCTTTTGGTAGAGAACTGGGCGGGGATAAATAGAACATTGCACGTTAAAAAACATGTTTAAAAGTATGACGTACTGGGCCCTTAATTAATTAGAGTAGACATTCACTGTGCCACAGCTTTTTCTAGCGAGCTATTATAACACAGACACGAATTCTGCAAAAGGATCGCACAAGAAATTCGACAATGTATAAAATCTCATCGGATAAAACGTAGAGTCTCGAGGAGTAAAAAAAAAAAACAAAACGATTTTTTAGTGTGCAGACCCTTTTTCACTTCCTTTAAGAGAACACTTCACTCTTCGCCCGTTCTCTTCAAGCATTTATTAAAACTCGAGAGACGGAGAGAGACGCGGAGGCAGCGGCGGAGGTGGAGGTGCAGGCTTTTACTTCGCATTCCCCAATAGCCCCGACCCGCTACAAACTCGGTTCGGGGCCACGGGACGCGGACGGGGGCGGCAGAGTGGGTGAAGAGGGATGGAGGGGGAGGGTTACCGGGCGGGGTAAGGGTAGGGTTAGGGTAGGGGAAGGGGTTGGGGGTCGCCGCCGGACTCCCGCTCCCAAGACGCGCCTGAGCAAATACCCGGATTTAATTTTTCCTGTCGCGGTTATCTACCGCCCCGCGCGGCTCCCTCAAGGGCGGTGGCCGCGCAGCAAGGCAGAGGACGGAGAGGAGGGCCGGAATCGAGAGGACGACGGGGAGCAGGGCAAGAATTCGCTTGACCACTCAGAGAAAGAAAGGGGCTAAGCCATGAGAAGAGAGGCCCGCAATGAAGGAAAAGAGAAAAAAACGTGGTTAACTTACGGGACGGCTTCAGAAAAGAACAACTAAAAGAACGCATGATAGTTCAGTCAAGCGTAACAAAGAACGCGTGATAGATCGGTCAAACGTAAAAAAGGGAGGAGAGAGAGAGAGAGAGAGAGAGAGAGAAAGAGAAGAGACGTAAAGAATGGAATAGAATGAGTGACAGCCACATAATGGAAAATGTTTCTAGTCTGCTAAGCAAAGAATAGATCAAGAGGAAGACAAACATGAGCGTTTATTCAGGAGAAAAATTCGACTATTATGAGAATTTAAGAAAACAAAAGAAAGTGAAAAAAATAAGAGAGACAAAATAACCTCGAAGAAGAGCAAAACCAACGTCAAAAAACATATCATAGTTGCTAGAGATTAAAGACGATCTATCACAGATATAAAGAAGAGCTCGGAACGACTCAGGGAACCCCCAACGTGGTCAAGCGACGCGAGAATGTACAGAAGTTGTCGCACGTCGACCACGAATAAAACAGTGCGGCGAGTCCTCTCCCTGCCCCTAGGAATTCCTAGGATAATTTGTCCGCAGTTGGCTTCGTCTGCCGCCGCGGACCGGGCACCCACAGCCCTCGCCAGCCAGCCAGCGGGCGCCGCGTCGCCGAAACAAGCGGCAGAATGCGAACTATCCCGCGCGCAATTAGAGAATTTAGTGGCCGCGCTTTACGCGCGCGTAAAGTTGGGCGGCAGCGGACGTGCACCTGACAGAGCGCGCTTTTTAATCTTGAAATAGCTCCCGCGCGGCGGAGCGGACGGTCCGGTTAGTGGCAGCGTGACGAGCCGTTGCTCTTGCAGCTCCGTTCTGTCCTGTCCTGTTCGGGGTATTTATTTATGCAGCTCGCACGCGGCGGTTGCCCTTCCCGGCGTTCGCGTGTATTACTCAACGCGCCCCGCTGTGACCCTCTCTGCAGCCCGCGGTGGGCGACGTTGGGTGAGGTTGGGCGTGGTTGGGTGGGGGGGCAGGTGAGGTTGGCGGGTTGGGGGGGGGGGAGCTGGGGAAGGTCGGGGTGGGCCAAATTTGTGAGGTTGGGCGTGGTTGGGTGGGGGTGGGAGCTGGGGAAGGTCGGGGTGGGCAAGTTTGGTGAGGTTGGGCGTGGTTGGGTGGGGGCTGGGGAAGGTCGGGGTGGGACGAAGTTTGGTGAGGTTGGGCGTGGTTGGGTGGGGGTGGGAGCTGGGGAAGGTCGGGTAGGGCGAAGTTTGGTGAGGTTGGGCGTGGTTCGGGTGGGGGTGGGAGCTGGGAAGGTCGGGGTGGGCCAAGTTGAAAGGGGTAAGGTACGCTTGCAGAGACAGGGCGGGGTAGGTGACTAAGCGGGGTTGAGTGGGTCGGTGGTGATGGGCGGGAAGGAATGGATAGAGTTGAACGGCTTTAGAGTGGGACGAGGCAGGGAATGACGTACTACGTTTAACACCTGTAATCCAACCAAACTGAATGCAGCGTTGGAGTTGAGTGATTAAGTCTGCTATCAGACAGATTTGAAGGCTTTGCATGAGCGGTGTTTACTTGAAAACAGCAGGGCATGGAATTTGTATTCTTTGACGACATGAATATTCAAAAGTATTAGCATAGAGATTTTCTCGAATGTTTAGAACTAAATATACAATTAGAAATTTTAGATATTCATGTGACAGAAGTGTGCTGAAATATTACCATGTTATGAATAAGCAAGCACATCAAAGATATTTTTTGCGAAATTTTTCACGTTCCGAAGCCCTTCATGAATGTTGATCCATTGAAATATTTTATTTCCGAGTATCTCGCCTGAAAAAACTTTTCGTGAAAAAAAGACGATTGCTTCTTTTCCCGACTGTATTCCTGCATGTGGGTAATTGACAATCACATGCTCAACGTCACGCCATTCATATTCCATGCCATACGAGTTTTCCTTTATTGTCATGTTATTTATATCTCCCAAGACATACGCATAAAATATTATGCATTTCGAGAAAATAAAATAAAAAAAATGGGCCTTCTAAAGGCGGTTAATATATTGAGAGTGAAGCTAGATTGCGATGCAAATGTTTTCCAGGCACAAGACACTCGGCAAAGAAAATCGAAATGAGCTACAAAGGAACCACAAAGAAGGGAAAGAGACTGCAGTCAAATCGCAGAAGTGAAAATTAATTCATATTCATTAGTTCAGAGTGGACACGTCTATGACCAAAATGTATTCCCTCTAATTAATGTATTTACCTGCATTCAACATACATGCGTAAAAAATTGATCACGAAGCTGAATTTGTTCTCATGATTTCTTGAAAAAGCTGAGCTGACTTTATGCCAAAGAATGGAACTTATTTATTACTCGTTGTAAACAAACCCGCTGAGATGTACAACTTACTGCTTTTACAAAATGAACATGAAATAGAATTTGCATGCTTTCGCAGATCATTAAACGAAACTGCATGCAAAAATAATAATTTTGTGACACGTAAAGAAAAAGGAAAAAATAATGAGTCTTGCCGAGAAATCACTTGTTTTATGCAGTTACATTTTGATTCAGGACTCAGATCAAAATGTGAGATATTTATCCATAATTTTATATCCTCCTCAAATTAAGAACATCAGTTTCGAGGGATCCAAACTTTCTCCTCTTGGCATAAGCTGGCAACGCAGATAACCCCAAGTGCATTCTACAGAAGGCCCGGCACCGTCTTATATCTTGACGAAAAACAACAACAGAGATTATATCCTCGTCACAGCAGGTGCTTGAAAGTGCGTACTAAATTTCACGACAACTTTTCGTTATGCGCTAACGGGACGCACTCAATTACTAGCAACTAGTTTGCTTCACTATTGAAACTCGACACTGAGTCTCCGGAGCAATCTCTCTTCGTTAAATTTCTCACGGTGCAGATATTGGAACACTAATTGGAACCACTGGAACAAGATGGATATGTGGAATAATGTGAAACACTGATTTTTATAGCAAAGATCGAGATGTTTCTTAATCCTGCAACTTTATTTTTCTTCCCTTTAAATACCTTTTGAGGACCTGTTTTTTTTTCTTTTAAATTTAAGAATGTTTTCTAGAAGTTCAACACAACTTCTTCCGCATTTTTCTGATCCGTATGAATAAATTGCATTCATAAAAGGTCGGCGAGGCCGTGCGCGCGCGGTCGCGTGTTCGCCCGCAGCGATCCCCGGGCCCCGGCCGCGGTGGCGCCCCGCCCACGCCCCGGCCGCGGGCGGGGGCGCCGGGGCGGGGCGAGGCGGGGCTCGAGCGAGCGCGGAGGGCCGCCTACTTGCCGACTGGCTGCTGCAGGGGGCGCCCGGCGCGGGCGGGGAAGTCTCCAGTCAGGCGGCGCCGCCGGAAGTCCTCGGAGAGGCGGGCCGTTCCGTGACGGCCGGGATTAAGACCGGAAACACTCCAGCGGCGGCTATTACGCCTCCAAACACACGCCCATTACGCCGCCAAACAAACTCCCTGGGCGGCGCCGCGGACAGACACTCCAGACGCTGGAGGGGACGCACTCCTGGAGAATCCCAGCCTCCGAGCGGAGAACAGGACAATCGGGCACCAACACTACCCCCGTCAAATCACAGCTTCCACCACACCACACTCCGGGATTATTTTTTTTCTTTTTGTATTGGGTTACGATGCCATTTTTTCCTCTCTCACACACGCGAAAGCCAATCAAACGAACTCCTCCCATGCGACGACCACACGTATTTTTTTCTCCTTTATTTTATTAAAGCTCTTTCAACATCGGCACAATCACACTCATAGCAACCACACGCACGCCTCCCAGGCGCAGGTGAAATTCACTTCCGACGGACGCACACGGGAGGGACACGTCGCGCGCGGCCGTGCCGTCACCGTCACCGCCGCCGCCGCGGCGGCGGCGGAGGCGCGGCGCGGCGCCGGCGCCCGCTCCGAACGCCCGCCGCTCACGCCGACTTGTTGAGCGGCGCCCGACGCCGCGCCCGCTTCCAACGCGTTTTCACTCGAAAGAATCCCCTTTTCGTTTCGGGAATTTATGGAATCGAATCAATTAGTCGTAGATATTTCTTTCGCATTCAAACATGCGATTGAAATTTGACTCAACACCAATATGTTATTCAAAAGAGATGAACCAACTGATTACAAATAATCTACTTTTTAATTTTTACATATTTCTATTAATTTTTAGAGATTGACATTAAATTATAATAATGACAATAATAATAATATAATAATAATTAATTTAATTTTGCATTCCGCCACCCAATTGGAAAAATTCTATTTTAAAAAAAAAAAAATAATAATAATATTAATAATAATTGTAATTGTAATTTTGCATTCCGCCAATATAAGAATCATCCATGTCAAAGGACAATCCTAATAGTTTTATTAATGACATATCGTGACTATTTATTGACAATCACTTATAGTTTTAATATTACATATCTTTACTTATCATTACGTTTCAATTGATTTTCTAAATCTTCAGATGATTTACATTGTAATTTTAAACTTTACAGAACTCTGCTACCATGTCACATTTCGTATAGATTCACTGATGTTTAAGAGTTCTTTGTTTTTCTCCTTTCAAAATTCAAAATTCAAAATTTACGTGTTTATCCTTGAACATAGATTTTATTGATGGAGTTTGTTTTCTCCTTTCAAAATTCAAAATTTAAGTAGTATATGACTAAGTGTAGGGATCACAGAATTTTGAAAATGTGCACAATTCACTTTCCCTAGCGTCATACGCAGTTTTAACTGTTTTTCTGACTAAATAAATAAAAGATGTTGCGTTTCGTCCATTGGAGTAAGTAGTGATCTACAGAGTCTTTGTCTTTTCCAACGGGTCACAGGTGAATGTGGAACAGGCCTCTCATAGGTGTATTGTGAAAATCACTTTCACATTGATGGTCGCCTTGTGTCGAGGGTAGATGAAAAATAATTCGGGAAATTGGACGTCGATAAAAATTTAATTTTCAGAATTCGGAAGACAATTCTAATAAACACAGATTTATGTATTTAATATTAATAAAAATAAATATAACTTTAAAAAATCGTTGGCGCAAATGTTAAGAAATTTAACACATAAATTCGTGTAGTAACAAATATTATCGTGATATTATCTACATTGTGTTTCATTACGTAATTTATGTAATTAACGAACACTTCGCCTCTTCGTAACACCGCAAACATGAATTCTAACGTCTCATGCATAATGTAATAATAAAAATTATACAAATTAATATGATTAAACATTAATTTGATATTCATAATTTATAATTTATTACTATTATTATTATTATTATAACTACTAGCTCGAAGCAATAAACCAAGTTTGCATTGTTACTTTTATTCAACTATTTTTAAACTGCATACATCAATAATTTGTGAAGACTGCTTCACTGGCAAAACGGTGAATGGCAAACTTCAATAAATATCGAAGACAAAGGATTTTTCTTTATAAATAGCAATGTGTCCGAATGTAAACGGTCATAATCAATACACACTTTACCACTTGGAAAGTTAAGCCATCAAACCCGAACAATTTTAACATTTAAAATTTTTTGACATTAAAGCCGTAATGCCGTTTGTAATGACATTAAAGCGGTAAATGCATTTTTCCGTTTTCCATGGCATAAATAACCATTTACACAAATGTCTTAAATTTTATAACCGTACTTTTCTTTTATTACATTATCTAATTGTAATTTATTTCAAAAACAAAACAATTTATTAAATCAATTTAAGATTACGATATTCATTATTCACTTAAGCATTCTCGTCAGTTGACAAAAGACCATAATCCAAACATTATTACGTTTGTAATAATCAGTCTATGTAATAACTATGTAACATCTGTCACAGACAATCGACGGACCTCGTTTCCCCCCGAAATTCTCAGCGTGATTTCCCTGTTTTGTATTTTATGTAAAAACTGTTTCAGAATGAGTTTGATGTCATTTACGTGACATCGGCATCCCAATAATGTAACATGAGGTGTCCTGCTGTTACAATTTTTTGAGGAATTTAACGTTGGAAGTCTCGCGTAATATGATTAGCTAACAAAACAATAGTGAAAACAGCCCATTGATATTCGTTGTCAAGAGTATGACATTTGGAGGTGTCAACGCTGCTGCTGTCATGGCTACGCAATTCGTGGCATACGTTAATCAAAAAAAGTTGATGGAATTCGAAAAAAGGCCCAACCCCAGCTTTCCGTGAAACATTTTGTGTCGCGATCTAATATTAAACACAACGCAAAGGGCACAGGGATAAACGCGAATAGTTAAATAATAATCAATTTTAAATGATTCAACCATTGTATACAATCAAGACGCACAGCTATAGTTGGTTAAAACTGAATGTTCCTACACAAACTGCACGATTACATCAGTTAATATTACTAAGCATAAAACGAATAAACACAATTGTGATCAGAATAAAACATATTATTTTCACGCTATAAACCTGCAGATGCAGTATTGCCATAGAAACAAACATACGAATGTATATTAATATTTTTTAAATATACTATTAAAATAACCAATAAATAATCTACGTACTTCTCACAACGGAGCACAAATATAACAAATCTTTAATGATGGATACAGAGAATGTAGGTGAAAATACATAAAAAAATCAACTTTTTCCTTCGTTTTCTAATCAAGGATTATGTTCTTCAACCACTTTCGATATCTATCGAAATTAAACATTTCATTACAATTCACTTCTTAAGTGAATCAGTTTACTAGTTTCTAAAACTATTAAAACAACGCAGAAGCAAAAATCCGGAATCTGATACACTGAAAATATTACCTAAGAAAACACAAAACTTGCGGAGTAGTTAATATGCATTTTCAGTTCCGTCAGACACACCGGAAAGTGCAGAGTTTCAACTGACGGGTCCACCATAAAACTTTAATTATAAATACAATAAAAGTTTCATGGAAGTCGAGTTTACTTTTTACTTTATCTCGAGCGTATAATCTTCCTGCTCATTTTCTCGTAACGGTACATCTGGCACAGAGCTGCTTAAAGTATAAAGAATCCCAAAGACGAACGAAGCTCTAACAAGGATTTCTCGTTAATTAATTATGAGTGTACGTTCTTTCGTAGACAAATGTGCATTAATGCTACGTCAGACGCAGTCTATTCCCGTCTATCTCTTCTGAATTAGAAGAGATTTAACGATTCACTTACGTAACCACGTAAAATTTCCATTAATCAATACATAAATGAAACCAATATTATGGGAGTTAAATATCTAAAACATATTTTCGAATTCTCGTAATAATAAAAACACAGCCAGATTGATAAAAATAATAAATGTTATGTAACTTGCCAAAAAAATTAGAAATGCGTGATTTACAGTAATTAGAATTCACAAGATATTTAGTTGAATTGTTGCAAATTATTGTAACATATGACTTGTCCCATTTCATATGTTATGACCAGCTGGATCAATAAAGTATCTATCTATAGAATATGTTTACTATATAACATTAACTAATAGTACATCATCTGATATTACCTACATTTAAAAGTCAACATAACTATTTACGTAGCCATAAATGCGACCTCTTAGTAAATTAAACATCAAATACTCGGGCAATTTACGAATCCTAAGATTCATTTGGAAGTTTAGGTTGCTTGGATAGCTCAGTTGTCAGAGCATCATATACATCAGGAGACCCACGCTTGATTCTTAGTCGGTATTACGTATACTTTAGGCAATTTACAAGTCAAAATAACAAAAGCCTATTAAATTGTGATGGATGACTGAATAGTTACAATACGCGACTGCAGAATAATAATACAGAGTAAAATACTCATCGCGAACTTCAATTAGTGAATGACAATTCCTGTCATATCATACAAGATTTATAATGCATATGATTGTATTAGTAATAGGCTACAAGTTAAAAACTAATATTTTTAAAGCAACCTCTATGGTATGTACTGTTACGTTTCTAGGTGGTGAATTAAAAGTCTCGTATATTTCACTAAAAACGTTTATTTTGTTACTTAACACAATCACTGAAAACACTTGTTTATTTTTTTACACTACATTTCTCTTCAGTTATTTCCACTCCACTTTCCTTCAGTTTTTTACCCTCCCTCCCTCTTGCACCCTCGCACAGTCCTAAGCACTGGCACAGTTCACTGCACTGATCACAGTTCGATGCACTGGTCACAGTTCACGTCACCGACCACAGTACGATGCACTGACAACGGTTCACTTCACTGAACACACTCACTGCACAGCTATTCACCGCGATGCACACACTTCACAGTTTAGCTTCCACTGCGGACTCAAGATCGACTCGCGGCCGCCGGCCGTCGCGTATTTATACTCGTCAGGACAATCCAGAACCATCCGGACACCGCGACTCTTCTGGAGGAGTCCGCCGGCAGGTGATGCAACTCGTGCTCACCGGCGGCTCGTGGTCGCCGGCAGATGACGTAACCCGCCACCTCGAAGTGGCGCCGGGGGATGACGCAATATTCGTTACACTACCTCCCTTAGTTGCGATCCGTCTCGGAGCGCGTTTAGTGAAATCATGCCGATACTTGCAGCTGGAGCCTCTAGTGCAGTTGGAGGTTAAGAAGAAGTGGCAGTCAATTGTCTTCTTTGGATATGACAACATTCCATGGTGGTAGCTGCAGACTAAGATGCTAACCCCAGTGTACCGGAACAGTACTTCCAACATGCTTCTCACTATTCTCCAGTTCAGTCCATCAAACCCACATCCCAGTTTTGACATGGCAATCTTCTGACGTTGTCTTGCAGTACTTGTTGGCGTAATTCAATCAGAGTTTCCAAATATTTTCTAGGATGCCTTGTGATATGACTTACTTTTTGTGACAAGGTAATAAACATAGTGACTGACGTCGTGCAGATGCAGAACCTTCCCAATATCTGGTTGTTGGTTCTTTAATTCTTCTATCCTTCCGTATTTTCTCTTGAATACAGTAGCAACACCTCTGGTCATATCTAAATCCTGGGCGACACAATGCGCCAATGCATATTCCTGGGGTAGCGCAACAGATCCCGTTGCACCTCCATTGTTACCCCATAACGCGCTTGATGCTTTCATTATACTGAGACATAAACTCGTGAAATGTGCATTCTTGCATGTCCAGCTCACAAACTCGTGCGGTCTTTTCTTCATCATTTTCATTACTTCCTGCGTACGGGGCCAGCCGATTCGAATGAACGACTCGTGGTTTTCCATTCGGCAATTTTTTAATTCGGTAGACAACATCATTTATCCTCTTCACGACCTCGTACGGTCCTTCCCACTGTCGTTGTAATTTTGGACACAAACCGCGGCGACGTTGGGGGTTAAACAGCCAGACATGATCTCCAGGTTGATAACCTCCTCCTTCAGCTTTGATGTCATACCGGTCTTTCATCCTGTCACTTGCGATTTGGATTCTTTCACTCACCTGGTTTGAATTACGTCCATTTTCCGTCTTAGGTCATTTACAAAGTCTTCACCGGCTATTTCTTCATTAGTTTTACAACCAAACTGTAGATCACATGGTAGACGTAGTTCCCGGCCGAAGAGGATATTAGGGGCGTTTGCCCAGTTGTCTCATGAACAGATGAGCGGTAGGCTAGAAGAAAAAGATGTATGTATTGGTCCCAGTCGCGTTGGTGATCTGACACGACCTTCGCTAAATATTTTCCCATTGTTCTGTTCATGCGTTCCACCATTCCGTCTGACTGCGGATGTAGGGCTGTTGTTCTTGTTTTTCTTATTCCAAGAAGTTCACACACCCCTTGAAACACTGCAGATTCGAAGTTCCGTCCTTGATCTGAATGCAATTCCAGTGGCACACCAAATCGGCTCACCCATTCCTTAACCAGTACTTCGGAGATAGCAGTGGCCTCTTGGCTAGGTAGGGATATGCTTCAACCCACTTGCTGAAATAATCCATAGCCACGAGTATGTATTTATTTCCATCATTTGACATTGGAAATGGGCCAGCCAAGTCAATAGCAATTCGTTCGAAAGGACTCCCAACGTTGTATTGCCTCATCTTCGCTCTTCTCTTTTTATGTGGCCCATTGCTGGTAGCACAAACTTGACACTTTGTGCACCACATCTTTACATCTTGCTTGCAATTAACTCAGTAAAATCGTTCGCGCACTTTCTCTAAGGTTTTCGTTATACCGAGGTGTCCTCCGAGTTCCATCATGCAATTCTCTCAATATTTCAGGGACCCTTACTCTCGGTAACAATATCTGCGTCCTCTTCTGCGAGCCGTCTTCACTTTCCAGAACTCGTTTCAGAACACCTTCCTCTTCAGTAATCGAATCCCACTGCGCCCAATATGATTTTACTGCTGAAGAACAGGGAGCTATTTCTTGCCAACTTGGTCTCCGTCCTGCTATTTTCCATTTCCAAACATGTTTCAATTCCGTGTCCTCTTTCTGATCTTTCTGAAGTTCTCTGGGTTGCCATTGGTCATTACTGACAGTGACCCTTAAGGTAGGACATCTTCTCTTCCGCATGACAACAATGCTTGCAGTATTCAGGGCACGGTCTTCTGAGAGAGCATCGGCATTCCGGTGACTACTTCCGCTTCGATGTTCTATTCTAAATGTGAATTCTTGCAATCTTTCAATCCATCTGCGACTTGACCTTCCGGATTCTTGAGTTCAGCAGCCATTTCAAAGCAGCATGATCCGTTCTCAAAGAAATTTTTACCGTAGAGATATTTGTAAAGTGTTCAACGGATTTCACCACAGCAAGTAATTCTCTTCGGGTTACACAATAGTTGCGTTCTGGCTTTGATAGCACTTTACTAAAGTAACCGATTACTCTCTCTCGTCCATCTTGTATCTGCGATAATACCCCTCCAATACCAACGTTACTTGCGTCAGTATCAAGTATATAATTCCCTTGAGGTAGTGGATAGCTCAATATAGGGGCACTCAGCATGGCGCTTTTAAGCTTTTCGAAAGCGCGTTGGCAGTCTTGATCCCATTGAAACAAACGCTTTTCTTCTGTCAGCTGAGTCAGCGGTTTCGCGATGTTGGCAAATCCCAAAACATAGCGGCGATAATAGCTACATAGACCAGGAAACTTCTCAATTCATGTTTATCCTTTGGGACCGGCCATTCCTTTACGGCTTTAACCTTCTCCGGATCAGGTTCTACTCCCGTGCCAGATACTACATGTCCAAGGTAATTCACCTGCTTCCGAAATAAATGGCATTTCTTTGGGCTGAGTTTCAAGTTCGCTCCTTCCAACCTCTTGAACACCTGTTCTAGGTTATTGATGTGGTCTTCGAAAGATTTTCCAACAACAATTATATCGTCGAGGTAGACAAGACATGTCTCCCACGACAGACCTCTAAGCACGGTTTCCATCAATCTTTCGAATGTAGCTGGAGCATTACACAGTCCGAAAGGCATTACTGTAAACTGCCACAAACCTGATCCGATGGTAAATGCAGTCTTCTCTCGATCTCTGGGATCTAATTCTACTTGCCAGTATCCGCTTTTCAGGTCAAGTGTCGAGAAGATCTTGGCCCCAGAGAGCGTGTCCAACATGTCGTCTATTCGGGGCAATGGATAGCTAGTCTTCTTCGTTACATTGTTGAGCTGTCGGAAATCGACACAGAACCGAGTCGACCCGTCTTTCTTCTTTACCAATACGACGGGAGAAGCCCACGGACTGCTTGATGGTTCGATTACGCCATCCTTCTTCATCTCTTTAATAATCTCATCTGCTTCTTCCCTTCTTGACAGAGGTAATCTTCTAGCAGCTTGGCGAATCGGTGTGCGTTTCCGGTGTCTATTCGGTGACGAACAATATCAGTCTTTCCTTTTACACCGTCACTGCGTTCAAAGACATGCTGGTAGCGCGTATTAGGTCTTCAGCCTTATGACACTCTTCCGAGATAAGCCTTTACATGCCTCTGTAACCAGATTCTGCAGTCGTTCAGGAATTCCTTTAGGTGGTGGTTCAGTACGGTTACATTCTGCAAAACCGAGGATACCGTAGAACAATTACCAATCACTGTTCCTTTCTCAACTTAACAGGATAGTGATTAATGTTCATTATTCTCACAGGTATTGTTCTATTCACTCTGACCAGTTCTTTGGCACTAGAATTCCTCGACCAATGTCTTCGTCGTGACTTCTAGGTTCCAGAATAGCAATCTCTCCAGCTGGAACGTCGCCCTCAGGGCTCGCTTCTATAAACATCTCGCTACGCTCCGTCAAGATTACGTCGTCAACCGTAATTACATTCACGGCAATGTTGTTACGTGAATGTAGAACCACCTCCACTTCGTTGAGTCTCAGCACACCGTGTCGTAAATCCAGCTGACACCCATATGTCGTCATAATATCCATTCCTAAAATTGCTTCTTCTTCTATATCAGCGACCAGCAGGCGATGACTGAAAGCAACAGTTCCAATAGCAAGGAGGGCATCCATCTCTCCTACAACATTCGCCGAGTCACCAGTGGCTGTTCGAAGCTTCCATTTGGACGGCATCAGATGAGATGATCTGGCAAAATCGGTTCGTATAATGCTCTTGGTTGCACCAGTATCCAAAAGTAAGACGCACGGTCTTCCATTTACGAGTGCATCTACGTAAACGCTGTCAGAACGGTGTCGAATGGACTTGACGTGTATTTCGTAAGGTGGGCTCTTGTTTGACAGGTCGATGGATGCCCCTTCCATCAACCTGCTTTAGTTTCCCTGCTGGCTGCTAGGTTTGCCAACAGACTGCTGCTCTTCTTGTTGCTTCAGTGGACGGTCACATCGACTTTTCACGTGCCCTAATTCTCCACAATTCCAACATCGAGGTTGTCGCCTTTTGCCACTAGAATTGCGTACCAACCTCTCCACCATTGCCTCCAAATATTTTTCGTCATATGTATCGATGCCGGTTTGCAATTCTCGTACTCGTCCGTCACGTTTCGATGCTCTTTTTGCAACCTGGAAGTCTAGTGCTTGACTTAATGCGTCAGCTAAAGTTTTCGGTCTTGCCAGTCTTAATGCTTGTTGTGTTTCTGAATCATGTAGCGCTTCAATAAAGCACCGGACGGCTGTGCGTTGCAGGGAACTTTCCGAGGCATCAGGGTCCGAAAGGCGCACCAGACGAGAAATATCAGCTTCCAATTCTTGAAGACTCTCTCCAGGCTTCTGAACACGATTTCTTAGCTGGGTGAAATACATGTCTTCCAGGTGCGCTTGCCCGTACCGTGTTTCGAGTCTCTTGACAATTTGCTCGAAGTTGGACTGTTCATCGGTCGGTATTGTCTCTAGAATATCGACGGCGTTACCACGCAAAGCCAAAATCAGGGCCGTAGCACAATCTGTTGCGGACCAGCCATTTACCGTCGCAGCACCTTGAATTGCTTCAAATAATTCGACCATGAAGAAGTGCCATCAAAGGTAGGTGGTTTTACTCGTGCTTTCCCAGTGGCTCCGTACGGTGGCTACTGGTGCCATTTCTAGTGGTTCCTGTACGATGTTTATTTTCGATTTTTCTGTTGAGGGAGTAAAAACCTTCAGCTTCTCTTCTAACAGATTTAGTAACTTTTCTCATTCTTCAAAATTTTCTCATCCATCTTCTCAATTTTCTTTTCCATTTTTTCTTCTTTCTTCAAAATTATCTCCTCAATTTCTTCTCGCACCAATTTATTATTCTGCGTTATCTTCTGTTCCAACTTTTCTTCCAAAATCCTGGAATTTTCGATCAATTTTTCTTCTAAGTTTAGTTCTAAAATTCTGGAATTTTCTGTTAATTTTCCTTCCAATATTTTGGATAGGTCTGAAAAGTTCCCGTTGTCTCGAAGAGAAAATTTCTGATCCTCACCTGCGCCTTCATCGGTTTGCAAGACGTTCTTTACATTGTTTTCGTTCCGGAAGTGTCTTGTTCCTCTCTTCTAACTCTCTCTTCAACTCGGCCACTTTCAGATCCCATAAAACTTTGTGAAACTCATCTTGATTAATGTTTTAATTCACCACTCGTTATATCCACTTCGACACCAATTGTTACGTTTCTAGGTGGTGAATTAAAGTCTCGTATTATTTTCACTAAAAAACGTTTATTTTGTTACTTAACACAATCACTGAAAACACTTGATTATTTATTTACACTACACTTCTCTTCAGTTATTTACACTACACTTCTCTTCAGTTATTTACACTACACTCCTCTTGCACACTCGCACAGTCCTAAGCACTGGCCACAGTTCACTGCACTGATCACAGTTCGATGCACTGGTCACAGTTCACGTCACCGACCACAGTACGATGCACTGACAACGGTTCACTTCACTGAACACACTCACTGCACAGCTATTCACCGCGATGCACACACTTCACGTTTAGCTTCCACTGCGGACTCAAGACTGACTCGGGCCGCCGGCCGTCGCGTATTTATACTCGTCAGGACAATCCAGAACCATCCGGACACCGCGACTCTTCTGGAGGAGTCCGCCGGCAGGTGATGCAACTCGTGCTCACCGGCGGCTCGTGGTCGCCGGCAGATGACGTAACCCGCCACTCGAAGTGGCGCCGGGGATGACGCAATATTCGTTACAGTACTTTGTAATATTTCAAATAGTGGTCGTATACTAGGTGTGAAATATTTCTAGATCCGCACCTGACAATGAAAACAAACACGTTTAGCGAAAAACCCATATATTGCGCACTATGCCTGAATGGTTCTTTCATGAAATTGCATCACTTTAAATATGAATATCTAATTACATCGCACTGATGAACCTTTAGTAGGGGTATTTAATATTGTCAAGCCACGCTACACGCAAACCTAAATCCATTTGAATTTTGACATGCATCCACGAGAGTCTTTTCTGCCCGAATCAGTCAACATAGAAGGGCGGCGAAGCGCAAACCACTCGCAATTCATAAAGTGTGAAAATTCAGTTGGTATGTTCATATTTCACGGCATTTTTTTACAGCTTTCATTCCTTCCTACGAAATAATTGATTTTGTAATATTAAAATTAATATTTTAATATAAAAAACATCATAGATAAAGCTCTAAATATGCTAAATTATATAAATATGCGAAATTATATAAATATGCGAAATTATATAAATATGAACATTCAAAATGTAGGCGATTGATTTATATCTGACGAATATTAACATCTTTCGTCATGAGCAATACATAAAATCATTGCTTGCGGCTCCTAATAAACCAGAATTGAAAAATTTGAATGCATTCAAACGTGTATCGCAAAGTTTTTATCATGAAGAACGAATCGTTAAGTCAGTTCGAACGATGTCAATTTGGATAAGTGGAACGTATGTCCTAGAGTCAGTTTTCAAACAAGTTGAAATTTCGCATTTTCCATTGAAGAAGATATTTTCACAAAATTAGTTTAAAAAACGACCACTTTCATCTGTACTTTTCCAAGAAGACCGAGTTATAATTGAGTACAAATCAGTGACACATGAAATCGAAGAGGTTGGGAATGAGTAATTAATAAAATGTATTTTCCCAGGACCACAGAGACCAACCGAAATGGTTTGCTTTCGCTTCTGATGGCCGCATTATTCTCCACCGCAACATGAGCAACGGAAGCATCACGGCCGTTTGTCCAGCACTTGGCTCGCGTCAATCAGGTCGCCCTCCGAGCTGTGCGAGGATGGCAGCCAATGAGCGACCTTGGGAGCGCACTAATTGCTCTCTGACACCATCGCAGGAGGGTCAATCGGTCGGCGTAATTAGTGGCATATCGAGCACCGCGGAAACTCCCGCTCGCTCGCCAACGAAGGCGCGATGCACCAAGAGGACGCAATGCGTTCAATCCGAAAGTTCTGCAAAAGGCGGCTCCGAAACCACTAAGCAACAGGACCAAAGAGATACAAAAGCAGACCTACGAAAATGAACTGTTAAAACCCAATAGATGAATAAATCGGTTTAGTACGGGGCATGCCTCTGTCAACTAGATTCTTCGCACAAGAAAGCTAATTCATTATTAAATATGTTCTGGCAGAAACGAGGCAGAATCTGTAACACTAAAATTGAAGAGAAAATTTGGATATGATCCTAATCACAAACAGAAACAGAGGATTATATCAATGGGAAGTCCAAAAATAAAAATTAAAAGGAAAAAGTTTTTGTTACAACATTTAGTTTCGAAGTTATTGGGTGTTGCAGATGTGAGAAATCTGTGCCCTTATTTACCCTATTTTTCTGCAACCGAAAAGCATACGTAGGACGTAGCATTCCAAGTTTCATAAGAGTTATTACTGTCCAAGTTCGAATGCGCGCTTTATGACACAGTCACTGTTAAGCGGTACAGACTTGCCCTTTAAAAAATTTACTCATATTTCTGCAGTGCATAATTCGTCTAAGAACGTAATATTGAAGAATGAATGGTGAATGAATGAATGATGAAGTAAAGCATTAAGGAGTAGATTAGAATTTGTTTTCGATGGCTTAGAAATTGCAGAGAACAGTTAGAGAAACACTAAATTGTTTTTATTAGTAGTTGAAACTTTTCACAGTCTATTCCTGTGGCAATCATTAGATATCTTTTAGGACCGCCTGTGTACTTTAATTCTGAAAATAAAACGCTTACTATTTCAATAAGAAACGCCAATGTCAATGATTAAAAAAAAAACGCATTTGAACAATGCATTCAAAATTTACTACTACAAAAATTAAAAATGAATGTAGAGTGTGTTGTTCAATTATTTGTTCGCCAACGCTCTTATCGTGACATTGATTTGTACTCCAACTCACTGCATCGGCTTGGATAAAGTACATGTCGCCACAAAATAATTTAGAACCTTTCCCTCCATTTCCTATCCCTATGTTAGTGTACCTGAATAGCAGTACCGTAATTTCAATAACAGATTATGCATCCACGAACATTACTATGTTCATCGTCGAGTTTGTTTCATGTACTACATTAAATATGTCGGTAAATTTTGTTATTATAGTAGTTGTATCTTCACCGTGCTTTGGCTGATTACAAATCCCACTAACTTTCGAAACAACAGCAGTTGCAATGAACTAACACTAAAAAAACAAAACATTTTTTCATTTCGTATCAATGAATTGGACGAAATTCTGGGACAATTTAAAACTGGGAATTTGAACGAAGATTGATTGATTGATTTTTTCGTGTTTACGGGCGCGTCAACTGCTTTGGTCATTAGTCCGTTAGTGTAGGGCATGTTTTTCTCCAGAGATGGCGGTGATCTTCCCCGCTGGATGGCGAGATCCGCGCCGAAATACCATCGGCAGTGGGGTTTCCCCTAACCAGGAATCTCCCACCAGCGGGGCACCGCCCCAGCCGGACAAGCTCTAAGCTCCGACCGGTCTCCCGAAATATGTGGTAGTGTAGTGCATGTTATGGTAAGTGAGTGTGTGTAAGGAGAGGATAGGACAAGGAAGGGAAGGAAGATCGCGCGCGGTCCGTGGCCCGTTTGGTAGGGTGTTCCTCCGCATTCGTCTGGTGTTGATCGGAGAAACCACGGAAAACTACCGATCAGAGCAGCCGCCCGGTAAAATTCTCCTCCAGGCAGCGACTGAATTCGACCGAGCTGAAAAGCTAGAGTCGAAAATCCTGCCGCCGTGAGGAGTGTAACCTAGGACCTCCCGGTCAGAGACGCTGCAGTGACATCGGTTGATGCACTGAGCTACCGCTCCCGGTTTGAACGAAGAGATCTTCATAACTTCTCCAGCACAAACAGTAGTACGTCCGCACCTCCGCTGCCAACGAGCAGGGACCTCCCGGCACACATGAGCGCGGCCGAGGAAAGTCTTTCATATTTCACGAGCGGCGCCACTTGTTCCCTGCAAACGAACGCATTCTACGTAATCCCCGAGTAAACGCGTCAGCCGGAGCGGCGATGAGCAACGGCCAATCGAAGAAGCACCCGACACGCCCACCCCACCCCACCCCCCGTCCCGGCGTTCCACGCGCACCCCGCCGCCGCCAGGCCGTAAGCACACGCCCACCCGCCCGCACGCGCGCCCATAAGTCAGCGGCCGCCACTCGATCACTCGCCTCCGATGGCGGCGCCGTTATTTTCCAAGGCCGCAGCCGCCCGCGCGACGGGTTACCCGCACGGGACACGCCCACCGGTAAAGCGGCGCCCGGCGTGGGATCTGGGTCATGGGGATTGGCTTCGACGGGCGACAGGGCGCTATGTTGTTGATGATCTCGATCATGATAAGGGAGACTGAAAAGGGGAGAATCAGAGGGGGGAAAGAGGCATGATAAGGGAAAAGTGACAGCGGGTGACAGAGGAAGAGGGAGGCAAGGTACAGGAGGCGAATGAGCAACCGGAAGAAAGACTGATGGTTCTCATAGTGCTGATCGTTTATTTTCATGGTAGTGATGGTTGGCGGTAGTGACATAAGATAGGGGAGGCGGTGTTTTCCACATTGGTAATTGTGTATCGGTTGTAATCTACAGTACGCGGAGAAAACAAACTGAAAACTCCAAAAAACGTCAACTTAGAAAAAACGTTTTCGATTACAAGAAAAAATTAAATTGAACTGATATTTTATTAAGTAAATCGACTGTGTAGTTACGTACACACATCCATGATGCTGCAGCAAACTGAATATCTGTTAGGACCGTTTTTACAAACTGCGTGGATTTAGCGTAAAGGCATTTGTTACCTACAAACCAGTATTTTCCTCCGTATACCAATGGTACAGACGTGACAATACTTGCCAAGACAGAATAGGCTGATAGTTGCACACGGTTGTGGTGACACACAACACGGTGGTTGTAGCAACCGTGGTTATCAGGCATGGCAGTGACAATGGCGAGATAACAGCCAGAGATAGTGGTCGGCGCGGGCTTCACAGACTCGGGCAGCGGGGCAGCGGCGGCGGCGCGGCGGCGGCGCGGGCGGAGGCGGAGGCGGGGCCGGGACGCGGGCCGTCACAGCGGCGGCGCCGGCGGCGAGCGCTGTGGCGGCTGGGCGAGCGCAGATCGATGGCGCAACGGAGCGGGGCGAGCGGTCCCGCACAATTATTCACGCAATGAATGCGCTGTGAGCATTGCAGCGGCGGCGGATGCGCCGGTGGCGCCACGCAGAGGGGGGCGTGGCTGGGGGGGGGGAGTGCGCAGCATGTGGCTGTAGCTGCGGAAGCCCACGGTGTTAACGAGCCCCACTGAGGTGACAGTTGGCAGAGATAGCTCCGGGTAGCGCGCCACGGAATAAGTGAGTGGCCGCAGTCGTGTTAGTAAATAAGGAAGCGGGACTTGTGATGTATTTTCCTGTGATGTACAGGGGCGGAAATAGGGTTTGCGCAACAGTACGGGGTAGAGGTTGCAAGCATAAGCACTCAAAGGATGGTGACGGAAGCGGCGACAATAGTGCGAAGAGCGGGTCGGGGCTGGAGGGGGGAGGGCTGCTCTGGGGATGACAAGGGTGCTGGCACGTGCCAGCAGATGACGTCGGGCGCCCATAGGCAAGCGCGGGCGTTCGCATGAAGGGCTCTGTGTCCGGAAGCAGAAGGAAACGGCGCAGCAGGCGGCGCGGCGGTGGGCGGCGCGCGCAGTACTGGAGTGGCAGCGGGCGGCGAGCAACGTGCACACGACACGAACAACCGCGACGCGGGGAATTCGCGCGGAGGAGCCGAGAGGGGCGGCGGCCGGGGAGAGCGGGAGACAGCGGAAGGGGGCTGACGGTAGCACGGGGGGGGGACGCGGCAATAGCAAAGCGACGGCAGGGCGGGCGGGGCGGGATCGCGGGGCGGGCGGGAGGGCGGCGGCGAGACCGCGGCCGGCGGCCCAATCACGCTTCATTACCGCCGGCGGCTTTTGCGGCGTAATTATCCGCGCGACGAAGGGGGCGGGGCGAGGCCCGGGCCGGACCGCGGTGGCGTGGCCGCAGATGAGCGCGGTGGTTAGAAAGGGCTGCGGGGAGGACCTTGTCCGAAGGGCAGACGGAGAGGGAGGGGACAGCCTCGCAGGGCACGGAAGCAGCGTTTGGTGGGGAGAAGAGCCCAAGTCGTAGAAGGCAATTTGGAATAGCGCGAATGAAAGTGAAGAAAGAATATTTCGGAGAGTAGTACAACTGATAATAGAGGTAAAAGAAGTTCGACGATTCAAAGCCTCAATGATAACGCAAAAGCATGAGATAACGTAAAGGGAGATACTTAAAGACAAGTATCAAATTAAAGTAAATAATGGAAGGACGTAGAGACGTTTGATAATGGAATGTAGGGTGTGCACGAGTGTCGAAAAGCCAAGAGATCGTCGCCGAGATTACATGCGGTTGGAAGATGGCAGTGCAATGCTTAGTTGCAGTAACGAGGTCTTATCACAGGAAGGGTGGTGGAAATCGATTAGTGATGCAAAGAAGTCAGGTCAGCTGGTATTGGGAGACGGAAACATGGTAAAAAAGCACTGATGAACGTAAACGAAATCGGAGGGCAAAGACAAACGGAAAGCACAAGGTGAACTTGAACCAAATGAGTGGATTTTGACGTGGGAACAGAAGAGGCATTGACCGCAGAACGCCCACCCGGAGAGCCAGATGGAAGCGCACCTAACGTGGCTCCAGATGCAAAGGCCGACGCGTCACCCCAGAGACAGGTGGCGAGGCAGCCAACGACGCGACGCATCATGTGGCGTGCCACGCAAGGCGATCCACAACCCATGGTCGGCGGAAGCTGGGGGCCCGTTAAGCGGCGTAGTGGCTCCCTACTCGCATCTAAGCTCACCCGCCTAGACAGCCACGCCTCACTCACAGCGTCGCGCCGTTCTGAACATCCCACACCCCGTTTCGGCCACGACTACGCTCCACCGCGTCCCGCGACACGCCTGGAAACCTTGCCACCCGACCAGCGGCCCGCAGCGCCCCCTGCCCGCCGCCCCGCCCCGTGCCGTGCCCACGCCGCGTCTCGCGGTGCCCGTGGCCCCTCCCCCGCCCCCGTCTGGCGTGCTGTCCGCCGGGATTCACGGGGCAGCCAAGACAGCAGCGCGCAGTATATCGCGCTGATACGCCTCCGGCGCCGGGGCGCGCCGATCCAATATGCGCGCGGCGGACGCGGCCCGCGCGTAAATTAGGCGGCGGCCTCGTTACCGCGCGCGGCGGGAGGCAGAGCGGGTCTGAAGGGGGAGCGCGCCGGGGAGGGGAGGGGAGAATGCGGGGTGGGAGGTGGAGCGTGGGCCTGGGGCAGCAGCTCGATGGGAGTGGGGAGTGTGCGGGGTGGGAGCGGGGCGGAAGGTGAGTGGGAACGCGCTGCAGCGAGGTGGGAGGTGGGAGGGAGCGGGGCTGGAGCCACCACGCGCTAGGAGGTGCAATGGTACGCGCCGCGGGATAATCAAGCGGGATTGCATCGGTGAGAACCATGCAGAGGTGAGGCAAGCAAACAGCACAACATGCTGCTTTGAGATGCACGGTGAGGCGTAAACAGAGGCAAGTTTCGGAGCAAGGTACGTGTGGCAGATATGAAACAAGTCGCACTGGATATCAGTGGAGGTAAGAACACCAGAGACCAGAACACGCGCAGACATATTTGGATGACTAGTCCGGAGTCCTCAGGGATGTCGGATATAGCGTGCCTGATTGTTCTGCTGAACGCGTCTAATTCAAACTATTGCGGCTAATCCAATGCAAAATAAAAAACGAACGTAGAAAATTTGTTTCTAGTTCAAAGTATCAGAAACCAATAAATGAAGACCAACTTCAAAAAACGCACGTCTTATAAAATTGATTATAAATTTCCTCTGAAGACACGAAAAGCATACAATTCCAAATAGCAACATGCGAAGAGGAACAACAGCCGCGAGTGCGAATGTCCAAACGAGTTCCTAACACGTCTCCGCCAGCTGCCACAATCAACCTACTATAACAAGCAGATTTCCGAGCTGCGTTTCCCCAATCCCATTCAACTTTCTTTCACATGAGTATCGGATCCTAGTCTCGCTGGAAACGACAGGAGAGTGCGGTGCCGCAGCGGAATACGAGCTAATGGAGAACATAAAGGTCGCGACACGATCTCGCTTGCCCGGACGACGGCTCCGCGACCCTCGGCGCGGCTGTCACAGCCCGGCGAAAGGGCGGCGATCCTCGTTCGCGACGAGAATCCACCGGCTCCCAACAAATCCCTCCATAACCGCGGTCGCCGCACAACCCGCCCGCTCGCCGCTTCCCTCTGAGGGCCCGACAAATGCCGCCCGCCTCTTCCTCCGACCCCGTCGCGGACGACAAACAAACCCAGCGCCACGCTTCAGTGAAGTTGCGAAACGACATTAAAAAAAAAGAAGTTTGTGTACTGCACTTATATTCATGAGATTCATCTTCGAAGAGAGAAGGTAAAAGGAAATTCATGAATTGGCCAGAAAAACATGAAATAAAAAAAGCTCTCCTTTGTCATGAGAAATGCTGTAAAACAATTTAAACCCATGGATGTTGCAAAATCGAGTCGAGAAAAGAATACCGGTTTCTTTCTTGAAGAGATATATCCACTTATTAAAACACCCATCTTCGAAGAGAGAAGGTAAAAGGAAATTCATGAATTGGACACCAATTTTAAATCCCATTAGCGCTAGGGTAGCTCAGTCATCAACTGACGTCACTGCAGCGCTTCTGTCCGGAGGTCCTAGGTTCGGGTCCTGATGGCGGCAGGATTTTCGACTCTAGCTATTCAGCTAGGTCGAACGCAGTCGCTGTCTGGAGGAGAATTCTAGCGCCGGCGGCTCTGATCGGTAGTTTTCCGTGGTTTCTCCGATCAACGCCAGGCGAATGCCGGAGGACCCTACCAAACAGGCCACGGACCGCGCGCGATCTGTCCTTCCTCTTCCTTGTTCTATCCTCTCCACACACACTTACACTAACATGCGCCACACTACCACATATTCCGGGAGACCGGTCGGGAGATTAGAGCTTGTACCGACTGGAGCGGTGCCCCGCTGGTGGGAGAGTCCTGGTTAGGGGGAAACCCCACTAGCCGATGGTAGGTCGGCGGCGGATCTCGCCATTCAGCAGGAAGATCACCGCCATCTCCCGCGAAAAAACATGCACTACACTAACGGTGACTAATGACCAAAGCAGTTGACGCGCCCGGAAACACGAAAAAATTAATCAATCAATTACAATCCCATTAAAATATCACATCGAAATGTAGCGTTCTAAATGTAACTGAGTCAATTCAGAGAAGGAGCGGTTACATTAGTGATTGCTTTCTAATTCAACAGCAGCACTCCACTGCGTCGATGGAGCGCCGGCCGCCCCGGAACAGGCGCAGAGCGGAGCATCACTTGAAACCGAGAGGCGGAACCGCACCGCCGGGGCCCACAACTGAGCCCCTGGGGAACGCCCTAAGAACGCACTGGCGCTCTGGAGCGAGAGAGGCAGGGCGGTGACGGCGGGCGGAGGGCGGGGGCCGACGCTGTAGTAATTAGTTGCAAGTTGGCGACGACGCGACGGCGGGAGCGGGCGATGGGGGCCAAGGCGGCGGTCGCCCTCCGGTCCACGCGAAAGCGCATTCGACAGACCGTCCTACCGGTCGCTCGCGGTCCCCAAGAGCTCGTTGGCTCGCTCACTCGTCCCCGCAAACGCCCAGTCGCTTTGCACTCTATCGTACTCCTCTCGTCCCTCTAATGCCGACGCGCACAACCGATCGCAAGTGCCACAAGGTTCCTTTAGCGACTCCACCTACCAACCGCTTCGCCTGACAATTGCCATTTCACGACACAACTATTAGGGATTGTCATTTATCATAAAAATCTGACCTTTTAAAATTATACTTCACAGATTTGCATTTATAATCCAGTTACTTCCATTACATAATTCATTTCGTGTCAATTTCATTCACAGAAAATCACGAAGAAAATTAGCATGAACAATCCGCTTTAGTAATGAAGAAACTCACCATTCACGAAGCTCGTTATCAGATTTCACCTTCCCCCTCGCGGCGTCATTGATTCACAGTCCGCGTCGCATGCCTCGCCTCCACCACTGCGCGCTCCCCACACGCCGCCCCACTCTGCCATCTCTCCGCCCCGCGCTGACAGGGGCGGCGCGCGCCGAGGCAGCAGCGGTCGCTTTGAGGGCGGCCGCGCGTCGAGTGGGCGGTTTCCACTGACCGGGCGCGGCGGCGGCGGAGGTGGGGAAACAACGGCGAAGCGGCGGGCGCATTCTTGGGGAAGTCACGTCGCGACAAATTGTTGCCGGCGCCGCCACCGCTGGCGCTTCCGCGGCGTCGAGTTGCGTTCCCCCGCCCCTGCCGCCCCTCGAGCGTCGGCGTCACCCCGCCCACCCGCGGCGGCGGCGGCGCGCGCGCTCCCGCGGGTGACGCGCGCGACGACTCGTATTAATTAAACGCACAAACGTCGACGGCCGGAGACGAGGCAAACGCCCGCCGCCCCCAGACAAAAGCGCAACGGGGAGCGCGAGCAAGACGTTTCCCGTTGCAAACTCTGCGGCGCCCGACCCTCCGCCGCCGCTGCACCGCCCCGCTCGGGCCGGGAGGGGGTGGGGCAGGCGGAAGTGTGCGTGCGAAGCTGGGACGGAGACTGTGGCGGAGGCGGAGCTAGGGAGCGGGCAAAAACGCGCGTGGCAGAATGCCTCAGGTGATGTTCGAGGGGAGGCTCGGGTGGTGATAGCAGCTGTGACACTCAGGATGAGGTTACAGAGGTGAACGCAGCGAAAGAAAGTAGGACACAAACAGATAAATACTGTTGTTGGTGTTCTGCTCTCTCGGAACAGGATGGAAATACCAGCAGGTGAAACGCGAAATAAAATAATTTACAAGAAATAATTCAAGAAATTTGCAATATTCTCGACACCTACGTGAAACTAATATAAATAAGTAAGCAAATAAGCACAGATTGGAATTTTGGTTGCATCACGATGCAGAAGTGACAAGTATGCGGTTAGGAGAGAATGTGAAAATATAGTAGCGAGGGCAGAATATTTTGATGAAAAGAAAAGGCTGTTCATCACTTTATTTGCTCACATAGGCGATAAAAAGGCGATAAATCTCAAAACCTCTGGACGAATTAATTGTAGTTACAAAGTGGCCACCACAAACAAGATTCCCATCCTCCACCAAACCTCAACAAATACTCTTGTGCCAGATCTATAAAGCGCGACAACGGAGACAGATTACTCCGCTATCTCCCACTTCCTCCGCGTGTAACTGCATACTTCTCAGAACTAGCAGTGCCAGCAGGAGGTGGAGCGTCGGCAGCGGGGGCTGGAACTGGAAGCAGCAACAGCGCGCGGGTGGGCGGAGAAGAGTCGTCACTTTCGGCGACACGGCACCGCGACGCACCCCCCCCCCCGACGCTCCGCCGAGGCACGCACGGCTCCAACCCAGCCCACCCGTCTTGTCCTGCCCGTCTCCACCTGCCCCGCCCGGCCCGTCTCTGCCCTCGCCAGCCCCGCAGAGAAATGTTTGCTCGCGCACTCCGCCCCTCCCCCCCCCCACGCGCCAGCTCAGCAGCAGCGAGTTGCGAGTTTATACGGCGCCGTCGCCGTAACGTTAAGTGCACGGGATTGGCGCTGTGCGCTGCTGCTGCGCCGCTGTTGTTCGGCGTCGCGACGCCGTCGCCGCCGCCGCCGCGGGGGGGGGTTTCCCCGGGGGAAGCGCCGCCTGCGAACAAAAGAGCGGAGCTGGTCGCGGCCTACCCCCTCTTCACCGTGATTCTTTCCGCCAACTCTAACCCTTGGCGTCCGCTTGTTGTTTGCTGTCCAACGTTGTCAAACGGTTCGTCTATCGACAGATCTGCAATAATTCCTGAAGCGCTGGGTGAAACGGTGCTTCTCTAAATTTTACGTTCCCATTAGGGTATCTGTAATGCAACCGGATTTGTCGAAATACAGTACCAAAAATTCGCTCTTAGAGAATGATAAAAGCATTAACTGTAAATAGTAACGATACAATAAAATGTGTTTAAATGAACCTGTTGTTATACTCCTCATAATGTTCATCATTGCAACCGAATACTAAGGTTGCCAACTGGCCTCCATTTGGGAGGACAGTCCTTCACTGACGACGATTGTCCTCTCGTTCTTTGAATTTTAAATGTTCCCTTTTTAGTACATTTTTAACGTTTTTCAGTTATGTCTTGACTAACATCTGCTACTTAATATCGTTTATTGTTTAACTTAGAATAGAAAACATCAATACTTTTTTTAAAAATTGACACACACATTCATGACAGTGTCTCTGTCTAGGGACTGAAATAAAAAAGAGGCGCTCAGACCATCTTCATCTGAATTTTATGATCGAAACTTTTTACTTGAATCGCAAATGGAGATAAATAAATAGAGCTGATGTTAGTCCAAATTAAATCTTTTTTAAAAGAAGTCTATTGATGCGTTTCTTTATTATCGAGTGCCCTCCCTTTTACATGAACATTGTTGGCAACTTAAACAATACGAACTATATAATATAACTGAGTGCATAACCAACGCTTTTTTGAGATCACCTAAAAGAATAGTCCTGTGAAAAGGAGTTTTAATGAGAAATGTTTGTGAAAAATTTATTTGTTAACGTTTGAAATGTAGAAAATAGATCAAAGGGCAATGCTAAAAAGAATATGAGGAAAATTTCACGATTAAAAGTTTGCATTTACAATCTCGGGAAGATAGACTATGAGTCGTCAAATACATGAAAATAGTAACAAGAACGATAAAAAATACGATTTTTTCTAGCTATGAAATTCATCTTTGCTAAATTATATTCCGTGTCACTTCATAAGCAAAACTGCTCATAATATGTTAACGAAAAAGCATTCATATGGCAAGGAGATAAATACACATTCTAAAAATGAGCTGAAAAATGAACAAAATCATTTCAATAATTTCATATAATACATTTTTGTCTTGCTGCAATAACCTTTCGGTGCATGGGCAATTTGTAACGAAGAATATTCAGAGGCAGGGGAGAAAGAAGCTGTCAAAATTTCACGCTTGGCTTTCCATGAAACGGACGGAAGAGATAAGACTGCACTGTAAATGTTGCCATGCAATTCGCTTTCTTGCAAGTTTTGTATCTTTGAATCTGACGTAGGGAACCATCTGATGACAAAAACTAGCTCGGCTGAATTCTCAATAAATAAATATAAATGGCTTATACAAATATTGGAAATATTTTCATTGTACATGACATTTATAACCAAGAGCTCCTAAATCAGTATTCTATTCACAACAATAGCCGGAGGCGAAAAGTGGGTCATCGATCCACGTATTCAAAATTCCAGCACAATCAGGAATGAGGCATCAACAAAGCAGGTACGAAACATGTTTCAAACAGTTACATCATAGTTAATCCATTTACAGTGGTCTGCCAAATTATTATATACACTAGGAAAATGTATTTTGTGCGCAATGTAATTTTGTGCCAATAAAAAGATGGGGAAACAATTGAATAATAAGTTGAGCCGCTTTGCTTACTTTGCTGCTTTCGGCAAAAGTCCGAAGGCTGTGCCAGCAGGAACGGTTTTTTAAAAATTATTTTTTTTTTTCTTTTGCAATATCAGAAAGTGTATTTCTGAACGTGTAATTTGATGAACATATACTATCGTTTCAAATTTATTTTTTCAGTAGTTCTAGCACTGCACAAGAAAGTAAAAACGAAGAATGCCAATATCTGACACTGGTTTCATTTAGAATGAACCAGTACTATGCTTTCAATACGTCGGAATAGACACCAAACTTTTCTTTCAATTCATTAAAATATACCAAAAGTGCCGTATTCGAATTAAGGATTTTAAATGTCGGTACACCTCATGGTTAACGAATATTTAACTTCTTACTGTACTCTCGAACGAAAACATGTAGTCTGGAATACTGGAATATCTAAATCAATACGTTTACCAGTTTTTAAACGTTCAATTAATTGCAAAAACGCTATAGATATTTGAAATATTTCACCACCATTTCCCGCAAAGCCGACTTTGAGCGGTGTCTTTCTTTATTGGAGTGTCACCGGTTGCCTCCTAATCGACCGACCCTTGCGCCTTGGGCCTCGCTCTTCGCGGCCGACGCAATAATGAGGTCTCGGGTTGAGTTTCGGCTTCTATCACGGGCGCGTCAGGGCGCGGGTGTCACTTGGCTGGTAATGAGATTTAGTAATCTCCTGTTCGACTAATTACATTCTGTCTGACTGCGTCTCGGCGTAATGCGAAAATTTCGGATCAGTATGACATTGGTGCTTACGATTAAAACGGCATTAAGAAAAGAGTGCTGCGACGATCAGAATATCCAGCTTTCGCGAAATTTCAATGACCAATTACAAGTTAAAGAATATAGCGAGTAGATGTAAATGTATTACGCTGTGATAATACCGATAATTTAATTTTTTGTGTGAAAATAAGATGATCACGCCTAAAATTAAGTTTTACAAATCTAGTAGATTTCATCATCAAAAATTATTGTATTCATAACTATTTAAAAAACTTCCCAATGCCATATACAGTGAATTTATACACCGATTACAATATTTTGTTCCAACATTGCGCATGCAGTTATTTTTAGATTTTTAAATCCCTTTCTTTAATGTTACTTCAAAAGCTTGCAAGAAAGGAATGACACATGAGCAGAAGAGCCGATAGGCAGCTCAATACCAACATAATCCCATTTATTTTAGTGCCTCCTTGAAAGCTGCATATCCCGCCGCCGCTCCCTCGTTGACCTGCAAAGTCTTTCACTTACCGAATAAAGCCGGTCCGACGGCGCCGACGGGTCGCGACTTCAAGGAGCACTTACCTTGCGCTGCGCGGCCTACCCTCGTTAGTCGGCGTCCGCCTGCGCCGCGGGTACTTACCTGCGAAGAAACAGACACACAGGGTGAGTTATTAATATTAAACAAGGGACGGTCAAAGGGAACGCAGCTGCGGTGCGGGCACATGGCGGTGCCGCAAGGGAGGGACACGCCCCCCCCATTACACACACACAACACACACACACACACACACACACACACACACACACAGAAACGCACGCGACGGGCGCCAGGGGGCTCGCGCGCGCACAATGAGCGTCTTTGACGGTGCAAAGCGGGCTGCATTGACGGTCAACATCAGGGACCGTGGTTATGTTCAACGTGATAATAGTGATGATGCTGGTGATGACGGTGATGATTCTGATGTGGTGGGATTGGTGGTTGTGTCGATGAAATGGTAATGACAGAGACATGGAGGATGATTGCCATAGAAACGTAAACTATGTACTATTCCATTCGTTATTGTGTGATAGAGAATTCCTGATAGCTCGCAAGGAGTAGTAGTGAGAAAAGCCGACGAAGAGTGCCCCTGTCTGTGGCAAGACAGATGAAGGTGACTGATGACCACAGGCGGCGGAGTTTCGTCAGCGGCAAGAAGATGGACGACAATGATGATACTCGGTGCAGCCTAAAATTCTGACGGATTTTAAATACTGAAGCGTAGATGACAAGAAGTACGAAGGTCGCAACTTAAGCCTGTTTTCCACTGTAGTATTTCCACCCAGGTTTTCATAAAGAAAATAATACGAAAGAGACATACGATGATACGATATTTACACCGTCCAGTATACAATTTACTAACAAAAGTCCTTATCATCAAGCTACTTGGATCAAATTCATACACCTGACTATCGACAGTAGCTCTGAGTTAATTTAGTGATATTGCATAGCGATCCTGACATTTCATTTTACGACACTTTAAAAATTTTGTAGCGTCGCGTTTCGAGTTGTGCGATTTACGATTTTTGAACTGGATAACCCAGCAGTGATTTCGGTGGCAGAGCATAATCTCCAGTAACATTACTTTGTTCCTGTATAACTACAAACCCACAAAATACGATTTCATGACGCGATGAAAACATATTGCTGGTTGCTAGCAAGTGTGCACAGGTCAAATCAAGCAGATTATTTTACGGAAAAATTAAGCAAGCACCAGTATTCAGTCCGGTCTGGTTATATTTCCGCATAAACAAAACCAGCTGGACCGGGAGCGGTAGCTCAGTGCATCAACTCACGTCGCTGCAGCGCCTCTGACCGGGAGGTCCTAGGTTCGAATTCTGACGGCGGCAGGATTTTCGACACTAGCTTTTCAGCTAGGTCGAATTCAGTCGCTGCTTGGAGGACACTTCTAGAGACTGGCTGCTCTGATCGGTAGTTTTCCGCGGTTTCTCCGATCAACACCAGGCGAATGCCGGAGCAGTACCCTAACAAACGGGCCACGGACCGCGCGCAATTTGTCCTTCCTCTTCCTTGTCCTATCCCAGCTAGGTCGAATTCAGTCGCTGCTTGGAGGACACTACCACAATCCGGGAGACCGGTCGGGAGCTTAGAGCTTGTCCCGGGGCGGTGCCCGCTGGTGGGAGAGTCCTGGTTAGAGGAAACCCCACTAGGCGACGTAGGTCGGCGCCGGATCTCGCCATCCAGCTGGGGAAGACCACCGCCATCTCCAGAGAAACAAACATGCACTACAATAACGGGACTAATGACCAAAGCAGTTGACGCGCCCGCAAACACGAAAAAAACAAACCAAACGAAACCGAACCAAAACCAGCTGGAAATCGCAACGTTCAAAACAAGCTTTAGCAAGAGACGTGGCGACAGTGGTAAATGAGTCAGAGGGGAAGGAGACGGATGCGAAGCGGCAACTAGGGTGGGGCCCTGAGGGGGCGCTACTGCTGCGGGGGTTCCTTCGAAGGTCAACGCCCCCTCCAGCCCCTCGTGAACCCACCCAAGCGCCTGCGCGCGCAAGCGCAAACAAATGCCGGCTGCGCCCCGGGCCAGGCCTCCGAGGCACAGGGAACGGCCGGCGCCCGCTTCCAGACCTTGCCCCGCGCAACGCCACAATAACGTTGCAACGCACGCTGCTGCACATTGTGTTCGCCGGGGTGAGGCTATTCGTGCCGAACGAAATTCATCTTTCAAAGGAAATTAAGCAATCACATTCCAACTGCGCCAAATCAATATATTAAAATTTTAAGAAACTTTGAAGCGAATTATTTTGTAACTTCATTAGACTGGTAAAGTTAATCAGTTAATCGTATTGGAAATTGAAAAATGTCATTCTTTGTTAAAAAGTGGTTCAAAGAAACACTGAAAACGTTGCATTTTCAATACAAATTAAATTAACCATTTAACCATGTAGTACCTCAAAAGAAAAAAATATATTATTTTGGTGATCATCTGCCGGGAAAGAATGTAGATTCCAGTAACTTGCTAGTAAATTACTCCATGTTGATATAGTAAATTTTTTTGACAAAACAAATTATTTTATAATTAGAGAAAATCACTGTTTACGCAAATATAATAAGAACAGAAGAAAGTAATAAACACTTTAGTTTGCCGCCCTCTGGTAGCACATAATCATTTCAGAAATTTTAATCTAAAATATTTCCTTTTAATTTGAACGCTGTTTTAACTTGGAGTAATAATAAAACACTTCAATAAAATCACGCAGCATTCTTCAAATAACTGTATCACAAAAGCAAGAAAACGTATGTTTGTGATCTCTATTAACTTGAAAAAAGACTAAATTAAATTATTAAAATGTTCATTATTAAAATTTTTAAAAAAATACCAAAAACAGCATTATCACAACAGCTCACACAAAATAATTCAGACTGTAATGAACCCGAAACCCAATCCAACGATTGTGATAAATAGCAAAGGTCAGAACGATCACAAAAGAAATACCTTTGCTTCCACCAATATTGGCTCAAAGCTATTACGAATGGCCACTCCGATCAATAAAGGCCAACAAAAGGAACCAAGTCACGCAATGGGAATAAATAACAGACCGACGACTTTTATCGGAAAGAGGAAAGTTCGGGATTTCCCGCTCCGCATAACAGACTTCGCTCGTAAGTCGAAATGACATTCGAATGGAGGGGACCGGCTTCCAACGCTCTTCATCTGCATACTGCAACTTATGAACCCAACCGAAGCAGAGTTCCACGAATCGTAATTAATTTACGAGTTACGGCACGACCTGGGTGGCGCCGCAAGTTGCCGCCGGAGACTACTTGCAGCCATCAACGAATTCTTAATACAACTCTCCCTTAACATCACGTAAACCGAGACCAAAAGGACATTTCAGCCACGAAAAAGTCGATATCTCGTAATAACCCGACTAGCCCACTGCATGTGCATAACAAACTTACTCCAATCCCTCGAGGATCGGCTTGGGTAGCAGGCCACACGACCCGTAATCAATTCCCCTTCAACGTCGCGTCGCCCGGAGCAGTTTGCGCGGCGTAAGGGGAGTTGGTAAGTGTTGGTGACACGTTCATCACCGTACGAGAGGGACTTTGTGGCCGTGCATTGAACGCCCACAATGCGGCGACCCGCCAGCTCGCTTCATTCGCAGGCACGCGACGCTCGCCCGTGATTTACGCTTTCATTTTTTATCTTTCATTTTTTGCCTTCCGCTTTCGTGTACTGGCCGGTCCGCAAAAAGCGAGGGTCTTGAAAATTTCAGAGGAAAACACCCCTTTGTGACGGACTGCGCTCTAATTAGAACGGCCCCAGTCCGACGTGCAGCGGCGCTGAGGATGAGGACGCTGGGTCTGCCCAAGCAGGACTCCCAGCGACAAGGCGCGCCCAACTGCCCGTGACTGAGGGCGAGGACGGGTTGGCCGTCACAAACAAGCGATCGGCCGCTCGGGCCGCGATGGACGCGGGGGGGGGGGGGGGAGGCGAGGGAGCGCGAGGGTGGCAATGGAGGCGAGGACGGTGAAGGGACGCGTGTGCTAAAGGTGAGGGCGGGGGGGCGCTGAAGAATGTGAGGACGGCAAGGGCTGCAGAGGAAGCGATTGTGACAGACAGCGCGGAAGTGGGGAACGCGGGAAAGGCAGCAGTGATAACTGCGAAAGGAAGGCAGTGCGACGCAATGACTGCGAGAAGGGCAGGGTGACAAAGCGCGGCGAAGGCGCGATGGCAGGAGGCGGCGTGGCGGAGGCCGACAAGGAAGCGCTGACAGGAGCAGCGGAGGCGACGCGAGCACGGGGTCGTTAAAAGGACTCTGACAGAACGATGAAGAACATGTTTTGAAGGGAGAGTTCAAGACAAGAGACGTGGAATGGATGGAGAAAACATCAGACAAAATTTAATAGATCAATATATATCAATAAAAAAGGAAATAAAAATATTCATAGGAAAATAATACAACATACTGCAGATATCAAATAAAACAAAACCAAGATTTAGTTCAAAAGATATTATAGAAATAACAAAATGAAAATAAAACAATTTACTGGTTGACCTTTAACGAACCAGAGAAACATTCACAGCAAACAAAACAAATTCAAGAGCGAAATAGAAGACACGTGTAGAAGACTAAAGTTAAATGAAATCTGAACAATATTAACTCTAAAGGCGTGATAAGTAAAGCAAAAAGAGAAATGGAAAACTAAGAGATGGCAAGGCGAGAAAACGATAGAAATAGCAGCACACATCACATGACACGTCACATAGAAAGCAATGATAATAACTGAGCCAGAAAAAGCCGATCAAAGAACAAATGTCGAGAACGAAACCAACGGCGTGGAAAATACTTCTGAAAAACTCTGAGAGTTTGGAAAAGCGTTCTTTGTAAATTTCTATTCTATCCACTAGAGTGTAAATACAGACTAGTATCTCCACAATTTCTAGAAATCAAAGTAAAATGCAAAAGAAAGAGATGAACGTGGAACACATCGAAAGTAAAACACGTATATAATGCAACAAGCGAACTGGGTGACTTGATGTTTCGTTAAAAAGTTCAATACTGTTGAAGTCGTACGTTCAAACCTGGCATACTGGCATAACACAGTGAATAACTATCGCACTACAACTGAGAAGCCAAACCCATTCACATATTTTGTGAATAATAACTGAATCAGTGTTTCTTATCTATAAAATTCTATATATTTAAAGCTTCCATTAACATGCAATTTGCTGATAATTTTACACATATTTTACTATATCTTCCTCTCGGCGTTTTCTAGATCTGTCGACTCACAGGCTTGGGCATTTGCAGCCACTCACTAAGCAAAGCACTGGCAGCGGTCCGTTGGATGAGCGTTTCATACAATTGTAGATTATTTGCAGGGATAAATCACATTTCCTGAAACAATTATCCCTGACTTTTCCAGGTTCTTTCATCGTTTTTAAAAATGTTTCACTGATAAGATTTGATTTAACTGAAAGATTTCTCACTATTTAAAGAGAATGTTAAAGGAAGCTTGAAATTAATTTGTCAGTTGTCTCATTTCGCCGTGATGAAGTACAAATTAAAAAAAGAAAATCAACAGAAACTGAGCAAAAAAGGTATAAAACTATCACAAAATGTTCCATGACTTGTAACAAGTCTTCTATAAATTCCTTGATTTTCTCCTTTCTGAAGCCATAAAATCCTCAACCCTTTTTCCCCCTTTAGTTTTCCATGGTTTCCAGAAAGTGGCCACCATGTTTAATCCCATTTTCAGTTTGCCGGCATTTCCAGAAGTTTTATATCATTCGCATCACCGGTGTTTCCCAAGGCTGTCGACGTACAGACTTCTGCGTGTGGAGGCTCGGCGACATTCCGTGCCCAGCGCCGTTGGCGGCGAACGCGCCAAAGTGTCCGCTGACGTACTGTGGCGCGCCCGCGGCGGTGGCGGGGCGGGGGCGGGAGTGGAGGCGGCAGCGTCACCCATCGCAAGCACGCGCTGCAAGATTGATGAGCTGGCGGCCGACGATTCCTCGGCGACGCCGCCCCCGCCCCCGCCTCCCGCCGCCGCCCGCGCCGCGCGGATCATGAATAGCGCGACTTGGCCCGTGACGTTCGGCCTCCGAGATGGGCTGTTTTCCCATTCGCTTTGTTCGGCGTCATCTCCGTCTCCGTCACTGCGCGGTGAGGTCACTCGCAGTTCGTCAACAGGGAGGGGGGGAAGCAAAAGTTTCATTTAAAATCAGAACAATTATTGGATTGAATTGTTTGAGCCTTAAATCAGAGATTCTCAAAACACACGAGTACAATGAGGAATGTTCGTACTTATCGATATCGACATATCGATATTTTGTGACCTTTGCGATCCTCATTTCTGTGTAGGAATATGATCAATAATAAAGTTGTAGAAAGATTAAAGGACAAAACAAGTCTTAAATAACATTTTCCTGGTAATCTGTTGAGTAAAATATAAAGGTTACAGGGAAATATTTACAACAGGTAGCATATACACAAACTGCACAGTGTTTTGCTGAATTATGAAGCTCTTTTTGGCATGTTGAACTTTCGAGTATGTTTATCAAACGCTCTTCTAAGTTCATTAATATTAGTGTTTTTGTGGGCTAAAATAGGTAAGCGCTATAAATACAAGATCAAACGGAACTTAGTGACCTATGGCCGGAATCATAAAGACGTTCCTTGCAAAGAGAATAGAGAAATCGAATAACTAGGAAACGAAACACACTGAATGCCAATGAAACAAATGTTCGATCAAAATCACAAAGATATTAGAGTGACGGGTAACTTAAAACGTCATACCACGCAAGCACTGCATCATTCTTCTGTGATTTATTGATTTCTCACGCAAGCTCGGAACAACTCTAATTGTATTCTGCTCAGTCTTTTTTCATTGCATTTTGAATTGAGGCGTGCAACAAAAGCACAAAAATACCGAGTTCCCTAATATCATTGAACTGGAAACTAAAATTCTCGTAATAAGCTCGTATGAATGAACGTGGAGTCTGCCCAAATGTGGATGGCAAATATGGTAAACTAACGATAAAATTTTACACGGTGTATTTGCATTCCACTGGCGACCATTTTACGTTACATGGCTGCCTTTGTCACTATGTTGATGAGGATAGAAATTGAAGTCAGTTGGTCTGCATGCAAAGAGTGTTATTAGTTGCTTGCAATGAACACCCAACGGGGAACAACGCTTTACGAAGAACTACTCCATGAAAACCCTATTCCATAGTAATTCTACTGCCACCAAATTGCACATTAAAATGTAGCACGCAATGGAAACTTTCCGACTACGACTCGCTTTCTATACACCTCACGTACTCGCTATTCATTTCAACCTGTTTTCACTTAAATAAATTTGACACTTTTTTGCGTGTCACGAGTTCCAAAAGGGATAGATAGAGATAAGGTGCATTTTACACCTATTCATTGTAATATTTTTAAAAAAGTATAGATTTTTTCTTTTAATTCACTCATATTAATACCATTTCATGAGAAAAAGTTTAAAATGAGTTATATCGCCGTCTTTGAGTATTAACACATTCGATCGCTATTATAGAATGAAATAAGTACGATCTGCCAAGTTTTCAATATTTTATCCATCATATCACGTCTCATCACCATCTTTTCCCCAAAATCGCACACCTACGTACCTTGATCGAAAAAATGGCATAAGTACCTCGATCGTATTTTGTTTAATTTTCAATGTTTTGTTCGCTTTTGTAATAAAATATTCCAGGAAATAGCAAGAGAATAGTTTTTGTATCTTAATTATTTTGAGGTCCTCATTAGTGAAAGTTAAACAACTAATTTGGGGGAGGAGCTTTCAGTCACACATCAAACACAACGAAGATGGAATCAGCAAGAATCATGCGAAACATGACGAAACAAATTATTCATGGCATATCGGACACAATATCGGAAGAAACCCTTCCACGGATAGATCAATCAAACCAGTCTGTGGTGCTGTTTCGGACCACCTTAACCCTTGTTCCCAACGTGACACGATCAAGGACCACCGAACAATCCGGCACCGAAGCCACCCCAAATCCCTTCATCCCTCGAGTGACACTCTCGCATCGCCGTGCCGCGCCACGCCGTCACACCCCGTCACGCACGGCCTTCTGCCCCCGCGCGAAGCAATCTCTCGGACGCCGCCCCTCCAGGCCTCGCCCCCGCCACCACGACTTTTGCGCCCCTGCCCTCGCTGTGCGCCTTTGGAACAAGCGGTTCCTCCGCCCACGCCTCCCCAGCTCCCGCCTTCCATCGCCCGATTGCGTGCTTCCCCCTCCACCCCGTCAGAAGCAACCCCCCCCCCGCCCCGCCCACGCAGCTCACCCCCTCCCACCGCCAAATTCAGTTCCTTTCCCGTTCTCGTGTCACTTTCCATCCACCCACATCGGTTATGTCCGTCTCGGCGTCCTACCGCCGCGTTCAGTCCAGCTCCCGCCCTCATGCCCAACTCCCACCGTCCAATTCCGTTCTCCCCCCATCCCCCCCATTAGTAGCGCCCCCCTGCGTGCCCAGGCCAGCTCCCGCGCCCACGCCTAATTTCGTTCCTTTCCCGTCCTCCTACCCCCTTTTCCCCCCCTTCCCCCTTTGCCCCCTCTCCCATTCCCACCCCGCCCTCGCGCCGTTTGTCCCGCCTCCCTTCATCCCGGCGCCCATCACGGCCGCCGCTCTCGGATCAAACAGCGCGACCGGCGAGGCGACGCCATCAATTCGGTTTAGTGTCTCCCCAGGCCGCCAGGGCGCGGCAGCGGGACGCCGCGTTTTAAGCGCCGTTAACCGGCGCGCGTGGCACGCGCAGCGCGGGGGATGGGCACGGAGGGTGGGGGGCGGCCAGCGCGGGGAGCCGGAAGCAATCGCGCGGGCGTAGACATCGATGAGCGAGTGCGCGCTTTCAACTCTTCCCTCCCCCCTTCATTTATAATTCCAATTTCTAACTATCGACCAGCTCCCAAATTCTTCTTTTTCGCGCAATTACTAAATTGCTATCTCCAGAGGAAGAAAGTTATGTTGGGAAGATTTTTTCATATTCCATTCTTAAATATGAGACAGTGTTCTTTTCTGCTAAGATCAAATGAAGAAAAAAAAAGGTCTTTGAAAACTTTGTTTGAAAACAAAGATCAAAGGGAAAACCCAAGTTCCTAAACCAAGGATTCCCAAAGTTAAACATCACACATATTATACCATCAGATCCACATCTCTGAAAACCACTGACCTAACCTATCGAAACTCTCCGGGAGAGTCCAGAAAGACCAGGGGAGTGAGTCGGCGCGCCTTGAAGCGCAGAGCCAAATCGATCTCGGCCCCCCAGCTCAGCGCGCGCGAGGGGCGGTCCGCCCCCGCGCGGGAACCGGAGCCAGCGGGCCGGCCCGCCCCACCCCCTCCCCACACCGCGCCGCGCCGCGAGGGCCGTCGCCCTCAAGGGCTCCGCAGGGAGGCCGATAGGGCGCGACAGGGCCTGCCGCGTCCTCCGCCGCGAGGAGCAGCGCCGGGTGGGTGGGGCGTGGTGGGGAAGGGCGAACCGGGGTGGGATGGCGTTGTCCAGGGGGGAGGGGGCGTTGGGCGGCGCCGCGGGGTGGGAGGCCGTAGGCCAGCGTTATAGCGCCGTCCGGCCCAAGATTGGAAGGGGAGGCGGCGCTCGCCAGCCCCCACGGACGGGCCGTGGGCTGCCGGGGGGGGAGGGTGTTTGTATGGAAAGTGGATAATCTGGTTAGCAAGCGAGGCTATTCGGGAAAATCTTGTTTACATACAGAGACGGGGCACATAGACCTGGACGGCCGTGGGCGCGGGAGGCCTCATGCATACGGCAGAGACGGCGGTGCCACTTTCTGCCGGCGGCGGCGGCGGCGCGAGCACAGGTTATCGCGGGCAACTGACAGGACAGTGTGAGGCATGCTTAGGCCCCAGTTAGACGCCCGAGATAGGCAGGACATTTCGGAAATCAAGAAAAGCCAATCCCGTGACCGATTTGTACGGCTTCAATCGTGTACACTGAGGAAGACACTGAGGACAACCCGACAATTTGGAGATGTATTAAAGAGAGGATAATTTTCACATGAAACTGAAGAAGCTTTCAACTGCGGTTTAATTTCGTATTTCCTGGAACTGTAAAAGTAATTTACGGGATTATTCCGGAAAATAGTTCACAACAAAGAAGAGAATGTTAAAATGCACGACCATCGAAACGAGTAGTCATAATGAATTTCTGGAAACGTGATACATAACTTTTTATTTTATACTTCAATGCATATCCTAGTTTTTAATTTACTATGACATTCGCCCCTCACGTTGAACGAGTGTGAATAAAAAATTAACTGCGAAAGCAGAGTCATAAAACATCTAGCATTTAGAAAACAAATAAGAAACAGTCGGAGAAGTAAAGGGTACAGTTCTGTTCCATTTTCCGATCTGCTTTCAAGCACGTAAACAACCAAAATGATACGTAGTATTAGATAAAGTATTGAAATTTTCTTACTAAGAAAGAATAATGGTAGCACATATAGAGAACAAATAAGATAATTTTCCAATTCCTTATAACATTATGTCGTATTAACTAAACCAAGTGTGTGGGGTGTAACATGAGACAAGAATAAATTGCTAAACAGGTTGTAAAATATGTTCAATGCAACCATGTACAATATCAATACTCTGTACAACTTCTACATACTCTGAACAATACCTTCACAATACAGTTCTAAACATAAAACTGAAAGCGTAGAGTACATTACTATTTGTATAAATGTGTTGATGTCACATTTCTTCTCATGATTATTTTTAGTTATATTCTCATTTTTTCTTGTTTCTACGAAGTGATTCTCCGAAGTCCACGTAACGTATTCCACTTTTTTCGCTTTCATTATAATTGAACGCGGGGAAGCGATCAAAGGTGTACAGGTGAAGCGATCAAATTGGTTTCTTTAGAAAAGCCCTAAACATTGAAAATTACCCAAAAGTGTTTGTACCTTTCTGAAAAAATATCACGGTTAAACGCAACTTAGCAACGCGAAATTCCATTAAATGCTTTCACAAAGCGTTTTTCTCTCGGAACGCAAACAATACCGTAATTCACTTGGGTAATGCAAATACATTTTTCTAAAATAATATACTTGGAATATGTATCGTACGAACAAGGTGAAATACGTTACGTGGACTTCGGAGAATCACTTCGTAGAAGCAAGAAGAAATGCGAATATAACTAAAAATAATCTTTAAAATAGTAATGTATCCTTAATCATCTGACATTAAGAACCCATGCGTTGTTTCTAAAATATTAAAGAGAAACATTGACAATATAAATTTATTGTCAACACCCAATTCCCATTTACGTGTAATATTTAAATGCACACATTCGTTTGTCATTAAAAAACTTGAAAATATGGGACTGCATTGACAAACTCGCCGTCACAACTGCAAACGTCACAGAAACGCGACGTCCAAATCCATCTCTTCAAAAGGGTCGAAGCAGCTGTACTTTTGAAGTCCCCTTTCACAAGCCGTCAACGGAAATAAATGCTTTTAATCACGAAAATATGAACATAAAATTTTCAGAATTGAATGCTGTCGATTTAAAACAGGTTGCACTTCATCCTCGTCTATTCAATACTCCCACAATACACACACACACACACACACACACACACACACACACACACACACACACAGAACCAGTATAAAACAATTTTTTTTTGAAAAAACGAGAAAAAACTACGCACAACACCACCGCTCCAAACGACGGGACACCGCCCGTAACATGATCAAGTCAATGCATGTTGTCGCTGTTTTGTACATTAACAAGCGACGGGCACTCCGAGCTCTCTCCTCTCCATTCCAGCATTCCCGACCTGTTCACGAGCGATCCGCTAAAAACGCAAGACCTGGCGGATGCCATCCATAAATCATTAGCAGCAACGCAGCCCGAGAGCGAGGGGGAGGGGGCTCATTTGGAAGCGGAAGAGAGCGGCAAGGTCGAATGCGGAAGGAGATAGCGGTGAGGACGAAAAGGGAAGAGCGAACGGAAATCACAGACATAGCAAATTGAAAAATTTTGATGAGGATGGAAAGGAGGTAGAGTAGAAAAAGAGGAGAGGGCGGTGAGAAACAGAAAGAGCTGAGAAAAAAGCAAGGCGGAAAGTGGAAGGAAAAAAGGGAAAGGCGGTGAGAACGAAAAAGCTGAGAGGGCAGTGAGAACGGGAAAAGAGGACGCGGATAGGACCGGCTAAATCAGAGGAGAGCGCGACGAGGGTAATAAGAACGGTAAGGACGAAACGAGAGGAGAGGCTGACGAGAGTGTAGACAACAAAGGGTGACGGGGAGAAGAGGGCAACTCGACACAAAGGGGCGCAAAACCAGAACACCCGCCGTTTTCCGCGTGAGCGAGCCAGCAGCGAGCCGGGCGCCTGACCGCGCCCTGCACCAGGCCCTCGCCGGCCGCCGCCGCCGCGCGCCGCTGCTGTGTGCAGACACGCGCTGCCCGTTAGTGGGCTGTCATTAGCGCAACCTGATGCCCCCCCCGAGCGGCCGGATCGACGCTCGAGATCGCTCGAGAGCTCCGCGACTGGACGCACAGGTTTTGCGACTTGGGCGGCGAGGCGAGCGAGCGGAGTAGAGAGCGCGTGAAATGGGGAAGAGAGCACGATTGAACGAGTGGGGATGAGGCCTTCGGAAATGAAAGAGCATGCCCTACTGTAGTAAAGAGTGTGAGAGCCCAGAGAGCACGGTGAAAACAATCGACAGATTTGAATTAAGCCGAGCGTGGAGGAACTGTAGCTCAGGAGTCAGAGCAGATTTCCGAGAATCTGTTATCGCATTGCAGCAGTGAAATATTATTCCCAAAACTCCAATTAATGAAAATTCGTTTACGCATGACAAGATCTAATCTTTTAATATTGTTTTTTGTGTTTTTCTCTTTCCTTCGTCTAGGATATCTACGTTCAAATCACAGAGATGGCATTCGCTTTTAGAAATGAGACTCACGCCACTGATTTTGAGTGACTTCGGTTCGAAATTTATTATATAATTCTATACTATTAATTTGAGTATTGTCCAATACGTACCATATACTTTATATAGGATTCATTCAGAGACATGAAAAGCTGGTTTCAATTTCAGTGAATGAAGTTATGCCAAGACCGCCATATTTCCTTTGAGAAGATTTCAAATCGTAAAATATAACGATTTCACAGCAAAAATTAAAATAACCAAACCATATTAATGATATTTAATACAATACGTGTATACATCTGCGTCACGTGATCGCAACTCCTTCAAAATATCCGGACCTTAAGCATTATTTTCTATTAATACATACCTTCAATTAATTTTTAAAGCATTAATGAAATGAGAAATAAATTTTATAACACAACATATTTTTTTAAATGAATACAATTATGCATTTTTAATTTCAACTTCGACAAAATACGAACACTAATAAAAAATGTAGGTAAGTTCATGAAATTTTAAACACACTGTCATCACAGTTAACTAAAACGAAATATTGTGAAAGATAAAAAGAGTGGGAAATTATGAGTACAGAGCCAAATTATGACTATATTTTCTGTCAGCAACAGAAATATTATTCTCACAATGACATGAAATATATAGAACTAAATACTTTAGATAAGAAAACAAACTTAACATCATTTTTAATAAACTTAAAAATGAACGATTCATTTCATTGAATTTAAAAATAAAAAAAATCACAGATAAGATAAAAAGTCCCAAAGTAAGCAATCCAAAGGACTTTTTCAATCACAAACGCCTAAAGTTGTAACCAAAATTAAACATAGAACTAAATACTTTTCGCAGAATTTTTCACTATCTCGACGATCCACCAGCCACTTCTTCGAGTCCCGCTGTTCGAGCTTCCCCGTAAGGGGCACATCGCCCTCTTTAAGTTTCCCGACTCCCAATTCCTTTCACTCGTGATCGCCGGTCGGTCCACGCGTCCGCCGCGTTATCATCCGGCACGAGGGAGCGCTTCTCACACCGTAAACCTTATCTCTCTCTCGCGCGCGCGCGGAGGAGCCGAAATTTGAAAATTTTTACAGCGTCGTTCTCTGACACTTCGCGCGCGGCGGCGGAAAATCGCACAGCAGCCTTCCCCAAAGTGGCTCTAAATTCCTTTTCATTCTTATTCATAGCGCCAATAAAGCCCGGCCCAGAGCCCACGAGCGCGGGCGGAGCTTCATAAGCGGGCGACGTTCCACCGCCCTCCAGGAGGCGTGCCCCAAGGTCCAGAATTAATTCTTGGCGGCGCCGTGAAAAAGATCGCTAGCAACGCCACCGCCGCCGTCGTCGCGTCGCCAGCTGTTCCTTCACGTCTCCAAGCGCTATCGGGAGGACAAACGGTCATCTGCACTTCAATTCATTGACTCAGAGTTAAATGGATTCTCTGCGGAGCATCCTTCCTGTTTGCATGGCACTCTTTTGGCATCTGTAGGCACTGCATGTTGAAACTACCGAGGCCTACGTGGTGTGCCTGGGCTCACTCGGTCGATCTGCCCTGCAAAGAGCGCACATAATTCCCCTAATTTCAGGCCAAGGTAGCCTTTGGGTCCATCTCGGTGCTTGTGTCGTTTTTGAATTTCAGGCTGTCACGGCGGGGAGTTAGATTTTGTGCATAGTCACGAAATATTAATCGGCAATATAAATTAATTATCTGTAACTTTATACATTACTACATTTATTATTCTACCATACATTTGGACCCACTCTCGCCCTCAATAAAGTGCTGACTTTCAAAACCTATTATTGTCATCAACCGATGGCGGTTTGAAACGATTAGTCTGAAGGGTACAATAAAGACCTCCGACCTCCAAAATCAAATCTTCTTGCAAAGGGTGGCCAAAGAACATTTAGAATGTCACCAAAAGGCCCAAGAGTGCATGAGGATGTATTTCATTATAATACGTCTTCTTTCATAGACTCGACACTGTCACGAATATTATAAAATCCATCGTTTCTGAGCGCATATTGACATCCACCAAAGAAAACTAGTTTCTTAATATCAACGCCTTTGTTGTACCGCCAACATCGTTGCATCCTCTTTCTTTTGTCTCCATTTCGTTTATATGACTCAATACCATCTAATCCCCCCATGTTATTTTATCAATTTAGAAAACATCTTCCCTAGCTGCGATGTCGCCCCGCTTCCACAATTCCACAGGGCCGTTGCTGACTGCACCAACCACCACCGCTGCCGCAACGTCGCAGCCATCTCGCAACCGCAGGCGAATTCTCGCGCAGACGACTGCCTTCGCCGCGGGAATGCAGAACCGCCGGGCTTTGCGCGCTCGCAGCCCTCGGCTCAAGAAATATGCGCTGCCATTCACAAGTTTAATTAACCACGAAATCTAAATAGAAACAACCCCGGAGACACATAGGCCATTCATTCATTAGAAGACCACGTATTGTTGAAAGAGTTGAATAAAATTACATTCAGAATAAAAAATACAATTGGAACAAAAACAGAGAAAAATAAGGAGCAATAGAAATGACATTGCGACCCAGTGCAATTAAGAATATCTTAAAGTTCCAAACAACTCATCCAAAATATGTGTTCATTATTATCTCCAAGAGGCATTGCGTTTAAACCTCTCTCTCGTGTTTAATCACGATAATGATGAGCAGTTGTGAACACATAGTTAACTAAATATGCATAGAACGAAGTCGGACCATTGAATCCGATTCAACTGTTCGGAACGATACAATTCAAACTGCTTTATTGAACACTGGAAACATCCGAATAATATTACGTGGTGATGGGATGGAATTGCATCACTCTCACGCACATACAATTACACATTAAATGTCACAAAGATCGACTTTATACATGCTGGTATAATCTACTTAAAATATAGTAATACAGAAATAAACCCATTACTCCAAACAAAAATTTGGTAAAGCAATGAGCTTGGAATTAATATAAGAATAATGATAATAATATTATAATAATAATAATAATAATAATAATAATAAACTAAGAAATAATATTTAAACTCCCAATTATTGGTGACTTACGTAGAATATTTCCTCGTACGTGCAAGAAAACGTCACTACTCATATATGCCGGCACAATCATTGACTCATAAAAGCTATTAATTTCTATTCAGCTTTTAAATATCACAATTGTAAATCTTTACTAATAAAAAAACAGGAATGTAGTGAATGCTATAAAAAGAAACATCCCAGGATGAAAAACGAAAGTCATCACATTTCTATTAAATAATTCTGCTATTTTGAATAAAATTTTAAATTAGATAAGTATTTTGAATAATCTGTGAGGACAAAGTTTGATTAAACGTTTAATAATCAATTGACCCAACTATCATCAATTGCTTAATTTTAATGTTTTACAATGTAAAATTTCGTAAATACGCACATATTTTTTCTAGAAAAACACTATAGAATAACATAAATTCATAACGGAGAAAATCAAATCGTATTTGTCATCGCAGAAGAACACATTCCCAATAAAAACCGAAGAACAAAAGCTACATCATTACCTCCATTACTCAAACCGAGTGCAGCACTAGCCCAGTAAAAGAACAAAAACAGACAAAAATTCGGAAACGATTACGTCCCACTCTAGCTCGCAAACTCTCTCGGCTGACAACGTTCATTCACGAAGCTAAGACAAAAGTCAAGCGCACACAGGATAACCGCCGATCAACAACCGAGATACCGCCGCTCTAAGTCTCGCAAAGCCCTTCCTCCTTGCGCAGAACACGTCCATTTTTTATCGCATTCCCGCCTCTCCTTTCCCCGCCCCCAGCCCGTCGCCCAAGAATGCTAATCCGCCGCCCCCGCCGCCGCGGAGTGGCGCCGAGAGGTCTATAAAGCGCGATCTCGCGGCTCTGGCTGTCGGCGACCGCGCGCTCGCAGATAACGGCCGAAACTTCGCCGCCTCCGCCGCTGCTGGGCCGCGCCCCCGCGCGCGCTACAAATGACTTAACCCGGGATCCTATTTGTCTGCCGGTTGCTGAACAAGCTCGCGGAGGAGATGCGGGAATCCAGGAGACGGGAGGAGAGGGGCAGGACGCGAAGATTTTGGCGACGCCGTCGCCCCTGCTGCCTTGTTAAGCTTGTAGTTACCGCAGGAAGTTCGCCGCAGAGTCTCCTAAGAAGAAACTGCCGCGCATGACCAAAGCAAATAACACATTCTTATAAAGAAAAATGCTAAAATGTTATAACGAGGCAACAACCGTATGATAACACATACAAATAATGTAAATGTGTAAATAATAACCGACCTCTTCATCAGGACAGACTTATTTTAAAAGATTTTTTTACGTTATTTGCTATATATTGACTAATTCTCTTGTTTCGGTTTCTGGGTTTCACATAAAGCGCAGAAACTGCAGAGTTGTGACTGCGTTATGCAATATGTCAATTTTGTTTTCCAGGGTTCTCCAGGATTTAGAGTGTCTAGAAAAAGGTTATATTTAGGTGGTGTTTGAGTATTTGTTGAAGCCAGAAACAGTTTTGCAGTAGAATATGAACAGAGTTGTATACCACAATATCGATTTCACAGAAAAATATTCTTCAACGTGCATTATAATTAGATGAATACGTACTTTCTATAAGTTAAGATAACAAAAAATTTTCATTCAAATTTTAGGTGGTGTTTGAGTATTTAATCTGGCACGTCCATATCCTGGTACGTAGAAAATCAGAAGAACAATTATTCTGTCTTCTTTTACGTTCAAGATAAATTTCTTTCTTTACAAACATCACAATCTAAACAGGCTGAACGAAACAGCACTGATTCCCTGTAACGCACAACAATTCGCTTTCCGGCGTAAACTGAGACACATAATACAACAATGTGCCTCTAATCATTAATGACCTCCAGAGAAAATTCGGAGCGTTATAGCGTTAACACAGAGCATCAGCGCAAATCCTTCCGTTCAATAAATTGCGACGCGGCCTGATACCTTCTCCGTCGCCTAGACCCCCTCGCCTCTCAGTCAAACGCTTCGCCGCGCGACCATTCGCGGCGAACGCGCGAGTCACTCACACCCCCATCCCGCCCGCCGCCGCACTGCCCGAAAGAGGCGCGAGGAGAAACAGGCCTCGACCAGAAAATACAAACACCTCCACCGTTCTATGTACGTATGAATCTGCCATTTGGTTGATAACGAACTTCCAAGCTAGCATTTCATTCTAGACCCAACAAACGGGCCACAGACCGCGCAGATCTCCTTCCTCTTCTTGATCTATCATCTCCCCTACACACTCACTTTTACTCATGCATCACTCCGTATTCCGGGAGACCGGTCGGGCTTAGAGCTTGTCCGCTCGGCGGCGCCGGCTGGTGGGAAGTCCGGTCGAAACCATCTCGCCGACGTAGGTCGGCGCCGGATCTGCCATCCAGCGGGGAAGGCCGCCGCCTCTCCCGAAAAAACATGCACTACACTAACGGGACTAATGCCGCCAGGTTGACGCGCCGGAAACGAAAAACAAAACCAACCCATTCTTGGTGCTGTTTTATTATTATCGACGCTCGAGGGCAAGGAGACATGTGCGCAGACATATCCTAATACACATTCTGGTACACTTGCAGAGCTCTTTGTCACACAGTTATAGAAACTGGTCGATTTGATTAGAAAAACTAGAGTTCTGTTTTGTCCGGACCCGTTATCAGATGCAGATCGCCCATGGAAGCAAGCACGCTGTCCTTTGAGCACCGCAAGTTCATCTATTAGTCACTTCTTACAAATAAATAATTCAAGATTGTGCTATTACAATCGAGTTTTATTCCAGAGGTCTCAGGTTGAGTGTTTGATGACCAAACGGATATTTTAATCATATCTAAGATGAACGAACATGGAATAAAGGTTTATACAATTTACATACATTTAAACAAATATTTAAGTCAATTGTATTCTCAATTCAACACTTTTTAATAAAACTTACAAGCAAACTGACCTAAAATTTTTAAATTTTGATTTTAGATAATCAAAATGATACGATTGGCAAAGTAATTATTGCGTTCAAGCAGATGCTTTTATCAATTTCTTTGACATACGTTGATCATTTCGACAACAAGAAAAAGTGCTACTTAAATGAATTTGAAGATTCTAACTAACGCGTTCTAATATCTGATGTATCTCGAAACTTAAATCAACTGCCCATGGGCCTCAGACAACTTTCCTTATTAGAACGTCAACTGACTTTAGCTGGAATTATAAAGCCAAAGTCACTTCCAAGTAAAAGGAGCATTCCTTCATTTGATTGAAAGTATATTGGTTTCAACCTTCCATCGTCCTCTCTGCTCATATCCGCCCCCACTGAAATTGGGTTCCTTGGTGACCTAGAGAATCTAATGCTCGGATGCGCATCAATTATCCTCAGTTTTATTATTCCTAACTCACATAGGGAACACTCATGAACAATCGGTTGACGCCTTTCAGATAGCTTCACATTAGCTTTTAAAATTATTATTATTTATGTATTATTATTTTATTATTTTATTATTATTTTTATATTTTACAGCATACACATAATAAGATGAGTTCCGGATCACACAATCACATTTATCAGCAGGAATGGTAGTACATATAAAATATACTCTTCCTAGCCTTCTCTCCCAAATAAGCACTACACCCGTCGTCATTTCTATTATGATATTCACGGAATGTGTACACTGCATACTTTTATTCATGAATATGCTAACAAACAGGACTTCTTCATAAAGCGGAAATCAAGGAAAAACCATCCTGATCATTCCATTTCATTTTAGAGGTCTCCGTTTATATCTACCTAGGCAAAGATTATAGTCCATATATACGGAATCATGATTTGTTCGAAGGCAAATTATGTTCTTCGATATAGTAACTGAACCGTACAACTTTCAATCTTGGTTCAAAACTGAGAATTCTGGACATGCAATATCTGGCACTAAGCATAATTTGTTAACTTCGAAATCGCTTCGGTTGGACATCAAGATGTTGATTTGATTTGACTTTCGTGTTTCAGGGCTCAACTGCTTCGTATTAGTCGTTAGTGAGGATGTTTTTTCTCGAGATGGCGGGACTTTCCCGCTGGATGGCGATCCGGCGCCGACTCACGGGCTAGGGGGTTTCCCAACCAGCACTCTCCCAGCAGCGGGACCGCCCAGCCGGACAAGACTCTAAGCTCCGACCGGTCTCCGGAATATGTGATAGTGTAGTGGGTGTTAGTGTAGTGTGTGGTGTGTGTAAGGGGGGGATAGGACGAGGAAGAGGAAGGACAGATCGCGCGCGGTGCGTGGTCCGTTGGTTAGAGTCTGCTCCGGCATTCGCTGGCTGGTGTTGATCGGAGAAACCACGGAAACTACCGATTGACCAGCCGGCGCTAGAATTCTCCTCAGAGCGACTGAATTGCCTGAGCCGAAAGCTAGTGTAGAAAATCCTGCTGCCGTGGGGAGTGGGAACCTAGGACCTCCCGGGCAGAGGCGCGGCAGTGACATCAGTTGATGCACTGAGCTACCGCTCCCGGTACAGAGAAGACCTTGGGCTCGTTTTCGACCCACTGCTTCTCACCACCCGCTCCACACGTCGCCGGCGCTTCGCCCAATCGCCCGCAATTGTCCGCCGGCGCCGCCCCTCATTCCCACCGAGCGTCGCGACGCTGCTCGTGCGGCGGCCTCGTCGCAGACAGCGGGCGCGCTCACCCGGAACCCCCCCCACACACACACACCAGACACCGGGATTGAAGACGTAAAATCTCACACTCCACAAAAACACTGATTGAGACCTCGCAATGAAAGAGAAATAGCCGGTGGATTGTCAGACAGTGTGGGAAACTGAAAGAAATACGAAAGTAGGCAACCCAATTGAGCGGTGAAAACTTAAGCGAAATGGTATTATTATTCTCATTATCGTTACAATTCGAATTGACTTTTCGAAGCAGAAATAAAACGTTTAGTTGGTTTTAATTCTGAAGTTTTCAACATTGGCATTTAAGTATTGCAGTTCCTTAAGTTTTCGCTTTTCTTAATAATATCAGAACATTAAATTAAATTTGGGCGAATTTAAGCTTTTGAAGTAACAATTGTCGCCAGCCGTTCATTACTTCGTGCTATCACTGTTGTGCGAGGGATGCAGCGCAACCCTATTTAACCCGGAGAAAGGCTTCGTAAGAGAAGAGGACCGAATGCAAAATGGCAACACCGTGGCGCCGTTCGAGAGCATTCGAGTAGCGGAGAGCGGGAGCATACGAACTCACTTGAGGGAGAACTGCTTGAGCCACATCAAGCTTCACACTATACGTAAATGTTAATATCTCTCTTTTGGTCGAAGTGTCTCTCATCTTGTTACTGCCCCAAGTCTTTCATAAAAGTCACTAAGACCAATGTAATAACGAAATAAGTCACACTATTCCCAATTCAAAATTTTTAACATTTACGAATTGCAGGAGATTTCTTTTGGATAGTGCGGGTTATCCTCCCATTGCCATAAGCCCGTCAATTCCATCGTTAGGTTTTCAAACTCATTTCATGCTACTTCGCTCTCCGCCACCCCATCGTTCCACCACACTCGACAAACGCAGGGAGCCCACTCGCCCAACCCGCGGGTGGCGCTTCGCGCGCCAGACCTCCAAGGCGCCCGCGCCGCCCGCGCCACCGCGCCGCCCGCGCCGCCCCGCGCCGCCCCGCGCCGCCCGTGCCAGTCGCACGGCCGATGGGCCCCCAGACAGTCGGCGATACGTGAAATATCGCCGCACGAGGCAGCGGCGAAACGGCCGCGCGGAAAATGATACATCTGGCGAAGGCTCGCGCACGGAGGAGCTGCGCAGGGGGCGGGGCGGGGCGGGCGGACGGGCGCGCTGAAGCAATCTGCGAAAGCAAACACACGCGAGGGCGCATACATCCCGCCCTGGGATGCGCCATAAATAGGTATGAGCTTTGAAGAAACGCGGGGGCGCTCCGCTAACAAATCGGTGAAGTTGGCCCGACGCTGCGTGTACGCGGCTTCGCCCTCGCCCCATCGCCTCTCGCCCCTCCCACCGCGCACGGCTCGCGACTCCTGCCCCGCCCACACGCTCGCCCTTCGGCGGAGTTCCCGGCAGCTTCGCCAGCGACTTGCGCCTCCACAGCCAATGAGCATATGACGACCATATATTCAGAGGTCGTGCACGTCAAATTCGCAACAGGATGAATTTCGGCACCACTGAAGCAAAATGGCACATAGGCGAATGCCCAACTAATCTGATGGGACATTCGGTGGGAACGTAAGGTGGCTAAGAAATACAGAGAAAAAATATTTTATATGGTTTGTTAAACATTCGTTTAAAGAAGACATTTTGACAGCACATCTTTGATAATACAAATAGTCCTTACATACATGAGAAAAAATAGGAAATAGCTTTTCAGGCAAACAAGGAGAGAACCTTTCCGTAGTCACATGTTTAATGTGGAGAATTGCGTACAAACACACGTCGGTAAAAGTTTTTTTAAAAAAAGAGAAACACTGCAAATCAATTACCTTCTAAAACCAAAAGAATAACTCCCCCAGCAATCGTAAACCAAGCAGATATAAACTCCTACGCGAAAGCACTGTTCGTACAGAAAGAAGTTAATCGAACGTCATAAAACTCAAAGTCGAAGCAAATCAAAGCGGTCCCGCGTTTACGTGCAATCTCGATCATTACTCCACTTTCCCTCTCGCGTGTGTTCACAAAGACCGCAGAAGCCTTTTCTTCTCAATGACGCTGTCAACTTTCCATGCGTCGATACGAGCCCGTTCGCTGCGTTCTGCAAAAGGGCCATCAGGGGGGCCACATTTTGCATCGCGCTTAACTCGCCACCTCTCGGAGGCGAGTTGCTCTTCATTCCGCGTCGTTCGGCCCGCCAGCTGCGCATGCGCACGGAGCGGCGACGCGCGCGCGCGACATACGCAAGGCGGGCGGTCGCGGCGTTTCGGCCGGAGAGCTAATTACAAACGACCGATTCAATTTGGCGCGACCGATCACGGCAATCGGATTTTGCCGGGGCGCCCCACTCATCAGCCGTGTATCATCTCATATCGAGCCAGAGCCGTTTTTCATTAGGCCGGCATCTATCTTGCACGCCGCGTCCAGTGCCGCGTGCCGCCGCTTGTTACCAACTTGTTACGGACCTATCGGCGCAAGGGGCCGGCCAATTACGCTTTGAAGCCGCCTGCCGCGGGGACGCAGGAACGGCGGTGGCAGCGATGTTGGTGAGGGGTCGGTGGAGGCTGGGCGACGACGGTGGACACACAACAGGGGGGAACAGTAGCAACGGCAGGGAGTGGTGACGGAAAGGCAACAGGACGGTAGCGAGGCGGAGAGTTAGCGGAAGGGAGAGGCGACAGGACAGAGGCAGCGAGACGGCGAGTCGCCGGTGTCGGAGGCGGCTGCGCTAGTGCCAGATGCGACGGTCTGCAATACAGAACGCAACTGTCACAGACAATGGGCATTGAGAACGAACGTCGACAAGAGAAGTTACTATGTACAAAGGTATGTTTCTTTCTGGAGGACACGTGGTGACAATATGGCGTGAAAAGTCTGTAACTAGCAAACGTGGAAGTAGATACTGGTAGCGGAGAAGAGAATGAAATTAGAAAAGAACATACGCATGGAGGCCAGAACGGACATGAAAATTGTCTACCAAAACGGTTGAAAAGGCAGCAATCAGGCGATTTTCAGTATACCAACCATATGTAATGCACACAGATATTTTGGCAATTTCGCAGACAATCAGATGCAGTCATGAAAAGAGCCAACCGTCCTACCAACTTTATCCAGCGCGGCGACGAGGTGAAAACTGATGCCGATGAAACAACAGTGAACTCAGATACACGCATGCACAGAAACTACGATATCGGTGAATATATTCACACCACCGATACTTCCTCTGAACTTGAAACTCGAGGACGGACACGCCGGGGCTTGTCACAACACACTCACCTTACTCGCCCCTGCGGTCGCTATGAAAACTACGCGCTGGTCACAGTCGCTATTATCCACTCGTTATAGAGAAAACTCGACGACTTTGTAGTTCACTCGATAAGAGCATGATGCGAGATAGGCGCATTCGCATTTGATTGCTGAATGCAGACGAAGAGAACCTGCCGATAGAATAACTAAGATAAAGTTAAGAGACGTATTATTATTTTATCTTTCATCACACATTTATTTACTAATCGACACGAAAAGCTTGAATCTGAATACACAGTTCATATGGCACTTTAAATAACATTCATCTGCCACTTTTATTTTATACTTCATTCGAAAACGGCCGGAATGTGAAACGAAATAAATTGATGATAAATACCTTTTCCATTAAAACGTTTCTGTTTACTTTTTAAATAAGTTCAGCTAGTTAATTACGAATTATGTTCAAATAATAATAAAAGAGCTTAAAGGTCCGAGTTTGAATATTTATTGTTCAAATGCAATTAAAATGTTACTAGCGAATCAATTAGATAATATCTGTTTCATTAATATTTAATTTATTATGTCAGTCCTTACACAAATACGATTACGCTGATGGTAGACAGGTGCGATTACGCACATGAGGTTCATTATAATCTGAAATAAAAATTATTTATTCACGAATAAAAAACGAGTTGAGCCCTCCATTAAAAAACACAAAATTAAAGCACTTCATTGACATAAAAAAGCCCTGACTTGCATTTATTTCTGAACCTGTACCATGACCATAACCTAAAACATTAAAATATGTTTTAATTCCGTTAGACTTTCATTTTCAGAAAGAATTTAATTTTTTACAGTAAGTTCTGCGAATGTTAGAAAATTTATAATTACAAGCCGTGACAGAATATTATAATTTTAGCATAATTTAGTATCATATAATTCAATAAACATACAATCAACCTGATCTGAAGAGTTTTTTTTAACGATTAATGAGTTTTCCCCCGGATGTCGAAATCCCTCCCGGTTTCTTGAAAAATCCCGACAATAACAACAGTTTGTTCCAAGGAATTGCCAAAATAAAGAGATCGTCAAATAATATTGAACAATGAACTCCCGGATGTCGACAACACGCACGCCTATGTGTGTATTCTTTCACCAGTTCTAAGCCGGGGAAGCAGTGGTCTCTAGACATGTGTGGTAGTGTAGAGCATTTAAGTCTAAATGTAAGTAAGGGGTGAGGGTAGGACAAGGAAAGGGAAGGAAAGTTCCCGCACGCTCTGTGGCATCTGTTAGGGTACTGTTTCGTCATTTGCCCGGTGTGTATCGGAGAAACCACTAAAAATTACCCACTAAAACAGATGGCCGCAAGAATTCTCCCGCAGACAGGGACTGAATTCGACCTCCTCCCACGCATCGTCACGACTCGAACCCTGACCCTCCGGGTCAGAGGCACTGCAGTGGCATCAGTTGAAGCTCTGCACCACCTCAGCCTGTACCCCCTCCACCCCCACACTGATCTCGCCGTTGCCTTCTCCTCCCACGTTAGCAGTTTACCCGCCTGCACCTCCCCTTCGACGGATCCGCCCCCTCCACTCCCGCAAAGACCTCCGCCCCGCCCCTCTGGCTGCTCGGCCTCATCCCACACCGCGGGGCGGGCCGTCCAGCGCCGCCGGCGGAAGGACGCGCGCGGTGCGTCTCGCGCAAAAAGGACACGCGGGAGCACGCGGCGATGGCGCCCTCGTATTGATTTTCCCATCATACAGCGCGCGCAAAAAGGCCCCGCGGCGGGGGGGGAGGGCGCCACAACGAGGACGGGGATTGGGGACGGAGGACGCGCTGAATGCGGGCGCTAATTGCTAGCCAGGATAATTATTGCCAATAGAAAAGTGGAAGCGTCGCCTCGCCCAACTTCGCGGGCCCCTCGCCGCGTCGAGCCGCCGCCGCCGCCGGAAAGTTATGACGGGGGCGGGGGCGCCACGGTGGTGGCCGGAGGGGGCGGGGGCGATGGAGGATGGCACTGGATTCCTCCCGACGGCGCTCGTTCCTCGATAGGGATGGCGGAGGCGGTCGCAGAGACGGGTGGAGGGGGAGTGGCGGAGACCGTGCTATCGCTAGAAAAGTATCCCAGAGAAGGGCTACGATGGCAATGCTGGCAGAACGGGAGAGGCATTTAACAAGTCAGCAGTTCAATTCGATAGGAAACTTAGTTTGTGATAATTGAGTGATAATGAGGGTGCTAATCACGATGCACAATATAAGCCAGGAAGTACGTGGAATTGGAGAATCTTACGACAACACACAAATTCAGAAAATACGATGTACCTACGAAGAGGAAATAGATGTGTGTGAATTTACACTCCTTTGGTATCTATTAGTAGAATCATGAGTTAGTCAGCGTAGAAAAGGGAAATGGTGCAACCCATGAGAACATTCAATGCGCGACTTTGATGAAACTTAAAGTAAAACGCAACCGGTAACCGAGAGCCAGCAAGAACGGTCAATGGTGGATACAACGGAAATGAAGAAAATGTAAAGAGCTAAGGCATTGGAGCTGGCACTGCCTCCAGAGATAGCACGCAGGCGGACGCCGAATATTTAGCAAGCACGTCTCCCGGCAGGCGGAGGGCTGAGCGGGCGGTGGAGGTAGGGACGGCGGCGCGGAGAGGGAGGGGAGGTGGGAAGGGCGTGGCGAAGGGGGGGATGAGCCAGCGAGCGGTGGAGGCTGCGAAGGCTGCGAGCGGGCGCGATGTAATTTTATGGCACATATTTCACCGCTTCAGCTCGATTGCCCTCGGTCCGCGGCAGCTCGGGTCGGGCGGCGGTGCAGGGGCGGCGGCGGCGGTGCAGGGACGGGGGGGGGGGGAGCGGAGGCGCGGGGGGCGGCGGTGTAGGGGCGACGGCGGCGCGGGGGCGGGGCGAGGACGGGGCGGCGGCGGCGCGGGGGCTGCAGAGCGCAGCTGTGCCAAAGCCGGAACGCAGCACGCAGGCAGGCAGGCGGACGACCGGCCGCGGCGACCGCCCCGGTATGACGGTGTCGCGTGACAGGCTCCGATTTCGCGCGGCGGATCGCCACTGGCGCAGGAGTCGAACCTGTCAACGGAAGTGCATCGGCGGAATCTATTACACGCTGGGCTCTGGTTACGCTAATTTGATGGTGACACCTACGCGGGCTGCCAGAGACCAGACCAGACCTGACCTGGACTAGCGGAGAGGATTAAACAGACCAAAGACCAGGAAGGATAATGTACCAGTGGTGAATGAAATTAAGCAATACTACTTCAGACTGCAGATATTCCTACCTTAGCGAGAAAAAAAATGTAATCGTAATCTACTGCTTGGTACAAAAGTAAATTAACACAGCGTACGTGTGAAACACCTCATTAGTTGAATCGTGTATCCGAAAACCCCTACATAGATAGAATCAAAACCCCTAATCATAAAAGTATTTATTTGCCTTTAACACACATTGTCGGATCATTCCGGCGCATTATCACCAAACATTGACGTGTGTGCGTAACGAATGAACCAACACACACAAAAAAAACCAAAATAAGCACACCCAATACTCCATCTGCCGCTTTCAGATCGAATCAACATTTGATTCGCACACACAGGAATAAACACGAGTCTCAGCTCGACAATTAAACGAAGCACGCAAACCTAATAAAAGTACACGCGTCTGCGAGGGGTATTTGTCAATCTGGAAATCCCGCGACCGTGCGGGTCAAAGGGCGCGGATCCCTCGGGCAGGCGCCATCCTTTGCGGCGCGGCGCCTCAAAGTGCGCCCTCCGACTGATTAGCGTCTCGCGCAGACAAACGCGGCCCCGCGGCGGCGCGAGCGCGGAGCGCGGGCGGGGGGGGGGGTCCGCATTCCGCTCCGCGCCACGGGCAGCGCATGACGAGCGACGCGCCGTCCCGCAGCGCGGCGCGATTTGGCGCAGGGGCCGGGAGCATCTCGGCGCTCCCGTTTCCTTTGATGCCGCCCACAGTCAACAGCCCCAGTGAAATTACTTGAAGAGCCGCCTCGCGGAGCGGCGCGGGGACGTCCCGACCTGCCTCGACCGGTGCGGCGGCGGGGCGGAGGGCCGAGACGGGGAGGGGGCGAAAGGGTATGGGAGTGGATGACGAAGAGTGTAGTGTCGAAAGGCACTCCGAAGACATCTTGAACGAAAGGGGGCGGCTATAAGCGAAGCGAATGGGTCTTATGGAGAAAAAAAGAGACGGTTCGGGCTAGTGAAGCGGGAAAATCCGGGAAACGCTGAAGAGTGGAGACGTGTGTGCCGCTGGAGAAGTGTCAAGTGGACTGGTGTAGGGAGGGGAGGGGCGAAGTGGATCCAGGTAGGTGGAAATTACAAGGCCGTGTCTTCGGACACGGTAGGGCGAGGTGGACTGGGTTATTAGAGCAGGTTCGGACTAGGAGCGAAGAGCGGGTAGGAGCTAGGCAATACTAGACTGTGCGGTATGCAGCACGACCAGACGGTGTAGGGCAGGGGAATAAGAGGGGATAAAGAGTGACACGCTCGCAATTTACCTCGCTTTCCCTGCAGCATCCCAAAATATGAATGAATGAATGCCTTATTTTACGTGGCGAGACTCAAGCCATGAGGCCTGCTCTTCCGTCTGACCACACTAATTTCGTTACGCTCCTTTCACATACTAGAGGAGAAAGAAGGTATTACTTGGGCGACGAAACAAGCAATCTGAATTTAGTTCAGAGGCTTCATTTAGGCTTGAGGATCATTTACATGCAGTAAATCTACTAACATGGGATAGCCGGCTTGACTTCCCCTCCAAAAGAAGGCGTACGAAAGATTTTTTCGCTCTGGGTTCATTAAAAACACCACCGCGATTTAATCGCCAACAGTTCCGCTGATTCGTTTTCTCCTTAAACTTCTAGTTTACTCGGCCTCTCCAATCATAACCAAACTATTCCTCCATGGATTTTGTTGAATATTATCTTATTCCCCTTTAGGCGATAACTTCACGTCAGCAAATACCTTGAGAGAGGGTTCGAACTTCCTTCTGCCAACAATTTTTTCTAAGCTTGAAACTTGAAACTCAAATTCTATTCATGGTCCATTGATTCATTTATATATTCAACACCTTTCTTCCAGTTACTTTGAAAACATAGAAGTTCACTGAATATATATTTACCCGGTACCTACTAAACAATGGTATCTTATATCTTCGATTCTTCATCAATTCTCTGTCGAACGCCCTAATGTAGTAATAATGTGATATCCATACAACCTGACACAAAATGCTTGTAACATTTAATTAAAATCTAAAGGGTATTCCACGTATATCCATCTATATATTACTCAGTTCTACAAATATCTGCAATAAAGTTTCATTTCCATTCCATGGATTTGTTCATACTCGCTATTCTCCTTTGGCTAAACTGTGAGCCCGTTTCGAGCTTCTTCGAAGAGATTAGTATCTAAGCTCCCGCCCGAACGCACCTCGCTCTTCGTTTCATGAGATTCCAGGAATCAGCGCCTCCCGCATGCGGCCACGCCCACCCAACGGCGACATCCCGCCCCACCACCCCTTTCCCTCTGCCTCTCCAAAAGATTAGATTCTCCTACGTCCACCCTACCTCTCCCAAAGGACCCGCGAGAGAGCTCCGCGCGCAGAAAGAGAACGCGATGCTGACTACGCGCTGACAAACGCCGAGCGTCGCGCGACGCATAATTCTACATTTCAGCAGCATTTTAGTTCTCGTCAAACCCTTTCAAACGACCGCCATTATGTCGTTTGTGCATTAGGGTTAGTACGGAGTCGGATTAGTAACTGTAGAGGAAAATGGTGGTACAAATAATAGTGCGTTGGCCTGAAGTTTCCATGTATAAGGGTTCGATGGCCGACCGAACACATTTCTGTAATATTTGACGAAAACTATTTTGGAAATATGCGTTGCCAGACTCGTTTGTTCCATGTAATTCACGTAGGGCGAAGTTTGGAGTCTCGTCACCAACTAGAAAATGGAAGGGCTATTCACTAAAATTACATTATTATAATGCTTATTTGTAATATGAGCGGTAAAGGCGATATTTTATTTTGCAACTAGGAAATGTTACATCATGAGGCCGATAGGCCGAGTTGCATAATCCTACGAGCATAATAAAATCATCTTTACCACGTGTGTCATAAACTATTTTTAGATAGCCTTACTGTCATTCCTTTTATGGTAATTGAAGTATATACATCACAAATTGTGTACATGTTTCATTAGATCAGCTGTAGTTGATCACACAAGTATTTTGTTTTCTTCGTTGCGTTGAGTATTTATCTGTTCATTTTAGCATCTCTCGCATTTAGCAGTATTGCTAAAAATTGAAACTGATTACCCTAAAGTAACCGCTTTTACAAAAGGCTGTCGAAAATATAATTTTGGAATTGATATGATTGAAGGCCTTGTCATTGTCAACAATACTATTTATTTCAATAAAGAGCGAGCTTTCGTCATCAGTTTCTGATACAAAAATAGAAATTAGAGTAACATAGTTACATAATTTAAAACATCTTAAGATAGAAAGGAGAAGAATTGAAAGAAAGAATGAAAGAAGAACGGGCGGAGAGTTAGATCTTATAATATAGAATAATTAAAAACATCTAAGAAATGAAGGAGAAGAAACAAGGAAAGAAAAGAAAGAAAGAAGGGGACGGAGAGTTAGATCTTTTTGTATTACAGTAGTTTTTTTTTAAATTTAAGCAAGAAAATGAATGAAATATACATAAACAATTTTGAGAGAGAAAATACACAAAGTACAATGTTGACAATGACAACGCCTTCAATCATTTTAATTATGTAAACGTCAACTACAACTCACCATGAAACCAATAATTTTGGAATCCTAACGTGCCAGCGTTAGCAAGGTCACCGACTCAGCAGTAACGCCTGGGGCTTTCTGAATCTTCGTGAGCGCGTTCGTCTCCAAGCGCTCGTCACAGGCGCACTGCGCGGCTGCTCGTCGATGGCCGGGCTGTAAACCCAGGACCCCGCGGGTCGCCGCGACCTGCTCTCGACGTTCCCACGCGACGCCCGCATCAGCTCAGCGCAGCCCTCCCCTCCCCCCCACCCCCCCTCCGCCATTAGGAGGAGCTGCACAGGAGGGAAAATGCGCATTCGAGGAAACAGCTCCTCGGCGAAACGCAGCTAATTAATTGAGCGATGTTTATGAGCGCCCTCAATTCAGAGTAGCAGAGCGAAGGAATAGAGAAGGATCGAATAACGGGACTGTCGTTAATGAAGATTCATGAAACGACGAAACAAAATTATCAAGAAAAGCAAATACTAGACGACGGAACGAGTAATAGATGGATACAGCACGATAATAAATGTTCTATTTAACGTTATGAAGCCGGTTTTTCTGATTGAAACTCGTTTCAAAACAAAGTTAAACCTTTCCAATATAAATGTGGTTCTGAAAGAGATGTCTATCATGTGAGAGACTTTAAAACACGTCAAAAGCTAGCTTATGCATATATCCATATCATTACACATTTCCTCCCTCACTAGTGAGCTTTTAGGAGCGTTTAATTAAGCAAAGTAAATGAAATCTAAAAGCGTAAGTTCGTCACTGTTTGGTATAAAACGCGTTCGTAATTTCGCACTGGATGGACTCCGTGATATTTTAAAATGAGTCGCGGATATGGAAGTCAGAAATCTCGTTGATGACTAGAGACTGTGGAAAGAAGCTAGTCAAATTTGACTAGCTAACCAGTAATTTTTTAATTAATTTATTTGACAAGCTACCTTAACACGTACAACTTCAATCTTCGTTAACCTTACATCGGATTGCACAAGAGTTTAATATATTCATATACTCTGAGTGTTCGTCAAAAACACTCTTTTACCAGCCACTTCATTCCGACATCCACTATAGCTGCACCCAAAAGAGAACGCCCGCTCTGGAACCGCGACATCCAGCACCGAGATTGAGTCACAGCAGACGCAGCGCCTTCCCGCCAAACACGACTCATCCCGACGCCAGGCGAGGACGAGGAAGCGAAACGTATTTGTTTAATGCAAAATGTCTCGTGTTCTCCAAACGGGGGCGACGCCGCATTCACGTGTTTGCAGGTGGGCGGCCCCAACCAAGCCTTCCCTCCCGCAACATGGAAATAGAAAGATGTTTATCTGGCAGCGTATACATTATGTATCAGCCCTCTCGGCGTGTAGGCGGGGGCGCGGGGAGCGTGGGGAGGAGGGGGAAGAGTCACGGGGTTGAATACATCGCGACGCTGTATAAAACCACCGGGTTCAGATCCGGAGCGGTCGTATCGGCCCCGGCGATCGAGGAAGAGCCGCCGGGAATTATATCCCGCTTTTACGACTGCCGTGTTATACGAGGTGGAAAATATTTCGGGGCCCCGCGCGGAGGGGGGTTGAGGAGGGCGAAGGGGCGTGGCGGGGCGCGTGTCGTGGCGAAGGGCTCGAGGATTCTTGAGGGCAATGCTTCGACAGCGGAGCGTTCGGGTGGTGACGGAACCCCGGCGGGTGAGCTGCTGTGGCGGAGGGCGACAGAGGAGACAGTGAAGACAGGAAGGTAGAGGGAGGGAATTGGCGGTGGTGTGGTGTGGTGGTGGTGGTGGTGATGGTGGTGGTAATAGTGGTGGTGGATGGAGCCCGGGCGGGTGAGCTGCTGTGGCAGAGGGCGACAGAGGAGACGGTAAAGACAGGAAAGGTAGAGGAGGGAGACGGTGGTGGTGGTGGTGTGGTGGTGGTGGTGATGGGGTGGTGATAGTGGTGGTGGATGGAGCCTGGGCGAGTGAGCTGCTGTGGCGGAGGGCGACGGCAAAGACAGGAACGGTAGAGGAGGAAGACGGTGGTGGTGGAAGTGGTGGCGGGGGGCGGCAGTTGTGGCGGGGTGGTGACGGGAAAGCTTCGGTCGATGACCGCAGAAGCAACGGCTGTCTGAGTGTCCCAGTGTAGATTCGCGTGCGCTCTTGTGTTTGCTTCCACAAGGGAGCACTAGTAATTACCTAGGATTGCTGGCCTTAAGCGGAAGGACACGCGAGTGTGCTAATTCGAAAATAAATTTAAGGACGAAAAGAGGATATGGTAGACATAATTTACCAAAGGTATAAAGGAAAGAAGACACTATGACTCTATTTGCAGAACCGCTAGAGGAATTCCGGAAATATAAATTCCACTTCAGGAAAGTATTATTATTCTAGATTGCTTTTTGGCTAGATCGTCTTTCCAATCCAGACTGTTTGCAATTCAATTAGGTCCTGAACTCTCCGGAGTTAGAAGAAGGAAGAAGCGGCATACGCGCCACTGATGTATATTTCGGTGATTGAGATGTGTGCTTCAACTGGGAGTTAGGTTCTACGTGACTAGAGACAATTGCTATTATACTTTTTATGACAAAATATAAAAATAACTGAATAATACAGGTAATTTAATTAATTGGTAATATCATACATTTGTAACTGAAACATTTAATAAGATAAATACATAAAATCTCTGGAGTATTTTATTTCTAGAATTTTATATTTTTTATTGTGGATGAAAAATGTCTTTTCACCGTGTCAAAAAACTACAGGATAAACACGTTTTCAAGTACAGGGATTTAGATCGACTTAAAGACGAAACAAAAGATGTGTCGGGTACAGTACTTAACTCGATGATAGATACGGCACTATCGGTTGTTATCGGGGCACTAAATTTCCCTTGCATATCGCTGCAGATTTATGGAAGGTTTAAGAGAGATATACGTCGTCACAATAGGTAAAAACACGTAAAATATGCTTCCCGAACATCCCCTGTTTCCTCGCAATACCAAAGTTCCTGAAAATGGACTAGGCAGCGGAACGCTTAGGGATACTATAAATAACTATGGGACCAATATCATGTGAAACAAAGCTCATTTGTAACTAAATTAATCGCGTGTTGCATCAAGCGATGTCCGACCATTTCCAGATTGAAAAACACCCAACAATTGTATACCACCAAAATGTCATGTCGCCATTAGCCACTCATGCATATGGAAAACTTCGCTAACAAAATAACCACGAATTATCAACAAGGCCATAAATAACAGCCGCTGACGACGTACCTAATAGGAGACGTATTTAATCGCTAATACACGTGACGAAAAACGACCGAAGCCAAAGAAACTTCGCCTCCTCCATCATCCCTCCCAAAGAACGGCACACCTTTCGGTAATCAAAAGCCGGGAAGAAAGAGAGGCTTTTAATTTCGCGGTATATTTATTCTCATTACCTACAGCACGATGGAAATTTATTTCGCAATTTACTCCCCTTTCCCCCTCTCCAGCCGTACACTCTCTCCTTCGGCCGCTCGCGAGAGGGCGCCGCGATGCGACGTGATTTACATTCCATCCGCGTCGAATTATAGCGCGCGCCTCGCCCGCCATCTCGGCCGCGTGGCTTCCGCTCGCCGTGCGCGTCGGCCCGGCGCCGCGCAGACCGCCACGCCCCCCTCCTCCCCCCCGGCCCGCCCGGCCGCGGCCGCTCCGCCAAGCGACGCGCCGGCCGCCGCGGCACGTAATAAGTTTACCGCCGGGAATACAATTGCCCGTCAACGGCCGCCGCCCGCCACCGCTCGCGTCGCCCCTGTCGCCTGGGCCGCTCCGCCTGCCCGGGCCACGCTGCGGCACCGACGCCCTAAATGCCACCGCCTCTCCCACCTGCCAGGCGATGCGCCGCAGGCATGTGACTTCGCTCACAAAACTTCGATACTCAACATTAAAACATCCATGATAATAAAGCATTGCCCCGAAACTATCATGTTTTTAAACAATGATCATTCTAAAATGATTCGGTAATTCAAAAATTGTATAGACTTCTTTATCGACGAAAATTCGATTTTAGTTTGCAGCCTTAGACACTATGGTCTAAAGAATATTCACACTATGGATATCTGAAACAGGAGAACCTTTTTACACTTTAAAAAATCAACTACGTAAAAACATCGAACATAAAACTTTGATGTTAATAAAAATTGGTTTAAAGAAATTGAATTGTGGGTTTTCTGATCAGTTTTCATCAATTTCTTCTTAAAGAAATTGATGTTAATACCTCACTGTTTTTATAAAAAACATCGACGTTTGTAAAAACTACATTCTTGTCGCATCCGTTGTTTATAAGCAGGGTTGTACAAGTGGACGGCCCAAGGCTTTTCCGCTTGTTGAGTCAGCCGGATGCGTGGGAGGGTTGGAGAAGGAGTGCTCGGCCGTAATCGCCTCCAGTCGAAAGATAGGCGAGGCATTTGGACCACCACAGAGTGGCCTGAGACACAACTATTGCATGACCCAATAATCAAATAATAATTTGAATTGAATATTCCATTTTCTTTACAATGTCAGCGCGGATTATTTACTGGAGTTATTTATTCTAAAATGCTTAAAAACACACCAATCTCATCTACCAATTCATCATCAACAATTTCCACTAAATACCCGTTTTAAATAAAGTTGTATCTCAGAGATTTTAAGGTACAAGCAAGGGTTCAAGACCGAAAATAAATCTCGAAATCTGGTCAGTTTCACACTTCAGTATCATCAATGTACACGTTTGAGCCATTCACGGTAACACCGTTCCAGCTTGCCCTGACGAAGTAAAACAGTACACGTCTCACCTCGAAGGACAGGCAAGAGCGGTGCAACCAGTTTACGGCATGCGTACGTTTAATGCTCCGCACACGTGTCACATCGTAACCAGGAGCAAAGAGCTCCCATAAGAAAGGGACGACCTCCGGTGTTTCATGCTCCTTACAGGTGCGTCATAAATGGAACACTACTCGGGCTCCAACACTCCCCGACCACTTAAGGAGATGTAAAATTTAATAGAATAAATGCGAGAGAGCCTTTAACTGGAGGGGAAAGAAAGTGGAGCATTCTAATTAAGAAACAAAAGGAGACATAATTTACGAGTGTAATTTGCACTCTGCCATCTCGAGAGGAAATAATTCTACGAAACAACTGATGGGAATGGAAGCGAGAACGCTATTGCTACTGTCAGAGCCAATGTGAAACTGCTGTCTAATTATAACAGATTTCTCTCTACTTGACGAAATTTCAAATCCTAAACCCCTCCTATTATTCATTATCCATTATACGAGCCCATAGATGCAATATTGAATGCAAATCCATACAATACAAAGCTGATGTTTAATTCAAATATTAATGTAGATAAAAACATCCCATGATTAACAAAAATAAGTAAATCGTGAAATATGAACATTCTAGCACACTATTATTCAAGGTTTTCTAATTACTCGTGCTATCGCTTCCAACATTCAATACTATTACACAATTTACACAACCCGTAATACACAACACGTAAAAACTCATAACTCACAAAGAGTTAAAGTAAAAAAATACGCGTTCTCTAAAACCTTGACATAAACGATTTTTTTAAAACCTTCTAAACCACTACGAACAGCTCAAAACTCATTCCAGGAATCTCCCTGAAACTCGCGAGTGTTCACTGTAAGTCAAGTCAGTTGTATAGCATTTCCCGAAATAAATAAAGCAAAAAAGCAGAAATAAATGTCACAAAATCTCTAGTCACTAGTCATAAAATATTTAGAATATCCTCACAGTATTGTTCTACAAAACATGAATTCTTATTTTCCTCCAACATCCACACTAAAACGAGCACAGAGTGAACTCTAATGACTTGACTTATCCACTATCAATGTAATCGGGCAAGAAGCTTAATTAATAATATGCTCAGAAGATACCAACCAAATGAAGATAGTCTTCGAGACACCCCACAGTCCAAACGAACCTGCAGACGAACACAGCACGCAACGAAGCCCTCATCCGTCCGCCACACGCACAATCCCACATTCGCACCCACCAACCGACAATTCCACCGCATCCCAGCGCCTCCGCGTGCCAAATAAAACGCCCATAGATCACCGCGCGACCATGAAATCAATTTCGGCGGCGCGGCGGCGGTGGCAACGAAATCAAGCTGTTCCAGCGAACGGCGTGTTTCTCTAACGCGTCGCGTCGGCCGCTTCTAAAAAATTCACGGCGATTCGAGAGCGGCATTGGCGGGCCGGCAGCCACACGCGCCGCCCGCGCTCAGGAACGCGACACGGATCCCGGCCGCTTTTTTTTTTTTAATTTATTTATTTAACAGAGTGAGCTGATTGTACAACGCTCAGCCATATGGCTTTTCAGTTGTTCGGAGCGAGCATTTTCAGACGAAAATATGCGAAGGGGTTGCTCGCCACCTCCCATTAAACATATATTGAAGTAGTGCGAATGATAAAGTGGAGGAAATACATATTGTTGACTACTGAAGGGAGGACTATTTATTTCATTATCTTATATCAGCCAGTTTCCGGAGGAAGATGTGGAAGGGGAGTCGGTTGCGGAGACGAGTTTCTACGGGATGCTCTTTACCTATGTTGTAGTGGGAAGCACCGGTAACTGAGGGTAGATTTTGGAAGAACGATGCGGAAAGTTTAATGATGTACGTTAGGACGGGTCGGCCGCTTGCGCGCGCGTCTGCTCGACGCGGTTTGACAGTCTGCGCGGCGGGCGGGGTGCGCCAAGCAGACAGACGGGTGCAGATCGCGTACTGCGGTGAGTCAGGAAGCTCTAGTGCTGAGCAAAGGATGTTTTCGTATCACGGTGAGGAATCATGGAGGATGCAAGTTTTCCAGAATGCGTTTTCGCAAATATTCGAGAAGGGGTCAGCGTGATGTCACAAACATACTAATCCAGTTTCATGAAACACATCGCTCAATTATTGATGGACACATGTAACTATATGCAAGATCAAGAATATTAGTTAGGTGTTATCCTACTATTTAATCGGAAAAGATGAAGCTGTAATTCTGATTTGAGGAACAGAGAGTGAGAGAGAGAAATATGGAAAGCTCAACTCAAAAAGCTTAAATTTTGTAGTTTGTGACTGTCTCCATGTGTCAGCTTAATATGCACATAATAATTTAATCAAAAGAACATAATATATACTACATTTCATGTTAACCACACCCACTAAATATTAAAGCAACTCTCTTTATCTTTTCCTCCATCACACACACACACACACACACATCATCCAACAGGACTAAGTAAACAATTTTCTTTGTCTTAACTTCAGCTTTTGGTTTCTACGGTAAAACCGCTCTGAGTGTGCTCATATGAAAATAACTGAGAGCCCTGGAGTGCAAATCAGCTCCGGGCGAACAGACGCCCCTCGCGCCCTCGCAGCTGACGCGGATGGCCCTGTGGGTGCGCAGGAATGCTCTGCGGGCGGGGGCAAAGGTCAGAGATCGCGAAGGCGGAGAGGGGGACGTTTCGGCGCGCTGGTGGGCGGGGCATATGGCACGGAAAGAAGAGGCGCGGCGCGGGGCGGCGAAGGCTGAAGGAAGTAGCGATGAATACGTTCGGCAGGGCGGAGTGGGGAGGACGATTGTGAGAAAGAGGCGGGTGGTGGAAATTGGCGGCGATGGGTTGCCGGTGGAAGAGGCGCAAACAGGCGATAGTGGTGGTAATAAAGCTGTACCGGTGACAATAATGGTTGTAGTGATGGCGGGAGTGGCATTTGCGATTACGAAGTATCAGATACAGCAAACGGCGGCGGTGGTATGAAGACATAAAGTATGGACCGCTTTTACATCTACTGCTTGGCTAGTACTGGCAACATTAGTGCAGGTTACGTACACGCACTCAGTTCGCTAATAATTTCCTTTACAGTTAGCTCATTTGTAAATGACTTCATCACTATATCTTGCAACGCCATCGTCTTACATGAATTCATTTGTATCCCTACCTGTCAAACAAGTCCCCTTTTTTTAATAACTCTTCAATAGTGTAGGTGACTCCGGCGGTGGTGACGATGGCAGCGGTGATAGCGGGCGTGGCAACGGTGGCGGCGGATATGGCGGCGGCGACGGAAACGGTGGTGTCCGCTGCGGCGTAGGCGGCCCAGTAGCGAATTACGACAGAATATTTCCTGGGGGAACGCGCCACGCCCACTGGACGGCGCTGGGGTCGCGGGCCGACCGCGAGAATTTTCGTTCGATGGCACGAGCACGCGAAGCGAAACCAGCTCATTTGTGGTCTTCCGTTCTTCGGTACAATAGGGCTTTGTTTATAATGCGCGAGCGGGCACGAGAATGTTTCATATTAATTTGTTTTACACAGTTTACTGAAACATGTTATTATTTTTTCACCTGAATATATCTCGAGATACTGACTTCATAAAAAAGTAACATCAGACAAATTGGTTTCTTTCCAGCAATTTGCAAGATGCTTCTTTTAGTTCGTTGAACATTTGGCTCGATACACTATCTGATATATCCAGTATAATAAAAAAGAATCCTAGTACACCTTCTTTTTGACCTCACGCCCGACACAATTAATATATAATAGTTCTAGCAAATTGCTGTTAAAACTAAATACCTAATTTTAGCAATTTTCAATACACCTAAGATTACATTTTAACGCAACTAAAATACGAGCTGACTTATTTAATTAACACAAGCACCTACGTAATCAACAAATCAATGTAAATACTCATCAGAGACTGCGAATACCAGCGGTTCAAATTTCATTTGAAAATGCACGAGTAGGAGGGCGCTGAAGGTCTCGACCCAACACAACGTTCATAAAACGCAGCTCGAAAATGATATGAATTCGAATTTCTCCGCAGGATTCACTTGGGGAGACGTGTATAAAATGTACAAGCGTAAACTTTGAAAAGGCACAGATTAGTACTGATGAGGGAAAACCTAATGAATGAATTTCCCCTGTAAGGCGATTAAGGAAAGCACACTGAAGATACACGTTCTGAATCTAGAAATAAATCGCAATGAGATATAGGAAATGGATAATTTATTATTTTTCTCACCATAAATTAATTCGCTGCATCTATTACTTACTTGCGATAATTAATAATCCTGAATGTCCTTTCCAAATCATTTACATTGCATGATTTGTAAATGATCTTACCAAGTTATTACCCTATTTTTAAAAATTTCCAATTTTTTTTTTATTTGTGAAATATACTTTTAAACGTCGCAAAATGGGAAAAGGATTTTTAAAAGAACTTCCGACGAAAAAGAAACGATAATAAAATAATCTCCGATGAAAAGTCTGGGAAACTGCGCGGGTGAAACCAAATGAAAATGTATTAACGAAACTCTACTTCACAAGAATAAAATCCCATTAACAAAACAAAGTTCTCCCCTGAAGTAAATTGTTTTAGCATCTCAAGACCATCACATTTTCGTCTATTTCATTTACAGCATCTATTTTGCCTTTTTCGTACTTAACCTTCAACACAATGCTGGGATTAAAATGGACCAGTTTTCGTGACAACATAAAACATTAAAAATGTTATTACATAAAATCAGAAGAGCTTTATATAGAGACGTAGCGAAAGGAACTGGTCACCGTTTCGTAAACTTACAGAATCACACGGTAACAACAAAGGAATTCTGTATTGCTATTTGCATATAATACATGTGTCTTTTTCTCTTTTATATGTGGAGACACTTTAATTGATACTAAAACATGCATTTAAAACATTCATACGATGAAAGAACAGAAATTAAAAACATATTTTCACATATTTTCCGAGCCAAATTCCCATCATGCTCAGCTAAAGCAGAACTACTAGTACTTACTAGGGCATCGACAGAAGAAAGAGGTGGAGTGGCAAAATTTTAATTCCGGAACGCAAATCGTCTCTACTAATGATGCAACCTCGATGTTGGTAAAACGTATAACGCATTTTTTAGTTACTCCTTCTGCCGATTAAGATGGTCACGTCGCATAGGGAAAAACAACATTGAAGGTAAGCTGTCACTTACGGAAAGAAAACTTGCCAGCTCCAAGACTACCGGAAGAGGAAAATGAATGACACTACACGATAAGTTATAGAGCTATTACACAAGAAATCATTTGAGAAAGTAAACATCATTTGTTGTACATGCTTCTGATAAAGAATTCATATATAACGCAGATAAAAATTTCCTCACGATTTTCTTGCAAAGAGGAAAAACTTAATATTAATGCTTCGTTTAAAAATGTCGAAAGAAAATTCATTTTTTCTTCGAATCAAATTATCAGGCAAAACTCGTGAAGAAACAATATGAACAAATGGGAATATAAAATCCGTAAATTTTTTAATACAAAATTGTAACGGTCGATTCTAGGAAACATTTTTCATTTAATATAAAGGTATCCGAGATTTTTTACGAAGAGAATAATGTATATTAGTTCCATAAAAATTCAACAAATGAAAGCGCTCACTAGAAAGCTAACAAAACTCAAAAGAACATAGCTAACCTCCAAATTTCTGACATATATTAAAAAGCACGACCACGACAAAATAGTCAACAGCTAAACGCAACCCGGTGAAATATCTCGAGAAAAGACACATCGACCTGTTATGGCAAAAACTAAAACGCCCTCATACATACAGATGTACTTCTACTGAATAAGCGAAGATAGAAAACAATACTCCATCACTGTCACCATTCTTCATCCACGAAGATAAGTACGGTCGATAAAGTGAGAAGTACCTCAACTAACTCAACTCTCGAAAAACACCGTAATATCGATGATATACGTCCAGATAAATGGCTGAAAAATTCTCCTTCTGCAAGCATCACGCAACATATCTTGAACACACACTATTTTTACACATACCCTTTTAATACACACTGCCCTGCAAGCAGCTTGTTGCTGAACTAGGAACTATATTTAACAGCAATCCTTCGCAAACGCAGTTCACAGAACCGCACCTAATAATACCAGCGATTTCCTTTTCAGTCTCTTCCTGATATTATAGCGAATTACGAGGTAGCAGCCACAAATCCAGCAGCCGCCTCCCATGCTTACATTAAAAAAAACTCGCTCGGGTTCGGGCAAACGATTTACGGCGTGGAGCGGGTAAATTGCAAATAATAAACCGCACAATTACCGGCCGGCCGGTTCGAGGCTTATGCAGATCGAGGGCGCGTCCCGTGGGAGAGCCCCGGTCCGTCGCAACGGCACAGGGCGAGCAGCAAGCGTCGCCCGCGCCCATTCCCTTGCAAGGGGCGAACCCCGATTTCGGGCGTCTACCGTCTGCATCCCGCGCTCAACCGTTCCAAGCCGTTAGCTATCTCCCCAAAATAGCATTTCCCGACTATATCCCGTTACGTTCTCCTCATTAGTACAAGGATTAATTTCTACGTTTACTGTGTGGTTATATTGATCGATTATAATTGATCCACTTCTGTATGTTTTCAAGAACCGTTTGCACGTTCTTTTAGAGCACTGACAGCGTTGAAAACCACACTCAAAGGTTTGTGGAAACAAAACTTAAAGCCTCTAATTACGAGCATCTTATTAACCGGCTGAGGTGGAATATACAATTCTGAAGATTCTGCCATGATCAGTTTTGTTTAAAGTTTTACCTGGACTGGTGCTAGAAATTTTTTGCCACTTCTTTTGAACGGAAACTTCACGAAATGTTTTACTCCTTCCCAAACACCGGATGAACGAAGCGGGATGCAGTCGGGCTGTGCCGTCTCAGGGAACGAAAGGTGAAAGTGGATTAGTTGGGAAGCAGCGGTGAGGGATGTGGTCGGGCGATTCTCCCCCCTCTTTTAATCCTGCGGTCAACATTTCCCAAGCCTTTACGTACCTTCCCGAAAACGTATACCCCAATTGCATCATATTGGCTTTTCTTCGTGTGTACAGAGGAGAGTTCGTCCATGTCCCAGTGCTTCCAAGATCGTCCTTTCGCCTTCATATTTGAAGAATACAAAAGGATACAGAACAAATGCTCTTATTAACGTTGTTCATTTTGTATTACACTTACGTTGTTAAGGATTTTGGGCTTTTACGCTGATAACGATTAAGGATTCTGGTATTGATCTGAAAGGTACTTTCTTAATTTATTGAATATGATTTCTATATATACTGTAGTTTGTTCCAAGGGGAAAAGGAAATATTCAAGCCTGAGCCACGGTGGAATGCACGCATCACGTGGCCCAAGGATGGCCGATTAGAAATAATAATAATAATAATAATAATAATAATAATAATAATAATAATAATAATAATAATATGACCTGAAGCCGAAAAATCCACGCAACGCAAAATTTAATTAGACCATTTATTTTCTTCCAGTTTTCTGCAAACTCAGCGTCCAGGACTCCAAAATTGAAAGCCTTTGAGGTCGATGCTCCTTCTCTCTAGATAACCATCAGCTCTCTAGTGCGTAGACGGTTAGATCATCCACACGTTTAGGGCTTCTGTGTGAGGTGTCTGAATTCTCTTCAAAGGGTTTGAGACAAATGGTCCATCAAGTACGAGGATGAAAGGAAGTGGATTCGCGAATTCCCGGCAAAGAAATGTCTCACGCTCAAAAAAGTCTGAAACTAATTTAACGTTCAACGAATCGAATACGAGTAACTAGGAACAAAGACGTTTTGGGTAGCCAACGGAGATTACCTCCTTGGGGTAATATGTTTCCAACATTAGAATACGGTTCGTTTCGAAACAGGGAAATTGATAATAACTGATGATGAACGAAAAAATGTAATAAAAAAATCACAAATAAAGAAAGAATTGATTAAAAAGCTTCTTAGTTTTGTTTCCGTTTTAACATTACTTAAACTGCACTCAAGTACAAATATTTGCTCTTTCGGGGCCACCAGCTGTATTTATATGTCAAAAAGAATATTTTTTTAGTAAAATATTACGCCAATATCAGTAACTAGAAACACATTACCAAAATGCAGAAAACGTAAAAGAAGAGAGAAAATCCACAAATGAACTTTAATCTTGCTACGCGACAATTGACTAATTTCAAGACATTACTAAATATAACTAGACACTCCAAAACTAAAAATGACTAAAATCAGTAATATATCTGCCATCTTATAACACCAAGTTTTAATTTCATCCAGCCCTATTTGGAAAAGCAACGATTATAAATAACGATTAATGAAAGCCCCTAATTAAAACAAAATAAACACATTGGCTTAAAAAAGGGCGTTTCTTAATTGAACCCTTAAACTACACTCAGACTTATTTTTATCTAAATTAAAATCGATTCTTCAATTTCACCGCGAACAACGTCCTCTATTGAATTGGTTATTTCTTGTTTTCGAACGCATCAACTGCTATGGTAATTAATCCCTAAGTGTAGTGAATGTTTTTATCACGAAAGGTGGCGGTGATCTTCCTCCGCTATATGGCGGGGTCGGTGCCGACCTACACGTCGGCTTGCGATGTTTTCCGTAACGAGGTATCTCCCACAACCGGGAAACCTCCACTCCAGGGCAAGCTCAGATGTCTCGATTGGTGTCCCGACAGGTGTGGGAGTGTTGTGTATGTAAGAGTATTTGTAAGTAGGAGTGACGATAGGAAAAGGAAGAAGGACAGATCGCGCGCTGCCCGTGGCCGCGTATTACTCCGACGTTCGCCTCGATTTGTTCGTGTATTACTTCCATTGGTTTGGTTTTTTTTTTTCGTGTTTCCGGGCGCGTCAACTGCTTTGATCATTAGTCCCGTTTGTGTAGTGCATGTTTTTTTGTTTTTTTTCGTGTTTCCGCCTAAGCCCCGACCGGTCTCCGGGAATATGCGGTAGTGTATTGCATAATAGTGTAACGGAAGAGGAAGAGAAGGAAAGATCGCGCGCGGTCCATGGCCCGTGTGGTAGGGTACTGGTCCGGCATTCGCCTGGTGTTGATCGGAGAAACCACGGAAAACTACCTATCAGAGCAGCCGACCGCTAGAATTCTCCTCCAGACAGCGAGTGATTCGACCTGCTGAAAGCTAGTGTCGAAAATCCTGCCGCCGTGGGGAGTGGGAACCTAGGACCTCCCGGTCAGAGGCGCTGCAGAGACATCAGTTGATGCAGTGAGCTACCGCTCCCGGTGTGTATTACTTCAACATTCGCCTCGTACCGATTGAAAAAAACAACGGAGAACTATGGGCCAGAGCAGCAGACCGCTAGAATTTTCCTCCGGCGTTTGAATCCGCTATGTCACTAATATCAACAATCCTGTCACCGTTGGGACTCGAAACCTAGGGCCTCCCAGTCAGAAGCTCTGCAGTGACAGCTGATTGCCCTAAGCCACCTAATCCAGTGTCCCTCTATCGAACACGGCACGATTATACACACTAATCGCCATCACGAACACTAATAGCAGCGAGGCTATCGCAGGGCAATGCGGTGCACATCCGGCGTCATCGCGCGTCGCCTGGGCAGCCTTCCAAAACGCAGACCGAGCCTCGACACGCCGCCGCGGGGCGCGCTGCAGCCGCCGCACGCTCCGACACGCGCACGTAGGGGGACGAAGCCTCAATGCGGCAAATAAATTAAATTACCTCCGGCGAAATGGTTTATATAGTATATCTCTATTTGATGGAAACGCACAGTCATTACTCTCACGCACCGGACAACTAGCCGCCCACACCCTGCCCTCTCAAATGCGCGCATGCGCCGCCCGCGGCGAGCAGCCCGGGGGGCCTCTTGCACACGCCCGCGATAGATAATTCACGGCTCCGCCGCGCCGCGCCGCGCCGCGCCACGCCACGCAGCGCCGCTCCCGCTGAAAACGCTCTCTCGGGAGTGGACTTTTAAGCAAACGGCTGGTTGACGTAGAGGACCTAATAATTATTCTCAACGTAAGTGTTGTGCGATAATAATAATAATAATAATAATAATAATAATAATGTATTTATTAATGGCGAGGTTCAGGCCATAGGGCCTGCTCTTCCGCCTAACCACTGAGTCTACATTGATACAGGGTAGTAACATATAAGAGGGGAGGGAAATCTGTACATTTACGTCTGTGATACTTACATACGTTTCATTCACTTTGTAAAAATACCATTTGTACTACAATTTTCGTTGAAATCTAACTATTCGTCCTGAGAAACGTGGCACTCTGATGTAGGTAGTCGTTAATGGACTAGTTCTAATATTAATGACATTACGAAAATGATTGTTGTTTTTAATAAAGGACTAATGTTTATTAGAACACTTGCGTCACAATTCATATTGTTTACTGACCTCAGTTTCGCTAAGTTTGACTCGAGAATACGAAAGTGGATGAAATTATGAATTTAATATACTGAACGACATTAAGTAACCGATTTGTAGTACGTAGGTTGCTTGAGAATCCTAAAAGTTTACGTACAATGTAATTTAAACCGTGGAGAAATAATTCAATAACGAAGCTACAAAGAAAATCATGCTGGAACTGTAATTTATACGCCACAAAAATCTCATATAAACTGTGTTCTGCATCGTGAGAGAAAGAGACAAGTAAAATACTGACTCAGTACCAGTCACAAATGTTGAAATATCTAGCAGAAGGTAGAAAGATATTTTTCTACGTGTAAAATTATTCGAAGTAAAAAAGTCAGAGCGGTTTTAACATTAGCATTTCGGTTGTTCTTTTAGCACATTATACTTTAATAAAAAAAAGTCGATGTAAAATAAACATTAGCATTTCGGTTGTTCTTTTAGCACATCGCTTTAAATCATATACATTATATTTATATTATATGATCACAAATACAATCAATTTACAATCATATTCATGAAGTAACCATATCTATTTAAGAAATATACAGCACGTTTTCGGTATTTTTAAACAGCTATTTCGACGCCTAAAATACAAAATGTTGGAGCTTAAATTCCGATATCTAATCATGAGCTGCCTGAATTTTCGATGCGTGTTTTAATATGTCAATTCGTATTCGCATCGCGGCGTGGCCATTCCAACGAACAGTCGGGGCTCGCGAAGGGGCAGAGAAGATGGAGGAGGAACGGGTCAGTTGCGAGGTGGTGGGGGGAGGGAGGGAGGGGGGTAGAAAACGTGGGTGCGAGCGTGACGGAGGCCAGTGCCCTTTCAAAGGGCGGCGCGCATCGGACGTATCCATATTGCACGGCAGCGCTTAAATATTTGAGAAGCGAACGCGCGGAATGAGGGTGCGAGGAGGCGAGAGGGGGTGGGGGTGGAGGTTGAGGGCAGAAGCACAGCCGGCGCGAAGCGACAGGCGTTCTAAAAACAATACGCGGATTCGTGAAGCTTCGTCAAAGTACAGTACTTTCTCCGTACAACTAGACCTGCAAGGCATACATTTCTGGCCAGTACTTTCAATCAACTCCGATTTCACATATTGTCGGATTATTGTTCTGGCTTGTTTCATTGAATTTTCTGACAATCATTGCGCAATATATTTGCAAAAAACTTTCCCGGTATAATTTGAAATTCAGAATGGTTGTTTAAGGCCAATAACAGGAATTGTCAAACTTTAACGATCCTACATTGGACGTACTAATAGCAAATATAAAATTCCCTCTTTGGTGTCCGTCATTCTCCTATATATTGATTAAAACGAATGCATTTCTCTCTTTTGGTTTTTCATTTTTACACAGATTTTGTAAACGTGACCGAGATGTACTGATGATTAATATATAATTATTAAATGAAAATATTAATAAAAGTATATATATGCATACACACACACACTTTATATTCCTCTTGATTCCAGTGCTCGAAACTTTTTTTTTCACAAGTCACGAACGAGGTAAAAATTTTCGAGCGTTGTAATAAAGAGGATTTTAAAGTAATGTCACCTCCGAACTAGATATATTAAAAATATATAATGCGAAGATATGATATAGATATAATAAAACTATAGAAATATTAAATGTTTAATGAAAACAATCTCAGTAGTAGAAAGCATACCTGAGACGTTTGTGAATCCTGACTCATAACGACAAATCTAAAAAAAAACCTGTGTAAACCGTATATAGTATAGCGAAATTCATCATTAATCTTTTCTAAATTAGAACATATTTTGATGAACAACAACCACCTCCCTCACATAATAAGAAGTTATATTTATATGACAAGGTCCCAGCCTAGTGTACAACTTCATTTTCATTTCATATGGCATTTAAAAGTACTTCTCCAGCCGTTGATAAGGTACTATCCCTACGAACTCCACCTCCATTCTCGGATTCTGGGAGAGAAATTGTAAAAACCTAGCATTCGCTACGCTGATAAAAGAGAACACACACCTGGTTGCTCGGGGCATCCCGTGAGGCTAGATAAACGACAGCTACCAGCTCATTTAGCAAATGTTCATGAACTTCATACAATAGAAGGAAAAATGTCAATAACTCTCATATTCTTCAATTATTCGTGCGAGCTCTTGTGCTCTAGTTTTATTCGTTTTTATGCTCTATTATTCCAATCGGAATATTCAAAATGTGAAAAGAGTTTTTTTCCTAAGAATATTCACAATCTTTATTTGTTCGGTAGAAAATTGCACTTCAAATATTCTTAATTACTTTCGTCACGATGACACAAAAACGACGTTCTAAATGTAGCCATTCTTCATTTTAAAATAAAAATATGTTCTCGAATAACATACCACCCATGAACTGCATTATATACGGGCCTATAAGAAAGACGAATCATCTCAATTATGGATGGAATGAAAATATTTCTCCATTCTAACTGAACTTTCATTTCCAAAAAAAATAACTGTGTTTTCTAATTTTCTAAGTACCATTTTCTCTTCTGGTACGCTTACAAGCATAATGAGATAAAAAATTAAAAAGCAAGTATTCCATATCACATAGTAAGTTCCATATAATAGAATATCATATAATTAAAAGCAGCCATAAATTTCCCGTCCACGACGATTCATAAATTATGAATTTAAATTATTTTGTGTTACAAAAAATTCCACACGATATTCCGTAGCAAATGAAAACAAAATCTGCCATTAAAATACCTGCAAGCCATTCCAATCATTCCCTCGGGCCGTGAAATCACAATAGAACAGAATAAAATGTAGCCGAACCTAAAAGCGCACTTTAGAAACATGAGCGTGCAAACCAAAAAGGACTGAAAATCATTTGCAAGTACGAAGCGACGTGCGCAACATACTTCCCCCGGGGTCTTTGGCGGGGTCAGAAACGGGAGGGAATATTGATCCTCGTTCTACTTTTATTATTTTACGATCCATATACATACTATGGAATTCGAAAAAAGCTCAGTCGCTATCCGTTTGCAGCTCACAAATTTGGAGATCCGAAGGTCTCTCAAATTCCAATTGCCTGTTATGTTCCTCTAACTTAATTATTTTACTATTTGCCGGGATCGTCAGCTCCAGTACTCTGCACTTTGCAGTTGTCCTACCACGAATTCCACTGTACGACCCTATAAGATCGCTTTTCTCTCAATGTAATATGATTTATACGTTGAATGTTACTAATTACAAATTCAAACTGTTTTGTCAAATAAAGACACTATAATTAACATAAAAATTAAATATTCAATACAATATATTAATAATTATGTACTTCAATTCAATATATTAAATTGTTTAAACGTGCGAATAAAATGACGAACAGTCGATCTAATCAAAAGACACTAACTGAGAAATATTTTGAGGCAATACAAACGAGAGATAATTGACAAAAACCCCTATCATATAGAAATACCAATAGCAGCCAAGTTGAATTTAATTAGAAAACTGAGTTTTAATCCGGAAAAGTTATGAAAAAACTTCCGTACAGAACTTACATTCGCAGAGAGCATGATGCCCGTGGTATGACATGATCTCCATTCAATCATCCTCTGATACTGGTAGAGATCAGTGCTATCACGCTGTCTGTGCAAAGCATTGGCCCAGGGGCGGGAGGGCGGGGCGGGGCGGGGCGCTGGCCCCAGGGTCGAGCGCGCATGCGCCCCGCGTGCCCGGGAGGCAGGGGAAAGGGTTGGGGAAGGGAGTGGGTGTTGGGTGCGGGAGGAGCAGGATAGGGCGCCAGCGGCGTACGCGAACGGGAACCGCTAAAGCATTCCGCAGGCAATACATCCGAGGAATCCCACTGTTCGTATGGAGGCGTAACAACGGGGCGCAAACATCGAGGGCCGTTGCGTCCCCATCGTTGCTATCAGATTTATTAATTTTACAAAACAGTAAACATTCAATTAATCAATAAAAATTTTAGAGTGCATTTTAACATATTTGCTTTAAAAAATATAACGAAAAGAAATGAACAGAAATAACAATGACCTAAGGATGTCAGTCTACAGGCCAGCTATTGAGAAGTGACTGCTGCCTCTCTGAATTTTCTTTCATGGAAGGGTAAGAGATCTTTCAGAATGAAATAGTAGAATTAGTAATAACCATAACAATACTAATAATTTTGATTTTTTTAAATTTCATATTTATCCGATTTTTTTGGGGGGAGGGGGTGTTTTGCTCTTCTCAAATTTAGACAAGTGTGCACATGGCACGAGCGATTGTCACCCAATCAAAAAAAAAAATATCCCACACCTATGTCATTTGTTTCGAAACATCTGGCCATTTCAAGAACGGCAGAGCACATTTAATGGCGTAATGACAAATTTTGTTTTAAACTGTTGAATATCATTCTACTTTTCCTATGAAATAAATACGTCGTGTGGAGACAATTACGTTATGTCGTTTACAAATGAGTGCATATTTTGACGATCCTCAACTGGCCTTTATATTAACATGTACAGCAATAAATTGCTCTGTAATTCGAATACAGACAACTGTTCATATTAATGGAAGTACAATTACTCCTATTGTAATTACATGTTAATTGAATCGGCAGGATAACACAATATTCGGAGATATTTACGTTTAGGGAGAACGCAATCGGTGAGTGTATGAGCAACTAGAGATACAGACAGATATTTTTAAATCTAAACGACAAAGAATAAGGATATGTCGTATACAAATAAGTAGTACTCACTAACGGAACTGTCCAAACAGGCAGCAATGATGTTTAATGACTTACCTGGAATGAAAAGAAAAAGTTATTAGTAAAGAAATAAGTCAACTCTAAACACATTATTTTGAAACAAACAATTTTCACGAAACAATAAATTGAAACAAAAAGGGAAAAATCGTTCACATGTTTTGCTCAGAGAAAAAAACCTGCCTGAAATGTGAAATCGAAGGCAATTGAAACGTTTTTAAGATTATTAATTTTTCATGTCACCCCTGCGGATCCCATTTATCATCCGAATTGCCTGACATTCACCCTCAACTGAGTGTGTTGTGTTCCCTTTCTCCCTTTGCGGAAGTGAGGAAAGGTCACGTCAATATTTAAATCACCTTCTCTTAACTCCATGTCGGAAAGTATGCCGCAGTGAATCCCGTTTCATGTTAGGTGGCGAACTCCCGAACTACAATTCTAGCAAAATAGTTATCATCCAATATTTCTATTTCGTTCGTAGACCATTACATTCTCAGCAGTTGTGCTGTATAATACTACGCCTTGCCATTACCCCATACATCCCCACAGTAGCATTTACTTGCTGCACGGCTCAGAACGCATTACGTAATGCAGCGTCGAGGCGGCGGATCATGCGACACGCGTCGTAATGGACCTTTGCACCATGCAGGGCACGGGCGCTGGAATGCCCAGGGGCTTCACCTGTAATGGCAACGCCTCGGCGGCCGACTGCCCGCGCGACGCCCGTCGCCCACCACCACCGTCCGCCCACATGCGTGCCCGCCCGCCCGCCCGCCCGCCCGCTCGCCTGCGCGCCCGCTCCCGCCTCGATGCCCCGCGTCACAACCCTCACGCATAAACTTCCATCTCCCGCAACTGACCTCTACAGCCCGCCATCGCCGCCGCCCCACCACCACCACCACCACCACTACCACCACCATCGCTGACGTCCGCCTATCGCCCGCCCTAGAGTCCCTAGATATAGAGCGATTTTCCTAAGGATGAGCCAAACTGACAGCTAGTGCTGGCAACATATCTGAAGGTACTGTGGTCGTTGAGCCTATTGACTCCTTCCTGCATTCGTTCGTTTGCAGTTGGCTAACGTGTAAATGGCTTCGGCACTTCCCTTTGTAGTGTTCTTGTCCAACAACAATAAAGTGCGCCACGAGAAATAATTGAAATTAGCAAGTGCAGCATTCACACGTTAAGTATGAGTGAGAGCAATCGGACGCATTATGAAGAATTTCGAGTATATTATCACTAGTTTAAGGTAGATTGGTGGTTCCTAACTCCCCTACAATACCGGTTAGTTCAACTGGATATAAAATGGCGGCGCCGATGGCGCAAAGGAATGCGCTGCTCTCTGTATCCAGGGAGTCTCGCCCGCCCCATCGCCCGCCGCGCAGCGCCCGGAGCCGCCGCGTGGGGGACACGGCCCCCCCCCCGCCGGGACTCATTAGGTAGGCGAAGCCCTCCGCAGGGCACGCGCAGCCCGGGATACGCGCCCGCTCGCTTGCGCACTACCGCCGCGCCGGCCCGTGTGCTACCCCACCGCGGCTTGGTTGGGTTTGTTTCTTTCGTGTTTCCGGGCGCGTCAACTGCTTTGGTCATTCCTCCCGTTAGTGTAGTGCATGTTTTTTCTCGGGAGAAGGCGGTGGTCTTCCCCCGCTAGATGGCGAGATCCGGCGCCGACCTACCGTCGGCTAGTGGGGATTCCCTAACCAGACTCTCCCACCAGCGGGCACCGCCCAGCAAGGACGAGCTCTAAACTCCCGACCGGTCTCCCGGAATATGTGGTAGTGTAGTGCATGTTGGTGTATGTGGCGTGTAAGGAGAGGATAGGACAGATCGCGCGGTCCGTGGCCCGTTTCGTAGGGCTCCGGCATTCGCCTGGTGTTGATCGGAGAAATCACGGAAAACTACCGATCAGAGCAGCCGGCCGCTAGAGTTCTCCTCCAGGCAGCGACTGAATTCGACTAGCTGAAAAGCTAGTGTCGAAAATCCTGCCGCCGTAGGGAGTGAACCTAGGACCTCCCGATCAGAGGCGCTGCAGTGACATGAGTTGATGCCCTGAGCTACCGCTCCCCGTCCCACCGCGGCCATCTGTGCCCTTGGAGACAGGGCGATGACCTCGACTCGCGCTCGAATCACGGACACCGCGGATGGTCATAAAACGAGTTCGTGAGTGCTTTTCTCGCGGTTCATCCATTCTTTGTACTCTCTTTGATTCTACACAGATAATCTATTTGCCATTTGTCGTTATTTTTCATAGCCTACCCCTGTTTGCGTTAGGAGTAAGGCAAGGGACATCATAAATAAATTACGAACTACCCGGATATGTACTGATTTCGGCATATCATCTATAAAAAAACACAAGCCTCCGTGGCTGGAGTGGATTCCGACATATCAGAGAGACCGAGCGTTCTAGACATGGTTACCTTGGAAGTGTCTACCCACAAACGCAATAATCTATCATGCGTTAATTCAAACATACTAATGTTCACATAAATAATTATATTTACATTATAAAATAATTATCATTACTCGTTTTTTTAGAGTTACACATAAAAAAGTTAACAATCAGTAAATTACCCATATTTGAAAAATTAACGTGCAATTTTTAAAGAAGAAAAAAAAAAAAAAAAATTAAAAAAAAAACCCTTTTTAATTCAACATGAATTAAGACTTTGAAACACTTTTTATGAACAATGATAAATACCACAATAAACATCCCATGAATAAACTTCTGCACTATTTTCCAAAAGTCCACCATCTGTAAAGGTCACCAATGCAGTTGAAGATGATCTATTGTGAATGTGTATAAAACGGAAAAGCAAATATCTTTGTACAGAACCCATCTTTAGAACTTCATTCAATCGTAAAATGTCTTATTCAAACGAGAAGTTTCTGAAAAGGAGTGTTCGTAACAAGTTACAGAATAGAAACCGAGGAAAACTTGAGAAATTAATATTATTACAAATAACTTCATAAATAAATTAGGATGTTTTAAAACTTAAATGAATAACTGGAAAAAATTAAAGAAAAACTTTCCATTTTCCCCTCAAAAAATATTTTAATTCACAAAGCTTTTTCTCAGAGTTATTTTTCCATGAGACTGCTTTCACTAGTGTTGCCAACAATGTTCACGTAAAAGGGAGGAGACTCGACAGGCGAAGGAAAAGAAAAATTAACGCACAACTCATTTCTTTTAATAAATATTTCATTTAGGCTCACATTAGCTCTATTTCTTTCTTCTCTCCATTATTTGCGATGCAAGAGAACAGATTCGTCCAGAAAATGCAGTTGAAGATGGTCTGAGCGTCTGCTTTTTATTTAGTCGCTAGACAGAGACATTATCATGCACACATGTGCCATGTGCGTGTGTCAGCGTTCAGAAAAAGGATATTCATGTTTTCTATTCGAAATTAAAACAATAAACGATAGAAGATAGCAGATGTTAATTACGTGAAAAAATACATGACACCTGTTAAAAGTTTACTACAAGAAGGATATTTAAAATACAAAGGAGGACGAGAGGACAAATGAGGGACTGTCGTCCCAAATAAGGACAGCTCCATTTAGAACTAGCTTTCAATTCATTGTATGCAGACATTATAATGTACATTAATGTCACTCCTGAATTATATTACATTCATGTAAACTGCTCATGTATTCTCGACTCTAAAACCACAATTTCTGACGCAAAATTTCACAAGGAGGATAATAATAATCAAAAACCTAATCACGTTTCCTGAAACAGAGCTCTTGGCGACCATCCGTCCGGATTACAGGAGAGCACGAGGCGAGCAAAAACCAACTTTACAAAACGTCTACAAAAACAACGACGGTTCACCGCAGGAAAAAGAATTTCATAATTAAAAGGAACTTCATAAAGATATTCCGTATGCAGTACCTTCAGCCACAGAAATCTCAACTTCCCCATCTAATTTCTAAAATTAAACTCAGCCTTTAGAGCTGCGCATCCCCTGGGCCCTCACGTATTAATTCCCCTCCTTAAACACTTACAGGCAATAGTTTAGTGTACGTGTTCAAGATAATATCATATTAAACATCGCTTTTTTAACAAGAAACACAATGCACGAAAATTGTCCTTGAACATTCTCCTTGACAGCACACTTTTATTGAACTACTCCGACGACTTCTATGAAGCAAACAAAAATCGTATTCTAATTACAAAGTGTAATGCCTTCCACGCCTTTTTCACTACATAATTTACGTGTTCTGTCCAACCCAGATTTAGTACAATTCCCAAATATTTACAGTATTTAGCCCTCGGAATATCCTGATTTCCTAATTTATTTTTGATATCGTCTGTCTTTCTAGAACGCGCGAATCTAATAAACTTGCACTTGCTGGGAGTCGAACGCAGTCACGAGTTTTACGTACAATTATAACACGACCAATGTACCCAATGTAGCAGCTGCTCCCCAAATACCACTTTCCGCACAGGCCCTGTGGTTCATCGCGGGCATCCATTTTTCGTGCGCACCACCTGCGTCGCTGCCGTGCGTGCGCGTGTAAGCCGCGCTAATCGCTTCCTGATAGACCGCCCCGCAGCGCGCCCTGCCTGCCCTCGCGCGACAGCGGATCATCGGGCGCCCCCATACGAGGCCTGCGGGCATTGGTGTATTACGGCGGTTAAGCGAGGCTTCCCGAGCAGTTAGAGGACCTGTTGGAAAGGCGATAAGGAGGGAGGCGAACAGGAAGGCGGTTATGCGGACGGGCTGTTCATAGGTCAGTAGATGGGTAGTAGTAGTCAGTAGATGGGTAGGTCGGTGGGTGGGTAGGTGGTGGGTGGGGGTGGTGGGTGGGTAGGTCGGTGTATGTGTAGGTCGGTGGGAGGTGTGTGGGTGGGTAGGTGGATGGGTGTGCCGGTCGGTGGGTGGGCCAGCCGGTGGATAGGTAGGGCGGTCTACCGATCGGTCGGCAGGGCGGGCTGGGTCAATTTCAGTGTTAATTAGCACAACTTTGATTAATCTTTCATTAAAAGTGAAAGAACCCACGTAATTTTTTATCAATTAATTCTACACATTAAAATAATTGTACTGTATACTTAATCTTTTCGTGTTTATGCATTGAAGTAATCTAATTTTGTATTCTTGTCAACTGTCATGACTCTCATAAATTTGATATAATAATAGAATTAATGCCGTAAACCAAGAGAAAAGTCTGGGGGAACAATGGATACGTTCTAAAGAAGGTTTAAAAGAAAGATTTCGTAGAAGAAAAGCACGGGAACCAGAACACACAGGCTCACAAAATAAACTTTCCTTATTCCTTTGCGAACGTATCGTTCACGTTTGGTCGTTCGAAGAAAAGGAATTAAATATAGATTGCTGTCAGAAAATGTGCTTAGGGAACGTTGTGAGAACAAAATAGCCATTCATAGTAGTTTCAACAAACAGTACGTTTGTTGCGGGAAAGAGGGAATGTCCAATAAAAGACAGTTATTCCAAGGGGTTTGTTTTTAATAATATTTCGCTTTCATGCAAATAAAAAATAAAATGATTACCTCCTTAACTAAAATTATAAAAAGGAAAACAGAAATCTTTAAAAATAAAAAAGCGACGAAAATTATGATCATGATTCACAACCAATTTATAAAAATATTCGTATTTGAAAAAATAGGTACCAGATAAACCATTTTCGTTTAAATTCTTTATAAATTAGTCGCTGTCGGTATATGCAACAAGTAAGAACGTGCAAAGAAAAAAGAAATTCCAAATTAGTCAGGCAAACACTTTATCGAAAGAAGCATCCTCTATTTTTCCACGCCCTCCGTCAATCAGTAAGCAAGACACAATCCGCTCTTGCTGTCCCAGGAGAACCACACTATCTGCACTGCTGCAGTCTTTAAAACCCCTTCTAAACCGTCAGTGAACTTCGCTCTTCACAACCTCCTATCGGGAGCTGCGCTTAAATAGGTTTCTTGATTGGCCCCCGATTACGAAGTTCCCGACCGATTCGCCGGGAGGTCTGAGCCGGGAAGTTCGCTGCAAGACGAGCCCCATCGCTTCGTATGGCAGTTGCGCGGGCGCCCGCAGGAGTGCGCAGCTCGCAGCCACACACTGACGCTGCACCCACCGCAACCACGTCGATGCCGATGTTTACCACTTATCGAAGCCCATGTTGGTTGTTTTTTTTTGTTTTTTTACGTGGATGTTTTAATTTTTATTCAAAGACTTCCGTACTTCCAAAAACGATTTAATAATTTTCAGATGTCAATAAATTCAACGATCTTTCAGGTCAACATATCGAAGAAAGAAGTACAAGTAAGGCGGGTTTTCGTGCAAGTCCGTCATTTTTTAATAATTCACTCGGATATTTCATTTTTTATGAATTCATCTGATCATTTTTTAAAAATTTTGCAGTGAACTCTCAATTATAAACTAAGTATACGGTCAAATTACCCCCTACTCCACATTGATGTTTAAAATCAACTCTTGTTTTGGGGCGCTGTATTATCAGCATGAATGTTTTGTTAGCAGTGATACATTATAAATATTAGCCCAATATTCTTTTTCTTCGTTTATTTCGTGTACTTCCCCAGCGCAATGCCCATCACACGTCTTTTTGATAGAATAATCAGACCCCTCATTACTAAAGAATTTCGTCCAGCTAAATTTAAAAAAATAGAACGATATAACAACATTCCTGTTCGTCACCTGTGAAGAGGTGTGTATTTGTTTCTATAAGTGGAAAAAGAGTAAAAAGAGACAGATGTATGCATTGACAAAAATTGCATGTGTTTATGTTCAAAAAAGAATTATGTAAAAAAGTTGAATTTTAACATTACGGAATTTGTATCAATCGATTCTTAGTACTTAGTGATTTTTGTGGATTTAAAAGTACATAATTATACATTGATTCGAACTGGAAACGTAACTATTGTGCTTTAGTTATTATTGTATCTCGGTAGGTATTTTCTACCGTTGCATTTACTCATGCACTGAAAAATGACTTAGCAAACATTTCGTGACACACAACGAAAGAAAAACGAATGAAATGAAAAATACGAAGCTCTCATAATATCCGTCGACGGAATGAAAAGCTCTTCCTAATGAGAAAATATTGAAAGCTGAAGTTCCAAAAACGACTCTTCACTTACGAGGTTTCGTACGTTTGCAAATCATTTCAGACGTCAACAAGATGCAAAGCAGCAGTGCTGTCTCTTTGTTTGCCAGGTCGCCACGAAACATCCTGCGGCAGCAGCAAACCAACTCGATTGCAGCGCAGCCTGGCGTGCGTTACCTGCTCAGCATGATTTGTGCAGATCCTGCGATGATAGCACACCGAAACAAATGACCGCAATTCCAATTGATATAAATGGGCGAGGTTTTAATTAGAGGCACTCAATAGGGTAATTTTGAAGATATATTTGCAGTCTTGTTGAGTTCATACTTCGAGGATAACTACCTCTAAATCGACTAACTCGGTTCCACTACGAACGGGTCAGATTTTCCTTCTCCTATGATTGCTGTGATTACAGGAGAATAATACACAAAATTTACTATAATTTGTATTAAATGATACATAATATAATGTTCTTGGTCGAAATATAATTAACAAACTTTATGGGATGTTTAAAATGTATTTATCGTACTCACCCAATGCGTTCTTTTATTAGGAGTCATTCGCTTGATAGAAATTCCCAATATTACTCTACACAAACTTGCAATTAATTCGAAAACTCTCTCCGTAATCTATAGGACTAAATTATCGTCGGCAAATTAGATTGATACATATTACCGTGCATGTTGAGCCTAGTAAGTATTGAGATAATACCTTCACAATTTCATAGACGGCATCATTACATAAAATTATTCAGTAATTAATTTCACTCAATTGAGAAAGGAAATTCAAATCATTAGCTCTGCTTTCATAATGGATTGCGGTCAAGCTATTCAAATTGTCAATGACTTTCCATTTTCACGATTTGAAAATATCAAATGTGAATACCTAATCTGTCACCTAATTAAAATGACAGTTTGGTTTACCGTAAAAATAGGTTTGTCCGAACTTTGGGTTATTTTGTCCCAAACATATTATAAAATATTGTAACTTTAACGAAGGTAGGCAAGGAACAAGCTTGTATCACGCATGGTTCAGTCACCTTTTTTCGTTTGGGACAGTAACACCCCAGGGCGAAACTAATTCGTTTTTACAATCCTTTAAACACCATATACGAAGTGTTTCTAATTAAGCAAAAAAATCATAAAAGTATTTCATTATTTTTAAATATATAACTCCTTCCAATACTACATGAACCAAAGAAACATTTTACCGCAATTGTTCTAGGTAAGCAAATATCATACAACATGGAAAAAAATAGCTGCATGAACTACTAATCAGAACTTTTAAAAATATGAATAAAAAAAATGAAAGTACTAACCAAATGATATTTTACAAATTGCGTGATTCACAAAGGAACGTCGTGATTTTCTTTATTAAAATAGTTATGGGCAACCACACACGTTCCACGCGCGTGATTTCACACGGTGACAACGCTGGAAATCACAAGCTCGCGAGGCTTCGAGCACGAGTCGGCTCAGCGTAGGAAGCCCCAGCTACGAGCGCTGCAGCCTGGCATCAGCGCCGACGCGTCGTCGCCGCCCCGCCCCGCCCCCGCGCCCGCAACTAATTAATGCCCACGAGGCCCCTGCAGGCGGCGGATCGGGGAGCGGGCGTCGGCAGTTCGTGGGCGAGAGTAGCTGAAACGTGGAGAGCAGGTGGTGAAAGGATGGCAGTGGGCGTCGGGGGTGGGAAAGGGAGGGTTATAGATGGTGGATGGCGGGTGTCGGATGGGTGTATGCAACCGGATGGTGAGTAGCAAAAGAAAATAAATTAAGGATGAGCTAAAGTCAGCAAAAAAGGTAAACCTTCGAACCGTTGGATATTCGCAATCCGGAAGCAAAGCACGAAATATGATTAACAGGGCACTATCGGAGAAATAGGTGAGGACGTTGGAAATTTCGTAGGTACCGCATAAAATCCGATGAACGAACTCCAACTTCCCGACGCCGTTTTCTCCTAGGACCCCACCCACATTCACCTCCACACCCCCGGCAGGTAGTTTTAATTAATGCGTCCGCGTACAGACCCACCGGTGCGGATCCGCATCGGGGCGGGGCACATCCCCTCCCCGCGCTTCAGCCTCCACCCCGGAGAGCCAAATTGCCCGATAGTGAAAAGACGGAAAATTGCGGCGCGTTTCGTCCCTTCCGCACAGTCCCCTCCCGCGAGCCCTCGTTCGCCCGCAGAGCAGCGCCGCGAGGACGGAGGTGTCAGCACCCGCCCGAACAATCGGCAAACTGAGGCCCAGGGCTGCCTGGGGGCACAATACACAAGACGCTCACGAGGCGCAGCAGGAGACAGCGGCGGCAACGGCAAAACTGCCGGCGGCGTGGGCGGCGGCCTCGACGAATCCTAATGGATCTCTAAATGGAGCTTTGGATTGATTTGATGAAATATACAGACATGAAACAAAAGGAACAGGGGCGGGGAGAAAGGGAGAGAAGAGAGAAAGAGAACGAGTGACGGAGACTTCAAAAACTGGCCCGCAGGCGCAGAACTTCTCATAATGAAATTGATGGGGAGCATTTCGTGTTTCCAATATCGCCGCGAAGCAAGGGAGGCGGGGCGTATCCCCGCAGGGGTGGGGTGAGGTGAGAGGGTTGGCGTAAGCGGTGGCGAGGAGGGGGTGAGCTCCTTTGGAAGCTGGTGAGGAAGAAAGAAGAGCACCGAAGAGTGTAGGTACCAGGAAATCGCGAAAACTGACGTCAAAGCGAGTGACTAAACTGAATGCGCAAAGTGGAACTTCGGCGAAAACGAGCCCGCCGTGGGAGAAAGATACGTATCCTTTTCTGGGAACAAATGCGTTCTGTTTCAAATCCACACCAACTCAGGAAGGCGGCAGATGGGAAAAAAACTTAGAAAACGAGGCAATATGAAGTTCCTTCTAGATAATATAAAACAAGCTACAAAACGTTCTGTCGAGGAAGCGTAACGAACTGAAAGAGGTGTAGTAAGCAACGCCAAACTGGGGGAAATCAATGAATTGATTCAACAGTAACCGAGGACACAACTGAAGAAAAAGTTAACCAGACGAACTGCAATGTTGGATCATCACGCACCGAATGTGTAATGAATAATAAAATGAAAAAAAAAAAACGAAGCAAACTATCGGTATGCATATAAGCTGCATTAGATTCCGTGGCAAATATAATTGACCGAAGAGAAAAAAAATAATAATAAAAATATGAAGAAGAAGAAGAAGAAGAAGAAGAAGAAGAAGAAGAAAAGCAAGGAGAATCAGAATCTGAAGCCCTGTGGCAGTAGAACAAAATGTTCCTCTATTTCAAGTTGAACTTTAAAACACTCGTGCCCGGAATGTTTCATTTTTTAAACATAGCATTTCCTCATAGGGCCAATGTCTGAGTAAGCAGGTAGTGGACACAAGAGGAAGCTTCTCTGGCGCAGCAAGGACAGCAGGGGGAGGGGCTGCAACGCACGAGCCAACCAACGCGGCGACGCGACGGCGTGGGCGGAGGCCGGTCGCTGCACCGCGGCCCGTATTACCATGAACAAATTGAAATCCTCTATCTCCAGGAGATCTGCCACGGCGACACACGGGCGCGGCAAGGGGAAAAGGACGAAACCCCGGACGGCGGAGACGAGAGAGGAGGGAAGGAAACGGGAATGGGGTTGGATTGCGATCATGGCGGGAGTGACGGCGAGGAAGAAACAGCGGGGCAGCTACGGAGGTGTTGAGCAGGATCGCGTAACAGCCCGAAACGGGAGGCGTTGGCGCCGTGGCGAATCCTGGGAAGAAGCGGGAAGAAGGGCGCCTGCGAAGTCAGGGACGGCGAGAAATGCAGAAGACGCGGAGGGTGGGGTGGGGGGCAATGGAGGCGGAGCAACGAAGGCAGCCGGAGCGGCGAAGGGTCAGGTCACGCCTTCGACAAAAGCAGGAGACGGTGCCAGCAGTGGCAGTGGAGATGGAAGATGGAAATGACGCCGACTGCATCGGCAGTGGCGGTGTGATAACGCCCTGGGAACCCGCTCTCCGCCCGCGAAGTCGGAGTCGCTGCCACTCGAACTCTCCCCTTCTGCTTGGCCGCGCGCCCGGGCACGAATCCTGTCGCCCTCGCTGCGATATTCACACACATTCACTTACGCGGGATCTCCACGCCCGAGCTCACTGGTTTCGCTCGGAAACACAGCGGAGCAAGAGAAACGATCTCTGTCTCATCAGCGTTTCACACGTGAGAAATGAGTGCGAAACGTGGAATAAATGTTTCTTAGTTACCAATTCGAAAACGATGGATTGAAAGTGATTCTGGGCGCGTCAACTGATAAGAGCATTAGTCCCTTAAGTGTAGTGCATTATTCCTTCAGGATGTAGCGGTGGTCTTCCCCCGTTGGAAGGCGAAATCCGGCGCCGACTTACCGTCGGTTAACTGGGATTTTCCTAGTCAGGTATCTCCAATCATCGGAGCATCGCCCCAACCGGTACAAGCTCTAAGCTCCCGACTGGTCACCTGGCAGTATATGGTAGTGTACTGCGTGTTGGTGTGTGTGTGTGTGTGTGTGTGTAAGTATGGGTGAGGATAGGACAAGAGAGAGGAAGGAAAGATCGCCCGCGGTCCGTGGCCCGTTTGTTAGGGTTACTGCTCCGGCATTCACCTGGTGTTGATCGGAAAAATCTCGGAAAATTACCGATCAGAGCAGCCGGCCGCTAGAATTCTCCTCCAAACATCGACTGAATTCGCCTCAATGTTCAAATATGCCTCAAATGCATTTAGATAGAAAAACAATTTTGCATTAAGTTCTAAAAACTTCCTGAACAATAGTGTCGACCGTTTGCTCTTGTGGTTTTCCCCTCCTATTTTTTCTTCTCTCCCAGAAGCAGAGAGACCTTTCCTTCCCGTTTCGCCTTCACTCGGCGTCTCGCACCTGGTGCGGCGCGTTGCGGCGACGCACAGGCGTGAAATTAGCCGCGCCAAGGGCAGGGAGAGCGCGCCGGCCGATATCGACGGCCCACGCCCTCGACTTACGGCGCTGCCAACGAAGCTCGCCCGCCCGCCCACTCGACCTTTCCCCTGCTGCCTGATTCTCACCCCGCAATCTAAGGGCGTGCACACCCACCCGCCCAACAGCCCGAACCCACCCATCTACCTGCCTACCTTCTACTAACAGCCGGGCCCGGTCATATTCATACCTTCCTATCCTACAAACTACCAGCCTCAATCTGCCCATTTACCTACCTTTACCCTACAACCTAATTACCTCTTCCTACCTTTCAATCCAACGGCCTGAGACCGCCCTTCTTCCAACCTTCGTAGCCTATAACTCGCCGCCCCTACCTCCTACACTAAATCCAACCTATTATTCTACGCCTGTTCACCCGGCCTCTATCCACTCCCCCAAACATTCGCGTCCTTCCCGCAGGCGGTCTGCGCACTGTATGCTGCTAAAGAATCCTAAAATATTATGTTCTACATATTCGGAAATTTTCGATCATGAGAAGCAAGTAGATGTTGACATGAATATGAAGTTTCCCATTTAAAAGCTGGAAAAGTTTTAAAATATGATTGTGTATTATATTTGAAAATATTTCTAATATCCACATAGATAAAACGAAAAATTGAACTATTTGAATTCATTTTCTCTTGAATCCTATTTATTTCATGTTTTCAGCGTTTCACCTTCCACTTTTTCAATTTCTGACCGGGCGTCAGTGTTATTGCTACACGAGGCCCTCTGTACAAACAGAAATATTTAATTATGTATTTCCACTGATCAAAATTCATTTTTGCCTAGAGCTCAAGAGAAAAGGTAATTATATTTATTGATTTTGTTCAGTATTTCGTGCTTACGATAAATAGATGAGTTCATTCTTGTGTGAAATTACCCCAGAACGAATGAATCAAACAAGAACAATGATTATTACAGATATCAAGCAATTTGGGGTAGAAAGGAATTTTGTAACCAAAATGAGCACAGTGATAAACAAAATAGGAAAAAGTTTTCACCTTCTGATAGTAAAAAAGTAAAATTAGGACGTCGTTTTTGAAAAATAAAATTTTAAAAAGGTTTAAATTCAGAATTTTTATGATTTATCACACTTTATTCTTTGAACAATAAAGTCGCATATCTCACATGTTCTCTGGATCTTCACGGTCAGTCATTTCCAATTCCACTAAACTTTCCTTCCATTCAATAAGCGTGTTTTCATCCTCCCGATCTTCAAAACAACCAGTTTCCGGATCAACGGCAGCATTGTTTCATGCTCTATTTCTACGAGTTGCATCACATATTTCGCTCAGCGTTACGTCTTCTGTTCCCGAAGTTGAAAACTCATTCGGAAGCAAGAGCACAAAAAACTGTCAGAAGGGCACAGCTGATGCAGCCAGTGTCTACTAACGTAGTTAAGGATACGAGAAACTTATATAAATATTATGTTCTGTAGTTTACAACTCAATGATGCAATCTGAAAGAAATACTGCCCAAAACTATTTCCAATCAAATTTAAAATTACATTTCGTACATTTATTTGAAATTATAACCTTTGCAATGCTGTGATTGCCCTATTTAAATGGTTTTAGAATTCGTTGTATTATTACACCTGCATCCAGAAAAAATAAAAATAACAAAAATCAGAAATACAATATCGAATAAAAATAAATTGTTCACTTTCATAAAGCTTTGAACAAAGTAAAATAAACAACTATGAGCAACCGCTAATTCGGTCCTATTTCCGCCATCCAGTGGAAAAGAACCTTCACCCGACATGTTCTCAGAATACGATCAGCGCGTATTGTGAAACGTGTAACAGTATTTCGGTTGCGGAGCGAGCGCACACGCTTGCAGTTGCCACGCAGTGAGACACGGCCTGCTTTCATAGCGGTGTCGGAGAAAAACCGCCCCTCAGCCACCCCACCATGAGCGGGGCAGAAGGGGGTGGGCAGAGGGCGGGGTCGGCGGTCGGTCGCGAGCTCGCGCAAGAGGCGGGTCGCCCGGGCGAGGCAGTTTGTAAAGATCTTGTTCCGCGCAAATGCAAATCCCCCGCGGGATGCGGAGCCGTGTACCGGAATATTTTGGGGGCTTGAGGAGGGTGACACTTCGGTGCCGGGGAGGGGCGGGGCTGCAAGGGTGCAACGGGCGGCGACGCCAGGCACCCCGGCGACGGCGACGCCGGCGGCAGCGGCGACGAAGGCGGCGGCGCGGGGCGCGGGGCGCGGGCGGCGGGAGGTAAGACGGATGACTGCAGGCGGCAGCACCGTCGCACTTCCGGTTCCGCTCTTTTGTCCGCGCGCGCAGGAAGACATTCGTCTGTCTCCGCGCCGTTATGAGGTAAAGCGCAGCCGGAGCGGCGGGGGCGAAGAACAGGGTGTGGGAGTGGGCGGGGCGAGGCGAGGCGATGCCTGAGTCAGGGCGTAGCCCGCCGGCGGCGGCCGTCGCCCCCATTTCTCGCGCTTTCAGCTGAGCAGCTGATGGAGGGAAGGAGGCGCGGGCGCTGGGAATAGTGTAGTGGTTTGCCTCGAATTAGAGCACATACAGATCTGTGGCTGAAGATAGCTGGCGAGGGTTGCACAGCGCTACCGAGCGTTAGAGAAGACAAACAAACCCAACTAGGAAGAAACACAGAAGATAATGAAACGTTAGATTTAACGTTTGAAGCAATTATAAAATATTGTTCTACGCCTCTATGAAAAAATGAGAAATAAAGATTAAACTTGAGTTACAAATGAAAACGTACTGATTTCTTTTTCTTCTGGAAAATGAAAAGATGTGATGCTACTTGCGTATTAAAAGTACTTAAGTTTCGCTGACTGTTAGGTATGCTGAATCAAATTTACACAGAATTAAACGACGGAACAGGTTTCAACAGATGTCTGGTCCGTTAGACAAACAAATCTCAGAAAGACAAAGTAAGGTGAAGGTGGGTATCAAAAAAAAGTATAAACGGCACAAACAAGGAGGTGACGAAACGAGAAAAACAAAACGAATTTAAAGTAACAGGATTGGGAAGATCCAGTGCGAGAGAAAGAAGCGGTGGCCCGCACCAACACCCCGCGCGAGCTGTCTGCGCTCGGACGCGTCCGCTGTACCGCAGGCACCCCGACCAAGACCGTTCCAAACACACCCGCCGCCAGTTTTATGGAGAGAGCACCGCGCCGCCGAAATTGTTCCCATGTTTCATTACGGGGATGCTTTATTTTAATGCGCCGAAAGCCGAGGGTGCGCCTTTTTTGTTGCTGCTCTCCTCCTGTTTTTTTATTTTTTTATTTTTACTTTCTCCTTTTCTCCACCAAGTTCTATGTGGCAAATAAGTAATGAGAGTGGATGTAATCTGTGCACAAAAGACTTATGCTACAGAATAAAACACAGACCAAAATAAGGTGTTTACTTAATGGCAAGAACACCGGTCGCACACGTGGCAGCGGAGTTTCTGCGAGGTACTTTAGAATATTAGAATTTAAGTTGAGGTTAACGGCAGCCTCTAAACGCGCTCTCCCTGCGTATTAGCACCCTGGGAGCGCCCCGCCACGCCCCTCCCCGCCTCGTCCTGCTCCCGCGACGCCGCCGGCTCCAGCCGCAATGCACACCGCGATAAAGTAAAGTGCTCACTAAAAATATCAAAATTTCTGTAAGGATACAGCAACTGAGAAGCGCTTTCTCCTATAGTCTGGTAATAGCACACGTGTTATCTTTAAACGCACGGCGGAAAAAAAAGGTAGTGTGATCGTAGAGAACAAGAAAAGGGTAGTATCCCCTCTGGTTAATTTTGTGTTTTTTACTGAACCACCTTAACAGGAGGTTACGATTATCATATTATTTTATATGTTCGTAAAGTACAATGTTGCATCTTTGAAAACAAACAAAATAATCTAAAAAGAACTGACGGAAAACAAACAATTAATACGTAATACTTCGTAAATTAAACGTCTTTGACGACCCTTCGTCAGGCAAAAAAATTAATAAAATTCGCAAGGATCATTTATACATTTTACAAATACAAATTTTATGTAAACAAAAAAAGCTAAACCAATTTTTTTTAATATTTAAAAATGTCGAGGTCTTTTGCCGTTTCAAAAACTTTACGTCCCATTCCAGGAAGGGAAAAAAACTTGATAAACTGTTCGTTCATTCCGCGTCCTTCGTAAGGACTCCCGCATCGCATCTCCGTGTGCTCCCGACAACGGCCCTCCGTCGCAGCAAGAAGAACAGGTGACGTGACGCGCTGTCAGGGAACTTCCGCATCTTCCGTCCACCGAATTAAAACTCCCGCTCGTGCGCGCCCTCAGGCGGTCGCGAAGGCAACCTGCGCGACGCGGCGGCCGGCTCATCTGAGCAGCGGTCCGAAGGTCCTGAGGTGCACCGCGATGCCCCGGTGACGGTGTGGGAGGGCAGCAGCAAGCCAGCCGAGCCAGGGCGTTGCATCGGGCTGGACGGTGTGTAGTATGGGAGGGGCAGTTAAAAGGGGAAGCAGCAGGAGGAATGGGTAGGGCGAGAAAGGAGGGAAAGACACGGAGCGCAGGGCTTGGCGGCGGGTCTGGTGGAGGGACCAGGACACTGCAGGGATGAATAGAATTGAAATTAATGAATGCCTTATTTTACGTGTCGAGACTCAGGCCATGAGGTCTGCTCTTCCGTCTTCCCCCTAACCAGGACTCTCCAACCAACGGGGCACCACCCCAGCCGGGACAAGCTCTAAGCTCCCGAGCGGTCTCCCGGAATATGTGATAGTGTGGTGCATGTTAGTGTAAGTGTGTATGAAAGAGGAGAGGATAGGACAAGGAAGAGGAAGGACAGATCGCGCGCGGTCCGTGGCCCGTTTGGTAGGGTACTGCTCCGGCATTCGCCTGGTGTTCATTGAGCTAGTGTCGAAAATCCTGCCGCCGACAGGACTCGAACCTAGGACCTCCCGGTTAGTGGCGCTGCAGTGACATTAGTTGATGCATTGAGCTACCGCTACCGGTGCGCCTAAGCGAGAGATAGGACGGACTGTGAGAGGGAGGGCGGCAGGCGGCCGGCTGCCGCGGGCGGTGGATAAGTACCCCTGGCGCGGGCAGGGGCGGCTGCCGGAAGGCACGCGGTTAAGCGTTAACAGTAACTCCAGGGCCCGGCGGCCGGCACAGCGCGGCGCGGCGCCAAGTCGGGGGTCGAGAAGCCCGACCTACCTGCACGGGCCCTCCCCCTCCCTCGCCCCCGAGGCCGCTCACAGCACGGCCTGGCCCACGCTGACAGCCAAAGCGAGAATGTCTTCACAAAGGGAAGCGACCTGCGCTCTAACTACGTGCTTGAGTAGGACACCAAAGGGACTCGAACCGGACATGTTAGACTTGCTGCTCCGTTAAAATGAATAAAAAAAACATTAATTTCGAATATGCTTTTTTTTGTCCATTCGGGAAAATACGTCCCAACGAATTTCATGAGAATAATTTTTATGATGACGGAGAACATTTTATTTTCAGTGTTTACTCAGTGTTATGTTAGTATATTAAATTACTTTATTACATGTTAATTAAAATGTGAAATTTATGTTCTTAATAAATGTAAAACGCAAAAATTTGTCAAAATAGAAAAATGTTTTAAAAAAATAGTATTTGGTTGAAAAACAAGCAGCTTATACATTTCGTGAATTGCAGATTATGATCTGCAAGCGGCTAACTTTTCCATCCTCATTAAAAGCTGCTCCTAGTCTCCATTTACCCATATTTTCTCACTTCTACATTTATTTAACATACGAGGTCTCCTTCTACAACAATGTCCACAAACCCAAGACCGGCAAAAAATATCATTTCTTTTTAGTGCAATATGTTCTGAATATGTAAATTGAAACACTTAATATTTTGTCAGGGCAATAGAAGGTACTTAATCTAAATTCCCCTCTTCTTATTTCCACTCACTCTCCCCTACATTCGGGCTTCGTTGCTCTTCTCCGTATCATCAGTCGTCAGCAGTCCGAGAGAACAAATCTCACTGACTCCAAGAAAAGCGACCTGCTGGCCCCTATAGCCTATGCCCGCCGTCCGAGTGCGTGATAAGGAGAGGCAGCGAAGCACCTGTACGAGGGGGCTAGGAACTGTCGGAGAAAAGGGCGAGGCGGCGAGTGGACCGGTAACGAAGCAACGGGAGAGGCACGGAGACACAATGAGAAAAGCGATAAACGCGGCGCGGCGTGAGGCGAGACCGAGGCGTAAAGCGGGGAGAGGCGACGCCCGAGGATATGAGGGAGACGACAAACGTGGCGGGAGGGGAACGAAAAGGGAGGGTGATGGACGAGGTACGGGCGAAATATTGTGTAGCGATCAATGCAGAACAGAAACGTGGGGGGCGGGGGGGGGGTGAAGGAGGGGTAGCGAAATGAGATGAAACTCAACGTGAGATTCGGAGGGAGGAAAACGGGTCGGTTTGGAACGACTGACTGGTAGCACCCAACACAGCAGAGAAGCAGTCGTGCATCCAGCAGCCACTGGGACTTCTTGGACTGACCGTTTCCGGAGCATGTTTCCGCACAGGAGGTGGTCCGCGCCGACACAATGGGACAACTGCCCGTCTAAAGGCACACGCGCGGAGGGTGGGGCGCTGTGGAGCGCTGTGAGTAGAAGAAGAAAGATCTGAGGAGAGAAACGGCCATCCCATCAGGAGAGACGCGCGGAAGACGCTGTCCAAAACGGATGACGGGACCCAGTCACGGACGAGTGAGGGGAAACTAGCACGTTTTGCAAACGCAGAAGCACAAAGAGGACGTGCGAGTTCATGCTCTGCTGGTCGTGATGGCCTTCTATTTTAATTTCCTTCTGTTCTTTTTCCCAAAGAGCTCGTTCATTCTGTACTGCTTCTGATTATTAACCCATATATCTCCTGACCATTCCACAACGAACCAATTCTTTTTTTTTCTCACTGAAATATCTGCTTCAACGTACGTTTAAATTGTTATTGGTAGTTTGTGAACGAATTCCTTTCATCTTAAATTTCTTGAAAACTGTACTGATGTTTCAATACAATGGAGCTATATGAATCAATTATTAACTTTACATCAATAATTAAATCTACTGCCATGTGAACGAATGAAATGTTTACTAGTTACAGATATTCCAGAACTCAAGAAGGACGTACTATCCTGATCTGAGCAAGACAAATTCATAAGTTTGTAACAACAACGCTACTTATACATTTAAAATACTGCTGCTAATGTTCAATGACTAAAATAATTAATTTAAAATAGAAGTTCTTGAGTTTTGTTTAATTTAAAACGAGACGAAAGCACTTCAAAAACAGTTAACGATATAGATGTTGAAATATTTCTTATTTTACAAAAAAAAATATTTACAACACATTTAATTTTGGGAAGAAAAATGAACCGATAAGTATGTTTTGAGCTTTGAATTTTACAATCAATAAAATTGAAGATTACACTGCACTTTTATTTCAGGGTTTGATTTTAAAAATCACTTAGCACAATTACGTCAATAAACATATCTCATGAACGGAAGTATCAGTGCACCGAAATTTTCTCAGGCGCAGTATGGGTAAAGAACGTTATGCCAAACATTGGATAAAACAGATACTCCCTTGTATAAAGTCACAAACAGAAAATAATTACGTGAAAGAGTGAGGTGTGTGTGTGTCTGTGTGTGTGTGTGTGTGTGTGTGTGTGAGAGAGAGAGAGAGAGAGAGAGAGAGAGAGAGAGAGAGAGAGGAGAGAGAGAGAACCAGACGTTGCTGGATGTGATAACAGTTCACAACAGAAAGAACAAAGCCAGAGGAACACGAAAACCAAAGAGTGCTATTGTAAATAGAAAGCGGACTTAAACCACCGCAAAAACGACGATGAACGCCGCATTGAGACGTCCATCACCATCTCTCCCACATCCTCGGAGCAAGTGTGAGCGACCCCTTCTTGGACTCCGCTTGAAATATCAAACGCACTCGCAGCCCCACAAGCGCTGTGACGGCATGACGGACGAACATCGAAGGGCGGCCGGCGCCGACAGCGCCCCTCACGGGCGGCGGGCGCAAACAGGTTTTTGCGCTCGCGATCGGGCAGGCGCCGAGGGCGCGGGGAGCGGCAACAAGGGGATAAAGAATGGGGGCAGCGCTCACGACGACGAACATTCACTCGGAGGATATCTCCCTTAAGCGCATAGTTCCAAGCCGCCCACGGGTGAAAGGGGGCGGGGACCATACTCCCAGCGGAAACGCACAAACAACGGAACTCCGATGCGTCAACGTCGCGGGCGCACAGCACTGCTCGCCCGGCGGTGGCGGCAGCGGCACGGCGCAGCACGGCGCGGCCGGAGCGGGGGGGGGGGGGCAGGGTGAGCGGAGCGGAGGGCGCGGGGGCGACGCGCTGAGTTACGACCCGGGGCCGCTAATGAAATCTTAATTCACTGTGGGGGCGTTGCGAGCCAGCTACGCTGATAAGAGCGCGTCCAGCGGCCGTCCCGGTGAGTTAAGCCCCACGCGAAAGCCCGGCTCTCGAGCCCGCTCACCGCCCCGCCGCCTCCGCGTCCCACAGGTCTTCGTCCTCCCTCCCTCTCACCCACCCCATCCAATCCCAGCAGCCCGCTCTCTCTCTCTCTCCCTGGAGCACCACCCACCTCGGCTCCATATGCAACGAAACCGCAGCTTTTCGCAAACTTCCACCTTCGCTCCAGCGAATTCCGCCCCTGCCCGTCCCCCGCCCGCATACTTCTAATAAGCGTCGGAACTATCTGATAGCAACCTGTCGGTGAAGTTGCGGGTGAGCGGGTTTAACAAGTCGGGCACCTGCTGAGGTCCCCTTCTGCCGGGCTCCTTGAGAGTCGATGGAGCTCCCCAAGGCATCCGAGCACGGCGCAGCGGCAGAGGGAGCAACCTGGCGGTTGAAAACTTCCTAAACGAATGACCGATCACAGGACTTCCGCGCGGCGGAGCCCAATGTACTCACACGCGAACTTTGGAGGGGTTTCCGTTTCGTTCGTCAACAACATTTGAGCCCAGGAATTTATAATATCCACTTTACTTTATTCCCCAAAGAGTTCTTGAATTATTATATGAAAATAGCAAATTCACTTCGGAAATACCGCAAGAGTTGGAAAAGGTAATTAAAACTTCCAGCCACCGTTTGTGAAAGCAAGTCCTCATTATTTTGATGAAGCATTTTAATACCGGCGAGTCACATGTACGTGGCACCGCTGGATAGCAGTTAGAAGCTAACATTTTGTAAGGTGCACATTGTAAATGTAACAAAATTGCGATTTTTTTCATTCAGGTGTTTCGACTTATAAATTCACCCCAAAGTATAAAATGATCAACAAAAAAACTCCTATCATATGAAAAAAAAAGCGAGGAAACAAAACTCCGCACCGTAAAACAAAGCAATAAATCGCATCGGCAGCCGAAAAGATGGAGCAAATGGGAGGGACTTATTTTGAAAAACTCTCGGAACGTGCAAACGCAAGTAGCTTCCGTCGGTTGGTGGGGCGGGGGCGGAGCCGGGTGGCAAGGCGCACGTGCTGCGAACGGATCGCGACCTTCTGGGGAGGCACGTCACGGCCATCCCTCTCTGATCCCCATCACGGCCTCCCCCGCTTCTTCCTGCGGACGCCTCCACCTCCGCCTCCGCCTCCGGCCCCGCCCCGCCCCGCCGACGCCAGCGCCGCGCCCGGAATGCGTCGGAAATCTCATTGAAGCGTCAGCCGACTGCCCGCTCCCCGCGGCCAGTGAACCTCAACGCACATTTCAACGGACCGAATAAAAAGGTGACGGCCATAACGATTGATTTGCTTCTCACATAAAACACGATATCCCGTATCTCAGATATCAAATCATCTGCAAAACGGGGCCACAAATTTTGTAGTAAATCGCGCCCGTATCTGGAACATCCTCAATGGAAACGGAAATTCAATGGAAATTCATAAAATACTAAATGGATCAGTTGATGTTTCTCCACTGACGGGAATCTTATCTGCAAATCCTAATATAAAAGCAACCAAATATCATAGCTCCATTTTATTAAAAAAAAACTATCAGCGTCCTTTACAATTTCCTTTCAGAATTCATTGATTACACTTAATCTAATGGTTAAAAATATCTGACGAAAAGACAATTCAAATTAGTTTAATCACGTTTTCACACAAAGGAAATCATTAACCGCAGCCGGAATTAACATTTGCAAACAAATGAGACAAAGACGACTTGCTTCTTTGACGGTTAACGTGTATTTAAATATCCAATAATATAATATTCATCAATCATAATGTTTATCAAGTAATATTTCATAGCTAGAGCGAGTTAATAAGTGATTTTACAAAATAAAAAGTTTTACAGAAGAATAAAAAAGTTCTACTAATTATCAATCGATGTGAAGATACAAGCCTTAACAATCTAATTAATTCACCAAATCGGTTCAACAACAATAAATATCTCCTTTGTTAGTTTATCAAAATTTTTACTTATTTTTGTTCCATTCGTCGCGACTAAACAGCTAATTTTACAACATGATGATGCGACAAGCTCGTATTCAAATGAAGTCAAACACGTGATTGTTGCTTCTTTTCAATCAGAATGCGATAACATCTTTCCAAGTCGGGTCATTAACTCACAATTGTAAATCTAGTTTTCTAGATCGCCGTGGAAAAATAATGTTGAGTATTTGCTACTAAATAGTTCATTTTATAGGATGACGCGACAATAACGAATTTAAATGAAGTGAAACACATGATTCCTGCCACTTCCATTGAATGAGAACGCGATAACATCTTTCCAAGTCGGGTCATCAACTCACAATCGTAAATCTAGTTTTTTAGAACGCCGTACAGAAATAATGTTGACAACAAAAATGATCAAAATATCTTTTACTTCCAGAATAACATTTGCGTGAACATTCCACCGCTCAGACAAAAATCCCGGCCGCAACACTTGTTCAGTTAGACTACGGAAAGGCCCACAGTGCGACATGAGGGCTCTGGGTGCCATAGGCGCGGCTTCGGCCGATCCCGCCTGCGTTGCACCGGCCGCCGCCTGATTAAGACGCACGCCCAGCTGCCTCTAGAGGCCAATCGCCCCGGCCCGGCCACGCCCCCCGTCGCCCCGGGCACCGCCCTCGGGCGCCAGGCGCCACCCGGCGGGCAACGGCGGCGCCGCCCGCGAATATTGGGGCGGAGCTCAATTCCTCGCCGGGTCAGGGGGCGTCGGAGAAACGGATGGAAGCTGCGAAGGGGGAAGGAAGAATGTGGGGCATCAGCACAGCACTTTCCCCCGTGACCTACAGCCCGCTGATGGTCGACGAAGAATCGACTTCCATCAGGTGATGATGACGACCGACCCGAGGCAATTTTTTCAGATTTTTTTTTCAACTGCTGAAAGGAAGCGTGAAAATCTCTCTTTGGTCGCTGCTCTTTAAATATACGGACGGTCAATAGCTTACCAAAATCAAAAAGCAATATTTGGCTTTCAATGAAATATTTATTCACACTCCAATGTACGAGAGAGTCACAAACGAACACTGGACGCAGAAACGTTAAAAAAATCGGTTAGGTACTCACAAAATTTCAATAAAAAGAATTTAATTTTTCTGTGCAGCTTGTACAAATACAAAGACATATTTTCCTCTCATTATTTACTGAAAAATACAAAAGTGAAGGTCGCCTGAAATAAAAGTACTGTTAAAAACATCAAGTGTTTTCAACGTCCCAAAAATAGAGAAGGATTTACAGAGGAAAGAAATAACAGGCATTAGGATTTCGCAGAGATAATGTACTTTTTTTCCAAAATATACTTTTTTGATGTAGTATTTCTCTTGGCAATACAACTGTAATGCACTCACAAATATTTTACCGCAGAGTTTGAAAGAGCAATAACCTTTCTCGGAGATGCGAGGGCGAAATAACTGCGTCGACATTGCCTCTAATGCGCCTTCCAAACGCTGTGCACTTGCAAGACACATAGCTTCATTACCACTACGTCCATTAAGGGGATTACTTCACCATGCTCTTTGAAGCAGTAATTCCCACTAGTTTTTGCCACGGAGTACTATAAAGCGCAGTTACAAATCTCCACCAGCAACACCAACAACTAGACCGAACAAAACAACGGCAGGAACTGCAATTATCGACATCACATCCGTTTTTGTAAGAAGTAAGCACATAATTCTGTTGTTTTCTTCTAGAAGTCCTGCGTTCGTTGCCATAGAGCACAGAAAATTCAGAAAAAAATATTTACTGCTATCTCTATCAAGTGATCAACAAATTTCCAATCGGGAATATTTAGTCAGATGTCAGCACGTTCTCTAAAGGAAAAAACAAAGAAGAGTCATAAAAAACACATCGCGCACAGCATTTCAGAGGGCGAGGCGTCTCGCCGTCGCCACCTGTCCGCCTTCGTCAGCGGAATAAAAAGGGCGCGGGGTCCCTCTGCACGCCCCGCCCCGCAGCGCGACGACGGACGACGAGGGAGGGGGGGCCTTTGGAAAGCGTTTAAGGCCGATCGATCGCATTGAAGGTGTCCGCCACCTTCCCCAATGTTCCCCTCATTTATTTACAGAAAAAAGGCGCCCCCTCACGACGGAAACCAGCTGGGGCACTTTATTACCGAAGGCGAAGGCACGGGCGATGGCGAGGGCGGCGCGGGGGAAGGAACTGGGAGTCCGGGGTCCGGGTGGGGAAGCACCTAAGGGGGGGCCAGGAAGGAAGGAAGGAAGGGGGCGGGGACGGCACGTTCTCGGCTAACTTCTTACAGTGAAACCGCGGCGGACTGGAAGCGCCCGGGCGCGGGCGCCGGAAACAGGGCGTGCCCCAAGGTCCAACGCGTGGGCACCAGACAAAACACGGTACACGTAGCGGCGGTGGCGGCTTCATAAAACATGGCGGTGCGAGCGGTCTGTTGTCACGCAGCGCCGCCCTCCTCTCCCCGCGCGGCGCAGGTGGGAGAGGCGGCGGCCCCTCCACGTGGAATTGGCAAGCGGTGGGAACTGCGTGGCGGATCCACGAGGCAAGACTAAGCCGGCGGCTATAACCTCCCAGAGGCGGCATGGAGGGAGATCCGCCCCCGCGTGACCGGCACGCACAAACCCTCCCCGCCCCCCGCACCGCTCTCACGGATCGACCCCGACCGCCGGCGCGTAACACTAAGTCAAAGTCGAAGCCAAACTTCCGGCTCGGGAGACGGGCCTAAGCCGGGCGCGTTTGGGCAGCGCGGCGCGAAAAAGTTGAGTCTTGCGGCAGAAGCGGAAGAGGCGGGGCGGAGCGGTGGCGCGGGCCCTGCAGGGCAGCACGCGACGCGCGGGAAGTTTCTAGTGGGTTTTTTAATTATTTTTTTTCTGGAAGGGCTCTCGCGGCCCCGTGCCAGCCCTTTCGCGCCTGGCGAGGCGGCAACCCGCTCGTCACCCGTCGTCAGCGAGTGCCCGGCAAGGCACGGCGTCAAATTAACGCAGAAGGACGAGCGCTAGGTCGGCCCGGAGGAGAGGAAATGGGTGGGTGGGTGGGTGGGTGGGGGGAGGCAAGAACTCGGGGCGGAAAGAGAAAGAAGTGGTCAGAACTACAGCACGCAATGTAATATTAGAGAATGTAATTTCGGAGTTTACAAGTTCATAAATGAAAAACATAAAAGGCAAGTACAGACTAATAAACAATGACGTTAAAAAGAGAATGTAGTAATAGTTGGAATAGTGGAACATCTTAAAAAGAAAAAAAATCAGAGAGAGAGAAGACAGAGATAGAAGAGAAAGAAGAGAGAGAGAGAGAGAGAGAGAGAAGAGAAGAAAGAGAGGGGGCAACAGAGAGAAATGGGAAGAGCATGAGAAAACTTGAAGACATGGAAAGACAATTCACATTAAATGAGATTACTCTAGACAATCTAGTTTGTATACATTCCTTGTACACCGAACGACAGTTTGTATTCATTTCACCTTCGATTGTACGACTAATCAGTCTAGCTGAGTTTGCTACTGCTACACTTTAACTACATCTAGTATAATTGGACATTTTTTACATTGAACTCGCATATGTAAGTTACACAGTAGTTTTATCACATTTTAGATCGACTTACACTATGCCTGAAGAGGACCTAAAACTAGGGTCGAAACGTTGTAAACTATGTAAACCATCAAGAATTTTATTATGTAATACTTGTCTGTTAAGTGGTCTTTATTTCATTTAATCCATCACACACACGTTTCAATTTTATACAATCTACGTTATATTCTTTGTTTGAAATTAAAAAAAATATAGATACCTAAAACAATGTATTTTTTCCTGCAACCACGAACAAATGACATGATCACTATTTAACTGATAACATAACAGTGCTCCGCAGTCTCCACAATTTGAAAGGTATTTATTCGACGCAGACAAACGCTAAACCTAAAGTACGTCCATAAAATGACAAGCCGAGTGGAGACAAAAAAAAAGCAAAGTCCTTTAATTTTGAAAACGAAGAAAGCAATTTAGTGAGACACGGCCTCTAGGGCCGTTTGTAAGTTGTTCCGGCCGGCACTCGGCGAAGCAAACGACAACCCTTCCCCAAGGTCGCTGCCCACAGCCTCGCACAAAGGAGCGGCGGGGCACAAAAGGGGCGCCGTTATCTCATTACCGGAGTCTCGACGGCTTCTGCTACGCGCTGCGGAGACTGGCAGCGGGCGGGGACGGGGTATGGGGGCGGGGCTGCGGGCAGCGTGCTACTTCCCGCTGCCTCTCCAGAGCATTAGGCGAAGGACCCTCCCGTCTGAAGGGCACCCGGAACCCTTGCTCTCGACGCGGTCCCTTCTAGGATAAGCCCTTCAGGAGGGCGACTATGACATCATTTGCTTCCGATGGGGAAATGCAACTTGACGTAATTTCCTACCACGGAACATTAGTGCTTTCCAACTCAAAACATCTTTCTATCAAGAAACCTCAACAAAGAACGTTCTCTTTCAGACTCTTTGCTAGGTTGCGATTTTCTCGGATTTAATGAGAAGGGAAGCATATAATATTAAAGTTTGAGGCGACTCATGAGTATCGCACAGGTACGTAAACTTGTAGCTTCTTATTTGTTATCTTTCCGGACAACGTCCCCTTCGGGCAACGTGATAACAAAGTGAATGTACTACTTTCTTGATTTTAAGGGAAGAGTTTCAGCTGTTTGTCATCATGTAAGACATGGAAATAACGCAGAAATCAAAAGAACTTTGGATAGTTGTAGTCCATCGCATCGGCAAGAAGCAAGTATCATAACAGATAAGATAAGCTGATTCCAGACTGAAAACTCCAAGCACGAAATATTCAGACCTTCGTAGGTGACTCAACAGCATTACGCCAGTCATGTTTCTTTCTTAACAGACCTAGAAACGGCCTGAAGAGTGAACAGAAATCAAGCAGGAAAGCAGAAACAAAGGTCGTAGAAGAGAAGCAAAATCAATATTCGGTGTTTTTGAAAAAGTTTTGCACTTAGAGTAGGGTATGAAATATAATTAGAACACATTTTACGAGACTACAAAGTTTTACAGGTACGTGATAAATGGTAGATTTTTTCTGTAAGAGCTTGCAAGACATTCTATACGAATTCAAACCAATATTATTTTACATATTTACAAATACCTATGGATACATGTTACATTTTAAAATATTTCCACGCCGAAACGGATATCTGAAATACGAGTTTCAAATACAATTCTCTGAATTTGTCTTCAGTGAAACAATGTAATAACGCGTTTCTATGACGCCCAGACCTCCCCCGTGAATAGTCAAACTTAACCATACATCTGGGAAATCGACAACTCGTGACCTACATTAACGAACTTTCGCGAAACAGAAGTAATAACAATCACGACCTTACTCATGTTTCGTAGAACCCATGTGTCACTCGATAGCAATCTGTTAAAAAATTCTGGCAGGGCGTCTTATCGCGATTCCTGCACCGAACAGCACTTGCTGTGTCAGAGACGAAAATTCGAAATTTATTCATGAAGTCCAATGTATAAAAGTTGTTTTCAATTTTTTTTTTTCATTGCAATGTTGGAATGAGGGTACACGATCACCTTACCCACCCCATCCCTCACTGGCGTTGCAGTAAGGGATGGACGAGCGCACTGGCTCCTCCAAAACAATGTTATATATTTATTAGATTCTATGCTTAGTTTTTTTAGCAAGCCATGCATTATCTAAAACAATCTTTATGTCATATTGTATTTCATTTATTCAAAATACTATATTTCATTTATTTATGATTAAAAAAGACTTTCAATCTTTTTTTTTTTCATACACAACATTTCGGGGGTCATGTTCCCAGCCTCATGAGTCTATAAAAATACATTTAATTAACATTTAGTTTATCTACTCAACATTTGAAAGATAAAATGAAATCCAATTTTGAATATATAATTACATAATACTAAAAACTAAAATTTCAAGGGCATTCAAAACAATTGGTTGCTAAGTTTTGAAAAGTCACCACCAGAGAGCTCTGGATGTCACTCTGGATAGGGCGCACCCCTTTCCCGCACACTTGATTCCTGACGCTCAGAATGGCGACACCACAGCAGAAGGCGTTGTGTTCTCGAGTTCGCTAAAACGAATTCTGTAGTCATAGTGCAGCGTGTTTTTCCAAGGAATTTTAACAATGTGCTTCTCCCAAGAACATTCGTCGGTATTTTAATCAGTTTTAGCACAGTGGATATGCAAAAGAAAATGTTCTGGACGGCCGGGCCACGAAATTTCGAAGAAATTGTGCAGATTATCCAAGAGGGGTTTCAGCGGTGTCCTCGGAAATCAACACGTCGAAGTATTGGAGAGCTTCTCTTGCCTCAACCTACTATCTGGCGTGTTCTACGAAGGTTTACATATGAAGCCATACAGACTTCACAGATTAGCCGCTTACACGTATGAGAAAGTAAAGCGTATGGAATTCTGTGAAGGGATGTTGAATATGATGGATGACGATATCATCGACTCACGTGTAATTTTCAGTAATGAAGGGACCTTTCACGTCAATAGTCAGAACGTGGGGATTTGGGCAACACGAAATTCACATGAAACAGAGGGGCATCACAGAGATTCCTCTAAAATGAACATGTTCTCTTCTCTGTGTAAGACAGGTTTTGTCGTCCCCTTACCTTCGAGGAATCTACAGGTACTGGATTAACTTATCTGAAATTAACATAACCATATTCCAAGTATACAGAGCACAACTTCATTGGAACAGAAGAGCTCCAGGCTTTTAGACCGAAACACTGCCTCAGCGATGGATTGGTCGGAAGAGAAGTCATGACTTTTCTCTCAGTGTCTGGCCTCCACAATCCTCAGATCTTACACTGTGCGATTTCTTCCTCTGGTGGTTACACAAAAGCGCAATATTTGTTCCCTCACTACCCGTAAACCTGAATGACCTTACGGATCAAATGTCAGGAGGGATAAACTCAATAGATCGTGATATGTTGCAATGCATTTAGGAGAAATTCCCAAAGCGTCTTGATGTGGCTTTTGTAGCAGGTGGTGGACACTTTAAACATTTGCAGCACAGTTAACAAATCTTAAATTATATGTTGAATACTTGTTATTTAATAAAAAGTTTGTACTGCTTATCCTTATTAAAATATAGCTTGATGAAATCGGTTCATTCGTTTGACTAATCCTGTACACACATATTCCATTTTGACAAAGAGGCGAAGGGAATGTCTACCGCAGAAAGAAATAGAGGGTCAAAAGAAATGAAATTTTGAATGAACTGAACTGAATAAAATCCTTACAACGCACACAGCCGAAGGTGTGAGACAACATGTAACATACATTCAACTTACTAATTTCCCAAAAGACGACCGCCCGCAACCGCGACGCCACGACCAACCGGCAGGAAGCGTTTGCCAAGCAGACGCGCGAGAAAAGTGCACCCATCGGACATGCAGCTACAGTTACGACGGCAACAAACGCAGGGACGGGAGCGAGCGCAGACGATGGCTACCGACGCCAAGAGCGCAATAAAATCGCGCTCATCCTCCAGTCTGCCGAGGCAGCAGCTTCGAGCGCGAGGCGGAGCGCACTGCGTTCTTGTTAAGTCGCTGTTCCTCAATAAAAAGGCGGCTGTCACCGGGAGAGCGAGTGCGGGGCGGGGCCGGGCGAGGTGGATCAGGGCGGGGACGGAGCGGCAGGGCGCTGGGCGGGGCGGGGCGGGGCAGGGGGAACACGACAGGACACGGCTTCGCAAGGAGAACAGGCGGACGGTGCAAGGGGGCGGGGGGGATGGGGCGGGGCGGCGCCGGCCGGAGCTGAGCGCTTGCCGAGGCAGCCAGCGTGTATCTGCAAGCGCTAAGACGTGGCGATAACGCGCCTGAGAGCGGCGCAGACAACGCGTGTGGGGTGGGAGATGTCCCCCGCCCCCACTCGCTTCCCCTTCCCCTACCGCTTCATGCCCTTCCTCCCTTCCTTCCTTCCGCGTACAGCGCATCCACCGCCAGAGATGCCGTAGCTAGAGCGCCCTCGCTCGATGGCGACCCTCATCCCAACGCTCACGCCACGCCCACCGGGTTACCGCCCACCTACATCGCATGTGTCTGCGTTCGAACTATTACTTGCGACAGTGTTCCTTCTATTTCATTAGTTTATACATAACTTCGGATTATTTTCCATTGCATCGTGTAGGTTCCAGTGCTTCACCAAACATTATTAGTGAAAACAGTTATCGTTATATCTTCCGCTGAAGGCAACGGAGTATCACAACCAAAGTCGAAATTTAATAACTCTCCAGAAACTTACCACTACTTCCCACATCTGCTGCAGGTGTCCCATTATGAACGCAGCAACAACCTCCCACACCAACCTTCTGCTTTCACCTGCGCGGCGTAAGGCGCTTCCGAAAACCACCCTCCCCTCCGCCGTGCCCCCTCTGCCGCAACCTCACCGTCGCCGGCGCCTCCGTCGCGCCCGCCACGCCGTTCCGCCGGCAACGCCGCCGCCGTCGCCACCGCCGCCCCTTCCCGTTCATTACGTCCGCCCCGCCTTATCTGCCTCGCTATTGTGCCCTCTGCCGGAGCAATTAACGGCAGCGGCACAGCCCCGCTCCGCGCCCACGGCACCCCGAGGCGACGCGCCTGCACCCCGCCCCCGCTCCTCAGCTGTATCGCGGGGTATCGGCGCTCGCAGCCTCCGCCCCGCCCCATTCTCTCGCCTGACAACTCCCGCCACCCTGCCCTCGTCCTCTCGGGTGACGACCCCCTTCGGGCGAACAGCGGCGGACCCCGTTTTTCCACGCCGTAATCATCCATTCGCGGGGCACAACGTCAGCTTTCCGCCCAGCATTGTGCGCGCATTCGGAGAGGCAGACTGCCACAAAACACCTGGAGCGCCAGGCGATATTCTTTCATGCATTTATTATGGAACGCGCCCCCCCGCTACGGAAAGCGTATCTGCAAGGGGAGGGAAGCTTCCTCGGCCGGAGAAGCGAGTATTTATAGAGCCGCCTCGCCAAGTTCTCCCGTGGGCTCACACCCAACACAATCCAGCCTCGTCCCAGCGGCGGGCGCCACGCCCGTAACCGTATTACGAATCAATCTCTGCAGCAATTTTCTCAATGCAAGTTTCGCGTGGCGGCGGCGAGCGCCGGCTCGCTTTAATCGATTTGGGAATATGCCGGCGGAGGGCGAGAGGCTCGCGAAGGGAGGGGAAAAAATTATTCTATTACCTCCGCCCCGCCTCCAGCGACAATTAAGCCTTCCATTAATCTTCTCGTAGTAAATTTATTCACCTCGCATAATTCATTAACCCGGTTTTTACGGGGGCACCGCGTGTCGCGCGCGCCCGCGACCGTCACCGACGCGGCCGAGCACGGCGGCGGGGAGGGGCGGGCCGGAGCTAGTTTCGTATGACTGCCACGGAGGCGGCGCGAGGGGCGGGAGGCCGCCTCGCGCGCTGCATAGGGGCGACCGCGCGCTGGAAATGAGAACCGTCACTCAGAAAAGCCGCCATTTTCCACGGGAAATTAAAAACCCGGCCGGGCGCGCCGCCGCGGAGACGGGGGTAGCTTCTTCCGACGGCGGCGGGTCGCGGGGGCGGAGGCGGGGTGTGGACGCAGACCGCCACGCGCGTGTCTTCGAATAACGGGAGGACGGGGAGAGGAGGAGAGGAGAGGAGAGGAGAGGCGGGAATCCTACGTCGTCGGTTGCGATGACACGGAGACGGCTCCTCGGGATGATGCGGAATAGATGTTGACGAGGGTAAATGTTGGGGGAAGGGCTGTAAGAGGATGTGGCGCTGTCAACAGCGGGATGCAGGAACCGGGAGGTCGAGACGGTAGGTTGTAGACAGAGGGGAAGCAGCTTTTAAGTTTAACCATGCCGCAAGGCAACAGCACTTAAATGATTTGACACATGACAAATAAGAAATTTCAATTACAAAATACTTAATTACACTTGGGAAAAAGAAAACTGTCAATGGGTACTGTATCAATCATGAGACTTCGTAAACAAGAGAGAACACATCCAGAAAGAATAATGTCAATAAACAAACGTGAACGCTTATTTAGTGAAAACAAAGGATCGGAAGAATCTGAAGCCAACTCATCACAGAAAGAATACAATCACAATAAAACCCAATGGCATGCAACGTGCAAGAAACGCAGAATCAACGATCCTTCTGACAGTCAAGAATACAAGGCAGAACCCGAATGACTAAAAAAAAAAATGGAATTCCAAAACAAAAGGAAAAAATTTTAAAACAAAAATTAAATATAAAATTTAAGCCTTGCCTGAATATGCTGCATAGGTAAGAAATGGTCCCAAAACCCTAAGCACATATTTTAACAAACATACAATATAACGTAACCAACTAGATGATAAGTGAAATATGAACAGAGTAAGAACAGTATATTGGATGTGAAGGGAAGGGAGAACACGCTGGTGGACGGGCTAGAGGGCAGTGTGAAGGGCGGATGGATTTCCCAACAGACATGGATCAGCACGATACAAACCTTCCCATTTTATGTCGGTTCGCCATGTGGATCAGGCTTTTCGTCCAGGTTCCCTGATCCATTGAGCAAATGCTGAGATGGCCCCTTGTTTTGCTTCTGGACATAAATGTAACTTCATTTTCTGAGCACGTCTTCTAGAATTCAGTGGGAAATACAATTATTCAAATTATCGTTTCCATGTTGTCGCGGCATGAAGTATTATTCCGAAAGACAACATAAATAAAAGCCAAAACTTATTGCCTTGTTATCCTTGAAAATAGATTACATGGGAGCTTTTTCCCCCAAACAATTTAAGTAGTATATGACTTAGTGTAGGAATCACAGAACTTTGAAAATGCGCACACAATTTACTTTTCCCCATAGCACGTCATACGCAGTTTTAACTGTTTTTTGGAGTGTGGACTGTGGACTGGAGTCTCCACCCACCACGCTTCGAATATCCGATCTTCTTTCAGGCTTGACGCTGGAGAGGCGGGCCACGACACGGGCACGTAGGCACAAAGACAGGAGGGCTGTGGACAGATGGTGATGGAAGCAGGCAATGGGTGGCGGGTGGTGGATGATGAGTATAGTAAGGGGAGAGTTCAGGGGTAACCAAGGGGCTGTGCAGAAAAGGGATACCCATGTGGGAGAGAGCGAGTGACGGTGAACTAAAGCAGGGAACGAGTGGCAGTTGATGTGAAAAGGGTAGGTGCAGGGAAGGTTTAAGGGGGTGGTCGGATGGAGCGCCCGAGAACGGGGGGGGGACGCACGGGATGGCGTGTGAACGTTGGAGAGAAGGGGCGAGGCGTGCGGGCGGACGGGCGTGCGGCGGGCGGACGGGCGTGCGGGCGGACGGGCGGGAGCGGACGGGCTGGGGCGGACAGGCGTGCGGGCGAACGGGCGTGCGGGCGGACGGATGGCGGGCGCACGGCGTGACGCACGGGCGTGCGGCGGACGGGCGTGGGGCGGAGGGCGGCGGGCGGACGGGCGGAGGGCGAACGGGCGGGGGCGGACGAGCGGGGGGGCGGACGGGGTGAGGGCGGACGGCGGCGGGCGGACGGGCGTGGGGCGACGGCGTGGGCGGACGAGCGTGCGGCGGACGGCGTGGGGCGCACGGCATGCGAGGCACGGGCGTGCGGGCGGACGGGCGTGCGGGCAGTCGGGGGGCGGACGGGCGTCGGCGGGCGTGAGGTGGCTGGAGTGAGGGGGCGGACAAAGGGTGCGGAAGGGCGGGGCCGACGTAGGTTAGCGTGGAAGGCGGGCGGTGTGAGAAGCGGCGGCGCAACGGGGCCGCTCCATCATGCACGGCCGGCGATGCATCGCCCGTCGGCCAACCGGCGCCCGAGGAACTTTTAAGTCGCCTCCTGTGTTTTGATAAAAGAGTGCGGCCCGCCCTGTGCCGCGCCGTGACGCGCCGCCGGCCTGTTTCACGCTCAGCTGGAGCTCACGCAGCGGAAACGCCGCGTCGCAGAAAATGAGCGGGAGGCGAGGTGGGGCCTCCCTCGCTACACGCGCAATTTCCCCCAGGTTGAAGCGCATGAATCTTTTCGTGAAGAAACTAACACCGCGATGGAAAGGAGTTGTGGACGGACGTCGAACAGCGAAATCTGCCGTACACGCATCACAGCAATGATGACGACCGGTATGAGAGAGCACTGAAAAGCTTATACTGAAAATTTAGAATGTATATGTTGATGATAATAAAATTTATTAAGCATTAGGAACAATAGATTATTCTTATACTTATGAATCCCTGAACATATTTCCCGAATTATAGGGAATAATGATATTAAATTATCTGGTCATCATAGCTTACTTCCCTAATGTAACGATACTAATCAAAGTTGACTTCCATAGTTAATATAATGATCTCTAATTCAATCCCGTATGCATTATTCAATTCACATGTATTTCAGTTGTCATTAGCAGTACACACGGTAAATGGTTCACGATTTTCACGGGCAGGTTTAAAGAGAATAGATCAAATCATTTCATACTAGGACTGTTATTCGTTTCAATGCTTCATAGAAAGTCTCCATCGTGGGTAACCCATGTTCGTAGTTCAGCGACCGGTACTGGAAACAGACTTCTGCACGAGTGCACAAGAAAGTTGGAGGCGGCCGAAGAGGCGAGCCGAAGTGGAGTTGCGCAACTCTCGTAGTTGAAAGTTTGGAGGTGCACCCAGATGGACATCGTGTTTTCTCTAAGGAATTGAAAAGAAAATGTTAGTTGACACGTGTTGTTTGTTCGTGAGCTCCTTTCCTTAATCGCGCTATACTACAGACGTCTTCCTCTGAGAATTAAAACTGAAAAGCCCGAATAAGTGACTATTAACTACTATTTTCTATTCCGACCTCTAAACTCTATGCTCATTTATTTTAGAAAACTGGAATCTTCGTGTATAAATGTTGGTCCAAAAAGACGCTTTTTGTTATTACAACGCATTTACTTATTAATTTCTTCCTCAAGAATGAACATTTTCATCTTTTTGACATGCTATATTTGCGTCTTTTGTAAGAAACCAGAAATACATCATCATAGTTAATACATTATTCTAGTGTTTGGTGGTCTTCGTTCTTACTAACATTGCAATTTAAATCGAGATACTTGTTCCAAAAGTTAAAGCTACACCACAGATGTGACATCGGCGTGTTACAAACCCTATAAATCAGCAAAAAAATACAATGAACTCCGAAGCGCTACGACAACTGATGTAGAGACACACATGTTTTGTATGTCTGATCTTCCCGTCGGTGCCATGCAATTTTGTACTCTTTAAACGTATGCTATTGTTTGTCAAAAGAACAAATTTCCATTTCATTTTCTCCTCGCAACCCACAGAGCAGCTCCAGCTGCTGCCGCCCTACAGTATCAGTTGGATTGATTGATTGAATGATTTTTTTCGTGTTTCCGGGCGCATCAACTGCTTCGGTCATTAGTCCCGTTAGTGTAGTGCATATTTTTTTCGCGGGAAATGGCGGTGATCTTCCCCCGCTGGAGGGCGAGATTCGGCGCCGACCTACCGTCGGCTAGTGGGGTTTTCCCCTAACAAGGACTCTCCCACCAGCGGGACACCGCCCCAGTCGAGACAAGCTCAAAGCTCCCGACCGGTCTCCCGGAATATGTGGTAGTGTAGTGCATGTTAGTGTGTGTGTGTGTGTAAGGGGAGAGGATAGGACAAGAAAGAGGAAGGAAAGATCGCGAGCAGTCCGTGGCCCGTTTGTTAGGGTACTGCTCCGGCATTCGCAATGATGTTGATCGGAGAAAGCACGGAAAACTACCGATCAGAGCAGCCGGCCGCTAGAATTCTCCTCCAGGCAGCGACTGAATTCGACCTAGCTGAAAAGCTAGTGTCGAAACTCCTGCCGCCGCGGGGAGTGGGAACCTAGGACCTTCCGCTCAGAGGCGCTGCAGTGACATCAGTTGATGCACTGAGCTACCGCTCCCGGTGGTATCAGCTGGAGGCTGCGTGACGTTGGCGCAAGCGCAGCAAGGATCCCAGGAAACCGAGCGCGATTCTCGCGGAGTCATTAGCGGCGCGTTAAGGATCTTGAGGGGGCGCGTTTGTATCGCCCCGGGCGCAGGCGGGCTGAGATGCCGGCGGGCGGCGCGCGGGCTCGTGCTGGGGGAGGGGAGGGGTGTGGGGGCGAGACTGGGTCGACGCCGGAATCGATACGGAGCCCTCTTCGCGACGGGCGTCGCCTCGGCCGCGACCGAGGGCCGCTGCGGGACACGCAGCACGCACGAGCGCCCACGGCGGCGGGGTCCCGCAGATGAATAATTAGCCGCTTGTTTGAATTTTGTCAGAGAAGATTACTACCATTCTTTTCCGAACATCCCTCTCCCGATCAGTGAATGTCTTTATTCGTCAGATGCTGAATAAAAGCTTGCTGTTTGCTTGGTTCTCAAATGATTTACACGTACTTGCTGCACATGAAAAGAGCTGCATCACAAAACTGTATAACTTCTGTCTCCCACAGTCTTTAAAACAATATTCCTACAATCTTTCCTCAGTTGCTTATGATACTTATTAATTTTTCCTTCGTTACTCTAAATTTAATTTTAAAATATTTGACAGTATCGATTGAAGTGCGTTGCAAGCGTTTACTGAACACATACAAGTTCATTCGTTTGTTGCAATGGATACGAACAAAATGAGTTAGCAGATCTCATGTTCTTCCAAGAATAGTTACACACAAAATCCTTCAACAATATGATTGTTCTTTACGAAACATGTTATCCAAGGAAACTAGGAGTATGTCTGCCACTTCCCCGTAGACAGTGAATACGTACAATTGCAGTAAGAAGAGAATGGGCACAGGAAGTAAGGTGAAAAGAGACAATCGTAAAAGAGGAAAACGAGGCGTGAAGGCGGTGCGGCCTCCAGATGGGTGCTGCGGAGAGGACGAGCTGTGAGCAGTGACGGTGTAGGTATCAACAAAGTTACGCGTGAGTTTAAACTCGAGGGTGATGGCGATAGGGAGATCATGGGTCCGATCCCTGCCAAGTGCCGGAATTTTGGTTTGTTTAGCTTCGTTGACTTTGTGGCATCTTCCGGAATTCGTAGTCCGACGGCTCTAATCAGTGAATTCCGAAGCTTTCCTGATAGCTCCCAGGCACATGCCTTAGCAACAACCTGGAATACAGCCCACGGACCGCGCGCAATCCTCCCCTCTCTAACCCGCCCCCATTCCCATCATTAGGGTTGAGCAATGCGCAAACAATCCTTGAATAGTCCATCCCTCAAAGGTATAAAACAAAATCTCCAGCTAGAATCGGAGACAGGGCAAGGCAGAACTATAAGTGCCGTTGAGCCACACAAAGGTAAAGAGAAAAGGGACGCAGAAAACGAACAGATGTGGGGGCGCGGGGGCAGTGAGCGGGGCCGGTGCAGGCAGGCGGGCGCGCGCGGCGAAGTGGGTGAAGCGGGTGAAGCGGGTCGCGGCGAAAGCCTCATAAGCTGCTGGGCGTGCAGGCGATCACTCCTCCGGGATGACGGGCGTTGGCGGCGGGGCCCCGTCTTAAAGCGAGAAATGCCGTTTTCTTTTCCGGCCCTTGCGGAAGCGCCTCCCCGGCCATGCAAGGCTGCCTGACGCCTCTGACTGTGGTGGCCACTGATTTTCTTGGGCAAAAGGTTTAGCGAGGATTTCAAATGATTAAACTGAAAAAAAAAAAAAGTTTTAATTTTTTTTTCACTACAGTCCACATTATTTAAAAACATTTAAAAAAACTGTGTTATAGAATGTTTTAAGATCCATTTTAGGAAAAATACTCCCACGTTACAGTACGTCACAGTATTCTCACGTTAACACGTCGAAAATTAATTTTAAAAAAAAGTATATGGATTTGGCGTCAAAATCCTGACAAAAATACCTTCATGTTCAACTACGTTTCCGCGTCTCTGCAATTTTGTTCAGTCTGATACACACAATAGAAGCTGAGAAAAAAATAAAACATGCAAAACACGTTTCTTGTTGAATCTCTTTAACAGATTGCCCTAGGAGGCTGATTTCTTGTGTATCCACGTCATTTTATATTCTCCTTCATGTGAATATCTCCATTATCGATTGTTTTTGGGGGCACTTTTTACCGCCGTATTCGGCTATCCCCTTTCCCTGACTATTCTTGGTTTACCAGTGGTTGTTTTAAATGTCTTACATATAAGATTTTTATTTTCACACTATTTAAAGAAAATATTAAAGCCAGTCTGATACTAGTTGGTAACCTCTCTGATTACGCCGTGAGAATGTACAAGTTAACAATATTTTCTAAACAAATTAAGCAAATGATGTACTAATTAATATTAGTTGTACTAAAGAATATCTAGTTACATAAGCTATAAAAATTTTCTCTAGTTTTCCAGAGAATGAAATACTCTCATTTATCCCGGTTTTCTATGATTTCCAGAAAGTGGCACCCTAATTGACCCAAATGACATCGGCCTCTTCAACTTCGACATACGATGCACCACACTGTCAACACCGAAAAAGATTTTGAATTTTTACGATAAAACTCTAAATATTAAAAAACCCAATTAAAACTGAAAATGATTTTCTTTGGGTTTAAAACTCTATTATATGTTTTATACAGCAAAAAATCATGTGCGTACTCGCATTCAGAAACTAAACATTTTTCTCTTAGGAGAACTTCATGACCATTTCAACTTTTTGCTGAGGCGAGGAACTTTCAAAACCTTTGCAAATTAATAAACGCTCATATTTATTTATCCGACGATCCGGAACACAGGAACTAGTAATAATGGCCTTGACGCAGTCACAGTGCAGAATACTGACGAGCAGTCGCGTGCATGTACGCGCCAGTACTCTCTGCGTGGAAGTTGACAAAATCCTTTTACCAAACGTCCGCACGCAGCTTCAAAGCCTGTTGAACACAGTGATTACAATCAACTGAAATCACAGTCGGCCCGCATGGTGTGCATAAGCCCAGCTCAAAGCAAATATTCTCAGAAAGCATGATAGATCATTTATGTCGATTTCTAGTTAATCGTCCCGAACTGTGTTTCGGAAAATCAGCTTGTTTGAGGTATACATATTTACTCATGATTGTGTTCCGTTGAAGGGGATTAAAGTAAATTTCCTGTCGACCTCAAATTATATATATACATTCGAAATGTTCCGATTGTCAGAAGACGACAAACAATTTTTATATAGTTTCGAATCATTAAATGCATAAATGGAAATATTTTAACAATACCGAAAACAAGTTAGTGAATTTCTTCTGTTTTAACAGCGCAGAATTTCAAGATAAATCATAACAGGCTATTTCATATTGTAGGTAAGGAAATAAGAAAAACATGTTTTTCGTAATCTTGAGACAAAAGGCAACTGAACCATTTAAATGAGCGTAATAATTAACTGTCATGTTATAAAAGTTATGTGAGCTAAAGCAATTCAAATCGAACAACATTGCAACACAGGAAACATTTCCTTTCAACGTTTTAAGGAGTATACGTAAAACATCTAAATTAATGTCGTATCTTTTAAATGAGTAAATATTTCCCCGTCTAAAGGGCTGTATGGGGACTGGCGAAGCTACTTGAAGGGCGTCCCGTCCCGGGAGAGACCAGAAACGCAAGTGGCGCCTCCGAGCGGTGGCGTGTGTGAGCACGTGACCGCAAAGCGGAGCGCCCGGGGGCCGCTCGGAGGCGAATGAGGCCGAACGCCGCCGCAGGAGTCAACCGCCCGTCTCCGCCCCCGCCCCCGCCCGCGAGGCCCCGGCGGCTCGCCCACACACGGCCGTCCTCCCTTGGTCTGGCTGGGCTGCACACCGCACTCGGTGCGACTTCGATGCGCGACAACGTGCTAACAATTGCCACCGTACCATGTTCTCCAGCCGGGGTGGCCATTCACTTCCAGGAATAAATTGCCCAGACTTTTCCAGAGCATTTTTTTCACTCACAAGATCAGTAATTTCACAATATTTAAAAAAAAAATTAAAGCAAGTCTGATACTTATTTGATAGCTCTCTAATTTTGCAGTGAAATAGTACAAACATGTAGAAAGGTATCAACAAGTAAAAAGTGAGATAGTATTTTTGCTAGACTATTTTTTTTAAAGCAAACATATCACGTTATATAACTGTCTCAAATTTTTCCCCTGACTTCTAAGAATTCTTCATCAAATTCCGAGATTTTTCCCTTTTCCCAGAGGAATGAGTTCCCGAATATTCCCCGGTTTGCCAGAAAGTCGTCACCCTGACAACATACACACGTACTTCAAAGGCCAATCTTCATTATTTTCATTCGCTTTAGAAAGATCGCATTTAAATGCATTAAGGTATTAGATATCTTTCTTGACTTTACAAATGTGACATGATAATGCGCAAATGATTCAGTATTCAACTTTATTAAATATTGCAGAAAAGAATTCACTGTCTCCTAATAGTCATTTTCAAATTCAAGAATCAGTGTGGCATTGCACACATCAATTTACAAAAATAGTGCGTTAACACTGGTGATACTTATATTTAATTAGGAGTTACGTTCGATATTTAGCAGGAAACAGTGCATTTGCTTAAGATTACCACTTATTTCTCATAGATACCTATGTCGAAATTTACATTCACTGTCACAAAAGTAAAGGTCAAATAAAAAAAACTCAAAATGTATAATAATTAAAATAATCTGATGTATTATTAAAATTTATGGGTCATTGATAATAGAATGAAATGTCACGTAGTGAACTGTATAAATGACGTTTGCAACACGCTATTAAAATAGTCGAAGTCTATTCACTGAAAATGTAGCCACCCCATACAAACTAACAGCGGAACACGGCCTGTCCCCAAAGCCTCCAACAGCACTTCATTCGCCCGCCCGACACAATCCAGCCCCACCCACAGCCTCGTCCGCCTGTCCACGCGTCAGCGCCCCCCCCCCCTTCCCCCCGCTCCTCCCCTCCCACAGTAACCCGCCTGCGTCACTCCACGCCTGCGTTCACCTTCCCCGCATCGGGTTGCCGACCGCCATCCCCGTCCACATCTCCCTCGTCCCTCCCGACCTCTCCATTCCCACACCTGCTCTCCATCCCTGCCACTCCCCTCCCAACCACCCCCCCCCAGCTTCGGCCCCACCCGCCCCCCACACCCACATCCCCGCCCGCGGCCGAGCAAATTGCGGAACGGCCCGCGGCCGGCGCGGCGCCCGCGACGCGCCCAACCGACGCGACGCGGTGTCACTCGCCATCGCGACACGGAACACTACACTCGTATTGATCGCAATCGGTTTATTGAAGAGGAAACTCGGCGCGCGTGCGCAATGGGGCGGCGGCGCCGCACCGCCCCCCCCCCCCCGCCGCACTGTCCATGCGAATTAATTCAAAAGAAGGCCGAAATGCGTGTCATTGTGTTTGCGCGCGCCGCGGCCCGCCCTGCCCCCAACCGCTCCGGTCTTTGCTTGCGCGGGAGGAGTCGGCAACACCGTGCTTCCCGTGCGAAGCACGACCACGGCTTGCTGAGAGAATCACTAAACGATTATCTTCTGGACAAGCCCAACTACAAATAAAGGGATTTCTTGAAAAGCAAGAAAAATAAAGTCTTACTTCTCTCGTAAAAACGAAATGGTCAACGATTCCGAAAACGAAGAATAAAAGTTACTGTATTTCAGAGAAATCACTTAAGACTTTATGGGACATATAAAGCCGAAGAGAAAAATATCTGTTCGCGATGAGACACTATCTTCCAGTCGTTATAATTTACTTACAAAAAGAAGTACATCTTCTCGAAATGGTAAAAATCAATAACCTAAATCACGTCTGTCGCTTCAGAAAATCCTTACTCAACAAAAAGTAGAATCGAAACACCTTATAATTCCAATAAATGCTAAATTTCAGAGAAATTTATAACCCGCAATATGAGACTGAAATGATCATCGAAGAAGTTTTGAGTTTTAATTCACTATATTAGAAATCCATAGAATGCAAAGTGTAAAGTAGTCGCCGAGCCCTTTAATTCCCAGGAGAAATAAATACGCGTGTTATTTACTTCAGACCAGTTCCTCCACAATTTTTCAGATGCATCAAAACACTTTTTTTTTTAAACAAAAAAGAGATTGCAGATCGGTTGTATCTAAACTTCCGACAATTTTATTTCCTAAAACGAACCAAAGCTTTCAGCGAAGGAATCCTTTTAAAACGAGATCGAAGGAAGCTTTTATATTATAAGCGAAACCTCTGGCCGCGGCAATCAAACAGGCGCGTCCGATCCGCAGGGCAACACTTTTCCCCTTTGAGCAAAGCGAAACGCGGGAATTGCATCCGGCCGCCCGCGCAAGCCCTCGGCCATCGGGGGCAAGGACGCGACGAGGCCGGAGACAAGGACGGCGCAGCGGTACAGAGCGGATCGCGGAGGCAGTCTCGCAGATCGCAGGGCCGACCCGTGGATTGATAGATTGATTTTTTCGTGTTTCCGGGCGCGTCAACTGCTTCGGTCATTAGTCCCGTTAGTGTAGTACATGTTATTTTCTCGGGAGATGCGGGTGATCTTCCCCCGCCGCATGGCGAGATCCGGCGCCGATCTACCGTCGGCTAGTGGGGTTTTCCTCTAATCAGGACTCTCCCACCAGCGGGGCACCGCCCCAGCCGAGACAAGCTCTAAGCTCCCGACCGGTCTCCCGGAATATGTGGAGTGTAGTGCATGTTAGTGTAAGTGTGTGTGTAGGGGAGAGGATAGGACAAGGAAGAGGAAGGACAGATCGCGCGCGGTCCGTGGACCGTTTGTTGGGTACTGCTCCGGCATTCGCCTGGTGTTGATCGGAGAAACCACGGAAAACTACCGATCAGAGCAGCCGGCCGCTAGAATTCTCCTCCAGACAGCGACTGAATTCGACCTAGCTGAAAAAATAGTGTCGAAAATCTTGCCGCCGTCAGGACTCGAACCTAGGACCTCCCGGTCAGAGGCGCTGCAGTGGCATCAGTTGATGCACTGAGCTACCGCTCCCGGTAATGGTGGTATCGCATAAGTCTAGAAGTAAAGGCGGTTGCGACGTAGGAGAGCGGACGCCAGCGCGAAAGCCATCGTAGGAACGGCGACTATGTAATGGGGCGTCAAGGCAGGCTGCTGCGAGGCCGGCAGACCCGAGTGAGCGAGGACGGCGGGGTAGGAAGGGCGGAAGGCTCGGCCTCGGTGAGGCGGCGGCGGGAGCGCCAAATGAGGCGCCGCGAGAGGGCGGGCAGATCGCGCGTCGGGGGAGCGCCGTGTGTGATCAAACGCCTCGTTACAGCCGCTTCCCGCAGCGCCGGCCAGCGCGTTCGCAGAGCAGCCGCTCCCAGGAGGCGCCACTTCTGTGAACCTGCTACTAGCTACCGGTGAGAGGCGAGACAGCGGCCACATCCTCAGGGGAAATGCTCAACACAACTTTTCCTCAAAAGGATGCTGGAATTACAGGTGTATTGCACAGAAAAAACACTACTTTGCATACCGAAAAATTTTGATTGCTGATTTTTCAGGCTGCCGCTGGGAGACTCCCCTTCGTTCTACGCGACGTCGCTGTAGTACCCGTGCCTAAATCAAAGTACCAGCGGCAGTGGAGCAGAATTGGACATACAAAGAGGCATGCACACGAATAAAGCACAGCACATACACAGTACACAACGTTTACAGCGCTAAACGCGTGACATTAGTTGACTGATGCATAGACAGTGGACAAGGTTCTCATACGCCGCGAGAGACAAACCTCACTCTTTAGATCGCCTTGTGCGCGGTACATCTACATTAATCGTCACTGTATTCACCGACGAAATCTAGAATTATAGGGAGCAGATTACAATGCCCACAAGAAAATGTGAAAAAAAACCAAACTCAGTGCCACGTAAAAGTAATAAACATGAAATAGTATTTGGTACAACAATATTGACAACAATTTCTTGGTCAATAATTGTGCTCTAGTTTTCAACAAAATAAAAATTCGATACTCAGGAAAACTATCATGGAATCTGGAGATCAAAACAGTTCATTAGACATCGTGTCAGAGTGTTGTCTTGCCTCTCCCACCTAACTCATATCACAGCAGGTCCACGTGTCAGTCCATCGCCTCCACAAAGAGCCGCCCAGCACCTCACCCATCTCATCTCATATCCCTGCCCTCGAAGATATTATCATGCTCTACTTGGGTTTAGCATCACTTCGCTGAGAGAGAGCTTTCATATCGCCGCCACACCGCATAGTGCGCTCAGCTGCAATCTAGACTAACGTTCCCTGTGTCAACCTCAAACTGCTCTCTGTCATTTCATTTTGCCACCAGACGCGGGTCTGCTTCAAATCACCTCCTCTGTCACACTAGCAGGGACAACAACGATCCACAATATTAACTCACAAGCTGGGTTCAGTGAACGTATTCAAAATCTAATATTCTGTACGGCATTGTTCATACATACGGAGTAAGCTCAACTTCTTTGTCACAAGAATAGTATACTTCACATGTAAGGGAAATTCGTATGTCAGTGCGCTCACGGTTGGTCAGTGGAATTAAACCTGTATGATATTCATGACAAGACTCACAAAATAAAAACCAAATCAATTTTGAGTGAAAAACAAGAACAAAATCGCAGTTTTCCGGCGCACGATTATATAACTTTCTTTTCTTACGTAGATCCTTCGTAAGGCGAGAGAGTAAAAATAATTGAAACAATGATTCCACGTTCCCTCAATCACATCAACAAGAACATGAGCATCTAAGAGTTCCTCGTCCAAAATTCGCCTATTGCTCGGCCAGAACAACACAGCCAGAGTTCCCTCGTTGCTAAAGATTGATTGATTGATTGATTGAATTTTTCGTGTTTCCGGGCGCGTCAACTGCTTTGGTCATTAGTCCCGTTTGTGTAGTGCATGTTTTTTCTCGGAGATGGCGATGATCTTCCCCCGCTGGATGGCGAGATCCGGCGCCAACCTACCGTCGGCTAGTAGGGTATCCCCGAGAACTCTCCCACCACCGGGGTACCGCCCCAGCCGGGACAAGCTCTAAGCTCCCGACCGGTCTCCCGGAATATGTGGTAGTGTAGTGCATGTTAGTGTGTGTATGGGGAGAGGATAGGACAAGGAAGAAGGACAGATCGCGCGCGGTCCGTGGCCCGTTTGGTAGGGTATTGCTCCGGCATTCGCCTGATGTTGATCGGAGAAACCACGGAAAACTACCAATCAGAGCAGCCGGCCGCTAGAATTCTCGTCCAGACAGATACTGAATTCGACCTAGCTGAAAAGCTAGTGTCGAAAATCTTGCCGCCGTGTGGAGTGTAACCTAGGACCTCCCGGTCAGAGATGTTGCAGTGACATCAGTTGATGCACTGAGCTCCCGCTCCCGGTCGTTTCTAAAGACATCTCGTCGTCAAAGACGAGCCTACCCACGCCGCGGCGCTGCGCAGCGTACGCGATTTCCAGCTGTGAGGCATCTCCGACACGTACGCAGCCTTAATCGCCAGCACACGCGAAGCCTCTTCTCCCGGCACAACCCCACCGCACCGCCATCCACGTTCCACCACCGCCGCCCCTAATCCCCGCTCCCTCTGCACAACGTCCCCACCCCCCCCCCTTTCACCCCCTTACGCCCCACCTCTGCTTTACACTTGACTCCTCTCCGAAGCTCCACACCCCCCCTGCTTCACCCTCACCCTCCCATGCTCCCACCTCCCGCCACCCACAATTCCCGCTTCAACCCGCTCCCACTCCACACTCACCCCCAGCTCCCACGCCCGCGCGGGGCCCGCCGCTTATTAATACGAACGCGGAGCGCTGCCGGCTGCCTCTGGCTGCGCCCTGTATTTACAAAATAAGTTCCCCACACTCCGGGCGAAAAGTCGCCGCGGGGAAAGAGGGCGAAATTATACGGCACGCGATGAAGCAATTAGATTATTTAACAATTCAGCATTAATTTGCACGCGCGCCTTCAAGGGGCAGCAGGTTGCAGCCGGGGAGGGCGCGGGGAGGCCCTCCAGCTGCAGTGGAGAGGCGCGGGAGGGGGGGCGGGGGGGAAGAGCGCCCCGCCCGGCTGTAAGCTATGTAACTCAATTTAGGCCCCGCGAACTGGGTCGCCCGTACACAGAGCAGCAAATTAGAAGCAGGCAGCATTTAATTAGCGCAAGACATACGCGCCGGAGGTGGCGGGCGGCGCGAGTGGCCGGGCGGGGGCAAGGGGGGGAGGAGGCCGAATGGGAGGGACTCGGTGGGAAAGTAAGGCGGGATGGAAAATTCCGAATCCTAAGAAAGAAGTGAGAGTCCAAAAAATATTCTAAGCAAGCACCCGGGAGAGAAAGGGAGAATGAAAGTCAATGAGAGAGAGAGAGAGAGAGAGAGAGAGAGAGAAACCAAAATAGAAAAGGAAACAAAAACGAATGTAAATAGGGTAACGAAGTAATATTGTGAAGCCCAAGAAAAGCATATAACAGAAAAAGAGGAAGTACCGAGAAGAATTTTGTGAATGGAAAACATGAGTGTCTAAAAGATGTAATTAAGACGAGGCACGGCGACGCAGTATCAATACAAAGTAACCTGAAAGGATAGACGCAAATTGAGCGTGAAAGAGATACCATAGTATGCTGAGAATGTCTCAGGGAAGATGAAAGTCAATATTACACATCTGACACAAGGGTAGTGATGATACGAGTAGGAGGACACAGAAATGCATCACGATAATAAAAATATACAAAACTATTATCTGTAAAAAGGTACTGCATTACGATAAAAGCATAACGGTGGCGAAGAAAAGATGCAGTTCACGAAAAACCTTAGCTAAGAGAGAGAGAGAGAGAGAAAAAAAAAAAAAGAAAAAAGCGAGGTTAAAATTTCTAGCAAGAGCAAAGTTTGCTCTTGCAAGGCAGGCATAAAATGCCCATGGAGAACAATATATATTCAAGAACACCAATTGAGGAAAATCTGATCGAAAAAGATATCCGAAGCGAAAATGTAACGAAATGCAATATTTAATTTTCATAAGTACCCGCGAAAAAATTATATCGAAGAGCACGAATCGCTGTACATCTGAGAGTATAAGCACCGCGAGGAGGAAACGCCCAGCAAGGGCAACGCCCGCTCTTCACACCCAGAGGCAGGTGAGTAGCGGGTTCCCCGCGCGCGCCGGTGGCGCCATCGGCTCAAGGTAAACGTGTTTGCCGGCGCCAAGTTCGCTGCTTCCCAGCGGCGCAGCGTAGGCGTACCCCAGGGGCCGCCGCGCAGGGCGCTTTCCCCCACCTGCGTCCAACTTCCCCCTCCTTCCTCCAGCGGAGGGCGACTTCGCTACGCTTCCCTCAGCGACCCAGACGCACCACGCGCGCCTTCGCGCACGCACGCGCCGCGCGTCTCCCCGGACAGCGATTATCGGAATACACATCGTCGGATGACGGCTCGGTCGGGATTTGCTTCCAGTTTTCCTGACGAGTGCAGAAAATTCTAACGTGGGTCGTGTCTTGCTTGTGCACAATAAATCGTACCATCAATGTCTTACTACTTTTCACGTAAATAAATGTATATATATTTTTTTCCTAGGACTTTTCTCCAGCGGTTAGCCGGTTACCATTTACGACCCAATGGGACGCTTATTCGTTCACACATAGACACCAACACCCATACACCATGTGTGGACGCATATTCGTCCACAAATGGACAGCAAAGCACTTGCAGGCTCCTCTGATCTGGAGTCAGCAGAATACGGGCCCCCTCGCGACAACACATACATGAAAGACGAGGGACAAACAACCATGTCCATGTTGAACTCCCAATCTTTCGGACCAAAGTGCTGAGTAGGTACACGCTCTTAGCCACCTCGCACATCCAGGTCGAACAAATAAATGTATACATTTTATTGTTTTAAAAATAATCTTTAAAACTGAAAAATGTGTTGCCGCACGAAAACTCAAAGCAGCAAAAAAGAACCTACTTTCCTATTTCTTCCGATTGATTTGGAATTATTAATCAGGATTACGAAGGTATGCATGTTTTGTAAACCTGTTATTTAATTTATTACGCATTAAAGTTTGAAGAAAATTTAGGTAGACCTCTATGTATAACATAATATTTTCAACACAAGAATTCGATCGGTGAGGGTTCAGCAATCTGTCAAAACTAAAGGAGACCGAATCTTCTATTGAAGAAGTTAATATATTCTTCTCTAAATTTATACCGTTCAACTAAACAGTGAAAGGATTCTTCAAAATCGATCTAAAGTTAAGTTCCGAAAAAAAAAATCAGGCGTAATAGAATTCACTTCGAATCGGATAAAAAACCAATCGTACCATCAAGTCCTCGGGATGAACAAATCCATCTCAATTCTCAGTCTATTAACTCGCGTTCGTGAGTACGTTTAATTTTCCCTTTTCAATGAAAATTAAATTTGAACGGATTAGTAAGCCGAAACTAAATTAAACTGATTTTCGAGAATTACATCATTCTGAGTATTTTAGCTATGCATTAATTTATCTTCCATTTCAAATTCATCCCAGCATGAGAAAAAAATCCATGTCCATGACGCCAACACTACTGCGCACCTTTATTCTGCGGGCATTTAAAATGTGGCCAGGAAAATGAACCAAAATAAAAGAGCATTAATTAACAAAATTCACAAAGAAATTAAGGTTATTGAGCGTTAATGATAAACCTCAGTCTGCATCCAGTGTATGAACTGTCAATTTAGAAACTCGTGAACTGTAATTTTCTAACTCCGAATTCGAGTAGCGCATAGTGGGTCTGATTGCCCTGCCATTTTATTTTTGACCGCATAAATTGCTCCCGCCCAAAGCTGAAAATGAACTTTTCCAGTCTCATTAATAAAAGTTCCATTTGAAACCGAATACCATCCATGAATGCCAGCCAGTACTTCACACGTAGCTGGAATGCGTTGCGGATCGTTAAAAGGTCTGTTTATGAGGCGCTCCGGCCTCGGGTGCGTGTGCATTCGCCCTGGCAACGTATAAATCCGACAAAGAACGCGCTGCAACCTTTGTTTACAATCCTGCCGTACACCTCCAGCTACACCGGGTCGCGCGACCGCTGTGCGTGAACCGTTCGGAAGTAACGAATCATCAGCTGCAGTGAGGCTTCGGAGGTCAACAGCTCGCACTGACAAACTGAACTAACGCGCTGCGCCATGGCCGCTGCAAATTCGTTCCATGGACAGCGCAATGTGCCACGTTCGTGCGTGTGGTCATGCCGACCGTCGACCTGACAAATCCATAATCCATTTCGCGCAAATAGATGGGTACTGTCGTTGCAGAGTTTTGTTTGTAGATAGCCTCAAATATATATTGAAAATGCCACATTCCAATTTCCTCTGACACTTTGTCTCTCCCGCTCCTGTTAGCCACGTTTTTTTTGTTAGGGAACGGCAAGGCATTATGTTTCGCTCTTTTTAAACCACTCTTGTCACTCAAACCACTAACACCTTCCAAAAACGAAGCTCCATGCAAATATCGTTTTGTAAATATAATTTTGGGCTGTACCATTGCCTCCAGTTAAGAAATACAGAACCCTTTATCTCGACAAAAAATACGTTTATTAATCGCCTTTCAAAATTGAATACCGACTTTCAAACTGCTTTAAATTGAGACTGAGACGTAACATTGACAGTCACATGCACGACTCCGAGTGGAATAGCCATGCTGTTCTCATGAAAAAAAGAAGGAGTGTTCATGCGAAACAAGAACACAGCGGCAAGAGACCGGTTTGCACGGTCAAACACGAGTAATAATTACTGCGTGTTTGACATACCTCTACTTGATTATTGAGTCAACTAGTTTGTGAAGGCAAACATACTCCAGGTACAAATAATTGATATCATCAATAGCACAATACAACGCATCTTTAGAGCTAGAAACAAATCAGAAGAGTGAAATTCGTAGTTAATTTATATGCATGATGTTTCTCGAAGAGTAGCCTCATGATTTAATGTCAACATTATGATTCGGTCAAAACCATTGCTTCTACAGCTGATGTGACCTTCCGCAAACATGGAATATTGCAAACATTTTGAACGCTGAATAACACAATAGTATCCTGACTTCCGCGAATTTGAAATATTTCTGGGTATAAATGTTACGCACCATACAAATAACTGCTCAGTGTACACACAAGGACACGCATAGGAGTTGTTTGACAGTGAAACCAAACGAGTTTACTAAATAAACTTTTTTGAAAGAAAAACACAAACAAAAATAAAGGGAATAGGTTACAAATAAAATGAGTTTGAACTTGACGAGAAGAACATCGATTGTATTTTACATGGCGATTAAAAAATAACGCATAGGGTTAAAGGCATTTCGAACATCCTTTAGCTTTGAAAACAAGGAAAAAAAGATAGAAAAATCATCCAGGTGCTATTTGGTCGTATTCCAACGACAAATGTGAACACAACGCGAACGAAATCATAATCCAAATTTGACGAGAAGAGCATCAATAAAAATTTTAATTAGTGTTTAAAAAATTCTTTAGCTTTTGAAACAAGAAGAAAAACTTCAGGGGCAATCTCGCCTTGTTCCAGCGCTAGCTGTGGACACAACGCCACCAAAAGCAAAGGTCGCGAGGAAGATTGAAACCCTGCTGACGAGAACGCACGCAAAGCACTTCGCGCCCCCTCCTTCCAACCCGTAAACGCCCCTAATTAAGCCCAAGCGACTGCACTTCGTCTGAATCAACGCAGAACAACCCCCCTCAAATCCCCCCCCCCAAAAAACAAAATCCATCACTGCATGCTTGCAATAAAACTCAGCGAAAGCTGCTACAAAAAAATCTCTCTGCAAACGGTCTGTACGGCAATAAGAGGCGTGTATATCATGTCGGGTAATCGCTTTGAGGGACGAGCCGGCAATAAAGCACGGCTACACGGAAACAACTTCCGAATGGAGAGAGGGCGTAAGCGTAAAAATATGGACGCTCTGTGGCGTGGGCACGGCGCGGCCGGCCCTGAGGCTGGTGCACTCGCTCACACAATGGACAGACAGCGACCGCGCGGACGACGAAATCAGGCGCCCGCCCGGTCCACGGTCGCAGAGTTATGGCGGTAATCGCGCAACCACTCGGCGAAATATGGTCGACTTCTCAGTTTTCTCTCGTCGCGGGGCACCGCCGGAGGAATTTTAACCTCGTAATTATTTGCGATACAATTGCGCCCGGGCTCATTTCTGGGTTTCGCGAGCTAACCGGCTGGAGCTGTGATTTCCTCATTTTTAGGGCATATCTGAGCCCAAAAAATATTGACAAAGCTCTCCTCAAGATTGCCCTACTCTTTGTGAAACTGAATTCTCTGTATACAATATGACCTATTTTGTTATGTTATTTAAAATGATTTTACGAAGAGAAGTTTTTAATTGCCGTTTTAAAGAAAAGTCACCCGATCGTTCATTTAGAGAAATATGTTCATCAGTGAGAATAGTTCTTTATTTAAAAATTTTTTTAACATATAATATTCATATTTTAAACATTATTCGTGTATCAAGGGCAACACTTTTATTGTTCAACAAAAGTATCTTTCAAAAGTCCTCTAAAGAACAATGACCGTACAGAGTGAATACTACATGCAAATGTTTGCATTTAGGTATGCAATTCAAACATGAACATTTTCCTTTTACAGTTGAAACCAATATAAAAAAATCAATATCTACGTCTCTTTTTTTTTCGTGGGTTCCTGATATGAGTAATGATAATTTTTTTTTTCATCTTTGAAAAGAAATTAGAATTAATAGCAGTATCTGGATATAAATATGTGGCACATAAGATTGCGGAGGAAAAATATTTGAGTGCAACTACTATGGAATACCACCTATTCAGCTTACTATTGTATTCCTTCTCAAAAACTTATTTCTGTATTAATGGCGAAGCTCTATCGTTTCGCCATTAATCTGAGGAGCAACGACACAAATAAATCCTTTTTTCAAAAGCAACGCCAGCCCGCTGAACTATTCCGTGACCCTTCCCTTCAACACGAGAGTTATGTATTCGATTAGACACATCAACAAGATAGATCCGCACCCCGTGCCCTTCTGAGGGCGCCGGCCAGCCGAGCGCCCCACCTGCTACTTGCTGCACGTTTCCAAATGCACTATAATATGTTTTGACATACTACATCCTGAAACTTTCCATAAACTACCTTTGTGAAATAATATTATCCGTAAAAACCTTGTTCTGGTAACTTCTTGTAAACATATCAAAACAAACACACACACTCTCATATACATCTCTTTGTATTTTACTTCACAGGTCATCCTGTGGTATCGAACCCCATCCCTAGCAGATCGTCAGTCTCCACCCTGACTGCTGGTTTGCCAATCGAACTCGAGCACGGGCAGCGCGCCTGCATCGGCCAGCGCCAGTGCGAGGGCGCGTGCGGGTTCCCTCCCCTCCCCCTCCACCCGGCCGCCGCCGCATTCCTCGCGCGCTCCCCGCGCGTCGCGACGCCGCGTCGGCGGTCCATCACGGCACCAGGCGTCGCGACGCCCCGCGGACAGCGGATTCCGCGGGCGGCAACGCGCGTCGCGTCGCGACGCAACGCCGCGCGCCAGCCGCGACATCACGCCGTCACCACCGCCTGCGTCGAACGAAAAATGGCCCTCGCGCGCGCGTAAAATGTATGTGAAAGTAAAAACATAGACCAGTTGGCCATACGTCTCTAGACCCATGATGAGAGTATATCCACGAATGTAAAACTCTGATCAGACAATAGATGATTTCAGAAAAAATATTTCATTCATGTGAGTATACTTTCTGAGAACGTGGTTATAAACATAGTGTATGTAGAGAAATTTTATGCCCAAAGAATTTAAAACATGCTTTTAAAAATCGTATTTATGATGTAAACTGAAATATACACTTTAATATGCAATTAAAATGAACAATATTTCATTTCCTATATAAACCTTTTTTCATAAAGTTCAGGAGAACCATACTTGGAATGAAAATATATATGTTTGTGTAAACATATGATAATCGATCTTACTTCCCGGGGGAAATAATTTAAATAAATATTAGGTTTACTGAATTCATTTGCACAAATATTTTACCATATATGGAAAAGATAAAAATAGCAAACTGTGACAAGCTCTTAGTAATCAAAGAACGCTTTTGGGCAAATATGCACTAACATGTTAATCTACCTAATTCTATCCAAATGTCGAGAAATTTCTCTTTGCTATGTCCTGAAGCAGCAGATAAAAATATGCAAAATCAGAGAAATCCACTCCCTAGTTAGGAGCGTGTCTTATATATTTTTTGGCAAATCTAGTACAACGCGTCAAACATAACAGCGTGCGTATACATTCGTGACAACGCAAGCGGCAAAATATTATATTAAGGGTGAATCTTCAGCAGTGAGTAATCATGTCGGCAAGTCGTTAACCAACACAGAACATCCCCGAGCAACGTCTCTAACGATAAGAGTGCTTACAGAAAACCCACGGAAATAACATGGCATCAAACATGAAAACTGGGCTCCGGGGTCTCAATTTATTAAAGGGAGACGTCTTATTAAAATGCGCATATTTAGTCTCACGCCGTAGCAACGCCCGAGACCTTGTAATCCTCTCGCACACTGCCCAGCAGGCGAGAGGCGGTCCTGAAAAGAGCGACGATTCCGTGCAACAGACGCAGTTTTAGAGAAGAACGCGGCGCTTAATCTCGTCGACTCCTCACCATTAATATACCAGCAACAAATTGAAGCGTTTTCTAGTAGTATATTTTGTACTCAGTTTCAGGCAAACACCAAACTTGTTTCTGTTGGATATTTCCATCTCTTTCCGCAGAGATTTTCAATTTCGAAATCAGTTTACGTCACGATACAGTAAGTCATAAACAGACTGATCAATGCACCACTCGCAGATGTTTCCCCTGACTTGCGTACGCTCGACGGTAACAAGTCGACAACAGTAAAACTTGCAGAACCGATGACGCGTTTTCTAGATTACAATCATTTCGGCGGATACGATCAAAAGCAATAATGCTCTACCAGAACGCAAAAAAAAGCAGCAATAGCGCAGTTTTGACACCGCAAGGGACCGCTTCAGCCGGGCAACGAACGTCAGCTATCATCAAAGACGCGGCCGGACGTCACACACCTCCACATCGCTCGGTTATCACCCGAATCCCCACGGCGCCACTAAATAATCCAGAGACGCGACCCAGATATCGGCTTTACGCGACGACCGGGCTCGGCTGACGGGCAGAAACGCGACGTGCAAGTCCGTAACGATCAAGATTTTTTTAGCACAATAAAATCGCACTCCCTCTTTCGAGCGCTCCGCGCCTGGACAACAAAATCACTTTCCGCCTGCCGCTCTTTTTTCCCTCCTTTCCCGGACCCTGCCACCACGCCGCCCGCCCTTTTCCCAGCGTCGGCGCGGTGGACAATGTCGGCGTAGAAATAGCCCGGCTTGACAGGCGGCCGATAAGGCGGAGTCGTACCGTGCCGGCCCGGCGGCGGTGGTGGCGGCGGCGGCGGCAGCTGCCGCGACGCAAGCGCTACCACCCGCGCGTTTGCGCTGGTGCAGCTGGCCCCCGCCCCCCCGCGCGCACGAGCGTCACGTGTTGACGCGCCGGACGATACGCGGGCGTTCCCTCGGGCTCCCCGCGGCTCGTTCTCCGCGCCGTCGCCGGAAGCGCTACCTGTCCCTTCCCCGTCCGCGAGCGCCCGGCGCCGCCGCCGCTGCCGCCGGCCGACAGCCCCGCGCGAAATATTCCGACAAGTACGTCATATCGCCAGCCTTCGAGCGCGCCGTCCCCGCCAGTCACCCGGAGCGAGCCGCCGCAGATGAGGACGAGACGTCGCGAGCGGCCAGACGCTGAAGCGCCCGCGCCTCACTCGCCTGATAAAAATAAATCGAGTTTCTTGGATCTTTCTCGCCGACTGCGCTGGACGGTCTCTTTCGTCTGGGGGTTCCAGTTTTTTGTGTGTATTCGCTCCCGATTTTTGATAAGGTTTCTTGTCCCATTCCCGATTTCGGCGTTTGTGAAATTACATGAGATAAAGAAACTTTGTGAAAAAGTAATATGTACTGAAGAAAATTCACTAAAATTTACAAAATAATTCACAAAAAAATCAAAAATATAAACTACTGAAATAGTTTGGTATAGCGAAAAGAATGGAAAAAAATGGAATTAAAGTAATATTTTAGAGATTTCTGACGGGAACAAAGAAAGCAAATATACCTAATTAAAGGAAATAACTCAAATAATAAAAAAACAATTTATCAAGCATGGCTTTAAGAGCACGATAGTTACAAAAAGAACATTAAAGCTGAAATAATATGTCAGAGTTTTTGAAGCAGGAAGTTGCCTAAACAAATACACAAGTGAAAAAAGTATCAAAATATTGTGAACAACAAGCTTTATGAACTGACAAATCATGAGTAATCAAATTACCTGTTTTATGATGCACGACATTATATAACACATAATACAATATTAGTATTCCATAAAATTCTCTCATCTGTATTGCCTTAGAGTGGAATTCTTGTGGGGTTGAAAGTAAATGGGATAAAACTTAAGATCTATCACTCAGAATCCAGGATTAATTAATGAAAAAGAGAAGATTCCGGAAAACTTTTAGAACTTCAAACGAAAACGCACTTAAAACGAATTCCTTCACCTTTAAACTTCGTTCACAACATTCTCGCAATGAAAGAAAATAGACGACATCCCTACATTGGTAAACTTAACTCTAAAGAAAAATCTCATGGAAGGATTCCGAAATCAAAGATACCGAAAGCACTTCCGAAGTCTCCGCATTAGGCGCCTCGTGGCTGCAGAGATGAAGGCGACTCTGCCATCCCTAAAAGATTTCCAACCCCAAAGTTCTCCAGGGGCAGTCGAAAAGTAAGAGCGTGGCGAAATAAGAGGACATCTAGAATGGCCCCACAGAAATCCAGGCAGAGGGATCCCGATCAGACACGTAAGCAACACGACCCGACAGAACGCACGGGCACATCGGACGGGTCTGAGTCCTTTCCGAGATCAAAGAGAATAAAATAAACCACACGCGGACGGCGTTCCTCAGCAACTCGCGGGATGCGCGACGAAAGGCAAAGAATAAACACGCGCCGTGTAACAAAACCGGCTCTTCCCTATTTAATGAAGCTAGTTCACACGCGTTTTCTTTACGCCGCCCTCCGCTCGCCGCGCGGCGTCTGTTGACCGTCGGTCGCACGCAAAGACCCCTCCTCAGCGACGGGTCAACAGCGGCTGCCAGCGCGCGACGCATTCGGCGCTGATCTGCCTGCGACGCGTTGGGGCGAGCGGGCCGCGGCACGACGAGCAAGCGACGGGACGGGGGACGACGAGGACGTACGGGACAGAAGTGCCGAGGACGAGGGACGTCCCTGGGGGTCCGAGTCACCGCGACGCCGCCGGGGGGGGGGCCGGACGCCCGAAAAAGGGGGGGGGATGGGGGGCGGGGGGTGGGACAGGCGACGCGGAGGGGGCGGTGCAAAACAAAGCGGAGCGGAGCGGAACGGGGCGGAACGGAACGGAGGGGGCGGAGCAGAACAAAGCGGAGCGGAGCGGAACGGCGGGCAGCGAAACGGAGCGGGGCGGAGCGCAACGGAGCGGGGCGGGGCGGAGCGGGGCGGACCGGAACAAAGCGGGGGGAGCGGAACGGAGGGGCGGGGAAGGAGCAGGACGGAGCGGGGTGGGGTTGGGCGAGCCGGGTGGCCGAAGAGGGGAGGGAGGGAGTCGCCGCCTAACGAGCAAAGAGCGTGGGGCCCGGAGCCACACCGGTCTCCTGTTAGGGTTGTCACAGCGCGGGCTCTCAGTCCTGCTCCGCCGCGGGGCCCTTAAGACGGGCCAACCGCGCTGCCCTCCGCATTCGCCCTTCACCGACGGGGGATGAAGTCACCACCAGCCCTTGGAGGATTTTTCTACACGCGAAAGCAACGTAGCGAAAGTGACAAAACCTGGTTTATCATTTTATTGACAATGCATTGATTTATACAAAACATTTAATATCACTAATACACTGGGTTTTTAGAGAATGATTCTTAGTTACTTTGTGTTTAAGAAATGTTATTAATAAGATATATAAGGTGGTTGATCTGATTTTGAAAAAACCTAACACCTAAAGATAAAACAAAGAATGAAACTAGAACGACAGACCTCATAATCCCTAATAGTAAAAAGTATAAACTCCGTTAATCTAAAGCAACACAAAAATATATAATTTGGTTTCAGTTCAGGTGGTTGTGAAGATCTTGAAGCTCCGGTGAGCACACATGTCTAGCTTCTGTGTCAGCAATCAAGAATCAAGATACAGAAGAAAACAAAAAACATACAATTTCCAAGTGAGCAACACACAAACTCATTCTCCATGACATTGTATCCGCAATCAAAGGTGCATTCAGAGCTGCACAAAAAAGAGAGAGGCAGCGTCGAATTCACACAGGGAGTTCACAATCAGTTCATTGTTATATAACTCTAGAATCGATAGCGTCTGTGTACAAATATTATGGAATATTTATTAAAGAAAGGAATTGTCACAAATAATGCCACGTTTGCATTAAAAATTTCCGATAAATTTTCAATTTTCTAAAATTTCCAATGCACGGGTGGTATTTAATGACTATTCAATGCAAGAAATTACTTCCAAAACGCGCCGAATATTAATTACATTGTTTTCGCGCTGCAAGTACACTCGACAGCTCTTTCTATGACTGATGTATCGCAGATTGTGATTGGCCAGCAGGGAGAAAGTGGGCACACAAAGCGATATTTTTTTGAAGATCTGGATTGTTTCTTACCAGATGTATAGTTGAATGCTATTAGGGTTAATTTCACGGGTGGAATAGTCTCAGTAAAACACTCACAATTAATAGGTCAATCTATTTTAATTTGGTAGTGGGTCCTCTTTCGTATGGAATAACACGAATTCCAATTATGTCGGTCCCTTTGAGATTCGTGTTCATGAGGGTACTAACTAAAATAATAAATAAATAATTTCATCTCAAAAGACATTTCAAATGTAGATCTTTTTTAACCATTCTGTACATAACATGTTTATACCTGACGATGGGAGTACACTAAGGGCATTATAAAAGAAATGACATGAAGACCGTTATACAAAAAAAGGAGAATAAATTAACTCAATTGAATGTGTAGAACCCAAAATTCTTCACCCAGTTTACAACATCTTCAACGAAAGCTACGAGACGAACACAGCGAAAAAAAGCATTCATTTATTCAAATACGAATGCAAGAGCCTTTCGAAACGGATTGGACAAAGGGAATTTTTTACGGAACTTTTGGAGCACAGGACGCTTCCTACGCTAAGTAAATGCTATATGCATAAAGAAGGCTGTCGAGCAGATTGTTTTACATTTTCTGTAGTGTCCCGATTATTATTGTCGCAAGTGGGTGGAAGAAGTACTCGAGATCTTCGGAAGGCGATGAGAAGGGAGAGGGGTGGGGGCTTGCTGGCGATACTTCACCTTCGAGAAACACAAGTCCTTTCCAGATACGCAGAAATTCGTAATTCAAGAAAAGAGGAATGATAAAATTTAATCTACATTATTTTTGAAGTTTCATGAAGTTCTATTGCATCTAAAAAGTGTATTACAGCAGTTTCAGAACACAATGAATATTTTAATGATACGCTTGCATTCAGTTCGGAAAGTAAGCAAGAATGTACAGGATATTGAAGGCAAATCAAGAATAAGGGGAGAAATATCTACGGGTGCATTTTTAAACGTTTGTTCAATTCGACATTTAAAAACATTGGATTGATAAATGCCAAGAGTGAAAATGTGATACGGATTAGTGAAATGGCAAGGGAAAGAAACTGTGAAAATATTGAATATGCACAGAACCTCGAACAAACGATGAAACAAATTTCCGAGAATGCTGAATACGCCTGCTAATTCTAGACATAACTTCCAATTTTCCTAACCTTCACATTCCATCAATTCCTTGCAAATCAGCCTACAACTTAAAGACCCCTCATTCTTCACCCACATTAATCATAATTGAAAATAGTTTTTATAATTCACTTATGGTAGCACAGATCTTGTGAAGTGCATGATAGCATGAATCAAGAAATAATCAAACCACCCAATTCAAAGTTGCAATATATATTAAGCCGATCCGGTGGCCGAGATCGCTAAGGCAGCAGTGTCGTAGCGATCTCGCGGGTTCGAGTCCCGCCTCGGACATAGTTGTATTTGTGTTCGTCCTTTCACCCCTTATCATCACCATTTCGTTTCACCTTCATAGTTACCATAACGTTAATGCCAATAGTGGTTGCTAATAACCTAGATGATGATGCGACCTTAAATAACTATATCTATATATATATATATATATGTGTGTGTGTGTGTGTGTGTGTGTGTGTGTGTGTGTGTGTGTGTGTGAGCGCCCCCCTGAAAGTTCACTTTGGTTACTAAATGTTTTAATAAATATAAAAACTTTGAACTGTTGTGATCTAATTACTTCTTAATTCACTTTGTGGGTACAATTTTTAATGTACATTGATCTGCTTTCCTAATTAGCATGGATGTTGACACCCATTGCGTATTTGGCATCACCGCCGGCTCAGCGTGCGCGAGGCACGAGACGAGTCCCGTAGCGCCTCAGCCGCCCGGGGCACTCAGCTCGGGCCACCATGCACGCGTTTAGCGCGCCGGGCGGGACTTCCTCGTATTTTCGCTCCCGGCAGCGGCGTGGGCGGGGCCGGGGCCAGGGCAGGGTGGGGCGGGGCAGGGGCGGGGCGGGCGGGGCGGGGGCGGGGCGGGGCGGGGCGGGGCGGGGCGGGGCGGGGCGGGGCCCGCGGGACGGGCGAGAATAAACACGTCGCGGAGCGAAACCCGACCGCCGGGAGAGAGCGCGCAGGTAGCATCGCGGTGCCGGATTGCGCTCGCGCCGTCCCGAGCCGCGCCACGCTGCACTCTGCCGGCAGCCCCGCGCGTGGTGACGGTGATGGGGGTGGGGACGACGGCGAAGGGAGCCGGGCTGGTGTTGGGGGTGGCGGCGTGGAAAAAACTAGAGTTGTGGAGTCGAGAAGCAAACAATAAAAAGATATCACGTGCAAGTATTTTCCAGAACACGACACCCATTTTCAACTACTCGACAACTGAACCTCATTCATAACATTCATTTAAATTGATTGATTATTTTTTTTCGTGTTTCCAGGCGCGTCAACTGCTTTGGTCATTAGTCCCGTTAATGTAGTGCATGTTTTTTCTCGTGAGATGGCGGTGATCTTCCCCCGATGGATGGCGAGATCCAGCGCCGACCTACCGTCCGCGTGGGGTTTCCCCCTAACCCGGACTCTCCCGCCAGCAGGACACCGCCCCAGCCGGGACAAGCTCTAAGTTCCCGACCGGTCTCCCGGAATATGTGGTAGTGTAGTGCATGTTACTGTAAGTGTGTGCGTAAGGGGAGAGGATAGGACAAGGAAGAAGAAGGAAAGATCATGCACTGTCCGTGGCCCGTTTGGTAGGGTACTGCTCCGGCATTCGCCTGGTGTTGATCGGAGAAACCACGGAAAACTACCGACCAGAGCAGCCAACCGCTAGAATTCTCCTCCAGACAGCGAGTGAATTTGACCTAGCTGAAAAGCTAGAGTCGAAAATCCTGCCGCCGTGAGGAGTGTAACCTAGGACCTCCCGGTCAGAGGCGCTGCAGTGATATCAGTTGATGCACTGAGCTACCGCTCCCAGTTTTCATTTAAAATATGGGGAGAGTCGGCAGTAGAGAAAGGAGCAATGTGGGAATGAAGTCGGCGGCTAGAGGGACGAAACCGGGAGGTGGCGCGATGGGCAGCGGTGGGGGAGGTGGTGCTTGGTCGGAGGTCGGCAGCGCGCGGCGAGGACTGTGCTAGCTGTGAATGGAGGCGAGGAGAGCGAACGGAGCGCGAGTGCACGCGATGCGGAGGCGGAGTGACGACAGCGCCAACAGTGTGTGAATTCTGTCGTTGGAAGCGCTGTACCAAAGATACCCGCAGGCAAGTCCTGAAGGCGAGAAACCACAGCGGGTTGCTTTTATTCCGTGCATTTCACACAGCTGGCGAAAGTGTTTGTGTAACGAGATTTACAATTAAAGATACATCAAGTGATAAAAAAAAGGACGTGTGCAACCGAGAAGCTAACAATAAAAAATTCTAGTACGTCGGTTTTTCAAGCACATGACACGTATTTTCGACGACTCTACAACTGAACTTCATGCTTATCTTTCGTTGGAGAAATTGTGCTCAAGGAGCTTACTTAAAATGTAGTAGCTTTCCTCTGAAAAGTCCACTTCTTTTACTGACCGAATAAAAGTCGTAATTAGAAGAACAAAACGTCCAAAAAAAAAAAAAGGAAAAAATTTAAGACCGAAAAAAAAATACTGCCCAACACATTTCCCAGACATGATCAAAATCAATAAACACCCTTCCCGGTTCAGATTAAGAGAAAACGAACGCGCAGCTCCGATGGGACACAAAGGGCGCGGTCAACCGCCGCGCTCGAGATGCAGGGGCGGCCTCGAGCATCCCAACGCCCCGCCCCCCTCTCGGCGGCACGACGCGACGCGACGCGCGGGCCTGCATTAATGATGCCCGAATCGAGTACCGTGAAACGCCGCGCCGGCAGCGATGTCGGGCGGTTCCGTCGCCCGTAACGATGCGCAGCCGCTCAGTGCCGCGATTTAAACCGGCGTTTGCCGTTCATTATACACGACGCGGGGCGGTGGGCGGGGGGGGACGAGAGACAGCGAGGCCCGCGCAAATGGGCGAAGGGCAGGAGGGCGGGGCGGGCGGCGGGGGCCGATAGAGGAGAGAGAGACGAGGCGGGCGCGACGCGGGACAACGAAATGCGACGGGAGGAGAAGGGCGGGGAGTCAAGCGGCCGTGATGGGGAGTGGCAAATGACAGTTATGGACAGATCACAGCTGGACAGCTCGGGAAAGGGGGGCGAACGGTTTGGAAAATCGGGAAGCTCACGTGAAGTTTGAATCGACGTAAGAGGTAGCAAAACCCGAAAGGAATTAAAGATGTAAAATGAAAAAAAGATAGGAACAAACGTAAGGTTATGACGAAAAAAAATAAAAGAAACACGAACGAAATAGAAGGCAAAACCAACAAGGTAATTTTCAATGTTAGTTATTTGAATGTTAAAAATATAAAACGTACACTGGAGAAATGTTTCAGAAAATGTAGGAAACATACTAAATTAGATTCACAGGCATAAGTGGAGTCTGAGTTATGGCTAGTGGTGGCAAATTTTACGAAAACATCGGTACATGGATGTTTCGATACATCGCTAAAGGGTTTTTGATGTCGATGAAAACATCGACGAGAAAACATCGATGTTTTCAGTATAGACTATTAAACCTGCTATTTCCTATCCATTTTTAATTAAAGTACTTTTGTTTGAGTACCAGTATGTTAGTAGTATGTAAAAATTATTATCGAATGTAAAGAATAAATTAACAATAAAGAACATCGTGTTATGCTATCGATTACGTGTTTTACTGTCGATTCAGGGAACGACACGCTTAGCGATAACATACATTCATAACACGAGCAGCTCCCAACTTCCTCAGATTGCACAAGTGAAATGTGCAGCGTGATAAAGAGGATGACGCAAACAACGATATTGCTGTGGATTGCTGCTAATTTACGTGCTTAAACCCTTTACTTAAAAAATTAAAAAACATCGATGTTTTTGCCATCCCTAGTTACGGCAGAAAAAAAATGAAAATTACAAGTATCGAGCCGTAGGAAGGAGCGAGAGGAACAGCGGAAAGGAAAAAATCGAAATTTTTTACAGAAGGCTGCACTGAGGGGTCGGGAAATCAAAAAGAGAAAGAGCAACGGAGAGGGTCGCCGAAGAGGAGAAGGAACAGAACCGACAACAGGAGGTGAGATAGCAACAGTAATTACGGCGCGGTTCATCGACGGTTGGGCGACAAGGAATGTAGCAAAGAAAACAGGAAGAAAAGCGCGAATCAGAAACTGTCGGAATAGGAGTGTGGGTACAAAAGCGATTTCAGGAAAAAGACCGTCGGAGAATTCTGACTGACAAATAAGACCTGGAGCAAGAGAAAACCAGATGAAGAGAAACGTAATGGAGAAAACTAAGTCAAAGAGAAGCGAGACTGAGCGAAACGATACTGTGACGTCATGGAGAAAAACACACAAACATTTACAAGTATGTACAAGTTTATTTACACATATGTACAATAACTAACTTCTGCTTCGTACAATAACTAACTTCTGCTCCGAAACTACACACTTGTGAGTATTTCCCTGTGGATACCCCACATAGCTAGGGAGGCCCCGCCTCCACTGACGCTTCTCCCGCGCCACTACCGTGACCTCGTCACCGCTCCAGACCGTGCCAGACGGCACGACCCGCTCCAGCCTGAGCGTAAAGTTTTGCACATCGCGCGAGATGTCCAGAATAAAACCCCCGTGTGAGCTCGTCGGCTCGATTTTATACTAGAGTATAGCCGTCACGTGACCGTCCTAGGTGTGGGAGAAAAGCTCGCGTCTACCACGTGACCATCCCGGTCAAGCTGGCGTCCCCTTTGTCTAAATGTATCCCAACGCCGGGGTACCAAGCTATTCATGCCCGCAGGTATGTGATGCTTCCGCTCCTCCTCCCACCCACGGTCGCCAACGTGACGCTACAGATACCAAGTATAGCAATGAGAAGCGGGGTAAATGGCAAACAGCAGGTCAGAGCGGGAGGGAATGGAGGTGGACAGTGAGGGTCGGGGCAGGAATCAGGGCAAGGTTGCAGCACGGAGACAGGAGCAGGGCTGGGGGGGGGCAGCAAAGCAGGACGGTCGAGGGGAGAGACGGATGAGAGCGGGGCAGGGAGGGGCAGCGGGGGAGGGCGCTCAAAATTTTACGCGCCCTTCGATCGCGCCTCAGCCAGCGAGGCCGCTGGCTGGCCGTTGGCCATTCGCCCATCGTGTGTCGGCGGTGCACGGCTTGTGTTCCGGCGGCCACGGATATTCCCCCATCCAGCACGGGGGATGTTTGGGTGAGCGAGTGGCCATGGGCTCACGCACGGGGACAGATAACCCATCTGCTTCCGCGCGTCTGCGGCGATTCTCTTTAAAGCTGACTTTGATTCATGAGGACGGCTTCACTCGTTAGCATATCTGTACAAGGTTTCTCATTCGCCGGAGAATTTGCTTCATGCACTCTAGGGATTTTAAGCGAGTTTGATGCACCACGTTGAATTTGGTCCTATTAACTATGTTAAAAAATTTCAGTGCTCTACAGAGTTTGTTACTTATCCTTACCACTTTACGAACGTTTCTTATACGCCCTTTTACCTCTACAAATAGTTCTTTCACAATCTCGAAGCTTGAGGACAATTGCCAGCAATTTACTGGGCACTTCGATTAAATCGACAACGGTTACGAATACACACTGTATTGCAAAATGTGAAATCTAAACCAGGCATAACGCATGAGGAGTTGCTCTTGGTGGCAGCGAAGACCAATAGGTGCCAACCGCGATAGCCAGCCATCTCACGGATTAAATTCCCTGAAATTGTCTGGGTTATTCAACAAAACTCTCCGTATTTTCCCGAATAAAATCCCTCATTTACAATAGTAATGCTATTCACTGGTCACATGCATTCAATTTTAATTGAAGATTGTGCGATAAGTAAGTTTACAAAGAAAACACATTTTTCACTTCAGGGTAAATAATATGAGAGCAGAAATTATTTAATACGTAATAAAATTCTGCGAAATAAAATCTGCGAACATTCAATGACTTTTTCACACACACAACACACAAACAAATTCCCTAACTTTTCAACGTTGGCCCCCCTGCCCAACGCATTCCGCGCCGTGAGCGAGAGGTCGCAGGGCGCAACAGCAGCGCGGGCGAACTATGCCCCGAACAAGACGCACTTGGCGCAGCTGTCGGGCCGTGGACGTGCGCGGCCGCGGGCGAATTCCTGGGACGCCAGCACCGACCGCCAGCGGCAGAGGTGGCGGCAGGAAGACGGGCGCGAACGAGGTCTGGCCAGGGGGATGGGCGGGCGCCCCGGGGGGGCGAGCGGTGCGGGGGGGGGGGAGGGGGGGGTGAGTGGGTTGCAACGGGTGAGTGTGCGGGTGGGTGGAAATAGGCGAGTGAACGCGTAGATGGGAAGAGGCGAGTGGGCGGGAGAGTGGAAACTAGCGAGTGGGTGGGAGAGTGGAAAGAGCGAGTGGGCGGAAGAGTGGCAACTGGCGAGTGGGCGGGAATGCGCGAGAGGGCGGGTGGTTGAGAACGGGAGATTGGGAACAGGTGAGTGGTGGCAACGGAGAGTGTGCGGGTGGGTGGAAATAGGCGAGTGGACGCGAGGATGGGAACCGGCGAGTGGGCGGGAGAGTGGGAGCTGGCGAGTGGGCGGCAACGGGCGATAGGGCGAGCGCGGACGTGCCACGGGTGACCCACTTCGGGAGCTGTTGCGCGCACGTCCGCGGTCAACAGAGGAGTCGGCAGAACCACGGCAGGAGCCGGGCCATTATTCAAGCAGACCACAAGTCTGCGGAATGATTTCGACTTCCACGGCAAAATTGTTATTGTCACGACAGTCATCAAAATACGAAACACCTCTCTTCCCTCAGACTGAAGTTTTGGAAGGAATTAAAACTAGAAAAAAGCAAGAGTTGATTGGAAGTAAAAGTATTTACAGATTTTTTGGAATAGTTGAAGATTTTAAAAGCAACTCGTGTTCTCGTAATACCATAGTTCATCCGAAACGTCGTCAAAAATAAAGGCACTACGAGTATTTTCTTATAACTTACACGTTTATCAGAATAAATTAATGAGAAATGTTACTGTTTTAAAATGCACACTTTAATGACAATATTGTAATTTTTAGAGAGGTTTAAAAGAAAAAGTGAAGTGGGCAAATAAAACTGGAAGTATAAGAAAGGGAATAGTTGAGCAAACTGGAAGGATAAGAAAGGGAAAGGCGTAATGAAAAGAAAAAGATAATGGAAAAAATATTTAAGTTATAAACAAAAAGGAAAAAATTAGAAAAAAAAAATACATACAAATGAACAAGAAGCACAAAACGAAGGAAGAAAATTATCTGAATAAATGATGTGAACAATTTGTTAAAAGTTCCTTCACAGAATATTAAAATAATATGTAAGGAAAGATGAGTATCGAACAAAAGAAAGAGGAAACGTCGACTTCGAACAAAAGGGAATGCTTCGATTCCTGGTTCAACGTCAACGTCAAGTTACGTCACCGCGCGGAGAAGACAACGCAATCATAAAACGTCAGGAACAAGCGAAGCTCTCAAAAGGGAAAAAAACGAGACACAAAAACGAAACGCCAGCGGAAGCGAACACAAGAGACGGGTTGGGGTTGTTCAGACTTCACTTGAGGCTGAGAACCCGCAGGGCGCAATTGTATGGAAGGCGAGCAGGTGGTGGCGACAATGGGGGAGGGGGGCAGCGGCGGTGTTGGCGGAGACCGCGACGGTGGTAACGGCGTGGCGGTGACGAAAGAGACGGAGGTGGAGGCAGCGGTTGCAGTAGCGCCACCGGTGATGCTGGTGGTGATGTGGTGACGGTGGGGTAGGCGACGGTGGTTGTGTCGGTGGCGGGCAATGAGATCGGGGTGACGGGACAGTGTGTACACCGTCACCACTCTGCGGGATTGGTTTCCGACACAAGCAGACAACAGGTCTCGACGCACCAAAGAAACTCAATCTCCTCGACCAGGTCTTCAAGTGGCACTTCGCGTGGCGGAAACTTCCCTATGAAGCCCTCGAGAGCACTATCCTCCACTCCCAATTCCCAACGTTTGATTTTTTAATTATATCAGATCCTGTGATCCCCATTTTGTTTCGCGAAATTGAATACGGTCACAAAAAGGGTATCTTTGCAGTCTAATTAGGCTACTAAATTACGGTCTCAATAATTGATACTTTGAATGGACGCAGTCGACTTTTAACGTTCTTAAAGAGCCCTCAATTTTTTCTGCACTGACGTGTAACTGAATCGCTCCTTTGCTCTCTTAGCAAATCAGCGCAAATTGAGGTAGAAAAAAAGAATGAATGAAGGAGACTCGGCGCTTTCGAGCAATGTGGCGATGGTAGAGAGAAATTTGGCGCAGCGGGAAACCATTATAGTGCGCACAAGCTCCCAAAACCAATAATTTAGGAACTTGATTTACACATTCTAGCAATACAATAGCAAACAAGCACTACCGACTGCCCGCGGCAAACAGAAATTCGCCGAAACGACCTACGCGAGTTATCCAGAGTAAGTCATACATGTGATCCCCGACAAATGAACGTATTAAACGAGCTTCGCAGAAAACGTTCCAGTAATTGTTATCCAATATCTCACTTTTCCACGAATGTCTTCGATCATGAATTCATGTGTTCATTATCAATATAACGCCCCCCAATGGTTTTATTAGTCACTGGAGTACTAATAAAACCATGCAAATGCAAGAACTAACAGTTGCCCAGTAAAAATGGTTTTGTGCGAGACCCAAATGTAATAGATTCTTTACAATTTTTAAGTATAAACGGATTCTTTTATATACTATTTTTAATTCAATTTCCGTAAAGTATCTTAAAATCGAATATATGACACTACAATTCCCATTAAATTTCCGAAATATTTTTAGTTTAATCATCGTAGTAAAATTACTGCACGGGATATTATTTTAAAAAAATCGATAAAGTCAGACTACATTGTAATGAAATTAATTCAGTTTTTAAATGCACTCTCAATCACAATAAGTTTGTAATAAATTTATTAATCTCATTGTATTCGATTTTTTCCCATTAGTCATCAGTCTTGTTTATGTACTCAAGAAAAAAATATACACAAAAAGGGAAAGAACATAACAAATGATCAGGGAACGGGGAAGAGAACGAAAGAGCAACCAGAAGAGAAAGAGTGAGCGCGCAAAACAGTGAGACAAAAAAGAAAAAGAGCGCGGAACGCGCTGGTGTGCGAAAGACAATAAAATAGTAAATAACCTTTGGCACTACAGACGTAACTAGCCGCAAAGCCAACGCTGCTGCAAGGCAGTTTGAACCCACAATTTCGCAGACGCGAAATCCGCGGCTTGCCAGCGCAGGGTTACCAGGCGACGCGACGCGACGCCAAGCGCGCGAGACGCGCACGCAAAAACTCGCGCCGGGCAAGTGCAGCGCACAAAGGCAGCGGCGGCGAGGGGGGGGCCGGGGAAGCGCGCGAGACGCGCACGCAAAAAGCTGGCGGCGGCGGCGACGGGCGGCGGCGGGCGGCGGCGGCGGCGGCGGGCGGACGCCAGGGGGCGCGGCCGTGAATCGGCCCGCGGGAACGCACTTTCATTAGGCAAGCGAGCGCGGATGCACCGAGCGGGGCGGAGACCGACGCCCGCGCCCCGAGTAGCGGGGGGAAGGGGGGGGGAGGCGGCGAGGAGGAGGGGCGGTGCAATGAGAAGGGGCGGGACACTGCGTGAAGAGATGGGACGCGGAGAAGGCAGATGCTAGAGCGTGGCGCGTTCGGGTCAGATGGCGAAGAGCGAGTGGGCGCGGAGAGGGGAGTAGGGGGGCGAAACGCGGGGGGAGAGGGTGTTAGTGCGTGGCGAGACGGGGAAGGGAGCACGGCGGAGAGGACAACCGCGCGGTGAGAAGGGGAGAAGCACCGAAGAGAAAAGTAAAGTGTGACGGGGAGAAATAAGTAACGGCGAGAAAACGCAGGACGCGAATGGTGACAGGGATGGCGGTGACAGCGGGTGTAAGCGAAATGCATGACGAGAAGGGCAGAAGTACGACGGAGAAAAAAATTCAATGAAAGAGGCAGAGCATGGCAATTCTTACCGCCGTGCCGGACGCCAGGGGGCGGGGATAGAACTGGACGTGGTGGGGTGCGGCACCGCGGAGAGTGAGAGCGCGGCGGCGAGGGTACAAATACTTCGGAGAAACTTATGTGCGCCGGAGAGGGACGGGGCATGGCGACAAAAGACGGGACGCGATTTGGGGGACATAACGCGGCGGGGAAGGAATACAACAGAGAGGTGCGGCGGGGAGCGACTCAGTACAGAGCGACACGACCGGCGAGATGGGTGGCGGAGAAAAGAAGTGCGAAGGTTGATTGAGTGATTGATTGATTCATGTTTCCGGGCGCGTCAACTGCTTTGGTCATTAGTCCCGTTAGTGTAGAGCATGTTTTTTCTCGGGAGATCTTCCCCCGTGGATGGTGAGATCCGGCACCGACCTACCGTCGGCTAGTGGGGTTTCCCCTAACCAGGACTCTCCCACCAGCGGGGCACCGCCCCAGCCGGGACAAACTCTCAGCTCCCGACCGGTCTCCCGGCATATGTGGTAGTGTAGTGCATGTTAGTGTAAGTGTGTGTGTAACGGGTGAGGATAGGACAAGGAAGAGGAAGGACAGATCGCGCGCGGTCCGTAGCACGTTTGGTATAATACTGATCCGGCATTCACCTGGTGTTGATCGAAGAAACAACGAAAACTACCGATCAGAGCAGGCGGCCGCTGGAATTCTTCTGGAGACAGCGACTGAATACGACCTAGCGGAAAAGCTAGTGTCGAAAATCATGCCTCCGAGAGGAGTGTAACCTAGAACCATCCGGTCAGAGGCGCTGGAGTGACAACCGTTGATGCACTGAGCAACCGCTCTCGGTGCAAGTCGAAAGGGTAGGGGGGAAAAAAAGGGGGGCCGGGGGATGTAGAGCGGCAGAGTGACGAGCGACAGGACGCGGAAAAAAGTAAATGAAAAGGGAAAAGGGGTGAGGTAGGGCGTGAGGGGACGCCACGCGGAGGTGCGGGTCATAACACGGCTGAGGAGGAGTGATAGTGCGAAACGACACGGGGTGCGGCAGGACGGAGGCGACACGGGCGACGAGGAGAGAAGAAGGACGGCGGAGAAAAAGGAAGGAGCGGTGCACAACTAGAAAGAAAGAAAACGTTGACGCAACAGGGCGTGCGTGGCGCGTTGGGAGCGGCAGGGACGGGCGAGAACGGAGAAGAACGGCGGAGGAAAGCAAGCGCGCCGGGAAGGGGCGGGGCACAGAGACGCGACGCGGAGGGGCGGGGCTTTGGGGGGGAAGGGGACTGGCGAAGGGAGGACCCGATGAAAACGAGGGAAGGCGGGGCCGGGCCCGGCTGGGGCGATAGTGCGTAACGGTGTGACATGGCGAGGGGGGGCCCGAGGGGGGGCGGGGACGGGGCGGGCGGCGGGCGGGGCGGGGCGGCGCGGGGCAGGGCGCACTGCCGTTGGACGGCCCGGGAAAGGCCGAGACAAAGAGCCACGGCTCGGCATGCTAAGTACTCTCCGTGGCTGCCAGCCCCGCCCGGCCACCGCTGCGCATCGCGCACGCAACAAAAAAGAAAATGCGGGATGATGGGAATGGCGCTCTGGGGGATGCACAATTTCAACCTCGTGAGAGCCTGTGGTTCATGATGATAACGCAACTCCTTCACACATTTTTTCAACTTGCGCTTTCACATTCGAACAAACTTTTTATCTTGTACTATTTTATATATTACGACTGTTGCGTCCAAGATCTTTTGTGTAATAGGCGTTACGTTCTTGCTATTAATAAATGCACATAATTTAGAATATTAACAAAGCAAATAACAATTAGGTCCATTGGGTCATTATTACAATCCACAAAATCTTTAGGATGAAATGTAACCGCGTATATGTTCTCGAAAATTTCATGTGCAGAAATAATTACAAACGAATTTATTTTTATTTTCATATTCATTTAAGTTCCCCAGTGAAAGAATCAACCGAGATACATCATCCTGAATCACCATCTGCCATGTGTCACATTCCAACCCTTCTCCCGACCTTTGTAGCCCAACAAAACCTACCAGCTCTCGCTTATTGCTTCCCGGTCCATCAACCCTAGCTATACGAATGTGCTCCTAACAGCGGCCTGTATCCGCAGCGCTTCCCTCGGCGCGACCTCTCTGGCACAATCCGTTGCCCTGGGCACCGCACACCGATCGCCGGCTTCCAGGAAGCGCCCCGTGTTTGGCTTCCTCCCAGTGCGTTGCTCCAGCGGCCCCTACACATGCGCCAAACCCCACTCACGCGCTCATTCGCTGTGCTAACGAAGCCCTAACCTATTTACGGCAGGCTGCCTCCCGCGTCGGTTTCATTATTATCACAACCACCCACGTAATTCCGGCGACGGACGCAATTTTGCTGACGTTCATATCGCTCAGGAGCCCTCTTCGGATCATTAGCTTTATAATAACTCGAAGTCTGCTCGAGAAAACCCACTAGCCGACGGTAGGTCGGCGTCGGATCTTGCCATCCAGTGTGAGGAAGATCACCGCCAACTCACGAGAAAAATCATGCAATACACTATCGGGACTAATGACCAAAGCAGTTGACGCGCCCGGAAACACGACAAAATCAATCAATAAATCGAAGTCTGCTCGAAACAGTCGCAGAGAGTCTGAGGCGAAACGTCAACAGGAGTCCTCGCCACGCGCTCAATTTTTGGCTGGGTCATTCACTGCGTCCCGCACCCATCACTGTGCCCCGCTAGCCGTTTTATGGGTCGGTCGCCTCTCCACTCCGCGCTGGCCCCTGCCGTACGCCCTTTTTCCATCCAGTGCACTTCCCCGCCACACGACCTGCCCTCCGTCGTCTTTCTTCTGCGGCCCCCGACCCCTCCGCCGCCCCGGCGCTTCTGTGATTACGGCGTAACCGCGGCCGCTGCCGGACGCGACCGGACAGTAATGTTATCCGGACGACCGCTGTCGCCTCTATCTCGGGCTAAGCGTATTCCGCGGGGCTTTCCGCTCCACTTGCCTAATCCGCAAGCCAAGCAGAGAGCGTCGCCGCCGCCGCCCGCCGCCGACCCCGTCGCCCCCCCTTTCCTTTGTGCCGTGCCTGCCGTCCTGACTGCGTCCGCTCTCCGGGCCCTCCGCGCGCCGCCCCGCCCCGCCCCTGCCCAGCGCGCGTGGGAACGGCCAGGGGCGCAGTGGAGGCAGCGGCGGTGAGCGCGTCACTCGGGCGGGGAACACAAAGGAAGAGATGGAAGCGACGGCCAGAGGCCGCATTTCAAGGAAATGAACGTCACACCGAGAAAATAATAATGCTTTACAAAAATCCGAACGTGTAGTTGGCAAGAATATAACCATTTAAGAAAGTTTAAATATCTCAAGAGTTTAATGGCGGACGATATTCGTGGATGGTAGACCAAAACTTTCTATTGTGAAGCATTCACACTGTTCAGACTCACGGACACTCAAAAGTGCAGAGTAAAAGTGTTTTTATCGAGTAAGGAGAAAATACATCGTTTGAATAAAATGCTGTGTAATGACATAATGATCTGAATCTACTTATTTTCGGAATCCGCAGTGTTCTTGAAACGATAAAATGAATATAAAATAAGGAAATAAGTTTGAATATGAAGTGTGAGAACATTTTCGCGGATACGTCGGTGCTTAACGTAATGTCAAATAAGATTTTGGTACTGCAGCGGCTGTCTAGGAAGCTGCAGAGGCAGAAACGTAAAGGTAAACGGACGCTTCGACTGGAAAAAGACTGGTATTAAGGAAAAGGAATCGAAAGGAATGGAGGCAAAGACATAGACAGAAATTAATCAAGAGGCGAAGTCGGAGGTGACGGCGTAGCAGTGGAAATGGACGCATAGCTGGAGGAATAGCCGCAAGTGCAAGACAGACTGAGGTGGAGACAAAGAGCAGCAAGAATAAACAATAAAGAAATCTACTTGAGGCACTGAAATAATTATACGCGTTCTCATTGTCAACAATATTATTTATTTGTTGTTGATTTTTTTCATTAACTTCTTTTTGTACTCATTTTGGGGCCAGCAAACAGCAGGAAAGTGATGACGATGATGAAGATCATGATTATGATGGCTAGCCCGAAAGCTGCTCTTGTAATAAATAATATTGTTGGCAATGACTATGCCTATTCATAAATTTCAGTGCCTCATGTAGACTGACAGGATAAGTTTGAAGCAGTATGGGATGTACGTGAGATATCAGAAGCCGGGACAAACAAGCGACTTACGTCACGGAGGAAGGCACAACGCAAGTGGCAGCGCAAAGTGTGCAGCCAAGATGGGAAAAGGATTCAGAAAGAGGCGGAGTCGTCGATGTATAATAAGGAGTTTTTGCACCGAAATCGACCACACTATCCATCTTCTGCACACGCTCAGTTAAAGAGTTTCGCATAACTTCTGTGCATCTGCATATGCGCAAAAGATCGTGATTGCAGTCGATTGGTGAACGCTGTGTCGGGCAAAACCTCCCTAGTATGACATCGGAAGAAGTGGAAGCGGTGGAGGCAGCAGCAGTAGCGCAGGCGCAGGCAGCGGCGGAAGCGGACGCAAGAGAAGCGGCGGAAGCGGAGGCGACGGCGGTGGCAGGGGTCGAAGGAGCGACCCGTCTCCAACAATCTCGTGCACTGTCCGTCACGCTACCACCCTGCACATGCGCCGGCCAAAGTTGCGAGCGTAGAGGCGTGCTTAAGAGTGCCTCTCTATACGGGGCGAGAATATGAATACGTCGCTTTAGGAAACACTTTGCAAGAGATTGCGGCGTTGCCCCTCTGGCACAAATAGAATCCCTCGAGACAGCAAACTCTCTGACCGGCGTACTAGCACCGAAACCTTTCTACTAGATGATGTTATATACGTTTCCAGGTAGGACATTAACTGAAAGGATGAAAGCATTACAAATGCACTGAATATCCAAACATACCCTTCATAACACACGCAGATTTAGTCATTGAAATTACAAATAACACTTGCGCACTCTCCTACGATCTTGGGTCTAATAAGGGAACCAGAGCCTGGCAATGCACACAAACTGTCACGTACCAGCTGAGCTCCATACCACCCAGAGCACAAGCTGGAAGTCTGAAGGGTATCACACGTTGACGAGATGGCATGACCTCGACGTCTTCGCATTACAACTATTATAACTCTTTCTCTCCGATGCCCACGATATCTGACGGTCCTCGAGCAGAACTATCCGTTCGAATATGTACTTACTCCGACTGCCTTTTAATTAAGTGTTGACGTCACTGATAAGACTGGTCCCTAGCGCCAACAAAGAGCTCCGATTGCACGCGACTAAAGAAGCGCATTTTGAGTCGGGCAAGGCTTGCCGTGGTTTGACTAATTTTTGTGTATGACGCCTCCTGTGGTTCAGGTGGAAATCCGTTGACTTTTTAATAATTCTGTCACTTTTTGTTACAATATTCCCAAGTCTTCTTTGGCATTTGACCACGGAGTAATTTCCCGTTAATGGAATCATTCGTAAGTCACAAAGACTAATTCTTCTTGAACACTGTAGTTTTCTGTCACGTCATTGCCTTTTATCTTTAACGGCCATTGGTTCGGTGCCGTTAGTATCTGGGGTTGGACCCAGATGGTCACATATCTAGGGACCCTTGATGTATAGAGCTGTTCACCTCCGCCACTTAAAAGAGAGTCGTATAGAGTTCGGCTACCCATGCCGGTCTGTTCTGGGGGGGGGGGGGCACAGTCTGGAATTAATTTTCGGAATAAACAACAAAAGTAAATTGTGGAGTATTATCTTTTCACATATTGATTTCTTTCACACTCTGAAACAGTAAAAAATTCTGTTTACCCCCAGTCTACAAAGAGAACATTTTATAAATGAAACCTACTTCCAGAAAATACTAAAAGTCCCAGAACGTTTTCACCGAAATAATTAATGCAGGCTTCCAAGCCGAATACATTCCGTGCAGAAATTAATGTATTAAGACGAAGTGACAGAATTCGTGTCGTGAAGTAATTTTTCTCAACTTCTTCCAACCTGACAGACGAGGTCGGATTTCCTAGAAAAAGCTCATTACATCCTGAGTCGAAATGACGTTTTCCATTATTCATAGCTAATACTTTGATTCCTCCACCGTCTCTTCCGTCGTCGGTAAGAAGGTGAGAATAAAAACGTATATCCACCTTTACCGAAGAGTTCTTTGGCATTCTTTAAGATTCAGGAAGACTGATTGAATCTCGTTGAGGGATTTTTTTTAGGGAAATCTCTAGCACTCACAGTGTTGCTTGGTGGCAAGTAACCCAACCATTTGAAGATAAAATTAATAAAATCTACCTCCAACAACGTTTGAATCTTACATAAAAAATGTGTTCGTGCCGCGCATCATTCTGGAAGGATTGGTATACTAAAATGTCATTAAAGCCAAGTTGATAGGCTCTCGCATTTCTAAGTTGGCGGCAAGGATTTTACACACGTAAAAAAATGTGTTTGTGCCGCGCATAATTTCAGAACGATTGGTCCTCTAAAATGTCTTTAAAGCCAAGTTGATAAGCTCTCGCATTTCCAAGTTGACGGCAAGGATTCTACTTTCGCCTTTTATCTTCATACATAACTACACATCAAACGCGTACAAAACACAATACCGTAGGAAACCGCCTAATCTATAGGCATGGCCTCGTCCAAAGACGCGAGGAGCCCGGCGCGGGGCCCTCAGCTTCTTGCAGGTTACGACGCAGAGTCCTTGGCAGACGCCTCGGAGCTCCGCGCGGCCTAAAACAATAACGGGCGACGCGAGCGCTCTCATCAGGAGCGCCAGCAAACCGGATTAGCGGCGCTAAACTGCCTCCGCCTCCGCAGCCCGGCCGGCGCTGCCAACTTTCCCGGGCGAGGCGGCGCGCTATGCGCTGCTAATTTCCGCCGCGCAGTTGGTTCACCTGCCGCCCGCCCCAAAGACGGACGGACGGACGAGACGAGCGGACGGGCGAAAACGAGGCAGGGAAGACGAGGACGGGGGCGGGGCCGACAAGAAAGGGCGGAAGAGGGCCCCTTCCTTAGGAAGAAAAACAGATTCGCATTAAAATCCGTTTTGTATCTGCGTATCTTTTTTACACTCCAGAAGAAACGCCACGGTAAAGAACCCATTTGTCATTCGCCCGAGCGTTTGCGAGGAGAAAATGCCGGGGATAAAACCCGGCGCCTCCGTCCTCGTCTCGCGCCGTCCCCTTCCCGTCCTCCCCGCCGCCACCGCCACCGCCGTCGCGCTCCGAGAGCGCGGTATATTATATTCGAGAACATTTGGAAAGAAATTGCATTCCATTTTTATTTCCCCCCGCCGCCGCCGCCGCCGCGCCGGGCCGGGCCGGCTGCGCAACTGGCTGGTGGCGTCTCGGCCGGCCCCGGGGTTCCGGCCCGGCGTGCCATGGCATGTTGATTCAACGCGAGTGCGCTGGCCCTCAGAACTTCACAGAGAGGCACGGGGTCAGTTTGACCTCCAATCACACATGATATCCCCCCCAAACACCGATCCATGTCATCCATACCCACCAAACACCGATCCATGTCACGTGACCTTTTGCTGTTGTCAATAATGCCGAAGAAACGGTTCAGAATGGACACTCATTTCCTGTAACAAACATCCCCGACTTTTCAGCGTTTACATTTTTACAGACAAATGTTAGAGAACTCCAGAATTTAAGAAATCAGAACCACACCTCATTTGTCACCTGATTTTCTAACAGTTTTTTTTACAGACAACATGTGTAGAGAACTTCACAGAATTTTAAGAAAAATCGGGAGCAAGCCACACCCTCATTTTGTCACCTGATTTCACGGGGATTAAGGACAAATTTAAACAACATCAATAAATAAAACTTGAGTCACTATTATTTCGTGAACTAATTTTTAAGGAATAAAGTCTGGATGTAATATATACGTCGCAAAATATTCCTTGACTTCTATACAAATTCTATATTTTTTTCTTGAATTTCCAAAGTAAAGAAATTCCCAGATTTTTTTCAATTATTTCATGTTTTCCAGAAAGTGGCTACTCTCCAATTGATATTATTGTGTAAATATGATAAACGAATCGCGTTATCTTTTGCATTAATCAGATTGCCACATAAGTCGCGAAGAAAAGGCTAATATGAACCAAAACTCCGCACCCTATAAATTATTTCAAGACTTTTAATTAAATTGGAAACAACTCCACTACCCACAATCCTGTAACTTAATGTGGAAGCGGCGCTATAACAGACTGTTTCTACGAGTTTGGAAATTAACGGCGGGATGAGAAAGGACCCGACTGAAGGATTAAATTAATGTAATTCCGTAAAGAATAATTTGTTGCACAGCTCTAGATAGAGAGATTACGAGTGCGTGGCAACTTGACTTTCCTCATAATTTAAGATTCGTAATTGTACTATGAGCCAGATAAACAAAGATTTCAGTTGAAACAAAAAAAAGAAGTATTTCCGACCATGAACACATCGTAACTAAAGGAAAAACTTTTGGAAGGAAACACATATTTCAAAAAAATAGTAAACAATCTACAGCCAGTATGAAAAAAACATTTTCGCAGTAGATACTTCACGTTTAGCTCATTTTGAAGATTATGGAAGTAATTACATTAAATTTGTCTTACTCCCCGAAAAAACGCATAATTTCTCAGAACGACTGTCAACAGTAACCATAAAATAACAGCAATTCTGAAATGAAAACTCATACAAATTCCTAGCAAATTCTCAAAGCTTCTAATACACATACAGAGAATCTACATTGAATAATAAATAAACTTTACGTAAGGCTGTATACGCGGAATTTGAAACCGTTTAATGGTAGAGTAATTTGAACGAGTCTGGATAATATTACACATGATAATGCAACTTTTAGAGACAATTCCTATATGCGAAGCGTTTTCCGCGAATCTCAATCCATCCTCACCGGTACATTACAAATATCACCAGGCAGTGCCTGGCACGAGTCGCAACGCTCACGCCCCGCCCCTGCTGCATCGCCGGGCGAAAGGGCATCGGGCGGTGCGCAGTCGCGCAGAAACTGAACAGCGCACGTCGAAAATGAACGCATGAAAAAGCGGGCAGCCTGGCATGGCCAGGGACAATAGAGGAGGGACGGAGAGGGAAATATTACTACACGTAGATGGGGAGAATACTGCAGGTAGGGGGCGAGTTAGTGCGATTGCAGGTGCAAGCTGGAATTAATAGGGGATATCTACACGACGAAGGTGGTGATGGAAGGGTGAAAAAGACTGCTGCGGAAACGGTGTAGAAGGTGCTGCGGAGTAAACAGGGGACATATTGAACAGTATGAGTGGCAGCGGTGAAAATGGCGGCGTCCAAGGAGTAGTGATTGCTAATGCAGCTCGGAGTCGCTGATAACGATATGCGAGTATCGGAGATGAACGGAGCAAAGCGGAATGCTGGCGTGATTTCGGTTTGATTGATTGATTTTTTCGTGTTTCCGGGCGCGTCAACTGCTTTGGTCATTAGTCCCGTTAGTGTAGTGCATGTTTTTTTCTCGGGAGTTGGCGGTGATTTTCCCCCGCCGGATGGCGAGATCCAGCGCCGACCTACCGTCGGCTAGTGGCGTTTTCCCCGACCAGGACTCTCCCACCAGCGGGGCACCGCCCCAGCCGGGACAAGCTCTTAGCTCCCGACCGGTCTCCCGGAATGTGTGGTAGTGTAGTGCATGTTAGTGTAAGTGTGTGTGTGTGTGTGTGTGTAAGTGGAGAGGATAGGACAAGGAAGAGGAAGGACAGAACGCGCGCGGTCCGTGGCCCGTTTGTTCGGGGACTGCTCCGGCATTCGCGTGGTGGTGATCGGAGAAACCACGGAAAACTACCGATCAGAGCAGCCGGTCGCTAGAATTCTCCTCCAGACAGCGACTGAATTCGACCTAGCTGGAAAGCTAGTGTCGGAAATCCTGCCGCCGTGGGGAGTGGGAACCTGGGACCTCCCGGTCAGAGGCGCTGCAGTGACATCAATTGATGCACTGAGCTACCGCTCCTGGTCGTGATTTCGGGAGATGTGGAGACGCGGGGCATAGGGGCAGGTTGACTTGGCGGCAAAGCACAGTGGAGGCGGACGGCGTGCGCGCAGGTGAGGGTAGTACGGGGCATGGGCGCGGGGCGTAGATGCAGGGCATGGGCGCGGGGTGAGGGCACGGGGGTAAGGCGAGGCGCTGGGCGCTGCGAGTGGACGCGTGGTTTGAGCGGCGCCCAGGGGGAAAAACCGCGTATTTACGCAGCGGCTGCCGCTAACTGCGCCTGCAGCCACTGAACGCCCCGCGTGCGCCCTCGCCCGCAGAGCCACTGGCAATGGAATGGCCACCCCAAGGGAACCCTTTCGCCCGCACTGAGATTGCACTGGATGCTGCTGACGCTACGTTTGCACAGCAACCACGGTTCAACCTTATCACAATCGCGCGGTTTATAAGGTTTGAAACCATTACATGTTTTTCCAATCATTTTTTTTATAAGTAAAACCATTGAAGTAACTTACTGAAATTATACAAATTCCATGACTAAAAATATTCATTAGCAACATTATTTTTGTTATCATATAAAAAATTAAAAATTAATTTAAGGCCAAAATTAAATTTTTTGGAAACCTTCCGTAGATTTGTAGTAGAATTCTGCTGCTGCGTGCTGCATTTCTGCATAATTGAGTGCAGGAAGCGATTTCAATTTCAACAGTCGCCATCGTTCCTGCAGATATTATGAATAATACAAATTCATTCCCTCGCTGTTGTTTCATATTTCTCCATCAGCCTGATGGGGGCAATGGCGATATTTTTTTCACTCGACAAATATCAAATATACGACTAACAAATCTCGTGCGTGTGTTTTTCCACCGAAAGCAATATATGTTTCCCGTTCAATCTGTTTTCGGCGTGGTCTGATCGAAAAACACGTCAAGCGCTGATGAAATTTGATTCTCTCGCATTCAGTCTTTTCCCGAAAGGAAACAGTCTGCGTCCATTAAGATAAACACCCTCCCGGACTTCCTTTCACGGTTCGCGTCTTTCACCAATAAAACACTCGCCCGGACCGACGCTCTCCAACTTCACCGTGTTGGAAGGGGAGGGGGGGTCGGGGCGGCAGGGGGAGATCAACGTGTCCCAGAAAAGACGCGTCTCGGAGGCGAAGAGGGGAAGTCAAGGAGGAGGTAAAAAGAGGGAGAACGAGACGCTGCCAACTTCCACGTTACGCAGCAACTTGCTCGCTTGCCTGAAAATTCGAGGTCGTTAACCTCCTCCTTTTCAGTGGCTCCAAGTATTCATTAAGAGTAGTTAGCACAGAGCCATAGTTTAATAGCAAATAATTTAATTTCAAATCCAAATCAATTTCAATTATTACGAACAAATACTCATTCATCACCAGATTAAGTTGAGCTTATCGCTTTTCGTTTCCATTTCGGAAATCATATGAACATCCTTCGAAAAAACACTCACATAAAATGGCAATAACTTACGGCACTGCGGAGATATTCGCAGTCAAGTAAGTGGACAGCACTGAAATGGAATGTTCCATCTTTCAATTAAAATGAAGTTCATTTTATTTTAAAAAACACGCGGCGTAAACAAACATACTTTGTAAGTACGGAATATTAAAGCAGAGCAGAATATTACAGCAACCCGAGAAATGAGAAGTTACAATAGCTCGTGTCTACAGAGTTCGTATCAACACAACTTGGATAAGTCATTTAGAGTAGTATCCATTTAAACGAAAATTATCGTAATGCTTAATTTCATTCATCTTCTCGATGGTAGGTTATAGAGGATATTGTTATAAAACACGTAAACCCTATATTCAGGACATTCACTCAAAAAGAAGCAGGAATAGTAACAATTAATTTTGCAAATATTTAGGAAGAAACTACGAATGAAACGTTAACTTTTCTCCTAAATTTTGAGCAACCATGACCTGATTACGTTGAGATACTTGGAAAACCACGGAAACACATAGGTCCGACATAAAGACGAGATGTAGATACAGAAAATAATTTAAAACCAGAGTAATATCTTAGCTTATCACACATACAGAAAATTTACGAGAGTTGGTTTTAAAGAGACACCACGTAAAAAAGACAGAAATTTCGAACACCTCAGATGAAATGTATTCCTGAGGCTATTCAATTCACGTCCCGGACAATAGCGGGCGCCTTAAGCCGCGACCAAATCGCCTGCCGGGCATTGCATTCCTATTCCGGGACCTCGTTAAGGTTATTAGCGTCCTAAGTACCACTCCGGCAGGCGCAGCGCGGCTCGGCGCGGCGCGGCCGTCTCCACCGACCCTCCACCCAGTGACACGGCCTCTGCGAGGGGGCGGGGCGCATTATGGCAGGAAAAGCCCCGCGCAAGGCGAGTGAGACCGCGAGGGCGATCGGAGGAGCTTGCGAGGGCGGCAGCGGAGGCAGCGGAGGTAAGGGGAAGCGGAGGGGGGGGGAAGGAAGAGGGGAAGGTAAGTACGTTGTGGCGGGGACAAGTCGCGGAAGCGTAGACTTCGTAGATGAAGCGGGGCGGGATGGACGAAGGAGCTGCGGAAGAAAGAGCGAAGGGGCAACGAGAGGTGGAATGACACATGTGTCGGGAGGAGCAAGGGCAGCATTGCGACACGCAAGGGCAGACACGCCGCAACTGGGACGAGGCGGGGGCGACACGGATCGCGGCAGAAGAGGAAACAGAGGAACTTCCTAGGGTACAGAGAAAGAGAAGAGGAAGGTGGCGCGAGCGGCCAGGGCGGCGGCGTGGTCGGCGCAGCCGGCGGTGGAGGCGTCGGCGGAGGCGGCGGGGGCGCGCAGGCCTGGCGGCGGCCGCCATTAGAATCGATTTCAGCTAATCCGCCGCCGAGGGGCGCCCGTAAGCCAACGTCGCCCGGGCGCGGAAATCGAACCGGCTTGGTCAGCTCGCGGTAGGCCGATTCGCCATCGGCAAAGAGGAACAGGAGGACGAGGAGGGAAGCCGGCACAGAAAATGTAGTCGGATCAGAACTAAATCCCAGAAGAAGAAGAAAAATCAAGCGGATATGATGATGAAGGAGAAGAAGGACTGCTGATAAAAAAGTAGAGGAATAGTAAAACGTGAAAAAAAAAAAAGAAGAAATATGTGGAGGAGGAGGAGAAGGAGAATAAAGTGAAGAAGGATAAGAAAAAGAAAAAAGAAAATTAAAAAGGCGAAAGTGAGAGGAACCAGTGTTGATAATGGAGGAGGTCGTGACTGAACACGGCAAAACAACAGTATGACCCTGTAGTCGAGCCTTGTTCGAAATTTCTACCCCAAACTATCAGACAGTGCTTTCCCGCCTCGTTCGGACCACTGAAATGCGAACGCTCTTCCTTCCGCAGCGAGAGTTTTATGTGGACAGTCGCCGGCAGCGCTGTTGGTCGCGGAGTGAGTGTGAGAGAGAGGAGGTCAATTTGCTCGTAGTCATTCCCATGCTTGCTGCGGGAAACTTTCCATGAATAGGAAGGAAGAGGATTCTTGCCAACCATGTTGCTCCTTTGACACGATTACACAACTACGCTGCAATTTGTCAGTAATCTTTAGGATGAATCTCGTACATGTGTACGAGTAGGACGGAAGGAAATAAGCTCCATAAAGATAATTTCGATGATTTTAATTCCCATTTTGAGCACCTTCTAGTTTTTAGGATACTCGATGGCTCAAGTGTCATTGGAAAGCAAGAAAAAATGTTTTATTTAAATTATTAAATGTGATAATCCTACAGAAGATCATCTATTGCCCTTTCAAGCCAGTAGTCGATTATATTTTCAATTTACTAATTAATGTTTTATTTCATTAAATGACACTCGGATACAGTCACGTACATCGCAGATTTAATCCAGGTACGTGAGAAAAAGCGTTATAACAATGAATAACGCAACACGTAAATGTTCCTAGTAAACGAAATAAAGAGTAAAAATTAAAAAAGAACGAACAAACGAAATGAGGATATCCCCGAAACGCAACCAGAGAGAGCCAAAGTTCAACACAAAGGTAACGCATGAAACACTAGTGCGTCTGCATTCTCTACAATCTCGCGACGTATGCGACAACCTCGCTCATGTGACGAATATTCGCCACACATGTCCAACAGTACATTTGTGCGCCATGTCACAATGAAGCGCGCACAAGAGCAGATCCCAAGCGGATAACAAAAAATTAGAGCGGAATACTCCGACCAAGAATTGACAAGAGAAGCGTGCAAGGGTTACGCCCGCGCCCGCTCGGTCCTCTGGGCCGCTGGGATGACGGACACGTGGCAGCGACGCAGAGCTGCATAGCGCTGCGCGAGGCGGGGCGGGGTCCCGAGAGAGAAAGAGCACGCGGCTGGTGTGCGGGCTGCGCAGCGTTGTACGGGCACGCGGCTTCCCAGCAAGCGGGCCTTAATCCGGCGAGATGCGAGGGAATGACCGGCTCAGCGGCCGCGCGTCCCCAAATAGCACGCGGATCTGATAGCGGCACGGAGGCCACGGCGTCACGCGGTCGCGGGAGGGGGCGGGGCCGGCGCGCGGTGAGCTGCGAGCGGGCGGAGGGGCGAGGCGCGACGCGCAGATGTTTACGGCCGCCGTAAAACTTTAAACTCCGCCGGCCTCCGCGCCCGCGCTGTTAGCAGGCATCCATCTCCGGCGCAGAGGCGGGGGTGGATGCTGGCGGGCGGGCGAGCCCCCTGTACCTGTTGCCCGCGCTCCGAGCGCCGCTCCCGGCCCCGCCCCCTCCGCCCTGATAAATGACGGCGCCGAGGCGAGCTTTATGGCCATCTTTAAACGTATAGGTGTTAACTACCGCGCCTGGAGGGCCTCCCGAGGCCCGCGCGCGGGCGTAAATACCCGGCGCGCCGCACGGCCACTCTTCTAAAAGGAATCGTTCCGCGCCGCTTCACGGGGTGCTAACAAGGCTTTGACGAGGACTGGGTGGGCGAATGATACGAGGCGGAGGGGAGCGGAACAGGGCGGGGTATAGTAGACGGGGACGAAATGGGTCGGGCATAGCGATGCTGGGCCGGACGGAGCCGGATGGGACAGGACAACTCGGGCAGAGCGGGGTGGGAAGGCATGAGACGAAACAGGGTTGAGTTGGGTTGGGGGCGGAACCCGGAGCGGGGGGAGGAGAGAGGGGCGGGGGAGTGGAACGGGGTAATCGGCGTCGGTGCTTCTGGCCGAGGGCGAGGCCATGCGATGGAGCGAATCCCCCGTTGTTGAGGGGGGTGGCGGCGCGGACCCGGAGCGAGTTTCGGGCAGGACACCGCGCAGTCCTTCCACGGGTGAATATTACGCACAGATGTTATCTAGGGAGAGGGTTGATCTAGATATATTTCTGAGGACGATGCAGAATATCAGAATTTTCACAATTCAAGCTGTCAATGTTATCTTTGAAACTTTCACGCAAACTCGAATTGTCAATTCTTACACACACATGTGAAAAAATACATTTTCAAACGTTTTAAATGAATGAGAAACGCGAGTTCAAAACTTACGAAAAAAACTTCTTGTATCCACAGGAGAAACAGTGCAGAAGGTGGTGCAATTTCCTGACTATTTTTATTAGTTGTTGAATTCGAAGTTTTAACATTTTTTATGTTAAAAAGGTTGTTTTTTTTCATATTTGACTTGGATATGAATCATTAAAAGCATTCAATGAAAAAGACAATCCAGATATTTCTGTGTAATTCAACTTGCCTTTGCTTTGCCTAACTTCGTATGACATTTTGTTTTATACAAAAAAATTTTATGTATGATTCCCATCAGAGCACCCATTATTTTGCAACTAACGAGAAAATAAAGGGCTGTTCATTAGAAGCGTTTGAAGACTTTACGGTACACTTTACATCAAACACAAATGACTAATTAACGAAGACGTTAACAAGTTTCCTTGAAATAAACACACTAGGCATAATAACGGCCATGCAAACTTTATTTTCTGAGTAACTGCGTGAATTAAAACAGAATGCCTTTACAACAGCAAATAAAAGATTCATTTCAGTTATGTACGACGTAAATAATGAAAAACTCGTAACATTCCTGATGAAAACGTGCTCTTGTTAGTCCTCGAGAGCAATCGATACTAGCAAAGAGGTCAATGTCAATAGCCCCACCAACTATGATAAAATGTCAGCAAGATATTCTTATCCTCGCAGAATACTGCTCGATCAGCAGTTGCATCGGATGACTACAACGGCATCTTGCAGCCAATGTAACAGTTTGTACTGTTTGAAATTTCGATGGACTAATAATAATGAATGTTATGATCTACATAAGAACCATGAAATCCCGAGAACCTCACATTTAAACGAATGCTATTTAATTTGTCTTTGAATCCTATAACGTTGCAAAAATGTAGAATCTTTCCAGAAAACCCGTTTTACGCTCCTGTTTTAGAGCCCAAGTACGTCTTGTAATCCGTAAATTCTAAACTGCGGCTACCGGGAGTGGTAGATCAGTGCATCAACTGATGTCACGGCAGCGCCTCTGACGGGGAGGTCCTAGGTTCGAGTCCTGACGGCGGCAGGATTTTCGACACTAGCTTTCCAGCTAGGTCGAATTCAGTCGCTGTCTGGAGGAGAATTCTAGCGGCCGGCTGCTCTGATCGGTAGTTTTCCTTGGTTTCTCCGATCAACACCAGGCGAATGCCGGAGCAGTACCCTACCAAACAGTCCACGGACCGGGCGCGATCTGTCCTTCCTCTTCCTTGTCCTATCATCTCCCCTTACACTCACACACACTTACACCAACATGCACTACACTACCACATCTTCCGGGAGACAGGTCGGGAGCTTAGAGCTTGTCCCGGCTGGGGCGGTGTCCCGCTGGTGGGAGAGTCCTGGTTAGGGATCTCGCCATCCAGCGGAGGAAGATCACCGCGCATATCCCGAGAAATAAACATGCACTACACTAACGGTACTAATGACCAAAGCAGTTGACGTACCCGGAAACACGAAAAAATCAATCGATCAATAAACTGCGGCTGTTGAGAAATACGCAATAAGCCATTCTTCTTCCCGCATTAGCTCCGGCACATTGCGAGAGGTCGTCTCTCACCGGAAGCACGGCGGACTTCCGGAGAGGCCTCACCGGAGTCCGGCGGCTTTCCCCAGCACTGGCCCGGAGCACCACGAATTATTAACCGGCTTACGGGGGCATCGACTGCTTGGAAGGCGCCCGCGCGGTGCGGGGTGGGCCAGGCCGGGCCGGGCCGGGTCGAGCCGCTGTCCAGAGCAGTCCAAACGTTTGCACGGCGCATTAGGCGGCGGTGCGTGCGCCGACGCGCACAATCCCACGCATCGGATGTGACCTTCTCTAATTCCCTCGCTCCCCTGCCTCTTGCTCCGTAGCAGCCGCCGCCCAGCCCGTCTCCGTCTTCGTGTGTCCTGCACCGCGAACAGCTACCACCCAAATCCACTTTGACCCGAATACTACTCGCTGATCCCGTGCTCATCCTTAAGGCGGCCCCAAAGATTCGAAGATGCCTTACTTTACGTGGCGAGACTAAGGCCAACAGACCTGCTCTTTTGTCAGACCACACAATTCCCGCTCCCATTACCAACTAGCAGACGAACAGGCGAATTGAATTTAGTTAAGAGGCTTCTTTTAGATTTGACGGTCTTTTACATGTGGTAAATTACAACACGGGGCAGGGGGCTTTAGTTACCCACTAAAGGAAAACGTATAAAGGATTTTTTCGCCCCTAAAAATCCTCGGCTTCGGCTTACTCATCGAGTAGAGAGCGACCATTTGTCGAATCCCGAATAGTGTGAACGAGTTGCTTGCCAAATGCAATGCCGAGCAACGAACATTCGATGCTCGCACTACCCCTCGCGTGTCGATCTTTTGGACACATCAAAGGCAGCGAATACTCACCGACCCCATCAGCGGTTCAAACTCGGGAGAGCAGTACCTCCCAACTCGACGGATGCCGAATGTGAAAGCCGCCTAAAGGATGAAGGCGGGATCGGCGAATAGTATTCGCATCAGAGGGGATTTCCGCTGCTCGCTACGCCTAGACGCACGCCCAGACGTGTTACATCGCCTCATTTTCTTCCCCATTAGTTGGTAAGCCCTACAACACGGCATCTCGCTTCCTGGTCTAACTAGCAATACACGGGGAACGAGCCACCTTTCCATTCCTCCACGCCTTTCCCATATTCCCGCCATTCGACATATCAATAAAGGCATTATTATTACTACTATTATTATTACAATTATTATTACTATTATTATTACTATTAATATTACTATTATTATTGCTACTATTATTACTATTATTATTAAATTATTATGATTATTAAATTATTATTATTATTATTATTATTATTATTATTATTATTATTATTATTATTAAAATAATTAATTATTATTTCCCTCCTGCTCTTTTACCCACGTGCCAGTCGCCGCTCACACAACGCGGATCAGTCCGCCTCCGACGTCCGTATCACTCTCCGCCCACCTTCCGGGAAAGGGGTGTAGCGTCGTGATGAGTAAAGACGACAGGATTCTCAAACATGTGCATTTAATTTGTACATAATATACAAGTATAGCTTAAGATTTGTACAGAGCATACATCATCCGCGTGTCGTTGGCGGAAAACAAATGATGATCCTCTAATAACAACTTTCACATGTTGATACGCACCATGGTAATCTGTTGTCATGGTCGTCAGGCGGGACCGTCTTTCGTAAAGGGATGAGGGAGTCAGGGGCTCTGTCCAGAGCGCATGCTCCACCTCGGAGGGCTCGCCCTCCGCCCGCGCCCTTGGGCAGACGTGTTTGCGGCGCCGCTCTGTTTGTTAGCGACGATGGACTGCGCGGAATTAACCCTAGCGCGCGCTGCCACCGCCCGCGCCGCATTAGCAGAGATCTCGTTAGAGGGCAATGCATCATCGGCCAAGATGCTCCGCGCTGCTCCATTAGCGCTCGTCGGCGGAAGAACGCGGCCGCCGGGACACCTCGCGCCCGCGCGCGTATTCGCGCCGCCAACGCGTATCACGCGCCGAACGGAAATCGATCCGCTAAGAGTGTGGGGCACGAATCAATTGAAAATGGCCGAAGCGGGTGGCACGATTCCTGACGTTTTAAATTCAGACCAAACAAGTAGAATGGATTGTGGAAACTTGGATAAGGTACTGTTTGTTTGAAGTTCTCGTGAAAGAAATTATATTCATCATCGTTTGTTTTCTTGCAAGACTAGTGACGTAAAAACCATCACAAATAGAAATTTGTTGACTAAGATGACTACAGTCCATTCATCCGTGTCAGGTTCCGGGTAAAATGACAAAAGAGTAGACACTGCTTGACATGGAAAATCATTATTGTCAGAAATAAAATCAGAAGTTCAGAACTCACCAAGCGAACAATGCAGAACTGACAGCAACAAAACTTGCACTTACCTGTAAAAGAAAGAAAAATTAATCTACTAGTCATATACAATTAAAAAAATATAATTCAATTTCAACAACGGGACTACAAAAATGTATACAACTAAACTTCTCAAAAATTTAAAAAAAAAAATTAACAATAAATTAAAAAAAACAATGACTTATGTGTGGAGTATCACGACGTCGTCATTTAAAGGCAAAAATATTCGGAAAAATTAAATTGTATTTGATTTCAAAATTTCCTAACGACTTTATGATCGTCTAAAATTCGAATATTTGACAAGCCGATTCCAACAGAACGTAACATATTTCAATAGCGTTGTAATTCAAAATACCAGAACTCAAAGACGAATTATCTCACTGAATTGCAAGCTATTTCTCCTCGCCGCATTCTTCGGCATGTAGGTAAAGAAACGGCACCGCCTTGTCTCCACGTGCGCCGCCCGCGCTCGGAAAAACAATCGCCGGCGGCGCCCTCATCTGTCAACGCGCGTCGTCGAAGGCCGTCGCCAGTCGCACCGACGGCGGCGTCGCGGGGGCACAATGAACTCTCCGCGCGCGAAAGAGCGCGCACTGGCGCCACCGCCACCGCCAACGGTTTTCCGGGGGACGCCCCCGAGCGGGCGCGCGAGGCCCGGCGCGTCGTCGACGAGGACAGGGGTGGGGCGGCAGCAGGGGTGTGGGTGAGGGGATGGAGTAGAAATAGCGGCGGGGAGAGAGGGAGCAGGGCTATGGTGGAAGCTGGAAGGGGAGCTGGGAAGCAGGGAAAGAGGGCGGGGATGGGTAGGATTCGGCTGTAGAAAGACGAAGACGCGGCGGGGATGGGGATGAGGGGGAGGGAAGGGAGGATGAAGTGCGAGGCGGAGAGATAAGGGCAGGGTGGGGCAATGATGAAACTTGGAAGCGAAGTTGGGGTCGATGACTGGGACAAGGATACGGATGTTAACGGGATGACAATGAGATAAACGAGGGCCGTTTGGTTAGCCGAGGGCTAGTGCGTGGTCCGTTTGGTAGGGTACTGCTCCGGCATTCGCCTGGTATCACCAGTAAAGTAACATCAAGAACACAAGAACAAAAGGTAAACTATTGAATTCAGAGGACAGAAATTTGAATCGGTGGGCGAAGTATATGATGAAGTATGGGAAATTGCACGTGCATCGAGATGCGAAGCAGACATGGTAAAGTTGGCGGGGTGTGATGAGTCCTATCAAAAAATTAAAATTCAAACTTCAATATAAATCACAAATTCTCGCCACATAGCCCAAAAGTGAAGCAACGAAGCGAGAAAAATCGCCGCGTTGGGAAAGACAGTGCTCTGAGGAAAACATGTTATCAATTTCAGACACGACTTTCCTAACGCGGCGATTTTCCCGCTTCGTTGCTTCACTTTTGGGCTATGTGGCGAGAATTTGTAATTTATATTGAATTATCTGTGGTAATTTATATTGAACTACATGTAATCATATTAAAATTACATTTAATGCAATTGTGGTAGATACCTCAATTAACCCCAGACAGTTTATCATGAAGTACCACAAAATCTCTACTGCCACCACAAAATTTATTTATATTGAAGTTTGAATTTTTATTTTTTGATAGGACTCATCACAGGGGCAACTGTAGCAAGCAGCGCAGGAGAGAGGCGGATAGTGGGGCTGGGGTTGTTTTTCTGGCGGCAACATGACATTCAAAGACCGGCACAAGCCAGGCGGGCGGGGCAGGCTACAGCAAAGGAGGCAAGTACAGCACTGCTCCTTGGCTTCCGGCGAAGCGTCCTGACGCAGCCACTTCCGCCCGCGCGTAAGCCGTCGTGTGGAAACGCCGTTGAGACAGCTTGTCAACAGTAATCTCGCATCTCTAGACTCTTCTATGCTTAGGCGGTTGAGTGCAAGCTTCCGCAGAACGGTAGATAATGTAGCCGCCGGTTTGATATTTCAATAACCTATCTCGTGTCATCTTCATTCTAATAGTGCAGCTAGCCTCTCATGGACTTGCAGCAATGCTCATATGATCACTCTCCGTATCAATCTTTCTTTTAAAATTGTTACAGATCTTGTACAAGCAACGAAGATACTTTGTAAGGAAACAGCATTCGCAATTAAGACCATGAATTTCCCAAGCGCGCGTGATGCCGTTGGCGTAGTAGCAAAGTTGGTATTACGCATTCCAATGCTTCAGTTCCATTTAATATTCCATTACACTTCTATATTTTCTTCATATCAGAAAGCAGTAATCACATACACACAGTCATAAGGATCATTTATCTTCCGTTACCTTGCTCTTCTATACATATTCTTTACCTTCTGCCCAAATAACACCATCTCTTCTATTCATACTAACTATGTAAGTTTTATATCAAAATTAAGAAAGTTGTAGCTCAGAAAGTTTTGGGCTCAGTTCTATCTCGAATTTAAACACTACTGTGAATTTTTCTGAAACTAATTCTTTGTGTGTTCGTCAGCTTGGATCCGGCTTGCATCCAATCACCCTGAATCCTTACGCGAAGGCCAGTTCCAACCCTTCGCAGAACCCACGCGTCCGCTCCCGGAAGACCGGTCGTGAGGTTAGAGCTTGTCCCGGCTGGGGCGCACAGTGGTTGATTTCCAGAATCTAGCGGTATTTAAATCGAAAATGCATATGCTCAAAACGAATGAAAGTCCACGTGAATGGGTTCCTTATAGTCTTGCCTAAACTGTAATAACCACCATAACTGCAACATTAATTTGTCAGAAGAATGGGGGCCTGTTCGGTGAGCGCTTCCGAGCCCCGCACGCAGGCGTGCCTTAGTCCTGCTTTGACGCGCTTGGTGTTACTGCCTACTGACGTCGCGTTCTTAAGGAAACTTTGAATGTTGAATATGAGCGAGAATCTGGAAGGTATGTTCTTTAAAACGCACTAATTTTTACTAGAAAATTTTACATTTTTGATAGTATTTTATGCAAAAGTTTCACCATGTTTTTGAAACTGGTTTCTTAAGTAATCAGAAATTTAAACAGAGATATTTTGAGTTGCCAGCAATTGCCAAGAATGTTCTTTGCATGAAAGTATTCCCTGAACCTTGTGCATTAAAATGGTGAAAAACATTTCTGCCCGAATTTGCCCCATTTCGAAAAAATCGATTTTTTTCAGATGCTTGTACAGCCACTCGACGGGAGCTTTTCGAACTCATGCGTCAGGGTGAACTCTCTCGTGCAACAGATTTACGGAATAGGGAAATGCTAATGGAGTATGTTTCCCATAAAGTTCTTGGAAGTATTCCAGATGTAGTATTAAGTGAAAAGATACGGAGATTCACCTGCCAAATTACTGAAAAATGGAAGGTTTGCAATAGAATGGTAGACAGGTTTGCGGCAAAGAACTCAGCGTGGGTGGACGAAGCAATAGTGTGTGTCAAAGAAGAAGGGCAGGAAACGACAAAAGGTAGGCCTGAAAAAGAATTTGCATCGTGTTCGAAGAGAACCAAAAGGTGAAAAGTACAACCACTCGTTGTGGAACATTGTGCAGAAGAATTAGCCGTGGCAGCTCAAGTTAGTTTTATGTCACAAGGCAGTAAGGATGGAGTGGAAGTGATCGAAGGAGCTGTAGATAGTACTCCTGGAAGTGGCACCACGAATGATGGGAACACTGCTCGGCGACTTTTCCAAAATCCGGAGCAGTCTTCTAACATCACTAGGATTGATGAAAGCCTCATTCGCCGCTTCTCCGTTGTTTTACATGCATTGAGGAGTGGGTATGATGTGAATTCAGAGGCTTTCAGAAAATACTCAACTGAAACAGCAGAATTGTTCATCAGCTTATACGGATGGTATTTCATGCCTGAAACAGTGCATAAAATATTAATTCATGGCGCTGATGTCATTAATGAAATGATTGTCCCAATTGGACAACTGTCTGAAGACGCGCAGGAAGCCCGGCACAAAGAAATACTCGAAAATCATCAAGGATACGTGGCAATGAAGATCTGCTTCATTTCCTATTGATTTCTTCCGACCCAGTTATTACAAGTATCCGGCCACTACCAACTAAGACAACTGAACAGCTACCGAAGGAAGTTCTGGAGTTGTTACATGTTCCTAGAGCTGGTGTTCCACGTGAAGGCGGAAGAGCAGATTCAGAGAGCGACTAATGCCAACTATTGTAAGTTCTTAATTTTTTATAATTATTTTAATTGCTCAATTAAGTATGAGTACTAATCACTATATTACATTTTAAGTTAGTGTCTCATGAACGTTTAGTAGGCAATTACATGCACAACTTTTTAAGTAGTTTCCACATTGATAATTTGGTAAACCTTATCAAGCCTCTAAAAAATGTATTTATTATTATACTATTTCACTACATTGTAATATAATAGAAAACAGCACAAGGAATAATTCTGACCATTTTCAACACCGTCGGCTTTACCGTTCACTTGGAAATATTTTAATACCGCTAAATCAAGGAAATCAACCACTGTGGGCGGTGCCCGCTGGTGAGAGAGTCCTGGTTAGGGGGAAACCCCACTAGCCGACGGTAGGTCGGCGCCGGATCTCGCCATCCAGCGGGGAAAGATCACGGCACATATCCCGAGAAAAAACATGCACTACACTAACGGGACTAATGACCAAAGCAGTTGACGCGCCCGGAAACACGAAAAAATCAATCAATCAAACCCACGCGTCCGCGTTAACCACCACTTGGTTGCGCGCCTATCTCCCGCGCCGTCCTCCTCACCCCACCCCGACCGGAGGCGGGCCACACGTCCTCTCGGCGTCCCGGGCCCCGGAGCGGAGATACGGGCCAAGACCGCGCCGCGTCATACATCTCCCCGGAGCGCGGCGGCGACGCGCCCCCACAAAGGCAGCGGCGGCGGGGCGGCACCCGATAACGGCACTTCACGCCCGACCGGCTGCTCTGCGGGCGAGCATAATTATCAGGCGCGGCCCGCCCGCGGCGGCACGACGCGATGCGGCGCCCGGCCCCGCCCTCCCCCCGCCACGGCCGCCTGACGGAGCCGCAAACACGCCCTTATCAGGCGGCCGAGACGCTTGCCCGCGCGGGGCCCCCGGGAACACCCTGGGGACGCGTTAGCCAATTTTCCGAACAATTTGCATGCTAAATATATTGGATAAAAAGCGCCATGAACATAAAAGTTGAGCGAAAATTAAGTTGGACCCCGACGAATAGCTATAAAATGGCTGTGGGAGCAGGGTTATAATACCGTGTCGTAAAGGAACGAAGGAGAAGGGGAAGAAGCGAACAGGCCATGACCCATATTTTCTGAATTAATAATGCGTGTTAACACCCGGGCGAGGAGGGTCAAGAAAACGACCAATCGCGCTGAAGATCCCGCCGAGTTTAAGGAGAGTCGAGCGCCTCGGCGTAAAACGTGGTGGTATTTTACGCTCGACGACCAGTGAGTGCGAATCACGCACGATGTATGCTCATGCTTGTCCTTTGAAGATAGGCAGCGCACGTGTGGGAGGAGCTGGTAGACAGCCTTTTCACGCCTAACGCAATGGAAATCATGAGGCAGAAAACAAAAAGGCGGCGAACTTCATCATTTAACCTTCGAGCCATCGGATGTCACAAAATTGGCTTTCAAGAACATAGCTGTGTCTTTTCTAATGAAGTCGCTATGCACTAAAAGCATCTATCCACACGTGGCACGTTCTCCAACAGTATATCTAAACTTATATTTAGAGAAGAAATTAAAGTAGTATTTTGAATGAAATGAGAGCATTTGGAGTTGAATCAGTGCGGATGATATTTATGCCGTTGTATTCTCGGAAATTCCTAACAACGTTTCACTGAATTGTCAAAACATTCATGTTAATAGCAAAAAAACCTTCAAAAACTATTTTTCCTCGCTTTTGTTTCTGCATTGGGTATTTTTCGAAGAAGAAGTTAAACAAATGCTCTTCGAAAACTTACTTGGAAACTTCACGATAGTCACAAGGATAAATGAATGGGTATACATTGCTCTAAAATTAGAATAACTCTATTTTTCAATGCTCATAAGTCTGAAAACGTATTAGTATGCTTACGAAAATAACTGAAATAGAGTGAGAGAAACGAGAAACGTTTGTCTACAATCAGTCTCGGAAGCTGGCACTTACTCATGCCTTAATATGCGAATTAAGTAGAGATGACGCAATACACCAATTCATGGAAAGGAAACTCATTGCAGTACAAACACAAACGAGTAAACGGCCACCGTTAACTACAGTAACGCGCTGGCAAGCGAAGTCTAATTGGCAACAACATAACGCGAGAGATCACCTCACACACTAACCAGCCTCCTCAAAGTCTGACGCAACTTCGTGGAAGCTCCCGCAGACAAGATACATTAACCCACGACTCTCACAACAATCAGTCATTAAGAGCTTCAAAACAGGCGCAATATTGAGTTTGGAGAACAGGATGTGAAACTTGCAAACAAAACATTTCAATTTACGTCCTACGCGGGGAGGCGATATTCAATTACTCCCGCAGCTACAACTGCCAAGATTCCATAAATCATAGCTGACTGGCTGTAAATGCGTTAGCTCGCGCGTCTGCCCTCAAGAGGAAGGGGAGGCACTGCTCCCCCTCACCGCCCCACCTCGCCCCACCCGCGCCGCCCCGCGCCGCGCCGGCCTGGCAGAAGCACTGCCAACTTTGTTGGCTCACAGTTCCCTGCGAAGAGCAAAAAGGCCCCGGGCAACAAACTTGCCCGCGAGGCGCGCGGCAGAAAAAGACGCGCAGCGCCCGGCGCCATCCACCCGCACCCCCCCCCAACTGCCCCGCCCACCCGCAACTCGCGCCCTCGGAATCCAATTTACCGCACGGCGGTACCCATTGCTTCCACAAATTATCAATTAAATTAACGGGGGCTGACACGCAAGAAAACTCTTGCAATTGGTAAAATGTCTCTTAATTGTTAGATTAAAAGAAAAATAGAACTTCGCCAGCACGCCAGCAGGGGGCGAAGAATTCCATACATTTGGCACGAGCGCGGGCCATACTTAACGAAGTAACCTTCCACTTCGTTATTTAGAAATTCGCTTTGGACTTTCATATTGGCTTAATTGTCTCTAGGCGACTAACTGAGCTTTGAAATTAACGAAGGTATTTTGATGACACATAGAAACAGACGTCAAATAATTTCCGCTGTTTCCATAAATATTACACATTACGCTGAAAGATGCCAACAAGCGTCCAATGAAAATTACAGTGTAAAAGTTGGAACGTCAACGCGTCTCTTACGAGCTAAGAAGCATTCATTACGTTTCCAACTTACACAGTTTCGTGAAGAGTCATAACACGATTTTCCTAAAAACTAACCTTTCGGGATTTACTACTTCAGAGCCCCCAAGTGAAGCCTCCAAATCTTTTACGACTTCCTTCATAACATTTGTAGAGGAGTTCTATCCTTTGCTGAGCTCATTCGTGCACCATATTTCTTCTTCCTTTCTGTGCTTACCAACAAGACTCCGAACGCAGATATTCTCGTAGAAGCAGTTTATCTGAAAGAAGTTGCTAGTGATTGCTCGAAGCGAGCGCATTACGTTCATTTGAGGTTTCGAGTTTTACAGTGGACCTATACCCTACGAAGAGAGTACTTCCTCAAATATGTTGCATTCAGCCCACGTCTAACTAATCAAATTCGCTTACTGAGAGAAGGAAAGAATGCATTAAGGAAATACAGACACGAAACAACATCCAAACCGCCCAATAAAATTTGCTCGACTCAATGTCAATTTTGCAAATAATTTACTGTGAATTTTTAAGAACTACAGGGCCTACGACGGTTTTCCGATGCTTTCAAGCATATTTCAACAAAATAATTTGACAAACAACCGAAACAATGTGACGAGAGAAAACAAGTAAATGATTTTTCATTATAAATACTGTAATATTTAATGCCCAGAAAACCACGTCTTATAGCATTTCATATTCATTGATATCTATTCATTCAATCAAAAATGAAACTATTACCAAGTTTTCAAATTTGAAATAGAGTACACATAGAATAACCACCAATATTTAAACAAACATTATAAACAGACGATACGTGAATAAATTAACATATGATTTACTTAAAAAAAGAATCATGGGAATAAATTTACTGTGATTATTTATGCTGGAGAGCGACTCTAATTAACCACTATGAAGATGGACATGGACGTCCCTCTTTACCCCATGTCGATGGATCGATAGACCAACGCCACAGGCTGGGGTAGAATATAAAAAAAGAAAATTAGCCATTACAGCCTATCATATTTTATAACGAATTTTCCACGACGAAAATTCTAAAAGTTAGCGAGAGACTGTCACGATATACACGCAACGAACAGACAAAATAACAAATTTTGAGTCAAAACAGTGCAACGCGAAACATGAAGAGGCATCAAAAATAAACGCCATCAGGTATATTGCCAATTAACTACGGTCCGTAAAATGCGAAACGAAAAAAAAACGGGTAAAAATGTGGCTCCAACTCGAACATTTTTACTCAAAATTACGTTCAAACTCTGGCAGTAAAAAAACACACGCTCGCTGACACACCGAATGCTGTGTGCGCGAGGCACGGAACAAGCCGCAGCAACGAGCAAATAAGGGAAGCTCCTCCAAAGGCGGAAAGGGGTAAAGCACGATAGGCTGAAAGACTAGAATTCAGAGAAAAAAAACAACACCTCTTCAAACATTCATTTTATATCAATCAAGCACATGTGAAAAAACGTGCCAGTGCCTCGTGTTTTATATGATCTTTTTCATTAATTTTGACCGTTATTACGCAGAAGAGACGAACACGGAAACTTTTAAGAAGCCTGATGGTCACAAATTCATTCAATTTTGAAATACATATTTTTCGAACATTGTTAATGGTATGAAATTGCTTTCTATTCTCTTAGTCTTATTATAATATCTGTATATGGATTGCAAGAAACACGTTTAATACTTCGATATTAATTGTACATATTTTCACACGTGAAGCCTGCTCGAAGCTATATTATATCTACATTTCCTATCTTATAGACAGTGACTCAGAATAAATGTCAGACAGACCATTAAGGCAAGTGGGAAGGAAGAAATTAATCACATTTTACGAATGAACGTATGGTAGAAAATCCCATATATCAAAATTACACGTATAACATTTGGTCATGATTGGGAACCAACTTATCGCGTAGACCTGGTGTTTGGGAAAGAGATTTCGTGTAGATGTCTAACACCATTGCAAGATGAATTCTCTACTGATCCGGAGCAAATGTCACATATGTTATACAAGCATGAGCTTTCCACCAAATGTTCATTATAAACAACATATATGATACATCCTGAAACGCTCCATGTAGGTTTCACTTCCTTACGTAACTAGAACCTAGGACTTTCCAGTAAACAAAGCAACATTTGCGAATTTTGTTGAGCGGAAGGTATTTTGACCACCTTCTTCCCAACCCAGACCACAGTGAGAGGCAACGCCAGCGAGAGGCAGGGCAAAATTGCACTTCACCGCGAAATTGCGCGCGCGAGACTCACAATGAGGAGCGGACGCCGTTGTAAACTTCCTTTGCAATATTCCTGAAGCACACGCGCCCGCGCGGTCAAAGTTAACGAATATATAAAAGCCTCAAATTGAGTGTGCGCGAGGGAAATGTTACACTTGCAACGCACTCACGGAAGGCAGCGAATTCCGAGAGCAAAGTTTAAAACGCTGACCATGAGCCACCTCTTCGGTTGGTGGAAAAAATGGAGTACCGGTATTGCGAGCGCACTGCCTGCAGGAACTTAAAAGGCTTATCCGAAACGAAGGCAATTATGAACAAAATTTGGAGGTGTATTACATGCAGTTTCGTCAGAAAGTAGATTATTAACTATCACAATAGTGCAAGCACGAAAAAGTGTCATACAGTATTGCCCAGGTTATTTGTTAAACATTGATAAGCACTTTTTGCTTCGAAACATTTGTACAATACCCCGTAATCTATTATTCATGCCATTGATACTGAAACATTCATAATATTTCTCTTTAAGCAATGACAAACGTATACACATTTTAAAATCAAACGATAATGAAAGAGCTTTTCAATGCCAAAATAAAATGTAATACTTTAACTGTTTTTCACAAAGCTTGTTTGTTATTTGAAAATTAAACCCAAACTTCATTGTACTCCACGCGGAAACAATTAGGGAATTCAATCTTGGAAATACAAAATTGTCTCTTTGAAAGAGAAAATTACAGTAGCGCATATGAGGATTAGCTTCGTGAAATTTATATTCTGCTATGAAGCTGAGTTCCAGTTGAGTGGGTAGGCAGTACTTCTTCCTCTGTAAAAAATAACCTTCTAGAGCTCCACTGCTTTCAATATTTTCCTATTGATGATTTTTTTAAGTTGACTGCTTTTTTAACTGACTACAAAAACTGACCATGAAAATATACATAAAGATCCTACCAGTTTCGAATTTTTGAATTCTTTTCCTTTAAATGCACATAGTAAAAGGAATGATTTTTTATGTATTCTGTTAATGGGAAAATTTGAGAAAACTTTCATTTATACTAAATGAGTTTAAATACTATATCTCTATTTCATTTGGATATGAATATTGTGACAACATTTTTCTCAATCACTTTTAGATGAATGATATTTATTTTTATACAAACAACACTCGTCAGCTGAAGAGCGTAATAGTGACATGACAGATGCGAATGTACTCAATTAAAGCCGTATATTCAGGAGAACAAATTAGATCACAACCCGACCTGCCTGATATAATTTTCACACACGGTACGTTTTAAAAAAACTCACATAAATTAAATTGAAAGGACAAACGAACGACATTATTATATCATTGTAGAACAAATGTTTCATCTGAATTCTCCACGAGTCGAATAAATGAATGATGTTCATAACTTCAAAAACTACTACTGAAAAATCTACTATAGTCTTGTATTGCTTAGCCTCCTGAGTTTTCATATCATAGGAAAACCTGTTCTTATCTGGTTACAATTGTCTCATCTACCAATTAAATTCCACGATCCCATATGCAGACAAGTGTATGCTGGCTTACACACCGCTAAATCTGAACGAAAAATGTTCAACTATCTGAAAATGAACACATCTCAAATTTCACTCATGGCCACCGAGCGGCCAAGCAATTCTGACCAGCGCCGCAGTTCCACTTGGCAGGAACGAGCCGCACGCGTGACCGCACCGCACGCCTTGGGGCGCGCACGCAACACACGGCCCCGCAGGTGGTCCACGCTGCCAACTCCCACCCCGCCCCGCCCCGCCCCACCTCCCCACCCCGCTCGCCTCGAATAAATGAATGCAATTATGTAAATAAAAAGAGCCACGCCCCCCACTGTATCTCGCGCATAAAACTGCACGCGCGCAACCACGCGAAAAGTAACGAAATATTTAATAACGAAAAATAACCCCGCCAAGCGGGCAGGCGGTCTATAGGGCGGGGGAGAAGCTTTATCTTACAGCGAGCAGCGCGCGCTCGCCCGAATAACACAATACGGGAAACGCTAGGCAAATGCTACGTTAACGCAGCGCGCGCGCGCGCGCTCGCGATGCTTGCTCGAGTCGCAGGCGGGGCACGACGCCAGCGCTCCGGCCGCCGGGCGTTAACTTGGTCAAGTACAGGCCGGCTATTAACCCGGACCAACAACTATGATTTCAAAGTGTGCCGCTACGCTCGCGCACACGCCGTTAGCGCCCAAACGTAAAATAATACGGTTTACCGCTAACGGGCTGTTAACGAAGCGGTGTCCGCGCGTAACTCGCTGGGGCAGTCTAACGACACCTACCGCGCCATCAATTCCCATTATGCTCGCTTGCTTACCCAGCGCGGACTCGCCAGAGGCGGCGGTGGCCCCATCGCGACCGTATTTGTTCGGAGCGGCCGGGAAATATTAGCCGCACGTTTGCCAACACAGCAGCAATTAATTCCCTGTATCAGGGCGCCGCGCCGCGCCGACGGAGGGATGTGCGGCGCGAGTGCCGGCGCCTGCCTGTCGCCTGCGCGGCAGGAGGTCGATCCGGGCGAGCGAGCGCTTGCGGTCGGCGAGAGTGGAAAGGTGAGAACTGAAGCGCGGATGAAGTGCGGAGAGAGATAAAACGAGGATTGCCCCGTCAATTTGGAAATTGGAAGGTCGTGATGGAGAATAAGGTTAGATAGATGAAGTAATAGTTAAAATTGAACACATCATATTAAACGAGGAAAGAATTGTGGAACAAAAACACGCAGAGAATGCAAATGAGGAAAGTAAGCAAACTGCGAAAGAAGAAGGGGAGCAGAACACTAGCAATGAAAACAAATGGGATCATTCAGGGAGAAATTCGTAAGGGAGGAAAGAAAGTCGAATGAACCTTTAAGGGTAATCACAATCTCACAGTAAAACTTAACGTGGAGCCATAAAATTGTAACTATCGGTTTTGGAATATACTGAACAATGTAGAATCGTTTCTTACCAGATCTGGAAGCCATGAGATATTGCGGTATTAATTACACTACTAATGGCATGAAAGGTACAAAAATGCCGTAATGATGGTTGAAATCAGGGATGGATGAATGACAAATGAATACAAGTGTGAAGTATGTAGTGAAATGTCGCTACTTCCACATTTGGGTAACGTGAAAAAACGCACACGATTTTTTTGAAACGAAAATCCGTTACCCTGTACTTCGTCCACATGCACTATCGTCCAGCGGTTTAAACAGTACTTTTGTGCAAGGGAAACCAGTAAATATTCAAAAGGAAAGGAGTAACATAACGAAAACTCACATTTCACAAACCCAAAATTATAATCCTACAATCAGAATGTCCCTACAATACAAACATGATCAAAACGCTGTAGGAACGTCCCCAGTAAAATACAATATTCATGAAGAAAACAACAGGAGATGCAAACACAAAATGAAGTCAGGACTTACACAAGCTCTTTAGAAAAACTGCCAAAATAAGAATTACCCCGATCGCTTCATTCACAGTCAATAGGTGATGTGCGTAGCGTCACGTTGGCGGCCGTGGGTGGGAGGAGGAGCGGAAGTATCGCATACCTGCGGGCATGAATAGCTTGGCGCCCCGGCGTCGGGATACATTTAGACAAAGGGAATGCCAGCTTGACCGGGAAGGTCACGTGGTAGACGCGAGCCTCCCTCCTACACCTAGGACGGTCATGTGACGGCTGCACGCTGGTTTAAAATCGAGCCGACGAGCTCGCACGCGGGTTTTTATTCTGGAAACCTCGCGCGATGCGCAAAACTTTACGACAAGGCTGGAGTGTGTCGTGCCTATTGCACGAGTGACGAGGTCACGGTAGTGGCGCGGTAGGAGCGTCAGTGAAGGCGGGGCATCCCTAGCTATGTGGGGTATCCACAGGGAAATACAAGTGTGTAGTTTCGGAGCAGAAGTTAGTTATTATACATACGTGTAAATAAACATGTACGTACTTGTAAGAGTCTGTGTGTTTTTCACCATGACGTCACATGTGCCTCGGAAAACGTAACTCCGCACGACCAGCTACTTGGGAAGCAGTGCGTCGAATCGGGTGAAGCCGCGAGCGCCGTCATAGAGACCCGCCGCGAGGCGCGACCCGCCGCCGCCCACGGGGGGGGGGGGTTGGCCCCCATGACGGCAAAGCGCCGGGCGCCGCCCGCGGCGGTTGACGCACCGCCGCCCTGCCCCCGCCCCCACACACCACCGCCCACCGACCTTGCCTCCCGGCACCCAGCATCCTCTAGCCCAGGGCTGCTCAAAGGCAAGAATTAGGGTCACGAGTGCGCATGGTTGACCGTTGCGGTGGCCCGTGTGCCACATTCGCCTTTCGGTGGACTGAGCCGATCGCGCCCGAGCGCCTCTCCTCCCGATAGGATGACTCAACACGCGGCGGACGGCACCTACGGCACGTAGACAAGCGCTGGGTATGGGCACGCGAAGTGAGGCGCCCACTTGAGCATCGCTACTCTAGTCGACATCAGAGTCCTTCCAGCCGCTGTTCTAGCTTCTGCGTCTCAACGCTTCCAATTTTCCTGTATTCTCGTCCCTCTGAAAATTTGCGTTATCAACCTTTCTTCGTCCTTTTCCATTTCGCACCTCTTCCTAAATCGCCCTCTTCCTCCTTCATGCTTTAGCCAATCTCCTTCCCCTTTGACCATCATTCTTTGTTTCTTCTTCGATGCGCGACTGACTGCGTCTCCCACTCTTTTATCTTCTAAAATCATCCGCCTTCGTTTGCCGTTCCTCCCTCCTCCTTTTCCTTTTCCCATGACCATTTTCAGCTGCGAGTTACGGCATTTTAAACCATCCTATCATTTCCATTTCCATTACCCTTCGTCCTCCCTTCTTACTGTTACTTCCATCGACTATACACTTCCCTCCGATTATTGATTGATTTTTTCGTGTTTCCGGGCGTGTCAACTGCTTTGGTAATTAGTCCTGTAAGTGTAGTACATGTGTTTTCTCGGGAGATAGCGGTGATCTTTCCCCGCTGGATGGCGAGATCCGGCGCCGACCTATCGTCGGCTAGTAGAATTTCCCCCTAACCAGGACTCTCCCACCAACAGGGCACCGCCCCAGTCGGGACAAGCTCTAAGCTCCCGACCGGTCTCCCGGAATATGTGGTAGTGTAGTGCATGCTAGTGTAAGTGTGTGTGTAAGGGGACAGGATAGGACAAGGAAAAGGAAGGACAGATCGCGCGCGGTCCGTGGCCCGTTTGGTAGGGTACTCTCCCAGCATTCGCCTGGTGTTGATCGGAGAAACCGCGGAAAACTACCGATTAGAGCAGCCGGCCGCTAGAATTCTCCTCCAAGCAGAGACTGAATTCGACCTAGCTGAAAAGCTAGTGTCGAAAAATCCTGCCGCCGTCAGGACTCGAACCTAGGATCTCCTGGTCAGAGGCGCTGCAGTGACATCAGTTGGTGCACTGAGCTACCGCTCCCGGTCTCATCCCTCCGATCTCCTCGCATCTCTTTCTGTCCTTACTACGTATCTTTCTTTCATCCACTCCCCTCCCAGTCTCCACCGTCCTTCCTTCCTTTTTCATTCATCCTCCCGCGTTTCCGATATTCCTCCTCCTTCCGTCCGCTCCCTGCCAGCCAGTGCACGTAGCGGACAGCCTCCAGCGGCGGATGACATCGTGTTATTCCCCTGCCGCGTTTGTCATGATACGAAGCGAAAATCGCTGTTTTCACGAGCGCCAATGGTCCCCCGCGCGACGTCTGCTCGCTTGTTCGCTGCTGTGCTGATAGTGATGGCAGTTTCCTTTTGATGTCCGCCACTACGTCGGAACCGTTGTCATCATTGCGGCTTCCGAACTAGTTGTCGCCATAGAGGCGACCCGCCGCCAATGACATCATGTCGCTCGGTTCACGAGAAACAAAGTCGCGGTAATCTTTTAATTTGCTTTGTGGGACACAGTGCGGCCGGAATGTTGTGACAAGCTTAATACAGTTCCAGCAGAGACGGAGGCTTCGTGAATCTGGATCAAATACATTCAGTGAAATGTAGAGCATGCTTAAGCGGAAACAAACAATTTTGTATGTGGACACATTCTTTCATATATTCATAGGCAATTTGAAATTAAACACACGTTGTAAAAAAGTGTCACGACATGCGTTTGAACAGCGTGTTTCAAAGTCCAGTAAACAAACAATGATTTATAGCGCACAAATCGAGCAATAAAGGGCGTTCACGTTTTCCTTTACAAACCTTGCCCAATCATTCGTTCTCGTCTTAGGCATAAATTTTGACGTCAATTTCTGTGCATCAAAACCCACCGACGTGTAAGCAACATACATTTCCCATTTCCAGTTATTTCACCGCGCACCCGTCGTCATCATGCTAACAGCCATTGTGGGAATCGCCACCGTCGTTACTCTCATCGCGCCATATCGACCAAATACAAAGCAATTACACACCCCTCCTCGTATCTCCGACATGGCCATCATCACCTTCATCGTCGTCACCCTCTCATCTCAACGCCATTCAAATAAATTCATAATTACGGAGTGCACTGCAAATGAGCAGCAGACAGCAGGGGGCGTCTATGTACACGCAGCTGGGGCGCCTGCTCCGTAGCTCAGAGAGGAGGTGGGGGAGGGACGGGCGCGAGGCGGGGAAACACGTCCGTATCAACAGCGAGGGCGGGGCGGGAACCGGAGTGGGGCAAGGAGCAGGGCCGGGAGGGGGAAGCAGAGGGGGGGGGGGAGGAAGGGGGGAAGGGAGAGGGCGGGGAGAACAGGGAGGAAAGGGATGGAGGAGAGGGAGCGGACGTGTGGAGACGCGAGAGCGGTCATCGGGTACAAACGGAGAGGTAGAAAAGGTAGGGCGAGCTGGGGGGAGGCAGGGGGCGGGGCATGGAGCGGGGGTGAGTTTAGGAACCACCGCCCCGTCGATGACAGAGATGTTTAGTTGCGCGGGCGGGCGAGATGGGCTGCGCCTCGCAGGTGCCGCCCCCCGCGGAGCGACTAGATCTCGCCAATTAGTCTGCGCGCTGACCGCAACCTGCCGCAGGCGAGCGAGTGGGAGAGGGCACAGGCAAGATGGTGGGTGGACGAACGCGAAACGCCGACGGCCTGACAAGTGGTTCAGTGAGCAGTGGATGATCACGAATGTGAATGAGTGGGCGAGAGAAAGGTGATATTTAGAGAGCGAGACTGAACGAGCGGGTAACAAGTAAAATGCGAGTATATGCAGGAGGGGACTCCTGTTGGAAGCCAGGTAAATGATTAAAGAAGAAGTATGTCGGCGGGTGAGCAGATGGACGAGTAGCAAAAAGGCACGTAAGGATTCATTCTAGAATATGACGGAGTTGAAAGCGTTTGAATTTTGTGTGGGCGAGAGCGGGGATTGTCACGCATAAATGCGGGCCGAGAACTGACTAGACTGGCGGGCGGACGAAAGAGTCAGGAGACGAAGTAACGAACTAAATGGAAATGCAGAGCTTGAGGTCACACTGGGCGATTGTGCTAATGCAGGGAAGCAGCAGGAAGAGCCAGACCTCACGAACGTTTCCGAACTCTCATCGTCATGACTGCTATTGAGATTCGAGGGGTACAAATATATTCCCGTATTCACACACAAATACACGCAACCACTAATTGTGACTTCAATTGTTTACCGAACCCTTCATTGCTAGTATTATGTTTACATACATGTATATAAACATCATCAACAATTCCAATTTATGGATATCTCCGAATATCAATGACCAATGCTGAAGTGAGGAGTACTTGTTTCTGTACATAATTAAAATGATACAGTTCCAAATACCCGAACTAAAATATACATATTAGCACATTCCACCTTACCTCAGAATGGTCACAAACCCCTACTACTGAAATTTGAAAACGGACGTTGTGATTTTGCTTTCCACAAACAATCTCCACGTAAACTTAAGTTTATCACCCCAACCCAACCGCCACAAGAACAAGAGTGTTCATTGCATCTTGGCCGTAATGAAATTCAAATACTCTGAAAACAGACTTGTAAACAGCGCTGGGGCGAAGCGCAGGTGTGCGGACGCCGCGCCGCGCGCTGCTCGTGAAGGAAGCCACTGTCAGCCCCGCGAGGCCAGGAGAACCGCGTGAGATCCAACGGACAGCGCCACTAACGGACAGGGCCGCATTGGTGAGGGTGCGGCGGGGCGTGGGCGGGCGATGGCCGGGGCGAGAGGGAGAGCGAGGCAGGGGGGTTTGGGATGGGAAGGGCGGGGCGAGAGAGGGGGGGGGGGAGGTTGGGGCGAGAGGGGAGGAGGGCAGAGGCAAGGGTTTTAGGGTGGCGAGGGCGAGTCGGTGTTGAGGAGGGGTGAGAGCGGCGGGGGGGGGGGGGGGGGGGAGGGGGGGGGGCGGGGAGGAAGGGGCGGGGCGGGGAGGACGTGGACGGAAGCGACCGGGACTACGCCGCGCCCCGATCGAGGGCGGCGGAAGCCCCGCGGGGGGGGACGGGGCGGGGCGGGGGCGGGGTGGGAGTGAGAGGAGGTGAGCGGCTCGTGTACCGTCGCGCCGCTTCTGTGCAAGCGCTCACGTTAGCAGTGTTTGAGGCAGATGAAGGATCTCCGTTTGAATAGCGGGAGGGTACAAGTGCTAAGTGAGTAGATCAGCAGGTGCAGAGGTGGAGCTGCAAATACGTCGGGAGTGGTTCCACACAATTGAGATAGAAGCGATGACAGGCGGTGATCATTTCGAGGTGGTAACATAGGCATGCGGCTGGTAAGGGGTAGGTTCGTGCGGCATATATAATTAACCCACTTACATGATGACAGAGAAAAGGAGGAATAGTGACGGAGTATGATTGAGATCATGATAGTGGGTACACAAATCCTACCACGAGAATATCTTTCTGTTGTATGTTTAGTAGCAGAATCGAATCAACAGTAACAGACTAGGCATGTGAAAATGGTGTTGGCGACGAACACTTGTTACAAAACACCGTAAATAGGAACGGTAGCTACAGATTTCCGAAAAATCTAAATGTGCAAGGAAAACCACGTATGTGGCAAAGAGAAGGCTGTTTGCTCACGAAACAGTCATGTAATACTTACTTTCTTCAAAGAATTGTCCGGTTCTCGAACCCGGATGACCTGGTTAACGCCCAATTGTTCTAATCACTTTCAATGCTTTGAGCAGTTCCATAGACTAATTCTTTGAACAGTTTCATAGACATAATTTTTGTTCGTTTATGATACATAATTGTCAGTAGCTGACACCTCATTCAAGAGGCAGTTACGCCGGAATTATTTTATTTGTCTGTATCTACTGTATTTCTATCACATCTTGTACTACATCTCAACATATAACATAAATCGCACCTTTTGTTTAATTTATCATGTGTTGAAAGCGTTTAAATAAAACTACTATCTTACTCTAATTTTAATCCTATTCTAATTCTGTGTTGTTCCCTTACACGATGAGCTTATAAATCATGACATCGTAACATCATGACAATATAGAATAATGAATTTATTACAATTATTATTATTATATCATTATTATTGTTATTATTATTGTTATTATTATTATTGTTATTATATTATTGTTATTATTATTGTATTATTATTGTTATTATTATTATTATTATTATTATTATTATTATTATTATTATTATTATTGCGAGCGGGTGGAGTACGGGGGCGCAGGAAGCACGTGGTCGTTGTGCGGGTGGGCAGCGGCCCGTGCGCGCGTGCCTCTATCTCGGGTTGCTGGCGCCCGCCCTCCAGAGCGGCGACCGCACGTGGGCCGCCCGCAGGCGTACACCGCCCGTGAGTGCCCGCCCTGCCCGCAGCGCGGCCGTGGAGCGAGAGGGCGGCGCCGTGCGTCGGCACCGGGTGCGCAGTGGGCGTGGCACGGCGACCGCGCTCGCGGCACGATGCTCGCGTCACTCGCAAGTGAAGGGCTCATTTCCAAACTCTTTCTAGTTTGACGTAACAATGCTTTCTTAGGACGCTTCTCCGCCGTCCTGTGTGAAATCCGTCAGTAATGTGGTCTAAAATGGCGCATCATGTCCGACGATAACTGTTGATTGATTGATTAATTTTTTCGTGTTTCTGAGCGCGTCAACTGATTTGGTCATTATTACCGTAAGTGTAGTGCATGTTTTATCAGTAGCTGGCTGTGATCTTCCCCCGCTGATTGGCGAGATCCGGCGCCGACCTACCGTCGGCTAGTGGGGTTTCCCCCTAACCAGGACTCTCCTACCAGTGGGGCACCGCCCCAGCCGGGACAAGCTCTAAGCTCCCGACCGATCTCCCGGAATACGTAGTAGTGTAGTGCATGTTAGTGTGTGTGTGTGTGTGTGTGTGTGTGTGTGTGGTGTGTGTGTGTGTGTGAGGGAAGATGATAAGACAAGGAAGAGGAAGGACAGATCGCGCGCGGTCCGTGGCCCGGCTGGGGTAGGGTACTGCTCCGGCATTCGCCTGGTGTTGATCGGAGAAACCCCAGAAAACTACCGATTAGAGCAGCCGGCCGCTAGAATTCTCTTCCAGACAGCGACTAACTTCGACCTAGCTGGAAAGCTAGGATCTCCCGGTGAGAGACGCTGCAGTGACATCAGTTGATGCACTGAGCTACCGCTCCCGGTCCGAAAACTGTTGAATCCCATCTTGAACTGTAAGACCAAATGTGTGGAAAATTACGTTTCTTTTATTCAGAGGATCTGGCGCAGTCACAGGGGCCTCATAGAGAGGCCTCGCCTTCGACGTCGCTTCTGCGAACAGTTCGCTGTCATGATGTCAAATTGGGATCAAATTACGAAGTATTCTTTGTTATCATGCAAATACATTTGTCAAAATGCACTTTCTTTCGTGTTGGAACTGGTGCACCTAGAACAGCGCGGTAAATAAAACAGTAACTTGTAGGGACTGTACTGAACATCTGAAAGTAGGACTCCACACTTCCACACATCAAAAATTAACTCAACACTTCGACTGCATTTCTAAGAGTCAAACTGTAAAAATCATCAAAATGATCTGTAAATTTTTTACTGCATCATTAAAGAGTATGCAAATAACTCAAAAAGGAAATCTGTATAACGATTTACTAGAAAAATATTAAACCAGCTTCCACTTGAAATCTTTTCACTTTTCACACCAAACAAGTACAAATAAATGTTTTTCGCAGCATACGAGTAGTCAAGCATTCGGCACTCTCCTTGAGGACCTCACTACGGAACTCTCCACTTAAAATTCAAGAGAAATATTTGCATAACTAGGCAATTACACTCTTTATTTCCTAAGATGCAAAGCGTCAAAATTTTCCAACCACATTTCTCACAAAATTCTAACTTAAACGAAATCAATAATTAACTCTGTCCTGCTTTCGGCTATTAAGAAGCAAAGTTAAACATCATTTCATTATGCAACAAGCATAGCTCTCTCAATGTAGTCTTCCAGCTAAACGAAGTGCTAAATGTCATATACAATGGCAATATGAGAAACGATATAACTCAAAGCTTTTCCAGTGTCACACTGTAATTTCCGCGATGAAATCTGCTCCCATTTGTAAATCAATCGCTCGAAAACGTATTTCTTCAGCTACTCCGGGGTTGTTAACATCAACGAACACGCCTTTCCCAGTATTTTTATATGAACGCAATTGCTGTAAATCAAAGGGCTTTTTTGTTAAATGGCCTCACTACGCTTTTCATAATCGCAACCGGGGGGAGGGCAAAAAGAGGCATCGATACAGCAAACAACAGAGCTGCGCATGGAGTGAAACGCAGATAATAACGCGCCCGTTGCAACAGCAATTTCATTTCGCGTGGCTAATCCCTTTCGATTACGGGGGCACACTATACCTTTCAATAAAAATTCCCGGGCAATAAAAGAAGGGACCTCACCGTTGCGCGTTCGCAGCGCGAATTCCATATCAGCGTCCGGCAGCCTACGCTGCAATTGCAGTCGCGCACCTCCGCGCGGATTCAGATACGCCGGCGAATGGGTCAATTCTCGGTTGCACGCGGAACGCCGCGGAATTTCCATAACATTCGCGCCGCGCGTGCTCCGCCAAATTAATGTGTGCGGTCCTCACCTGCCTCGCCGGTGCGCCAGAAAAAGCCGCGAAATGTCGAGGGCGCTTTCTGATTCGAACGCTTGCAACGCAACGGCGATAGCCGCAGGCAATCGATTAATCCGCTACCTCCGCCGCTAGTCACGTTTCGTATCGCCCTTCCGTTTGTGGTTTCATTCGGAGAAGCCAGTGAGGCGACATTTTTTTTTTTAAGTTTATTTTACGGACATTTTCCAGGATTTGTTTGGAATTTTGTTTTGAGTTCTCCGAAGCATGTAATTGTACATTATGAAACGATGATGTGATAATACATAAGTGTGATATTACAAAACAAGCGAGGAATTACTCATTTCTCGTAAATTTCACATAAGTGTATAATACCCATTGCATGAGTTTCATACATTTTTTTACGACGTATCGAAACTTTTATAAGTTAAACTTTTACATTCAATTATTTCATGGCAATTGACAGGCAGGATTCAGTCAAGGCCGCTTAAAGAACAGCTCTTAGCTATTCTGCCTTCAGTAGCGTTGATTTTCTGCGCTAGTTCAAAAGGAACAAAGCGAAATTACCAACCAATTTCTTTAAACAATATTCAACGTAATTAAATACTATTAAAAATTAAAACTGATAAACGTAATATAATATTAAATACAATTTTAATGTGCACAGTCCAACCAAATTACTAGAACGATTCTCAATGATTAATGGCCAATACTTGCTTTGTAAACTTTTCTGTCAAGAACCTGCATCACAATGAAATCTGTATTGTAATGAGTATCATTATGCAACGGGTTGCAGCCATAAAATGACAGAATTTTACAATGGGAGTAGAAAAAAAAATTAACGCGATGGATAATTGCCATCTGATGTTTTATGAAGTTTTGAAATATTAAAGTTTGGCAATTATCAAAAAAACAGAGTTCGTCGGAAATGGGACTTGCCCTAATTTTATACCGTTCCTTGACACGTGCAGAAAAAATTAACAAAAAATTGGAGCAGTTTTTGAGAAAACCATTCTTTAAAAAATTCTATACTTCACGCAAAATTACACTAAAACTACTGACAATTTCGAAAAGTTTACATGAACGTATTTTAAAATCAGCCTTTCCTTATCAAAATTTATTACGGGAAAAATCAATCTTTTATATTGTAGTTGTAGAAAAACGCCAAAAAAATTATGAACTTTTGCAATTTTCAAACAAACAGGAATTTCAAAATCAATAAAACCTGTGCCGTTTTTTTAAATTATCCTTTACTGTATCCGAAAACAAAGTTTAATAGCAAAATTCGAAGCTATTTTGAGACAATTTTGAAAACGTAATTGGGACTTGATAGTTCGTCGACACCATCTGCACAAGAAGAGAAAAGGCTTTATTATCTTAAGCTCTACCAATGTTCAGATTAAGAAGATTTAGACTTTGAATTACGCACCAATTCACAATTTATTAAAAGGAATCAAATGACAAACTTTTACAGATGCAGTCAAGATGTATTTGCCCATTATGAAATACATGGCATGCAGCAAGAAAAATACAACACATGAGTCTTTGTACAGAATAACAAAACTAAAAATCAATGAAAAATACAAATTGTTAAAATCAATTCCGCAGCTTCTTCAAATTTCCGCTCCCCCTCCCCTGTTTTCATGACCTTCTGTTCGCTGCCCACCCTGTCATTATTGTTATGAAACTCCGCCGCGGAATACACAACTCCACAGCGGTGAGCCGTCTGGAGTTTCATTTAAATTAAGCGCCATAATAAAACTCATTAACTTCTCTATCATCGAAACAAATTATTTTTCAGCGGAAAAAAGAAATGTTATTTATGGACGTTGACGTTTCCTCTAAATAAACGTCCGGAAGCCTGTGGAAGCGCACAGCTGCAATCTACTGAACGGAAAATAATTCCACGATTTATTACCCACAAGAGCCATCGCTCTGAGAATTGGTCTCTCGCACGAAATGGGTGGACGAGCAGACGGGAGTGTCCCATTGTGCAGGTGCAGCAAAGACTCGACATTCAAGTCGAAAGAGATCGAGGTTCCTCCATTATTCCTAAAAAGTGGAAAAATTGGAACTTCATATTTCTCTGTAGTGAAGAAACTTCATTACATTTGTATTTGAACCAAAAAAGTATTTCATCCCCAGTAGAATAGTACGGAGGATATAAGATGTGTTAAAGAATCATCGGACAGAGGATTAATCACTTCTAGAGGCATGAATACCAAACGTAATTACAAGACGATTTTAGAGATGTCGTCAACTTTAGTGTTTTGAAAACATGAAGGAGTTGACATGTAAGAGATAGAATAAATATTCAAATTATCTTACTAAAAGAACCCACTGTATATGCCCAACATGTCCATCTATTGTAGTTTGTATGTATTAGTTTGTAATAGTTTTTGACAGAAATATTTAAAAAAAAAATTTTTTAGTAAAACTATCACCCTTTCATCTTCACTTTTCTTTGAAAAATTTCTTTCATGTTGAAGCATCAAAAGGAGTACAATACTTCATCACCCTCTCCTACGTCTAGGTCACCCTCTCCTTTAGCGGCGACGATGGTGTAACGGTTAACGTCCCACGGCTGTTATATCCACGTTTGCGGGTTCAAACCCAATCGAAGCAATGGATTTTTAAGGGCGGAAAAATCCTTTGTAGGCCTGGCTTCATCCTTGGTACGCCTTCCTTCGGAAGGGAAGTAGAGCCGGCTGTCTCATGTTACCGCTGTCCCAGGTTTTCTAGGATTGATGCGAGAACATTTATTTGAGCGACTAATGAATGCAAACTTAACTAAATTTTTTATCCTTTCTGTTCTCAGGTGAGGAACAGTGAATGGGGATTAGTTCGTAGGCGAGGGTGAGAGGAAACTGACCGCGGGATGCAGGTGGGCGATCCCCACTTTTACTGACCCCCGCCAGCCCCAATCATGGTGGGCGTGGTCGCCCACCAGGGCCTTTCAATACCCATGCAACGTGGTGGAGACCGTTACAGTCGCGCACCTTCTTACAGAAACTACGATCTGAATTGCTGCCTACGACATTGAAACGTGCGTACAGCTGCTTGGGGACGCAAGCAGGTGCAAATATTACGAAAGATAGGGCCGGTGTTCGCGCTTTCATATATATATATATATATATATATATATATATATATATATATATACACACATATACACACACACACACACACACCTTTGCCTCCGAATCTGATGGAGAGTTGAAAGGCCCTTTCGCCCATTGGCGCCGTTCCCGTTTCGCCCAGCGTCACATCCACTGCCAGCCTCTAACACACCCTCTCCCCCACCGGCCCCGCCCACCTCGCCCCCGCCACCACACGTCCTCCGCGTCGCGCGCCACCCGCCCACCCTCCCCCTCGGAGCTGTCCCGAGCACTCGCGCGAGCGAGCGAGCGAGCGCGCCAACTTTCCCCAACTCTCGCGGCGGTGGCGGGCGCGAGCCCACGCGACGGCGGCCCCGGGGGCGGGGCTGCGTGCGGGGGCAGGTGGGGCCGAGGGGGAGCCGGGGGGCGAATGTGTAGCAGGTCGGTTAATTTGCCTCTTTTTAGGCAACTTGCCGCGCGGTTAAACATTCACGCACCCCGTCTCCTCGGGTCTTGGCGCCGCAAAGTTGGGAGCCCTGGGAGCCCGCAGCTACCTGCCGGGACGCGATACGCGCGGCGCCGCCTCGCCCGAAGACGCCGCCCCTGGGCCGGCCGCCCTGCGTGGGTCGCACGCAGCGTACAGTGCGCATCAACCACCCCCGCACTGCCGGAATTCTGCACATGACTCGATGTATCACCAGCAGAGATAGCTCAGGGCAACAACCGTTGCCACTGTAACATCTTTGACGCGGAGGTCCTAGGGTTCGAGTTATGATAGGGACGAATTTTTCACTCTCACTCGAATTCAGTCACGGTCTGGAGGAGAATTCTAACGGGTGGCTGCTCTCATCGATAGTTTTCTGGTGTTCCTTTAACCATTACCAGGCGAAGGCTAGTGCAGGACCCAATCAATCCGGTCATGGAGCGTGCGAGACCTTTTCTTCCTCACCCTCGTCCGATCTCCTATTGCATCCAAATACAACACTTACACGCACAACACTACCACACATGTCGTTGGAACAGTCGGAGCTTATCTCGGCGGCGTTGGTGGCTCGCTGTATGCGATTTCTGAAGAGGCAAACTCCAACAAGCAAACGTATAAATCGGCACCAGATCTCATATTGGTGGGGAAGTACACCGTCGCCCCACAAGATATAACATGCTGGCAGAAATGGGATTAACAACTATAGGAGTTGACGCGCCTCGTAGCACAAAATTATCAATTGATCCCTGGATGCATTTGGTCTGATCAGCGAATCCGACTTCTGAGACAAGTTATGGAACGACTCTCGGTCGTCCGGATGACGAGACACCATGTCTTAATTAGTAGGCCAACGTCCGGATCATCCACATGAAGGTCGTGATGCGCCACAATGATCGACGTTTCACGTAAACGTCACGGGAAACGTTTACGAATTCTATGGGAAGTCATTCACTCTCCGATCACATTACCCAAAGCAAAGTCTAATACGTAGTTTGTTGTTTTACCGCCCGAATGTTCATTCCTACTCCGTTTTACCACAGAAAAAAACTCTGTTTAAATATAAGAAAAAACAGAAGTTGTCGAAAATTTCGGTATTTTGGACTTAGTTTCTTTACTTTTAACGTTCAATTTCAATATGAAAATGTATGCATAAAAATCTCCCTTTAACATACAGTTTTAAGTACACTACACAATATGTCTTATAAAAAGAAATAGATAGAGCTGACAGAAAAAGAGTACTTTATGGCATGCTTGATATTTAAAGTATGATGAATTTTGAACTAACAATTTCTTTCATCAGCAATATTTTGACCGCGTTTCGGATCAGTGTCCAACGCAAGAACTTTGCAACTAGCACAAGCTCCTTCTTGGCACTTACGTGGCTTTTGCATCTCGTAACTGCTAGTCAAAACACGCGTATAATTATACCTCTCTCTGTGAGACGGTGCAGTTGATAAGACGCATTTTGCGCGAAAAGTCGCAAAGTCGAGCCGACGGTGAAGGTGGAAACGGAGTTGATGTTCTTGAAATGGGACGGAGTTTACGAAGAAGGCGTAAAAAGACTTGCCCGACTTCTAACACGCTCCATGCGACACGCACAACCCTCTCCGAGGATTTTGAAGCGCATGCACGAGTCTTGCCTAATGAGAAGGGATAACGCGAAATCTTCACCGCTTTGGCAACTGTCTTCGAAGTAACCGTGAAACTTTCTGCGGGGTAATGTTGCCATCTTAAAAGTAATGAAATTAAATTTTGCGTTAATTTTCGGGTATTAATGTAGAATATTCTAAAACACAAGATTCTAAATTACACCTAGAAACAAATATTGGAATGAGCTGTGATTAAAATAAAAATCTGGAAAGGGAGAGATACACACAAAAAAGACTGATAGAAAAATTTCAAAACTTTCCAACTGCACTACCTATTTAAGTTGGGTTTAAATATACAGGGTTTGCAAATTTGGTAGGAAAAATTTATTTTATCATTCTTTTTCAATCTATAAGTACCAAACATATCAATACAAGCAGTTAAGTAGTAAGTCATATTCATTATTTAAAATAGCTCATGTGAATCATTTTTCAGCAGAGCATAAGCCTGTATTACTTTTCTTTACACAAAAAGATAGTTTAAAAAAAGATAAGTATTCAGATGAAAAGTAATAAAAGCTTATAGTATATAAAAAATTAAAAGAAAAAAATTATTTAAAAAAAACATTTGAAAAAATAACACAAAAGTGGTAACATCTATTAATCATTCGATCTTCCACAGTGTATTCACATTGTTTGCTATTTTAGCCGGGGCATTTCAAGACACGAGATTAAGAACCACAACCCAGTCATCTTTAATTCATGAGAATTACAACAGACTATTAATTTCCTCGCTCGCGGCGGCAATTGCTAGCAATTCATTTACAGACAGCGCAAGATGCAGTAAAATATTAGTACTGTGGAGCGGTCCGCGGCGAGGCAGCCGGGTGCTTCAGCGCTCGGCGCGGCATCCGGGGCGAATCTCGCACCTCCCTCGACGCTCTGGGAACCCTGCGCTCGCCTCCCCCCGCCCCACGCGGCCGCCCTAATAACTTGTGTCCATTTGTCTCGCCGCCGACGGCAGCGCCCCTCGAAACTTTTATGACAAGTAGCAGCCACACACCGCACCGCGGCCGCAGCGGCGAGTGCTACGGCGATAGCGTCGCCTACGAGAGCGCTCTTCAAGTGGCGATACAGGCAATTGCAGACCGAAAGACGGAGATGGAGTTGGGCGGTTTTGTGGTGCGTGTTACGGCACGCCCTGGCGCGGCGGGCGGGTTGGGGGACGGGGGGAGGGCAGCGGTGACGAAAGGTGACGAAGTGGCTTGCGGTGGGAGAAAGGGCAAAGTCCTGCGAAAAGGCCTGCGGTGGGGTTGCGTTTCGTGCGGTGACGGCGGTGAAGGTAAAGCGGGCAGCGGCAGCTGTTTTTGCGGAGGTTGTAAACGTCGCTCCGGCGGAACGCGTCGCGGTGGTGAGGGATGTGGCTGGGACAGTTCCAAAGCGCTCCTCCGCACCGCGGGCGGTCTGCAGGTGCGCAGAGGTAGTTCACCACTCCCCACCCGGTTACTCAGCGAGCGCAAAAGAAACGAAGGGCTCTACGCACTCAGGAATAAAAATCGGCTTAGACGGCTCACGGCATCAATTGATGTCATTACAGAGTCTCTGACCGGGAGGTCGTAGGGATTGAATCCCGACGGAGACAGGATTTTCGACTTTGGCTACGCAACGAGGTCGAATTCAGCCACTGTCTGGACGAGAATTCTAGCGGTCGGCTGCAGTGGTCTGATCTCCGGTGGTTTGTCCGTCCAATATCAGACGAATGCTGCAGCAGTACTCTAACACACGGGCTGCGGACTGCCTCTTCTTTGTACTATTTTATTCAACATTGTACTATGTTATTCAGCGAGCGCAAAAGAAACCCTAGGGCACTACACATTCAAGAATAAAAACCCGTGTAAGTGACTCAGGGCATGAATTGATATCACAGCAATGCCTTTGACCGGGAGGTCGTAGGGTTCAAGACCCCACGGAGCCAGGATTTTCGACACCAACTACATACTTATATTGAATTCAGATGCTCTCTGGAGGAGAATTGCAGCAGCCGACTGCTCTGGACTGATCTCTTTTAATTTTACGTGACTTTTCCGACCTAAACCAGGTGAATCCCGGAGCAGTGCCCTAACAAACGGACCGCGCACGATCTTCCTCTTCATTGTGCTATCCTCACCGCTTACTGCAGGTGCGCATACGCAATGCACCATCCCCATGGTTATTCAGCGAGCGCAAAAGAAACGCGCGGCCGCTACGCACTCAAGAATAAAAACAAACGCGCAGCGCTTGGCTGACCGCGCCCTCGTGCAAGCTGACCTCTCCAAATGTCGTTCCGCGCCAGCGATTCATTCGCTACCCCCCCCTCGCGCGCTCGCGATTCATGCGCGCGCCGCTTCCGCTCGCGCCGACGGAATTACTTCCGGTCATCGCTCAATTTTCGGGCGCCCCCCCGGGGCCCCCCCCGGGGCCGTTGCGCATCAGGGGCCCAGCCATCGGCCCATCTATTGAGCATAAAGATCCGGTGCGTTGTTGTTTTATCATCTCGGTCCTCACCACATGTATAAATCTGGAACTATTACTTCAATATATCACGAACGACTAATTTTGAATTCATTATCTAGCCCTCATGATTCCGACCTAGGTGCTACAGGGTCATGAAGCAGCGTCCACGTTTGCGGAGACAAATGCAGTGAGTTCCAGATACGACTAGGGATTCGTTGTTTCCAGAATATGGTAGCGGAACGTACGTTATTTCAATGGCTTATAATCACAATAATATATTCAACTCAGCCAAAAGCGAGCCATCTCTACGATCACGTACTGAGTCACAACGGGTATAGAAAGAGGTAAGCTCTCCTCCTCGCCAGGTACGAGAGTGCAAGTCTTCACACTCATACAATGATGCCATCAATCCTAAGTCCACGAAACATGACGTTTATCTGCATTTCCTTTACTAGCTCGCATGACATGCTTACTGTAGTCCATACAAAGCGTGTTTAAATTATAGCTTAGCTATTTTCCCCAGCATAACACTGTTTTCCTTTTATCCAAGATCCACCGTTCATTTCTTCAACAACAAAACGCACAACGATTCTCCACCCACCCTCGTCTCAAAATTCATCACCTCAAAACCGCGTAACCCCAACACGATGCACCCTTCCTTAAAAGAACAGCCACGGTTCCCGTCCTGCTTGCTAGTCCTGTTTCTTATCTCGCATCTCCTCGAGCGATGGCTGCGCTCCTCTCCGCCGGCGCTGCGCAGACGAATTTGCGTTTACGCGGGGCGTAAAGCAGCGGCCGCCGAGCAGCTCAGCCTACTCCGGATAATTCGGCCTTTTTTCCTCGGGCTCAGCCCTCAAAGTAGCTCGCCCGGCGGCGCGTGGAGGGACGGCGAGGGCGAGGCGGAAGGGATGGGAAAAAAGGGGGAGGCGCGGGCAGAAGGTAGGTGGGCGGCGGAGGGTGGGGGCGGGGGGTCGGGCGGGGGGGAAGGGCGGGAGCCACCCCCGGGCGTTAGCTCTGAGATCCTCCGTGGAGGCAGCGAGGATTACGCGGCCATAAGCAGGCGATATAGCCCCGAGGGGAATTAATTGGGGTTATTTATATAACAACCCCGCAGGATTACTCGCCCCGCCCTCTCGCCACCACTCGTCCGCTCGCCGCGGCGGCGGGCGCGGGGAAATATGTTTATCCCCCGGGGAACCCCCGGGGAACCAAAGGAAGGGGGGGGGGCGTGTTCCGTCGATCCGGCCGCGAATTTATAACGACCTTCGGGAGGTAATTACGCGCGGGAAGTATGCCGTGGGCGACGACGCGATAAAAGCGGGGGGGGGGGACCGGCGGTGGAATGCCGGCGCCGGTATGGGGGCGGCGCCGGGGCGCGGGTGCCCGGGGGGGGGGGGGGGGGCGACCAAAAAATGAATATGGAGCGGTTTTAGCCCCGGACGAGGGCGGGGCGGGAGGCGAGGGCCCCGCCCCGGGTGGGGGGCGGGGAAGGGCAGGGGAGATGGGGGGGGGCCGGGGAGGTGGTACTCGGACGGAATTTTAATAGCTCTATATCCCTAAACGACCGCACGGCCGCGCTGCTGGCAGCGGCGGCGCTGTCTGGCCCGCACGCCCGTATGTGCGCCGTGCAATTGCTGGCCTCGGCGCCAGGGCTGCCCCGCCGAGAGGCCAGCGACCCACGTGGCCCAGACGACTTCGGACGGCAGCGGCGGACGAAAAGTGCAACTTTCGGCGGATCCGAAATTCACTTTGTTTACTTTTTCTATCAAAAACAAATTCAATAGTTAATAAAAATATATCACAAGGTTCAATCTACAAGTACGGTAATCAATTGACCGTAATTGAGTTTATTATAAATGTGTCTTAGACCGATAGCTTCTATTTACAAGCTCGCAGTTATTAGGTCTGAACCGAATCACATGACCGAAATCAAAAGATAAGCTTTTCTCTCCATGGACCCATTAAAAGAATCAGTCTTCTACATTGTGTTAATTTAATACGGTTTTCCTCAAAACATTGTTATTAATAATGCTTACTTAAACTGCCAGAATAACTAAATGAAAATTGATATTAATAAATTCATAAAATATTGTAAAGAATTTCGTGAATGCAGTTCCTTGTATCTTTCGAATTTGTGAATTGGCAGGCACGTAAAAGTAAAACTCTGAAAGGGAACTAACAAATACTTTTTTGCAAATATTTCCCATCCATTCCTTAATAAACATAGGTCTGAATAATCAGTCAAAATTTAGAAATATCACTCCTGATGTTCTTGTCTGCAAATCTCCTTATATACGTAATCAATAATGGTATTATTAATGGGGCCATCTATCAAGTAAAAACATTCTTTTCAGCGAACAGTGGCAGTTATACCAACACAATCTATTTACCTGAAAATTTCCATTATGTGCAACTTCCCTTGTTATTGATCACGTAGCGAGACAGCCTATTTCTGAAGCGTCAGCCGCCATTACAGCTCACCAAAATACGGAACATGTGCTGAGTTCCAGACGAGATGTAAATAATTCATTGGCTTTGCGAGAATCTCCACGAGAGTATAAACAGTCACGCCGTACTAACATGCAATCGACGGATATCGATACAACTTCCTAGAAGTCACCTCAAATCCATTCAGGAAATAATATTAAAACAATCCCCCAAAAAAGAAATGCGCAGTTCGAAGGTACGGCATTGACTTCATCTTACATAATAAAAAACATGATTATGTTGGGAAGCTCCGTGTAACGCGAAGAACGTAAGAAATACACGGTGAGAGAACAGAAGAGTCCTTTTTCGAGATAAAATTCTCACAAATTTGACTTAACGGCGCATATGACAAAATGAATCGCCATAATAAAATTTAACAACGTAATGTGCCTCATGATTTAGAGAATATTACAGCCGGCATAATATTCCTAACGACTTGCACCACTGAATATTCCATCTCAGGAACATCGAAATACCTGGATTACACTAAGAGTCAGCGTAAGAGGGAAATTTCTGCACGAGACTGTAGAAGGGTAGAAAAAAAATTGTGTTTGGCCTTCACAACCAAAAATACTCTAAGGGACATTAGGAAAGTGCCAAAAAACGAGACTTTAGAGAAAAATGTAGATTATTTCGTGAGTTGTTTGTTACATTACATTCTTCTCGGGTTACTTAACCCGAGTATATCTATTTATGCTATGGTAGAGGCTATATGTATACTCTACATTCACATGACACATTCTGCTGACATACAACCCTTAAGAATAAAAATAATACAACATTCACACTCTAAAGGATGTTAAGAATGTAAACAGTGATCATTCCTTTTGATGACACAAGAGCCTTATGGCGGTCGATATGGCATCGATACGCTGCCATATCAACTCCACATTTTGTACACAATTTGTAGTGAAAAATGCGTTCACAATATCCACTGTGGCAATTCTACTAATGGTGCCATACTCCCTGATAATCCATTACTTTCATCGAGTCAATAGTTCGTTGATGTTCACATTGACTTCATAAAAGAACAACATCTGTTTTCGACATTACCAGCCTTATCTTGAGATAGTTGAGCCGCTGCATTCCATGGATTAGCTATCATATTACTAGACGATAGCAGCCGGATACACGTTTTTCAATGCTTTCACCTCTTATTTTATGTTTGCTGTTCCAATATTTGATGATTATCACTCATTCATTAAACTCGTGTGATACAAATAAAACAATGATTGCTTCAATCCCATCATTGCTTATCTCTAGATCTTTCCTAAATGAAATATAAAATGTATAATTTAAAATAAACAAAATATGCATGAGTATAATTGCTGAGAAAAAACACAAAAACCGTTAAGTAATCTACCCCCAGTTCTTTGTAAACAAGGGACACAACTTTGAAGAAAGAATAGGTCGACTAGATGGAAATATTTTAAAAAAATGAAATGGTTCGCAAAGGCCTGTAGATAGCTTCATCTCAATCTGGATGCAGCCGGCAACTGGAACCCACCGCGTCTCGTCCCGTGTCTCGAAGGCAGCGTCGCCCCGCCCTACCGCGCCGTCCAACCCGGAGAAATCTGGCGGCGGCTGTCACGTTCGCGGCGGTGGTGGCGTGACCCGGCCCGGCGCGGCGCCTGGAGCCAGGCCCCCGGAGCCCGGAGCCGCCACCCCTGCGCAGGGCCCGCCGCCCGCACCGCGCGCCGGGCGACGTGTCTCGAAATTCGCGGCGCGTTGCAGAAATGAAGCCACGCGGGACGCCGGCGCAAGGGCCCTCGGGCCAATTTCATTTACAGAGAGATGTAAAGGGGGCGGGATCTTCGGACAGGCTGTTCGCCCGCGGTAACACGAGCCCCCCGCCCCGCCCCCCTCGCGGCCCCACCACCGCTACACCCATTACACACACACACACACACGCACACACACACACACGCACGTACGTAGGGCAGAGTGTGGGTTACGAGCGCGGTGGGGCTCGAACGATAATCCGCGGCCGTCCCGCCAAACGTGCTGCGGCGCGCGGGGCTTATCAAAATAGCACAGCACTTACCGGCGGCCGAATGAAATTTGGCACCGCGTCCGGCCGACTTCCAAAGCGCGCACTCGAGGAATCCCGAATTTACAAGGCGGGCCGAAAGTCAATGCGACGTGTGCGGTCACCAATTTTCCGTCCGGACTCGAAATAAGCACGGAAAGAGACTCAAAGCGAACGCCTGCCTGTAATTACGCCAAGGCTTTGACGCGCAGTTGAACATTAAATGGATTTTCGGATAAAACTAATTACTGGAATTGAGAGATCTATAACATTTAAATGATTAAATAGCGTTAACACGAAAAACCATCGTTTGATAGAAAGAGCGAAGGATGAAAATAGCACAAGTACTCACAAATTAAAGAGAGTATACTACTAATCTTTTTTAGAAATTTTTATGATCACGAAACCTATCAATATCACTTTCAATTCAGCGTATTTGCCGATCTCAATGGCAGTCAGTCAAACGAGCATATGAGTAAAACATTAATTCTAATTTCTTTTTCCCTTGCGGGAAAGTAAAAATATAAATCCTAGTCAAAAGATAATATCTATCTGTCAAAGTAAATACATGCGCGTCGCGAATAATGAAACACAAAAACGTGTGTTAATTCTAATATTTCCATGAACTGTTTTGGACACAACATCGCTTCCCGTCAACGTTTTATTAAATAAAACGATGAGATGATTGATTTCAATTATAAAGAAATACGCATTACAAAATACCACAAAATCCAAATGAAATACATGGAGGTGGCACGGATGAACTGTCACGGAAAAGCGACAAGTGTGAAGTAATAGCGACAAATCATTTCAAAACCGCGCGTGAGAGAGAGGATGTGCAAAGACGCGTCAGCTCTGATGCTCGCGCTACCCTCTGCAACTGTTTTTTTCATTTCACGCTGAATCAAATCCGATGCAACGCTGCGCCATTCACACTGTGCAGTAGTGATTTTAACTAGAATTAAACCTGCAACTCTATGAGCGTACGCGTTAATACAGCCGCTTCAATCTTATCAACTCCCTTCAGAACAAGAAAAATACACAATGTATACATAAAAATGTTGTATATAAACACACTCGTACATGTTGTACATATTTCATGTCAATTTAACTAACGCAGCTATAAGATGCACGAACAATTAATTTTTGGCTTATTTTATTACATCCTCTACTTTTGAATAATATCATTCATGCTGTATGTTTATAATTTCTGTGAAACTAGTGTTCCAACAACCACATTTGAAACATTTAAAATTTCCTCATTTGAACATCTACACCCAAGGAAGCGACAAAGACGAGCATGGAGAGGAGGACAGGAAACTAGAAGGCGAGAGCACAGCAACTCCAAGAGGGAGAGGAGAAAGCGAAAGAGGAAAGTTAGTGTCGGTGCCAAGAAGGTCGTGAAGACGAAGCGAGGAGTACAGCTCGGAAGGGCGAAGGGGGGAGGAGAGACGCAGGACGTCGGCGCAGGGGCGGCGTCGCGCGAGGGATGCCGGGAGCAGCGGGTGACAGCGCGTGCGGCGCGTCGCGGGCGGTGCACATTGGGCCTAAATATGTCCCACGAAGCGTAAACAAACGAAACACACGAAAGGAAACGACAAAAAGCGTCAGCCTGGTGGCCGAGATCGCTAAGGCAGTAGTGATCTCGGACAGAAGGGTCGCGGGTTCGAGTCCCCTCTCGGGCATGGTGGTATTTGTGTCGGTCTTTTCACCCCTTATCATCACCACATGGTTTCATCTTCCCGTACCGTTAACCAGTAGTGGTCGCTAATGACCTAGATGTTGATGCGAACTCACACTACCATCACCATTTCGTTTCATCTTCATAGTTACCGTACCGTTAACACCAATAGTGGTCGCTAATGGCGTTTTATTTTATAGTTGAAAATTCAGTAATGTATTTTCGTTTTCTCCGTGTAATCAATCCGAGGTACTATCAGCCCCAATTACATCAGATTGTCGTGTCTGTACTTGCAAGACATTTACATAGATTTTTATGATTCATGATTACAAATTTTTGGCACGAAAATTAGTAATAAAATGCCATAAGCAAACTTGTATCTCATCCATTATTATCAGTTAAACTCTTAAACAATCCCACGACACACAAACAAATCCAATACTCAAAACAAAACAAAGAAAAATCGATAGACAAATTTGCAAAAGTACTTAGATTATTGGGATTTATTATTACAATTGTTTGCAAGAAAATTAATAATAAAAGACAAGATGCTAAAATATTATCTTATCAGTCTTTATCAGTTAAAATCTTAAAGAAGACAAAGTATAACGTACCTTAAAACTAAGACAAGCACTGATTCGGTCGGGGAACATAAATATTTTTAATTTGCAAGACATTTTATTACCACGGTCTAAAATATTCCTTTCTTCTCTTTTATAAGGTGTGTACTGAGTATATATTGAGAATGTGCCGTTTCATCCTACATAAAATATCTAAAACTTGTAATTTACCTTTTGACACAATATTAAGCTCGAATTTGATAAATTTCTCCTGAAGAAAACGAAAAGGAATTGTAGGTAGGCTATGGTATTTGAGTAGTATGTAAACTTAAGATAGGAACTGTTTGTGTAAATTTAATGGTCATCAATACAAATAATGTACTACTGTATCATCTTCTCGCAGACGCAATCATACAATGAAACAAAGTACTTCTAAATTTGTAAGATAGCGCGCACGTCGCCTGTTACAGAGAGAACGCCGACGCCATTTGGACCTGGTGTACGCCCCCCGTCGAGGGGTTGCGGGCGAGGCGACCCACTGCCGGCGGGCGAGCGGGCGTGGGCGTGGGCGTGAAAGGCGCGATAAGGTGGGTGGGGCGACGGAAAAGGGGGGCGAAACGGAGACCCCGCCCCGTGTGAGGGGGGGGCGAGGCGCCCGGGGTCCCCGGGGCCGCGGGCGCAGACAGGCCGAATCTGGGTCGGCGGCGACGCGACTCAGCTGCGCGCCGGGCGCGTGCGTGCGGCGTCGCTTCTGCCGCGGTGCAGGTGGAGGGCGCACGCGGGATTCACACATCGCCTTTACACATCACAGGACAGCTCTCCGCAGAGGCTTCACCGTGCTGGCGAGAGTGCTTGCAACAAAAAGTATGTTGGGAGCACGATCTGCTGCTTCTAACACAAGGAAATGTAAATACCGCTAGGTCGAATTCAGCGCTGTCTGGAGGAGAATTCTAGCGGCCGGTTGTTCTGATCCGTGGTTTCTCCGATCAACACCAGGCGAATGCCGGAGCAGTACCCTACCAAACGGGCCACCGACCGCGCGCGATCTTTCCTTCGTCTTCCTTGCCCTATCCTCTCCCCTTACACATACTTACACTAACATGCACCACACTACCACATATTCCGGGATACCGATCGAGAGCTTAGAGCTTGTCCCGGCTGGGGCGGTGCTCCGCTGGTGGGAGAGTCCTGGTTAGGAGAAAACCCCGCTAGCCGACGGTAGGTCGGTGCCGGATCTCGCCATTCAGCGTGGGAAGATCACCGCCATCTCCCGAGAAAAAACCTGCACTACACTAACGGGACTAATGACCAAAGCCGTTGACGCGCCCAGAAACACGAAAAAACAATCAATAAATACCGCACTTAACACAATCATGACAGATGCTGGAAGTGTTGTCGCCTTCGCTTTATTTTTTTCAGCGATCTGTTTTATGTTCATTCTGTTGATTTATCTGATTTTTGTTTCTACCAACATAAATGCAATTTTTAATGGAAGTCCTGCCCTCGCCCGGTACTGAGGGACTTTCCTGGCGCACTATATCATGAGCAAATAAGAAGGTTCAAATTTAGACAAGTCTTTCGATGTGTAGAATGAGTTAAATGAGAGAACGTGAGAAGTGAGATCAAAGTGAAATATTTCTGTTGCCCTGCCTTTCCCACAGTAAACTTTATTTAGGTTGAACTAAAACTTCGCGGAAATTCATGAAAATGATACCACTTTTGGAAACTAGTGGACTTTGTCGACAAAATGCGAAGTAGAAGTACCCCTTGCAAAAAATTGCAAAAGACCGTGAGATAACGGAATAATCTATTATTACGCGAAGAACATCATTCAAACGCAATGAAGGATAAACACATGTAAAGTTTTAGGTTCAAGAAGCTAATATTTACCCCATCACATTTGTTCTTGTGGATACCTTTCCTTTAGTTAAACCTGATCTGCTGTGATAGTAATATTCATGTACATTCCGTCCAAGATTAGAGAAGATAAAGAATTCAAATACGGTAGACGAAATTACAACTTGTCCGCACACGTCAAGCCAATCAATTCCGTGTATAAAATGACAATTTGATGCTAACGTTTCAAATAAAGCGAATTCGACGAGAGATTGTGTATTTAACGCACAAAAGAACCCATTATTGCAAAATTCCGAGAAAGAACTCCCGGAAAATACGTATGAAAAATTCTCTAAGCGTTCACCTAAATATTACAATGCAAGTGCAATCGTATCCTCCATCTAATCACTTGTAAATCCTCTCTCACTCACTACCCACACGCGTCGAGTATTGACTGATTGCTCTGCTGCGTGATGTGCGCACGTGCTCTCCTCCTTTCGTGACACTTCCGCCGTCCGCAGCGGCGCGCGCGAGTCGGCCACCCTGCCTCGCGGCGGCCGAGATCGACCGGCCGCGGCCGCGCCCCTAGATTAAAGCTCTGGGCGGGCGCGCCTTCGCCGCCCGCATTGTCTCGCTGGATGAAGGCGCCGCCCCTCCCGCCCGTGGGCGTGGGCGGTATGCGAGCAGCGGGCGCCGAGCGGGGAGGGACGGCAGGCAGAGAGCGGCACGGGGAAGGCGGAGGGCGATAAGATGTGGGTGATAAGCGACGGCGGACAGATAGCGTCGGGTGGTGGGCTGCTGGCAATAGGTGGGCGATGAGAAGTGACGGCGGGCAGAAGCTCCGGGCAGTGGGCTGCTGGCATAGGTGGGCGATGAGAAGTGACGGCGGGCAGAGAGCGCCGGGCAGTGGGCTGCTGGCAATAGGTGGGTGATGAGAAATGACGGCGGGCACAGAGCGCCGGGTAGTGGGCTGCTGGCAATAGGTGGGCGATGAGAAGTGACGGCGGGCAGAAAGCGCCGAGCAGTGGGCTGCTGGCAATAGGTGGGCGATGAGCAGCGACAGCGGGAGGCAGCCGATTCAGTGGCAGTTACCGTCGAGCAGTGAGGGGAGGTCGGTGGGTGGCGGGCACCAGAAGTTAGCGGTGAGCGGTAGCGATGATGGCGGACGTGGCGAATGAGAAGTCGCGGCGAGCGTTGGCCGCGGCGGGGGGGCCGGGGGCGCTGAGCGGCTGGCGGTGGGCGGTGGGCGGATGGGCGGGCGGCAGGCGGCGGCGCGTGCGCCCGGGAGCCGTCTCCGCGGAAACCAATACAATTTCCAACGCCCGCCCTCTCGGGACGCGACATTTTCAATTATCCCGCTTCGAGCCGCCTGTAATTTCCGGGCGGCAGTCGTAATTGGCGCCTGATTGCCGCCGGTTCAGAGCCCGCCGCCGCCGCCTTCGCGGCCGCCAAAGCCGCCGCGCACTCGCCCAAAATAGGCGGAGAGAATGAGGCATAAGAACGTCACTTGCGTTAAGTGAAAGTGACTCCAAACGAGTTGTTTAAAGCAGCCACGACGGATGTGCCCTTTCCGGAGTTCTCGTCGACGCTTCGCGACGGAGAGTAGGAAATGTGATTCTTCCTAACATTAAACACCAACTTAATGTCTCTTAATTTTAAAAAGATCGTTGTTTAATAATATAATAATAATAATAATAATAATAATAATAATAATAGTGTCTGTTATTACTATTATCATCATCATCGAAATTTTCACTAGTTCGTTTATTGCGAACGAAATCACTGCAATTAGGCTTTCGTAGACCAATAGTCTCTATTGGAAGAAGAACTACGGGAAGGATGGAGGAATTAAAAGAACGTTTCGTTAATTGTAGCTTTTCCATAATTATATTTGTACAGTTAATTTAAGAAAATCTGTAGGCGTGTATTTTAATACTGAGAATGGCAGTGCACTCGGAACAGCAAAATGTCTGTTCTCTACAAATCAATACCATTTTCCATTGTACACAATTATATGCGATAGTACAACTGAATAATAAAGGCTATACTAGCGAAAATTTGAAAATTTATTGAAGAACAAAATGTGAGCAGACAGTAGAAAGAAGAATAACAAACTTTTAAACTCGCAGTTGATATATAATTTTAGAAAATAACTACCTTTTTTTTATAGTTGCTACTTAAATATTCTTAGAAGAAAATAAAAAAACATAAAAAATGCATCACATATTGTAAACAGAAATTTATTTGCTCATCTCGCAATCGCAAACAACATACGCGGCACAGGATCGATCTTTTCTCCACAAAGAGCTCCGGCTTCATGCGATACTTCGCTTCCAGTTGGCTTTGACGTCGCCCCACGCAGCCCCTCCGCACGTGGGCGCGCTCTGTCAGTTGGCAGTGAAAAGAAGCTGAATGCGGGCAGCTTCCATTCACGAGCCACGCCCTACGACTGCAACCGCGACGAGCCCACAGCCCCAGCGCCGCGACCGTCGCTAATTAAGCAAACTTTCACAGGCTGCGCTGCGGCCCCGCGCGCCAACCCCCACCCCCTCCCGACCCCACCCCTTCTCCACACCGCGCGATTTTTACTTCCCGAGGACTTCGGGGTCAGCGGAGTGTGAAGAGCGCGTTGCACGAAAAGTTTCTTCGCGGAGTTGAGAAGACGGAAAAGAATTAATTATACAATTTCTGCGGAATGTCTGTAAATAAAACTTAATCCCGAAAAGGCGGAAAAATATATAGAAAAGGAAAGTTTCTCTTCTGGCACTGCACCTCCTCAGCGCGGTTTCCGATTCCAATTAAAAAATTACAGGCACGCACACACACACACACATTTTTTCCGTTGCGGGCGCGGCGAGAGGGGGCGTGGCTGGCTGCGAACCGTAGCCGCCGGCGAACAACAAAGCGAGCGGGGCGGGGCGGGGCGGGGCGGGGCGGAGCGGGGGGGGAGTGGCGAGGCGTGGCGGGAGAGGGGGCGGAGAAGAGTGGAGGGCGGCCATCCATCGCCCCGCCAGGCGCCCGGCGCGTTTCATTGTAATTCAGCAAGAAAAGCAACGGGCTGCGCGGCGCCGGCCGAACACCGGATCTATTGGGTGCCATTACTTCCATTATTCACTTCCGCTGACCCGCTCGCCCGGCACGGCGCGGCGGCGGGGGCGGGGGCGAGGACGCGGGGTTACTTCAACTTACTCACGCGCAACTCCGCCGGGGGCGAGGGGGCGGCGCTGGGAGCGATGGACTGAGGGTTGTGAGCGGGGTGGGGCTGAGAGTGGAGGAGAAGGATGGGGAGGACCGCTCCTGGCGGCTGGTGTTGATGGTGAAGTGCAGAGTTGGTGCAAGGTCGAGAATAAGGTACGGGCGATGAGAAGACTTTCGAGGAGCTGCCGAGGCAAACAAGAGCGTGTAGAAGTTGGTCGTAGGGCTGCTAGATAAAGTGCCGACTCTTACAAACTATGCTGTAGTGGAGGTCCGACGATTAAGTAAACAATGGAAACGAGCAACCTGAGGCAAAGACCAAATATGCAGATAAATGAAATGAAGCATTAATGCCGAATGTTTTCAATCCCAAAATAAAGATCTGAAACAAACAGCGCTGAAAGAAATCTGAGAGGAGAAAAAGAATCAATATTGACACAATACAGAAACACAGGAGCCAAAATAATGATTCGCTTTGACTTGAGGGAAAATCATTGCAAATATTACATTCATTCGAGATTTTTGCAAACTGCTTCCCTGCGATTACTTTCCTGGTTATAGTTTCTCCTTGACAGAGAAGCATTGCTTCCCTTAAAAAGTGAGATGCTGCAAAATCATAACTTGCAGGCCAAACCCAAAGGTGTATTATCAACAGAAGCGAAGCTCCACCTAATGCGACGACATTCAGATGGACACAGGTGGCAACACGCGACGCTCCGGCCACGACGGACGCGCGGCCGAGGTCCGCATGGGGAGCCTACGGGGAAGGGGGTGGGGCGGGGAGGGGAGGGTAGGGGGGCCCTAGGCAGCGTCCGGAAGGCGCACGCGTAGGCACCCTCGCTCCCCCCACCCCCCCGCGCCCCCCTCACCCTCGCCCTCCACGCCCGCCCGAGTCTTCACTGTTTGCCCAATTAAATTTCCCCCCAGCCGGCCTCGAGCAAACGCCCCCAACCCCGCTGCGCCCGCCCCGCCCCGCCCCCTCCATCACCACCGCCCCGCCGCCAACGAGGGCGCGCAGTAAGAACGCTTTAACGCGGACGAACGACTTCGCTCGGAGCCTCATTATCGCAACTCTGGCGGCGCCGGCGCTCCCGCCAAAGCGCCGGGAGGCGAGCGGAGCGGCCGGCGGAGTGGAGAACAGGAGAGGGTGCGCCGACCAAGGAATGGGAGGCACTGGGGAAAAAAAGGAAGGGGGGGGGAAGAGGAGAGTGAGGCAAGAGAAGCGGGGGGCAGATGGACGTGAGGAAAAGAGAAGAAGACTTGGGGAAAGGAAGAGGAAAGGGGGGCGAAAAGACAAAAATGTGTAGGTTGTTGGAATTGCGAAGAACAACCCGAAAAAAATACACGTAGGGCAAGTTATGGAAATGAAGACCATACCTAATGTGTAGATTCGTTCGATTTCCGTTGTCTACAGAAACCCGTTTATATCAACTGTCAAACTGTGTTCTGATAATTGGATTTCATTCGCAAAAAATACATACCGCATTCCAAATTACTTGCCCGGCAAAAAGGAGTGAAACACGAAGAAGTAGTAAACGAAACAAGATTTAAATTAGAAATGAGTTCACTCAAATTTTAGGTATCAAGAAAGAAAAGTCATAATCTCTACAAATTCTACACAACTATAAATTGAAGTAATATATGTATTAAAAAACAACTCCACTGAGAAGTTGACTGATCTCTGGAATAATTGGAATTTACTAATATTCGTAAAGTGAAACTGAGTTGGTTAAATTCGTGGGGCACATCAAAGCAATAGATTCATTAAGACATTTGGAAAAGTGATAAGCACTACGCTGTTCCAAGTTTCACATAGATTTACATTATTCTTGGTAGGATGAATAAATGCGGAAGAGGTCTAATGGAATGTTTCCAAAAAGTATCGTTATAAAGTTAAATAATAAAGGCTATAATCATCAATGTTTTAGGACAAAGCAACACGCCAAAATAGCGGGTGTAAAGATATATAGGTCATATCCTTATAGGTCATTATCCTTAAAGCACACGAAAATACAAAAAAATTAGTATCGTTTTGGGGACATGATGACGTTAAAAACCTCGCTTGAATTAAGCAAGTATTGCAAGCTTCATTAAAACCATGTTCTGAAGTAATTTTCAATTTCCTCGTAAATGAGCTTATTAAGGGCTTTGCTGGTATGCAAGACATGACAATATGTTTTAATGACGTTTTAATTAAGATAGTTCCCTCCGCCCCCGTAGCCCGGCGTTCGTTAAGGCCGGGAAGAAATTCAGGGAAAGTGGGCCACTGGGGCAAATTACACCCTTGATGTCTACAGTGCTTCGAAAAAGAAAGTGTTCGCAGAACTCCAACGTTCTTTCCCGAAAATTTGTGAGAGGAAGTCACACTCACTAATTAACGTCGTGCCGCTACCAAAAGGCACCCATCATTGTAAACTCTGGCATTCACTTACGCAAAAAAGTACATAACTCCTCGTTACTTCGAAACATACCTTAAAATTAAAACTGAAAAAAAAAACAAGACATCGTGCTTTCTGACAAATTCGAACACTTGTTAGGCCAGTAGACTCTGATGTTCATTAACAGGCTATGAATGCTTCTCGTGGTAATACGAGAGAACCAAAGTAAAATAGTATTTAATACCGCTGGGTTCCTTTCTTAAAGTATTCAAGCAATGTCATTAATGACGCAAAAATTTCAAAATGTCAAAAATTATATTTGCAATGTTGAGTATGAGCAGTTTCGTGATCGTACCATCAGAGCTTGCAAATTCTCGTAAAAAATTAATGTATCAAACAAGGTACCAAAATACGCACACACTACGCACAAGTTACGGAGAGATTCACAAACTGTCTAAGGGGCGAGGGGTGATTTCAATTCGGACTCTGCAAATACTTCAACGATATAAAATATGTTTGAAATACAAAAAACGTCTAATCGCAGAGCTCATATTCCTGTTGAATATGATGCGATTAACAGCAACAAAAACAGAACGACAGAACAACAACAACACATTTGGCCGAACGGAAACGAAAGGCCCGGAGTTGCCGGGCCGCTTGGCCGCTTTCGTCGCCGCGACTGAGTCAGGGGGCGGCCGCTAGGGGCGCCACTGTCGCGCGGACGCGCCCCGCGGGAGGCGATAAGACGCGAAATCGAGCCGCGCGGCGCAGGGGCGGCAACATGAAGCGTGAAACATCTGTAAAAAAAAGTTACGAGAGCGCGTTCGCCGCCCTGGGGAAGAGCTACTCCGCATAATGCAACGTTGCCTCCGCCTCCGCCCCTAGCTGTCACCACCCCCTCCCCCCTCCCCGCCCCGCCCCGCCAAGTCGCCGCGAAAATATCTCCTCCGATACATAAAACATAAAGGCAATGTTGTAGGGCAAGGGTCGGGAACCGGGAGTTCCCGAGCTGTATGCAGCTCTATTGGAATACGTACGGATGTTTCGTTTTAATGAAAAATAAACTTTGTCAGCACTTACGGAAATGCAAATAGTAGTAGTGCCGACAGAAGGGACTTATCAAATACAAGAAAAGTGTAGGTAATGGGGTATTTTAATGACGCATGATAGTCCATACATGTTACATTTATATGTAAAATATTAATTTCTAGATTGATCGTTAATGAAAAGTTGCGTAGTATTTTGCAGTTAGGTACTACGTAATTAGATTACGTGTTTGAAGCACATTTTAACTTGCCACCATCACTCTTTCTTGTGTTTTGTTTTTCTCAATATCTACGGGACGTTTTATTGATTTATTTTTGTATGATACTATTCTCTTGACTAACATTCACGATAATTAAATATTGAACTCTACAAATCTCACATGTTGTGCAGTGAAGTGATTAAAAAACAGAAGAACAATGTACATACTTCGTAATTTTGATTGCAATTCTGCACATCTACCAATTCTCTAGTAATATCACTGTCAACAGTAATGTTTTTTTCCGAGAAAGTAAGGTGCAATTTGCAGCTAGATACTATGTAAATTATTTATTTGTATTTAGTAATTATTTTTCAACTTTAACTCTCTATTATGTTCTGATCTCAAATGCCTGATTACAGGGGCTCTTAAGTTTACGTGATATTTGTGTCATATTAATCATTTCACACTGCCAAGGAACTAAATACTCAAAATATCATTCGGTAATTACAATACCGTCATTATTAAGTACTGAAATAATGATTTACCACAGAATTTACTATTGTAAAACTTTTATGATACCTCACACGCGTGCAGGATGAATGTTCACCAGAAGATTAATGTATTGGGTAAATTGTGCGGGAAGTTGAGCAAGGTAAAATATCTACAATAAAAAAAAAAACTCCCAAATTGTACTCCACTTTTATTGCAGTTATTTTCTTTTCGAAATGAACATCATCCCCGCCGCAGCTGTTTCTTGACTGAATAATGAATTAAGAGAACTCTAACATTTTGCGCGGAACTTGTGTTGTTTACGGTGTCAAGCCAACGGGAAGAGATGGCCCCTGAAGAGCGAGGCACTGGAAGGGTTGGACAGGCAGCAAGGAACAGTGGGAAAACAAAAGACGATTGCGAGGGATCCTCAACGGGTGAACGAGCAGCCGCGTATCATTGGGCCACAGACATTCTCGACTATCACACTCTTGGCAGCCGTCCGCCAGTATCAGGGCCGCGTCCCCAGAGTTGTTAAGTTTTTCCGCTGCGTTTGTCGCCCGCATGCGGTCCCGAAAGAGACGTTCCGCAACGATCCAACGTAAGAATTCTTCTCCTAGACGCCGCAATGCGAAAAGAGAAAGATCTAATAGATAACAGTTGCTACAATGAGCCTTCTTCACGGCAATAATATAAAGACCACACCCTCGGAAGGAATAATGAATGTAGAAGTTATGAAATAGATTGACTAAAAAACCCCTTTCTTTAGAAGGAGCGACAGAAGCTACATGACTCTTTTAGTATAAAATTCAAATACTACTTACAATTTATCTAAAAGAACTAAAATAATGAAAATAAAAATGTATAAAATAATGTTCTCTATTTTTTTAAGTAAAGGAAGCTCGATTTAACCCTAGGCCAAATCCCAGCGTTATAGAAAAAGAACCATGAAAGAATAACTTAATTGTCTTTGTATCTTGGACAATAACAACCGTGTGATGTATCTTGGTTGTATAATAAAGGTATGTGGTGATTTGAAACTAACGGATTTTTCCGCGATATATCTGGAAGGGGCAACTCTGCGTAACAGATTTCCCCTAGGCCAAAATTCAAAATTTAAGTAGTATATGACTTAGTGTAGGGATCACAGAATTTTGAAAATGTGACACAATTCACTTTTCACCATAGCATGTCATACGCATTTTAACTGCTTTTTACGTAAAATAAATAAATAAATAAACAGATTTATGTGATTTTAAAACTAATTTAGGTATTTCTTTGTTTTGGTCAGTCTCTGTCATTTCGCCAAGTATTTGTTTTCGGCATTTTGCAATTCTTACTTTCGTGTTGCAACATAAATATGTTACACCTCGTTTCGAATGTTACAACGGCCCTTCGATATTCCAAATTAAATTTCCAAATATTCCAAAATAAAAAATGAGATTGGAGTATCGAGAAAATTGAAAAAAAACAAACTTTTACGTATTCCGAAACTAGTCTACTCATTTAAGAAGAGGACTAGAAATCACCAAGTATTGTGTAGTAATAAGACTACCTTGCTCTCAGTTTCGATTTCCATTGAACTCATTGAATTGAACATGGCACTCTAGTTGTCCTACAACCCCCGATACGAGGAAAATTCTCAGAAACCCAACAGTTGTGAACTAATACCAACCAAAAGGGAAGCATGTTTCATCCAGTTTCGCCGCGCATTTATATGCGCGAAATTCTGTCTGACAGACGATATGGTAAGCGATGTACCGCGCGCTGCCATGTTCCAGTCCATAAAGGGAATGCGGACGTTAGCGCACCGCGTTTATACGAACCACAGCCCACTTCGCCGCCGCTAAGCGCGTAGCAGACGGCCCGGAGGTAAGCCCTTGCGGCACTCCTCGCCGCAAGAACAAGACATGACCATCGCAACTACAAACTCCACTATGCGACTACGACGCCTCCGCTGCATTCCAGGGTTGTTCTCAGTTACTCCACGACAACATTAACCACTCCCCACGCCCCATCCCCGCTCGAACCGCCCCTCCCCTCTTTGGTCGCCCAGCCTCCGCTGCCACCTCGCGTTAACCGAATTACTGCGTGACCTAACAAGGACGCGCGCGTCGACCCGAATTCTCGGAGCCCCTGCATTATGCAGAAATGAAACACCCGCCGGCGCGGCGTGGCGGAGCGCGGCCACCGCCCACTCGCTTCCGATCAATGCCCGATGCGGCGCAGGAATAGGACAGGGGTGGGACGGAGACTGGATGGGGGCGGTTGGGGGGAAGAGTCGGGTTTATGCCCGAACAAGGCGGCGTGGCACGGGGCGGGAGTAGCGCAGGAATAGAACGGGGGCGGGACTGGGAAGGACGGAAGCGAGACGAGGGCTGAACGGATGTTCCACAGAAACGGGTTGGGGCGGGGCGTGGGCGGGACGGAGGCTAGATAGGATAGGACGGGTGCAGGTCGATGGCGTGACGGAGGCGGCTTGGGGCGGGGTGGAAACGGGACAGAGGCGGCACTGGCACGAGCGGGCGGTGCGGGGGGACTAGGCGTGCGACGTGAGCGGATGGAGCGAGCAATGAGGGCGACGTGGTGGTGCGGGATTCGAGCGGTGCCGAAATAGGAGGTGTTAGGAGTCAAAAGCGGAGACAGCGTAGGGGCAACGGCAAGTAGGAGGGCCAGTAAAGGATATTGTTGTAGTTGCTGATTAATGTTATGTTTGTTTTGTTAGGGGTGGTAATAACAGCAGGAGGTAGGCAGTAATCTGTATCAGTAAATGCACAAAACAAGGACACACGATGCCGACCGAACTGATAATTATAGAAGGAAATATAGTGCATATTAATAGAACGAAAACTGTAATTATGAATTTATATTTATCACTACACTTCAGCGAGTTGAATTTAATACGTCACCATACCTTTGAATTAAATATTTCAATTATATATTAGATAAATCAAAAACATAATTAAATGTTTCGACTTCCGTGGAGCATTACTTGTTTTAAAAATGGAATTCTTTAATATTACTTTCGTTTTACGATTGTTCCTTCGAAAGAAACATTGGGTAGATTTATTTGTGCGGATAACAACCAGAAACTCGACGCAAAATCAAAACAAAAAGAAATTACACTCACCACCAACTTGTTTGTTTTCTGAATATCTTATGAAAGGGAGATGAGTGAATTTTTAACAATCGATGAAGCAACTTTTTTAATAACTCTAATTTAAGATTTTTCTTTTATATCACAACCTGGAACAAAGATAGTAAGATAAACTTCATTCCTTGTGGACACCGGCCAAGTACAACGATCGGCAGTGCACACTTTATAAATCTTGATTGATATCGACTCTTCTGCATGCTTTACTAACGAAACCCGATAGCAACTAGAATCGCTGCCAATGACCACAACCAGTTGTCCGCACAGAATAGCGCAGCAGGCATCTTGAAAAGCTACACGGCCGTCGCTCAGTCACTCGCAGAGCCCTGGCGGCCCGACGCAACCCGGGCGGCCGGCAGATCTCAGCCAGGTGCATCGGCGCGTGGCGCACCCCGTCAGCGGCTGGCAGCCGGCGGCGGCGGCAGGCGGCCTACGGCAGGCGCAGCGGGCGGCGGGGCGTGGCAGGCGGTGGGGGCCTCGTGTTAACAACGAAATGTCACCTGGCACTGAATTAGCATAACCAGCTCCAGGCCGGGGGGCGGGGCCGGGGCGGGGACCGGCCCGGGACGCTTCGCCACAAATCAACGCGGGGGGGGGGCGGCAGCGCGCCCAATGCGACACGCCCCCTCCCACGGGTGCAATGGACGGCGCGGCCGCCGCACGGCGCCGCCCTCGCACAGTGGGCCTCGCGCGCTGGGGATGAACACGGATGGCACTCCTCAGGCCTATTCGTTCACGTCGACTCCAGGGAGTAATCGAACGAGACTGCGTACGCGAGGAAATTGAGTTACAGGGCTACTGCTAACACTTCTGATCATCCATTATTCTGTATTAGTATTTACAATAAGTGATATAGATTCACGTAGTGCACAAATCACAATATTGACTTTCGATTAGGGGGATGGAACTGCAATACAGATTGACAACTTAATTCAAATAATTAAAGGAAATATTTGATGAATCAGTTATTAAGAAATACACTCTGTTCAAAATAAAGATTACAAATTTTAAAGAATTCAAAATTTTGATTAAATGTATCAATAGAAAAAATTAAATTAAATTTTAAAACTAAACTTTTCGAGTACCGGCATTTGAGGTAGGAAGCACAGTGTGGTCTTCACGGACGCCGAATCGGGCACGAGCTGCCAAACGCAAGCGTTCGACGCGGCCTCCGCAGCTGTCCCCCTTCCACAGCCGCCCCCACCCCAGCGCGAACCACACGGGGGCGGCGCCGTCATGTCGGCGGCGGCAAAAACGCGAATTCACTCGGCATCGCGCGGCAGCGTTCGGCTCCGCGGCGGAGGGCCCCAACGAGCAACGGAGCGGCTCGCGGCCGCCCTCCCGCCAGCTCAGCCTTTGATGCATACATATAGGGCATTAAAGCGGGCCGGAGGTCCCGCCTTCAGAGCCCGGGGCGGACGCCCAAACGCCTGCGCGCAGTGCCGCGCCGGGCCGAGCGAAAGCCGACGCGGTCGCTGTAGGCCCTGCCTCAACGATATTCGGTCGAAAAAACGCGGTGCTTAGGCCCTGCCTCAACGATATTCGGTCGAAACTTTTACGTTTCGAACGCAAGTCATTACGAAGCAATGGTTCAAATAAAACAAAAATTCATTGAATCACAAACTTGTTTGTAAGTTCGACAAACTCAACAAAATTAATTCCATGGTGGCAACAGAAATCTTATGGAACTCCACAATGTGAGTTGGGATATAACCAACCACAACAATAACCGTTTTAATATAGGTTGGGTATGTTGTAATAAATAGTATAACTGTTATTGTTGAGGTTAATTATTTCCTCCATCCCTACTCCTCTTTCTCAGCAGATGATGACAACAATGTGTTTCTAGCCTCGACCACCACTGTAGCTAAAAAGAATTTCATAACTTCAAAAGTCGGTATTCTTGTTATTCATATACAAAACTATGTGTCAGAAAATAATTCTTAACATCACATTTTCCATAAACTACCTATCACATTTTCATAAATTCGCCAAATTACCTGATTTTTATTTTTATTTGTTATTCACAGTCTCTTTAACAAAGCAGAAGTAATGATCTGCCGATTAATGGAAGTTGATCTACTTTATCGTATGCCAAAGGTCAAGATTTTAGCAATAACCTACATTAGAGTTATGTGATCGCAACAATAAATTTCGAACAGAATTGGCTGTGATATATCATTTATAACATAAGCATCCCATTGATTTAGGGTTTATCGACATTTTAATAGAAATGTGGAAATTCGCCACCATCATGCCCCAACATTACTTATTTGCTAATATGACGTAACCAAATTCAAATGCCACGCCACAAGCCCTCTGCTCATAGCGCATTCATCTGCACTTCTCTTACGGTGACCCTTATTCATCATATCATTATTACTCTATATTCATGCCGCGTTCTCCATTCTATTCGTTCTGGCATTCAAATGAAACGTGCTAATGTTCTTATTGCATCTCCCATTCTCTCTTTCTTTTATCCTTCTACAACCACTATCGAGTTTATTCTCTCACCACTGTTACAAAACAATAACAGACCGCTGCTACGTGTTGACTTCGTGAAATATGTACAAAAAAGAGCAAACAAAGTTCTTGTTTAAAATGTATACAAACGCCAGAAGCATTGCGTATTATTATAAATACAACCGATACACATCTGGCATTTAAAATGTTTATTTCGTTCTACTCATTTCAATATTGCATTTCTCTACAGAAATAATATATTCTACAAGAGATGTTTGGACTTCCAATCCACATGAGTGTCTGACGAGAAAAATGTTTACCCCCAAAACATAAGCCTGAGCTATTTCTCATCACGGCTAACATTTTTACCCACTAACTTCTTTACTACCACTTTTAGGTTCTTCCCTCGATCCACCATTATCACAGAACTTACCTGTCTCTACTAAAACCCGACTGTACCCTTGAAAAGTGTGTCGCGGTGTGTTTTTCCATTATTCTCGGTTTTTGTAAAATTCTTTGGAAAACATAATTAGTATTCTCTCTAATTCAGAATGCATTACGGATAATGAGATTCATAAAACACTTCTTTAATTAATATTAATACTCGTTCATTTTCGTGTTTTAATATAAAACCTTCAGCAACCAAGCGACTCGCCAATATTTTCCTTTGCTACTGTCGTGGACTACATGCCTTAGTCACTGAAATGTGAGTAGCATGGGCTGCCAAATAAATTAAATTTAACTATTATTTGAAAAACCAATACCAGAAAACTATTTAACTATAAGAATATCACATCAACATATGCAAATATGTAGTACTAATCGATCAACATTTAGGAAAAATGAGAACTTTTTCAAATTATTTTAATTGCTAGAGAGAATCTCATTTACTGGATAAAATAGAGGTAGCTAAATAGGTTATTTTTCATGCAGAATTACTTTTGAAAAACTCCTTTTTATTGCTGTTTTTGACGGTACCATGTTTTAAATGAAATCCTGACAAAACTAAAATTAGAATGCAATTAAAAATATTAACTGGCAAAATTGTACAGCGGAAAGCCAATGTAATGAAAATAGTCGGAAGTAATAACAAATCGTGAAAATTTACAGTAATAAAAGAAAAAATGAAAACACGAGAACATTGAAGTGTAAATCTCAATAGCTAACATTCGAAGATGCTAGAATAAGACGGGGTCTTCAAATTTCGAGAGAAAACAAACAGAGCTGAGGGGAAAAGGGAAAAAAAATAAGGACATTAACACGAAAAAGAAGGATGAATCAAATGAAAAAGAAGGAAGGAAGATATTTAAGGAAGAAATTGGAGAGAAAATCAAGATGCACAGACGAAATAAATGAAGATATTGGAAAAAGAGTGGTATGAAAATACCCAAAATAAAACCTGAAGAATGCATAAATCTTGTGGCAAATAATTTCCTGGAACAAAATTCCCTGTTTTTTTTCGGGTTTTCAGAGCTTTTTTCCACTCAAAAGAGTATTTCACAGTATCAAACCAAGTTCAAGCAAGTCTGTTACTTATTTGTCAGTCTTTACTGTTATTAAGTACAAATTTTAAAAAATGATCAACAAATAACAATTAATTCACTATTTTTTGCGGAAATAATTATTCCTTAAAAAAATCTAGTAATACAAATACCTCAAAATTTCCTCATCTTATACAAATTCTTTGATTTTTCCCTGACTTTTCCAGAGCAATGAAATTGCCTGATTTCTAGAGTTTATTATGTTTTCCAAAGAGTAGCCGCCTTGATGAAACAAAAATCAGCCAACAAACCGCTTCCGTAACCCTCCCACCAAACATTTCTTAGATGTGTTTTAAGCAGCAGCACGGCCCCTGCAGCGCGCGTCGCCTTCGACCGGCCGGGCCTACACGCACGGGGCGCGGCGCGCGGCCGCACACGAAGGGGACGTTAAGAGCCGGCGGCGCGCAAGACGCTAAACGGGCCGCGGTGAGACGCCGCGCGCCGCTTAGGCCGTGATTTACGGCACCGCCACCTCACGGCGTCGCCGGCGCCGCGACGCACCGGCTCCAGGCCCGCGTCAACCCTGCTGCGAGGCCACGGCACAGAAGGGCTACCAGAAAGGGACGTAGAGGCGCTCCTTTGATCTCAGTGAGCCACGCGCAGCGCGGATGCATCTTGAAACGGCAGAAGGAACGCAGAGTCAGGTCAAAGCCGATTTCTCAAAAGGCTCCAAATGTCTTCTTCTGACTTTTCCACTGGGTAGTGCTATTTGCACTGTTAAAAATGATTTAAAATTCATTTTGGTGTATTATTTTTTTTATTTACATAAATGTATTATTTTTAAAATATTTCTCACTCCGTTAATACGCACATTTCCAGCAATTTGTAAACATTATTGCATTTGTGAGTGAAAGTGCTTTAAATAACTTCAAATGAACTTTTTTAGAAAATTCAAAAATAAACTGTAAAAATGAGCTTAAATTTCGCTTTTTTAGTAATGCTTAAACGATATTTTCTTTAAAACGGCTCCAATTTCTTTAATAAAAATTGTCATTTAGAATGAGGTTTTACTCTTCTTTAATATTTTTAAAGTAATATATCGGTTCTACTATTAGGAAACCGAAGAACTGAGAAAAAAAGTATTTTGGGCGGAGATAGATGGCAGCTGGATAGAGTATTTGGCAAGTCCCATAAACTGGTTCTCACTAAAGAAAATAGAAAACTAATACGAGAGTGTCTGTACCATTCTGTAGCACTAGTAGTTATGTATTTATAATTATGTACTTTCTTATCTCTATTTTTTATAAATATTTGCCAATGTGCGATAATAATATTTGCCTAGACGAAGTCAATGTCCCCACATGTTACGTATGTTCCTGCTAATTATGCACACACCAAATAAAACGAGTGAAACGGAAATAAAATGCACCTTCACCACTGTTCACCACAGAAAAATACCGGGTCGAATAGCTGTTTGCACACTTTCAATAAGGCGACCGTGCGCATCATATTGGCGCGCGGCTTGTAGGTAGCTTTCCTTTCCGTGTAGTACCTATTCCGTGGCCACGGCGCGTTGAGCTAGCTCCGCTCGAGAACAGAGTGATTTGTACCGCCGACCACCGATTCGTTCGTTGAGTTCCGAAAATTATGTGATTCTACATTTGAAGTAGCTAAACCGAGAATGTCCAACATTTACGAGCAATGAACTATAATTTATATTTTATGCCGTATTATGTTTATATTTTCTTCTTCCAAGTAGACCACGAATCATAAAAATATGCTGTAGCTGTTACATTTGCCGAAAATGTAGGATAGCTTCAAATAATATCTGGAATAAAATGGGGTAATTCCAGTATTAAGTTGGAGATAAAGATAGGTAGTCTCGAGGACACAGTCATGTTTGAAAACGAACAATAAGCACCCAATGTCTGTTTTTTGGTACTTAATATTTTTTTAAAATATCTGCAATACTTCAATCTATAATCACGATTAACATTTAATGAGAAAATATTTCCAAACAATTATAGTAATTCATCGCGAGCCCAAACAGCGAGATGTTTTGAGAATTAGGGCATATCTGGGCGAACTTTTTTTTTAACCCAGTATGGTGTCCTACAGCATCAATCAGCAAGAGTATGAATTATTATCATACTAGTGAAATGCGAAATTATAACAGCAAAAGGAGCTTTTAAAAAAATTACTAAATAATATGAAACGTTTATTATTCATTGGAGTGGTTTTAGTCACACGAAATGGAGCATGGTGAGTCGACGCGTCCTCTTGAATTCGACTGCATCCTGCAGGCCGCACCCCCAGATCGCCTATCACGGCCGCTGACAGCCTGCCATTACTCGCTGCAGCTACATTGATTACCTACTACATTAGCGCGCCCAGATAATGATTGCATTAATAATTAATGATCTTCGGAGCACCTTGTCGTATCCCGATCACACGAGAGACGGCGTGAAAGGATAGCGCGAAATGAAACGGCTTCATGTCGAACGTTCACGCGTTGGGACTAACATTTAGGAAAAGCATCGAGTTCAAAAATTCATTTTCTGTGGTGCCATGCAGTTGGCAATCCGTATCAATAAACTACTGTTCCCGACCGACGTCGTATTCATACAACCGCACTGCAGAAATTACTGTCATGCTTAAAAACAGCTTGTAACCAAACATTAACTATTGACCACTGCCTCCCACAACATTCACATTGATACAAGATTTACGTGTAACAAAGCAAATCTGTGTGTTTCCAAACAAAAATCAACTAGCCAAAAACATACAGCGAAATGGTAATATACATACAAATTCCAAGAGGAGCAAGCAAAATAATAACATTGGAATGACGCAGCAGCTGCATCCGTGACACTCTGACATCAATCGAAGTGATGTAAACTCTGATAGTTCATCAGGCGGAAAGATGTTTCAATTTTTTACGCTCTAAAAATACTAAACATTAATATAATACACAAAAAAGAGTGAGTGAGCGCTATCTAGATATTGCATTCTGTGGTGAATAGAAGGAAATTATTGTGAGCAAATTCTACTGCACACCACATTCAGATCAATAGACCTTTGCTGATGAGTGATTTACTCAACGTTCCCAAAACAAAATAATGGGATAATTGAGAAATATGATATTAAAATTAATTTCACTTTGAACATTGTAATAGAATTCACTTCAGCACTTAAGGTATTACAATAATAAAAACGAAGGCCTAAATTAACAGAATTCGGTGATGATCTTACCTTCTTTCATTTTGTTTCAAAAATGTTAACTATCTTTTTAATTAATTGAACAATAATTTAATTGTTTAAATTAACGAAATAGCTCAAACATATATGAAATGAAATACACACTAGTGCGAGGCGTGAGTGGTCAAAGTCAGCTCCTCATTTAAAAACAGCTCACTGACCAACAATTCATCATACCTTCTCTCGACAAATGAAACTACAGCATGACAACAGACATTCATTTCAGGGTGACAGCAGACAACGTTCATTTAACGTACCGCCTAGCCTAGCAGCCCGTGACAAGACCGTTCACTCCATTTCCAATACAATCCCGCAAGGCGAGCCGCCGATACTGTGTATGTGAAACACTATCCGTGCGGACAGTGTCCGAAATGTCCCAATGCAATCGGAGAACACTCTTGCCAAAGCAACGCATTCCTCCTCTATCTCCAACACCACACACCCTCCGCGCCCCGTCACTACTACCGGGGAGGAGGGGATCTGGACTGCCCTCGTACCCCCCCCCCCCGCTGCCCCGTCTTGTGCTGTCGCGCCCCCGACCCCCGTGCCGTCCACTCTCCTCGCACCGTCCTGTCCGGCAATGCCACGCCCTCCTGGGCTTTGCCCAGCGCCGCCCCGCGCCTCCCCGCACCACCCACTCCACCTCGCTCTGTCGCACACCACCCCGCTCTCCTCCGTTCTGCCCCGCCCCTCGCCCTCGCCCGCGACCCACTCCGAGCCAGCCCGCGCCCCCGACACGTGTAACGGAGCCGCCTGCACACGTGTTCCCGCCGCCTGTCAATACGAACTCGCGGTCGGCGTGATATACGACGCGTCCGATCGGGTCTTCAAAGGTGCCCTCTCCAGACGGACGGGTTATTTACTAATGTATCACCTATAAATCACCATTCCGGGAGAGCGCGATTCAATAACGCGCCGCTGCAGCTGGCGCGCCTCCTCGGGCGAGCGCCGGGCAATTTGCTCGGAGGAAGCGAAAACAAAGGGCGGAGGCCACGCGCGGCGCTACGCTGCCTAGGTCTTTTCTAGAAAAGTTTCTTCGTGGAGCATCGAACGCGTCGTTAACCAACATCTCAATGAATCATGAGTAATTTAAACTGTTTAATTGGTAGCTGAACTTCAGCCTCAGAAACGTTCGCTATATTTTGAGTGTGCTTACATTTTCTTCTTGGAATAGTATGTGACGAAAGAGAGAGAGAGAGAGAGAGAGAGACAGGGAGAGAGAGAATGAGAGAGAGACAGACAAACAGGAAGAGAGAGACAGAGAGAGAGAGACAGATAGGAAGAGGGAGAGAGAGACAGACAGATACAGAAAGAGAGAGAGAGAGAGAGAGAGAGAGAGAGAGAGAGAGAAATATTGGTCAATTTTGAATAGAATTGTTTACTTAGAAACATCGAAATTATCAGAGCCTGGAAGCGTTTACTGAAGAACTAAAATGGCAACACAGAACTTACGAAGGCGATAAATAAAATAATCACGCTCGTCTGCGTAAACCATTCCGTGTCCAATTTCATCTTCAAAACAGCATCCAATAGGCAAAGGGTTCTTTTCTCGCAGCCGTACGCCGTCACCATGCTTTCATCTACGTGCCCCGGGATGGCAACATGCAGAGCCGTCTTTACGCGCGCATCTCCTCGGCGCAATGGGGGCGCGGATGACTCCGTAACTCCTGGTTAGGCTAATCCACTGGCGCCGGGCGATGCGGCGAGCCCCGAGCGATCGCGCGATCCCCGACCACGCCCCCTCGCCTGCCCTCCCCCCCTCCACGCCTATCGCGCGGTAACTAATGATGCGCCGTCCGCCAAAGAGCACCAATGGCGTGTATTCATTTTTCAACCAGCTTTTAAAAAACCCATCACACATGATGGGGCGTGCGGGTAGGTCCAAAAAGGGGCGGGCTGGGCACAGGCGGGAATGGGCGGTGGGCGGCGACAGGGTAGGGGACTCGACCGGGCCGCCCGGCAGTATCCGCGCCATAATGACCGCAGCCTAGACTCCCCCTTTTAATGGCCGCGACTAAAAGAAAATTTCTCTGTCCATAAATCATTGGCAAAATTTTAGTATCTCGACCATCAACGAGAGAGGAGGGAGAGGGCGTGAGAGGTGGCAGGATGGAGGGTGGGGCAGAAAGGAGCGGAAATTGCGATGTACAGTCGACGTATTGGCACCGCAGGCTGCCGGTGGAAGCGGAAAGAACTGCTCGCGATGGACGAGAAACCCTCACAATGGGTACGTTTATGTCACCGACACATTGAAAGGTTGGAGTGAAGGCAGGTAAATGACACGTGCTGACAGAGTGGAGTCCAGTTGTGACAGACAAAGGAGGTGGTAATGGTGAAGAAAGCAAGATGGTGACAGTGATTGCTGTGGCGCAAGAGGATGATTACGGTAAAAAGACCTGCTGTCACAAAACTCACTGCACGGCTTGCCACACAAGATAGGTAACTGCAGAGGTAGTTCAATGCGTTGTACAAAATGAATTGCAGGCAAGGGATGAACCGACTGACAAATGAATTGGATGCGAAGGCAAATTATGTGAAAGCAGCTGAAAAATAACAGTAGTGAAGAGTATATTGAAACTGGGCACCGAGAGAAGAGATGGCAAATGTATAAATGGAGCTCCAAAGGCTGCTCATTCCCAAACACAGTGTGACCGGAGCCGCCTCCCCAATGCTGTGCAACCCGTCGTATTTTCCCTCTCGTTTCGTCGCCGCCGCCGCCGCCGCCGCCGCCGCCGCTGCTGCTGCTGCTGCTGCTGGTGGCTGCCGCCAATTTCGGGCATGATTTGTGGCGCCCGCCACAGACTCGCTACCGCCACCCACCGCCACAATCCCCACTCCAGTCGCCAGCACCTCCTCGTCGCCACATCCCCATCCCCATCGCCATTATTAACTCTCTCTACAATGCTGATTGCCCCTCTCTCATCCATCACCGACAACCACCGCCCCCGCTAGCGCCGTCACCCCCTGTCACTGCCACAGCCGACATGACCTACCCAGCAACGCGAACAGCCAGCACGCGTCGCGGAGGTTGCTGCGTCGCACCGCGGCCCCGAGCGACAAGATGCGGGCGGGGGCGGGGACAGGGCGGCGAGACGACGAGAGGGCGGGGGCGTCCGGGCGAGAGAGCGACAAAGAGCAGGCGGGTGAGGGCATAAGCGATTGGCGAGTGGACCAGGACGGGCAAAGAAGCCGGGTGGCCGGACGAGAAACGTGGTGGCAGTTGAAGAACGGAGGCAGCGGGGGGGGAGTACTGAGAGGTAAGAATTGGGTTTGATTGATTGATTTTTTCGTGTTTCCGGACACGTCAACTGCTTTGGTCATTAGTCCTGTTAGTGCAGTGCATGTTTTTTCTCGGGTGATGGCTATGATCTTCCCCCGCTGGATGGCGAGATCCGGCACCGACCTACCGTCGGCTAGTGGGGTATCCCCCCAGAACTCTCCCACCAGCGGGGCACCGCCCCAGCCGGAACAAGCTCGAAGCTCCCGACCGATCTCCTAGAATATCTGGTACTGTAGTGCATGTTAGTGTAAGTGTGTGTGTAAAGGGAGGATAGGACAAGGAAGAGGAAGGACAGATCGCGCGCGCTCCGTGGCCCGTTTGATAGGGTACTGCTCCGGCATTCGCTTCGTGTTGAGCCACGGAAAACTACCGATCAGAGCAGCCGGCCGCTAGAATTCTCCTCCAGACAGCGACTGAATTCGACCTAGCTGAAAAGCTAGTGTCGAAAATCCTGCCGCCGTGGGGAGTGGGAACCTAGGACCTCCCGGTCAGAAGCGCTGCAGTGACATCAGTTGATGCACTGAGCTACCGCTCCCGATAGGTAAGAATTGGGCGAAGGAGAGAGGGGGGCGTGGTCGTGAGCGTTGGACGAGTCACCGAAGGGCGACCGAAGAAAGCGGGTGGGCTGGCGAGCGGGAAAGCGAGTAGCAGACGAAAACCGGGCGGCCGGGCGGGCGTGAGCGTGGGCGTTGGGCGGGCAGGCGGCCGGGCGCGAGCTACGCGGACGAATTAGGCGCCAGCCGCCATATTGCATTTCGGTAACAATTTGTTACGCCGCCGCGCCGTCGGTCCCTGGGCTCCTGATTAAATTCCGGCGGGCAGCGGAAAAGCGGACGCGCACCGCGTGCTACGCGTGGGCGTTGGGGAGGGGGAAGGGGATGGTGGGGGCGGGGTAGGTGGGGCGGGGTGAGGCGGCAGCGCGACGGACACGCGCCCAGGGGGAAAAGATGATGGAGAGAGCGGAAGCCCTGAAGGCACGAACGCAGGGGAAAGGGTATCACGCAGGCAATGTGAATATAGGAATCTGGGTGGTTGGTGTGCTTGCCTCCGAAAATACTGAGCGTAATTTCGATTAATATTACTCCTTCGTGGCGATTTGTTTTTATTATTGGATTGCCAACAGCACGCTCCCAACCGCATTCATGCAACAAATTTGTTTAAGGGAGAATGATGAACCTTTATTCGATGATAGAAATTCAAAAATCGAAAGCTAGTCAGGCAAGTGGCGAACAGAAAGAGAAAAGAGGCAGAACTGGAAAGTGGAAGAAATTTACACCAGATATTTGGTTGTCACAAAACAAAGTATGATTGACGGTGATCGCTCTGACATGAAGTTGGAAAGTAGCATAAGAAGAAGCTCAAAACGAGGACCACAAACATTAGTTGATTAAGAAATTGGAGGTGAAAACGGCACAGGATTAGTTCTTAATACGGACAGCGGACGGTAAAGCGAAGTGCTCAATCGATGAATGGCAGATGGGGAGCACAGGGTGTCCTATGAAGAGCCACGCAGGTCAAAAGCTGAGTTGTAAAGTGAATGACGAGCGACGCCACTGAAAATGGGATGGAAGATCGCCTCCACTTTCAGCAATACGACGGATTTATTCATCAAACTGACACCATAAGTAATTGCAGTGAGTTAAACGCAAGCACACAGAGACCTCCGGTGGTTTTCTGTCCGTGTGGTATTATAAACTTGCGAGCCAATAAATGTTTCTCAAAATAAAAATGAATTGATTTCAATGAATTATTCACAATTAAAAATCTCCATACTCTAATTTGATTGAGTTATTGGTTTAAACAGATCCATGAAAACATAGTATCAGTAAATTAATATTTGTTACAAGATTTGAATAATTACGCTGAAATAATGGATGTCATATTTCTAGACATAATTGCATCCACTATAATTAGTTTTGTTTAGGAGTTTCATTAAACTTTTGAAAACTGTACCCATTTGTAATCCCACATGTTTTACCTCCCTTTGCATTGATTAACAATAATAAACTTTCGAATGTTTATTTGCGAATCAGTTAAACTGTCCAATATATTACCCAAAGTTCTCTCTCCTATACACTTACAGTCGAGACCATCTTCCCAACAAGACAGGTTCCATAAAGCTTGCACCATGACGAATATCGGAACACCCAGCTCAACTCTTCCCGAAAGAAACTAGGAAGAAACTTCGCTCCGAAAAACTTCCATCGAACTTCAGCAGCTTTAAACTGCCAGCGTTGAAACTGCTAGAGATATCTCCTCGCATCTCACCAAACATGGCCAAGTTCTTGACGTGAATGCCGAAACACGACAGTCGAGCTCTAAGAAAGAAATAATTTTACAACCATCAGACTCGTTCGCGGTCATACTCATTACTATACATTTTTAACATCACTTTAGCTGTTCCTTTCTCATAAATATGTCAAGCAACATATTATTACATATTTCAATAACTAATTGAAGCTGATGTTTCTCTACGGCCTTAGCGATCTCAGCCACCGGGAAGAATGTGTGTATCTTTAAGAACCCTTCATGAACGAACGTTATTAACAAAAGTTTTTTACTGTTATGTTAGGACAAATTTTTCCATGCATATTCATTTTAAAGCAGAAGAAAGGTTTCTGCTTACATTTTAAAGCAGAAGAAAGGTTTCTGCTTAATACATGCAAGTAGCCAACAACCTACTGATGTACCCAACCAGGTCATAGAAGAATCTACTAATAGTGATACCGCGCCGGGTGGCAGAGATGTAGCAGTCCGCATGCGGCCAACTAGGCGCCGAGCACCGCGCAAAATCGAAGCGGGGGGGGGGGGCAGGGAGCGGCGGCAGGTGCGAATGGAGCCGGGGGGCAACGGCCGGCCGCCCATGCATCACCGCCCCGCGCCCCCCGCCCCGCCCCGCCGTATCGCGGCCGTATTTCACCGTTATGGCGCATCCTCGGCGCGCCCTGCCCCGCCCCTCCCCGCTCACTCCACCCGTCCCCAGCCTCGCCTCTCGTGCGCTGTGTGTCGACTCGCAGATACGCTGAACAACACTGTTTAACAATCGGCATGCGCGCGACGTGGGGACCGGCGACCCATCTACGGAGGGCGAAAGGAAGAGTCCCAACAACGGAAGCTCAAGGCTACTCCCAACTCAAGCAAATTCCGCAGTAAATGAGAGTCGTGTATAGTCAATGAGCTGAGACCAATCTCAGCGCTATCATTGATAGAACAGCCTCGTAACTCTTTTTTTTAATACGGACAATTTCATAATAAAATGAAGAAACAAAGGAAGAATAATCAACTAAACATCACGAGAAACGATTCGATTTAAATTATTTTTTTTTAGTTAACTCCATATTTCAAACTCACGACAATGCAAGTGAAGTCGTAGGCTTCCGCGACCAGAGTCATGTAAATGATCTGGCTTTCGACGCGACGCTTGGATCACAGCCTTCGACGCGGCGTCACCGGACAGCCAAGATCATTTTCCCGACAATGCATTTTAACAACCTCACCCTCAAGTCGTCTACGAGAAAGAGAAAATATGCTGGAGTTCGTCCCAGGTGACTGACACTCAGGAAGTCGGTCAGACGGAAACAGCCAGACTGAGATCGCAGTCGCGAAGAGCAGGAAGAAAGGGCGCCGACTCGGGCAGACGGCGCACAGACAAGGGGGCAGAACGGATAAAAAAGACGTCTCGGTCGTGCCCAAGTTTCCCCATGCGCGCGCGAGCAAACTTTATACGCGGCACTTTTTACGCAAGACGATGGCCTAATTCCGAAGCAATTTCTGAAGCAATAAAAAGACACGGGGTAGGCGAGACAAGTTATGCCCTCGGACAGTTTGCATACATCAACTCATCCTCGCTACCGCCTATTCCCCGCCTTCCACGCCCCTACCCGGGGGAGTCCCCGCCGCTAAATGAAGTATTGTTCCTGCCCGGAACGCGTATTGTAAATGAAGCATTGTTCAACCTCCCTGGAGTATTAACTTTGAAGTAACTTGCGGTGGGGAAGACGGCGTGCATACTCAAACTTAGCTGCGCAAAAACCACAGGCATATTGGCAGCGGCGGCGGCCGCGGGGGCGGCGGGGACGGGGGCGGCGGGCGGCGGGGAGCGGCGGGGGCGGCGGGGCGGCGGGGGGCGGGGGCGGCGGGGCGGCGGGGGCGGCGGGGCGGCGGGGCGGCGGGGCGGCTGGGGCGGCGGGGCGTCGACGCGCCGCGCGCGTGAATTTCCCTCGAGCCACGGCGCGGAGGCAGGGCCGGGAGAAGGAACGGCCGGAAGAAGGGTAAACCCAGAAAATGTAGCCGCGGGTGCCACTAACGAGTAAGGAAGTCGGAGCCAAGAAAAGAAAGGTGCGCCGAGCGCAGGGGCGAGAACCGTAACAAGCTGAAAGGGAGGGTCTGATGAAGCAAATAAGGAAATATGAATAGAAAAATAGGTGATGGTGGAGGTGGTGGTGGTGGTACGAAAACACGAATACAGCAAAAAATACATTGTGAGCATACAAACTATAAAATACTGCACTACAGTAGAAAGGGAGGAAGCCCTTCCTTCTGCAAACATAAATGATAGAAATACTCTAAATATTCTTCATGGTAAGACTTCGTTTCAGAACACAAATGTTGCCCTCAATAACCTCTCACTCTGTAGATGTACTAAACATGCTACGTTTTAGTCGCTAAGCAGTCGTTTCTCAAGAACCTGACAGAAATGCGAGTGACAGGAGAAATATCGGAAATGCAGATATATAGAAGCTCTTTCCTGACACACAGAGCAGCAAAAACGATTCTGTGATGATGGATTACGAGGAACTGAACGTTAGAAAACGAAGAAATATCATTACTTGCTCAGCTCATTGCACATACGATTTCGGAGGATAGTAACAAAATTCAACTGATACCAGTAGGCTCCATTCTATAACAGGAACACAGCAAAAGTGACTTCCAAAAAAGACTAGAGCTTTTGAGGGATTTTTGTTAAGTGAAATAGTTCTAACATTAGAAATCAACTACCAGAATTAATCTAGAATGAACTTTTAGCACAACAGCCAATTTAAACAATATTCTGTTTGTTAGCAGGGTTCAATTTCTGTTTTCCGCTACCATAAAATCAACGTAAAAAGGTTTTTATCAATTATTTTCTGAATGTCACTCACGAGTACTATCCTGAGACACTTTATTCACAATCGGAAAAAACCATTTCAGTAACCATTTTGCTCGTGTCATACACAAGCTATTCAAAATATCTTCTTCGTTGTCTGGGTGACGCCTCGTCGCAGAATGAGACGCCTATCATGATGCAGGCTTCCTCACGGCAAGGACACCGCGTCTGGTATTATATACTATCTAGTATTATGTACAGCGAAGAAGAGACGGACTCAAGCTGCGAAATTTTACGTTTACATCTATTCAAAATGGACATTATTTTAAGTTGTCTAGTGCATCCTAATCATCATCGCATCAGACAATTAAATCAGTTATTTAAAAAAGGCCGTACCTGCAACAGTATCCGGGAGAGTGCCTGTAGTTGAAAATTTTCTCCGGGTAAGTGGCTTATTAAAAGAAACTGTCATTTTCTTAGATTATATTAATGAACAACAGATCGTGTGACATTTTCATACGTAATTAGAAACAAAAAATGTTATGAATCAAATAGTGAACGTAATCCGCAATGATTGGAAATGTGACAATTTCGAAATAAACGCGTCAATTAAAAGTCAGTATTAGTTATTATCCGTGCGCGTACTACAAGAGGAATGGCCTGGACTGACGAAGCGTTGTGTAGCAAGCCGCGAAGCCTCTGCCCTCTGCCCGACGGGCAGGCGCCACCGCGGCCGCGCGACCCCGAAGCCCCGCAGATGTCCCCGCAGGCACTTGAATGGCAAACCGCGCCCGCCCGTCCGTCTGCCCGTCCGGCCCGCCCACAGGGTCACTCGAGGAGAAAGCTAATCACTTCTCCGCCGGACGCGGTCACTGCTGCCAACAGTCGCGCAGATAAATCTCCGTCGGGCGCTTCCGCCAGCGCGGCGAGGCGCAGTGACTTGCGGGCACTCCCGGCCAACAGCCGCGCCGCGCGCATTTTTCTCGCGTCCGCACCGCACCGCGCCTCGCCACGCTTCGAAGGAGGGCGGGGGCGGGCACGCGACGGGACAGGGGCAAAATGTGGCGGAGGAAGGGCGGGGTGTGGAGGTTGTGTGCAGGGGAGGGTGACTCGGTGCAAGGGCAAGGTGGTCCTACAGGGAATAGCAGCATGAGTGGGAAAGGTGCAGCGGGTGAGAGCCACAGGGGAGAATGGTAAAGGAAGTGGCTGGTCAGAACGATAATAGTGAGGAGTGGTGGTGGCGGGGGGGAGTGGTGGTGCGGGGGGGGAGTGGCGGCGGCGGGTGGTAGTGGCGGCAACGAGCGCCAGCTCTGGCGACGGTAGCGTCGTAAAAGAGCAATGTCGAGTGGAAACGACGGACGGGAGGGTCGCAATGGGTGAGACTTTGGCGTTGGGAAAGAAATGACATGAAGCACGAGGCAATAGCAAACGTAGCACGGCACTGCATGGCACGGCAAGGCAAGCAGCTGGCTCGCAGACACAGCGACGACGAGCGAGCGATGAACCAGTTTGCCTGCTGACGTCAGAGCCAACAGCGCCCAGGACGTCGATGGCTGCGAGATGAGGCGTTTGCAAACTTTTATGAAAAGGGTCACCTACTTTCTAAAATTCAATTTTCTGTTATTAATTACATCCACCCGCGCGTTTTCAAGACTCAAAGAGACCTTTCTGGTTTGAATTTACAGAATATTATGTCACGAGAGAATTTTGAAAATAAACAGTGTCAAACTAACAAAAAGCAAATAATAAATACGAAATATGGTGTCACGTACGTCTGGAACGAATATTTTGTCGCTATTCCTCCATTTCAAACTCAGAGGCAAATGATGACGTTTGTAACACACATGTACAGTCGGAGACAAGAGGGTCGCGGGTTGCAAAAAAGTTCAAGAAAGAGGTCGCGCGGCGGGCGGCGTCGCCGTCGCGTTGCGGACGGGGGCGTCGCCGTCGCGTTGCGGACGGGGGGCTGTCCGTCGTCGTGGCCCGCCCGGGACATCGCTCACCGCCGCCCGTTGCGCTGTCGAGCCGACGCGACGCGACGCGACGCCTACGCAAGAAACGACTCGAGGGGGCGGGGGGGATAAGCGACGGCGCCCTGTTCCCTCGCCCCACCCCGGAGGCGTCCGCGCGGGCGACGGTCGCGACAATGGCGCGCCCTGACAGCCGCACGCGGAGTTGCGGGACGCAACGGAGTTTGACACGGCGGCGCGGGCCACCGAGATTCTAAGCGACTTGTCCCACGAGATGAGATTACGAGTGAAGAGAAACGATTACGGCTCTTATAGAAATCTTCTGGTTAAAATTAGATAGGACTACACAAATTCATCTTTCATTCATAGTTTATTTGATCAATATTACAAATTTTAGTTGAAATTTGACTCTATTTGGAAGAAAGTTGATGTTACATTCCTTACGAAATGTAAACGTTTCACTCTAACATGCAAATAATCAACATAATTGGTGCAATAATATAAGACTACAATTCTGGAGAAATATACGCTATGGATGAATAATGAAACAAACATGACAAATGTTGTTACACAGAGAACCCATTACTGAAGGTGTATTAAAAACGAGCAATAATAGTCGCTCACAGGTAGTCGTCGTCGCCACAGGTAGTCGTCGCGTGCGGACGTCTTTCTCTTCGCTCCGAGAAGTGAAAATGGATGAATAATGAAGGACCTCGCTTGTACCGGGCGCGTGTTGGCGCGTGGGCTGCGCGCATCCGCCCTGGCCGGGCGGTTTCAGCGCATGCGGAATTCCTTGTTTGATAGGCGGTGGTGTTACGCTACTATGTGCAGTTGTTTTGGCCACCCTCCTTGTGATAGGAGGTGTGGAGCAAACCCTGGTCCGCTGTACAGGCTGCTGCAACGACATGCTCCAAGTGCGAAAGGAGGACCGGAGAATACGCAGATTGGAAGCAGATCTGGCTCAGGCTCATGCATACATTGGAGAACTGACTCTTAAGATCAAGGAGCTGGAAAATGTTATTGAAGGTAGGAAGAGCGGGATGCCCTGCGTGAGGAAGAGGCGAGAAATGTGCAGTCGAATGCAAGTCAGTTGCAATCTTCTCAGTCAGTTGCTCCGTATACCGGAAAAGTTAAGGTGATAGGCGACTCCATGTTGCGGCACAGCGGCGGGGTGGTAAAGAAAAGGAGCAGATGTTTCTTTTTCCCTGGAATTGACATCGAGAAAATGACCTCCGTAGTGAAGAAAGCCGATGAAACGAGGAAATAGAAGCGGTACTCGTTCATGTAGGCACAAACGCGCGGAAACGGCAACCCGTGTTCGTCACAATTAATCAATATGTTGAACTTGGACAGGCCATCAAGGCTAAATACAAAATGCCAAGGTGATCGTTTCGGGATTATGCGCCGAAATGATGTGCACATAAGTAAAACACGGGATCTAAATCGAGGTTTACTGTGGGCATGTAAGTTTCGTGGCCTTTTGTGGACCCTAACTATTGGCTCAGGCAGGATGACTTAGGCCGGGACGGCTTCATTTGAACTCGAAAGGTGCGTGGAAGTTGGGGTGTTTGCATGACCAGGTATTGAACAAATGCCTGCATAAAAGTGACAACCGGGCGGAGATGTGTTCGTGGCGCTACGGACAAAATTGATTGCGGAAGAGGATGTGAAGCGTGTGTGGCTGCTATGCGGAAGGAGATGGCGGCTGCGCGGAGGAGACGACTGCTGCGCGGGAGGAGTCGACTGCTGCGTGGGAGGAGTCGACTGCTGCTCGGGAGGAGACGCTGCGCGGAGGAGCGACTGCTGCGGGAGGAGCGACTGCTGCGGAGGAGCGACTGCTGCCGGAGGAGCGACTGTGCGCGGGCAGCTGAACAGGACGCACGAGTCCCGAACTCGGACTTGCAGGTGAGGAGAGGGTTCATTAGATTGTTGCAGGTGAACTGTCGTAGCATCGTAAATAAAGTAACGGAATTTTGGAATGTAATTGAGGCTTGTGATCCTGATATCGTGATAGGTACAGAGTCTTGGCTCTCGGATTCGGTAGCAAATGCGAAATTTTTCGGTCTGATTATTTTACGTTTAGGAGAGATCGCGGAACTAGGGCGGCGGAGTATTCATTTGTGTGAAAACACTTTAAATGTCGTATCAAATTGGGTCGATAATGTTTTGAAATGACGGGGTTGGAAATTTACTGTTCAGGAAATAACTTAGAAATAATTGCTTGCTATCGTCCACCGGCTAGCAATTACGAAATATTAGGCGCGATACACGAAAGAACAAAAAATATACGTAGTCATCCCGTTGTTATTGCCGGAGATTTAAATCTTCCAGACACAATTTGGAAAGGGTGCGTATGCGATGGACACGTGCAGAATCTTGTCAATAGACTGGTCTGGGACAACGGATTAGCGCAGGTAGTAGACCAGCCGACTCGCCAGGACGCGCTTCTAGATATTTGCCTTGTTAGTCCAAAGGACTTATTCTTATCGTGCGACGTCATGGAGGGCATAAGTGACCATAAAGCAGTTCTTGTCGACTTAGACTTAGTACTTTAAGGAAAGTACTAACACCGGGTTCCTAGTGAGGCAATACAAGAAACCAATGTAGTAGGCCTTCAAAATTACTTAAGGAGCAGTACGATGCGTTTCTTAGAACGGAGGGGAATAGAAGAAATATGGCAAGAATTTAAAACATTCTTGAAAATGCCGTGCAGACATTTGTTCCATGTAAATTGGTAAAAGAAATCCTGACCCAGAATATTATAATGCAAAGATTAGACGTATGAAAAGAAAAACAGAAAGGCGTTTAGTAACAGGCACATTAGTGGAAACCACATGGCATTATTTCAGTTATTCAAAAGCGTTGAGAAGGAAAAGAAAATCGGGAGGAACGTCATTTAAAATATATCCTAAATGCGGATGGCAATAATTGGTCGGAATTTTTAAGTATGTTCAAAGAAGGAAGGAAACAAAGACGAAATTCCAGTTGTTCGTATTAATAATTTGCAATTACTGACGACAGAGAAAAGCAAACGCTTTTAATGCATATTTTGCTTCGGTTTTAAGAAAACTGACTGTACACAGATACCAACGTTATCAGATAGAAATCTATTTCAGGTTGACGTAGTACTTACGGAAAGAATAAAATTAATGAAAAGCGGAAAATCTCGAGGCCCAGATTCTATTTCCACGGACATTATTAAATTAGGTGGAGAGGCTATTCTACCGTACCTAATTAGGTTATTTAATATTTCTATCAATAATGCTTGCGTACCGGAAGATTGAAGTTAGCACTCGTAGTACCTGTTTTTAAAAGTGGCGATAAAACGGCACTAAGTAACTATATGCCGATAAGTCTCACGTCAGTCGTATGCAAACTCATGGAACAACTAATTACTAACTACATCCGGAAAGAATGGGAGGGCAAGGAATGGCTTTATCAAGGTCAGCGCGGCTTCCGAAACGGTTCTCCTGCGAGAGTCAGCTTGTCTCACTTCTACAAGATCTAACCTGACGAAATTGATAAAGGTGGAAGGGTAGACGCAATAGTAATAGATTTTGCCAAAGCTTTGATGTTGTTCCTCACGATCGTCTTGTAAATAAATTAATAGATTCGGCATAGACACTAGGGTGGTGGCTTGATAAACGAACTATTACGTGATAGGAAACAACAGGTTCGAATCGGAAGACATCTATCAACCTCCGCAAGTGTTACGTCAGGATTCCAAGGAAGTGTCATTGGACCTCTCATGTTTCTCGCCTTCGTGAATGACTTGCAAAAATTTAGCTTCAAACGTAAGACTCTTTGCTGATGACTGTATCATCTATCGGGTTATCGAATCAGAGGAGGACGTGAATATTTTGCAGCGAGACACAGACAAATTACACTCCTGGCAAAAACAAATGGCATGGAAATAAACAGTTCAAAAGTAAAGCCATCACGTTTGGTAGGGGTCGAGTTATGGTGAAACTGTGTACAAATTGAACAACAAAGTCATACCTACAGTCACATCTTGCAAATATTTAGGAATTCAATTAGATAGTAAATTGAGCTGGGAAAATCAGGTAAATTTCGTTGTGGAAAAGCCTGAGATCTCTACATTTCGTTATGCGGATCCTAAAGAAGAGTACAGTGAGAGGTAAAGAATTAGCATATATGTCACTAGTCCGACCTGTATTAGAATATGGCGCGGTATGTTGGGACCTGTACAGAATATCGCAGCAAGGAAATCTAGAAAAGGTCCAGCGCAGAGCATCGAAATTTACTTTCAGAGGATCAAAAAATAGAGGGGCTTGGGAATCACTCGAAAAGAGGCGGATTAAGCTGCGACTCTATGCTATGTACAAAGCATACGCAGGCTATCCTGCCTGGAATGAAATACACCGTCGTTTAGAAAAACCTACATACTTCGGTAGAGCGGATCACGTGCATAAAATTAAGACAAGAATGCAGAAAACGGATGTCGGGAAATTTTCATTTACAAACCGAACTATTAGAGACTGGAACAGTTTGCCTGCGACAATCTTAGAACCCTTTCCTCAAAGCTTGAGCAACTTTAAAATAAATTAGTTTTCTAGTTAATTATATATTAGGTTATTGTATCAATGTTAATTTTCCACTGTTAGATTAGTAGTATTTCATACAAAGTAAGTTGTTTAATTGTTAGTATAAATATCAGTTGTAGTAGTATTGTTATTATTATCTTTATTATTATTATTTTATTATTATTCATGTAGTGCAGTGCAGTGCAGTGTAGTGCAGCGCAGTGTAGTGTTATGAAGTGAAGTGGAGGGAAGGGAATGCGAGAAGAAGCGAGAGAAGAAGCGAGGTAAAGTTATTATTATTTATTATTTATTTTTAATCAACTCCTTTTTGTAACTTTTGTTAATGAATGTAAGTTTAATGTATGTAAGTCAAGATATTCTGCCACAAGTTACTACACTTAATTGCAGAATTAACAATAAATCTAAATCTAAATGTGTTATATCAGAAAATAAAGATTTTGCTTTAAGAGCTTAGTCTAACATTCTCGCATGTTTTATTTATTTATCATGTAGATTTTATTCCAATAATGTTTCACAATTTCTTTATACATTTTCTTAAAATGGTTCATTAAAGGTCAGAGAATGTTTCAATGTAACGTAGCCGTCATAAGAAACAATTCCAAACAATTTGGCATAGACAAAGGGCTCCAATATTTCCACACACGTCACCAAAACCTATGAGTGCGCAGAAGTGGGCTCACGGTCGAACGGACTGACGCGTGGCAAAGAAGAAACAAAAGACCTATGTCCACACACTGGACGTTCTGTCCTGTTTGCCTCCGTGCCGTGGATCGGGCGCCCGGAGTGTTCGGCCGTCACGTCCATTTCGCCGAGTCCCATTTCAGGGCACCGCGCGCGGCGCTCAAACGGAGCCGCGACTGACAGCCGGCGTGGCGAGCACTCCGCGCGGCATGCCCCGATCCCGCCGCCCACTGATTGCGAAAAAAACGCCCACAACGTTCAATCGACCGATGCAGACGTAAAATTCACACAATGGCCGAGCGTGCGAATAACTACCGCAGACATTCACGCGCTGCCATAGTTCCGACAGGCGCCAGAAATATGCATGAAGCCCTCTTGAAACAAACGAATCGCATTCGTATTAATTGCCACCGCCGCAACAAGTACTTGGCTAACCGTTGTATGGCTTTTCGTGCGGCCGTCTAATCGGCCCTTTCAGTCATTCATCGAATCAATGATGCATGCGAGTGTCATGCATGAATCATTCGCTCGTTGTTCAACCATACAGTTATTCATCAACCTTAATTTCACGAGCAATGCTCGCGCAGATCTATTGATATACAAATGGCACACAAGAGTGTTCAACCTCGTAATGACGTAGATTACATTGCGAAATAACTATCACGCTTTTTTTAACGAGCCATGATTCTCAGAAAAGATTTACATGTATCATAATTTTAAACATTTAATTTAAATGAACAGTTAAGAATTTCGTGATGAAGTGAATTTGTGAGACTTTTTTCTATGACTTTGAAAGTAATTCACAATTTTCCTAATGTTTTATCTTTTCAATCGGTGAAATGTAGTTCATTCTATCAATATGATCGTTCCCGAATCATGTGCCATATGAACATCCACTTTAGAAAGAACGAAAGAAAGAAATAGAAAAATAAGATCAGATATCCTAAAAACAATCTATGGCCAGGTAGTTGCAACTTCCCTCTCATGAATTGTTCTACTTGAGAGACGTAGCTAAAGGCGGGGCAGTATTGCGAGGAAACAGCAGCGGATATATATTTTTGGAGGAAAAATATACCTTCTACCATTGTTGAGTTTTGTAATTTAAGGATGGTATCTACGTTATTTCTTTTCTTCTTTGCGACTTTTTCTCTAGTGGTAGGGAACAAAAGAGCGCGAGACACCAACACCCGGGGTGACACGAGCTCAAGCGTCGGCCACGCCCCCTTCCCGTCGCGCTCGCCCTAAGCCGGCGGGACACGACGCAGGAGTTGAAGCCAGGACTTGCCGCCGCACGAGCCGAGGCAACTCGGTAATCCCCGGCGGGCGGCGGCGGTGGCGCCCGTGGCGTCTGATCTGGGCAGCATCAGCCGCTCATTAGGGCCAAGGGTCAACTCGCACACGACTATAATACGTGAGGGGTCGACGTCCGAAGCCGCTCAACGCTTTAGGGGGCGGGGGCTGTGGAGGGGACGGGATTGTCTCAGCAGCGCGGCGGTCGGGTTAGAAGCCGCCTTACACGCCGACTATCGATTACGATAATCCGTGTGTGCATGGGCAAGGAACAACTTAGGTTCAACATACCTTCGCCGTTCAACATACAATGGACTATGATAAATCACATACTACATTGTTTTTAAGACCCATGCAAGTGCACATTTCATTTGAATAGAATTAAATGATGTGGTAGTACTAGATGGCGTCAAGGATCGTGAGTAAGAACGAAAAACTTGGATAAGGAATTCCAACTCTGATCAATATTTTATGCATTGACCTTTCGGTGGTAAAGCAAAGCCTTGAAATGCTTCACCTTACACGAGAACACGTATAACAGTAGTTCTTTTCTAGTTAAAAATAAACAGGTTCGTCCTCCCCTCGGGATCGTAATGCAGTCCAAATATTCATTCTACGAAATATACCAACTTCAATAATACGTAATACGAACTTCCCTGTAGTCTATAAAATTATAGTTGAGGAGATACTAGAATGAAAACGCTGTTCTGAATTGCACAAATTATTTTGATGAAACATCGCAATCGCTCCCTTTAAAATATTGCGCAACAAGACATTTATCTTTAATGAGCAATAATCACAATGCCAGAATTCTCACTATTGGTAGAAATCTTTACATTGCGCCACTTGTTATAGCCTGTAAAACGATCAGAAAAACCTATAGAAGAAGTATACACAACCGGCGGGACATAAAAGTGAGAAAAAGAAGACATCAATTGAAGAGTTTACGGTATAAGAGAAATCTCTCTCCATCAAAGTTGAATACAACAAAAATTCTTGAAACCCTAATTTGCCCCTTCCAGTATCACCTGCCTCCAATGCGTCTACCGCACTAATCAATACGAACAGGCAGAAAAGCAACAAAGCATGTTACAAGCTAACAGCCTCAAAAGCTGCCACTAACGTGGGTTGCAATTTTAACGTAATTACCACAGTTTTACTGAACGGCTACCAATAAAAACTGCTGAACCAGGAAACTAGTGCATGAGCTAATTCCAGAACGTTCTTTTGTTCCACAACATCGAACAATCCAATACATTAAACTTTTATTTTACGTTTCACAATAAAAAAACAATAAAAAATTCATTACTTTTATTAAAACATGCCCAAAAAAGACAAAATGATCAATACATTAAACAATTAAAGTCAGTACAGATTTACACAATCGAATTTCAAATGTGTAAGTACATTTTTAATGAAACACACATTTCTGAGATGTTCACCGGTTGAAATACGTTTGTCTCTTCGGGACGCATACAAGATACAATGTTAAAGCTCTCATACACCTAGACTGAAGTTAAATAATCTAAGAAAACGTTCGGGGTGAATGAGTTTAAGAGACTGGAGAAATGAATCGGCGGTAGAAAACGAATTATGCAATTAAAACCCGCGTTGGCCTCATTTTGCAAGTTCTGTGAACAGCGATGCAAAGTACAAAAAATGCGCCCTTCCTCATCCGTGAATACTTTTTTTAAATCCATGATTAGTAGAAATCTAATTACATTTCAAATAAATTGAAGCATTTGAGCCCTAATAATTACTGGTTTGAACCCCGGCGGATGTCTGTACAGAAAGAGGTATTTTATAAGGAACGCGGTTGGCGTGAATAAACGAGTATAATAATCTCATAAATAATCGACCTCTAAAGTAACTGGATTTATTTGTCTGAAACCATTAATAAAAAGAAAAGACACAAACGGTTTAAGACTTAACTATTCTCTCAAACTCCCTTCTCCTTCCTTCCTTCCTTCTTATCTTTCTTTCCTAGAAAGAATCGTAAGTTCGCCTTGTGATCGAAAACTCGTTACACAAAGACACAATTGAAACCACGAAAAAACATTGCGACATTTCTGTTTCCCTTCAGGTGAAAATTTTCCTCGGTAACCAACGGTCAAAATCAACCCTGCGTTTAAATCGTACTCAAGTTCCAAAGAATTTCCGTTTTCTCCGAATCCAGCTCACAGATGCTTTTGGAAACGTCACGGCTGAAACACTTTGCAGCAGCTCTGCAGTGCGAGAGAGTCGGAGGGGGGAGGGGGCGAACGGAGTGGAACGGGGGCGCAGAGAGGAGAACAGTGAGAAGGGGAAGAGGAGAGCGAGGAGGAGAAAGGGCGGATAGAAAGGCAAAAATGGAGGGGGAAACTAACGGAAGCGCACAGAAAGGCATAGTGGTGGGTGGATGGAAGTAAGCATGCGAGGGCGGATCGACAGTCGAATGTCTGGTCAAAGAGAAGGGTGAAGGTGGGAGGGAGGATATGAGGATGGACGGGAGATCGAACGACAGAGAAAGGTAACCAAAGGAGAGCGAGGGGAGAGAGAGCGAGAGGGAGAGAGAGCGAGAGGGAGAGAGAGCAAGGGGGAGAGAGAGCGAGAGGGAGAGAGAGCGAGCGGTATCTAGGATCGAAGAGGAAGCGACGGCGGCGGCGGGCGGACGAACGGGAAGCCCGGCCAGGGAGAGTGCGAGAGCGGAGAGAGCCAACTCCATCGGCGCCCCCAAGTTGCCGCACGGGGACCCTGCGCGCGGAGCAGCGCGGCGTCGCGAGCGGATAGGTAAACACGGTGGAAGCGGCGGCGGCGGCGGCTGCGAGGCTGAGTTATGTGGCGGCCCCCACTTTCCAATTAGCATCTGCGGGGCGCCCGCACATAAGCGCCTCCTCGGGGACAACGCGCCCGCCAGGAGCGGATGTGGGCGAGGGCAGGAGGGGCGCGCCTCCTCGGGGAAGCCAGACGCCGCAGCGCACTCAAGTGCCCAAATGGTTTCTGACCTTATGCAAAGATTCACGTTTTCAAATGGATCGTTTGCGCGTAAATAATCGTATCTGACATTCCAACTTTCATAAGAAATTGCAACGTAATACCGCTGATAAAATAAAATGACCTGTACACGTCATTACTTGTAAATGAAAAACCATATGTGCTTTTCCACCCGCAGTGTAAACAGTTACACCTCCTTTACAAAAAAAAATCAGTTACGACTTCGTCTCAAGTGTCTTCGAGGGCTGAATGACTTTGCACGTACCCCTGTGCTGCTGTAGGAGTGTCTCAGAATAAATGTTACAATCTTCATGGACAGCGTTAAAAAAAATATTTTTTTTTGGAAACGAAGATAAAACGAGAAATTTCAGACAACGGATTTACACATCATATACGCACCTAATTGCCACGTAACTCATTATTCACAGATGTTCGACATGTCACGTTGTCACAGACAAGACGATTTGACGAACCTTCGGAATGTCTGTGCATACGAAGTTTCATGACATTCAGTTACATGAAATTTCTGGCAATATATTAATTGGCAAAAAATCATCATTTTACACCGCTCTGTATTCACTAGAAGTTGGTAACGTTTATTCGGAAACATCCTGTACACAAAAGGCGGAGCCGCGCCGCGCGCCCGGATCGTGGGAGAAACCCAACAAGGTCTCCGCCTGTCCGGGCGCGGCTGCATCAGAGGCCTAAGTGCCAAGGGGTGCGACGGTACGGGCATCAAGCTCCAGCGGGCGGGGCGGGTGACGCGGGCGGGGTTGTGCGGGGCGGGGTGGGGCGGGGCGGGGAGGGGCAGGACGGGGCCGGGAGCGGGGAGGCGCCCATCAGGCGAGCCCACAAATCACCGCCAAGATAAACTCCCGGGGCGGCGCGAGTCGCCAGCTGCAGCGGGCGCAGGGGGAGGAGCGGGGCGGGGGGGGACGGACGTCGGGGTGGGAAGCACGCGGCAGGACCGGGATGAGAGCGCGGGATAGAAGGAGCTGATGAGGAGGAGGGGGGGGGGCGAAAGAGGGGAGGGGGGGAAGACGGGAGGGAGAAAGGGGGGGGGTGGCAGTGAAATGGTGGGAAGGCGGAGTTGAAATGTCTGAGAGAGAGAGAGAGAGAGAGAATGTGTGTGTGCGTGAGAGAGAGGAAGTGTGTGGGTGTCAGAGAGAGAATGTGTGTGAGCGTGAGAGATAGGAAGTGTGTGTGTGTGTGTGTGTGTGTGTGGAGAGAGAGAGAGAGAGAGAGAGAGAGAGAGAGAGTGAAGTTATATAAAAAAAGAGACAAGGAAAGACAATGTACGATAAAGAAGGGAATGCAGAGGACCGCGTAGAGCAGACAGAAGAGAGCCGTGAGGGAGGGGTCAGCTGTTAGGAGACGGGAATTCCACGGGCCGGGCACTACCACTCCCACCGTCCACCATTCTCCTCCGGGTTTCCCGCTGCGCCCCGCTGCGCCCCGCCGCTGCCGGAACATTAGCCTCTGGGGCGTCCTGGGGCTCGCAGATTAAAGATTTCCGCTACATATTTCACTTGCGCCTCGCGAAAAGTGACGCTCGGGGCATGTAAGCAGCGCGCGCCCGCTTACGCGCTCCGAGGGATCTGCACGGGCAGGGCAGGGCGGGCGCGGGGGCCTCAGGACGCAAGATGCTGTGAAAACACGCGAATTTAGGGGCTGTCATAGCAGGAAATATGGAGCGCGGTGAAGAGTGCAGTAGTTCACTTGCATGGGATTACGGAGATCCGGAATACGAATTGGTTCGGGAAACCGAATTTGCTTGCCAGCTGCGATGTATGTAGCACAATAAACAAGGGAATCACGCAGGCCAATGTTCCGATGCCTGCACCCTACGAGTATGAACACACCGTGCGTTAAAAAAACGAGGACAAATGTATCGTTTGTTTTCTTTCTGTATTCGGTATTCTCTCTTCTGTCTCATCCTGTTACACTCAGGTGTGCGAAGGTTACGCGACAGATTTGAACATGTTTTTTTTTTGTATGTGCCAATGCATTCCCTAACGAAACTCACAACGAAAAAGCAGAGACAGCGATATTTTCAAAAAAATATTTAAAGTAATACCTTCAGTTACATTCATTTTATGTCATACTTTTCTCTTACACTTAAAACTTAAAGAACCACTATATTATCCACCATTTACCTAAAGGCAAACACGAGCAATAATTGCAAAGAGAAATTAATAAAAACTATTTTTACGGCTTCTCTCGAATCCTAATGTTTCCTTACCAAAACTATAAGATATAAAAATAACCATAAATAGAACAACTTTATTACCAGCAGCACAATTTTTGTATTAAACGTTAAACGAGAATGTATTTACTGCCCAGAAAGAAACCGCACTGTGACTCTTACCGCTCCAGGAAACGCTGTTATATATAGAGGACTATGATACAACTCGAAAGGACAATGGAGCAGAAGAATTCAATAAACTACGCCATTCCTTCCGGCTGGATTATATTCCAGGACGTTCAGTAATTTATTCAATCTTCCAGAAACAAAACCAAGAAGACCTTTAACTCCCACGCGAAAACCTGAATAAAACAGGAGTAGAATTAAATGCAACCCTCCTATACAGCGAGCTGGTTTAAGAAAACTGTGAAAACACATATGGATATAATATATTATAATATAATGGATATAATATATTATAATAATAATATATTAGAAATAGTGCAAATGGTTCTGAAAGTACATTAGATTTCCTGGATTGAGATAGCAATATTCAATTGTATAATTCCGTTTTCCTTGTGTTCTAAGGTTAATATGTTATCATTGTCATTAAGAACAGAAATTCAGTATTTGCCATTACAAACGACTCTACAATAAAAACGATATATATTAGAAACTATAATAAAAACAATACATAAAGCATATTTAATTTCATTTGGACATTTAATTTCAATGAAAATGTAACACACCCTTTATACCAAAATATATTCATAACAGTTCCAAAGTTTAAAACAGCCCAGCAATCTCTGAAATTTAACAAATGCTGTATTAAAAACATAATAAGTTGATAAAAAGCGAGGCAAGTTAGCGAGACTGCGGAGTATTGCGAAAGTACGTAACAATCGAATAACAACAAAGTACGAACAAAGGAATGCGGCGAGAGCGCGGCGGCGCGGCGACGTCTGCTCCAGTCCGGCGAATAAAGTCGCCCGCGGGGCGTGGAGCCGTCTCGCAACTCACGCAAACGCCCGCTATGAGCGTCCATCGCGCCGGGCGCCGACGCCGCACAAGCGAACGCGGAGACGGCGCCTCCGCGCGCGAGCGATGGACTTCGCAGCCAATAACGAGCGCGCCCTCCGCAGGCCCCGCCCCCGGCGCGTACGTCACCCTCAGCATCCGCCCACGACACCCACCACCCCCACCACCTCCCTGCCTTTCACATTGTCTCACATCATCGCCATCCTCACCATCCCTGCCTTTCACATTGTCTCAACATCATCGCCATCCTCACCATCCCTGCCTTTCACATTGTCTCAACATCATCGCCATCCTCACCATCCCTGCCTTTCACATTGTCTCAACATCCCCTCCCTGCCTTTCACATTGTCTCAACATCATCGCCATCCTCACCATCCCTGCCTTCAGATTGTCTCAGCATCATCGCCATCCTCGCCATCCCTGCCTTCACATTGTGACACATCATCGCCAGCCTCGCCATCCCTGCCTTCACGTTGTCTCAACATCATCGCCATTCTCACCATCCCTGCCTTCACATTGTCTCAACATCATCGCCATCCTCACCATCCCTGCCTTCACATTGTCTCAGCATCATCGCCATCCTCGCCATCCCTGCCTTTCACATTGTGACACATCATCGCCATCCTCACCATCCCTGCCTTTCACATTGTCTCAACATCATCGCCATCCTCACCATCCTTGCCTTTCACATTGTCTCAGCATCATCGCCATCCTCACCATCCCTGCCTTTCACATTGTCTCAACATCATCGCCATCCTCACCATCCCTGCCTTTCACATTGTCTCAACATCATCGCCATCCTCACCATCCCTGCATTTCACATTGTCTCAACATCATTTCCATGATAACCAGGCGGGAGCTTAGAGCTCGTTCGGTGGGGCGGTTTCCCGCTGGTGGGAGATAACTGATTGGGGAAAACCCAGCAAGCCGACGTGTAGGTCGGCGCCGGATGCCATTGAGTGGGGGAATATCTCCGCCATCTCTTGCGATAACAACAAGCACTAGTCTTACGAAACTAATGACGTTAGAAGTTGACCTGCCCGGAAACACTAATCAATCAATTAACCATCATCCTTTCCACACCTACACACACCCGCCGTCCTACAGACTTGACCTGCCGAACCTGCTGTCCCCTCTGGCGTCCTTGCATGCGCTGTCCTTGCCGTCCCTGCCGTTGCCTCGCGGACCGTGTGGGGAGGGGCGTGGCAATTCCTTCGCGAGCGTGCAAAACCATCGTAACTCGCCGGCGCAAAACGCGGCCAACGATATCACAAGACAGAAGGGGCAAAGAAAACAAGAGGAAGCGCCCGCTGGCGGGGGCGGCAGAAGCAGTGTGCACCGATAGAGCGGTGCAGACGGTCAACGAAAAGCGACGTCGTGGGGGCGACAGATACGGCATGGGCGGCGGCGACGTTGAATGAGGCGGAGGAGACGAAAACTGCGGAGCCAATGGAACGGCTGGATCGGTGAGTGAGGGTAGGGGTGCAATGAGGGCAATAGGAGTGGCGGGGACGACGGCGGTGAAAGGAAGCATTAGACGGACGACCGGGGCGACGAGCGAGGGGAGCAAGTTGCGTGCGTTACGCTGGCGTGGCCGGTCCGCTCCTCAAACGAATGGGGAGCCCCGGCCTTCATTCCGCGCCCCGGCAGGTGAATCAACCGCCTGCGTCATCAACAGCCTGCCCCTTCCCTCGTCCCTCCACGCTCGCGCTTCATTCGCCCACGCACGCGGTTTTCTTCCCACGCAGCCCCTTTGAGCGCTCGCGCACACAGCGGCAAGCGGGGCTCCCTCGCCTGCGTTGCGCGGACGGCGACAATGCAAGTTCGCGAAAATGACGGTATTAGGCGCTCCAGACTACTCATTCAGGAAGATCTAAAGTCTCCTAGCCTACCTAGGTTCTTTTCACGCTCATAACTACAATAAACTATTTTAAACTCGTGTTCATGTCGTAACAAACTCTCTCCGCACCACCAAATGTGTTCAAGGGTCGCTTAAAAGAATACACCAAAGATTTCGAAAACGCTAACAAATAACGTCGCAGTTAGCTGCAATTATCACGTTAAATTAGCGATAGAAGAAATATGTTTTACAATATAAAACAATTTCAATTTATCCACTATATCTTACGTATACTCATAGGTTTTGAGAAAGTTATCACTGTTTCGTATTTACCAGCGCTATAGAAAACTTACCACTCTGAGCAATGTTCGCCTAGTTTTGAATAGAGAAGGTACAATTAGGGGTTCTAGTCGAAATTCTGCACTCTGCTATTGAAGGAAACTTAGTAATACAATAATAATAATAATAATAATAATAATAATAATAATAATAATAATAATTTCTGACGATTATAAGAAACATTCATGCAAAAAAGTGTTTTCTAAGCTCGAAATATGTGTCACAAACACATTTTGCCTCCAAACATTTCACATAATTACATGACAAATTGCGAGGACGACTTACCATTGACATTACTCACGTTTTAACTCGCTGCACTCATTACAATCTCCCATTGCGATCCAGCAACGTCTTTAGCGTGCTGATCTCGTCGGTTCGTCGATCCGAAGTGAAAGGTTGACACTCAAAACATTTCCTTCGTTCCCTCTGGCGTCTCGACACGCCACGCAGCGTCGAAACGATCGCAATTCCGCGTCGTCGCCCCAGAAATAACGTTCGAGAGCGGCAACCGGCGCCGCGACGCCCGGCGTCAATTGCGCCCTGCGGCGACGTCAACATCACCCGCCCCTCGCCTACCCGCAGCTCGTCTACCGTAGATGCACCGAGAAGAAAATTGCTAAAAGGACGGGGCTTGTCTAGCAACACAAAGGAAAAGTCTTCCAACATTCAGTCTTGTCTCCGTCCAACGAACTGGTAGTAGGTTAGTGGGCGGGCGTGACAGTGATTGAAAGTTCGCAACAGGCCAACTCACGTGACTGGCACCCCGGGAAGTGGAATCCTGTTAGATGTATATCAACAGTGATGGCTCGCGGCGTCACGTTGAACGCCACAGAAGTTTAATCAGACTACTTGGCGGCAGCCGATCACCCTGGATTGGACTGAGCCGTCAAAAACCATAACGCCCTCACGTCGGAAGGTATTCCTCTTTTCAATTGAGTTATAATACTGCAAAGCAATTGAAGTTTTATAACCACACTATAATCCGAATACCAAGGTTTGAAATCCTTTCATTTGGCAGCAATGAAGAGATTTTTCATTTCCGTTTCAGTCAACAGGGTACACTTCCATTCTTGCAAAATGATTGCGGATGAAACAATGAGTAGTAGTCGGGATCGCACATTTATACTCATTCCAATGCAATACCACTAGCCAAATGCTATATCGATTAACCTGAGTCTCCATACACGGTTCCTGCACGCACTCGGTGAATGCACCCATGGACACAGACCATGTCGTCTTCGGGCCCTTGCGCCGCAACTACCCCTCGACACACATTCACGTCCCGAGCGACGTCTCTGTTCGGGTATCGACTCCGATCACAGTCATCGCCGTCGCCGCAGCCAACCCTCGCGTCTTGCCCAGCGCCCCGCTCCGGCGGCCATCGCAGCCCCTCGCGCAAACAACGATGGCGGGGGTGGGGGTGGGGGCCGCGCACTGGCCGGCCGTTACTCGTCCGCCCGACAGATTGCGCTGCGGTCGGGGCCGGGGCCGCGGGCGCGCCCTGATTGTGTGTTAACTGGCCGCGAGCAGCGGCGGAGGCGGAGGCGGCAGTGCGGGGACAGACCGCTTCCAAGGATAAATCACCGGCGGCGGACGGCGGGGGCCGGGAGGGGGGGGAGGCCATGGGCCGTTGTCCCGCAGCGCCCCCCCCCATCACCCCACTCCCTCCGCGCGCGACGTCTGGATTTAAAGTCATCCGTCCGTCCCTCCCGAGGGACACACATCCCGCTGGGGCACCCTCTTTGTCCTCGTTAGAGTAGCCGCTCACCGCACTGGCCCCATACTGCAATTTGGTAGACACTAAGAGATAAAAGTTTTGATTTTCATAAATTTAACACGATATATGTACGTCTACAACAGTAAAAGAAACGTGAGAGAACGAAGATTTTTCAATGCATTGTGAATTGGACACATTTTTCCACACGCAGATGAAAAACGTTTCTGGATTTTGACAAACACACGAGAAATATTTATAATGCGCCTTTCTTTCTTTCATGAAAGCCTGTACGCGTTCCTCGAATGCTACGACTCTACGCTAAAAATCTGTATCAGAAAAGGATGACTCTCCAGTAAGAATGGAGTTCGTCCCCACTGCGCAATGCAAGTAACGTACTCCTAAGCTGTAAGTGTGTTCAGTCCCTCCTCTCCCACAACGACTCCGCGCCCTCGCCCCAACGCGCGGATTTAAACCCCTCCCCCGCTCGGTGGCGTCTCCCGCAAGGGGGAATGGGCGTACCGCAAGGCTGCTCTTCCAGGCACAGGTGAGGCGGGCTCTGCGGGCGGGGATGGGACGACGCGGAGCGTCGAACGGGGAAGGGCGGGAAGCGGCGCAGGTGCGGGAATGGGGAGGAAGCGGGGTGAGAAGGGCGCGATGGGAAAGGGCGGGGCGTCCGGGAAGCATGTCGCGGGGTCGAGCGGGTCGGGGAGCGCGGGCCGCCGATCCCGGGATGAACCCCCCCGGGAGATTCCGCGCGCAGAGTTATGGCGGGCGCGGGGCGGAATGACGGGGCTCCCTGGCGGCGGCAGGGGTTCCGCAGACGGATTCCACGCAACGCGCCCAGCGGAGCGCCGGGTCGCGCAAGTCATATTGATGTCAGGGAAAGTTAGGGGGGGGTGTCGAGTCACACGCCGTCACAAGTCAGATCATAGGTAGCGAAGATTAATTTAGCGGTTTAAAATGTCCAATTCTTTATGCAATTATTTAACGAAAAGCGACTGTCATGATACGAATGAAGTGCCTGAATTACAATAACTTCAGCGGTTCCCTGGTTATTCACGGAACCAGCGGTTCGTGGCTATCATGTTGCTATTAGAGTCGCAAACGTTCAAACATGACAATGTGCGAGGGTTCTTCAACCTTCCTTGTGTGAACCCGCATGGTAGGGGTGCCGCAAGGCTCCTCTTCCAGGCACAAGCACTGAGGAAAAGCGGGAAGGGGGACGCGGAGGGGGTGCAGCCGCGGGGTGAGGGCGAACGCAAAACAAGATTGTCCTTATTGCTTTAAAAGAATGCGTAAATTCAAGATCACTCACTACCATATACTTCCTATCATTAATGACTCGCCGAGAATAAAAATCGTATAACTTCATCAAACACCACTTAGATAAACGAATCGCCCCGGACAACATTGCTCGCTTCGGTTCTTCCAACCAAAACCCCGGTAACTATCTAACGCATTGGTGCCGTCCCGCAAGCGCCGTCCCGCAGCACCGATACGCAGCCACGTGCACCAACAGGCGAGCGACGGCGTGGCGCGGCGCCCGGGGAATGAACGCCGTGTCCTCCCCGCCTGGAGAGCGGCCGCGCGGCCGGCCGGGGAGAGGAACGCACAGCGCGGGCGCGCGCCAACCGTCCGCAGAGGGCGCCTTGCGCCTCGGCACGTGAACCGCCCCCGACCCCGCGTCGCTCCACGGTCTGTGTGCAACTGCGCGGCTCATTGCTCCGCGCACACAGTGGTCGCTCCAGCATGTCGCCGATTACTAGTAGGTCTGCTTTTCTTCTCGTTGGTCATTCTCATCTTAGCTTCATTAATATCTCCTTCTGTACAAAGTACCCTTGCACGCTTGAGAATATTTACCTTCTTCTTTACAAGCAGCGTTTAGAGAATTTTCATTTGTGACTAGTTTAATTTATTCGAACTTCCTTCAAATTTGTTGAACGTGCACTTGCATCAACGTCAGAACGTGCTTTCTTCCTTCGTTCTCGTTTTTGGTATTGGCTTTGATGTGGATGTGTCTAGGTATTGAAAGAGAGAGAGATGGGGGGGGGGGAGAAAAGACGGAGATGAACACAATATCTCAGGGGTATTATTCGTCCCAAATGTATCTTCACTTGTTTATGACAAACACTTTACAAATTTTCAGCAACTCTTCTGCAACTCCTTGGCACACGCCATCAAGACCTCAAATCACTTGATGCACCTTTTGGCGCACCGCGGACTGCATTCAACCGACTACGCATTCGCGAGCCCGAACTGCCAAAACGATGTCATTCAGGCTCTTGCGTTCCGCCGCCCACCGTTTTCGCGCCATCCCTCGTCCGTCCCCCGCCCCTCCTTTCGTGCGCGTCCGCCCAGGGACTCGCCGCTGGCGGACGCCTCATTAGGCCCCGCCGCCGACGCAATTCCGCGCGCCACCACGTGATGGGCGGCGCCGGTGCGGGAAGACAACGACCAATGGTGGTACGACTCATGGACTCGCGGGCATGCAATGCTGTTGGGTGAATGCAGTAGACACAATTCGACTACATATGTATGTATTTATTTTCAATGCGTCCAGAAATTGAAAGAAACAGCAGAAAAACAGCAGAAATGCAGCCTCCGGTCATTTAAGTCTTGTCTACGGTTCCGTTAGATTATCAGAAATTCGGGGAAAACACAAGCATCTGTCTAAATTCCTTACGCCTAGAGAAACAGAAAGAAAACTATGCATCCATTGGCCGTGCGAGAGGTGTGTTTATGGTTTCAGATATTCAAGAAGTCGGCCAAAATCCAAAAACAATTAAACAGTTACGATTTTTAATCAAAATTGCCATTTTGTGAGGGTGTTACTCCACGTATTTTCATACTAAGCGGATCGGCCGATTTTTCACACACACTACGTCGTTTTGTGACACTCCTGACGTCATGCGACAAAAAGTCTTCAAAGAAAATGCCGCTCGCCATTAAATATTTGCTATTCGCGTGCTCCCTTATGGAATAGCAACTTTCTTTATGTTGTTGGTACATAAAAATGTACAACAAGTTATTACAGGATTCGTGAAGACTTTTTTTCAGTGTTAAAAGAAAAAAAATTGTTTGCCCTTAATCAGTGCGCGCATAGCTTGTTGGAAAACCATTTGTGTGCTTTCATTCAGCAACATTTTTGCTGCTGCAGGCTACTAGTAATAATTAAAACTCGAAAATAAGCCTATAAGCGGATTCATGGGATCATTGAAAAGCAAAAAAAGGAACAACGTAAAAGAGAAATGTTCGTGTTTTAGAGATGTCTAAAAAACTCAACAAGTATCTACTCAATAAAATTCAAGTTTCCCCGCGAATAATAATACAAATTTCAAAGCTTCCTTCTTTATAAATGAAGAATCTACGTAATAAGTCCTTGAACGGCAGGAAATCATTACATCTGAGAATGCAAATTGAGATTGACAATAACGTAATCGATGGCGCATGGAGGCAATGAACGGTGCAGGCATTGACAAACGGAGTAGAGTCGCGAATAAGCACATGGGGATAAAAACGAACGGGGAGAATGAGGACGTGAGGAAAGGTGTGAAGGTGGTCGTGAGAGTGGGCGCGCGATAGGCGGACTGGTGGCGGGCGGTGGGACAGTCGGTCGGTCAGATGGGCCCGTCAGTCAGGTGGGCCGGTCGGTCAGGTGAACAGATCAGTCAGATGGGGGGCGGTGGCCGTCGTCAGGTGGACCGGTCGGTGAGAGGGACGGGGCGCGGGTGGGAGGGCGTGAAGGCGTGAGGAAAGCGGAGCGGCGGAGTGCGTCACGCGTGCGACCGCGAAATTGCGGCGCCCCCCAACCCCAGCGGCTGCGCGGCCCCGCCTTCGACCGCACCTGCCCGTCCCCCCGGCCCTTTCAAAGGTGGCGCAGTCAACAATTGCGCGTCTATTACACGTTTGGTTTGGTTTGAATTTTTCGTGTTTCTGGGCGCGTCAACTTCTTTGGTCATTAGTCCCGTTAGTGCAGTGCATGTTTGTTTCTCGGGAGATGGCGGTGGTCTTCCCCAGCTGGATGGCGAGATTCGGCGCCGACCTACCGTCGGCTAATGGGGTTTCCCTAACCACGACTCTCCCACCAGCGGGCACGCCCCAGGCGGACAAGCTCTAAGCTCCTGACCGGTCTCCCGGAATGTGTGGTAGTGTAGTGTATATTAGTGTAAGTGTGTGTAAGGGGAGAGGATAGGACAGGGAAGAGGAAGGACAGATCGCGAGCGGACCGTGGCCCGTTTGACGGGTACTGCTCCGGCATTCGCCTGGTGTTGATCGGAGAAACCACGGAAAAGATATTACACGTGTTGCGAACACAACTGTGAAATATTATTAAGGAAGGCCAATATTTTGGTAAAATAGATGTTACGTGCGAAGGTTCTCCGGTTACTTCCAACTCTAGGTTACAGTGTCCGGCATGATACTGTTAATAATTTAACACAAGATTGGCACTGATTTCAGACTTGTATCGAAGACGATATTAATGAATTTAATGTAAACACTTCTAATTTTAAATACACGTATACCGAATATTCTGACTAAAGCAAGACATTTAATTAGACACTGTAGGAAAAAGCAAAAAATACAGTAAAATGTAGACAAAACTATTGTAAACACAAACTTTTCTACACTGATCAGTTTGTTTTACAAGTATTCAAACTGCGATAATTGTGATTTATAACACGCTCCCGCTGGAAAACCTCCCGGCCAGCGCGACCGCTCTCCCAGCCTGCTCCATCGGCAAACGGAGCATGGGGCGGTTGGGTGCGCGGCATGCGCGCCGCGCGTCCCGCCCGCGTCTCCGCTCCTCGGCCAGCGCGGCAGCCCCGCGCCGGATGCCTCAGCGCCGCCCTCACCGCCACCGCCTCCCCTCGGGGCTTCCAGCACGCGACGACCTGCCTCCGCGATGCACCGTGGGCCAAATACTCATTTTCGTCCACACAGCGCCGATTCTCGGTATGCAACTGCCTATCTACCATCACATACAATTTTGCAGGAACGATACAACCCCTCATTACTTTTTGAAAAAAAAAAATAAATATTTATTTAAATATTATGAATACATCAATTAGAATACTAATTGATTTGTTATTTTTCTGTTTATTAATGTAGTACAATACTAGAGTTACTTACAAAACAAATTAACTGCATTTTAGTCAATTGTATTTCAAATTCATTAAGTTTATAGCAACAAAAAATAATTCTCACAAAGACAAAACAGAGGAAATGATTGTCTTCAAAAGCCACAATTGCAATCATCAGGCTCCACGACAGCGCTCGCACCCCTCACCGCAGTGTGCTTCCGCGCTGCCGCACGCGCTAAACCCGCGCGCACACGGGCACAATCGCACGCGCGTCCTGCAGCCAGCCCCGCCCCTCCCCGCCCGCCCCGGCGACGCGCGACTGCACCGCGCGATTGCAGGCGGCGCCCGCTCGGCCCCTTTCCCCCCGGGCGATGGAATCGCGACGAGTGCGATCGATCGCCGGCCTGTGCTGCGTTAGAGCCTTACACATTGCTAAGAGAAAGCTAATCTACTCGGTGCACTTGAATTAAGATTGGGAATGCAGAAGTTAATGATTTGTGAATGAAAAAGTAAATATTAATTGATTTCAGAAAAAAGGTGTTTGATGACTAAAATCTAAATACAATCAATTATCTGAGGTGCACTGAAGACAACCGTTTAGTGTGGTTAAATAAAATAGTTTACATTTGTTTATTTATATGCAGCATTCTTAATTATGACAAATGCGATAAGCTAAACATAAGTATTACATATAAAAATTTGTAAGCCTTCTAATAACTTAATTTGAATTTTCGATCTTTAAGATAATATGAGATTTTTTAAATGGTGAAATAGATATTCGTTTACCACGTGTTAGGTGAATGCCCAGTTGCGAGACCGTAAATTTATTCTTAAAGCCACAACCCTACAAATCGCCCTATTTGTAGGGCTACAACCCTACGAATCGCCCACCCTTAAGGGGGTCCGACATGTTCCGGGTTCGCATTAGTTTTTTCTATTCGCGTTTGCGCGTTCCGTTAATTTACAAATAGGTACCCCGAGGTTTATAAGAAACAACTGGGTTTCGTTTCTGAAACTTCCACCCATAGGATCCTCGCCGTAGATCCTTCCTGCTTCTCGTTCTCTCTGCAGGTATTCATAGCCCATACAGGCGATATTCGAGGTAACATCCTTAAAATCACGTCTTTCTCGGTTTCCAGGCCCCGCACCGGCGTTCGGTCCAACTGCAACCAGATGGGTGCCAAGGAACATAAGTGTTTTCAGCAACATGTTAACGATTCTAGCAATCTCACGGAAAAGTTTTCAAGCTTGCTGTATCTAGAAAAAACTAGCTCTTAAATAAAATACACCGCGAACTGTTTTCATGTTCATCAGAGTTTGCACACAGTAACCCACCATTCAATATATTTTAGCTCATATTCACAAACGAAACTAAAAGGATATGCTGTGTAAAAATTGTACCGCCAATTACTGTTATGAAAACCACATAACAGCATTCCTCTCTTTAACACACAATTAATCTCACATCACTGATGTACAACCACTAACTTGCAATTACATGTCATAATTCAAAAAAAGCCAATAGGTATTGGACAAGTCAGATCATATTTGTTGCGTACTGGACGTTTTTACTGTCAACGCTGACGATAAAACTTATGCAAAGTACATATGTATCACGGACGATTTCTTTCGAGATTCATCAAACATCCTGGGCACAACAGGAACGCCTATTGAATTAATCCATAGCAAAATTGGGCTCAATAAATCAAGAAATATAGATATTGAGAAATGAACGGGAGAGAAAGATAACATAACAAAGAAATCGTTAATTAATTTGAACCGTGTGTATTCAAGGTTTTTGAATGAAGATTAATTTCTAAAGAAAATGGAAAAGCACTAAGAAAAGGTGTTAGTGTACGAAAGAGTTTGGGAGATTAGAACAAGATTTCGCGTAATACTAGGGAACCAGAGGTGTTGATATGCCACTATAAAAGAGCACAATAGCCAACCGTTTATACGAACATATGCTTACTTTTTTGAAGATTTTCAGGCACGACTCTTATAGATAAAAATTCTTCAACAGGTTTCTGATGCGTACAGATGCAAATGAGTGTTTGAACCCCTTCACCAACAACACAGTGCCTACTCAAGTAGTATCTTCTATGAGGCGTGCTCAGAGGTAAAAAAAGAAGCGCATTTTTCACAACTGGCCATTTCGTTTTCGTATTTTGGCATTTTAAGACTTCTACCGAACCTTAGCATTACACGAAATCCTGTACCTAACCCGTTTCCTAATACCCCAGCTCGTCCACGTTAGATGCGTCTAGCGGGATAGAAATGGTGGCGCACTGTACACCATCCCTCTCACGGCCTCCGCCGCGCCATTCACGTGACCAGCCTCGACGGCAGGAGCGCGCGTGCGGCTCAGCGATAGTATGCCCCACTTGTCAGAGGACGCCGTCCGCCCGTCCTCCGCCTCCCGTCCCTCACGACTGAAGCACTTGCGTTTCATTAACCAGCGTTCTTTAGTCAACGGGCGCGAGGTCGCCCTGCTTCAAACGACCTCCCCGCCGGCGCCGGATGATATTCACTATAATACCAGCCCGTTTTACTCTTTCATCCACCAAATGGGAACTAATGGTCATTTACAGTGTGCCACTCAGTGATAAATCCGAAATTATACACCGGAAGAGGAAGCCTATGCGATAATAGCTCCATTATTGTCGTGATGCTTCACGCAGCAATAACCGGGTCCAGCGTTTACAGGAAAGGGTTATTATGCCCGTCTTGCGGAGTGCAGTCAACGATATTAAATATTCACCTCATTTATGCGATGTTAATAAAAGTCCATGTGAACAAGCTTCATGCAGACGCGTACACATTTCTCCCCTGAGGGAAATAGCAAATTATCAAACATTAATATTAGGTTACAAAAATCCCACTGGCCGAACAAAAACAATAGCCAAGAGCACACATAATTTCCGATGCCATTATCAATCTAAATAAGCTAACGAAGAGGGATTACAAATACAATATTATTCACTATAAAAAATTATACAGGGGATCGAGGCGAATGTTTGCTGTTCAATATTTAATAATAACAAACGTATTTTCAAAATATATTACGTTTCTATACTCTTTTTAAAATTCATGTCAGTGAAATTTCATATCTTCTGAACGTAATCAAGTGTAAGTAATGAACTTGTACTTCGTAAAATAAAAACAATAAATATTTATAAATCTGACCTTTCACAATTATTTGCTGTAACGCTGAAAATTAAACAGTGAATCTACCGAAGTAATTTATTTTAAACGCTAAAATGAAAAGGATGACGAATTTATCGTATATCAATATGGCATTAGTTTAGAAAATAAATACGCAGAAATAGTTTCTCAGAATCATAATAAGACATCTTAATATACATCATTTGACATTCTAGTAATAAAATGTTCGTGTTAGTTCCTCTTCTGCGGTGAAACAACTACGGTGGGTCCAAAATGACGAAATACTTAATATGACTCGCGATAACTCGTGTTCAATCACGGAAAGAACTATTTTACAAGAGAAATAGCAAATTATATGAGAAATATGCAAAATGCTCAATCTTCCAGAAATTACAGTTCACGGCTGAAGTTTACATGTTAATAATATTCCTAACCATATTTTACTCAACGGAGAGCGAAAAGATTGCATTATTTATATTCGGAAACAGATAAACGTAACATTCTTCATATTGGGTTGAATTGAATATTTAAATTTAGCGGGAAAACTTCACATACACGTGTTGAATCCATCGGTTCTAAAAACGTATGATAATGAAACAAGTGAATTTGCAAATGAACGTATTTGAAATTCTTTATTATATAGAAATATTGTTCAAAGCTTTATTCACCTATAGATTTGTACACTCCCTTGTCATAATGTGAAGTAGTAAAACTAATGACGCAAAGATATTAATATAAAACTAATAAAAATCAAGATATTTTCTTTCCTGTTCATAATTTTATTACTAGCACATGTAGCATACTTTAACACACGAGTTAAATTTCTAAAACATGAACAAAAGAACAATATCCAAGAATTGTCAGAATTTACTCTGGTAGTTTACACAAACGAGTCAAATCTCTAAAACTTGAAGACGAGAACAATATTAAGAACTGAGAGCCAATGTCAGGTATTTTAAACGAACTAGAGAGAATAAAGGAAATTGTATACTGTGATATGCCAAGAACCTGGATTTTGTTGAATGAAAAATTCGGCATCCAGCATTAGAAATAATGACATTGTATGCAAATTCAAAGTCAAAGAATACGCGTTCTTAGGACAACCGATCCACAAAGTGAAATATTCCATGCTTGGTGTCATAGCGCTGTGCTCATAGACACGGCCCAACATGATATACAAAAGGTGTACGGACGGCACTGAAGTCGTGATCTAGTGGACGAACACAAGGAACAAGTCTCTAGAAAAATATTGAAGCGAACGTACGTAAGCGTTTGGTGAGGATTTGGTGCGAACGGATTTTCAGCATAGACTGGGTATTATTTAAATGATAGTAAGGCGGGATTCATGATTAGTTTGATGTTTGAGAGCTTGGTATTGTTTAAATTACAGAATTCAATTGTAATTGAATTTTTTATTAATTTAGTAGTTGGAATTTCGAATTAAAATAGACTTCGTGTTTCGAGAAGACGTATATTAGGGTAGCTCCGTAGATGAAAGGATTCTTCAATAGTAGTAATGTAGTCAGTCGCGAGTAGGTGTTTCACACGAAACACAGATAGGGAAAGTCGCAACCGCGTGTTAGATTTATGGGAAAATGAAGTCCTATTAATAGAAAATCGCTGAGGGTATTCTGAAAACATTTTTAATTTAGGCAAGGAAAAAGGCTGATAATTATGGGTTTGACGTACAACATATTACTCCTTACCTGTTGCATGTGGACGTGTAATGCTACACAGAATCACGATTCCTGGAAGTTCTTTTATAAGTTGTCATCAATTTAATAATTGGTTTCAATCGATAGAACTTCCAGGAATCGTGATTCTGTGTAGCATTATACGGCCACATGCAACAGGCAAGGAGTAATATGTTGTATGTCGAACCCATAATTAAAGTGGAAGTAAATTTAATAAATTAGTGTTAACATAGGGAGAATTTGTGAGCGTAGAAGGGCTACGGTAGATATAATGATATTAACAATAGCAATTGAAATCATTCCCTTCATAGTTTTAGATGTTTTTTGTAATATGATCCATAATAGTGAAAAATAATAGGAGAGACCAAAAGTATTTTACAAATAGCTAACCTAACGAGGAGCGCGAAAGAAATAATTTCACAATACAGAACACATAGAGGTGAATCATTCCCAGATGTAACATTGACTAACAGGAAGCTACAGCAAGTAAAGCGCGATAATAAGCACGAGAATCGTGCAGGTGGCATCTGTGAAGTCTGCAGATGCAAGGTGAGGTAATCCGACGAGGCGAGAACCACGATTCGACGCTCAAACCTCCATAAATACGCAATCACTATTGCTTACTTCACTGCACACCTCTCTCTGGAGATTTACGCCACGCGATCTAGCCGTGGAATATTCCAACCTCACGCCTATCAAAAACTCTCAATCTGCTGCTCCATTCCTCATTTTCAACACGGATTTAGTATCATGAAAGTTACGTCCAAATCACTGAATACACGTTTCTAGAATTTCGTGCAATTTTCGTACCTTCTTCTTCCTTCATAATCTACTTAATATTACAAGTAAATATTGTAACTTCTTACGAAACCGAAATGTCAGAACCATTATTGTCTCATTCTCTTCAGTAGTAATGTCACCTTGAAAAGAAACACCTGCCATTGCAGTGCATTCAAATGCGCACTCACAACGATTGGTAACTCGAAAATTTCAAAGGAAAAACTAGCCCTGAACGACAGATTATTTAATCATTTGTCATTCCATTACTCTGATCCCACTGAGCGTACAGATTTTGCTGTAAAAGTATGAAATGAGGTGTGACATCATCCGATCCGTTACAGCAGCAGCGTAGATATGGGCTTAACAGCTTTTCTTCACAAAAACAGCTTAGTCGTAATAGCTGTTATTAATAACAGTTGAAAAATAACAGGTCCATGACCAGCAACCTAACACGGCGATTGCTAACAGTTAAAGCAGTTGTAGCGACTGCTAAGAGTTAAACCACGCAAAACGAATAATGTTGGTAAGACCGTAAAGCTTGTGCAGCTACCTTACGGCGCTTTCTTGTACTACTTTCCCTAACGTGTTTGGACAGAGAAGCAGCTGATATGAACGAGACTGGATGAACGGCCAAGGATGAATAGTAATTCATATAATATGTAGCGAATGTGTATAGAATATTACTAAAATGAAAGTGATTCGGGTTCAGATTGCAAATATTCTTTCAAATATGCCACTTGTGCATAGTGAAGTGACGAACGCTAAATATAATGAGGAAAAACAGTGTTTTGCTTACCTATAGCTAAAGTGTTAATGACTGTCGAATATCAAGTATTATAATGTGAGTTATTTGACTGTAACTCATTTTATTTTATTGGACCTAGGGAAATATTAGTTGATCTCACATAATGGGACAGAAAAGTTAACATATTGAACGGACTTAACTTAAAGGACAAATATCTTGTTGTAGTGTATACAATAAAATATAAAACTATTGTGGCACATGGTGTGTAATAATGACGAATTACGTATTAATGAATATAATTTGAACACTGGCAAATCATGATTGTTTAGCTGCAGTGAAGCTGTTATCGTACAAAATAGTTACCACAAAAGCTTGTACTAGTTCGGATTAGGCCCAGTAGGTTGCAGTTCTATGCATTTCAACCGATAACAGCCAATAACAGGATAAACGAAATAACTGTTATTTCGCGTAACAGTTACGAAACGTTAACGGTTAAGAAATGATAGTTAAGCTGTTAAGAGCACATCCTTACAGCAGCGTCGACGGTGGCGGTAAGGGTGATGGTGCCGGTCGTGGCGATGGAAGTAGAGGCGGTGCAGGTGGTGGAGTTGGAAGCGGTTGCGGCGGAGGCGGCGAGGCGTCTCGCACGCGCTCCGCATCGCCAGCAGCCGCTCCGCGAGCGCCGACGTCAGCTGCGGCGCCAGCCACGGCCGCTCCTCCCTTCCCCCTCCCTCACTCTCTCTCTCTCTCTCTCTCTCTCTCTCTCTCTCTCTCTCTCTCTTTCTTTCCCGCAGCAGCCGTCCCGCTCTCCCCGGTGCGGCGCTCCCGCGCGCGGTGGCATCGCGGCCAGTTTGCGCTCCGGATTACGCGCGGCGGGCGGCAGCGGCGGCGTGTTGGCGCAGCGATGCTGTTAGGCGGCGGAGCCCGTTCGCCCGCCCACCCGCCCTCGCGCCCGCCTACACCCCCGCCCCCGTGCAACAGCCCGACTTGGGCGCGTAGCTCCACCGAGCAAACAGCATTACCCCGTCATTACGCGGCGCCGCGACGAGCAGCCCGCACAAGGTTGAAGGAGGCGGACCCAGAAGAAGACATACACACACTGGGTGCCTCGAGTTTAACCTGTCGAAATGAGACACTCCATATTACTTGGCGAGATTTGGGTTCTAGATTTCATTAAAACAGAAGCACACCGAAGGTAGAGTATAAAGGTAGGGATTGACGGTTAAGCAACGTCAGATAATTCTCGTCAGATTCTCATTCACGTCAGATAATTCTCCGGCTCGTGTATGTGCCGCAAAGTTATTTCCCTCCTCTGTAATTATCTCTGAATGCACGTATTAATTAAAAAATAGAAGTCATCTGGAGAAGTTTCAATTTTTTCTATGCCTGTTCATAAAATGTTACCTGAGAATGTGTCAAAATGAGAATTATTTATCGTCAAAACCATTCAAACCTGACTCTAAGAGTCCTGTTCCCAACATAAAAGTGACCGGTGTCAGCTTTCTTCATTCTTTTGCTACGTTGTATGAAGATTGAGAAACAGACACTATCCCTAAGGTGGAAATAAGACAAGGCCCAAACGAAGCAATTTAAGGATGAGAGACACAGAGATGAAAGTTAAAGAGAAGGAAACGAATGAAACAAAATTAAAAAGGTAAATTAACATGACAATTAGAAGCGCCGGATGGAAAGACTGAAGTTATAACAAGTAGTGGATCTTCTGCTACCATGTAAATTTATTAAATTTCGCAATGAAGACACGTGCCTAAATGTTTGCGTACATCTTCTCAATCATTCGTTTCGCCTCGCGCTCGCTAAACGCATCCAAGACTCACAGCGAGGAACCTCATTCACACACGAAGCACGCGAACACTATTTGACAGCGAAGACAACACAAGATACGCTAACACAATGGAAGAGAGCATTACCAGACAAACGTGCAACGCAAGCGGAATCGCCCGGAGCGAGAGTGATAGACGCTTAGCCAGAGACCTAGGACGAGTGGGAGCGCGGAAGGTGGGATTCAAGCGACTGCAGAGGCGAGTGCGGCGGTTAAGGAGGTGCGGCGGTTGCGACGGCGCCCGAGACGACTGCGGGCGAGAGCACACTAATTGAGATCGGTTACCCCGGCAGCCACGAGCCGAGGCGCCGCGCGGCTCAACCCTTGCCAACCGCCACCCTCCATCCTCCCCTGGCCCGCCCAGCCCTTTCTCGCTCGGCTGATCCCCCTGCCCCGCCCCCGCTCGGACACCAATGGCACCAGCAGCAGCGCGCGGGCGGGCGGAGAAAATGGAGAAACACTCGGACCCAGCTAAAAATTTATATAAAAAAAGAAGGGAAGGAAAGAACCCGCGTGAGATCAAAGAGAATGCCCAACGCCGAACTTTCCGCCATCGTGCGTCTTAAGGAGGCTCGCAGCAGGGGCTCTGTCAAGAGTTTCGCCAAGTCCCCGCCGCCACGCCCCTTTCTACCGCGAGCCCCGATTAAGATGCTGGCTCCGTCCGGCCGAGTTTCTCCGCTTGGGCGCACGCCGCGGCAGCGGTCGCTCCGCGCGCGCTCTAATTACAAGAAAACGAGAACGGGCGTGCGCGGGGGTGGGCGTGGCCGCCCTCCCACATGCACTCCACCGCGTCGCCACCAGAGCGCGGGCCGCGAAGGAAACTTCCGGCGGAAGTCCGCAGAGATAGATACACAAAGAGCTTCTCAATATAGACTTCGTTAACGTGACTTGCAATCGCTAAAAATAAGATTGGATGTAAGGGATGTCGATTCAAAAGCTAAGATATTTCATTGCATTAGTAATTATCAATATCTGAGAGTTATTATATCAAAAAAAAAAATTAAATACATCAAATTATTGAAAACTGTAATTTGTTCTTGACAACCCAGTGTCATGCAACCGTGATGGTTGTTATTACTGAAATAAACTCACGACTTTGAGATAAATTACTACTGTGGAAGAAAAAAAGTATTCTTTATATTCACGTCCGGTGCAACAAACCGCGGTCATTTGACGAACCATCAGAACAAATCCTAAGTATTAGTAATTCGACATACTTCATTATTAATCCCACAATATCATAATTATTAGATCAACTAATCAATTGTGTTAGACCTTAAAGCATTTGTTCCGCAAATATAACATAAATGTTTTCAAGTCACTCTACTATTATTTCTTAATAATTTACTACATTGAATACTGAACAGAGAAAAAGACAATGAAATGAAAGGGCAAGTAAGTTTTCAAGATAAATACTTCATTTTATCATTCCAAAACTGAGATAAAGTATCTATTGGTTCCTCCAATTCTCACATTTAGTCTGTTACAGCAGCTAACTGCAATACAGTCTCCAACGAACAATATATTTATTACAATACTTCGAAAATAGAAAAATCGGAAAACGATGAACTCGGGGTCGTTGTCTTATCTTGTATGCTTCGAGTTTGCCTGCGATTAAACTGAAAACCTTCAACGTCTAAGTGTAATCAAACAAAACTACTGGAATTCAAAAGCTCGCGGGGAGCAAAATGCCACAGAACGATTCCACAGAATGCCCAACGCTCATATAAAACTTAAGCGACCAAGCTGCGCTAATCTCAGGGCTCTGCGAGTGACCGTGTACGCGTTTTCGTACTGCTTAGGAAACGCAAACCAATTCCCTAATGAAAATCTCTCCCGAATAACAAGTTGGTCTCGAAGTTTCTAGAGCGTAATCACCAAACGCAAACAAACCGAGGAAGCCTCTCGGTCATTGGTTGTTTTCAGATCCGTACCCAGGGTCGACACAGAAAAATCGATTCGTCCCTGTTGGACCACAAAGTGGAAAAGGAGAGGCCTAACGATTTCCAAAATTCATGTGGTTGAACCCATGTCAGGGGCGTAATCTGATTGCTTGGCATCGTGCGTGAATCAACTGCCAAATTTCGAACACAAATAGCAGGTCAAAAATTATTTATGTCTTGAAGTATTTATAAAGTTCAGATTTAGGAACACTACCAATCAACGAATAACGAAAATATTAATAAAAATAACGCAAAAAAGGAAACATAAAAGGACCAACGAAATTCAGGACATAAAGACTTTAAAATTCCTTTTTAAATTAAGAACACCCCACTTTAAATAAGAATGATACAATAAATTGCTAATTATAAGGAATATCTCGTTAACACACACAAATATAAGTAAAAAAGTTTTGGTATTTGGCAATAAAAAGAAAAGATTTAACAACCATTTTTGTAGAAAACGTTTCTTAAAAGAAGAATTACTTTAGTTACTTCATAAAATGAGAAGTAAGTATAGGAGTGAAAGCATCCGCATACTGTTTTCAGAGAGCCATATTTGCATAAACCTTAACCATGTGCTCATGTAGCATTGTTTGCGAAATGAAAACTTCAGCAGGAATTCGTGAATCTGACAGAAATGACCGTTGTTTTCATTTTATATTTATCCGAGTACAAAATACACATTGGAATATTCTTCGTTTTGTATTATTTGATAATTAAATGATACAAAATAATTACGGGCAACGAATTATACAGGACACATATCATTCATAATATAATTCATTAATTAACTATTGAAAAATTGATTTTGTTTGCTACCATGTTACCGCAAACATTTGGTACACGTAAGTGCAGCTTTCGTATGAATTGGAATTATCGTATAAAGCTACCAATAACGTGTTTTTCTGCGCGTGCATGCCAAATAATAGTGAAAGAAAACTGAAATATTAAAAGAAATACCGCCCCAAACAACTCACTCCATAATCAAATACCATTTATACCGACGAATTACGTTATTCTTTGGTACTTATTATTTTAATTAAAGCTATTTGATAAAAAACTAATGGTAATGAACAGCTCGAATATAGGGACGTCAATTAACCTAACTAATCATGGATTTTTACATTTATTTACTTCATTTTGGTCAATTATGCCTAACGACAAGTTTTGTGTGTTTTTCACTTTAATTGCAAATTATGTAGATTTGATTAAATTCCAATAGTTAACATAATGTCTATAAAAAAACTATGATTCCTATTTCTGTATAACCAATTGTTACGATATTTTTAATTTTCGTCAATGAATAATTCAGTGGATTGTCCGGAACAATTTATCATCCTGGCAAAAGTTGGCTGGGTATAAATCAGCAAAATCCGTACTTTTCTGTATTAACAATGTTTAGGAGACTTCAATGAATTTGAATGAAAAGATGAACCACTCGAATGGCACGCGTCTCGAGCGCGCGGACGTTTGCTCAGTCGCAAAACGAGCACAAACACCCGCTCCGCCACACGGTTCTGAGCAAACACTCGCCGGCCGGGCCGCGCCGGGTCGTGGCGTGGCGCCCCGCAGCGTCGTCGCGGGCGATGAACGATGGCTTCCTGGAAATCAATAGGATGACGGAGCGGGCAAACACTCACCGGAGTTGGGCTGTCCGTTGCCGTTGGGCCGCGCCGACGGCGCTCCGTCCCGCGCCTCCACCTCCAGCGCGTACGCGCCCTGCTTCTCCCTGTCGAACACCACCTTGGTGAAGATCTCGCCCGTCTGCAGGTTGATCTCGAAGAAGTCCTTCCCTTCGTTGCGGGGCGACTCCACCACGTAGTAGTACACCTGCGGACAAAGCAACGCTCAAGTACGCCGCTCGGGGAGGAGGACGCCAGGCGAGCAATGAGTCAGAACGTGGTGACGCGACAAGAGAAGGAAGGATACGGTCGGCTGAAGCACCGGCAACGGTACACCCGACCGCACTCACAACATTACCGCCCGCGTCCGTACGCGTAATTGGGCCAGGCACGAGGTCAGCCCGTAACATTACTGGGCGTTCGCTAATGGAAGACGAAACACCCGCCGGAAAGGTCCCCAGGCGAGATGAGAGCGTTGGCGCGAGAAGGGGGGGGCAGGGAGGGGGAAGGCACGGGCGCGTTCGAGCATTATTACGGAACGCAGTAGGGGGACTGGGGCCGGGAAGAGAGGGGTGGGTCCAATTACCCCACGTCATCTCCTCCTCGCCTCGCGCCCCTCCGTGCCCTGCCCGCCCGCCGAGAGTGGCATCAGCCACGAGAGCTCTCTCCACCCTCGACCCGCCACGTGCGGACGGCGCCTGCACGCTAGGCAACCCGCGGCGCTTAATGCATACGCGTACTGCGGGTTGCCGAAGCTCTGGAGTCTCATCAGTAAGTTCCGATCCCGTCAATCTTGACATCAGAATTATGGAACTTACGAGGAAGAATGCGATGCAAAAATGATTTGACTTGCAAATGTAAAAAAATATCAAATAACCTATATCTACAACCTAATAATAAATTTTGTATATGATTAATTGGAATGTTTGGAAACTTAGTGGATTACAGATATACTTGTATTGTAATATCTAGGCTTCTCGTGATGTTTCAATAACAATAAAACTAGATTATTAGACATATTTCACTAAAATTTTATTTATATTGAAAGCAATTTATTTCGGAAACGTACAATAACATTTTGCTATAGATTGGAAATAAAGGAAATTCTGTTGCTTCAGCTATAAGCAATCATTCAGAGAAAATTCATAATGATTTTTTTTCGAACCTTTTGTACCAAGATAAAGAAACGTCAACACTGGCATCACCAGCACAAAACTTTAAAACCTTACGTTTATATTGCAAACGAATTAACACAAATAAAGAAAATGTCTCAAATAACACAATAAATGTTTTTAAGCCACGACTCGGTAGATGTAATTTAAAGCTATTAGTCTGCTTCAATGCAATGTCCCAAGGTATTCATAAAAAAGCTTTGTGAAGCCCAAATGAACTTCAATTCTCACAGTTACAAAATAAATGCACAAAAAAGTCTACTCCCACGGAGACTATCTGAACTCGAGAGAACAGCTTTCATTTCATACTCCGAACAAACATGTAGCAGGAGTCCTTTTAGGAAATAAAACACGCAGCATGTTTTTTCCTCCAGAACATACGCACGTGGTTGCGAATTACAAATCCATTCAAAATCTAGTCTCGAGAGAATAAAAATAGTATTGAAGTAGTATATCTACATATGACGCCTCAAACACAACAGAAAAAAGTTCTACAAAAGGATTAATTTGTTTTAGGATCACGACGAACACAAAACTACGTTCTTTTGAAGGAAGGAACAACTTTACATTTATCCCCGCATTTTGTTTCAATATCTCGCGTGAGAGTTTCTTAATATATCAACGAATCAGGTTTGAAAATATATAATAACCATTTTGTATGATTTATAATGCTAAAACACAAATAATTTTAGTCGAAATTTAACTTAAAGAATTTAAAAAACCATAACGTTCGTAAAAAAACAAAGATAAAAATGTTTCTCATAACACCAAAGAGAACATGCATGTCTTAAAATCACTTTAAAACCGCTCGTCCAAGCAGCACTTCAATACTTACACCAGGATACGAACGAGGTCGGTATTGACCCTTTGAGGCCGACGAAATTTTGAAAGGGTCAATGAAGATTAATAAGAAGACTGATATTCAATATTGATTCAGTGGTGAGGTGTAGTTGACATCTACATAATTGGAATGATTGTAGGCGTTGTCATTGTCAACAATATTATTTATTTTACAAATAGCAGCTTTCGATGGCTTAGCATCATCATCAGTTTTCTAAAGATATATAAAAAAACAAACTACTATATTATATAAAGATATAACTCTTTTCTTTCCTTTCTTTAATTCTTCTTCTTTCATTTCTTAAGATGTTTTAAATTATATAAATTACTTATATTTTAAAGATCTAACTCTCCGCCCCCTTTCTTTCTTTCATTCTGTCTTTTCTTTTCGTTAATTCTTCTCCTTTCATTTCTTAAGATGTGTTTTTTAAAGTTTTTTAAATTTTTTAAATTAGGTAACTATGTTAATTCTAATTTTATATTTTCTTGTACCAGAAAACTGATGATGATGGCTAAGCCATCGAAAGCTGCTATTTGTAAAATAAATAATATTGTTGTGATATTCAATAGCCGAATATTAAGTAGCGCCTGCTCTGTATAATAAAGATCACATTGATCTAATGACGTATTTTTGCTTCATTTTCAAAATATGACGTACATTTTGCTTCGTTTTCATCGTCAGGATGACTAGAAAACTCACGAAATGACGACCATAAATTCCCAAAGAGTGCCCTTGGCTGTCCGGATGACGGCGCGTCGAAGTGACGTGTATCTTGTGGTCTTCCTCATAACTGGGTTATATATTCCCAATGTTATAAATGCCACAAGACAATATTATCCGCAAAGAGCACTAGAGATATGGTACGGTCAGTTCTTAAACCACGTTCAACATTTTGTATTCGTTGCACAACAATGACGATTATGACGATTAGAAACTCAAATACTGAGAAACGGGATCATCTCCGGTTTTTAAAAATTGAGATATATTAAAAAATGTTGCAATACGGCATTATTTTTAAATCTTTTATGAGCAATTCTTTGTGTTATGTATGTGTGCTGTATTTTATAGAAAACATATTAGTAAGAAAACATGTCTTAGGGGCTTCATGCAATAAAAAGGTTGATTCCGGCTTTAGACTAAACAGTATATTATTTTACACTGGTCTTAATACAAAAGGGGAAGAATCACGTGAGGATTCGTGAAAAAAAATTCATAGGAATTGATTAAAAACAAATATAAAAAAAATTGATCACCGTCAAAATAGTTTTAGAGTTTTTCTTCCGTGGTCAGGTAAACGAAATCAACACGACCAACAACTTCCCCACGGCAGCACAATGGGAGCAACGCAATTGCGAAGCGTTCAGTCAGCACAACGGTTATGAGTGGGCAATTCCCACAGGCAGGGCCTCGCACGCCCACGCGCTCCCCGCGAGACTTAACTTTCCAGTGAACACAAATACCGCGCCGCTCCTCTCGGGCCCACCTCGACTCACCTTGTCCCGCCGCGCCCAACCCTGCATTGAACTGTCTGCCCAGCCCCTCTGCGCACCACCCAGCACCCCACCGCCCTGCATTCACGTTCCGCGTCCACCGTCCCACCCATATATTCCCAAAGAGTGCTCTTGCCTGTCCAGGTGATGCCGCGTCGATGGCTGAGAGGTTTCCACCATCTTGTCGTGGCTTTAATCAGGGCTGGATGATATATTTCCAATGTTATGTATAGAGAACGGAATTTATTGCCATAAAAAAGGCAAAATATGTACATATATATGTACTTACTTTTTCAAAAACATGTAAGAAGAAATAGAAAATATGTGAAACAAAAATTATTATCTGTTTAGAATAGTTCTCAACAAGCTTTTTCTGAGCATAGAGAGTTGCCGATCAGTTCTTAACAAGGATTCGGAGTGGCTGAAAGTAGGTTCTACCTCCACAGAAGTAAATTGGACACTAGACTTCACCACGCATAAGAATTTTATTCGAAATATAAAATACGTTCAGTATGATGACAATGTTTACGAGGAGCCGGTGTTAAACTGAATAGTAGTACCGTGATGCCAGATAATGGATTCCGGGGTACTGGGTTAAAGGGAATATACCCCCTCCCAAAAATCGAACAACGCGGTAAAGACAATTTTCTATAAAACTTACGAACATTTGTTACTTTTCGATTAATTAACGAATGTGCTGTTTCAAACTTCATCAAGGACGTGGTTGAAATTACTTTTGTTCACAAAACTTCGCTCATCTTTGACTCCGAGTACGCAGTAAGCGGAAGGGGAGGGGAGTTTGACAATTTATGGTGAAGATATGGTGGTTGTAGAAGCGCAACAGCATTTCATTGGATTTGTAAGAAAGATGAATCCGTAACATTTATTGCAAACGCGCATCTGAAATGTTCCGTTTCGACGTATAAATAAATTAAAATGTAAGGAAATACATACTAATAGGTAAAATATGTAAAAATATGTAAGATAAAAATATGCAAAAATGCAACCGTAGCAGAACAATGATTACAAACTCAGATACTGAAAAGCGGAAGCATCTCCGGTGATTAAAAACTGAGATACGCTGAAAAAGTTTGCTAAAAGGAACTATATCTTAAAATTTTTTATGCCTTCCTCCCCGCTGTGTGCTGCTTTGCTCCGTCATCCCATCATTTCTGACCGGGCGGTTCTAGGAATCAAGACGCGACGGTGGCGGATTTTCGAGAGAGATGGCTAGATGTAATTCAGCCTCTGTCTCGAGCCTGCTCTGCGTGGTTTCTTCGATCAATATCAGGCAAATGTCGGCGCGTATCTTAAAAAACGGGTCACTCACCGTTTTCTCCTTTCACACACATACACACATGCACTTACAGGCACTACACACCAACACATTATTCTGGATGGGTAGGTACCTCCCTGGCGAAGATACCAAGAGGAGGATTCGCCAACACCCCCAACTTTTTAAGGTCGGCGCCAGATCTCAACTTCAAGCGGGGTAGAAACACTACCACCTCCGGAGATATAACCCTACCCTTACGGGGCTAAGCAGCCGACACGCCCGGGAATACGAAAGAAGCAGCGCGTCAGTTCGGCATGCCCCATCCTGCAGTATCCAAACACCGCTCCGCCTCCCCGTAGCATCCCCGCTGCGTCACCGTGTCATTCGCGCGGTCAGGAGGTCCGTGCTGATTGAGCACCACGCAGTGCGGCGCTACCCCCTAACCGACGCAGAAACGGAACGCCCTTCTTCCACACGACAGTCCTGTCGTTGCAAGTTTGAATTCTGCCCTGGCACACCAATGGCCATCGTCGTTGCTCAATGAATTGCGTCCGTTCTTGGGGTTTCCTATTTACTTTCAATGTGTATTTCTTCTTATTTGATAATTCAATGTTTTCTCTTAGTGCTCTCTTTCATTTCCTGAATCTATTTTACTTGCTGTAACATCTTCTCTTTAGTTCAATATTCTGCACAGCTATTTCACACAACACTCATTTGAATTGTTCAATCTTAAAAGGATCGTATTATTATGTCAGTCTTAATGTTCGCCCTCAGCATTTGCTTCTACACAATTTCCTAATCGCATTATGTTCAATGCACGCTTCAGATATTATATCCAACACCGCACTCTCGTTTTCTAACTCTAAAATTTCATTTTCTGACCTACACAATCCACTCTGTGTAGCCCAGCCCTTTACTGCGAGTTATCCCAAGCCTCTACTCTTACGATCTCTCTCATCTTTCGCAGCCTGCGACCAACGCCGCCGCTCCCCGGCGTGGCACGCTGCGGCGTTATTGCCGATATTTATGATTTAGTATCGACTTTTAATATCGAACTGACCACAGGGTTGCGTGCAACGCCGAAAGGCGCGGAGGCGGATCCGGAAAAGACGGAGAGGGGATGGAGGAGGGGGAGAGGGGGGGCGTTTCCGATCCGGGGCACGTCCGCTTCGCCGCAGAGGGGGCAGGACGTCCGCCGCCGCACAATGCGGAAGCCGAAACGTTGTGGTTGGACAAAAATTATATTTGAGCCCGGCTTTCGTTTGGTGCACTGAGAAAGACCCACGTCAAACACCATTGCTTATCTTCGCAATTACAATAACGCTCATTCCCCAGCCACTAAAGAAACGCAATCAACAGGGCAGTTAAAGTTACACTTCGGCATTGTATGAATCGCATAGACACATTCCAATTCGACGTTTGAACTATTCGTTAAATAGCTTGTTCTTACGCTGTAAGAATATCAATTTTTGCTCAATAATGGTAGATGGTAGCATTATTAACAATTGCGAACTGTTCCTGAACATTACTAATAGATTCCCAGATTTCTTTTTCCCGATTTTCTCAAGCATTACGGTACTTCAATACCGATGCAGAAACACGTTTGCCACAAAATGCCTCACCAAGATAGCGAATTTCCTTTACAATACCAGTCGCAAATTAATTTCTCGCAGGCTTTAAAAATGGGAGAACAATCACGAAAAGCTCTACCACCATTTTTTAAAACTTCCATTTTCTCCAAGGGAAGAGCTGCTTTAGAAACCCATTGCCTCATTCTAAAACTAGTATTACTACTGAGGGAAACCCTTTAGAGAAGAAAGAAAACTCCCATTACAAGAAACCACTGGCACTATACTTCTGCGAAGTTGATCAATTCAATACAAAAATACTGCCTCTAACAGTTAACGCTAAGCTCTTGAAACATTCTCGAGACGCGATTCAAAACAACGGGTACACTATAGAACAAGAGTGTCTCTGAAAAAGGATATTTTCCATCGCACGGCACTGCGATCGCACAGGGCAGCGGATGGCCAACCATCCACGCACGCGCTCACGCACTCGCTCACGCACTCGCTCACGCACGCGCTCACTCACGCGCTCACGCCTCACCACGCGCTCACGCACGCCTCACCACGCCTCACGCCGCCTCACGACGCCTCACGCACGCCAGCACATCGTGACGAGACGGTTGCGCCCGCGGCCTCCGCTGACAAACTCGATTTTCCGCGGAAATTTCTCCGAGCGCAGCTGGAAAATTAATGCGCGCGTGACCCGCGGCGCCTACTCGTTCTCGGCGAATAACAGGATTTCACACGCACACACAAAAAAATGTGGCGCCCAATTAGGAAGCGTATAAATATGTATTAGCGGAGGTTAAGGTTTAACAGAGTTTAAAAGGACGAGGGTTGTATTTAACATCCGGCGGTAAAAAACATACGCGTGGTGTTATGAAAATGAATATATAAGTTTAGGGGAGTAATTTGAAGTATAATGCGCACCTTCCACAAAATGGCTGCTAGTTTACGACTGGTCAGACACTGTTTCACACGGGCTAGCGCAAGGATAACTATTCCAAAAAAAGTGTAAATCCTAAATGAAGCGCAAATGCATGAACCTTAATACTAATTTAAATACTTTTCTTTCATGAAGGAAAAAAATACGTAATAACTAATAGTCAAATCTCAACATTTACATGAAAGTAAAAGAAAAAAATTATAAACTAGAGAAAAAAAAGAATTCACTACACGGCTATTCATGGTGCTGTCATTATTCATGGCTGCTTCCATTATTTTCATATTTCCATTCCTCATTTGTATCAGTTGTAACAGAATAAACATGTCATCATTGTAAAGTGGAAATATACCAGAAACTCAGACAAAGAATAAAACTCAAAAGGCGAACGACTTTACTTGACCACTAGGATGAAGTGACTTCTCCGAGACATGAACAGCTTATATCACACATTAAATAACTTTCATAGTGAAATATTATTTATCATTTCTTGAATACACGCTGCACGAAAAAGGACGCTCGGCTGTGTGTGCCGTGCCATTGGTTGCCCATCGCAGATCGCTCGGCCGATGCAGGCGAGGCGGTCGATCACGGCGAGCGCCGCGCGCGAAGGCGGGAGGTCGAAAAACGCCGGCGCGGCGGATAGCCGGAAGAACAAACGATGTAGTGCGCAAGTAAGAAAAATAGCGCGCCGCCGTCCTCCGGCGCCGCGACGCCGCCTTGCAGGGGGCGCTCTGCCGGGGCGGGCGCGCAGGGGGCGGGGCGGCTAACGAGCGACCGCCGTAACGAGGATCGGCAACATCAGGCCGCACCTCCGCCACCGCCGGCTACGCCTTCGGCCCCTACGACCTCTCGCCTCCCCCGCCGCTGGCCCCGTCAAAGACGCTGCCGCCCTCCGGTTCGGTGCCCTTCCTACTCGAACGCCGTTCATTCCTTCGCCCCCGTCCATGCCACCGGCCATGTCAAAGACGCTCCCCGCCCCATCGTCTTTGGTCCACTGTCTTCCTCACACGCCATGTATGCCATCGTGCCCATCGACCTCTACCATCCACTGCCACCGACCGTGTCAAAGACGCTTACGTCGTCCTTCCGCCATCGCCCTCGCCTCCGGTTCACTGTCCATTGCACACGCCATCCACGCCTTCGCCCACATTAACCCCTCTCATCCCCCGCCGTCACCCGTGCCAAAGGCGCGATCGTCCTCACTCTGCCTCCGGTCCATCGTCCTTCATCTGCAGCAGCTGTCTTCTTACGCCGCCACTGCCCTAGCCTGCGGACCTTCGTTCCCGACCTCTCTCAAACCCCTTGCAGCGCCACCCTGCCAACTGCCATCCCCATCTTACCCTGCTAGTGTCTTCGCCACCGGTCCTCTCCAACCTGCCACCATTGCTCCCTCTCCGCTACCGTCCTTCCTCCTCTGATTTCGCTTCTGAAGCAAACGACCTCCCTCGCTCGCCATTCCGGTCCTTCGCCGTCCTCGCCTCCAGTCCCACTTTGCTCCGATTTCACGCCCCTCCCCGAGCTCAATTAAACTAGTATCAAAGCAATGAACCAAGAAAGAAACTTAACCAAGGTACACAAACATTAATTTTAAGAAACTATTATATCAAAAGAGATCCGTTCTCTTTAAAAAAAAAGGCCTCCTCTGATTTCGCTTCTGAAGCAAACGACCTCCCTCGCGAGATCCGTTCTCTTTCTGAATCACAACTGTCAAACTAACGGAAAACATCAACACCAGAATATTTTTTTATTTACTTCTCATAAACACAATGTTACATGAATTCCAAATATTTTATATAATTACTCGTGTTAATTAAATTTTACATTTAATGCCCGATTCCAGCACTTGCTGCTATCGGTTTGCCTTGAGCGGTAACAAAAGAGTTAAGTAAAGGATTGAATCAATCGAAAAGGGATCAATCTATGGCGTCCATCATAATCCCCATTCATCTGTCACAATCCCTTCAAAGAATTAACAAAGTGTCGCATGTCATTCCCAACGGCACTCTATGGCATTTCGCTTTACAACAGGCCTTACAAAGCACCCTGACCATTCACTTTGCAACAATAAAAAACGTGTATGTTCTCTGCAAAAGTTGTTTTGTCAAGGCATTTCAGAGTCACTCTGTGCTTATGCCTCCAAACCGTCGTTGTTTGACGCTTTCCATCAAGATCCTGTTTGCTTTGCGCTTCCCCGCCAATCGACTTCCTAATCTCGCCCTAGCCCCCCCCTCCTCCGACTCGGGAGCCACTTCACGCAGCAGCCGCTTGGAGCGCTCCTTGGCCCACTTGGCGCCTCTTGGCCCCGCCCCGCCCCGCCCCGCCACGCCCCCTTCGCCGTCTCGCCGCAGTAATTGCCGCCTTTGAGTGGTCCGCCTAATTAACGAGACTTCCTCGTGACGGGCGGCGACCGCCCTCGCCGCCTTCGCGCCCGTTGTTTCCGCCCCGTGCCCTAAGCCACCCCACCCCACCCCCCGCCGGCGCCGGAAGCAGGCGGGAGGCTGGGAAGGCGAACAAACCGGAAGGAAGGCGGGCGGACAACACGATCGGAGTGCGAGTCCACAACATGCCGGATGCTGGACCTTCCACCCACCTCAAGACCGCCCCCTCACCTCAAAGGGCGTCGCTTTGCCATTTGCAGCAGCGGAAAACGCTGAATAGAACAGGAAGATCGATGTTTGAGTCCTAGCGAGGTATCTAATCTCAGCTGGACTTCCAGCTGGATTAATTAGTGTCCTCGGGCGGAAGAGTTGAAGGAAGTGGGAAGTCTGATTGGGATTTCGTGCTTCTCACTGCATGAATACAATTAAAGCACGTGAACTATTCACAATTGAAATATAAATATGTAGCTATCCGATTCTTAAGAATACTTATGCACATATTCGGAATTCAAAACGATATTCTAAGTATGAATTATGAATAACGCTCAATTTTATTAACTGCCTGAAATTTTAATAAAGATAGAATTATACATAAAAATTCGTCGAGTTTGACCAACGGAACGACTGGTCAGCAGCAACGTTGCTTTTATGCCAACCATATTGAATAAAATCCATTCACTTCTTTAAACCAAATATTAGCAGGGCGCAAATCGTTTCTATGTCACTATCATCTTCTGTTACTGATTCCAAACATCTAGCATTGCAAGATGTAACACTGTAGACGGCAGATTAATCTGCCACTTCACAAGAGTTTAAGTTATAAATTTATTATATAGAAACTTATAAAGCGTATCAGAGTCATCAGAGTAAATAATGACACATGTTTCTCTACCCGAGTAAACAAAATAATATTCAAATGAGATCAGTCTTAAGTATTTTTGTAAATTTATTCCGCCATTTAATACACTTAATTTACTGACATAAATAAAAATGTCTTGAAAGAAAATGTTTCTTCCTTTATTAGAATATTGAACAACGCAGTTATCGCCAAATGTAACCACTTCTTTGAAAAATACGATGATGAAGAAATGTCTGACATCTATACTTCAATAAATGATAGGTTAGCATGAAAAACATTATACAGAAGATATACATTCAATTATCAATGTAATAAGAAATTAATTCCAGTAGTTTAAAATGCCAAAGGAATTCAGATATATTTTTAAACGTTCACTTTAACAGTGAAAATAGAACTAATATCATTGTTGAATTTTCGACGAGACGGAAATGAAAATAGCGAATGCATAGCTCGTAAATAGTAATACGTTCATTAGTGCATTCGTATTCTACGGATAGTGAATTTCTAGAATACCCTGAGAATGAAACAACAAAATTAACGTTTCATAAATACCTCCATTGTTTGCGGAGAAAATTAATTAACGGTACGCAAAGAGTACATCGAAAAAAAACGCAGTAAAAGTACTTCATCGTTGTGGGTCAGAACAACTAATTTTTATATTAATACTACTTTCCGCTTACATTTAAATGAAATCACGAAAAGGAACATTTGGGTCAACAATAGTCTGAGTAAAGAAAGGAAATATGTTTTGAGATTTTAATAAAACATAATTTTATAATTAAACTTAGCAGCAAAGACGTGACATGAGCCACAGTACTATTCAATCGGTGATTTGAAAAGAAAAACAAGTCCTTCTTTCATAGTTTTTAGAAAATGAAGGAACAATTAATGGCATGCACAGATAGCATCAAGAAAATTTCTATACCACACATAAGATGTAGACCTAGACATTAAAGATAATTTGGAAGCACCTCAATTTTGCATTTCACGAATTTACAAATACTTTTCGAATACAATACTTCTTTCCCGCATTAATTAATTCTACAATGTTATGAAAATAGAGAGAATATTATATTTTATATATGTACTTTCAGACAAAACAAAACATTCAGAAAATTTTGTTTCGGCACTTCAATCTACATTTGTAGTCAGGACCGGAATGTTAAGTCTTTAACCATAAATTAACCCTTTCCTACAACATATTTCCGCGCCACTAAACGAGATCTCTTCTCATGATTATATTTCCCAGTATTTCAAATATCTTATCTTTTATATTTTCTCGTCTATTCACCTTCAAAATTAAAAATAACGTTTCTAATATTAATTACACTATTCGATAAGAAACAAGAATATAAATATATCTTGGATAGTAATTCATAGTTTGTATATTTAAAGTGACTTTTTCAAAAAAAAAAACAACAACAAACAAACTTGTTTCCTTATTCATATCGCCTATTACATTTTCTAGAGATGACCCTAAATCGCAATTTAAATCACGAGTATTCTCATAATATTCATTAACATCGTCCAGTAGTTAGCATTTTACATGATACATTTTATCCCCTTTTTAAAATCAATAAAATACAAATTACGAACTTGGCCACACCACATTTGAAAATCTCCACGTCGTGCGATGAAGATTTTTAAAAGCAATAAAAACGAAATGCAAATAGGAAAGAAATGAAAAAAAATAGTACATATCGTCACCCACCATCCAGAAAAACACGCCCACCATTTTACAGAGCACTCAAAACAATATTTACTGTTCGAGTTCGCGAGCCGTATGGCGTACAACACAACAACGTAAGGGGACCCAGAAATCAAGATTATAGGACAAATCGCTTTCTCTCGGTTTACGACTTCGCAACGGCGAAAAGTCCAACACCAACCCTCATAACTCGCCTTATCTCGGCGCTCCTTACAACGGCCCATATACGACCGCCGGGCTGAGCATCGGGGTCGTTGGCGACTGCGTCGGCGAACGGGCCGCGCCGTATTCCGAGCAGCCGCGCGGCGATCCCCAAGTTTCAAGTCAAACAGCCCCAACTCCCGGCGAGAGCAGCTGCTGCGCAACTTTTGCATGTCCCGATGCGCCTGCATGTCCCGCCCCGCCCCGCCCCCGCGCCCGTCCATGCAACTACGAGCGGAGAGAGCGAGAGAGAGAGCGAGAGAGAGCGAGAGCGAGAGGAGAGAGAGAGAGAGAGAGAGAGAGAGAGAGAGAGAGAGAGAGACCCTAACCGTTGAGGATACGCGCGATTCGATTTGCGCACAAGACCGAAAATAAATATTCGCCTTTCTTTTCTTTTTCTCTCGTTGACTTTACTTCTGACCTCGCAAGGGAATGTCTTTTTGATATGAGCATTTTTACGACAAGTAGATAAATTATGACTTGAGAGAAATTTTCTTTAAAAAAACACCTGATTACATCTTATAGCTTTCTAACACATTCCCTGAAACCATGAAACTACACGAAACGAGATATAACAGACTTTTTATTATTTTCACAATTTTCCAATAAATCACAATCCACAAAAAAATTCGAAAATTTTTGGACTATTTTTCAAAAACAAAAAATAAAAATAGCTACATGTTATGAAATTATTAGAATAAACCATTTTCGAACACTATCATTGCGAATATTAAAGTTTGAAAATATTTCTAGGTTAAAAAATACGTTTAATCATAAACAGCATTTCACTTAACTCCTAAATTTTAAATTGATCGCCCACACCAACACTACTAGCGAAGTTTGCAGGACGTGCTTATTCCGTTTAACACAACCTGTGTAGCTCGTAGAAGTCAGACCCACAGTAAAGACCACTGAACACTGCAGGTTGATGCGACGATTTTATGTCAACGCTCTTTCAGGAGAAAACCAAATGTTTGGTCACACACTGCAGGTTAACCGCGGGACGACAAACGCGGGCGGTGCGGAACAAAGCTAGAGCAAATTCGTGCAGTGTGCGCATTTCGGACATTTGACCGCGATGGCCGAATGGACTGCAGTAATGGCCGCGGGGAGACGAATAAAAGGCGACTTCCATAACGCTTACAGGCAAAACAGCCAGCGCGGAATATACCTGTAAAGAGGAGAATGTATTTGCGCACCGCAAAGCAAGCGTTCGTCGTCCGACATATCAATGGAATCGCCTCCAATTAAAATCCGGGCGCTCGCGAAAGAGATTCGCAAGGGCGTGTCTGCTTTATTGTTCCCTCGTGCGCAATGACTACTACGGTGGTTTGAAGCTTTGTGCACGAGTGGTCACACTCAGGGTCTTTCCAATAAACCCTGTGAATGCATTTTAATCATAATGTTCTCCAGGTAAAAAACACCGACCACATGTAGAATTTTCTGAAACTAGTGCATCTCTATTACAGTTTTATTATGTCCTGTGATTTTCAATCGAAATGTAAAATGCAGAATTCTCACTGGTACAGGTAGTTCGCTTGATATGAATGTTTTGGACATTTATTTTTTTCAATTGGTTTAGAAAACCATCGCAACACTTTATTCGTCGATTGCCGGGAACTTATTTTAACGAACTCATTTATATATTGAGAATATTCACTATTTATACATAAACCAATTGATATAATTATTTAAAAAAACGTTAAAATTACCAGGAAATATAGTTAATATTTGTAATAACTGGCCTACAAAACGAAAAAATTAAAATTTTATTTTTATAGTGTACGCAATCATCAACGCGCTACCAAGTTTTTAATAGAAGACAGCTATCATTGAACTATTTCATGCAATAATTACACCAATTGACTTAAGAATAAAATATTGCGGGTTTTCTCGTCATTTCGTTGATACTACTAAAGTTTCGTAGACGCTTAAGCCGAAATGAACTAAGAAATAAACATTCGAGTTAGTTTCATTATTATAGCATATTGCTTTCTTAATATTGAGAACATAAACTTTGAAAATATTCACGTCGAATTTGTCACATCACACGGAGTCAATAGAAATAGCGATCTCATTTAAATTCGTCACCCTCAGCCGCAGTATTTTCTCAGGCTGATACGTGCTACCGTAAATTCAAATTCCCACCCTTATTTATTCGCAGCCACGTCCAACGGCCGCGCCAAGTGGAGAGGATCGGCGCCTTCCACAACGCACTGGCCGCTTCTTCGGCGTAAAACCTCTCCGTCGCCCCACGAGAATATACTCGTCGCCGCAGCGTCGTTACCCGGCGTCTCATGCCCTATTCACACCGGCGCCTCGGGCCGGGTCCTGCGGGACTCAATATCTCGACCGCTCGTAACACGGACCTGTTGTCGCTCCCCGCTCACCCATCCCCTCCCCGCCCCGGCCTCGCACTCCCGCCAGCGCTCTCCGCTCATCGCCTCTCGCCCCATCTTGCCCTCCCACCACGCGCATCTTTGCCCCTCCCTGCGCGCCCGACCTGGCCCACTTCGCCCTCTCTGCCACCCACCCTCCACCGAACTCCTCCCCGCCCGCCCTGGTCCGCCTCGCTCCTCCCCGCCACGCGCCTCTCCGCTCATCTCCTCCTCGCCCCATCTGGCCCAACTCCCTCCTCCCCGCCACGCGCATCTCCGCCCCTCCCCCCCGCCGAACAGGACAGCATCGCTCCTCACCGTCCCGGTCTCTCCGCCCACCCCGTCACCCTCCGAACTAGGCCGCCTTGCTCCTCCCCTTCACGTGCCTTTCCGCCTCGCCCGATACTTGCATCGCTCCGTCTCTCCATACTGAGCGCCACCGCGCTACGCCAAGCCACGTCTGGCCCGGCTCTGCCCCCTTCGCCGCGCGGCCTTTGGCAGATCCCGCCGTCGCTGCACTTTTCGCACTACACCGCCCCCATCGTCGCTGCACCTCTCGCTTGGCGTATGCTGCACACACAGCAAGGACACTCGCATCTTGAGCGCGCCCCGCGTTATGGCGTCCTGCTGTTCCGCGGAGCTCCTTTATCGCGAGCTCGCGGCGGTGTTTTCGTGCCACAGCCGGTGTCCCTCTTCGCATATCTACAAGCATCACGAAGATCGTTCTACCCAGCTACGCGTGGTGGCATTATTATTTGCTACCTTCCTTCCGGGTATCACGCTGATTACAACGTAACATAGGGCAACTCTGTGTTTCATGTTGTCTCACAAGGAAAAGAAAACCTTTTTCAGAATTGACAATACATTTCCTACGCTTTTTCTACCTTACATAAGTTTTTTTTTCTTGGATACAATCGCAGGTGCATTCAAATTCCTCACTTATCCACCGATACTTCCAAATCTCCTCCCATCGTCTTCACCTGTCCTGCACTACCCCCGCCAAGTGTCCATTGCTCACAAACCTGTTTGTACACAGCGCGCATTTTACGACACATCGATCAAAAACCCGTTTCGCGCAGCACGTAATCCTACGTTGTGCGCCCTTCCCGCTGCGCGCGCCGCATATAGCAGTTCTCCAGGGCGAAGCACCAAGACCACTCATCATGCCCCCTCCCCCCCCCCGCTTCCCGTCGACCTCTCGCGCGGAGGGCCAGCCACCCGCCACCACACCGCATACGCGCGGCAGGCCGTAATCCACCCAGCGCCGGCACCCGCGCCCGCCTGGCGGTGGCGCGTCTTTTTTTTTCCCCGTGGCCTGGCCTCGCCGCCCCGCCCCGCCCCGCCCACCTTTTGAAAGCGAGGCGCGGGCGGCGCGGTAGCCAGCACCTGAACGAGGGAGGGAGGGGGAAGGGGGGAAGGAAGGAGGTGGGGGAGCGACGCCGCGACGCCGCACGACGCTCTTTACGGCGCCGCGCGCGATTGCGCCGTAAAGCAAGCGGCGCCGGTGGGAGGACGGGAGAGCGGGGGGCGCGGTGAGCGGTGGCCGAGGACACAGCAAGGTGCTCTCTTTTCATTTCGGCGATGGCGGAGAGTGAATGGGGCAGGTGGCCGGGCCGCGGGAAGGAAACCAAAGTGAAAGGTCATGGTACGTGAGGGCAGTCGCAGAGCAAGAGGAGGGAATTCGTGAATGAGATGGTGAAATCAAAGAACATGAGGGCGGAAGGACATCAGGAGGGTGGAGGATGTGAAGTAGGGAAGGAATTGCAACCAAAGGGATGCTGTTTGAGCACCGCTGATGATACGTGTGTGGGGGGAGCTTAATAGCAAAAATAAAAATAGATCCTCTAATAAAATGCTCTTGAGGTATGTGTGGTGCAGAAGGTAGTAAAACAAAATAGGACGGGAAAAGCAAAATCAGAAAGAACAGCGGGCGCAAAACGACACGAGAACAAACAAATCTAATGGCCCATAGGGGAAGCACAAAGAAAACGGCGAGAGATATAAAACCACACAGTGACACGAGGTTTTAAGGTACAGACTACAATAGAACGCTGGATTTATGCATGTGGCTGTGCTGACAGCCATAAGAACTGTAGTGACAGCAGAGACGCAAAAAGGGAACACAAGCGAAAGAAAAAGGAGCTTCGAACGGGATAAGACTGGCGTTCTGAGAGGTAACGGCTTCAGCAACGAGAGCGTAGACTGAAGCGGTGGCTGGATAGGAGGTGAAGGCAGAGAAAAAGGAGGGTTGTTGGCGGGAACAAACGGAAGAAGAAAAGGGGCAGAGAAAGAGAGAGAGAGACAGACATACAAGAGAGAGAGAGAGAGAGAGAAGACAAAAAGAGAGCTCTTGGGACGAGGGCGGATGAAAACGAAAGAGGCAGTGGAAAAGGCGGAGGTGAAAAAAGGGGAGGAGGAGGGGGGAGGCGGGGCGGCGGCGGGGACGCAGGCGCCAACGCGGCAGGAGACGAGGCGGAGGCTGAGGCGGAAAAGCGAGCGGCGGGGGGGGGGGGGGGGGGCGGAAACGGAGCCTCGAGCGGGAGCAAGGACCCGTTCGCGTCGCCTCAAGGGCCCTCCTCGGGCTATAAACCAGGAGCCGCAGTGCTGCGGCTCTGCCGGCGACACCGCCGCTATATTTCTAAGCAGCGCGCCTCTCTCCCCCTCCCCCCACCCCCGCTCCTACCAAGCCCCGCTGCAAAGCAGCCTCGCGCGCCCTACTTACCCAGTCTTTTATTTCGATTTGCGTCCTACGGCTCCGACCTTATATATCGGCCGTAAGACAGTCCTTTCTAATGATCGCGCGCTGCGGAGAAACACGGCCCGGCGCCGAGCGGCGGAAAGAGAGCGCCCGGAGAGGCCGAAGGGGATCTCGAAAGCAGTTCTGCAGGAATTTCTCCCGCGGAACGCACAATAAAACCGTTTCTGGTGAGTCGGACGAAAATATTCGTATTCATCGCGGGCGCTGCAGCGCTGTTCTCCGTAAAGAGAAGGCGCGGAGAGGCGGGGCGGGCAGAGGAAGAGAGTCGCGGTATCGCGAATTGATTTCGGCTCGATATCGGTTCACCAAATACTTCCGAGGGACGACGATGGTTTCAAGTGGCACTCCTCCTCTGTGCGACGGAGCTGGTCGCCCCCGTGCTCTCTCGAGGGTCTTGTTATTTTACCGGCATCGCGCATGCACACATTGGCGCTAGAGTAGGGTTCACCAACGGAATCCAGTCGAAAAGAAAAAACTTATTCCCGCACAATTTGCGGAACGGTTCATTTCGCTTGTATTATGTCTCGGAGAATTTAACCAACGCTCACGTCTGTTCAAACAAGCGAAACTGATTAATCTCAAGAAATCCGTGATACTACAGAGTTGTGAGAGGCGTAATGTCTATTTTAGAGCTCGGAGCCCAGCATTCAAAGGGTTCAGAATCGTTAAAAGAAGTAAAGTACAGAATCTCAAAAATAGCTTTAACACTTAAATAAGATTATTTCAGCAACACTCCGAATATATCGAAAGAGGTTACGAATTGTACATCAAGAATATGTTTGTTCTAATAACTGGAAGGTCGTAAACAAAAGCATCGTTTCTTCTAGAGGAAATTAGTACACTCTCAATCCTAATAATTATTATTATCAAAAGTTAAGAGAATTCCAATCTAGCCTGAATCGGCAAGGTCGTCAAGCGAAGACCGAATTAATCTTCCTTAGTCCTACCTAATTTTCTCATTTGCATAGTCCTGCTTGAATAATATTCATCCTTTTTAGGCGAGGCAGCCAATTTTTTTTAACAGACTTTTAACTTGTTCACTTTTTGATTCTAGCTTAGTTCTCAATTTTGAGTATTATCCTTATCATTGTGAATATGATATTACACTAAGTCATCCAATCAAATATTCAATATATCATAAGTGCTTTACCTTAAAATGCTGTAACTTCGTAACCTATTTCTTTCCAACTCTCTTAATTCAAACAAGCAAAATTTCGAAAAGTTCAAGAGACATTATTAAAACATGCTTAGTAGTATTACTTCAGTTTATAATATTGACTTCATATCGTCAGAAAATTTTATTTAATTTCAATATTATAAACAATAAAATTTATATTTCATTTTTTTTAAAGATAAGTGAATTGCTCTCCATTACTTCCTATTCTTAAAATATACGCTTATATGAGACACGGAGTTTGTGCGAAATCCATTGCCCTACAGCAGCTGCCTACCGCAAGATCCGTCGGCGAGCCCGGAGCCGGTCCGGAACACGACCAGCGAACTCGACCGGAAACTGCGGGGCCAGCAACCCTCCCCACCCACACAGCGGGCGGCGAGGTGGGGAGGGGCGGGGCGGGGCGGCGAAGTGCAACTTCGCCCACGCTCACGCCCACGCCCAGCCCACGCCCCGCGGCGCCCATAGAAAGATGTTTGCGCTCGCGACGGCGACAAAACGAGGCCCCGAGTTCCTGCAAGTCGCGCCAGACTTAGTTAGGTAGTTAAGTTTGTGGAAAGACAACTTCATCATCTGTTAGCAGACGCCGCACCTCCACCCGCTTCCAGGATGCGTCGCCCACTCCGCCAGCGCCTCTGCCATCACCACACACACAATCTACCCCTCGTTCCCTCCACGGTGCTCATCACAATCACCGTTCACTCACTGCCTTTCGTTCTCGAGAAAACATCTCCCTGCCTCTGTCCTCTCCTACCAGCACCTCTACCATCACCACCAACACAATCTACTCTACACGTTCCCTCCACGGTGCCCATCACAATCACCGTTCACACACTGCCATCCGTTCTCGAGAAAAATATCTCCACTACCTCCATCGCTACTGCCATTACCTTAATTACAAACTATCCTACATTCCCTCAACTGTACACATCGCAATCACTGTTTACACATTGCCTTCCGTTTCAGAAAAAATTCCACCGCTCCACCAACTCCTACCAGTGCACTGCCATCGCCATCAACACAGTCGAGCGTACATTCCCCCCGCAGTTCACAACACAATCACTGTTGCTACATTTTACAACGTCGTCGCTGCGTAACTTCAGATACGATACGTCCACGTAACTTCAGATCAGGCGCTGCAACCACCACGTCATATCTCCTACAAGTGCAATTTCTCTTTGCTGCAACCTAACAAACTTCTACCGCTTTTGCCGCTGCAGATATCAAGGCTCTTTGCTTTTCACTACATCCACAGTCTCATTAACGCTCTTCAAACACAATATGCCCACTTGATCTAGGTCTTCTTTGTTTCATCCATCCAGAAAGGTAAAACTAAAGACACGGGCTGGTAACCAATTACCTTAGTGATAAATAAAACTACCCTACAACCCCTTACGTTTACAAAGCCTAACAAACAAAACTATTAGAAGTACAGGAAACAGGGTTGTTGCCAAACGATGTAAACGACTCGTTAAACGACTACTTCTTTCATCAACAGAACACTAGGAGTGAGAACGTTATGATAGCAAAATGTTTTTATTGAAGCTTAGTACAAATGTGTTCGTCTGAGTACGATGAAGGCAAAGCAATCCCAGCAATGGAACGATGTTCTCTTCACAGTCTTAACGGTCTCTACTGACTCCTCCTCTTGAACTGAATTCCCACTCCCTCCAAGCCGCCATTCTCCTTTCTCGCTTTCACCCCATCACCGCCTCCGCTGTCCGTCCCCCTTCGCCGCCGAGCGAGTCGATAGGAAGCGGCGAAAAGAAGCACCCACACTAACGCCGTTAGTCCGGCAAACACAACAGCCGAGCCGACACCGGCGCCGATCGCCGCAGAAACAAATGCACGCCGCATAAATCCCCAGTTTAATTTAAAAGGCGTAATTGTGTAATGATTACGAATTACCAGCGACGCACACACGGCCGCGCCGTTTCATTACCAGCCTAGAGCAGCTAAATTGATCTGCGGCCATTTGATCACAGGCAAGCAGCAAACGGCATATCTGTTTTAACTTTCATACGAACCGATGGTCAAGTTTCTTTTTCCTTCTCTCTCGTTCTCTCTCTCTCTCTCCCTTGTTTATTTTTTTCCCACACAAAAAGGTAACTGAACTAACCCAACGAGGGTTTTTAAAACGTGCACAGATCAATTGCACAGAGCGGCGCGGGAGAAAAAAAAACAGACCTGATTACATAGAAGTTCGAACGAAACTGTGATTAACTTTCAAACGCACGCCCACAGACACGCGGGGCATCGAGGAGCGAAAACTCAAAACGAGAGCGGCACATGGGCGAACACGACGCGCCGCTGCCGCCACCGCCGAGGGTCGCGGAGGCATTCATAATGAACAGTAAACGGTTTACCAAAAAAAATTCGAACTGCGCGGTAGTTGGCCGCGGGGCTTCGGGCGCGACCCTTATAATTGGCGGCGCGGGGGCTTCGGTGCGGTGGGGAACTCGGCGCCCGTTCGGGGCAGGGGGGAGGCAGCACAATTCACCCTTTCTGGAGTGGGAAGGGGGGGCGCTTATGGTGTACTAGTCAAATCGCTCGCCCTCCACCGTTGCAGGGGTGGGGTTCGATTCGCGAAGAAGGGGTTCGATTTCTGGTGGATCCACGTCGGAGGGAGTTGGCGGCGAATTTTTCAGGGGCAGGGGGGGGGTTCGATTCGCGAAGAAGGGTTCGATTTCTGGTGGATCCACGTCGGAGGGAGTTGGCGGCGATATTTTTCAGGGTTCTCCTGTTTCTCCTGTCTCGCCCTCCCCACTGCACTTCGGGTGAATCCACGTAGATCAAGATGAGTGAAAGTAGGCTGGTGGCGTATTTTGCCGCGGTTACCTCGTTTCTCCTGTCTCGCGCTCCGCCGCTGAAGGAAGAGTTCAATTTCTGGTGAATCCACGTCGAAGTGGGTTGGCGGCGAATTTTCTCAGGGTTCTCCGTTTCCCCTATCTCTAATTTCAACATCACTCATATTATAATTGATTATCATAAGAAATTATTCTTCCATTCCAAGTACGGTAAAGTCTAATTCCACTGAAACCTGGATACATTTTAAGCACGTGCGTGCGGTTAGTACTGCGTGTGATAAAGATACAACAGGCCTGCTTCACAAATGGACAAGGAAAAGTACACTAAGAGTACCGTAGTACTAATGGAATGACAAAGGGAGCACCACTCCCCAACATCCTCCATAGCGCTCTAAGAGGGGGGGAAGGTCTTGCAATGGAACTGATATCAGGCCACACTTAGACATTGATACAATCAAAGCTGCTTAGCTCATTAGCATCCAAAGAATTAAAGGGAATTTTAGTTGAGATCCATGAATGCGCCGTGCGATCAACAGACGGACGGAATAAGAACATTGTCAAGGATATGTTCCGTAACTGTGCACCTCTTAATAGGTACGCCTAATATCTTTTGATATGCCTCTTTTGAGATCAGCACACGTGAGAACGATTTCCCGATAACCCTCATCTCTCAGGAAACCCCGTTCTAATAGAAACATAAGCGACAAGACGCTTCGAAATTTTGTCCAACAATTTGCACATTATTCCTCCTGACTTTGGAACCTTTCTTAATGTTTCCAGTCTGATCAAGGTTTTAAAGTGGACGTTTAATTATAACCACCCAGTATATTATGAAATCTCTTACCACAAATTGGAGATGCACACTAACGTAAACGTCTGCGAGCAATTAAAAATATCAGCAAAATTTCTTGAAATCAGGCGCATCAATTAAGTGGTAAGTACAATACTTACCCGAATTTTCTAATAATGATAAATGACATTAGGGTGCCAAACATTATAATATAATGAGAAAGAAAAAATATCAATTCATAAATTTAGCTTTTCAGTTCGCCAACATTTTTTAACGGTGGATTTGGGTTTCTAAATAGTAATTACAAATCGTTTAAAGATTGCATTCACTTACAATTAAAACCAATTATCATTCAGTACCATTAAACGAAAATCTAAAGGAATCTAGATAAATCTCAACAATGTACTATTTTCCCCAAAAAAAGCGGTAAAATACAAACGCTCTTTAACAACGATTCCGCCTCCTTTATGTAAATAGGTCGTTTATTACCGACGCAATTTCTTCTTTCAAATGCGCTAATTAGTGCGAATAAGCGCTGCACGAGCGTTGTGAATCCACACGCGGCTCTAATTGAGAAATCGGTCGCATCGCGTGAGATTAAACAACCGAACCCGGGGCTCCGGAAGAAACGAAAACATACGCAGGCGCGGGGTTCCCGCACCCGCGAAACAATCGCTTACGCAATGACGTGTGCGCGGGGACGTGGCGCTCAATTTATCCGATAATTCCGGAAACTGATACAAATTCCGTTTTGCCATCGGCAAAACAAAATAATACTCCACCGACGGGTGTGCGAGAGAGGTATGCATCACAACCGCAGCATCCCACCCACCCCTTTCCCCCTCCCCTCCTAGCCACCCCTTCCGCCGACCGCAGCGCGGGTCGCGTTTCCGTAGCGTTTGGGCGATAGTTCGCCGCTTCGCCGCCAGCAGGAGGTGAGATCGCGTTTATTTTGCCGCCATTCAAGTAGAAAAATAAATACATATACGTTCGTGCAAAGAGGAAACCGGAATAAAATTGCACTCGAGTGAGATTCGATGCCGGTGTCTGACTTCCGTGTAGGGTTCGAATTCAGTTGCCATCACATGTGATGTAACTGATTCACTCAAAATGCCATCAGACACTCACGTGTCCAATATCAGCGTATTGCATGTAATTTAAGAGAATTTATTTCATTTTGTCGTGGCAAATTTTACGGCTCGTACAGATTATTACAGTATATTATTCATTTAGTTAATCCAGCAAATACGCCACATTTAGGAACAGGTGTATCGATATAATTTGTAAACGGGTTAACAATTTAATAAATAACAATCTCATTAAATATACACAATATTGTGGACGTTACGTCCATTCATAACTTCAATACAAATGGAACTATTATTAATATTATTATTATTATTATTATTATTATTATTATTATTATTGTGTACAACTCAGTCCTCAAGGTATTAACGACTCACTGCTACCATAATAATTTCCAGTCACACAGATTGTTTCCAACTTTCTAGTGAGATACCTTGAAACTCATTTAGAGAATCATGACTCGCAGTGACCTTAAAACGTAACCTCACGAATCCTCTGAAAAGGCAAAAACAACCATACGTTTCAAACAATTTACTACAACAAATAACATCACGCTATTGCTCACATCCTACCGAGGACACCGGACACATAACTCACGTTCCGTAAGTGCAAAGCAAAAGAAGAGAGAAGGCCATAGCTCCGCAAACAACACCCAAGTTTAGGGCGAGCGTCGCGCAAATGCGGAGCGACTTCGTCGAATGCTCGATGCCCCAAAAACCGCTTCCTCCAAACGCCCGTCCCCGCTTCCCGCTCCTCTCTTTCAAAGCGCCCCAAATTAGCACTCTTAATAATTGCGTGAGAAAACTCTTAAAATTATTTGCTTTTCGTTCCCTTATCTTCCTTATAAATTACACTCTTCTTAATTAATGTATTACGAAGAAAATTAAATACTACTACGGCGCCAGCTGGGTTGAATTCCAGGCGAGACGCCCTTTTTTTGGAGGGGGGAGCGAGTCCCGATTAAACGAAATGCCAGAAAATATCTACATTAGTGGCTGATAGTGAGGCCACTGGGGAGGGCGTGAGGGCGAGCAGTGCGGAGCGCATCGCCGGGCAGGGCAGGGTGGAAAGCGGCGAAGCATGGTGGCGGGCAAAGAGGCGAAGAGAACGGGCGGGACCAGCGCTGGGGAGTAGCGGGGAATGAGTGTTGATGGCAGGTGGGGCGAGATAAAAGGACGAGCAAGGCGAAAGACGTGGTAGAGCAGGGCATGATGTCTGGAAACGGGCTAACGCGGAGAAGATGTTTCGAAGAACATGTGCTCATGGCGAAAGGGAAAAGGTGTCGGGCGGGGCAACGTGGGAAGGGCAGTAGGGCGCAGAGCGGGGGGGCGGGTGCGAGTTGGACGGGTGGAGGGTGGGGGGTCCAGAGGGCGTTGGGGGCGTGGCGCGGGGGGGGGTCCACAGAGGCCCCGCAAGAGAGCGCGCGCGACGGAGGCCGAAGAGAAGCCGTCGCACGGTCGCCGAACACAGACGCAATATAAATTCTAATAATCCCGCTTGGCTGGCCACAGGCTCGTGGCCCCGGCGCGCCCCGGCCCCGCCCCTTTGCCTCACGCTGCGACCGCTGCCCCGCGCGCTTCTTTGCCTCCCGCCCATCGCATCGCTCACTGCGAAACCAGCGCGCCCCGCCTTGCGTAGTATCGCTATTGTTCCCTCGCTACGTACGTATCTCAAGGTCTGACTTCCGACGCGAACCTCAACCACGTCGCACACGTACTCTGTGCAACGATCATTTTTCTCCTTTACTGCTCACAAACTTTGTACAAAGTACCGACTCCTTAGTTATCACGCTTCTCATCACCCAAAGGTCACCAATATTTTATGTCCAAAATAGTAGTGAATAACAAACGTATGACAAAAAACTTAATATCTGTAGTAACAGAATTATGTATTTGTTGTACCTAACACATTTGATGCGTTTGTCTATGTATTTTCTTGTGAGAGTTAACTACGGTCCTTGGGATAAAATCAATTAGCTGGCCACGCCCATGTTCTCGACCCGCGACCTCTCCCCACGCACTCCGATTGCCTGTTGGCCTTTGACCTCTCCACGCGCTGAACCCACCCTCCCTCCCTCCCGCTCAGCCTCCACAGAGCGCTCAAGTGAGCGCGTGGATTGCACGCTCTGTACCCCGCACCTCCCAACTCCACCTCCCACGCCACACCCCACCCCGTCCCCGCTCCCGCTCTCCCTCGGTGCATCACGCCCTCGCTCCGTCCATCACCACCGGGAGCGGTAGCTCAGTGCATCTGACATTGCACAACATGCACCAAAACAAACTTTGTAAAGAAAACACAGTGCTTTCTGTCTGACCACTGCTGAAAACTGCGCAACAATTTAATAGCATTTTAATGTTCTATAAAGTAATACACTTATTTTTAAAGCCAAATATAAAGCAAAAACGCTTGCAGGCGATCAACGAGTCCCGCGAAGAACTGCGTAACGAAGAGTGTGCATTTCAAGTCAACTCAATTCGTTTGCCTGCCACTTCCAGGCGTAGTTCACCCGCGGCGAACGACGGTGGACATTCCATGACTCGGCTTCATACTCTCCGAATCCTCTGAACTCATTTAATTCTCGTAATTTGTTTCACGTCACTACGATATTTCTATGCCTTTCGGGTACTTAATTTAAATAATTACGATACTTTATTCACAATTGATTATTCTTATAACCGCCATCATCACGTGCAAAAATTGGTGTTGTATTCTCCAGAAATTACATCATATTCGTCAACAATGAGGACAGAAAACTCCTCGAAAAATTTACCTTCGTCTCAGAAGAACATGCTCAATCTGAATAAGATCTGGTTAGTTAAAACTCCGACCAGTAAATCAAAGCACAAAATCATCGTTTCAGTAGTTTACACATGTAGTTGAGAATGCAGATTTGAATATGATTGAAACGGCACGTTGCAGAACAGTGATTTTCATTCCAGCAACAATGTTTACCTATCTGTTTCTATCGTAATAAAAAAAGACTTTGCTAAATAATAGTACAGCACTAGAAACTGAGAAAATGTTCTGTTCACTCTAAAAGCAGTATTCATATTGTCATTTAGAAATCAATTCAGCAAAAGCAATTTCGCGTGTCTTGCGATGCAATAAGAAAAGACAACAGTTTATTCCCTTTGAAACTACCATTATATAATAGCCGTGGTTGATGTTGATATTGCACTTGCCCGCTTAATGGCATTACTACACAGCGATCGCAATTAATTGAGATGCATACCTGAACAGTAATAAACACCATCCCTCAGTAAACCCAAATTAACTAAACACCGCCTATGTACTCTGGACTATAATCACATACCAAATTCTCGAAACTATTCAGTGGCCCTAGAATTTAAATTACTATAAAAAAAGCATGTAACTAATATATCGATTAAGTAGTATAGAAATTATTAAGTATAATAAATAAAGCGATCGTGAACAAACATTACACTCGAGTAGGAAGACCAACAATATCTCGCCTCTTTACCCTTAATGAATGTTTATGAAATACGAGCCACCTGAAAAGCCTCTTAAAAAGTGTTCGACTACACAATTTTACGTATCGTACAGTGGCGTAAGGTGAGTGAGTCTACACAATAAAAGGAACATTAAGCACAAACGTTCTTCAGTTTAAAGCTGTTAAAAGGTCAAAAATCACTTGTGCCAAAACAAAAAACATCTCCCTCGCGCTAGTTAATAGATTTTTAGGGAAGACAACCGACGGAGTAATGAAAATTACGCGAGTGTGAATCACTATGAACGCAACATACAATAAATCTTCTCTGCAGCACAGCGTACTATATTGCAACGTTAAAGCCCTATAATTTACATTTTACTTAATAACACTTCGCCGCATAACCCACGCAGATATTTTGTTACATGTGGGGGCATTAACGGAATGCATTGCATCAGTAATTAAACCCATTTCAACGGTGTAATGAGATAATGCGGATAAGGTGCTCAGGCCGCCGAATTGCACGCGGGAGGGACAACGGGTACATCGCCCCCACTACGTACGCATCCTAACGTCAGGTGAGGCAAAGGACACTAATTTACGCCGGGGGCACACAAATGTTTACTCTTGCAATGAACACTCGCCAGGCCACACCCAAAGTACACCGCTCGTTACAACAAACATTAACCATCGGCAATAAACAACAAGACAGTGATACTCCATGCGAAAAGGCTAACTACACGCCGCACACAGCTTCAGCGCGCCGTAAAATGCGAGTAAATTAACCGAACAAATAAGCAGGCACGAAATACTGGCCTCGGAGATTTCAGATACACGACAGTAGTAAGCCGCCAGATGGCAGTGGGAAATGTACAACTAACCTCAAATGGTTTCAGCATGAGGCAGTTCTGAATCGTAGATCTAAAGAGATAATGTAATCGGATGTAGATAATCCGTAATATACGAACGAACGCGATTTCAGACGCGTTTTATGGGATTATCAACAAGATTTCAGAGATCGTAAATTGTGTTATAAACATCGACAATAAAAACACACACAATTGGAAGAAATTATTTTAAATAACCTAAGGACATTCCATTGCTCCGAACTTTTAACCAAAATCAACGAAGTTGAAACGAACACGAAAAACATTAAAAATAATTAGTAATGATCGAAAAAATATAAAAATGTGAACGCTGATGTGTTTGAATAAAAAGTGCAACAAACCTATAGAAGAGAAAAAAATACTATGTATAACTAATGTCCTTAAAGTGACCTCAAATTCAAAAATATCATAGCCAAAACCACATAGGTTGATCTGCCTTTAAATATAAATGAAGTAAAATAAAATTATAAAAACGGAGAATGAATGTTGCACGCAACTTGTGCCATACGAATAACATTTCTTTAAATAATACAGGTATTGCTTCATATTTCACGAGAAGTTGCAGATTTCCTACAATTACGCGTTTTGTAAATCACTGTATTCTTGCAATTCATAGTGAGAACATTTCGGAATAGACACAGAAAACTGGGACAGAAAGGAGACAACCAGTTTATAGTTCATGAAAGCTCGTTCTTGCGACCTTCACCCCAATAAACTACAACTCACCTGTTTGTAACCTCCCCATCGGTGTTAAAATCGCACCTTTCAATGAATTCCAAAACCGAATAATCTTCCTAAAGTTCGACATGTTACTATTGCGGCACTAACTCGCCTCCACCTATCGTGAAGTTCCACCTCGCGCGGGGGAAAATAGTTTTGCGAACGCGTCTCATGGGAGCGTTTCCGGCGTGAGGAGGGGGGAAGGGCGGGGCGGGCGAGAGCGGGTGGGAGGCTCCAATTCAGTTATGTATGTAATTTAAATGCAAGAGGGTAACTTCACAAGATCCAGAGAACCGCTAGAGGGCGGGCCTGTCGTCGGCGGTGGCGGCGGTGGCGGCGGTGGTGGCGGCGGCGGTGGCGGGGGCGGAACGAAGGCGCGCAACGCGCAACTCCTCCGCCAAGAAGCGCCACCGTCACGAACTCGCGTCAAAGGGGCGGGGGGGGGGCTGGGCGGGGAGGGGCGGGGCGGGGCGGGGCGGGAAGCCGCAGAGGCGAGGCAGCGCGAAGGGCGAGAATGGAATGTGCTTCCGCGAAGGAAGAGCGATGAACTGTAATTATTTACGTTCGCGAACCCGAAAAACACCCAAGACTGTTTTCACGGAGACCGGAGTTAATGATGATCATCAAAATCATACAATAATAAAACAAATTCAATGAGTAAAATCTGAATCAATTCTTAAATTCAGATCACTTAACATTCATTTCAATTAACAACGTTCTATGTTCATTTGTTATTTAACAACAATTTCTATTAATATCGGTTTTTTTTTCAAGTCAGGTTTTAAAGAATGAAATAAAACAACAGGACATTCCACTTGCTGTGAAACAAGAAGCTTACTACTACCACCACAAAAATTAAGAGACCCGTTGACTACGGAACAAAAACAAAAAAGAAGTCACCTCAACCAATCCCTGGCCGTACTGCGAGGCGAGAGGTCCAGATTGGAAGCGGCGCCGAAAGGGCGCGGGGGAGTCGCATGTGTCAGAGCAGGAGTGGGGCCCCCTCCGAGTCAGTCGGGCTGCCGCCGCCGCCGCCCGCGCGCGCGCACGTCGCAACGGGCCGCGCCGCAGACGAAATGAGCGCTAAGGAAGACGGCGAGCGCGTCTTTGATCTCGCTGCGCCCCCCCCCAACCCCCACCGGCACCGACACACCCTCCGCCCCAACCTCCGCTGTCGCCGCCGACACCCATACGCCTTGCGCCCCGCCTTCGTCTCAGCCCACATCGCGTTCGGCACTACCCTACCGGTTAGTGAAGACAAATTTTAGCAAACCATCGATACATCACCAAAAGATGTTCGATGTCGATGAAAAATCGACAAAAATATCGATATTTTAAATATAATGAAAAAGATGGTATTTTCTCATACTGTTTCCATTTTTAAATTTAGTATTTTTAAATGAGTTTTATTTTATTGTTCGGTCACGTAGGGAATAAATATATTAAGCTTATCGAATGTAAAGAAGGATATAAAAATTCAGGATATTGTGTTTTGCAATTTTTCCATTTATCCATCATTTATAAATCATCCAAGAAAATGCCCTCGTTCTAATGTGACACATAACATGTCTATATTAGTTTCAAGTATATTTTGTCTTAAATTTGACTCTCATCTTATTTTTTAAATCAATTTTATAAGTATTCAAGGTTCAAAATACAGTTTAACGATATTTCCTCGTATCAACAAGGTAACAACACTGGAGTAGTGTTTCGAGTAGCATTCAGTTTCGGGCCACATGGGAGATCGACAACAGTGACAGTCGTCAATGGCTGTTTATTCCGAGCAATCCACGAAAAAAAGGAGATTCTGGAAATTTTATTTATGTCATGAGAAATAAAAAAAACACTGATGTTTCTGGACAAATATATCGATCTGAAGAAAACATCTAAAGCAAAACGTGGATGTTAATATATTGATGTTTCTGCTCGAAAATAACGATGTTTAAAAACATTGATTTTGTTGCCGTCCCTACTTCCGGTCGCCCTAACATCGCCGCTCCATCCGAGGCCTCCGTCCCCACCTCTTCTCTTACGTACACGTCTTTCTTACTTACATCTCTACGTTACTTACACCTCTACTACTTCGTCCTACTGCTCACTCCACGGCATTCCGCGGCCCCATCAGCCTCGCTGCTTCTGTCCCCGACCTCTATCACCAAACCTCTGGCTGTGCTCTGGTATCACAGATGGAGCGTCATCTCCCCCTCCTCCACACACTCTTTTTTTTCGCGCAACTCTCTCAGGGGTGTGAGAGCCTCCTCCAAATAGCACGTTCGCTTCCTCTCGTTTCTGCTGGTTCTGCACTTTTTCCTCCGTATTAAAGAACGGAGCTAATACAGAACGGCCTTGTCCCAGATCATAGACGGCTGATTTACTTTTCTATCCAATTTGCGCTTCGGATGTAGAACGCGGAATTTGTCAGAAATGCAGAAGTGAACGCACAGAATCATCGTAACTGCAATGGAGTGTGATCAGTGAAAGTACTATGTTGTGAAGATCGAACTGGTAATGGTGAATTGAGAGGATATGAGGGAATGGATCCGCATCATAGCTTTCACCTGTAATTCAATTCATGATTTACTTTCCAGCTAGCTTTTAATTTTTACGTGTTCATGATCTCTTTCAACTAGACAGATAAGTCATTTAAAACTACGATAACATTTCAGAAAATAATTCTTACTCGTGACGAAGGCCAACAATATAAAATAAAGAAATAAATTTGTTCTGTCTTGTTAAAGAACTTTCCCTTCGAAACTCAGGAAACTCAAGAGTAGGGTCTGAATTTGAAATTATTTTCATATGTCGAGAGGATAGCATCAAAATATACTTCTCATGAACATTAACAGAGTATTTGAATGAGACAGTGACAGTAAACAGCGGAACAACCATCACTCAAGTGTCATCGAAACTCGAAACCTTGCAGGAAAAATAATCTAGCAAAATGCAAAGTGTTAATATTTTGCACTCACAACTTGTGTAACGACACGGTGCGGCTATCTTCTCCATGGACTCCGCAGGAAAAACAATTAACCATTGTTTTATTTGACTTGTACATGCTACACAACACGAAAAAAACAATTATTTCAACATTTAATAAACGACTTTCCTTCAGTTTGTGTCATAACTTTTTGTCTAACGTCGACGTTCCAAGCGTTTCTTTCTCACTGACCATTTCGAAGCGCTAGGTAGTTTCAATGTTTCCTTCTCTCTCGTCACACATTATTTAAACGAAATTTGTTCCGGCTCTACAACCAACAAGCCCAATGAACGAGGGGAAAATTCTCTTGCTCAATATGCATGTCTGAATATTCAAATCGCACTCAGGTCAGTAGGAGAATGCAAAATTTCGGAATGCGAAATTTTTATGCAAAGTTCCCGCGAACGTCGAATCGCGAACGAATACCAAAAAACACGCTTCCTGCGGGAGGACTAAGCTGAAAAAGAACGAGTCTTCAACTCTGGTGGATAACAGAACGAAATAAAGAACCTTCATATCTATCTAGATTCATATATCATTCTGATTCTGCCGTCCGTTAACCTAAAATGCATATTCCCATTCACATATGCAAAGCCAACTCTAAGCGAACGTGCCCCTCCGAGCGAAACAGCCAGTTTACATGGTCCGTGCCCAGCTCAACTGCAACCTCGAAAACATTCTGCCCAACTCGCAACAGGTTAACTCACAGCCTTAAGCTCTAAGCAATCCTGTCCAATCCCATCCAAGGCATTGCCACCGGAGTGAAATTATTCATTCACGAAATTCACCTTCCACGAACAGCAACGCAACACTAGCAAACCTTCGATCGTCTCCATTACACTTTAATCAACAAACCTGCAAACAGATTCCCTTCGGAAAATGCGAACCCCCGCTAAACGGCGCGTAATCGATACATCGCATCACAATACAGTTCTCTAATTCTTTTAGCGAAAAATGCGATCATATTATCCAGAGCTGCGATAGATAAACACGAAATAAAATCAAAACCTGCGAGTAACCACCGGCAAACGCAATTACATGGAAACGCAGTTGAATTATTCATCTTTTCCATCAGGCGAGGATCAGTGGGTAAATGCACAACGGACATCATGGCGAACCGTTACAAATTATAAATACATCAATATGCATATTGTTAAAATTGTGAGGTCTAGACAACCCGTTCGGTAACGACGTGTTAGTAATTCCAGGCGCGCGGGTGTGGGGGCGTGGCGGTGCGGGAGGGGGGGAGTTCTACCGGCCGCAGCAGCGCGGGCGGGCGCCCGCACCAACCTCGCACCAGGCCAGCTCCGATCTCGTCAATACCGCCACCGCACTCGCGCGGAATCGCCGCCCCCCACACTGCGAATTCATGTAGCGCACACGCGCGCCGCCGCAGCGGTCGGTCAACGAAGAGGTCAACCCACGCGGTCAACTAACACGGCGGAGACAAATGTTGCTACACGGTGCTTCGTTTCTACGCAGGAGAGTTGTTTGCTCGAGGAAGCGATGCGTTTCTTTGCACACGACATTCAAAGGACAGCAGCAGGAAATGTAGCTATACGCCCAGTGTATTCGTAAATTCCTTCCATGGACAGTGTAAGCAAGCAACAGCTTTAAATTTGAGACGCCTTTAATTTATTTTCATGTCTCGTAAAGTATCTTCTCATCAGTTTTGCAACCAACATTAATTTTAATATTTTTTTTTTTATATGAGTCTACTCGACATTAACTCATAATTTTATTTCTTTGTTGCAAGTGATACATCTGAACTACCTTCGCGCAGTGTCATATGCACATTTCTTTCTGAAAGGCTGCAGCGTGTGACCTTTTCGTGTTATGAAAGAATCTCGGCACCGCGATACTTCACGAAGTGGCCAAGGTTCTTGTAAAACTGTAATTCTAGAAGTACATTTTGCGCAAGTTCTTGGTACGTGCATTGCTTTGCCTTATTTCCTCTGCTTGCGTGAACTGGTATCAAGCGTTCACCTCATACACGCACGCTATCGTGATTCTTAATAACCTTTACACAGTTTCCGAGCAAGTACACAACCTCTTTCGAGAGAACGGTTTTCAAAGAAAACGATCTGCAAGTAGCAGACATAGAACAAAATATTACAGAGAAACCGTATCCTTAAAAAATAGCCTAACTAAATATCATAAACCAGAAATTTTTTTTTAAACTCCTTTAGCAGGCATTAACAAATCAGACTTCTTAATAATAGAAGTAAACATTTTTGGCAGATATGCAACTTTACTTTCGCTCTTCGAAAATCACCAACTAGAACTTTCGTTTCGCGTAAATTAGAACATTATTCTGCGTCATCTGGTGGAGTAAAATGCTGAGAGGTTACGAACAGCATCAAACACCCACCATCTCCTCGTAAACTGAAGAAAGTTATGAGAAGAGAAACTTAAGCACTAACACCTAAGAAGCGAAAATATTAGTACTCGCAATATTTCCTGCCCTAACTGCATCCAAAGTGCTGCTGGGTTGTCTTCGATTTCACATTATTTTTCGGTTTTATGAAAATTGTCAATGCTTTTCTGCACGTCAGCCACGTTTGCGGTTTCGGAGGTAGCTTTGCTATGAATAAATTAGCAGCCAGAAGTTTCGAGTAAAGCCAAATAGGGCAAAAGGAAATAAAAAAAAATATGTTTAGTTTAAAAAAGCAATACTACGCAAAATCATAAATAATTATGCAAATCACTTTTCATTTCTGAATATGTCCCAATATACTCTATGTACATTGGGAAGTATTTGATATTGGGAGGGACATTGGGGGATACATCGGGAAGTAGATAATGTGTTGGCGGTTGGTTAATGATTGACAGGCGGCGGATATTATATACGAGAGTTTCAGGAACTAGTTTCAGGTATCATACGGTAGTACACCGTACTTTCTCACAATATTACTTAGATTTTGATCATCACAAATATTTTGCTTGGCACTTCAAACAAATGCCATAGGCCTACTAATTTACAACCCGCAATATAATCAGCAAAATCTTTTGTTTTGTTTTAATTTTCAATTTCCTGTTTTTCTGTTAATTTTTTTAAGATTCGCACTTTTTTTCTCCTGCGAACACACCTGAACCATCAGAACCGGGTCACATACCGCACGATCTGCAAGCAATCCACGTCCGCAACATCAGCTCATTCCTCGTCTGGTCCCCACCACACACATACACACCCTCACTTCGCCCCCGCGCGAGCAGGCGGGCACCGCGCTGATCCCAGCTGATCGGCCGCCGCGCGACCATAACTCACAGATAAAATCTACGCGCGCCACGCGAAAAACTAAAATAATATGCACGCAATATCCCGCGCGCGCTGATTACCCACTGCCGCGCCGCGCCGCTCGTACATTACAATAATTACATCTTTCCGACACTGATTGCGCGCGTTTTAAGTTTGTTAATCCGCGTTATAAATTATTACATAACTTTCAATCAGTGATATTTGTCTGTCGCATCCTTTCAGTCATCATTTTGTGATAAACACATAACAGGGGAGGAGGGTCGCCAAGGGGAAAGGGGGTGGCATCTATTTGAATATGATTATAAAGCATAGCTGGTGCGCAGGAGACAATGCCGCCATTGTAGGGAATAACAAGAGAATAACGGACGGCGCGGGTATAATGCGCCCTTCGGTTATTGGGTGCGGATTTATGCAGCGCTGACAGAGCTGCGGGCCCACGGCTCGCCACGGCCCACAGCGCCCGCCGCCGCCGCCCACCCCGCCCCCGCCCCCGCCCCCGCCCCCGCCGCCCGCCGCCCTCCGCCCGCCGCCCGCCGCCCTTCACCCGCCGCCCGCCGCCCGCCGCCCGCCGTCCACCAACCGTCCTCACGTCCCGTCCACCGCCCGCTGCCCGCCGGCCACCCTGCCACCGATCACTGCTCGCCGTCCGCCACCCTTCCCGCCCGCTGCCCGCCACTCCTGCCGCCCTCCTTGCAGTGGGCCAGGACGACTCCTAAAAGCATTTGCTGCCGCTTCGAAGTGTTCTGCCAAATGTAGGATTTAATATCAATAACCTAGTACTCTCTGTACTTTGTCACTGCAGAGACGTATGAGAAAGAGGTCCTGGGCTTAATAAGTGCCACACAGAGATGCACAGCCCTCTCGAGATTATAGGTCTTCGCTCTCGCCCACCCCGATTCTTATGCACAAATATATATTTTTTTAAATGGTCTGTAGTAAAAAAATAATTCTCTAAACTGAACACGTTATAAATAACCATAAACCAACAAATACAAATACATTTAAAAATTAGGTAAAATCAAGTCGGCTGGTCACTGCATCCCCCCCTCACATTAGAGAAAAATCCTGTTTGGAACACTGGTTGTACATTACGAATTGCTTGGAAAAGTTAAGGAGTAAGAGATCTTTCCACAAAAATGTTTCCTCAAATATCACCCTTTTCGAAGTGCATTTCCTTGCAAACGTTTTAAAGTACAATAGTTAACTTATTATTTTAATTATTAAATATTAATCAAATAACGTTTTTATCGTAATGTCAGTGTGCTATCGCTAAACTCGGGAAAATCCTATCCTTGATACCTTAGTCGTCGCTGTAGACTTTGAATATTTTGTGAAAAGGGATATTGACTAGATAAATAATACAATCCAGCGGAAACTCAACAATTTTGAAAGCAAAGAATAGTACAAAAAGTGTCATAAAAATCAAGAAAATTAATTGATTAGAAACTCGAATTTCTAAACGAAAATCCCCAGTGTTTTAAATAAATAAAGTTTTTTTTTTTGTATTTCTCAATTCTTTTTAGAAAATGGGCAAACTGAGAACCGAATAAAGTATTTTTTTGTTTTACACCTTCTATCTTTATTGACTGATTTGCATATTTGCAATATAATTTTCGAGTTTTACCCTGCGTTACCAGATATTTATTAAACATAGTGACCCTGCTTTAACTGGTCCAACTTGCTTCTCCCCACCTGCCATGTTTGTTACGATCAACGTTGCTTCCACTAACGTTGCTATCGTTAGTTGAAAACAGATGCATTGTTGCATACTCCCGGCAAACGTTTTGTACCAATTTTGACCTTCAATTTGTCTGAACCCCGATACTCAGAATTGCGTTCTGAAGGTCACGTGTACAAAATTGCACACATATGGGAGTAGTTTTGTATGAAAAAACAAACAATCTTCGGGTTTATATAAGAGAAAACAATAATTTGAGAAAAGAAAGAAAAAAGTAACCTAATATATGTCTGACAAAACACACTATCTTTGAAAATCGCATGAAAATCGGTTCAGCCGTTTAATAGATTAACCCGGACAAAGAAATACAAATCGTAAAAACATCTGAATTGAGTTTAATCATCTAAATAAGCGTTCGACATTTTAAAAAGGGAGTTGTTTTGATATCACAGACCCAACTTCAATATTATTCACGTAGGTGTCCCGTTTTTCGCTCCGGACCGCCCCTTTCTGCTCAGTGCGCTGGCGACGACGGCGGCGGTGCAGGGGCGGCCGACATGTCGTGCGCATGCGCCCACGACAAACACGTTGCCGCCGCTGCGACACGTTCGACATAATGCGGTCGAAGAATTCGCAGCGGTTGCAGCTGAACCAACCGCTCGTTATCGCGTGGACAGGGGGAAATAGTTCACGGGATTGCGGTCGCAGGGTCGATCTCTGTGGAGGATGGTAAATTTGTGGCATGGTACTGCTGGCAGGTGTTCCTTCAGCTAAAAGGTACATTTATTTAGCAATTTTATTTATTTAGTCAAAAAACAGTCAAAAACTGTATGTGACGTATGGGGGAGAAAATCATCTGCGCACGCTTTCTTGAGTTTCAGAGTCCCTTCCCAACAATTTAACTATTAATAGTTGAAAAATGAAAAACAATAGTAAATAATAATAATAATAATAATAATAAAAAGATATTTTCGTGCCAAATTATAAAAACTTATTTTTAACGGTAAAGGAACAAACAGATTTGATTTTTCTGTATTGTTAACAAAATAGAAACTCACCCTAAGCTCTACTACCACTATAAGCAAAAGGAAACTTAAAAAAAACGTGGGCATAGTGAAGCTACATTTACGTGCAGAAGCAAATCAAGTGGCCATCTCAGCATTTGCTCAATGGATCAGGGAATCTGGACAAAAACCCGATCGAAATGGGGGTCATTGACCCGGAAGTACATTATTTGTTCCAGGCATGTTGAGTCTTTTTTTTTAAATTATACAATGCAATATACATCGGACAAACTTAGTGGATTTTGAAAAAAGAAGTAAAAAGGGAAGAAAACAAGTGCATGGGGCGTGTGTGAGAATGATCAACTAATGACTACACAGTTGGCCTGAAGTTCAACGGTCATTTATTTTAACTGTGAAACTTCAATTAAAAGCAAGCTTGATTGTTCTCGCCTCTCAAAATGAATTAAACAGAATTGCATTCGGTTTCAATTCAATAGACTCCCGCTCACAATGTGACAGTCGCGCTATCAGCAGCCCCCTTCACAAAGAAGTTTTAATCATGAATGCCACATTCTCGCTAATGCCAGTCGCCTGCGTATATACATTTGGAAGGTGTTCTTGCATTAGTGTTAACTTCTATATTACATCAGAGCATAAAACAAATGCCAAACAAATTTTCTGTTTCTCACGTGACATGTATTTCAAATTAATTAGAATACATGAAAAGATGCAACTTCGAAAAGAAAAGAGAAATATGCCTTAAATGTTCTTGGCAATAAATAATACGATGCACTTTTATACTCATAAAAGGCGTTAAGGGAAAATCAAAATTGTATGTTTCATAAAAATCGCTTCCAACAAACAGCGAGAAACAAAACAAAGTCGGAAAACAATCGTTCGACCAAACGACTACATACTTCACAGCCACGAAACACTAGTTCGAAATTCCTTTCCGGTCTCTTCCCACAATTACCACCGACGCTTTCTGGCGCCCAAACAGCTCACGGCATAAAAATCCTCGGGTGCAAACAGCCGCATCGGACGAAGCGGAGCCAGCGGCAATTTCGGCGCAGAACTTGCATTAGTCACGGCGCGAGCGCCTGCTGCTGGAAAATTTGGGAGCCGTCGCTCGCGGCACTTGACTGAGCGCAAACAGGGCCCGCGCCCCCCCCCCACGCACCGCCTTTGCCGCCCGACGTCAGAGGGCGACAACGCCATTGGCGTCAAAGCGAACGCGCGCAACAAACGGCCGGGCAGGCGGCGGAATAGCCGCTATCACGATAGTGGTTCGCCGATCACCGGGCGATCACTCACACGCCGGCCCGTCCCCACCCCCCGCCCCTGCGCCGTCCTCTCGCCACCGGCACAGCGTTCCTCGTGTTCGCGCGGTCGCCGCGTCGGTCAAGCCCTTTCAGTCAGCTCGCCGCCCCGCCCCCTCATCCTCCCCCATTCTGCCTTCTCAGCCAACACTAGGGATTTGTAAGCCCACGACGGTATCACACAGGAGAGATAACATTTGGCGAAGTAGCACTTAGCATTAGGGTTGAAATACCGTATAAAAGAGATCGACGTCTGAAAGGTACACGTTTTGATATATTAAAGGTAGAAGATAATTTAATCTCTTTAGAAGGCGAGTTGATTCAAAAGTAAAACATATTTGCTTATCTTTTTTTCTTATATAAACATACAGTCCTACAAATTATTTGTGAAAATTGTTTATATCAAAATTTAATAATAGGTTAACATCTGTGTTTCCAACGAAATATTTATTATTTTGAATTACTTTTTTATTGTAAATTTACAGACGTTCTTATAGTTTACGCAAATTAACATACAGTATAACAATGAAAACTTTTTTCATTTGGAGTTCTGTTAAATCAATTATATTCATTTTAATTTACTTTAGTTCACTTTTTAAGAGATGAATAAGATTTCAATAAGAACTGAAATATAAGTAATTAACTAAAAGTAAAATACTAATAAGAACGTCAATTAGTCTGTAATAAATATTACAATAACTATTTTATTAAACCAATTCGTAGAATTAACACGTATGAATTGTAAGTCAGTCCCAAACAATCATTTGCATTTCTATTGTAAGAGAATGATTACAAAAATATCTCTTTTTATTTGCAACTACAGATACACGAGTTATCATAGACACAAATAGATTTATTATCAAACACTTTGGAGCGCACTATTTCATTTCAAGATCACGAGGCGACCCATTCAATCGTAAATCTACGTAGCAAATCCCAGGATCATAGAGTGCGGAGTTGCTACTTGCCACGCAATTTCTTTCCGGAAACGCCGAGAGAGCCCTCGGGTCCCTCGCCGCTCAATTGATTTCCGATGGTTATTCGACTAAACTATTCTTAATGGCGCGGGGGCAGCAGGTGGCGCTGCGTCTCATTAGTCAAGAGCGGCGCGGGCGCGATCACTCCTTCACAAGATCGTTAACAGGAAGCGCTAGCGTCGATCGCCCCACGTGACGCGTCCACGCTGTGCTTATTACATCGCAATTTACGTGCAAGCACATTGCTTCGCACCGCTGCCGCGCGTTTCCACTCAAATGCACGGGATGCTTTGGCGTCCGCTGCAACGCCCCTTCACGAGAAAGCATTCGAATGGGGGAAGACTAAAAAAGATGTGACGAATGTGACCCGCCAGAGCGGACGCCGCCCGGGCGACACAGCGGAGGGGAGGAAGTCGCGCACCGCCACGCGAGACACCATTTTGTTTTCGAACGAAGTTGTGAAACAAATTGCGCGCATCCAAGCGGCAATTAACTGAAATGACGTTAAATTCTTTTGTACGTTCAGCGTGATATCCGATATTCCACGCTGATAAATTCGCCATTATTTTCGCGTTTTCGGGGAGACGAAAATGTACGGAATTCACGCTGTTTCGTTCCTCCACAATCAAATTCAAGAAACGGGTTATTAACCGGTGGGGATTCGACACATAAAAACGTGAATAACATAAATAGTCTGCGTTTTCCATAAGACTTCAGCATTTGCGTCGCGTTTTTTATACAGCTGCAGCAGAAAGAGAATTTCAATGCAGCAAAAGTATATATTTTCAATATTTATTTTAGTAATACGACAGATTTCAAATAGATGAGAAAGTTTTTGTATACAAACCCATACCACTTATTTAAATATATTAGTAGAAGAAAAATTGATTGACGTCACCGTATCACAAAAATATATTTTTATATTTCATTATCTAGGCAAATCAAAATAATAATGTATTGCAATACCTAATGAATGAAAATTTTAAAAAAATTAACCAACGAATCGAGAAAGCAAAACCCTGCATCTTCTTTAAACAAAACCATTAGAATCATCATAAAGTCATTAAAGTCACTTCAACTCCAAATTGCTCTATTTCGCACAGTACAATCTTCTCAGGGAAATAAGTCTAAAAGAAGTAATAATGTATTGCATCATCCAATGAATGAAACTTGTTAAAAAAATGAGCCAATGAATTCAGAAAGCAAAAACCTACATCTTCATTAAACATCTCTGTCGTTACAATTTTCATCTCCGTAAATTTCCGTTTCGAAATTTCGCAGACAGCATCTCATTTGTCTCACCGTCCTCTCCCCCATCAGCCCGTCTTACTTCTCCGGCAAAACTCGGGAACTGCGCTTGCAACAAAGCGCGCACACGCACCTTGCTACAGACATTCACGTGCACGCGCAGGCAACTTTTCAGCTCGCCCACACCGGTTTGCCCGCCCACCTGCAAGCTAGCTAGCGCGCCCCCTCTCACACCCACCCTCTCAGCCCCCCGACCGCCCATCCTACTTCCCACCCACACCAACGCCCACCACCCACGCTTTGCCAGGTGCGCGCTGCGCTAACAGCCGGGCGGGCGACGCCGGAACGGCCGCGGATCCGAACAAACGCACGCATCGAACCGCGCGCGCACGCACGCCCGAATATACGCGCCGAGTTTCCGCGCGGCCGAGCGGGACCTCGCTGCCCCCACCCGCACCATATTTTTGCCGGCGATTTTTTGTTCGAAGCTCGCTAGGAAAATTCGTTCCCCGAAGCGGCGAGCCCGCCTTCCACGCGAAACCCCCGCCCTCCGCCCCAATGTATTTCCTGAACTCTGGAGGGCGAGTTGCAAACTAACAGCGACGCGCGGGCTCCGCCACTCCGCCCCGCGCGATCCTCCCCGGCGGCGGACGCGGCAGCACGAGAATTCCGACCGAATAACACGCGCAGATTAGTTGTTAATTAATGACGCGGGTTCAGCGGAGAGACATACGGCGTTTATCACCTGCGTGCGGGGCGGGCAGGCAGATCAAATAGCACAGTTGGCGCGAGGCGGCCCCGTTGGCCGAACGGCGGTTACGATTAACGTCCCATTTCATTACTTAAGGCCGCGTGGAGATCAAAGATCCAAACGAAATGGAATTCTGGTCTATATACGCGCTGCTATCTCCGTAGCCAGATGACGAACGGTGCAATAAACTATAATTGGCGAACGGCTTCGCCATTCTACTCGGCATGCTAAGCTGATTGCGCAGATTTGGTTGATTTAACAGTGTCAGCCAATAACAAAATTGGCCTAATCTGTTTCAAAAATCCTCGACTTGTTTCACACAGTCGAGGGACGTAGATCTTTCAGATAAATGTGTAAACTAGTTAATTAGGATAACGCCGAGTCAGATACACGCTCGGAAAGAAATGCTCAATTCGCGATTGAACGCAGAATATACGCATCATGCAGCTAAAATAAAAATTCGGAATGCTTACGAAAATAATGCATTTATAATGTTATTTATAAATTAAAAAAAGAAGGCCTAATCCGTCGTTAAATTCCACAAATCACATCCCACAATACCCCTAAAAATGACAACTTCATCCTCGCGCCAATATACAATAACTGCATTTTATCGACGCATTATTCATACCCCCAGTCAATAATGTACTCATTATACGCAGTCAGCGAACAAAGAAGCTTCTGCGAATTAACGATCCCGCCCAATTTTATGGCGGGCGCTTAAATAAATTGTTAATAATTAGCTTTGTGAACACTGTGCGGTTGCGATATCTAATGAACCCTCTCCCCCAGCGGCACCGGCACGGCGCGCCGCCAGACCGCGCGGCGCAGGGCGAAGCGAGGCGAGGGCGGGAACCGCATCGACGGCCGGATAAAAGGAGCGCCGCGCCGCGCCCGCCCGCTGCGATTTCACGGACAGTACACGCCGCCGACGGGCATTCACTGCGCACAAGAACACGCCCCGCCCGTTCGCTCCCTTAATTGAAGCACATTTCATCTCCCGCAAAAATATATCTCCTCCCTTCTAACAAAAAAAGGCGTGTCCCGACCGACCAGCCGCGCGAGCGTCAGCGGGGCGGGGGGCGGGGCGGGGAGCAGCGGGAAAACCTCTTAAAAACCGCGCGTTCATTTCTTCCTTGCGGACACGGGCGGGAGGAAGAAGGGCGGTGGTGAGGATGACGGGGGCGGTAGGAAGAAGGGCGGTGGTGAGGATGACGGGGCGGAGGAAGAAGGGCGTGGTGAGATGACGGGGCGGAGGAAGAAGGGCGGTGGTGAGAGACGGGGGAGGAAGAAGGGCGTGGTGAGGATGACAGGGCGGAGGAAGAGGCGGTGGTAGGATGACGGGGCGGGAGAAGAAGGCGGTTGAGGATGACGGGGCGGGAGGAAGAAGGGCGGTGGTGAGGATGACGGGGCGGTAGGAAGAAGGGCGGTGGTAAGGATGACAGGGGCGGGAGGAAGAAGGGCGGTGGTGAGGATGACGGGGGTTGGCGAACGGGGGCGGGAGGAAGAAGGGCGGTGGTGAGGATGACGGGGGTTGGCGAACGGGGGCGGGAGGAAGAAGGGGGGGGGGGAGAAATAAAGGGTGGCGTTCACCGCAGTGGCGATAGAGACGGCGGCGGCTGCGGAAGGACCGCGGTTGGGAGGGCGGGTCGGGATAGGGCGGAGGGCAGAGAAGTCGCCGCCCTTAATGATTCGAGTGGTGTGTGCCCGGAGAGAGGAATACTTTGCCGCGGAGCGCCGAGCCGCGCCTGCCCGGAGGCGAAAGTGGCGCGAGGGGGCGGGGCAGGGCGGGGTTTTGCACAAAGGAAGGGGCTCCGGGAAAGAAGCTGGCCCCGTTTGAATAATTGGGCTGCCGGCCGCTCAAAAGGGCGCTCGGGCACAATTACCGACGAGAGGAGAACGTCTTGCGGTGGTGGGGGCGGGGCGACGGTAGGGTCTGTGGTAGCTGCGAAGTGATGAAATAGTGAAACACATTTCAGCACTAGATGCAACTCCATCGCTAGAAACAGCTTCAGCAATGGTAGAGGAAGTGGACAAGACAAAAGGACTGAGTAACAAGACGTTGAGAGTCACAGACTTCGAGAGACTTGCACAGCAAACACAGCAGGATGCGACAACAAACTCTGTGATAGTCTGATAAATGAGAGTAAAGCCTGGGTGTGATGGAAATGTCTTCCCAAATGTTAAAAAGCAATTGGTGCATGCGATATTCATGCTTGACCAATAAAAATCATCCAGACTCTCGCGACTTCGTCTGATTGCTTATTGGAACAAGGTCTCCCCGAACTGACCGGCCTAAAATGATAAGTGCTGGTACGTATTGCACATGTCATATGCAAGATCATATGCAAGGCTCATCAAAACTATATATATATATATATATATATATATATATATATATATATATATTTTATTATTTATATATATATATAATATATATATTATATATATATATATATATATAGTATATATATATAATATACAATTGGGTATGGCTCACCCTTGCTTCGAAAACGTACTGCGCGAAAATCAATAGCATTCATATTATAAACTTCCCCCTCTTAACAAAATTGATTTTCGTTAATTTGTTTAAGTATCTTCTTCGTAATAGGCCTACTGATGTTTTTTAACCTACTATTTGCCTATTTACTTAATAATTCGGTTGTGGAAAATGTATTATCAGATTTTTTTTATACACATCATCGCTGAAAATATTTTCTCCAGGTTCCCTCATTCACACTGCTTTCTGTCTCATTTTTACTCCAAAAGCCAATATTGCTAGAAACTTCCAATATATTTACTTGAAGCTCAAATAAAACAAAGCACCATGAAAAAAAAAAAAAAAGAAATTCCACAAACACAGTTGTGAACGGACGTTGTTCACTCTTTTTAACAGTCACTCGCAGCGAGAACAAAATCAATTGCGCAAGACAAACAGAGACCTCACAGCACAAGTAAATTTGTGCCCTTTGTCTCTGGCGTAAAATATATGCTTCGTTTCAAACTCGCCTGTATACTGCATTTTCAGCGCCAAAGTAGTACCCCCGCTAGTGTCACCCACGCAAATACATTCCGCTCTCAATCGCAATCCCGCTTTACTTCGGCCTATTACACGGCGAGTCCCCGCCTATTAAGAACAGCGGCTACGGCCGACATGACGCGCCAGTGGCCCTTAAACCGCCCCCTGACGTAACGAGCGGGGATGGCGCGTCCCTCGACGTCAAGCGGTCGTTTTCAGTTTCCCTCATTTGCGCCTCTGATATGCGCCGTTAAGCTGCCAATCGCCAGCCCGCCCCCTCCCCCGCCCGCGCAGCACGGCGTCCTGCCCTGCCGTGCCGTGCCGGGGATGTGAGCTACAGCGCGTCGCGATGGCCAGAGAATGGGCTCGTAAAAAAAAAAGAGCCCCCGCTGCCCTCGCGCGGCTGCTCGCCACAGGCGACCTCAACGAACCCGCGACCGCTCGCCATGGGTGTAAGTGAAAGAAAACCCAAACGCGCTACAACCGCACATGCTGTCTCATATTATTTACAACGAATTCGTAATATTATAATATTCCAAACTGAGGCCTACTAATTCTTTGCCCATCTCGAACCACTCCCTCCAGTAGAAGTAGCGCGAGAGATTAGAATTTGCAATTTTCGAAGATCAATCATGTTCGAAGGCCTACAGCTTAAAAGCAAACGGAAAATCGAAATTATACCATATTTATAATCACACTCTTCTCTACTTGTTGAGACAAAATAATTAAAAACCCTTATCAATGGTGGGATGTGATCCCCAGTATTCAGATTAGTAAGTGAGGGAGTAATTCACCCAACCAATACACGAAAGCATTCGAAGAGTTGATACACAGTACGTTGTCAATCTCAACAAAATTCTCTCAATTTAACTTACAATTACTCCAAAACTTATATTTCGAAAAAATTAATTGGAATGGTTTAAAGACGTGGCACTGATAAATATATTGTGTTAATAAAGAAATATCTAGCTACAATATTAAAAGGGTAGAGTCGGTTAAAAAAAATAATTTTTACAATTTTCAAAATTTGAGTGGTTTTACTGAAATTAGGACCTATTTTTATTAAAAATACACATTTTCAAACAATTATACATGAATTTATTGAAATGTCTAATTTTCAGAAACCGATTTCATTAAAAAAAATTAATTACAATCTTTAAAAATGTAGTTAGAAGAGAATGTCAAAAAATTCAACAGCATTACATAACTGTTTCCTTTTACGAAGTAGATACAAAAACGTACTGGACTGAAAAGCCCCACCAAGATTTTCACTTAGCAATAGCCGAATTGTTAATGTGTTTTTACAATCAATGTCATTTCTAATAGATTCAAGGATGTACACTTCAGCAATTAATTTGAAAATGTTGAGAAGCAATGCTGAAATGTACACAGGTATGGGAGAATTTCAGTAAACTTGCAGGGAACCGAATTATTCACCACAAATTCCACGCGGGGTTTCGTGTATTTGGACCCGAGCTAAAGCTCGCCGGAACCCGACAGGCCGCCTCTTGTTCTATTCACTATTTGAATCCGGTTCAAAGGTGGATGGATACTTGTAAAGGTCGTTGAACTAAAATTATACGTTAAACATTCAAATTAATTAATTTTCAATGCATTGCCTATTTCCTATCTGCCGTACAAAATATGACAAACTGAATATTCAAATTTTGACATAATTAAATTCTGTGAACCTAAAAATCTCTGTCCGTTCCGTGAAATCAAATATTCTCAAATACCAAAATACTCTCAACTAGATTAGATTTCTTTATCGTATATTTTCCACCAATGCACGGTATGATGACGTGCAGCGCACCGCAAAGCATTCGCCAGTAAACACGTCACTCCACCTGATGCACGCTAATCGCCAGAGATTACATAATTTCTGCATTCGATGTCCTATCGTTGTTTTGTCGCTACAACCAGCTATTAGAAGAAGATTGAATCCAGTCAGAACATCGATTTTCTGTCCCGATACGGAGTAACGGTTAGTGATATGATATTGAGATGAAACGTTTGCAACGTGCTGTCCCAACGATATGGCTCTATGGATATATTTACAAGTAACTTCGATAAGGAAAGATTTAATTCCTCATCAAAAGAGAATGTGTTTCGTAACACGCGAAACAGTGAATACAAAAAGACAAATTCCAGCTTACTAGATATCCGTTTAACTTTTCATAAATTCTATAAAAAAAACCTCATGCAATTATTAAAACGAACGTACACACAAAATATGGTGCATCATTATTGAGTTCGTGTCAGAATTCAAGTAAAATGCCTTCTGAATTATGGGCAAGGGAACGAGTGTTGCTATCCATTAAACACTAGTCGAAAATTCGCGTTTACACACTGAGCGAACCAGAACAAGTATCTAATTCCCTCTCAACTAAACAACTCTGTCGATTTTGTGAGTGGTATCAAAACCATACACGAACAATCTACTCCGGCCCTCACAGAAATATTGGCCATTTCACCCGAATCATTTATTAATTTAGAAATTCATTATACAGCATTTTACTGTAAAGTATATGAGTCGTAAAATATTGAAAATTAAATAACCGTCAATAAGGATTTTTGAAGGGCTCAGAATGACTACTACAACGCAGCACGAAACGAGGTGCTAGGATTATCAGCCGCACGAAGGGAATCTGGTTAAGAAGATGGACGCCGCCCGGGCAGCTAAACGCGCGATCGAAAAAACCGCAAGCCTGGCAGCAGTCATTACGTCCCCTTCCCCAGGTGCAGGCAATAACGGCAGCCAAGCGCCCGTTTGTCCTGCCTCATCTCCACGCACAACGAGGGCGGGGGCGCAGAGGGCACCGAACGGGTGATTGGGTGATCGGGAGCGCGCGAGCTCGCCTGCATCGCGCCAGCGAGCAGATTTACCTCCAGCCCCCGCCCCGCTGCCTCGCCCGGCCTGACGCATCGCTCGCCAAACCGCGATGCCACAGCGCCGCATCGGGGGCAGGGACGGTGAATCAGCGGAGAGCTTGGGCGACGGCGTGGATTGGGGCGGGGAGGGCGGGACGGGGTAGAGCGGAGTGGGGCGGATGGGGCGGGAGGTACGGGGCGGATGGGGCGGGCAGTACGGGGCGGATGGGGCGGGCGGTACGGGGCGGATGGGGCGGGCAGTACGGGGCGGATGGGGGCGGACAGTACGGGGCGGGCAGTACGGGGCGGATGGGGCGGGCAGTACGGGGCGGGATGGGGCGGCGGTACGGGGCGGATGGGGCGGGCAGTACGGGGCGGATGGGGCGGGCAGTACGGGGCGGATGGGGCGGGAGGTACGGGGCGGATGGGGCGGGCAGTACGGGGCGGATGGGGCGGGCAGTACGGGGCGGATGGGGCGGGCAGTACGGGGCGGATGGGGCGGGCAGTACGGGGCGGATGGGGCGGGCAGTACGAAGCGGATGGGTCAGGAGGGACGGGGCGGGGCGGGCAAGAGCGACCAGCAGCGCACGGAACGGAAAGGGAGAGCAGTGGGAGGCTGTGGGCAGTGGTGGGAGTGCCGGCGCAGGTCGCGCAACAGCGCAATCGAAGCAAAAATTTACAAAGGGGCAGGAAGATAATGCCCTCCCACCCGCGCCACCGCGCGCAGATACGACCTGGATTTACATTTATTTCGGCGCAAGAGCGCGCGCTCCAACCGGTAGCCGGCGCGACCGCAGGGCGCCGAGCTGACACGGGGCGAGCGGCTGCGAAAGAGGGATAGTGGCGCGAAGAGGAAAATAAATATTGAGAAAGTAGAAGAGAAATGGTACGAAAGCTACAAAAAAAGAGTAGATAAAGGCAGGACGCAGAGAGAGAGAGAGAGGGAGAGAGGGAGAGAGAGAGAGAGAGAGAGAGAGAGAGAGAGAGAGAGAGAGAGAGAGAGGAGAGGTAACAGAAGAGAAACTGGATGGAGGAAGCTGGAGAACGAAAAGCGAAAAAGAAATAGAAATTTGTGCTGCATAGAGCGAGCGGAGTAAGGGAAGCAAATGAAAGGATGAAAGTAAATAACGCATCGGTTGTGGCTAGAGTGCTATGAGGAAATATGTTTCGTGCAATGGAAAGCGTAAGACTTCCCAATTCTATTTATGCGTTTATTTGCTCACCGCGCTACGAATCGTGCAGCTTGCCGGAAATACGCTGTCGATAGATCAGAGGGCAACTCTCCGAATTTAGTTTTGCTGTTGATGGCGTTCGTTGTTCGTTGTTCGTGAGCACGTCAAGTTTACCAATCCACGCTGACTTTTATATGAAACGTGCACAAAGATATAATACCAATTTTCACAATTCATAAACTATGTTTTGCGCCGTAATAACATGGATAAATGTAGCAAAATAGCAAAATTAAAAACTTAGTGTACAACTATGTTAAATATAGGTGAAATTCTTGGGTATCGGCAAAAAAAGACGTCACACTTCGTCCAACATGTCCATCACGCAAGACATTTTCGCCATGTTTGGTCGTTTCTCATGCCCTTCGAGAGAGTCCACTATAAAAACCAGCACACTAAATATTTCACTTAAAAGCATCCATACATATTTCACTTTTATCCTGAATATTTACTGCCTCTTTCGTAACCAGGTCATCCAGCACTCATGAATACATAACCCGTGCCTGTGTCTACTTCACCTGAAAAGTTAAAGGACACAAACACAGGTCGTTTTCCCTGAAGGTGCTGACGCGTTACATGTAAACACGTGACTTGGGTCCTGGAGAACTTAGCAAAACTTCACGCGTGACCGCCGCTCATAGAATGACTTTCAATTCTATGTATTTTGAAAAATGCAGATTGAAAATAGATTAAAATTTCATTAAAACTCGTTTATATTTTGACGTTGGCAACACAGCCTTCGATGCGGCGTCACCCGGACAGCCAAGATCATTCACATGACTCGGGCCGCGGAAGCCTACGACTTCGTTTCTATTTTTTTCTGAAGTACAAATGAGATGTAAATGTTGAACGCGAAAGCAACAAACGAGCTCCTCACGATCAAATATCAAATGCTCTAACCATTGTTCGAGACATTTAAAAAATCAATAAAGCTTCGTTTCGTTCCGAAAGCCTCTCATTCGGAACATCCCGGAATTCCTCAATTACGCCCGTCGAATCGACTGCCGGTCGCATTTCATTTTGTCCACGCGCTCCGGGGCCGGAGGCCTTAGTCGCAACCGGCGAGCAGGCGAGTGAGCGAGCGGGGTGAGCGGTCAGAGGGGCGCTCCGAAGAAGCCTGGCGTTCTTAGCGCCGCAAACAGCCTTCGAAAAGGCCTCCGGGATCGATCCGCGGCCCTCGACCCGCGCATCGCCACGCCCACCCTCGGCCGAGCGTAGGTGGAGCGGCGTATGGGACGAAGCGGGGACACAGCGCTGGTTGGCGACGGCAACGCCACGGGCGATGATGCAGCGCTTACAGGACATGGTCAATGAGAGCGACGAAGAAAAGGGTCGAAGGGGATGAAATAAGGATAGTGATTCGTACATGGAATAAGGATAGCAATGATGACGTCAACAAGGCTAACGGGAAGTGCGACGCTTCGATATCGGGAGCGGACGTAGTGCGGAAGAGGATGTAGGAAGGGGGAGTCGGAAGGAAGGGTCGGAGAAACCGAGGGAAAAGCGACACCGAGGGGGGGGGAAGTCGGGAGGGGGCGAGCGGGGAGCACGGAAGGCGGGACCCATGGTAAGCAATGGCCCATACATCACAACTCCATGAAGTCGTCTGTGTAATGACGGTCTCTTCCCCCGGCAGTTGCGGGGCGTGGGAGCGCCCAAAGTTTTATTGGGAGCTCCTTAAGGCCCCACCAGCAGTAAATCCAGCGCGCGTTCAGACTCGCGACGAATCGAGGAATCGTGGGAAGCTGCGACGTCGCCGAAATGCCGATAGAGGGCGCCCCCTACGCCCCACACCCACGCGCGCTTCACAGTCCCCGACTCCCAGGGAAATACGTCATGAATATTTATCTTTTCTCAGAAAACGATGTTTGCCAGAATTGTGAATGTGTATACCCGACTGCACCGCAACATACTGTTGTTCCTTCAACGAAGTGATGCGTTTTGAAAATCTAAATACATTTGTAAGCGAGATTTGCACAACTGAAAATTAACGTTTTGCAGATACACATCATTGGTTCGGTTTCGACATGAACAGGTAAATCACGAAAACCGGTATTCTACGATTTATCATCAAAAATAAATTCAACATTTCTCCGCGGAAACTGCATTAGGAGCAAAGAATGCGAACTAATATTTTAAACAACGTAAACTACAGAACTTTTTTATTTCGACCATCAAAAAAATTCACAAAGAAAGCGGAATACAAAATACATGAATGCAAAAAAAGATTCAAGAGTACCGTAAATATTTACGAACGCAAGCTCATGCGTTTATGTTCGTCATTACAAGTTCTCCGGGCCTTCGCAGCCCCTCAAAGCACTTCCCTTCGCTACGTTCTAGGAAACGAACTGCGTTTCCACGATGCATAGTCGGAATTCACTCAAGAATGCAACTCCGCGTGCGGGTGGCAGAATCAAAACGCATTCAGAGCGAGTTTTCAATACGAGCCGACGAGAATGCGTGACGCTTCTTTCCAACGAACAGCCGTCACCGGCTCGACAAATAAAACAATTTGCACCAATCAGCAACGCCGCAGTTTGCATTTCAAATGCTCTGCATTTTAGCATACGCCCGCTCTTCCATCAACACCACGTACAAAAGTTCCACTTGTTTATACATTAGGACTCGACCTTGTAACAACGCACACTCGCTGTTTGTGAATGCATTAATACACGAAATTCGCTTATTGTAAAGCGAACCTCTGCACCGCGCACAAAAGCTATGGAAATTTTTCGACAGTGATATCAGACACGAGGGCAGAACGGCTCCCGAACGGCTACTCGCGTCATGCAAGGCCGCAACGGCACGGCACGGGCGAAAGCTCTATTTCGTGTCACAGAGGACGCAGCAGTGATGGACGCCAAGGTCGGCAGAGATCGCGAGCAAAGAGATTCGACAAATTGTAGCACAGGATGACATTCAGGCGTTTATTACCAACGCTGAATATCTGCTCTGCAATTCCAGCAAACGAAGAAAATGATGAAACTCCGAAAGTCGAGTAATGACAAGTAAAGGTTAAAAGAACAATTCTTTTGAAAATATTAAATGTCAATTCTCGTGTTACTAAAGTTATTCAATTCAATTTAAACCATTAATATAGATTATAGTACTGTAAAATTATAAATAAAATGAAAAAGGAATTTTTGGTGCAAATACTTGAATTACACAATTTTGAATTAAAATCTTAAAGTGATGTCACTGCTACAATTGTGTCACCTTGGGGAGTCTACCTCTACTACTGTTTATACTACTGGACTATGCCACTGAGTTCACATTTGAAAGGGTCAGACAGATAGCCAGTCGAAATAATTTTGAGTTTTTGAAGTTGACAATTTAATTCATTCTCAGCAATACTCTTTTCATTAAGGATTGTTGGTTTCCATATTCTAGCCATATGGCATTATAGCTTCTGACTGTCTTGTCCCTCCATTAATTTGCACATGTTCGCAAATATTAAATGAGCTATATCTCAACCAAGTGCGGCTTTTGATTGTCTTTCACCAAGTCCTTCAATTCATCTTTCATTTTTAAGTCATCTAATGTTTTCTAAAAAAATTACATTCCATTTCAAATGTCCAATCACACAGAAAGTAATTAATTATGGTAGTAGATAAAAAATTAAACCAATTCTCTGAAAGTTATCAATTAGTTCATAAATATGTGAAATAGAGCTACATTTTTCAATTCAAATTCTGCTTCAAGGTTGTATGAAAAATAACATTTTTTTCAAAATGCTAGATTAGATTGAACAACAATTCTTGTTTAGTGCAAGTCACTAAAATTTAAATAAATATAAATAAATACATTTTTAAAAAAGGAAATAAATACCAAGCCCAATAAATTTCCATAATAATTCAAGACACAAAAATAAGGAAAATATCAGCACTGTACCATTTTCAAGGCAAAAATACTTCTCATAAAAGATAAATGCAATATTTTAAGTCATTTGTAATTTTGCTATTCATTGCAAGTTACATAAATTAGAGAATGTAAATAAATTATGTTTATCAACTATATGCGGTGGTGATGGTTTAATGGTTAGCTTATTGGACTTTTATACCCAAGTTCGCGGGTTCAAACCCGATCGAACCCGTGGATTTTTAAGGGTGAAATTTTCTTTGTATGCCTTCCTTCAGAGGGGAAGTAAAGCCGGCTGTCCCATGTTAGTAGATTTACTACATGTAAAAGATCCTCAAGCCTATATGAAGCTCCGAGCTAAATTCATAAGCCTGTTTCGTCGCCCAAGTAATATCCCCCTAGTTGGTGAAAGAAGCGTAGCAAAATTTGCGTGGTCAGACAGAAGAGCAAGCCTCATGGCCTGAGTCTCGCCACATAAAATAGGGCATCAATTCAGTTCAACTATAAATTAATATGATATACGTAATCTAAACACTTTTTAATTCCATCTGTCCCAGACTACTTCTGTTGAAGGAAAATAATATTTAAAAGCAAAAATTTAATTAATAAGAGTAAATATTGTAAAAATTAAATGGTATTATTCAGTTTTTTTAAATTTAAAATAGTAGAGTGGTTAAAATAGTAGAGTTACTACTTTGGTACTATTTCTTATCAAAACTGAAGTTTCAAAACATCTTTTCAAAATGTTAGTTATATTTGAATTCATCAGCAAAAAATTTTTGTTTTTATTTCATAAGCAATTTCACAATTTTAAGAAAAAAATTATGTTTTAAAAAATCACTGTCAGTTTTTCTTAAATCAAAATCATTGTTAAACTCATGTTAAAGTGTTGATGATTTCTAAGAGAAAAGAATGATAGAATAGAGATGAAAATGACTATCTTCTTATGGACAGATTCAATTAAACAAAGTGCTTTTATCAATCTAGATGACATCTCAAAGAAAATGGTACTCACTTGGTTGTTGGGGAAGGTTCCATCCTTGTCAATGGCATTGACCTGGGTGACTTTAGTGCCAATGGGCTCGCCTTCCAGCACAGTCTCCTGTTCACGCTCAGTGAAGAGGGGAATCTCATCATTCACATCCTCCAGCATGATGTACACAGTAGCCTCAGATGCCAGCTGCTGTGCTCCATTGTTCTGAAAACGATCCCATTGTTCAGGTAATTATTCATGACATGAAGGGTAATATTTAATTCTAAACATTATAGAATAACTTTAGGAAAGATAGTTAATCATACACTGTTAAAAGTAAGAGAAAACCTTGTGAAATTTTTGAATTATTTGGTTATATGACTGTTTTGTTCAGTATTTCATATTTAAGATCTTAATTAAATGATCAAGAAAAAGACTCTTAGAAACATCTGCTGCAGAATAATTAAGGAGTTTCTTAAGTACTTCAAAAGTAATTTGTATCTACAAGAAGAAATTGATTATGAAAATTTTATATTTATTTTGCAATATTTATCTAAAATTTTTTAAAATCTAATGACAAACTATGAAAATCACCTAAATATTAATACAAAACAGTGACTCATTAAAAATCAGATAAGATATACTCATATTTTGAGAAATGAAACTCTTTTTTTTTCTTCTCATGATTTAAACTCTTACTTACCTCTACTCGTATTGTCAGGTTGTATTCCTTGATCGTCTCGTAATCAAGTGGATGATTCACTTTAATATCTGCCCATGTAAATCCATTATCTGCACGTTGCTGGAGGTAGAATGTATGAAACTTGTTCGTCTGCGCCGTTGACCCAGGCATGAGCCGGTAGAACACAGTTGGGTTGCCCTCGATGCCCGAGCTGCAGCAGGTAGGCCGGTTACAAAAAGACACACAAGCAGCCCCCCAACCCTCTTAATAGTGTCCCAAACCAATATACATATATACCTTAATAGATCTGTTATAATATCCCAAATATATATATAAATATATATACACATCTCGTTTTAAATTAACCTACTCCAGAGAAAGGAACTATCCCTTATTCTTTGCCCCCAAAGGCTAAATTTACAAAACTGGTATATAACATTCTTCTACTTGATACAATCACAAAATCATCCCGACATAATATCGTTCTAAGAGCGCTAATACATTTACGCATAATACCAAAATCCAAAATGTAAAAATTAAAAAATTAAAAATACAGCTCTGTAATCATGCTTTTTCAAATCTGCTTATGACAATAGGGCAATTGTTTCAAAATAATTCTAAGTATGAACGAACGCATTGCCTTCAAATATAGATACGTAGCACAGGCATAAATCAAATACTGTTCTAACATTGCTTTCTTGTAAACAACTGGTCACACATGGACAAATGCAAACATGCAATTTAAAAATTAAAAATATATATTTTGCTCATCAAAAGAGACTGAATATGAACTTTAATACAAAATATCATTTATTTTTGACAGCATCCACAAGATGTACAACAAAAAAATTGAAACTACAAAATCTACCAACAAAAATCATGCCACAAAAATTCACAAAAATATACTTTATAGTTCATATGTTGAAGTGAAAAAAATCTAACTTGGCTTATGCTTCTCTTTTATAATTACCTTACCCTAGCACCCCCCGAGCATTTTATGGTGACATTTTATCTAATGCCTGCTTGTATCCCACACCTAAGCATTCCCATAGCAAAAGCCTCTGGTACACACAGTACTGAGCATGCGTTAACCAAGCCAGCTAATAATATTCGCAGTCGCAAGGTTTGTCAACACGGCAACAAGGCTAGCCTATACGTATGACTTTCTCATCAATTTATTACTCAATCATCATGCCTAGTTGACACTAAGAGCACGAAAAAGGCACAATATTGATCAACGAGAAAATTATGTTGACACTGCCAAATAGCAACTTGTTACTGCCATAAATATTTCAGCATGTTAAAACACAGCACAAAAAGTAAAACGAAGGACACTATTACAGGAGAGGAAATTTGCCCTTTAATTTTGAATACTGTGCAACCTGCTAGACCATTGCAATGTCCCAACTAGGCACCAGGACGTCAGATCACAACAAGTTTATAAGATGCTGCATTCACACTGAATGTTGTCACCACCAGATAGTTGAACCCCAACTTGTGTAAAGATAAGCAGATTAGATTCTATAAGATTTGTGCTCTGACAGAGAAGAAGACCAGATATTTGCAGAAAGATGTGAGCTTTTTATGGTGCACTGTGATTTTGAAATGAACCCAACAACATTCAGTGGAAGAGCCTTCATCTTCAATTACTTTACCAGATTTCCAGGTCAGTCATGAGCTGTTGAAATTTCAGGCACAGTAAGTATAGTACATGTGCCATTACTACCTTCTACGTGACTAAATATAGTCACATACCATCCGAGGGAGACTGGCAGAATGGAAGTCACAGCAAACACTAAGCACAAAGCTGTTACTCCCACGTATTTGAAACATCTGATAAATTAGAAGCTAAACACAAAAGGCAACCATAGTGCTTGCTGTGAACTATTAGGTTATTCAACTTTCATTTTACCAGCTGCCCAATCTAATACCTCCAGATCTGTCGGCAGGTAGCCCACACATGAGTAAATGGAATGCCTGTTACTCATTGTCTCATAGGAAAACAATTTATAACTCAATAAAACACTCATCTTCATAATAATTTCAAAACAATTAATGTGAAAGAAAAAGGTATTTAGTAAACAAATATTACTTTCATAAGAACTAAGAATATTCATAAAATGATGATTCATAATTTATTTCTGGTAATTCATTTTTCTGCTGGATGAAAAAGCAACCATAACTTAACCAATGAGCAACAGGCAAATATTTGAGTAAGTAAAATACAAGGTGAGAATAGGGGAATTCAAGGACAACCACACACAAAGTTTGGTAGAGAGCTGTATGTCTGTACGTGCAAGTCATACGTGTGGGGAGCGAGCGTGCACAACACAACTCCCACAACAGTGCCGTGCAAGTAGGGGTTGTTCAAGGCGTGCCCCACGGAGCAACCAAACACTGAATCGGGAGACAGACCTGGCTTTAACCGACACAACTTTTGCCCCCACCGGCAAATTCTCTTTAATGTAGATTGGTCCGTAGACCACATGGTCCCACACAGGAGGATTGTTCGCCCGGTCCACAACATCAATTTGAACTTCCACGGTTCGGGACAAGGGAGGGTAGCCTTTATCTTGCGCCATCGCCTCCAACTTGTATGTTTCTCGCTATAGTAAAAAAATTTTATGTGGAAAAAAAAAAGAAAAAATCACGCCGTTAGTCATTAGTTCTTACACTAGTCGATTATTAGGGAGGGTTTCATGTTACTGGGGGTGCGAGGTACTGCTGTGATAGGGCACGCACCAACCAGCAACACCCCCTGGCAGCCGATGTGCCCCCCGTCGTCGCGACACTGTCCTCCTCTTATGGCAGCGGCTTCAGCGATAGACACACACACGCACACACACTGCCTGTTCGCGACGGATGCCAGGAGGGTTCCCTCGAGACTCCGCTGTCGCTGACATCCAGGAACAGGGTTGAGGGAGAAAAGGATTCAATGGGTTAGGGACAGATCAAATAAAAAAAGCTTACAAACTAAAGCAAAGGACTTGGTGATGAGAATACAAACCTGGCTTTGACTGAAGTCACTACTGTACCAACTGTGACATTTTCTTTGATGTGAATGGGGCCGTATACACTCACGTCCCACAGAGGTGGCTTATTGTTCCTGTCTACGACGTCTAATTCAACGTCCACATCTGCGTAGGAGGGGGGCACGCCCCTGTCCGATGCTCGGACACGTAGGCGGTACCTTTCTCGCTATAGTGGCATGAAAACATGTGCCGTCAGCATCGTGGGGACACAAGCAACAACGATTCAAAACTTCAAAGAAACAAACAAACTAATCCAAGAAAATAACTTAAAATATTCACAATTCCTGATTAATCTAAACTTAGTATTTTATTATTACAAAAAATAATGATAATGAAACATAAAAGACAAATCAATACAAATTACTTCTTTTTACAATTTATTAATAAGAACTATCAATGATAATTTAACTTAACTTCAGAATACTATAGACCAAGACTCGAATGTTACGAATAGAGCAAAACAAGACAGAGAGATTAAGATAGTTACAAGCAAAGAACTAGCAAAAGTTTGTAAGAGGAAATATGAAGCTAGTTTAATTAGTTACTTCATACAGAGCCAAAAGTTTGGCAACATGACTGTTAATAGAATAGAAAACGAAACTTAATATTATTTCAACTATACTACTGCTTAGAACACTACAAATTCACGAATTTTATTAAAATGATCCATTCTGGTCTTTGAGATAACGAAAATGGTGTCACCTACTTACTGGAAAACATCCCTTGTTGTGGTTGAAATTCCGAAGAACAGAAATGGTGCAATTAACGAAATCAAAAACAAGAGTATGAAAATTATATAAACAATGTCATCAAAGCAGGCAGATAAACATGCGGAAATAAACGATGCAATCTTCAAATGTTAGTGGGGGGGAGTTAGGAGGGCTGTTCAAAAAACATGGCGCCTCTTTAAGCAAATTCGGCGCCCAAAAATACATTGGCGGACGCATTATTTCTGAATAGTACGCTGCCCCATACACAGAAGAAAAAATGTCACAAATGTGATGTCAGCCGAGCAATATCAGAGGTCTCCCACAGTACAGTAGGGAGAAAGAAATAGCAAAAAAATGTTTGGTGCCTCTGATACCCTCAGTCGACCAAAATATCACAAACATTGCACAAGACTTTCGCAATCTCCTCCTGTGAAAAGGGAGGCAAAAAAAAGAAAAACACAAGAGATCAAAGACAAAAAATGTACATCGTCGAGTAAAATCGTCGTTTCATTCTCCACAAAAAACCTCTGTGTTTACACCTTGCTCTGAAAAGTAGTTGCAACAAAATTAGTGAATGATTGTTCTGAATTCCAAAGAATCCAGGCACAACAAATTCTGCACAAAAAAAGTTGCTGATTCGCACTACACTGAGCACAAAGTCACAGCATCGAGTACTGTAAAATATCAAAAAATGCTTGTCGTCATTCTTCTGGGGGGGGTTGTGACAAAAATGTCACGTTGGGTGAGAAAACATATACTGCAAAGTATATCCAAGCTATTGCACAATACTTGAGATCAAGCTACTGAACCAAGTAACCAAGTCTGCTCAAAACTTATGGCAAAAAAGTGCAGTATTGGATATACAGTGTGTGTATACGTTTAAGACAACAGTGAAATACAGTAGAATCAAAAGTACCAAAAGGTTGGTGCCGTAGAAAGGAAACTTATTCAATATAATAATAATTACTGTGAATATTGTACGCATTTATAATATATATAGCAACGTAAAGTAACGTGTGATGAAAATTAAGCAATACAAATCCAAGAAGCTATGAAAGACATGGACACAATCGGAACAACAGACTATGACGTGTTTTGTAAATGCACACCAAAATAATTAAGTCTTGTTCTGTAAACACTTGGGCTGATCTTCACCTTTATCTCAGCATGGCAGAGACTTCCCTTCGAGTCAGTCGTTTTGATGGGTGCTACTGCTGCGATCTTGGATCAACTACAGCCAGGGTTTGATTCCCTTGTACTCTGTCCTGACTGAGTACTTAAGTTTACAGGCAAATTACTTCTGATTAGATATAATTGTGTTCCGCATCCTCTCATCCCCAGACCAATTAAAAAATTTTAATGTTCAAATGAATGTGAAAATCTAAATAAACAATGCCAAATTTGAAGGAGCCTTGGATTTCCTGACCAATAAGATCAACTACCATAAAATAGAGCTAGGTCTTGGCAAAATGAAAAGCTGGGAAACACAGGGTTAAAAATGCCAAAAGGTTAATGGGATGCACAACTGAATTTTTGGAGGCAATCAAACCCTGGCCAAGACCAATATGTATATTAAGAGTAAGAAAAAGACAGCAGCAAAAAAAGCAAAAAAGATTTCATAAAGAATTTGGCACACATGCACACACACACACTCATGCTCACCACCATACAATCATGGGACACATTTGTTCTGCAAAAAGGGATTTTAACACATAATTTTATTTAATGGCAGCAGCAAAGGAGGTACTGGTCTTGTACTTACATCCAGAGGTTTTCGCAAAACAATCCATCCCGATTCCTGCTGAATCTCAAAATATTCGAGATCTGATGGATTATATGGAGCACTCAGAGAGTACACAATAGCTCCATTATTATCAGCATCTTCATCAGAAGCTGACACACGCAAGATATTAGTGCCAATACTGGCATCTTGCTTGACATTCTCCACATATTTCTGCAGACACAGATAAATAAACAATTGGTTAACAATAAAATGACACTACGATGATACTGTTTATGTAGCCCTGAAAGTTCCAAGGAGCATCAGAAAACTGAAAGAACTCACACTAAAGATTAGTAAATACATAAAATAGATTTCATTTCAAACTGAAAATAATATGAATGCAAACTTCAAGCATAAGCAGAAGCAAAATTTTCTTTGTGGCTGAAATCAAAGGGTTACCTGACGATCAAACAGAGGTGGATTGTCATTCACATCAGTAATTTCTACTGTAAATGAACAGACACCTTCTAGGGAAGGTTCTCCTTGATCAGTTGCTTTCACAGTCACAGACACAAATTTACCATCATCTCCTTCTCGGTCAAACACCTGTAAAAACATTTGATTTGTTTCATTTACAAGTAGTTTTATTACAATATATATAAAACAAAGTTAATTTTCAAAAAATAAATATAATAGTCTCATGTATACCTTGTTGGTGGAAACTTCTCCGGTTTCTTCATCTACAGTGAACTTTGTACCTTTCTGATTTGGTTGCTGAACAATAGAATACTTAACCTGACCATTTACACCTTTGTCCTCATCTGTAGCATGCACCTGTTAAAACAAATAGTCCCTTTTATTAATCAAGATACAAGTAGTAGAGAGTTAGTTAATTTTAATTCTTCACACTAAAAGCTTCTTCTCTTTCCTTTGTTTCATTCTGTTCTCATATAATCAAGGGACCTGCGTCTTCCGGATAAGAACACAACTTAAAAATACTCTCCTTTACTGCTAAATGTACTTAATACCACAAAAGCATAATTTTCAAGTTGCTCGAAAGAAGTTTTCTTGGGCGTTGACATTATTTCTTACAATAAAATAGTAATTCAATTTCATTTTTTTATCATTTTAAATAAGAAAAATCTATTAATCACAAACCAAAATACCTATTATTTAATATGTTATATTATGAGTTCGGTAACTACATAAATTATATTTAAAGCTGATTTGACTTCGCTCATAAATGTACTCTGTAAGAACTTACTTTAATGACTGGACTTCCATTTGGAGCACCTTCTTCCACTTTTGGATAGTAAGTACTACATTCCTTGAAAACTGGCTTGTTGTCATTTACATCAGTAATGAACACAACAACTACAGCTGTGCTTGTATGAATAGTTGTGTCACCATTCATACAACATGCACCATCATCCATAGCAGTCACATTCAATTCATATTTGTCCCGGTCCAGCGTGATTGCTTTGCCATGAAGCCGAATTACACCAGTAATTTCTTCAATCACAAATTGACCAGATGATGTTCCCCCACCCACAAATCCAAATCTAACATTATCACCATCTTTGTCTGAAGCTACCACAGTTGTGACTAAAGTATTTGGTCCAGCATTTTCATCCACATTAGGTGTGTACACTTGTTGAGAGAACTTTGGTTCTTCATCGTTTTTATTCTTTGTATAGATGCGAACAGTAGCAGTACCAGTCTTTGATGGTTCTCCTGCAAAATGAAAAAGAAAAATGTTATCCAATGATGTATCACATTAATCTAAAGCAACAGTACTGTCCACACTTTTAATTGAGGAAATTACACAGACCCAAAATTACGCACTTGTTTTCATGTCGTAACTCACCACAACTACTATGTTGCTTACTATGAAGGATATTAGTTGGAATGAAAACAGACAACTCATGATTCAAGTAATATCATCTCACTTCTTATTACTCAATTACACTTCTCAAGAGCAAGAAAGAAAAACAAGATAATTTTGAAACTTCAGGAGCATCACCACAAGGCTTATGAGAGAAAATTCTACTAAGTTTTAAAAGTAGTAAAACAGAGCCACCCAATAAAAGATTCACTTACCACAGGAAATTAAGTCATTATGGCAGATAAATGCTAGTGTTTTAAATGCAGTTCTAAAGAATATTTTCAACAAATGAAGACAGGAATTCTCAAGTGTGTCTTGCGAAAAGTGTCTACTGGTTGCTATTTATTGAGAAAATATGCTTTAACTAATATTTTCAGGGACCCTTGTACATAAACATTATCATCATCACATATTTAAAAAATATTTGTGTATGTGGTATTACACTTGAAGATTCTCTGAGAATGAAAGCCTATTTTCTCAATAAATATCAAATAATATCCTAGGAACTTGATACATTTCAGAATTGTATTTTTCATGGTTGTACATAATTTTTACCTCTATTTTCCTTCATTACCCCCAAAATATTATATTCAAAAGAACAAATATTTAAATTATTTTTCATGAGTTATGTTCATGTGTTCTTGTTTGAAGGGGTTATGGCAACAGTAATGGTCCTAATTATTGTAATTTTCACAGACCATAGGTTGAAAAAGTTTTGTGTAAATCCACCAATTTTTACTTTCTCGTATACCTACAGGAGTAATATACGTAGTAAAAAGTTATGTAATGCCGCCGAAAATCGATTTCGATATTTCAACGGAAATATACGTTTTGGGTCCCCTGATACCGAAAAAGTTTTGTTTTTTTTAACGTCCGTCAGTCAGTCCGTCCGTCCGTCGTATGTGAACAAACCTAGCGCCTAAACTACACGTACGATCTTTTCCAAATTGATGAAACCCCTGTCCATCTGGCTCTAATTCATCTTGTTACGGACAAAATATGAATATATTTCCCAAATTAGGTTGTTTAATATCCACACTCTCCTAAATGGAATAATGACGCCAAAAGAAGGAACAGTTTCTAAACATTTTACATCGTAGTAAGATGAAATGCGCTTTGGCCAACACAAGATGCCTACGGTTACAGAAGGAATTATGGTGTCGAGGAATTTTTGGATTTCACTACGTCAGTCATAAATTTCTGTGAACATGATTCCTGCTAACCTAACCTCACCTACAGGCGTCACCAGCACCGAATTGTTGGGAAAGATGATACATAAGGTTCAGATTGCCGAGAAATCCTTCTGCCTATCGCAAACCAGTTCTTAATAAATATAACTGGTCACTAACAAGTGCATGAAGTTAAAACGCGACACAAATAGTAAAACCCATTTAAACGGATTTCTTGCGTAAATTGTTAAAGACCAGCTGACCTTTGTCCTTGGCCGTGACGACGAACTCGTAATAGGCGTTGTTGTTGTCGGCGTCGAGTTGCTTGTTGTTGGAGATGACGCCGGCCGCGTCCACGCTGAAGTGGTCGTCGGAGACGAGGTACTCGCTTGGCGCCGGCGGCGTCCCGCGGGATGTCCTCGTCCACGTTGTGCGACTGGTAGTCCGGCAGCTCGAACTTGGGCGCGTTGTCGTTCACGTCCGTCACGCGGATGGTCAGCTGTAAGACACAAGGAGATGATGGGTCGGTTGGACCCTGCGAGGTCTACCACACCACACAAAAAACATGTTCTATCAGGGGGGTGTTAACTCTGGAGTCGGCTCCTGAGCTTTAGCTCTTATCCTCACCTCCCCCCTCGACGACTGCGCCTACGGGCTTGGTATTCGGAAATGCAGTTTGCCCTCACGGCAACCTCCTCACTCAACGCCCTGCCAGCTCAGAGCTACTAGTTATTCAGGCTAGTACCGGAGTCTAAACAACGTGCCACTCACATGCGTCGGGAGCAAGTTCCCTCCTCTACGCCCAGAGTATCGGGTCACTGCCACGAATCCGATAGCCCAGCTTGCCGCCAATATGAATGCTTACCGCCAGCTATTGACGTGGGTAACGCCGGAACCTGGGCAATCTGACGCGTGGTATCTAGTTTCCCGCCGGACTTTCAAGTGGGATCTGGAGTACTCCGAAAAGCATCCTTCGCCCGATCCTGCCCAAAGGTCGGCGTGTCATAGGACCATCTGGGGGTAGTCAGGCGAACCCGACTACCAGGAGCTTAGCATCGCCTTCTCACTGCCTGCACCTTCAAGCTAACGACGTGAGCGGCGCCGCGTTACTCAGGGTCCGGCACTCCACCAGAGACCATGACAACCTACGCCATCGTGATCTCCCCCGGGAATCAGATCTGCCAATGTTCTCTTAGTAGGACATTCAAAAGTTACAGAAAAAGAGAATAGATATGACCATAGGTGTACGCGGAGACGGGGGTAGGGGGCAATGGTCCCCCTGAATATTTCGAAAGGAAGCCCCCACAGTCCTGCGTAATAAAACATTTTATTTCTGTAAATATAATCAAATCCTGATCCCTCCCCCTGCTTTAAGCTTATACTTTTTGGAATTAATACACATTTTGGAAAGACGTTCTTCAAATCATCTGGCAACCCTGTAAATGGTTAATTATAAAATCATTATATGTGTAAATTGTATCATTAAATTAATTTCATACGCTTTGTTGTATGATTTACTATTTATTTATTAAATAGAAAAATTAATGAAAATAAAAATAATGGAAAAGGGGCCCAGGGGGGCTCAGAAATGTTAGCCCTCCGTCATGGGTTAGCCTGCGCACGCCTATGGACATGGCGAAACCAGCGGTTTCATGATTTTTACTCATTGTGAATGTGGTGAATATACAAGAATGTGATCTTTGACTGCTAATTTGACAGTATGCACAAGATCGCACGGACAACAAGCATGAGAAACAGCGTTTCGCGGACGGCGTGTTAAAATATTTTGAAATACAGAACTAAAAAAAGAACCTTATGCAGTTCAGGGAAATGTGAAAAATGTAAATTGTTAGTTCAGAGTAATAAAGAATGTTGTGTGTAAAGAGAATGTGAAAAATGGTCATAGCATTTTTGGCAAAGGTACAATAATAAATTAATTATTCTGCAAAACCATAAAAATGAAAGAAAGAAAAATCTTCCATTTTCCAGTGTGAAGCAATCATTCGAGGTGCTTGAAGAGAAACTGCAGATGAGTAAACAAGAGGAGTTCCTCCAAGAATAGAAATAGATCATGTGTTGTTGTTGTTTTAATATTTGCACCTCATTCAAATCATATTCACCGCATTTCTCCACGTGCGAAGTATATCCTATTACACTGAACATTTATTTCTTCACTAGTAAATACATCGCAAATCACGCTGATATAAGCAATGAGATTGTTCCATTCTTTATTGAGTTTCGAAAGCATTCTTGAGAAAAATAAAATCTAATGTTCCAATTGTTTTCCAAATTCGTTCTAAAAATAAGGCAATATACGATGTGCATTACGGGAACCAACCATTTACGAAATACAGAATGAAAGACCTCGTAAATACAATGAAAGGATCATATGTACACTTTCACTCGAGAAAGCACACAGTTGTCATAAACCGATTAGATTATAGCGTACTTTCGAAAACGAAATAAAAACGTATGTGTACATCGTTTTCCAAGTACATTGTAAGAATAACAAGGGATATTATACAATCTGTGTTGGCCATCCCTTTATTGGTAACAGATTCAAAAATAATTGATTCAGATGTCACAATTCTTTCAATCAACGTTTTGCACACAAGAATATATATTGTCTTCAACGATCTCCTTCACACGTTCTTTACTTACGTGTTGAGAGTATATTAAATGGTTCATTATTATGAGCAAATGCCAAATATATCAAATAAAACCCGTAATCTTAGTTGGGTCCTGCAGAGGACTTAGCAAATATGCTCTAAGAGATATCGCAAAATGTTATCCGTTCAATTTACACGATCCAAAATTGCACTTTGCGTGCTGATTTCGCAAAAAGGATGAAAAGGCAGTATATATTTTTCACACAAAATAAAATAAATAAATAAGAATAATTATACAAAACACAAATTTGGGGATGGGAAGGGGACACTATTTGAAAAGGTTTTGAGAGAGCGTTTCTAAATCTTCCTCCGGGGACAGCACGCAGTTGTCATCAATCGCCGACAGTCCACCGCGCCTCTCCATTCATGAGGCGCCTGCGACACGACGGTTCCCCAAGCGAACCGGCAGCCAACGCGGCATCCATTCCCTTTGAGCCGCACTGGCGCGGCGAGACCGCACGCCCGCAGTCGCCAAGACGCGCGCGCAAGGCGCGATGACGCGTTTACCCGCCAAGGCGCATCGCATATGCATGCCGCCGCCGCCGCGCGTTACGCCGGCTAATTGCCCCGCGTGCGATTACTGCACCGGCCCTCATGGGAAACGGAGGCACCGGGTCGCGATGGCGGAGATAGCGGAGCAGATTCCGCATGGCTCCCAGGGTCACTTGCGGCTCACAGCGGTGCGCGGCGAGGGCGGGAGAGCGACGGGGGCGGCGGGGTGCAGCGGGAAACGGTGGAGAGCGGGGCGGGAAACGGCGGGGAGCGGCAGGGTGCGGTGAGAAACGGTGGAGAGCGGCGGGGAGTGGGCGGGAGGGAAACGGCGGAGAGCGGCGGGGCGGTAACGGCGGGGAGCGGTGCGGTGAGAAGGGTGGAGACGGCGGAGGGGCGGCGGGAACGACGCGGAGCGTGACGGCGGGAAGGGGCGTAACGGCGGGGAGCGGCAGGGTGCGGTGAAAACGGTGGAGAGCGACGGGAGGTGGGCAGGCGGGAAACGACGCGCGGCGGTGCACGGCGGAAGCGGAGCGGCGGGGCGGTAACGGCGGGGAGCGGTGAAAACGGTGGAGAACGGCGGGGAGGTGGGGCGGGGCGGGAAACGGCGGAGAACGGCGGGGAGCGGCAGGGTGCGGTGAGAAACGGTGGAGAGCGGCGGGGCATGGCGGGGAGGGGGGGGAGGGCGGGGCGCGGCGGGGAACGGTAGGGAGAAGCGGAGAACGGCGAGGCACAGCGGGGAACGGCGGAGCGTGGCGGGGAAGGTCACGGCGTGGCGCGGTGTGGCGTGGCGCGGCGTGGCGGCGCTAGCGGGAACCCGCCCCGGCCGTTTCTGCACTGAGCTCCGAGCTCTGTATCTTAACGGAGCAGGGTTCCCACACGGGGGCTTTGCTTTACTCTGCCGTGAAAATATTACTAATACAAATTGCAGAGTACATTAATTTGACATAACGACTGCCATATTATAATACTCATTAGCAGAAAATCCATCATTGACAGAGAAACTTCAATTGTTGAGGTAACTTGCCTATTTTTGAGTTATTTATTCTAAGAACTAAAAAATCCATGTTAGTATGTCCTAAAAATTCGTAAGTTAGGTGAGGTTCAGAAAGACATCACGGAATGAGGAATTTCCAATAACAATATTCTTATAGAAAAAGTAAAAAGGGATTTGAAACCCCTTACTTGGAAGAATTAACAAGAAAATGCATTTGAAGTGTATCAAGAAGGATCGTAGAAGTATTTGCTCTCAAAGGCGGTGTCACATTATAAGTATTTTAAAGCAAATTGAGGTTTAAGAAATAGATTTGTACTGGAAATATGTTAGAAATTCTCTACGAGATTCACACAAGAAAGATAATGTAAAATGTCATATAATAGAAATAATTCTCTTTCGCAGGAAACTTAAAAAATACATTTTAATAGTGAATTTAATAATTTGGCAGACCACCTTTATAAATGATGTATACGGTTTTGTTATGTTTTATTATCTTTATAAAATCATAAACATGAAAATAAAAATGGTTTTTACAGCGTGGAGAGCGAAATTACGTGGAAGTGACGTAAAATTAAAATAAATAAAATATGATAACATTAAAACAATAATATTCAAAGGCTTCACGATTTTATTATAAGCTAACGAATTAAAAATGCTGGGGTAACAATTATTAACTTTTTGTAATCTGATAGGAAATGTGGGCTGTTTTCATTTGTATAATAGTTCATTACGAGGAGGTATTGCAGACAACATTCATAACTGAATTACTTGAATTTCGAACAAAAATAGCGTGAGAGATAGCTCAGGGCGTCAACCGATGTCACTGCACTACTAATCGAGATGTGTCCATTTTTTTGTGTACCGACGGTATCTACGACCATTAAAAATACGGCCCTTACATGTTTGACGACAAGAAAGTCTTGTTTTTTCTGTAATTGGCCAACGTCCGCTTGTACCCACAGCGGTAAGGCAACCACGGCCCTATGGGTTCGCTGGGCGCATTCAGAAACGGGCCATTGGAGCAGCGTGACCCGCACCAGCCGGCGGCAAACAATCGCATCGCGCTTGGCGGCACGCGCGCGCTCTCTCGCGGCCACAAAGGGCGTCACCCGCAGGTGCGCAAGAGCGCGTGAAAGGAGACAAAACACTGGCACGTGGAAACGGTCAACCCTAAATTTTCACCATTCGTTTTGTGGTTTCACGTGAAAGTACAATGCGCTCCCCTGCATGCCATTGCATTTCGAATTCATTGATTCTTTGCTGGATTATGCAGAGCAAACCGTTCTTGTTATTGTGGAGATTTGGACTGTCATACATTCGAGTTTGGCCAAGTTTTTGGGTTCTTCCACGAAATGCTGTTTTCACTCTCTTCCGATTAGGGACCTAACTTCATGAAATTGTTTTAAACATACAATGGTATGGAATTATGTGTGCAATTATGTATAATGTATGAAACTACACTATTACATAATATGTTAAAGTATACATGTTTTCTACGTGTTGTATAAAACGAAAATGTTGTTGTTACCGGTTTTGTGAAACATACTATGATCGTAATTATTCAAATGTAAATCTCATGCACTCTTATATTTAACATTTGCACAATAAACCTTTTGACACACTCTCGTTAAATAAATTTACGATGCCAAAAAGCAATAGGTTTGAGGTGGTGTAGGAATACAAAGCTTGGAAAACAAATGAAATATATTTTATGTTATCTCTGTCAAATGAAATTAGTGTAATTACCTATTAATACTAGTTGGAGCTCCGCAAATAAAACATTGTATTACTTTTCCCAATTAGAAGTCCGTTTCATTATATTACTCGTATCATTAAAAATATAATCATGAATTAATAGTACTAATGGTGAGATTAATTGTATTATTTGATATAACATCACACGTTTTATTATATTGTGCTCTTCATTTCTTTTTTGTTTGTAACTATCTTTTAAAGCCCTGGGGTCCCGTGAATGTATATGTTTCTCGGCATATCTCAAGGGCCTAAACAGAGCCCAATTGCGTCGTACCTCGACGGACGTGGAGAACCGCCGGAATCCTCGGTGGCGGTGACGATGAGCGAGTAGACGTGCGGCTGGCGCAGGTCCTCGAAGTCCAGCTCCTTGGCCAGCTTCACGATGCCCGACGTGGGCCCGATGTTGAATGTGCCGGCGCCCTGACCCTGAGCTTTCAGAGTGTAGCGGATCTCGCGGTCGGCAAACGACTTGGCCTTCACGGAGATGATGCTGAAACACACACACACGATAACGTAACAACGTGCATTCATTTATTACTGCTTCAAGTAATATATGGTTCACTTTCATTTTGCTGATTGGAGCACTGCAGTCCGTTAACGTACGATCACAGTGACTCACAGTATATTACAAAAGGAACAGAAACTTTTGTGAAACGTTAGTATGCAGAATAAAATTGAATTTTATTATTATTATTATTATTATTATTATTATTATTAATAATAATAATAATAATATATTGGAGCGTAATAGCGAGGCGATATTGGAGAGTAATCAGGATTCAGAAGAGTGTTTTCAAAACAAATTGCACTAAAACAACTTATTTCCTTCGATACTTGATTGCTATCCCACCAGTGCCGAAGTTAGACAATTTTGGGACTGGGGCAATACTGAGCGTAGCCTCCCTCACCCACCCCAAAAAAATAAAAATGAGAAAGTTGTAATAAAAAACTATGAGTTATTTTATTTCAACAAATAATAAAAATAAAAAAAGGTTTTGGAAAAATATTTTAAGTAAAAGTATTTAGTGATCAAATAATACTATTTTCATGGTGAGCTCAAAACGCGAAAAAAATGTATGTGTTTAGTTAGTGTTTAATAAAATAACTTGTTTTTAAATACATGAAATAATATATATTAATTCAGTAGAACATATTTGAATGTGAGCGTAATTTGATTCATTTCGCAGGGTACTACCTTATGAGTAGTGACTATAATTAACTATCAAAGATAAAGAATTATTTGAAAATTTTATAAAATATCACACGACTGTACCGGGACCTATAAAACTACGATAACGATTCTCTACTTCTAATTTACTTTTATTTTATTATTTTATTTTAATTTATTTTTTTTTTTTACTATTTTCCCATTATCGGTCCCCTTTGCCTTGCGAAGACCCGGGCGATCGCCCTGTCAGCTCATGCCTAGCACTATTCCACAAACAGGCATTCATGTGCTGTGAGGATCCATATGGCGGTGAACTAAGTGAAACGACAATAAGTTTCTTTTACTGCCCCAGGAAAACTTAAAGTGAACAAATAAAGCTTATCGTCGTATTTGCAGATAATACTCACATTACAAATAAGGTCCTCCCTTATTTGGTGAAAAAATATAATAAACTATTTGCTCGCAACTACCTGTTGAGTGACCACTCTAAGCGTAAATAGCAACTTTCCCATTATGCCGTTTCTCATTCGATCATGATCAGCTCTGTATTCAAAATGTATCGGGTGAACAACTAAAATAAGAATCACAAAAATCGATAGAAAAAAAACTTCGTCGATGCAATTCGTGCACATGATTGGTAAATGTTCACCGCCCGAATTCCGAGAGTTGAAGCCCCGCAATTTCCATAGCGCAAATGATATATTACAGGCATAACGTTTGACAGTAGTAAGCAGGATACCACGCATGATAGAGCTGTCCTCCATGTCTTCCTCCCTCCCATAAGCACGCGGTCGATTCATCCGAGTGCCCGCGCACGCCCTCTCCCTCTTTCCCTCGTTCCTCCCATTTCTCCCAGTCGTACTTCTTCATCCTCCAGGGGCCCGGCGCAATACATTACGCGAGTATTAGTCGACCGCGGTAATTACAACGGTCCAAGTCCTCCAACACCACTTCCAACTTGAACCATCGATTGCTCTGAACTTCGCGCGGGGAGTCCCAAGGTAAGAACCAGCAACAATGGCCAGCGCCCTCCCACGCACGCGTGCTCGCGCGGATTCGAAGTTCGGACCGCGACGCGTCGCATCCCCCCCCCCACCGCGCCGGCCGCGTTTGTACCGGCGGCGCCTCCGCCGGGAAACGAAGTTATGACCTCCAAGGAGCAGCCAACTTTGCGTGCGAAGCTCATTACTCCTGCGTAGTGGCAACCCTGCGGGGCGTCCCTGGCGGGAAAGTTGGCACGCGTGTATAAATCTCCATCGTGCCCGGAGCCGCGGAGTTGCGACAACTTCGGTGGGCCCGCATCCATCACCAAACTCGGCTAACTACGTGTTACGCGGGCCACGGCGCTGCCAGCCGAGCGGAGCGGAGCGGAGCGCGGTGGTGGGCGGGCGAGGGTTGGAGCGGGGCGGCGCAGTGATGGTGTGTCAAGGGGATGAAGCAGGCTGGACCGGGTGGCAGGGGGGGGCAACGGGGGGGGGGAGGGGCGGGGGGAGGGGGGCGAGCGTGAGCGATGGAGTGGGTAGAACGCGGAGGAGTGGAGCGGGCAGGGGTGGATGATCTGAGCAAGGAGGGGAGGAGCACCGGGAGTGGAACGGGAGGGGGAAGCTGCGGGGACGGTCTGGGCGGGGTGAGCGCGGTGGAGCGGGACGGGACGCAGGTGCCCTTTTTCCTTCTCCCTCGGGAGGCCGCGGTCCCTTTTTGAGCGCTGGGTGTTTTTAGCGCCCTCCAGTATCGCCCTTAATTGGAGTTGCGGGAGTTTCAGGGTGCCCGCCCCCTGCCCTCGCCGCACCGCGCCGCGCCGCGACCGTGCTGCTGCCTCGTGGCACTTTGATATGTTAGACGGATGCTGAAGCGACCCGTGATTTACAAGCTTCGGAAAGAATGAATTAATAACTAGTCGAAAATTGCTCCTCTGACGAAGTAGAAGCTTCCAGCGCTCGGCCGGGCATGCTGATAGATTTATTTCCGATAGAACTCTTTTCGAGATAATTAGTTATCCTTACTTTAACAGGATTTTTTTCTAATAGCTGCATTCTAGAAAAATGTCTAGAATTTAGGGGACGTTGGGGGTAATTTTCACGATGTTTCTCCTGCCAAACCGGACCTCGGCATGTTCCTTACGAATTAAAACGTAAACGCTTGTTACGATTGAAAACCATTGATTTAATGCGACACGGAATGTTATTTTAAATTTTAAAACAAATATTATTCAGGTAGATTAATTATGAAATTAAATATGAAAAATTATGTGCACCGCCAAACACATTCAACTACCCGTGATCACGACTTACAAGACAAATTGAAGTCGTAACTACCAGCATACCAACAGCCAGGAAAGGGGAAGCACAACCTTACGGAAAATCTTTTAACCCTTCTAAGGAAATTACTTCCTATTTGGTTAAGGTGACTCGAAAGATAACGACAAATATGCTCCATTACAGAAACGCGAGGCCTACAGGTCGCAGCCGAAACTGCTGCGCAGATCTTTAGAACTTCGGTCGTTGGGCGCCAAGCAAGTCCCAGCCAGTTCCGACAGCCACGCCTCGACGCTATCATCTCAGTCTATTTAGAAGGATGTGTTTCCAGAACATTGCCCGCCTGGGACTTTCACTACTTAGAAGTTCACGAAAGATATACACCGCGACAGAGTTGGAGAAGATTGGATAAAATACACGGCAGAGATCTTCATAAGTCCACATAACGGTCTCTTAGCAACGCGTTCTACTCTTACGGGTGAATAAACAGAACATTCAAAAATTAAATTTATTTGGTCAACTTCAGCAGACATCCGACGCTGCAATATACTGGTATTTGAGAGAATTGGGTGAATATGGGAAATCGTTCCAGGAAATTTTATACTTATAACTACTAAGAAATTGCAGGCAACTGTTTATTTTTCCCTTAACGATCCTAAAATAATAAATTCATTATCATACATTCCAAATCAGAATAGAACTGGCAAAAAACACCGAAAATGATATTTTTAACGATAATTTGAAACAAAATTCATTAGAAGGAAAATAAACGAATTTTACCACAGTGAAAAGACAACTTTTTCCCTCCTGCACCGCCTCCGGCGCGTCGTGTGCCAGCCCGTTCCGCACCACAGTCATGCCACGCCTTAATACATAAAACCAAAATAGGTTGCATTAAAGGAAATTTTGTAAAAATTAATCCAATATCTTTTAGGCAAGTAAAGAACATCATTTCCTCTGTATGATTACGTAGGCTTCCGCGGCCGGAGTATGTCTCTTGGCTGTCCGGGAGAAGCCGCGTCGGTTTGATCGTCGCTGACGTTTCGGCCAACATATTGTGGCCTTCCTCAGAGCGTACTGCTGACGCAACGTACTGCAACGCAACGTACCGCTCTGAGGAAGGCCACAATATGTTGGCCGAAACGTCAGCGACGATCAAACCGACGCGACTTCTCCCGGACAGCCAAGAGACATTATTTCCTCTATTTTAAAAGAAAAAATGACACTATGAAAGAAAAAGTGATCAGTCCGCTCATACTAAATAACAATATCGCACTCAGGACATTGTCAGTTGTCGCACTGAGTTGTTGCTCCGAGATTGGCACCAAGACAATTTGAGCGAGTAAACTCAGTAGCTTATTTAAAATAAAATGTTAACACGAATTTTAAGATTGGATAGAATTATATCCGTAACAATAAATTGTTCGAAAATTTTGAAAGGAAAAAAATATAAAGAGTAAGCGGACAGGTTTCTTTTTCGTTCACTAATGACTGAATGATAAGTGAAAAATATAGGTAGGTTAGCAGTTAAGAAAGTGGCTTCTGCAAAAGTATGCCGCTCCGGAGCATCCATTACCAGCCAGCGCTTGCTTATCGACTGAGAATACTGCTGGGTGGGCTCGTTCCTTTTTCCAGCATAGCTTGAGATCCGTTGGCACGCAATGGTGCCCTCTCATTTAAAAGGCAAGGTTGCAATCACATTAGCAATTCAGACGTAGGGCCCTGTTGAGGTCAGAGAAAGTGATTTTCTTATTACCTTGACAAATGCCTTAGAGAGGATACAGTTTATTTTCGTATTCTGTAATTTAAAAAAAAACTTTCGGTGATGAAAAAGTTTTTTTTTGGGTGGGGGGATAGGGTTACTCCTTTTGGTTCTTGCGAATGTGCGATAAGCAGACGCTAGGGCGATGATACTCACTTGGTACTCCTTTTGCTTCAGAGATCTACTTTATTTATGGCGATGTTAATCACTTGGCAGTAATTAAGGTACTCTGGAATGGAAAGGATGATGGGTCGAGGGTACTCACTCGGAGTCCTTCTTCTGGTTCTCGGGGATCTCGGCCTCGTAGCTGGGCATGTAGAACTGCGGCGCGCGCTTGCCGCCCACGATGGAGAGCCGCTCCTCGGGCGTGGACTGGAAGCGGCGCTCGTCCCCGCCTTCGTCCTGACCCCGTCCTCGGCTCGGCCTCTCGAAGCGCCGCCCGCTGCAAACCGCGCGCGCCGCCTCAGTCCAAGCCCAAGCCCAAGCCCAGGCCCAGGTCCAGGCCCAGGCCCAGGCCCAGCCACAGGCCCAGGCCCAAGTCCACCCCCAAAAGAAGAGGGGGCAACACACGACAACTCACACTATTGAACACCTTCAGGCAAAAAAGGTAGTAACATGTAAAAAGCATTTACCTTACTAGCTTTTTTAAAACTGAGTGCAACCCTAGTATCAATGGAAATTGTATACAGTCAACCTTCGTTGGCACAAATAACACGAATTTCGCCGAAACATAAAACTTCGGTCCCGTTTAGAGATTCGTGTAATACGGATATTTATAATACTCCGATAATATGAATTCTTATAACACGAACTTCGATTATTTCGGTCCCTCAATATTCGTGTTAATGAGGGTTTACTGCATTGCGTTAAACTAAATAACGTTTAGTAATTAACGTTAAGTTTAGTTAGCCAACATTATTTTTGTAAGGTCACTCTCCAACATAGGTACAATCCATTTTGAACAGTGTGCTGGTTTTAATATGTGCGTTACAACCTTTTTGCCAGATGTTATAATTATTACAAATGTGTTATTATTTATTTTATTTATTATTCACTTACTCATTTATTCTATTAACCATTTACTCAATCTTTTATTTATTTTAGGTCGCTTTCTCTTTAACATTAGCAATTAGCGATCCGAGTCATATCAATAAAAATAAATTGTATACTTAGTGATTCTAAATTTTGTTGCTACCTCCGACCTGACGTCTATGCGGAGTGATATTCATTTCATAATTTACTCAATTATCCTTAAAAAAAAATTAAAAATTTTTTGTTATTTTAAAGTTGTTTGTTCATCCCAATTGGTGTCAGTGCAGTGTGATATTTTGTTCATTGTGTCGGTCACAGTTGACTCTTTTAACTCACACCACAATATTAATTTGCTTACAGCTTGTAAACGTTCTCATGTGGGTTGTAAGGTTTTACAACCGAACCTTTCAATTAAAAATACTAATTTTCAAATATTTATAAATAGAGTGTTTCACTTTTACAATTCGCGTGCTTTACGCGTACATCAATACTTTACGCTTAGATCAATTAGCTTAATAAAATGAAAATCCAATATATTGTGTGCTCTTTTTTCCTCTCAATATATTAATTGACAGTCCTAAAAGGACGTCGCAATATTAATAACAAATGTTTCATCCCGCTGAATGTAACTAATAAATTTTATTATACAGCGAGGAATAGACTACAGGCCTGCCTTTTTTTTTGAACTTATCTCAAGTGTTTTCCCCAGAGGCTCCGTGGCTTTTTTTATTTATTCTATTTTTACAGATCATATATAGTTCAGTACATATAACACTTTACATATGCATTGAAGGCTTATATTCTAAATTACGTTAAAATTAAACTAAAAACTAATTCAGGAGAGAAATCTTTTCCAGAGACCTCTAAAAACAGTCTATTTCGGCTTAGGAATGCCTGGTATGGATATCTATTTTTAATCGGTTCCATGAGAAGTTTTCCGGAGTCTGAAGTTGTCTAGGTGTGGAATTTGAGATATGGAGTGATAGAACTGGGTTGAGAGATGTGTCATATGGTGTTGTATGGAATCAATTTGAAATTCTTTGTGGAGAAGCTCCGTGGCTACTCACTCCGGTCGCGCACGATGAAGTAGTGGATGTTGTGGTCGGTGTCGGGGTCGCGCGCCTGCAGCGTGAAGACGGGCGTGTTGGGCGGCGCGTTCAGCTGCACCACCGCCTGCATGGGCAGCGGCCGGTTGATGAAGTAGGGCGGCTCGTCGTTCACGTCCTTCACGTGGATGATGACGCGCTGGTTGTCCGTGTCTGCAACCGCCACGCACACACACGTCACAACCACATTGCACACATGCCTTCCGGGAGGGTGAAACAACGGGATTGGGGGGGGGGCGGGATGCGCCAAAGTGGGCTAAGATTAACAGGGAAAGCAGGGGAGCAAGCAAATGGAGGTAAGGATAAAAGATTGTAACTTATAGTCTGGAACAGGGGTGTCAACTTAGAAGACCTCAAGGGCCACAGCCAGTCCATGGGGGGGATGCGCCAAAGTGGGCTAAGATTAACAGGGAAAGCAGGGGAGCAAGCAAATGGAGGTAAGGATAAAAGATTGTAACTTATAGTCTGGAACAGGGGTGTCCAACTTAGAAGACCTCAAGGGCCACAACTAAAACTTTTAATATGGTTGCGGGCCATATTTTCATTACTAGTGCAATCCGTTGACTTCCCAGTATTGTTGGTCTCCGGTTTTCGCTGGGAGCACCGTTAGCGGGCAAAAGTCAGATTACTTACAATCCTAAAATGCCAAATACATACATACATATGTACCAGGGGTGTCTAACTTTCAAGACCTCAAGGGCCACAACTAAAACTTTTAATATGGTTGCGGGCCATATTTTCATTACTCGGGCGATCCATACGTGACCCCGTACTGTTAATGGGTGGCAGTTTTCTCTGCTACTCTGAGAAGGGTGGGAGTGGGTGAATCAGGGCGTACCATGCACAAAGCAGTAAAACACATTGGAATGATTTTGAATTTTTGAATTTACGAGAAAAAAATCTTAGATCTAAAGTCACCAATGTTTACATAAAGGGATGTTGACCCCGACAGGGCGCGTGCGCTAGGCCCGAATTGGATGCAAGGGACTTTCAGGTTGGACTAATAACCTTTCGCGGGTCATGATAATGGCACCGCGAGCCGCAAGCGGCTCGCAGGACGCCAGTTGGACAGCGCTGGCCTAGTATAAAGAATGGGAGGCAGCGACAGAAGCATAAAAATCAGGAGGGAGATGAGAAGAATGGCGTGGCTGAAGCGGGGCAAAAGGAGGTTTTGCAGAATTGTAGAATAAAGAATTTGTAGAATTTGCCTAATTTGTAGTATAAAGAATGGGAGGCAGCGACAGAAGCATAAAAATCAGGAGGAGATGAGAAGAATGGCGTGGCTGAAGCGGGGCAAAAGGAGGTTTGCAGAATTGTAGAATAAAGAATTTGTAGAATTTGCCTAATTTGTAGTATAAGAATGGGAGGCAGCGACAGAAGCATAAAATCAGGAGGAAGATGAGAAGAATGGCGTGGCTGAAGCGGGGCAAAGGAGGTTTTGCAGAATTGTAGAATAAAGAATTTGTAGAATTTGCCTAATTTGTAGTATAAAGAATGGGAGGCAGCGACAGAAGGATAAAATTCAGGAGGGAGATGAGAAGAATGGCGTGGCTGAAGCGGGACAAAAGGAGGTTTTGCAGAATTGTAGAATAAAGAGTTTGTAGAATTTGCCGAATTTGTAGTATAAAGAATGGGAGGCAGCGACAGAAGCATAAAAATCAGGAGGGAGATGAGAAGAATGGCGTGGCTGAAGCGGGGCAAAGGAGGTTTTGCAGAATTGTAGAATAAAGAGTTTGTAGAATTTGCCGAATTTGTAGTATAAAGAATGGGAGGCAGCGACAGAAGCATAAAAATCAGGAGGGAGATGAGAAGAATGGCGTGGCTGAAGCGGGGCAATAGGAGGTTTTGCAGATGTACATGGCGGAAGAGAAGGGACGGAGGATGGAGGAATGGAGATGAGTAAATAAAAAGTCGGCGGTTATGCGAGAGAGATTGTATAAGACAGAGAGATGTGAACGGGGAATGCGAAGGAAAGCTTAGGAAATAAGGGGAGATAAGGAAAGGATAGTTATGAAGAAAAAGTTGAGTTAGGAATGGGAAGTATTTGGAACTGCTGGCTTCGAATCGGATGATGATGGTGGGCGTTTAAAAGCATGCGTTTTGCTTTGCATAACAATTTCAATATTTTCACATTAAACAAAGTGAACAATATTTAATATTCCAATTTTGTGCGACTCAAATATCAATATGTGCACAGTAGAAAACATAAATGAACAGTAATACTCCCTAAAATTAACAATTGTTCTTGAGTACACATCATGCGATGATAAATGTTCGTGCATATACATAAATATTTATTTTGCAAATATAATGCAATATAAATAAAAAATTAATAGTGAAATATGAAGTAATATAATTAAAAATAAATCAATTATGAACGTAAAATAACACATTGAAAAATACTACGGTAAGACATTCATAGTTAAAAACGCAGCTTAGCAACGCAACATAGCAGAACGCAAGAAAGCAAAGCATTTTATGTTTATTCGTCCCCCGTCTAAACTAGTGATTTTTTCAAGCGGTTAATAAAGTTTTAAAATACTAAAAATCAGAACTTTTACAAACAAATTACATACAAAATTACCCTCCAAGACATCGATTAATTCGTCAAGACTCATCGGTATGTTTCCTAAAGAGATTAAGCTTAAAGTCATTGTGTATTCATGAAGACATACCACTGCGGCCAAGCATGCAACGTTGCCGCAGAGCAACCGTACCGTGTAGTGCACAACTTGCGACAAATCGACGGCATCCTCCAACAAAACACTTTTGTCGGATGCGAGTTCAAATGAGAATTACTGATGCCTCGTTCATAAAAGAGGGATAAATGCCCAAAGCTCATCTCTCCACAATAGAGATGGAACGCAGCTGTGTTTATACGCCCGATACAAACCCGTTTTAACGAAGAACAATAGTTAACAGTTCGAGTAATAACGACGAACAACCACGTAGATGCACTGGAGTGGTACTGGAAAAAAAGTTTTCGGATGCCCATACGAATAGTTATTTACGTCATTAATATTGTTCCTAGATTTGCAAAACAGCAATCCACTCAACACAATGAACTCCATTTCACATGAAAACTTCGTCGAGGTGAAAATAATTTACTGTGAGGATTTCAATAACTAGTACATTCAAAGTTTTAATAATTAATTTTCCAGGGAAAAGTATTTTATAGGGAGATTTCCCAGCAAATTTTTCCCTTTGGACTGAGTTAATTAGTAGATTAAATCGAGTAAACTAGGAAAAAAAATGTTTGTAACTCATTTTTAATGATTAACAGACAAAATATTCATAATATCCCACCTATTCTGTTACTCAACCATGAATTTGAATGAACTACAATACATTAGTAGAGTAAAGAAATGCTACAAAATCCGGATTATGTATTACTGAAAAAAAATTTAATCGTCTATAGCCGACAAAGTAAACAGCAAAAAAATGAAATATCTAAACTAAATTTTTTGTCGATTATGTCAAATATTTCCACAGTTCGTTACGTGGGAATCATACTACTCGCATATTTGAGAATTACTAGTAGGACCTACTACTGACAAAATAAGATGTTTTCATTAGAATTAGTACATGCAAAAACATTCAAAATTATGCGAAACTGGAAGGATTAATTATTAAGTTTCAAATGTGAGTATCATTTTGGAAAAGACGTTGCTGACTTCCACCTCCGCTCATTACGAACAAGCCAACTAATCACAAAGAATAACTTCGAAAACGAAGATTTTCTCACGAGCTAAAAGCGTCAAAGCACTCTATTTTCACTTCTAAAAACTATATCCCCTTATCCTCACAAGTTCGAACACTTTAAAAGTTTCGCCGACAAAATCGATCGCATAGCAAGAGTCTGAAAGAAAGCAAAAGAACGCCGAACTCACGAAGAGTAGTCAAAGACTCCAGCAACTCGTCTGAGCCATATACTCGCGACTCGACAGCCCCTCGCGTTCTTCCCGAGACAATATGCGGGGCCTTAGGAGGAGGTGCTCCGAGCGAACTCGGCTCCTCGGGAAGGCATTGTGCGCTCTGCCTGGCGGTTTGGAGGCGGGGGCGCGAACGGCAGCAGGGATGGTGGTGGGGAAGAGAGTTGAGTGGGAGGCGCGGTGAAAGGGCACGGAAGAGTAGTGAGGGGGGGGGGGGTTGGGGGGGGGGAAAAAGGGAAGGGGATCGGGAGGTTGAGGCGGTGGGGTTCGGAGGGAAAGGGGAAGTCGGGGGAGAGGGGGGTTCGGGAGGGGGGAAGTGGACTAATGAACGGCTGGCGGGTGAGAGTGCGATATTCGGGTGGGTGAAGTGAGGGTAGGTGAGTTGAGTGGAGAGAGAGGGGGCGGGCAGACAGGAGCTAGGTAAGTGAGCGGCCGGGCGAAGTCACGGGTGTTGATTTGACGAAGAAACAGGTGTTGGTTGAATCAGTGGGCAGACGAAGTGGGGTGGTAGAGTGGTGGATTGAGTGTGTGGTTGCCCAAAGTGTCGGGCGGTTGACTGGAGGGTTGAAGCGGAGGACTGACGGTTGACTGAAGGGACGGTTGAATGAGCGGGAAAGCGATGTGACGAGTAGTGGATTGAACGAGCGGGCAAGCCAAGTGACGGGTGGTGGGATGAATGGGTGGGTAAAGGGGGCGGGCAAAGTGACGGTGGTGGGATGAATGGGTGGGTAAAGGGGTCGGGCAAAGTGACGGGTGGTGGGATGAATGGGTGGGTAAAGGGGGGAAGCGGAGTGGCGGGTGGTGGGGTGAATGGGTGGGTAGAGGGGGCGGGCAAACTGACGGGTAGTGGGTTGAATGGGTGGATAAAGGGGCAAGCGAAGTGACGGGTGGTGGGATGAATGGGTGGGTAAAGGGGGGCGGGCAAAGTGACGGGTGGTGGGATGAATGGGTGGGTAAAGGGGGCAAGAGAAGTGACGGGTGGTGGGATGAATGGGTGGGTAAAGGGGGCGGCAAAGTGACGGGTGGTGGGATGAATGGGTGGGTAAAGGGGCAGCAAGTGACGGGTGGTGGGATGAATGGGTGGGTAAAGGGGGGCAAGCGAAGTGACGGGTGGTGGGATGAATGGGTGGGTAAAGGGGCGGGCAAAGTGACGGGTAGTGGGATGAATGGGTGGATAAAGGGGGCAAGCGAAGTGACGGGTAGTGGGATGAATGGGTGGGTAAAGGGGGGCGGGCAAAATGTCGGGGGAAGCGAAGTGACGTACGGCAGCGGGCTGGCGCGGCGCGGCACCTCCCAAGACGCGACGACGGAGGTCGGCGGTGGGCTCAATTTAATTACGACGGCTGAAGCTTGGTAATTACTGCAGCTGGCGCGCTCTAGCGGGTCGCCAGGACAATAGCGACAAATGAGAGCGGATCGGCGATACCCGAGGCGCCGCCGCCTGGCTCTGTTCTGCGGGGCCGCCTCGTGTACCCAGCCCTGGATTGTCTCCCGAAAGAGATCTGGCGAAATTTCTAGACTCCCAATCGATTTAATGACCCACTTTCGCTTCGTTAATTTCGGTTGACTTTACACTTCCTTTAATTGTAGATCGAATTTTACCAAGTGTAACATCTCAACCTTCTGAAAAAACCTATTATATATCCAATTGACTGCCCGCCTACTGCTTCAACTGATCTTGAAAAATAACTTTCCTTAACAGAGAGCTTATTTATTATGTCAACTTGCTCGACTTACATTGTATATGTTGTCTCAAACTTATTGTGATATTCTACTGTTCCTGGAAACATTAACAATAACCAATCCAATACTTATGGATACAAGAACCTTTTCGACACAGACTACTCCACCTCTCAAAGCGTTTTCGTGGAAACTTGACTCACGTGAATTCATTACGTCAAGCATATGCAGCCACTCATAGCATAGCAACTACTTCGAGTCAAAATTTCAACCAAGCTGTTATTATGTGTAGAGGATGGAGGGAGAGAAAAGAAGATTCCAGGGAATATCTTTTCACCTGGCGTTTAACTTGCTCTCTTCAACTGCGTCAAGGCCATTCCTGAACGGCATAAGGATCATGACACACCATCCACCAGGGCTGTCGGCGGAAATTACGTTTCTCTAACAAACTCGGGTCGCACTGCGCCTCCTGCCTCCCCCCCATGTCACCATCTCTTCCGTCGACACAGCGCCCCGCAGCTTAGCACAGTGGGTCGAAATAACGCTCAACGCTCCAAAAAAAAATATTTCCTACCATTTTACCTACCAAACATTTGCACCAAGAACTTCTTGTGAATGTCCACCGTATGCAAATAAAGTAATGAATTCAATATACTGTTTTAAAAATTTCTTTTTAAAAGAATACTCTGCATTCAAAATAAAAATCCATTATTTTCATGTTAGAAGATGGGGAGATGCATCATGACACATGCACCTACTATTATCATGGAGAGCAAAAGGAAGTCTTAAAAAAAGATATCCTTTTGGTTTGTCGAAATATCACTCTACGAGATTCAAATGTCTGCAGTAGAAACTTACATTAGACTCCATTTCGTAAGACATTTATTACCATCTCCGTCCCCGAAACGAAGCAAATGTAGACTTATCAGATGAAATTGAGTTACTCATTACGTTTGCATTTATTTATTCTTTCACTACATTTCAGTTCCGCTACTTACAATCACCGTGTTTTTAGGTCGCGACAGTCTTTTCCGATTTATGTTCAATCACACACGCCTAGCGGCCAAGTGGAACCGCAGGGAACCCTGGGGTTCACCGCGGGGAACATGCCATTCAATCGCTTAACTTGCTACGCCCGTCTGCTCCATCTAGAACCGTATTCCTTTCGGTCTGTGTCCTTCCTAAATCGATGAAGCCTATTTCAGCTCTGCCTTTTAATTTACCAAGTACACAATGTCGATGAATGATTTTGGCAGTTTGCTTTCAATCCACAGGCCGTGAAATGGCCACCGTCACAAATGCACGATGCAAACAGTTCAGGCTTAAGGCGGGATTTGTACGCACGCATTCTTGTAGACCAACCGCACTGCAACGGGCGGCAAATTTTCAGATAACAAACTTTTACCTTTTTATGGTCTGCGCGTTTGGGCCCATTTCAGTCCAATTTTGGCCCTTTGGTCGCACCCTGCCGCCCTACGGTCCCGCCGCCCCTGTTCGCGCGCCCCATCGCGGGTCCAAGTCATAATCGAATCCCTCCCTTGCATGGGCGCGCACACGCATCGCTCGCGCCGATGCAATTTAAAAGTCCGCCCCCTCCCATCCACCCGGGTCCACCAACGGCCTCCCCAGCGCCTCCGACGCAACCCGACAGCCGTCGCCCACCCTCCTTCTCTAGGGGTGGCAAGACGTTTTTTTTTCTTAAAACCGACATATCGATCACACAATACAGAAAATTAATATCGGCATATACCGTTAAAATTATGTATTGATATATTCAAGCTTTTTATACCCGGTTAAAGAAAACGTCTCCAGATAGCGTTGGTTGTGCCAGAGACGCAATATTCATTCTTACAATAATATCCTGTCAATACTCAACTTCCCTCATATTTTCTTTACATTCTCATTTCTAATATTGCTCCTGCCACACTTACCTTTTGACACTCACGTTACTGTTCTGCTCTTATTTTGCATTCCAAACCACACTTTTGACTCAAATACACAGGATTGATGGCAAAATAAATACAATATACCCCTTCCTCTATTAGCCGACCTTGAACTATATGTATCTCAATATTTCGATTTTCAATTTCCAAAGCTCTCAGTTGACTTCAGTTCAAAGAGGCCTTCTTTTCCTCATTAAAATAACCAATGCTCCCGCCAAAACGCCTTTTTTTCTATATTCCGTTAGCCCTGTTGTCAAATATGTTCCGCTCTACCAATTAAACAAATCTTGTATATATACGCAATCTTGTATATTTACGCATCACACTAGAGTTTGATTGCATACAAATCACATATTTTTCTTTTAATTTTGCATACTATCGACAATTTCTACCCCAGAAATTTATCACACCCAAAAAAGTCGTTGATCAATCTTCTCAGCCTACATGCCTCCTCTCTCAGTTCCACGGTCGTTGACCTTTCACATTCCCCCGGCGCGTTATCGCTCGTCGTCTCTCACCTCAGCGGCCATCGCCTCCGCCACGCTTCGCCAGCTCTCGCCTCCCCCCCCCCCCAACTAGCCGCCCGAATTTGTGAACGGTTGATTGTCACACCAGATATCGACGACGCCCGCCCCACCCCGCCCCCCACGCCGCACGGCGGACGACCGTCGCCATAATTCAGCTTATTCAATTGAATGCACGCACGAGATTTATACGCCCTTGCGAGGGACTTAAAAAGGGCCTTTCGGCCACGTGGCTCTCGGACGGGGAATTTATGGGCACGCACTGGGAATTTAAATGTCGCGGCGTCCACATATTCACCTCTTGGTCAAGCAACTTGACTGCGGCCGCGGAAAGACACGCGAATAAGAAATCCTTTATAAAAATTCACTTTTGTCCTTAGATCACGTGTGAAATCTTGATACATTACCTCTCGGAGCGAAAAACAGAATAATTAAGCTCTGAAAAATGAAGTTTTTTTTCAGACAAATATTTTACTAAAATCGCATTTACATCATAATAAAATTAATAGTCGTAATTAAATCGTAATAAAATATTATTACAATAATAATAATAATAATAATAATAATAATATAATAATAATAATAATAATAATAATAATAATAATAACCTCTGTAAATTTGTGCCAAAAGAAATCACATTCTCTAAAAACTATGTGATTCTGCAACAACGAAAATACACTAGCAGTCACAACTCGTAAGTATCTCGCGAAAGTAAGTTTCGTAAAAGTAAATTTTACTCTTGTGCATGAATTTGAAAACTAATCCAAATATTTGTCACAGTACATATGAACATTTTAAAACTGGTTATTTCGCTCGTCGACTATGTGAACAAACGTACAGGAAGCCGTAGATACTCACGGCTTAAGGCGACGAGGGTCCAAAAGCTTAAGGTCGAGGTCCCGTCTCGTAACGTTTATGGCTTAACGACGTAATACAATTACTGCAATGGGACTAACATTCACCACAATTCACATGTGCTGTGAGTTCCAAAAGTTGTCATCCATTCAGATTTAATGAATACTAAAAATTGTAAAATGGACCTCTTTGTGGCAGTAGACTGTTCAAATTCTCTAAAACTAATTCGCTTACCCAGAAAATTTCACTTACCAAGATAAGATCAAGATTTCAATTGTTTTACTGTAAGGAGTCGACAGTATCAAAGTTAAGTTTTATAAATACGCAAATCGCTATAGAGGAAGTTACACACAATACATTTTAGTACATACGTTTAAGAAGAAACTAATATCTGGCCATCTCGAGTAAAAACGAAATATGCTCGGGTTCGTTAGAATTGCTTCTTCTCGAGATACATAAATGACTGTGTCTGCAGTTTTTCAAGCCATGGTCCTGAGAGAGATATACGGAAATGGCTACTTAATACCATTACTGTCTATTTCACGGAGTACTAGAACGTTTTCACATTTATTGACTACGTCGTCATACTTGCCAAGTTTTCCCAGATACTGCAACGTTTTCCAGAAATACACCATCAACGTTTTTCCTCGTGAGATTAGCAACAATCCAAATGTTTTGTTTTTTTATTTTACTTAGTAATACGTGTTTCTTAATTAAAAGTTTCTTAGACCTATAAGAAGTGTATCTGTTTGATACCTGAAAAACTTTTCAGGCACCAGCATTAATTCAGCTAAGTTTGCCCATTCAAAGTCCTTGTATGAAACGGTAAAATATACACTATTTTCTCGTGGATAGTGCAGCTACACTATCATATCCCAATGAATGTTAAAATTTGTTCTTGGCTGAGTATGTAAATTTGGATTATAAGACTCTTCTAGATTATTCTAATCACTTTTCTGAACATGAATTCGACACTATGCAGAAGGCAAGTTTTTAATGTTATCTAGTTTAATAATGCCAATTCTAGTCACTGTTTGACATTTAAAACCCAATTAATAACCTGTTAATCATATTTTTTCTTTATTGTAAAATAAATTTAATCAACCAACTAATTACTGAAAATGAAACACATTCATAGAGTTACAAAGCGATTTGTAATTTTATTTTCATCGCTAAGCAAATGCAGGGTTTTAAGCGTATTTAAATGTAGCTTCATTACGTTCAAGCGATATTCGAGTTATATTGTAATTTTAAAAGGTTCGAAAATGTTGACATTTTTACTTATTCTGCAATCCGTAAAAAGTCCATATTAGTTGTTCGTTCTTATATTCTCAGACAATGGTCTTAATGATTTGGTACTACAATGAGATTTTCACTTTACATATGAGTGTTGAGTGAAAAGTATTCTCTCATAAAATAATTTCACTCTTTCATGAAGCTTTTGAAACTTTTCACTGCAAATATTTATTGGCTTGTTAGAATCTCCTTGTGGTTACAATACTACGACGTCTAAACGACGCAAAACTCCGCAATCGCGAAAAGCGATCGTAAGACTAGCGGATGGCTAGTTCTAGGACTAGACGCGACGCGGCGTTGGCATCTCCCCTCATTAGTTTCAGCACACGGCACGTCACGGAGAGAAAACTCGATTGCGCTTTCCGGGTGTCATTACTTCAGTATTCTAGCATAATTTTCAGTTCGCTTGAAAGTTGCTCTTCCACGCATTTCTTACGATTTCAAACAAGTTTTGTTGTGAATTCGTTAAAAATTAATTACATACCGAATTCCAATTAGATTAACTTGGACTCGATTTACATTTCCCTTTGTTATGCCTGACGCACGCTCGGTTTCGTTTCATTACCATTCATTCTCCTTGTATTACGTATCTGCCGCTGATAAACGCTGGATTCTTTTTTCATCTCAATTCTCCTTATTTCGTATTTCCCGTGCTGTCGCATTGCCTTCATTTGAGGTCCCAATTTGCATTCCAAATACATCTGTTACCGCGTTCGGAACGGCTCCAACGTTCGTGGGGAACGTCGCTGAAATATTCAGAGGTTGGCAGCGGCGGGTGCAGGCAGGTCGTTACGAAAGCGAACGCGAGCAGTCCTACCAACCTCACATTTGCTAACGCAGTCAGCGATGATTAATTCACGTTTCGGCGTCGTTTTGAATGTTGCATGTCATGCTAAAGAGGTTTGCTTCAAATATATTAAGGGATTTAATTTTGATTATCATTTTGACGAGCTTTCATCGATTCAGAATCTCCCCGAACCATTGATTTTTGAGGGTTCAGGAAGCATTAGAGGTGAAATGGCCTTGTAACTTCAGCTCGAAATCCCAGCTTCCCATCGGCGTTTCCTAATTTACCTCGGCCATATTTACAGTAGGGGGCCCGCGTTTCGGAGTGTCACAGCGCTTGCTCGGCGGCGCGACGAAGGGCCGGGAAGAGCACGGCGCGGAACGACGAACGGGAAGAGGGGAGGAAGAGAGGGGAAGGGACGAAGCCCCGCAAGACGAGACGTAAACAGCTCGGCTTCCAGCCGCCGCCGTCCAACATGGCGCCTCGACTCCCCCTGCGAGGGAGAGACAGCCCGAGGACGCCGCCGCGCCGAGGGAACATCCGGCAGGCAGCGCCACGAGCAATAAAACATGACTCCCGACCTCCGTGAATCGCTTCCGTGAAAAGCGCAGAAGCATTCCGAACAAAATCGAAGCCTTTGACTCTCCTTTCAAAATACTTTCTATTCGAAAGAGACGCCACTCTATTATTTAGCCATCAGTTGTGGGCAAAACATAACAATTATTTTGCTCCTCTTTTTACGCAATGCAGTAGTTAAATTCACGAAAACAAATCTGACAAATTTAATGTCTGACTTCCTATACTGATATTAATTCCATACATTATATGGTGTCTAGATCGTCCTCGATTGTAAATTAACGTCCGAAATGAAGGTCCATCAAACAACACGAATTCTCTCAGCTGGGATGACTGTGCACCGAGGCAAATAATTCCGCCCTCTTTCAATGAAAGGGTTGACAAACTACATCCAATGATGTAGGTTCCAAACCCGGAAATCCCCGACGTTCTTTGCGCCCGCCGCCCCACGTGTCGCCCGCAGACCGAAGCGCGCCACGCGACCTGGCTCGGAACGAAAGATCGACAACGCGACGGGCGGCGCCTCCGGTCACGCCAGCGCCGGCCGCCAGTCCGCGCCACGCACTCCCGGCACGGGGCGGCATGCATTATGTAGAGCACTCCCGAATCGCATGTAGCCGGTTGTAGATAATGCACAATATTATTTCCCCATTAACAGCAAGCGGGAGACACTTATCATGCAAAACTAATCTCGCCCGCACTAAAGCGGTACGTGCAATTATCCCATGTTCATACGTCACGGACGACAAATAGGTTATTCAGTTTGTAAGGTTAAAAAGATTCGAAAATATGATATCGTTTGGACATGGAGTTATCTTTACAAAATGCAGAAGTACCCATAAATATATTAGTGAACATAAATATAAAAATAAATTCATGCAGTATGAATTTAAAAATATTTTCCCATAGTATCAAAAATATTAAGACATAAAGTGCAGGTTCAGCTAGGATGCGGTGATGCAAATGTAGTCCCATTCTAGCTAGCGCGCAACAACAAAAGAGTGCGGGCGTTAACACATAACGGATACATGGCATGTCCAGACATTTCCAGCGAAACAAAAGATGTACTTACATCTCAGTCCTGAGAAGACGAAAGCGTGGAACAGAGAAAAAGAAGATGCATTAGTTTCAAAACAATAGAGACAATTTAAACTGCAAAACACTTTAACAAGGAAATTCAGAACGCCATGCGCGCAGTACAGATAAAACATTCGTTGTAATGTATTCTCACAAACAAAGAAACTTCAAAACATTTGCAGACAATCAAGGAGTTCTCTAAGAAGCGAAGACTAGCTCACTTCATAGATATCTTCACTCAGAAGTAAAAATAAAACTAACATCAAATACTCATGTTCTATTTACGAAGTGATTTCCACACTTGTATGTCTGTGATATTGCGGTCATGATTAAAACCTCATCGGTTATGGCAAGCTTTGCAAATACTAGAATACATAAATCTAAAACTATGCCCTAAAAATTGTAAACGAAAGAAAATTACCCAGAGGTCCAAACACGCATCGGTGACACACCTGACCAGTTCGCAATTTTCGTGCATCACCTATGACGATATAGAGAAACAATTGTTTGTTTATATACAATGCCTAATCTGATGATTGATATTGTATAACCGATTCAAAAAAAAACATATCCCACAAAAAACGCAACTCTTTGAAAAGAGGTTTCCTTACATACATTATTTTCAGACAACAGACAATATAGAACGTTCTCCACATTGGGTGATTGATGGTTCTTACATTTCAAGCAGACTTTTAATGATGTGATCGTATCTTTGTACGTTTTACGCTATGCAAACGCATTGCCGCCATCCTAAAAAACATTGCTCTGGGTTAAACATTTCTGGCAAGTAATAAAGACTCACCGTGTATGATTTTTAAAGCACCAATATGTACTAGATTCTCATTACAAATATCACAATTAAAACGTGTTTCAATATACGCGGAAAAAATTTACAAACATGTTCAAGGTGATATTAAAACTACCCTTTTTTTATTCATGTAAAAAAATTCACCTTTATCTGTCATTTAAGACGGAAACATAAGTCACAATTAAATAAAACATATTTTATGGAAGCTCTTCGCGGAAAACGCTTTTAGCGACGGAATCAAATGGCAGAGCCACGAAACAATCAGATTCCCTACGATAAAGGTCAAGTATCTCCAAAGACATGACCCAAATTTCCAAGTATGCACAGCATGACCGGTCTAACAGCATGCAGACTATGTGACTAGAAAGTGCAGAAGACGTTTTCCAAACTCCCGCCACCGACGGACCAAATGAAATTCGAGTAACAGCCCCGACACCAAGTTCCATAATCGCATTGCGCTGTAAAAGCAAGTGAGGATGGGGGTGGGGGCGCCGATGGTAGTCGTTGGGGGCTGCGACGTCGAAACGAGGCCACCGCGATCGCGGGCGCGTGGGCGTGGGCGGGGAGCGGCGGCGACCCGCACAGGGGCGGGGCAAGGGGCTGCTTAAGAGCGGGGTGGGGGGGGGGGTGACAGAACGGCCAGAAGTGGGAGGGGGTGACTGCGCGGGCGCTAGCGCAGAGATGAGGCGGCAAGGGGCTGACAACGGGCGGGTGGGAAGGGAAGCACGGGGGGGGGGGGAGAATTGGGGCGGCGCGGAGAGGACAGGGCTCCGAAGACAGAACCGTCCACGTCGGCATCGCACTGAAGGAGGGCACGGAGTAGAGAGCAACGCCAACCCAGATGACTGCAGGGGCGGCAGGAGCGGGGCAGCTCGACCGTCTGAAGGGGTTAGGCGTTGTTAGTGGGGAACCGAACCGATCACTGATTTGATTTGATTTGATTTTTTCGTGTTTCCGGACACGTCAACTGCTTTGGTCATTAGTCCCGTTAGTGTATTGCATGTTTTTCTCGGGAGATGTGCGGTTATCTTCCCCCGCTGGATGGCGAGATCCGGCGCCGACCTACCGTCGGCTAGTGGGGTTTCCCCCTAACCAGGACTCTCCCACCAGCGGGACACCGCCCCAGCCGGGACAAGCTCTAAGTTCCCGACCGGTCTCCCGGAATATGTGATAGTGTAATGCATGTTAGTGTAAGTGTGTGTGTAAGGGGAGAGGATAGGACAAGGAAGATGAAGGACAGATCGTGCGCGGTCCGTGGCCCGGTTGGTAAGGTACTGCTCCGGCATTCGCCATGATGTTAATCGGAGAAACCACGGAAAACTACCGAGCAGAGAAGCCGGCCGCTAGAATTCTCCTCCAGACAGCGACTGAATTCGACCTAGCTGAAAAGCTAGTGTCGAAAATCCTGCCGCCGTGGGGAGTGGGAACCTAGGACCTCCCGGTCAGAGGCGCTGTACTGACATTAGTTGATGCACTGAGCTACCGCTCCCGGTCCGATCGCTGATGGAGAACAGAGCATCAAAGAGTGTAACAGAGGGTGTAACAAGACACGAACAGCAGAGACGAAGATGAACGAGATGATGGTATAGTCAAAAAATGTAGAGACGTGAGAACGAAGGCGACTGGCGTTTGAAAGGTAGGCCGAGTTGAGCTGAAGAATGGGCTCGTGACGAGCAGTCGAGGCGGCAACGTGAGGCCGCAGCGGTAACAGAAATAGGAACGGAGGTAACAGAACGAGCGATAACGACTATACGTATAGTGACGAAAAACGGAACAATGACGAAGAAACGAAATGTTCTGGAGAGAGACGACGGAGCGGGGCCATGACCGCACAAGGGGATGACAAAAGAATGCGGCGAAAAGAGCAAGGTGGTGACAAGAGAACGGGCGAACAAGACGAAAAAGTCGAGGCAAAGGGGAGCGACGGGGAAAAAAGGGGAAGGGGGAAACCAAGGGAAAAGGGGGGGGGGAGGAGGAAGACGGAGAGGGGGAGGGGAGGGGGGAGGGGCGCATTTGGGTGGGAGGGCGCATTGGGTGGGAGGGGCGCATCGGTTGGGAGGGCGCATCGGTTGGGAGGGGCGCATTGGGTGGGAGGGACCAATTGGATGGGAGGGCGCATTGGGTGGGAGGGCGCATTGGGTGGAGGGCGCATTGGGTGGGAGGGACGCATTTGGTGGGAGGGACGCATTGGGTGGGAGGGGCGCATCGGTTGGGAGGGGCGCATCGGTTGGGAGGGCGCATTGGGTGGGAGGGACCAATTGATGGGAGGGCGCATTGGGTGGGAGGGCGCATTGGGTGGAGGGCGCATTGGGTGGGAGGGACGCATTGGGTGAGAGGGGCGCATTGGGTGGGAGGGGAGCATTGGGTGGGAGGGGCGCATTTGGTGGGAGGATCGACGGACGTACCGATCCCGCTGGCCGCCTCGCGAGGCCGAACAAGGCCGCCGAGCCGAGTGGGGGGGGGGAGCGAAGGTCGGAGGGAGGGGGGGCGGAGCTTGGAAGGCGAGGCGGCAGAGCGCGGACGTGCGGGGCCCGCGGCCAAGACGCGAACCCAGGTCCCGGAAGGTAAATCAATATCTCAGCCGCTGACACAGAGGCGGCAGGGCGGGTGGGAGGTGCTGTCAGCACTCGGGGGCTTATTGAAAGAGCGCTTGGACGGGGCGGACGGCGCGGTCGCCGGCGGAGACGGAGCCGTTGGATGACGCTGACGGAGGTGGAAAGAGAGTTCAGGGGACGAGAGTGTGAGAGTGCAAAATATCCTCAGCCACATGAGTCAGTAAATTACGGTTACTTGATTGATTCATTGTATCCAGGCACGCCAACTGCTAAGGTAATTGGTTCCGTTAGTGTAGTGAATGTTTTATAGCGGGAGCTGGCGGTTTTCAATGGAAGGCGTGAATCGTAGTACTTACAACATTATTCTCCTGTTCGAAAATTTGTTCGATGCAACAAAACTTCACCGTCGTTGACGAATAGGTTAATGAAGTAGTTCTGTTCCGAGTAAACACAACATGATTTGAATTTTAAGGAATATTAAAAATGTGCAGAACTTCATACAAAAAAGATGTTGCGGAAAGAACTACGTGTATCGTACTTCAAAGAGGACATGAAAATGTCGACATATTTTCAAAGTGTCTACGGGGGAAGGTTGAATGTATGGCAAAAATAAGTGTTGCAAAAGCCTTCATGGATGTGACACACAGCATGAAGTGGACGCAGAATTTTAGAAAGTTTTGTTGAGGGTCACTGCAAGCCTCTAAAAAGAAGTCACTAGGCGAAGAAGATAAGTATAATTACGAAAACTGGCCATAGGCAGGGATTGGTGTCTCGGGCACGTGGCTCAATGAGGGAAGTAAGTGCACGGAGCGCCCGCGAACCGCAGCTGAAAAAACAAGTCGGCCAAGCAGCGTCAAAGATAAATACGGGGAAACGAGACACGCGACCAAGTACGCAACGCAATGCCCGGGCAACTGTGGTAAATACTAGGTTCTACACTTTAAATATTGCAATTCATTTGCAATATAATATATTACTAATATGATGGAGTTTCTTCCTGATTTTTGCCTGCGTCCAACGTGTTGATTAAATTTTTAAAACATATTTTCCTCCGTACAAATTCACCAACGCAGCATGTTTAATTATAATGACTTTCGTGCGTTTAATTTAACATTTAAGAAATAACTTTTCTGAAGCAGTCAACTCTTGCGTGCCAATAAGGAAATCTGTCAGGCTTTTAGTTTCCATAAAGGATACACTAAAAAATCCGGTTACCATCATTATTGATACCAATTACACGGAAGCAATGATTTGCAATTTTAAATCAGAATTGAAAATAACTTTCAAACATTTCTATTTTTGCCTTAATTTTAACAGAATCATACTGATCATTTCGTCGTAATTAATATCAAATTACATTAGATTAAGTATTTAATTTGCATTAGAGGCACAGTTACAACACGTTTTATGAGTAACATGAACTTAATATAATTAAGCTTTTTAATCAGAAATGAATTATTCTCTCTTCTCAATTAAAACAAATTAATTAATTTTCCATACTCAATTGAGGTTCAAATATTTCCCCATTTTCTCTCATCGCCGTTTACCATCTTTCTCTTCGGTTGTGGTTCCGGGTCAACGCCCGGCCGCAAACTCCGCCCTCGCCCGCCCCACCCCATCCCACCCCACCCCCCGCCAAATCCGCGCGTCCAGCGGCCCGCGGCGGCGCGGAGGGGGCCGCGACGAGGACGAGGTCGTGGACGGCGGTCTCTGGTCCGGCGCCAAGCTGTCGCAGCGCGGGCCGCCGCCGCCCCCCCCCCCGCCACCGCCGCGCGGGTGTCCCTGGAATGGCAATGCCCTCCGACCCCCCAAGCCCTTTCGCCCGGGCTTCGCCGCCTTCGGCTTTTCGGCGGCCGGCGGCAGCGCAAAGCCCCCCTCCTCCCCCAAGAAAATAAAAAAAATAAAAGTTTCCGCCTTGTCGCATTTTCTTGGGGCCTGCGGTCGGGGTCACCCACTTCACATAACTCCTATTCATCCCGGCCGCTCGTGCGTGTTTTGGGGCGTGTTTCTCTCCGTTCGTCAGCGTTACGGACTTCTCTTCGAAAGGATACGACGAATATACATAAATTGTGTTGGACACGAAGAGTGTAGTTCGACTAAGATTCGCTGAAGTCATAAAATTACATACGTTCTTATCAGAAAGTACTCTCAATATATTTTGTTGTGTAGTCACGGATTTAATAGTATTGGTCAATTCTGAAAACCAGGGTACAATATAATTTTAGTACGGTAACAAAAGTACCCACAATGTTACTTTTACGTAAATGTCACTCACAAAACTGTGTTTTACAGAGAGCTTTTGAGTTTTCCAACAACACAAAAAAAGAAGAAAGTTTGAATCTTTTTTCAGATTTTTATACGTTCCCGACAAATTTAAGTAGCGATTTACTATTTATTTCATAAATAAGAATGAGTTTTAACGTATAATAATTAAGAAAAAATAAGTCTGCTTGACCAATTTTGAAATTTCATTACAATTTCATTTTGACAAAAAGCGTCCGAATGAAAAAAAAAAATTAGGAGGCGTCTTTTTTGAGTTATTCTAAGTGTGGCCGTCGTCACTTGAATATGCGTGGCGCCCCCGCGAGGTAATGGAGTGGCAAGAAAGCGGTGGACGGTGGTTGGGGTGGGGCCGCAGCTGGGTGCGCAGGGTCCCAACGCGCGTCGCCGCACGGGGGACGCCGCCGCCGCCGCCGCCGCCGCCGCCGCCCACCCTCGCCACCCGCGGCTAAACACATTTACAAACCACTCTCGATAATTGGGGCTGCCGAGGAGCCGGGGGTAATTTACAGGGCAAACACGAGTTAACCGCGCGGCTCGGCTCTGCCCGCGGGCGGCGGGGGCGGCGACAGGCAGGGGCGGGGCGGAGGCGGCGCCAGAACCGTATTAAAACACAACACGACGCGACGCGACGCGACGGGAAGAAACGGAGCTGCCTGAGGCGGCGCGGTGTGAAGCCGCTGCGACTTCGCGGCACGTGCAGCCACGAGGTTTGCGGTCGTCGGAGGCGCAGGGTCGGCTGGTACCGACGAAACTTCTCTTCCGCCTTCCCTGAGTAGAACGAACAGTTTCCTTGCTCGGAGCGAGGCTTTTCTTCATCCAACCAATGGGATGACGCAGCTTCTCGGAATATGGACTCGCCTATTGCAGGTTTCGAAGCGGATACTCAAGGAATAGCACGATTTCAGATTAAAGTGAGGACCACGGATAAAAAAAAAATCTACTTCGATTCTCCTTTGATCAACTTTATTTCGGCATTATCAATATTTCTCATGCCATGAAGAACTCGTTGATGAACATGAAGTGCAAAAGCGACAGGAAAGGAATGTACTGAAGATGCTTGACCAGACCATGTACCAAACTGGGAGCGTAAGAACTACATGTAAGAATAAAAGCGAAAACTGTTACAACATAAAGAGAACAAATGAAGACGACTGTTTTTTTTTTTTCGAAAACACCACTAATCCTAAATATATGGTAATAAAAGTATTGTGAACAAACTAGATGAGTAGCAACTAAGGACAAAAAGAGAAAACAAATCGATCTTGCAAATGAAAAAGTGAACGCGACAGGATCCCTTAAAAATTGGAAGGAAAATTTTAAAAGGCAGAACCTTCCAATATCGATTCTCAACTATCCGCAACAGAAACTGTGCTAATCGCGCCTAACGGTTGTTCGCCGAGGGACAGAACTCTCTCGACAACAGAAGCGAGGTCCGGGCATGATAATAACAGAAGAAATTTACAATGAGCGAAAACGAAGTTAATAGCAGTGAAAGAAGAAAGAAAAGTGACCATCCGGCAAACGGAAAAAAGAACGCGTCCGGATTCCAAAAGATTTGATTTGATTTGATTTTTTCGTGTTTCCGGGCGCGCAACAAATGCTTATAGCGCCGAGTGTAGTCATGTTTTCTCGGAGATGGTGATTCTCGCGGATGGCGATCGACGCGACCACCGTCCTAGGTTTCCCGGACTTCACCAGCGGGATGCAGGACAATCCGCCGACGGTCGGAATATGGTGTAGTGCATGTTAGTGTTGTTGGAATAGACAGAAGACGAAGGACAGATCGCGCGTTCTGGCCGTTGATACCTACATTGCCGGTGTGATCGAGAAACCAGAAACTACCGATCAGAGCAGCCGAAATCTCCAGACAATACCCGCTGAAATGCTTCATCCCGCCGCCGCGGGTCAGGACTCGAACCTAGGACCTCCCGGACAGAGGCACTGCAATGACATCACTTGATGCACTGAGCTACCGCTCCCGGTGATTCCAAAGACAGACCCTCCCAAGCTCGATTCTGAACTACGCGCAACACAAACTGCTCTATCGCGCCCAACGGTGGCTGGACGGCGGGGGACGTGGTCCGGGGAGCGTCGCGCGGGGCCGCGGGGGCGGGGGCGGCGGCGGCGCGTGGCGCAGAGACGACAAAGGCCGGCGCCGCCCACCGCGCCACGTGCCGCGGCCGCGCACGTGCCCCCGGCCGCGACGCAGCCAATGTAATTGCGCGGCTGCCCGTGAATGAGCGGGTCTCCGCGCACGTGAAGCCGTGGCTAATGTCGAATGAAGTTGTCGCCACTCCCTCGAAATTAAATTGACCTACTCCCACGGCAATACCGGTCCTAAGTTGTAGCTACGGGTCCGTACATTGCGGTTGCTCCCTTGAACATTATCTGTTAACGAAATGCATGCCCAATAAGGGAGCGTTCGCTGATTATTGATGCAGTACAGTTTGTTAAACCATGGCAATTACACGACACATACTGATAACATTCAGAATTACGCACGGAGCTGCCATGCTGGTTATTCTATGGGTTCGTCGGGTGTTTCGGGTTAATATTAAAAAATCCGGGCTAGGCGATCAATTGAATGTGTAATATCGATATAAATTAATTTCATAAAGCCAAAAAAAAAAAAACAAAAAAACTCACCACTATTTTTGTTCCAAAAACATATTATTCATTAATTATATGGTGTTTGAGTTGTCAGTACTATTTGTGTATAATGTCTCGACCAACCATCCTATCAAATATTGAAATGTTTGTAATAAATGTAAGTTCGTAAGGTAATTGTTATAAATATCCATTTTTGTTTCATACTAGATGTTAATTTGGTTTTTAATTTTATTTTAAATTTTTGTTATCCTCTTCCCAGTCTGTTCGTGCTTGCCAATGGAGACAACTATTTGCGGGTGATCATTTGAAAAAAAATACTTATATTGAAGTGATCTACCTCAAATTTTCACAAAATAAAAAAATTCAAAGGTAAAACATTAACTTACGACAATATTGCATTACACATCTTTTAAAAAGCGCTAATATAATTTTAGAAACGTTAATGACTTTTTTTTTCGGGAGTTCAATAAGGTCGAGTGACTACCCTTCTCTCCTGTTAATTTCATTCTGACCTACGTTGGCAATTTATTTGCAGAATCTCAATTATCACAGCAGTGACTATTTGGAACCAACATTAATCGCTGCATCAATAAACGTAGTACAAAATTGAATGACCCCCTAACTTTGAATTACCTCTTGATGAATAAAAATTTTTAATGTGAAATAAATGAAACTGCAATGAACTGATGAACTTCCACGTGGCTTCCTTTTCAATGCAACATTTTGCTCTCTGTTCATAATGAAAATTTAATAAGCATTTATAAAAGTGCAAGTACTGAAATTTGGAGAAAACTACGAGAACTGAACAATAGTTCGTTTGTAAATTATAATTATATTTATTTTTGGAAGCCTAACAGATTCCTTAAGGAATAAAACTTCAGTTCATTTGAGACGTTGACATATCCAGAAACGAATGAAAATCTTACAATTTCTTTCCCACATATCTACAAAACGAATATTATCATTCAGCGCATTAAACGTTGTGAATTTCCGAATACACATGCAACGGGAAAATCCGGAGGGTTCAGGGAATTCGAATGTATGAAGTTTGGGTAACCGCGGTTCTACTATACCCCACACTCTACTTATTCAATTAACTCCCAGAGTGTATATGTGCATAACCCGCATACATGACAAGGCGCTGAAGCTGTAGTAGCTGAAGCTGAAGTAGTAGCAGGTCCGACTAGGCAGAGTGGGTGCACGGTGAGGTGCGGCGGAATGGGATGTTTAGGCGGCGGAGGGCGGGGCAGGGCGGGGGGCGGGGCAGGTGGGCGTGGCGGGGCAGAGCAGTTTCGCGGTAGGGAGGGATGAAATTTGGCGCGAGGCGGGGTAGGATGGGTGAAGCGGGGCGGGACGGGGGGGCGAGCGGAACGAGCGGGTCACGACCAGTGGAGCGGGACGAGCGGGGAGAGACGAGCGGGGCGGGCGAATGGGCAGGCTGGCTAAGAGGAGCGGGGCGGCCGGGATGGGCCGCGCGAGCGAGGGTAGGGCGGGGTGGATTCGGAGCGAGGCGAGGGAGGATGGGGCGAAGCGGGACGAGCGGGGCAGGACCAGTGGGGCGGGACGAGTGGGGAGAGACGAGCGGGGCGGGCGAGCGGTCAGGCAGGCCAAGCTGGGCGGGTCGGGCCGCATGGGCTGGACGAGCGAGGGTAGGTTGTGGCCAAGCGGGGCGGGGCGGGCTAGCGGGACCAGCGGGGAGAGGTGAGCGGGGCGGGCGAGTGGTCAGGCAGGCCAAGCTGGGCGGGGTGGGCGGGGCGGGCGGGGGCGAGCGAGAAGAGCAGGCAGCGGGCGCCGCTGACTCACTCGCCGCCTCATTAATTTATTAGTTTAGAGCATTCGCGTTGCTGTGCGGGCGCGCGGGTTCGTGACCGGAAAAGGTCGGCTTTCATTTTGATGGACCTTCTGCGGCGCTGCAGCCCGCGCGGAATACGAAACAGCATCTGCCTGCCCCGCCTCCGCCTCCGCCCCGCAGCTGCTGCTCCTAGCGGGAAGCGCTGAATGCAGCCGGGTAATAAATGAAGCGCGTGCAGGAGGGGACGACGGGGTGGAAGAGAAGGGGGATTGAATCGCGGCCCTTCGCGCTGCCCCCGCCTCTGAGAGAGTTATGTGCGGGGCTGATTTCATCGCTGGGCTCAATTGTGCAAGAACAGCCCCGGAATATCATATTTTACGTTCCTGAAGTGATCGCAATTCTCATCACCACGCAGTTCGAGATAAATGAGACAACGCGCTTGCGAATACCTCACGTGATTATTTTGAAAGCGCAATCAGCTATCAAGATATATACTGCATTTGGTGTCCTTTGTAATCCTATCGGTACTATCTCTGGCGTTTCATACATGATCAGGACAGGATGGAAAGTAACATATTTAAGCAAATACTATCAAATGGGTAGTATAATCAATCATGGAGATACAGAGGGAAAGTGAAAACAGAGCTGCCAAACTGCAGTAAACATACGGCACGTTTAGTTGCTCCCACAAAAAAATATTAATCATCAAATACGAATTATCAGACAAAAACGAAAAACAAAAATCATCGATTAGTTGATCATGCTCACTATCCCAGAACTTTCGAGATCGTTTAAACTACCGAACAGCGAACATGGACGTTCAAACAGCCAAATTGGTATCATCTAGGGCGAAAAGAAACACAGCCTTCCTTTACAACCCCTTTTCTATAAATTTATTTCTTCGACACTTCGCGTCGTTTCAGTTACTTTCACAGTTCATCACGTAACACGTCGGCAAGAAAAGATGATTGTGCTTCGGGCGGCGTAAACAAGCCAAAAGCACTCCGGCGCCAGGTTGGGCGGCGCGCCAGACGGGCCGGGGGGGGGGAGTTGCCGGCGGGCCCGTTTCCGGGGGCCCGCCATCGCGGCCCGGGCTGCCCCCCCGCTTTGCACGGGCGGTCCGTCACGGCGCCTCCAAACTTCCGGTCCAATCCGATAGACGTCGTCATGGCGGGGGCAGCGAGGGTTCGAGGGAGGCGATTAGGACGTGGACGGGGAAGCCGGGATGGGCGGGGAGGATGTTAGGTGCGAGAGACAGGGAGTGAAACGTAAGGACGAGTGAACGGAGGTAGGGAGTAGCAAATTGAACAAGAGAAACGAGATCCAGCGCGTCAGCAAGTAACTTTTCTTTCAATTCGCCTTGGGGGACAACCTGTGTTTACATGTGTTTTTCTGTGTGCGTGTGTGTGTACTTTCTCGTGTTTTTCCTTTGGTGCGTGTTCTTGTGTTTCGTTTATGATTCTAGTAGGAATATTCGTGTGTGCGTGTTAAAGGTTAGTGGGTTCGTGTGCCGGAGTGTTTTGGTATGTGGGAATATTTGTGTGATAGTAGTGTTTGTGTCATTATACTTGCGTGCGGAGTGTACGTGCGTGTGAATTTTTAGTGTGCCTGTTTTCTATCTGGCGAACACGCTGATCGCGCTGTCGCTAGAACAGCACAAAGGGCTCCGTTGTCGATAGCGGCGTCAAAGAGAACCAGCGCAAACTGTATTCAAGTGCGGATTGGTGTAGTGAGGAATACTAGTAGATCAGAATGCGACCCCGGGCGCGGTGCGTCAGGCAGCATCAGGACGGCGGGCGAAGGGGCGGGCAAAGCGAGAGGAGAGAGAACGAGAGTGGGGCGAGAGCGAAGAAGGGGGAAGGAGAGGGCGTGGGTGAGGGCGAGAGCGAAGGCTTGGAAAGGGGAACGGTGAAGGGGGACGAAGGCAAGGGGAAGGGTGAGAGCGCGGAGAATGGCAGGGCGAAGGCGCAGGCAAGGGAGGGGGGGGCAGAATCTTCGGGGGGGGGGAAGGAAGGGGAGGCGGGGGGCAGGGAAGGTGAGTAGGCCGGTGACAAAAGCGAAAGCAACAGTGCGGGCGTGGGCTAGGGCGCTGGCGAGAGCAAGGGCATGGGCTAGGGCGCTGGTTAGCCTGCGGAAGAAAGCAAGCTGCGCACGATGGCAAGAGAGGACACAGCGCAGGATAGAGCAAAGGCGAACGCGGAGGCCGAGGAGGGCGAGGGGGGGGCGCGGGGGGGGGAGCGAGGGCGAAAGACAGAGCAAGGGCGAATGCGGGGGCCGAGAGCGAGGTAGAACGCGGAGGCCCAGAGCGAGGGCGAACACGGGGGCCGAAGCGAGGGACAGAGAGAGGGCGAACGCGGGGGCGAGAGCGATGTAACGCGGACGGGGGGCGGAGCGAGGGCGAGCGCGGGGGGCGAGAGCAAAACGGGGCCGAGAGCGAAGGCGAGGGAGAGAGAGCGAAGACGAACGCGGGGGTCGCGAACCGGGGGGGTCGAACTGGACCCTCGCGAGGGGTCGCGCCGCGCGAGGGGCCAAGCGGGGACGAGCACCGCCAGCCGGCGCGTCGGAGGGAGGAATTCCTCGCACCTCACGCCGCACACATTGCTAGCGCGGCGCTCGCCGTCTAGTGATTTTGGAGGCGTAGGGTTCGACTCCGCCAGGTGCTGAACCCCCAACGAATTTGTGGCGCATGCCGAAATCGTATTTGTAGTTCCACTGCTTTCCTTATCACATCCAGATAAATGATTTAGCAGCACGTCACACAACGGACTAGGGACCACCCGCGATATCACCTTTTCATTCCATTCTAATCGCTTCCTATTCGTCCCTTCCAAACCGCATTTGGACTCCGAAAAGGAGTACATCCCATACAATTCAGGATGAGACAAAAAACAAGAAAGCATTTCTTGCAAAGCAAGAAAAAAAAAGAAAATACTTGCACAAAAGAAGAGTTAAGGTGATGAAATACCACATGTTCGGTCTTTCGAAACGTGCGCATTGGCCTATTGACTCGATAACGGAGAAATGGCAAATAAAAGGTAGAATGCAAAGCGCAGGAACCTCCAAGAGTAATAAGAATTCTAATAATATTCCTTCCCTTTGAAATAAACGAGCGAGAGGGAGAGAGAGAGAGGGAGAGAGACAGACAGACAGACAGACAGAGACAGGAGAGAAAGAGAGGGCGAGAGAAAGCGAGAGAGGAAAAGAGGGAGGGCGAGAGAGGGAAGAGAGAGGGAGAAAAGAGAGAGGAGAGGAAAAAAAGAGACGGCGAGAGAAAGAGAGGAAGTGGCAGGGAGAAAAGAGGAAGAGAGAGATGCAGGGAGGGAGAGAAATCCCTGAAGACGTCCGCGCCGCACAGTGGTTGATTTCCAGAATTAGCGGTATTTAAATCGAAAATGCATATGCTCAAAACGAATGAAAGTCCACGTGAATGGGTTCCTTGTAGTCTTGCCTAAACTGTAATAACCACCATAAGTGCAACATTAATTTCTCAGAAGAATGGGGGGCCTGTTCGGTGAGCGCTTCCGAGCCCCGCGCGCAGGCGTGCCTCAGTCCTGCTTTGACGCGCTTGGTGTTACTGCCTACTGACGTCGCGTTCTTAAGGAAACTTTGAATGATGAAAATGAGCGAGAATCTGGAAGGTATGTTCTTTAAAACGCACTAATTTTTAACAGAAAATTTTACATTTTTGGTAGTATTTTTATGCAAAAGTTTCACCATGTTTTTGAAACTGGTTTCTTAAGTAATCAAAATTTAAACAGAGATATCTTGAGTTGCCGCAATTGCCAAGAATGTTCTTTGCATGAAAGTATTCCCTGAACCTTGTGCAACAAAATGGTGAAAAACATTTCTGCCCGAATTTGCCCCATTTCGAAAAAATCGATTTTTTTCAGATGCTTGTACAGCCACTCGACGGGAGCTTTTCGAACTCTTGCGTCAGGGTGAACTCTCTCGTGCAACAGATTTACGGAATAGGGAAATGCTAATGGAGTATGTTTCCCATAAAGTTCTTGGAAGTATTCCAGAGCAGTATTAACTGAAAAGATACGGAGATTCACCTGCCAAATTACTGAAAAATGGAAGGTTTGCAATAGAATGGTGTGTGCAAGGAAGAAGGGCAGGAAACGACAAAAGGTAGGCCTGAAAAAGAATTTGCTTCGTGTTCGAAGAGAACCAAAAGGCGAAAAGTACAACCACTCGTTGTGGAACATTGTGCAGAAGAATTAGCCGTGGCAGCTCAAGTTAGTTTTATGTCACAAGGCAGTAAGGATGGAGTGGAAGTGATCGAAGGAGCTGTAGATAGTACTCCTGGAAGTGGCACCACGAATGATGGGAACACTGCTCGGCGATTTTCCAAAATCCGGAGCAGTCTTCTAACATCACTGGGATTGATGAAAGCCTCATTCGCCGCTTCTCCGTTGTTTTACATGCATTGAGGAGTGGGTATGATGTGAATTCAGAGGCTTTCAGAAAATACTCAACTGAAACAGCAGAATTGTTCATCAGCTTATACGGATGGTATTTCATGCCTGAAACAGTGCATAAAATATTAATTCATGGCGCTGATGTCATTAATGAAATGATTGTCCCAATTGGACAACTGTCTGAAGACGCGCAGGAAGCCCGGCACAAAGAGTTCAAGTCATGCCGAGAAAGAAATACTCGAAAATCATCAAGGATACGTGGCAATGAAGATCTGCTTCATTTCCTATTGATTTCTTCCGACCCAGTTATTACAAGTATCCGGCCACTACCAACTAAGACAACTGAACAGCTACCGAAGGAAGTTCTGGAGTTGTTACATGTTCCTAGAGCTGGTCTTCCACGTGAAGGCGGAAGAGCAGATTCAGAGAGCGACTAATGCCAACTATTGTAAGTTCTTAATTTTTTTATAATTATTTTAATTGCTCAATTACGTAGGCAATTACATGCACAACGTTTTAAGTAGTTTCCACATTGATAATTTGGTAAACCTTATCAAGCCTCTAAAAAATGTATTTATTATTATACTATTTCACTACATTGTAATATAATAGAAAACAGCACAAGGAATAATTCTGACCATTTTCAATACCGTCGGCTTTACCGTTCACTTGGAAATATTTTAATACCGCTAAATCAAGGAAATCAACCACTGTGCGCCGGCGCGGGGGGAGGCCATGTGTCTACTCGGCGCGGCGCGAGGTGATGACGCAGCGAGTGAAGTGTGGCGGCGCCTACAATTGGGAGCGCTCGGCGACGAAATGGCGGCGGCGGCGGTCGCGGGCGCTCGGGCAAGAGGCGAGCAAGGCAAAGAAAAGGGCCCATCCCGCCCCCGAAGAGCGGACACTCCAAGAGGAACAAAGATTCGCCAAAGGCACATAAAACAGTCACATACCGCAAAATACGGCGTGTGACTTCTCGGAAGCGATGTTTTATAGAGGCTTACACAGCGGAACCTTGAAATCGGGAATATGAAGGGGAAAACTTCGGTTCGAGTTATCTAATATTTCGACGTGACGAAGTTTGAGTGAAATAAAAAAAAGGAAAGTGAAGGACAGAGAAAATAATCGAGATACTGATGAATTTAAAGAAAAATTGAAGGGATAGTAATATTTGGACAAGAATAATTGAACCATAGTATCTAAAACCCGAACTTCAGACAATAATTTATCAATAAAAATAAACAACGTGTTTCGGATGATTAAGTAATAGTAGACATTATTATAATAAAATGTCTCTTAACCAACATATATTCATTTTAAAATACACGAACCTCGTAGATTTTTAAGAAATAATTGCACATATCCCTTTCATACGCGGTTTATCACAAAAATCAAGGTAACGCCAGGCAAGCATTTTTGAAATATACAATTGACAGATAATGTTCTACGAATATACTAAATAATAATATGTTAATATTATGCTAAAGAATAATATGTAAGTAAGATTTTAGAAAATAGTTAGAGATGTCAATAACATTTTAGAAAATATATATTAAGGAGCTATTGGAAGAGATTTATTATATTAATTGTGTTCGTACCTCACTTGCAATCTGTCATACAAAAGAGACAGACCAATTGTAACAAACTATTTTTTCTCGTGTTTGCATTACTCTTGCTTATTATTTATATGAATAAATTATCCGCCACGCAATTATCATCAGGTGCACCAATCGTTCGCCTCGAATTGGCTTATTCTTTTAATAACTCGTAAAGCACACGTACAGATAGACTGCATTTCCTGCGTTCAAATATCTCTCATGACTTTCCTCGATTTAATTTCCGCCAGTTTGCGAGCCCGCTGCTCCCGGCGGCCGTGCGTCGTGAGGCTGCCGGAAGAACAAAAGGTCCGCTGGGGTGCAGGGGCGGGGGCGGCGCGGCGTGGGATCAGGTGCCATCTATCCCGTGGTAATGGGGCACGCAATCCCAAGCGGCGCCGCTCGCGCCCCCGGCGTCTCGAGCGCACGAGGGGCGGGGAGGGGCGGGGGAGCTGGGTCGAGAAGAGAGTGGGCGGAGTTAGGTGGAGGCGCGGCCGGGGTGGGCGGCGCAGGCGGCGGGGCGGCGGGGCGGCAGGGGCGGCGGGGCGGCGGGGCGGCGCGGCGCCACGGGCGGCGGGGCGGCGCGGGCGGCAGGCGGCACGGCGGCGCGGGCGGCGGGGCGGCGGGCGGGCACGGGCGGCACGGGCGGTGGGCGGCGCGGGCGGCGGGCGGCGCGGGCGGCGCGGGCGGCGGGGCGGCGCGGGCGGCGAAGCGGCGGGGCGGCGCGGGCGGCGGAGCGGCGGGGCGGCGCGGAAGCGCGGGCGGCGGGGCCGCGAGGGCGGCGCGGGCGGCGCGGCGGCGCGGGCGGCACGGGCGGCGCGAGCGGCGGGGGCGGCGGGGCGGCACGGGCGGCGGGGCGGCGGGGTGTGCGAGAACGAGCCGACAAGAGCGGAGCCGCGGCCGGGGGGGGGGGGACCGGCACTCGCTCACACTGTCGCGGAGACAGTGGCGGTGTTATGGGCGTGACGAACCTTCTTTATAAATTGACGGCATTGAGGGCGATGATGTTGGAAAAGGTTCTCGAACTAGAGATGATGCGAAATAGTGTGGACACGTATTTTCTGGGACAAATTTTTCTGACTATTCACCCGGTTTTTCAATGGATGTGTTTAATCTTTCACTGATAAGATTTGTAATTTCTCACTATTTAAAAAAAAATGTTAAAGCCAGCCTGATACTAATTGGTCCGCTAATTTTGCCGTGAGAATATACAAATTAACACTACTTTCTCAACAAATAAAATAGAGTAAAAAATGTTATACTAATTAATAGTTGTACTAAGGAATATTGTTTTATAAGCAGCTGAAAAAAATTCCGTGACTTTTCCAAAGCAATGAAATTTTCGGATTTTCCCAGGTTTTCCATGTTTTTTTTTTCAGAAAGTGGTCACCCTGATTGACATGGGAGTGGTAAAATCAATACACCAAGTGCGTCTACATCAATATCGTTGAAATTATGAACATAAAGAAAGTAAATTATGACATCAAAAGTGAAGTTGTGGAGCATTCAATACGCTCACACGCCACACGTATTTTTACTTCTACATGTTGAACCACAGCACCCTCCAAGTCTTCCAAGGTCGGAATTGCGAAGCTCTTAAGAGGCACAGCTGTCACCGACAGGGCGGCGATGTCACCGGCGCCAACTAATACGAGGTGGCAGAGCTGGCGCCGTCACTTGCAGCTGACGCACGTGATTAAGAAAGCGGAAGGCGCCGTAGGTAGCATTGGGAATCGGCGCAGCGCGTGGGTGCACGTTGACGACGCCCTGGCGGCGGCGACGAAACGACAGCGCGCGAGCGAAGAGGGCGGTGGGGGCGGCGGGGCGGCGGAGCGGGCGAGGCGGGCGGAGCGGGCGGCGCGGGCGGCGGGGGCGGCGGGCAGGGGGGGGGCGCGAGTGGCGGGGCGGCGGGGTCGCGCGAGCGGCGGGCCTCGCGGGTGGCGGGGCGGCGCGGCGGCGCGGGCGGCGCGGGCGGCGGGGCGGCGCGGGCGGCGCGGGCGGCGCGGGCGGCGCGGCGGCGCGGGCGGTGGGGCAGCGCGGGCGGCGGGGCAGATGGGCCGGCGCGGGCGGCGCGGCGGCGCGGGCGTGCGTTGGGGCGGCGCGGGCGGCGCGGGCGGCGGGGGCGGCGGGGGTGGCGGGGCGGCGCGTGAGGGATGGAGTCTTCGCTGTGACCCGCTTCGCGCCGCCTCGCCGCAACAGACGCGCAGCTGCGTTCCGGCAATTTAAATTGCCTCGTACGGGCGCAGCTGCGAGATGTATGGGGGTGTGTATGAAACCCGAGTGGGCGGCTTTTGCGAAAAGTATGCAGCGCTTGGATGGATGAATTCTTTTTATCTAATATATCTGCGTTTTCTTCAAATCTACCGCATTGATTACTTAACGGTTAGTGTGCGTGACCTGGCGATTGACCGGCTCAGTTGCAGGGTCCGCAAGCCATCTTTGCAGCCGGCCGAATGGAACTGCTCCATTGAGCCAAGTACCTGGCGCTGGGATGACACAGATGCTGATTGTGATCGTAAAGGATGATGGTGATCGTGATAAGGAATTGATCGTGCTCCGTTGCAGAAGGAGCCGTTTCCACATACGCCTGACAAGAATAAACCAAATCACCGAAACCACTGATCAGAGCAGTTGGTCTACGAATTCGAATCTAGCAGGAATCTTAAACTCACTGACTTTGAACACATCAAGCTCATTTCTGGCAGCTCGCAGGGATCGAACTAGCGACCTTCCGATTTCCGATACTCTCAAACCCCAGTGCTTTCACTTCATGCTCACAGCTACCGATGTTGATATGTAATGGTGCTAGAGCAATATTTTTGCAAAATCCCGGTTTCGAACCGAACAGCGTCGATGCTGTATTTTAAGAGCTAAGTTATTCTCTTTTTGAAAAATAACTAAATTTAGATGTCTCAAGACGCACATTTGCAGCATTTGAAGAATCTGAAGTCAAATTGTCGCCCCTAAACCTCCGGACAAAAATATATCGTTTAAAAAAAGCGATATTTTGCTTCTACATGGAACTGGCACGATAACGCGAAATTATTAGAAATAGTGGGTCCGTCTATTACGGCAATACGAGCGTAACTAAAATCAGGCAGAAAAGGGACTAATAGTTCGTCGGCTGAAAATTTATCACTGAACCACTTAATACGATATAAGGAATGAACACGCACGACATTGCATGTCAGTGAAAAAATTAAATGATACAAAATTATGAGAACAAACTAGAAGAATTAGTGATTGACTTCTTCGAAATGGATCGACAATTATTAGGAACAGCGATGCAAACCGACATTTGTTTCCCACAGCAATATCCACAGCGCAATAACACACCAAGGAATCCAAGGCACATAACGTCCGTTTTTCAAATGACTGGCCACCTCAATTTATTGTCCTCGCAACGCGGAAAATCTCCCGGAACGAGCGCATTCCAAGGCGAGCCAGCGCCGCCCCGAGTCCAAGCGAGCCGCAGCAGCGCTCGTTTGCGCCGGGTCGTAAGTCAGCCGCTAAGAGACGGCCTTGCGGCCAATGCCCAGCTTCCGCGCCCGGCCGCGTGGCGCTACGGAGCGCTGCGTTCACGGGTTATTAAGCGCTGCGGAGTGCGCGCGCGGGTCGGCGCCGCCCTCGCAAAGCCAGCGTCACAAGCGCCACCGCCGCCGTCGCCAGGCAGCCATGAGCCCTGCGCGCGCAACGCAGCGGCCGAAATAAAGCATTCAACACGAGGGGCAATTACCTTTTTTAATGATTTTTTAATCGGGGAACGGATTTTTATTTCACATTTATTAGGTACATGCCCCGGCCGGGACAAGCTCTAAGCTCCCGACCGGTCTCCCGGAATATGTGTAGTGCATGTTAGTGTAAGAGGAGAGGATACAAGGAAGGGGAAGGAAAGTTCGCGCGCGGTCCGTGGCCCGTTTGATAGGGTACTGCTCCGGCATTCGCCTGGTGTTGATCGGAGAAACCACGGAAAACTACCGATCTGAGCAACCGGCCACTAGAATTCTCCTCCAGGCAGCGACTAAAAATCCTGCCGCCGTGGGGAGTGGAAACCTAGGACCTCCCGGTCAGAGGCGCTGCAGTGGCATCAGTTGATGCACTGAGCTACCGCTCCCGGTCTATTATTGGGGAGGTGGCGGTGTTTCTTCCCTGAGGGATGGTGAAATGCGGTACCGGTCTACACGTCGACTTGCGGAGCATTACCCCAAGCGGGAGAGGCTGTAAAATATTGTCTGATCTAATGATATACTATATATATATATATACGAGGAGTACAGGGTGAGTGTAGGCAAGGAAGAGTATGCAAGATCTTCGTTGCGGTCGAGCCCGATTGTGTGGATATTGTTCTGGCATTCGGCTGGTATTGATCCGAGAAACCACGGAAAACTACTGACCAGTGAAGCTGGCCGCTAGAATCGTCATTCACGCAGTGTCTAAATTCGACATGGCTTCCTAGGTAGTACCAAAATTTTATCTTTGTTGAACTCGAATTTACAACCTCCGGTTTGAAAACAAATTTCATCATTAAACCATATCGAAACTAAAATTCATGCAGCTTTAGTTTGGTATTGAATTTACTTACATTTCATAATATTATAGTCTAAACAATGAATTAAAGACTCGAAAGATAAAGAGAAAAATAATTGAAATAAGTTAGAATTGTTTACTTATTAAAATGATCGTAAATGATAGCAGCATTTGTAAATCATGATGGTATTTCAAAGGATTCATTAAATTTAATTTTTCATCTACTTTTTGTAATTGTTGCTTTCATTGATATTCATGTTCACAGAATCTTCCTTAATAGTTACTTTCAACCAGTGCAAGTAAGTATATTTTGATTGCATATCACATTCAATTATGACTTCTTGGTCATGACAACCGTCTTTTTGTTGTGATCTGCCTTTCATTTGTGACACATATATTATCGACACAATCTGATCGCGTTGTTATTCATCGGTATAAAATCCACCCATGCAAGTCGTACAAAATTAAAATAAGTTCTAGTCTCTCTCTTCGCGCAAACGCGCAACGTATCGGCTGTCCGCGGCAGCTGACACGAGAAAATTCCTCCAAGGGCGGGCACGTCAGCGAGATTTGAGTGGTGGTGGGCGGGGCGCAGGTAATCGGTTGCGCGGCGGTCGGGACCACAGCGCGGAAATTTTCATTAGCCCTCCCGACGGCGTCCCGCGGCGCGGCGCGGCGCACGCACGCCCACGAGCGGAGGCGGCGACCGCACAAAGCGGCGGCCCAGGGGCGACGGGGCCGGGCGACACGGCACGGCACGGCACAGAGTTGCGCGACTCAGCGTGCGGTGAAGGGGATGATTGGTCTGAAGGCAGCAAATCGTGCGGGATGGCTCAGGGCGACACATGTTGACAATGCAGTGTTGTCAGCGAGGTCCTGGTCTTCGGGTCCCGAAGATGGCGTATTTTCGACATGAGCTAGATGACTAGATCGAACTCTGCATCTGCCTGGAGGATAACTAGTAGCCGGTTGTTTTGATCGGTAGTTAGATTCCTCCCAACATACCAGGCAAAAGCTAAAGCAGTGCATAAACAATCAAGCACGAACCGCTCTCAAGCGATATTTCCTTCCTTGCTCTTGTATCTTCCTCTTCCCTTCCACACACAAATATACACTCATATTAACATGTACTACACAACTTCACTTCTGGGACACGAGTCGAGAGCTCAGAGCTTGGCCCGGCTAGTGCGGTGCCCCGCTGACGGAGATAGCTGGAGCGGTAAGTCGACGGAGGCAAGTTGACAGTAGGTCGTTACCGAATTTCACTTTCTAGCCGGAGAGGAACGTCGTTTTCCGAGATATAACACGCACTGCACTTGCGGGACATATGACCATCGCAGTTAACACGCAAGAATACTCGAAATGATTAATCACAAAATAACCAATAATCAATCAATTAAGGAAAAAACGACGTGTCAGAACCAGCGAAACGGCGAAGAACTACGAAGGCCGATAACGTGGTAAACTGTGTGAACGTATTGCGCAGAAACGGAACTTGAAGGCGTGACTTTTCTCTCTCCAGACGTCGCTCCCTCCGTGTTCTACGTTTCTGGGAAGCTACCCGAGAGAGGCTTCTTATAGCAATGTGGTCAGGTGGAAGAGCAGTGCAAATGGCCTGAGCCTCGCCACCAGTAGAGACATTTATTTATTTATTTATAGCTATGCAACAGGAAACTGACACAAAGTGATTAGCAGAATCGTTGTTCAAGAGCATCATATGTCACAGCTATAGAACGCATGGTGATATAACTCTGAACGTCAGAGGAGAAGTTGCTCGGCACCAGTCACTAGAAATGGAGGTGACACGGCTGTCAATCAAAACTGCAGCGCTTATGGAGGTATTTTCCTATACGGTTTAGCTATAGCACGACCGCGATAATGTTACGACAGTGGTAGCACTGGTGAAATAGCCACAACTGCGAGGGATATTGCAGGGGCGGCAGGAAGAACGGCGCGGGTGGGAGCTGTGGAGAGGATATTGGTGCAGGAGCTGGGTGGTAGAAGCGACATCGGCTGTGGTAACGATGTTGGCGGAGGGCTTACGGCGGAGTTAGCGCCGACGATAACACCAATAACAGTGGCAGCGGTTTCGGCCACGGTGGAAGCGGCGGCGGTGGCGGCGACGTGACGTCGAAGCCACAGAGGGTACAAGCGGGGGCGAACACGGTAGAAGGGAAGACTTCCGCAAGAGAGATAGAGTCGGGAGCAAACAATAAGGCGGTTCTAGTACGTAGCAGCGACGAGAAATGAGGAAAAGAGTCTCGGAAAACATTAGGTGAGAAGGAAGGTTGACGGAGAATTTACCGACGCAACTGGTAGGTGAATGCCTAACAAATGAACCAAGGACCGCGCGCGCTCTTTCCTTCCTTGTCTCTTCTTGACCCCGTACACACACATCTGTTACACTATCACGTATGTCGGGAGCTTAGAGCTTTACCTGACTGGAGTTGTTCCCAGTTGGGGAGATACCTACACAGGAAAACCCGCAAGCCTACGTGTAGGACAGCGCCGAGAATTACATTCCAATGGAAGAGGGAAACCGCCGCCATCACCGCCACCAACAACGGAAATATAATATAGACTACACTTACACCGGTAGCGGTAGCTCAGTGCATCAACTGATGTCACTGCAGCGCCTCTGACCGGCGGTCCATAGGTTTGAGTCCTGACAGCGGCAGAATTTTCGACACTACCTTTTGAGCTAGGTCGAATTCAGTCGCTGTCTGGAGGAGAATTCTAACGGCCGGCTGCTCTGATCGGTAGTTTTCCGTGGTTTCTCCGATCAACACCAGGTGAATGCCGGAGCAGTACCCTACCAAACGGGCCACGGACCGCGCGCGATCTGTCCTTCCTCTTCCTTATCCTATCCTCTCCCTTCACACACACTACACTAACATGCACTACACTACCACAATTCCGGGAGACCGGTCGGAAGCTTAGAGCTTGTTCCGGCTGGGCGGTGCCCCGGTGGGAGAGTCCTGGTTAGGGAAACCCCACTAGCCGACTAGGTCGGCGCCGGATCTCGCCATCCAGCGGGGACAGATCACCGCCGTCTCTCGAGAAAAAATACATGCACTACACTAACGGGACCAATAACCGAAGCAGTTGACGCGCCCGGAAACGAGAAAAAATCAATCAATCAATCACTACACTTACGAGAAATGACTTTATATAGTTGACTTCAGCGCGGAATCGATAGTCCCTCCATCCCCGCCGGCGGAGCAGGAATATAAAGACAAAAGCACCGCCGGCGCGAGGGGCTCGTGCAAGCGATTGAGGGCGGCGGCGCGGCGCGCATCAAACAGCGGCTATCACCTACACGCATCGGTCGCGCGGAGGCGCGGGCGGTGTCAGTGGCGGCGGCGCGCGGTCGAAACCGCTTCGAGGGCGCAAGCAGCGGCTGCCGACACACAAGCCCGTGCCCAGTCCTCCACCTATCGCTGGCGGGTGTCCGCAGATGGTGGATGGGTGGAACTCACACATTGGTCCTACTCTTGTCATATATCTACTTCAACGTTTTGGATCTTTCATAATGATTTGCAACGCAGTGAAAATAGACCCGCTATGTACTAAGTGCTCATTGATCATAGAGATCTGCATCGGGCTAGATAAAGAGAAAATAAAAAAAAATCGTTTGTTTTAATATTCATGTATTCACTGAGTTCATTCCTCTAATACTATCTAACCCACATCAATTACACGTACGCGTACATATGCAATAAACAGTTCCAATTATAATAATTTAAGCAGGTGATTGGGGAGCTTAGCCAGCTTCAGGAAACACTATTTTGGGTTCATGACGATATAGTTCCAGTATTATCATATGTGTATGTTTTAAAATGCCTTGCCTAGGCTGTTGAGAATAATGCCATTTCTTTTAGGCTCACCTTTGCATTTACTCATCTCTCAGCCGGCGCTAGCGGGAATGCTCTAACGAATGGTCGTCAGTAGTTAATCGCCTCGACTTGACTGACTGAGAGAGTATTCACGCACGTTCAACAACGATAGCCATTAGTCCCGTCTTTGTGGTGAATGCTTTTTATTCCGGAAGGTGGAATTGCCCCACCTCCCGACAGGTGGACATCCGGTGGGAGGGGAAAGCAGGAATGTATCTATCAGGTTGCAATGTTTCTCCCTCTAACTCTTTCAGCGAGGCGCCCCTCAGCCAGAACATGTTCTCAGCTCACGACATGAGTAGTATTGTAGTGCACGTGAGCATATATGTGTGAGTGTGTTTGTGGAAGGGGTGTAGGAAAGGAAAGAGGAAGGAAATCGCGCGTGCTCCGTGTCTAGTTTCTTACGGTACTGCTCAAGTGTTTGCAAGATATTGATCGAAAAAAACAACAACCGGAAAACCATGAAAGTAGCCCGCCGCTACAATTCTTCACCAGACAGCAGCTAATTCGATCTAGCTCTCACGCAAATATCGAAAATCAGTCACCGTCGGGTCTCAAACTCTGGGAACTCCCGAGTTCAGGTGCAGCGGCAATGCTGGCTCTGAGCTCCATTCAGCCACTTCAACTTAATCCATCGCGATGGGGCGCGAGTCAGTCGACTCGACCCGATATAATAAACGATCCGATCCGATTCGATCTGATCCGATCCGATCCGATCCGATCCGATCCGACCCGTCCGACCCTGACCTGACCTGACCTCGCGCGACCCGCAAGTACGCTGTCGCAGGTGGCCGGAGGTCGGCCGTACCGCGCCCGGCTGCGCCGACGCCCACGCCGGCGTTGCGACCACTACACGGCCCCGATAAACCCTTGACGCGGTGCAGTCCATGTCAAGCTGTCGCACTCAGCGCTCGTACGTTGCGGCGGCTGGCGGCTCTTCTGATAACCGAGCGTAAGTGGCATCTTGGACGCGTTTTGATAACACGGCTCAAGAACGAGTCGGAACAGGGGCCATCGTAAACATGATGGTCGGACGTGCTGTACAGATGCTTGAGTGAAATACACGAACATGAAACACCCTAGCCAGAAATTAACTGGATATATTTGTAATCATGTAATCTCTTAAGTTTATAATTAACGTAACAAGCGATTTGAGCAGTGAGTAGTATGTAACTCCACTGAAACAGAAGGTACTGTTTCTGGAAATTACCATAAGCACTTCTAAAAACAAGAATATATCCATCTCTGTAGTAATCACATGTATTTAACTATTTATAAACATTTAATTATTATTATTAGTATTAATAAACACAGTTGGCAAGGCAGAAAAACGTTTTGTTTCTGCGTCACACTCAATGTACTTTTTTTTTCGAGCCCTAAAGCGGTAGATCGGCAGCCGTCACATATACTAGACATATCTAATCCTTTGGGGTCTGCACCGGAAGCAACATGCGCTTAATCGCGCAAACACACGTCATTCCGTCGAACGGACAAGGGCGCTCTCGCGACAGCACGCGCAACACGGCAAGCGCCACCGCGACGCAAGTGAAGGACGACGCAGCACCTGCCGCTGCCAGGTGGGGCGTCATGGCGGAGATAACGGATGGAGAATCCGTCAGAGCGTTTATGTAATTTTATTAAATCAATTATTATGAACGTACATTAAATTTAATGTAAGTTTAATGTACATTAAATTTAATGCACATTGTGATGCGAGAGTCTAAGCTTTATGCTCATATCTGGAAGGAAGGAATGACTGATCTTGATGGTGATTATGAATGTATGATGTGAATGATAAAGCCAGGGCAAACGGGAGAACTTCTACATTAAATCTACACAGATTTTAACTTGTGCATTAAATTTCATGTACAAATACATTAAGCTATTTTTAATGTACATGTTTGCATTAGGTTTCATGTAGAATACATTAATCTACAATAGATTTCATGACCTTTCGGACAGTGCAATCACATTCCTCAACCGTTGGAATGCACGCGATGTCAAGTAGCAAGGGAATCAGGAGACAGGATGAAATAAAAACAGTTGCTCGAACTGAACAATAAAGTTCAGAGAGACAAAATCGAAATTGTTTAAATGTCACCATCGTTACTTTTTCTATGAGTTCGAATGTGTTCGTTGTGTCTAAAGGAACGGCTTTGACGTTTTCATCGCGTACGTCATAAGGTCGAAAAATCATCAGTGAGAATGCAGCTAAAGCTTAAAAGTGAATTTTCTAGTATTTTTTGCTTGTTTATTGCAACTCTTTTGATTTACAAATAGAGTTCAAAACGAAACGTCTATTGGCGTATTATTTTAAACAAGTTTTCTGTTCGCTGCGCCTGCTTCACGTTGGTATGCAACCCGTTATACATGAGTGCAACACACACTGGCCGGTGCTGGGGCGACTCAAAACGCTCTGACAACTTGACACATCTGTAAGCTGATCGTGAAAAGGGGAGAGCAATGTCAAGTACCTGTCTGGAACATTCCGCAAAATATATCCCTCTTCTTGTCATATGGGAGGTGGGATAATAGCGTTATTTTCGAACCCTTCCGAAATACAACCACACAAAAAACTACCGTCAAAACACGCAAGAAATAAAACCCATTGAATGGGCGCTTCGGGAAGGCTCCGTCGGCGCCAAAAACGAGCAGATAGACGGACGGACAGAAAAGAACGACCGCGAAACGGAGTAGCAGACGACAGCGGGTGGGGCTGAGTGAGGATGGGCATTCCGAGGAGCAGGAGGGAGAACGGGTGGGCGAACAGTGACGACGGATGGAAGAGGGGGATGGAGGGTGGATGCGGGAGCGACGGCGAGTGGGGAGAGCGGACGGCTACAACGGGAGCGCAAAAATGGGCATAGACGGGCTGAGGAAGGGCGAGCAAGGAAGGGCCACGGCGATCTTGCAGACTGCCGAACGGACGATCGGGCGAGAGCGGGCAGGGGGGGGGGGGCGGGAGGCGGGGGGCGGGCGGGGCGGGCGGGCGGGCGGGCGGGGCGGGCGGGCGGGCAGCGGGCGGGCAGGCGGCGGGCGTGCGAGTGGGCGTGCGAGCGGACGGGCGTGCGAGCGAGCGGGCGGGCGGGCAGGCGGGCGGGCGGGCGAGAGACGAGAGGGTAGGCATGTGAGGGAGGCAGTGTGAGTGAGTGGGATTGCGAGGGAGGGGCTGCATGCGGGCGAGTGAACGGACGGATGATCGTGCGGGCGAGCGAGGGCGGGCTGGCTGACTGGCCGTCGGGTGGGTGCATCACACACGAGGGGCGGTGCGCGCGGACACACAAAACCGACCAAAAAGAAATAAGCCTCGTGAACTTTCGGCTTCGGGTCGCGGATCGATCGCCGAACACTGCGCCGCCTGAAATCCAGGAACCGACAGCCGCGGCGGCGTGGGCGGTGGCGGTGGCGGAGACGGCGGTGACGGTGGTGACTATGACGGCGAAGCGACGTGATGGCAGAGATGGAAGGACAGTGTTGGAGGTAGACGCTGAGACCCGAAGTTCTTCCAGCGAAGCAAGATACGCAGAGTCGTAATGGCAGTTGACACAACGCAGAACTGGCGTGTACGAGATGGTAGACACTTAACAGCCGGACGAGGCTATGGGGAATACATCGGTGTCATGACAGCTATGTGCGAGACGAGAGGCTGAAATGAAGAAAAATGAGGGCATGGAATGCTGAAGGAAACTGCATGGCGAGTGCGAGAACACGGCTTCATTTGGCCAAAACGTTCATGTAAGAAAGGCTGATGCAACGAAGAGGATAGATAGTTACTTGAGAAGTTCGGCAGAGCAGCCGCGTGAAGGAGTCATGTACGTTGATTTGATCAACGTTGAATGAAAGATAGTAAGTGGCATGCAAGGCTTAGAAAATGTATCAATAAAGGTGAACGAGCGGAGGAACTTGAAACACAGAAAGTATGAAAGAAGGGGTAAGGAAATAGAAAGGGACTGAGGAAACGATGTCAAAGGGAAAAGAGAGAAGTGGACGTAGAGAAACAGCAAAACCAAACAGGCTGGGATAATGATTGCAGCGACTGGGCCATGGAGAACGACAAGTCGAACTGAATGGGCTGGATCAAGCATGACGAGCAAGGTGTGTCAAACAGAGCAGGACAATTAGTTCTGCACGATCAGAGCGAGATGAACACTGCGAAAAAACGAGTGCAGATGACCGAGAGGACGACCCAGTGAGGTGGGCAGGATGAGAGGGACGAGCCAACCGGAGCAGATAGGCTGAAAAGAACGAGCGCGAAACGGAATAGCGGACGAAAAGCAAGGTAGAAAGGGTTTAGGTGAGAGAGCATGGGAGGGAGGGGAGGTCGGACGATCAAGAACGAGCGGGCAAAAGTGGGCGTCGGCGGTTGAGGGCGGGCGGCAAACGGTAGAGGCGTGGAGGCGAGGCAGCCATCGCATGCGGAGAGGCCGTTGGCCCAGGCGAGCGCCGGCGCCAAACGACACGTGAGCGAAGCGGTTATCAGGCCCTCCGGAGGATTTCCACCCCCGCCCCCCCGCCCCTCCCACCCCCGCTCGTTCCGCGGCGACTTACGGCGCGTGCGCATCACGCTCCGCCACACTCGCGTTCCGATAAACCGGTAGACGAACGTACCGCGCACGCGGGCCGCCGCACTGCCTCAACCCTCCGCGTTCGCCCTCATTCAACAGGACGCGAAGAGGCAGGGGGCTGTAACTCTGAGAGGAAGCGACCTGCCACTCCCACTTACCTCACAGTACTCCGCACGTAAGTAGGGCTTTGGCGTCGACCAGATTAAGACCTACAGCGACGCAGGGCAGTTGCACCTCACACTTGATGAATGTCACGTTTGGGTTAGCTCAATACCCAATACCAGGACAGGAAAGTAAATGAAGTGAAGGATAAAACGCTAATTGTCGACAGCAAAAGTTACGTGTAAACACGTTTCGTGCATAGACTGGTAAATTGATTTTGATCTTAATACTTTGGAATAGACAAATTGGACACACAAAGATATTCAATAACGGAAAGGTCACGTCTACGAACAGATCCTTCGTCCATCGTAAGTCCTAAATGACATCGCAAAAGGAATAAAACTGTCGTTTGAAGTAAACGAGCCTAGAAGTAAAAGCTCTTTTCTCGATTTTGTTCTAGGTGATTTCTCCATCTTTTTTTTGTTGAGAAAAACTAAACCGTTCGTTAATAATTTACAGAAAATAATACAATGTTTTTTTTAATTTTTTTATTTCACATATACTGTAACATGTGAATTTTGCAGTTAAATTATGTTCCGCACTATCTACTATTGATATGAGTCACAAATCGAAAACGCGCAATTACCGTATGAAACAGACTAAGATAAAAGACTGCTTGATAATTTCATGAAAACGTAAAAGAAATACAAAAGGGACACTTTACTGTCAGGAATGAGATCCAGAATGTGGCCACAAAAGACCTAATTCACCGAACCAAGAGATTTCTCCCGAAAAGCGACGGTCACGATAGATGCGTATCCCCGGTTAGCGGCCACATCAAACATTTACACGCGGCCCACGCTCATTTCAGGTTTCTAATATGTAGAAGCGCCAGCACGCCAATTAGCATGCATTAAACAAATGGGGTTCAGCGGCGCCGGAAGGGAGAGGCATATCTCGTTTTCTACACACGACTCAGAGCACGAATTCATCCACTCTGCAAACCCAGAGGTCACTCAGCGTGGAATACCATGACGAATTTATTAAAAAATACTCTGAGAAAGACGACCAAAAATAACAATATGAACATCAACGTCATAAATATATAATCATCTCGATTTACATCTTTACGAATATTCAAGAAATAGATGTCATCAACAGAATATAATATGTGCATTGTCAAAGTTCATGTTGCTTTATTTTTGCCCAATGAAATAATAAAACTCAAATCCCTTTCAATGTTAAACTTAAAGATTACTCAATGTCTAATTTAATTTCAAATATGCTTATTTCAATAAATATTTAATAGATTTCTCAACATTATTACATAATCGTTCAAACTTTGATAACCGATGGTATTTGATTAAGCAAATATCAAGTGGATTCCTATCCTACAGAGCAACGTCAACAGACACACGACTTCGATGAAGATTTAGTCATCAGAATCATTGTGAAGTAAGTGGAGACACGTACGAAGTAGACCAAACCACCTACCACATTATCTACCACTATGATGTAACGCAACTTAATGCATTATGACTCATTACCAACCCCTTTCTTGCGGCACGGCACGTGTTAGCACTAACCTCCGAATGAGTCGTTCCTTTTTTGTCACGATAACAAAATACGAGAGCCCATCTACCCCTCAGGACGTCGATACAGTGATGCGAACTGACGGTCAAATAGACTGAAGGCTCTCCAGAGAAGCGAGAGATGAAAACAAGAGCAGACATCCCAGGCGAATATACCCAGGCTCACCTCTGGTCTCGAAGAGATCGCTCGGAGCGTCCCATAAGACAAACGATACTCGAATACACTCCAAGCATCCAATCGCGTAAGTTCTATAGCGAGTATCAGAACTCAACGCAAAAAGGATGTGTCTTCTTACGAAAAGAAAAAGGCGATTAACACACACAACAAAATACACCAGCTGGTCAGAAATGTAGGGTCGATGCCGACAAGTCACTACTGTCACAGGTCCACGCCAACAGTTTAATTTGTTACACAACCTTTCAGCAAGACCTTTACCTATAGCTGGAACTCTGTGTACGGATCGTATGAAATGTACAATGTAAACATTTCTAGTCTTCTGTTCGTTTCCCCCAATGACTATCAAACACGTCAAACATTACCTGAAGTTGTGCGTCCTGTGTAACAGCCTGGCATATGACCGCGCCGAGTAATGATTCATCATCAAAAGCAGTCGAATAAATAATAGACGTAGCAGCCCACAAAATTCAATACATTAACGAATAACTGCACAGTGATTTCGATACCATTCTGCGATAACTTCCTTGTTTTCTCTCCTGTCAATTTCCTAAATGTTCCCGTTCAATCTTCATACTTCATTCTTCAATCTTTATTACTAATCATCAGACAAATACACGTACAAAAGACAATTGAACTACTGAGTGTTCAGTAATCAATTACAATGGAGGAAAAATCTCTAAATAGAAATGGCAAAAAGTGAAATACACAACAAACAAGAGTCACTAAGATATATAAAGTCGTCGCCAATTATGCTTTCTAAATTTCGTGACAGAATTGTGGTATCTCACATGTGAAGACTCCTAAACACGTTAACACCTTTAACACTAATTTATAATAAATGCTTAAAACAATAATTATTAATAATTACAATAATTATAATTAATAATTCTTGTTAACTTCCAAATTTATATTGAGGTAGATAAATGTCAAAAATATTTCTGATAAACTTTTCAGTTAACTGTCGATAAGGATTATTTTCTGTCGAATTTACGTTAACAATGTGTGTTCTTAACATAAATATTTTCACGTGAAAAAAAAATGGAACATTAAAAACATAATACAGACATCAGGTAACATGAATAGCAAATCCTGCGGCACATGTCTAAAACAAACGATCCTTACAAAAACCGAAAATAAAGCTGTTCGTTTCTTATCGTTTCCTTTCTTTTTACGGTCAATCGCTGCGTGGATAGGTGAAAAGAATACTAACCGCCATTACTTCGTCTGCCTCAAATGTAAATCGTGGGAACTCATGGCGTGTGCTTGGCATTGATTAAGGTGCGGTAGACACATGAACCACCCAGTCATTTTCTTTGCTACGGAAAAAACGTGTGGATTAGCTATGTTGTCCAACGCGAACAGCACAGAGCAACAATAACAGTATCTCAAATATTCCATCAAGGCTTTAGAAGTTCTTGGAACGTAGCATTCACAATGAGTTACTTCCCCAAACCCCTTGCTTAACGAGCTCTTCACACGCAGGGAAATTGAGACCATACGCACTTTTTTCGGGGGTAAACCATACGTGCCGTATGATTTACTGACCTATAAAAGAGAGAATATAACAAAGATAAAACATTACATCAGATTACCACGTGAGTAACAGTAATGTGTCATATTTATGATTTACGAACATGACTTTCCTGACAAAGGCTCCATAAAATGCTACCATCTTACGCTCCTTGAAAAAATAACTTGAAAATGGAAATTAGAAAAAAAAATAAAACCATAAATCTGCAATAATATTCTCACTAAAGCGTCAGGCAATAAATTACACATTCCAATACTGACCGAAAATTCGTTCAACAAACACATAATAAAACGAGCTACCCGCATCACTTCACTCTTGACCCTTTCAAATGCATTCATTTTTTTTTTAATTTGTTAGACATTTGACTTTAAAGAAACCTTAAACAATATCAATATCAAAACATCAAACAGTAATGTACTTTCTATTTTCAAATAATCAAAATTCATTCCATTTAAATTCACGACTCAAATATTAGCTCACACGAGGAGCGTCCAATTTTATATATTAAAATTTCTTGCCTGCTCCGCATCATCGTGGAAAAAATAGACCCCGTAACTTAAGCGGTAAACCTCTATCACACCCGAGATGAAAGTCTCAAGAAGCAACGCGGTGAGTCTGCCCACATCAAGCGCAAGCAACTCCTTGGTTCCCGCGCGACTCCATCAAGATCCCCAGGCAAACGCCGACCTCTTAAGCCACCTCCCTCACCCCTGCCCCACCCCTCGGCCGTTTGCGCGCGCGCGGGGGTGGGAGGGAGGGGCGGGTGCAAAGAAGACGGCGCTTTACCGAAACGCTTTCGTCCGCGCGGGGACAGACAGCGACGGGGCGGGGAGTGGAGGGGGGCGTGGCGGGGAGCGGGGGGGGGGGGCTTTTCTCTTCCACTCGCCGCGCCGCCTCCCCCGCCGTCGAGGCAGTTACTTCGTTACGGGCGGAGACGGAAATTGACCTTGTCAGCGTCGGCACCGGGTTTATTTGTCTCCGACGCGGCGCGGCGTCGCTCGCCGGAGCTCTGCCGCCGCCCCGCCCCGCCCCACGCTAAAAACGCGCACCCCAACCCACCCACCCCCCACCATCGGGCGGGATATCGGTTCCAGCTGGCGAAAGGAAAATACAGACAAGTACCAAACTTTTCTCGAAGGGGGAACGTTATTTTACCAACAGTTCAGGGGCCATCGTTCCGTGTGTTCAACTATTCCACAGATTCCACCACGACGCACCAACCACACTGCAGTTTAAGATTACGTTACATTTCATTTTTTATACGTAAACTGCGGGAATTCTAATCAAATTTACAAAGTACTTTCTTCAATACTGAAAACTCGATTTAAAGCTATCTATTTTCGTTCCTAGCATTGCCTTTGTAATGCAAGGAAACGCGTAATTACAACTTATAGAATCTGAAAATTATCCTCTTCAATTACACAATGACCCTAATACATTTCGTAAGCAAATTATCTAGCTTCCACAAAGCAGTCCGATGCATGTAAATACTATTCCCATTTAAACATTACACTAGATCAGATATGTTTCCAGAACTTTTCTTCGGTATTTCTGCGGTAACCATCGATTTTAGTAGTATATTAATTGGCAGTAAGCAAAATACCATGATGATCAGTAAACCCATAAAACGAATCATAAACATTTAAGATAGAATGTGCATAGGACAAGTAAACGATTTGATATCCTAAATTGTTCAGCGTAATTGTGCAGACAGTTGACACCAATTCTAAAAAAAGAAGATGACATCCTTCCCAAGACGATCACTTACGTCGTGGAAGGCATTCGAGAGTAACGCAACCCCAAACAATGTTGTCCTGCTACAAGAGGCACTCGGCCAAGTGGCGTCTCCCGCGCCGCTTTCGCCTGTCTGTCCGTGATGCAATTCCGCCAATAAGGAAAGCACAAGGTTGCCGCCGCTCCGCTCGCGACAATTTGATTTGACGGGCAGGGCGCCGCGCGGGGCGAGGGCGGGGGTGGGGGCGGGGTGGGGCAGACGGGGAGGAGTGGGGGCCGCCGCCGGCGTCGAGCGGCGGCGGGTGGGAGACGGCGGGAACAAAGCCGTGTCTAAGACTCTCAAGCAGCAGAACTCGTGTTGGTAGTGACTTTACACGTAATGTACCTTAGATTCGTGCATGTGGAAGTAGGAGAGATAAAGTGAGACTATAAAATGTAAAGTGTGACAATACTTGGAGGGTGAACCTTGCAAGATAACCCAGAAACGACCAGAACGAGGAAAGTATAAAGACGAGAAAAACGGAAAAAGAAAAAAAAACAGAGCGCGAATTAGAACAGTTGATATGAGACGTGTCAGAGAGCATTAGAAACGCCGTTTAGATACCGGCAGAAGAGAAGGAAACTAACAAAAGAACTCCCATTATGGAAAAAAGAACCGTAAAGATCACATAAATTATATTCCTCGATATTTATTCTGAAATTTAAACAATGCAGAAATCATATTTTTTAATTGTCACAGAGAAATAAAACTTAACTTGTGAACGGACAATAGTATAGAGAGAAAACTGTTCTCTTACTAGTTGTTTAGAAAGTAATCGAAGAACAGTCAATAAATTAATTTAAACGTACAAGAGTAAGTCATCTTAGGTATCTATCCAGTTGCTAAAAAAAACAATCTTGTTAAAAACCAAAAGACACGAGGAAGTAACATTGTCTAGCATGAAGACAGCTCATTACAGAAGCTCCACATCTCGTGAACACGCCCCAAAGTTCTCCCCACCCCGCCCTAACCTACCCCATTTGGAGAGCGTTCCCATGTTCCTCCCCCGGCACCCCCACCCCAGCCCTCCTTCGCCCCGAGTGGGCGGGTGGGCGCGGCCGCGGGCCGCACGCGCGGACGCCCCCGAGCTCCCATATGGTCGCACCGGTTCGCCGCTCCTGGGCGCCGCCGGCTGCAAATTAAAGTTGGGCTGCGCGGCGGCGGATCGAAAGCTGAGCACTCGCGCTGGTTATTGCGCCGCGCCGCGCCCCGCCCCCTTCAGGCCACTACCCCAGCCGGGAAACTTCCTGCAGCCACCCACCAGGCATCTCCGAGCCGCTGACCGCCAGACATCCAACAGACACTTCTCCCCTTCAATCGTCCTGCCGCCTTCCTCTTGGCACCTACCTCTTGGCCTGCTGTCTATCCACTTCTGTCATTTTCCTTCCTCCATCCAACTGCTATCTACTCATTGCGACCCATCTGTATTCTTCTCGCGGCTATATCAAAGCCACCAACACGAATTTGTATTGCTTACCATCTGCATATTGTATCAATGGCAACTACTCATTACCGTCCTCGCAACTACTCGCCGCCTCCCTCTTTTCACCTTGCCTCTTGCCATTTTTCCAACGCCTCCCGGCTATCCTCACCCGCGACAATCCCCTATCATTCACCTACACCGCCACACGTCTGCCACTATACGTTTACTACGTTACCCACGTAACATACCATCACTCGTTTTCGCTTCCCTCTGTCAGTCTCTCGCCTCTCACATTTACCCTCTCCATCCCACTCCGTCATTCCTTCTGCTGCCTCCCAGCACCAACCACGAGCGGAGCTCAGTGCATCAACTGATGTCACCACGTAACATACCATCCCTCGTTTTCGCTTCCCTCTGTCAGTCTCTGACCGGAGGTCCTAGGTTCTCACTCCCCACGGCGGCAGGATGTTCGACACTAGCTTTCCAGCTAGGTCGAATTCAATCGCTGTCTGGAGAGAATTCTAGCGCCGGCTGCTCTGATCGGTAGTTTACCGTGGTTTCTCCGATCAACACCAGGCAAATACCGGAGCAGTACCCTAACAAACGGGCCACGGACCGCGCGCGATCTGTCCTTCCTTCCTTGTCCTCTCCTTACACACACACACCACACACACACACACTAACATGCATGCCTACTACCATATATTCCGGAAGACCGGTCGGAGCTTAGAGTTTGTCCGGCTGGGCGGTGCCCGCTGGTGGGAGAGTCCTGGTTGGAAATCCCACTAGCCGACGGTAGGTCGGCGCCGGATCTCGCCATCCAGTTGGGGAAGCTAAAGGCCAGAAGCAGTTGACGCCCGGAAACCGAAAAACAAAACAAACCAATTCCAGCACCAACCACCTGCCATCATTCCCGCTTGGCGCAATCAGAACCCGCATGGCATTCAGCAACATCCACCACAAACCTCCCACCCATCCGTCATTTACCCTTTACCACACAAAGGAGGAAACTCCACTCACTTCCACCTTCCCTTATTCTTCCCGCCACAACTCTTCCACCACTTCCCCTCCGCACAGCACGCACTCCCATTCGCCGTTGTCGTCGCCGTTGCCGCCTCCGTCATGTGCACCCGCATACCGCTGCACTCCCTCTCCCGCCCCCACCCCGCGCGAGTGTTAATTAATGTCGCAGGGCGGCGATGGGTGCGGAATCTGCGCAGACGGGCTCTGCGCATATGTGGGCGTGCGGGGGTCTGTCTGCGAGCGAGCAGAAAGCGCGCTCCGGGCTGGGGGCTTTCTCGGCTTCTCGTCGGGCATCGGACCTCCGAGAGAACACGCCCGATGTGAGTGCGGTTTCCATTTCACTCGCAAACAGTTTATTCTGCTCTCGTCGCACCCAAATGGAACTAACTCCACGAGATCGCCCAACATGGAGAAGGTGCACTAATGTTGGAGGAATGTCCCGAATCGGGGTGCGTTTCACATTATCAGCCTACCTCTCCGACATAGGAAAGCACTTCACTTTAGATAACATTAGCATTTTCAGTATTTAAGAGAATTGGATCACATACTTTTCAGGCACAAAAATTATGATAATCTATACTTTCTTGCTCGTAACTATTTTACATATTCCACAATATTTCTACTGATGTATTGTTGCCCAAGGAACAATGAGTTTCATTAATGTAAGACAGTTCCATTACACGTAGAATATTTACCAAACAATGAGATCCTTTCACGTTTTTTAGATACATATTTAACTAATAAATTACATATTTTCATTACAAACAAATAATCGTCAAAATGATGACTGTGTTTTGATAACCTGCACATCTTTGGCAACACTGCGTCAAGTAAAGCATTAAAACCTGATAAATTCGAGGTAATTATTTTGAAGATGCCCAGGCAGAATCACACTTTGCGAAACAAACCAGCCCCCAAATGACCTTCCCCTTTGAGAATATCCTTAAATTCTTACGCATAAACTTAAAATGTGTATTGTGAATGTTGGAAAAGCTTGTACTCAGTAAAACTCAAAACTCATCGGCACAACTTGGGGGAATGGTATCTTTATAAAGAAAGAAGCAATTATTGCAATGTGAATCCAAAAATGCATTCGGGAACTTGCTGGAGATACCGAGCCTGTATTTGGTTAGTGCAACTCGACACATGCAATGCACTGTGACAATGAAAAAGTTATCAGACCTTCAAGTAACGCTAGTACAAATAGACACTCACTTTCCTGGTTCGCGGAGTGCGTTTGTGCGTACAGTTAAATAATCTGTTAAAATCATATGACACGGCCGAAGCGATCTCCTACTTTAAAATTGTGAACTAATTTTGAACTGTCTGACTAACTCTAAAGTCAGAACTGTCTGACAAGCTGACAAGTGTGCACATGGAGACGATTTATCACCACGAATACTTTCCAGAGTCCTGGGAAAAACACATGCTCGCTTTGCTCCGTAAATACGCATTTTTGGAATAATAACATAAAATTTTTTCTCTTCTATTATTCAGATGATGAGTTCGAGTATATTCTCGAAGTTTTACCGTCGAATGTCTGAATATAATGATACTGAATACAATGCAGTGAAAGCTCATGCGAAGTGGTCAATTTGAACTTCACATGCTCGAATGATTCATAATTCTGAGTGCCACGATCGTCATATCAATATTATTCCTCACCCCTTTTTTCGAGCAGTTCCCGGTCGGGAGCTTAGAGCTTGTCCCGGCTGGGGCGGTGCCCCGCTGGTGGGAGAGTCCAGGTTAGGGGGAAACCCCACTAGCCGACGGTAGAACGGGGCCGGATCTCGCCATCCAGCGGGGGAAGATCACCGCCATCTTCCACGAAAAAAGCATGCAATACACTTTCGGGACTAATGACCTAAGCTGTTTACGCGCCCGGAATCACTACCAATCGAACACTTCCCATTCAGCGCACACCCCGATTCTCAGGCCGTTCAGAGATCTCGCTGTGCTGCGCCTAAGCGAGTCCATCGACGCGACCTGCCCGGTGTCATGACCCGGCCGGCGGCGTGCAGGGCTTTGGGCGTCCCCTGCCCGGAGGCACGCCCACCCGCCACGCCCCCCGGGCGTTTTAATTTTCATACAATCTCGTTGTGTACGCGTATTAATTACGTAAATTACACGCAATCATCGTTGCTTTTCCCTCGGCAATTACCGCGATAGGGCCCGCCTCTCCATTCAAAAGCGGGTGGTTACGCCGGGGCGTCGTGTTATGCGTGACAAAGATGCAAGGGCGTTGCATCTGCACCACGATGCGTTATCGCCATTTGATCAAATATCATACGCTGAATTTTAGCCACTTTGATAAAAAAAATACCATTGTTTTCGGCGTAAGAGGAGTTTTTAAAATGTAATGAAAGCTGAAAATCAACGAACACTGCTGAAAACAAGGAATGCAAATAGTCCAGCTATATCATAAATTTAAAAATATCAAATTTAAATTCTTTTTTTAGTATTACATTTTGCATACAACCAATGACCTTTGCTCTTTTAACCCTAGAAATACAAAGGTAGAAATGGTCTCGGGCTTTATCTTCTGGAATCCAACGATAAAATTGTGATTTAAATGTTTTTTTAACAATTCTGATATATAAATAAATCAATAGCTATTTTTATTTGCACGTCTCTCGTGTTTAGTACTAGTGTTAATTACCGCACGTATTGTTTTCTCCTAAAGTGTAAACTGAGATATTTGGAAATAATTCACGTTTGATACATTTCACATTTAATATCAAATCAACCAACATCGACATGCTTTACCAATGGAATGGAAATGTATCCTATACATTACATGATCACTCCTTGACCGAGGAATATTCACAATGTGTCAGAGTAAATGTTACTAACTCATAATGCGAAAGAGACATAAATATAATCATTTTTACCAATAATCGTGTGATTAGAAATGTCATGTAAAGAAAAAGATTTCCTACACATAACGAGAAACGTCGCATGAGTAACTTCGATTTAAGATATGTCCCACATGTTCATATGCAAAAAAAAATATCATCTTCGACCTCTAAATGCCCTAGATGTTTGTAACATATATTCAGAAAAACTCAGTATTAACAAACGTATCTATCAGTACGACATAACTCTGTAAAATCGCCTTTCGCTCTGCGTATGTCATAGCGCTTTCACGCAAGTTCATTGGAAATGAATAGACAATCTCTCTTCCGTCCAGACCACGAGGTTGTGAACTGTCCAACCAACCACAAGTTCTCTCTGCTTCTTGGTTGCAGCGCAGGCGACTGCTCGGGAAAACCGCCGAGGCAGCGGCGGCGGTCAGCAGCAGCTCGTGCGGGAGAGGGGGGGTCGACGGTGGCCGGGTCGCCGCGCAGCAAAACAGCGAGCTCATTCGTTAGCGTGAATCCCACGTCGTCCGCCGCCCGCCCCGCGCGTCGCCTTTCTCCGTGCTCGTTGCCCCCTGCCCCGTCCCTTTCCCACCCCCCAACCCAACCCCTCGCCTACAACAACCCACCACCGCCCGTTTCATGCAGCTCACACTCCTCGTGCCACGGGGACTGACATTCTGCAGCAGACGCCTGGGCCATCTTGCAACCAGTCGGCCCTTCAGACGATTTACTTCTCTCTACCGACAAGATTATCCTACGTTCGTATTCCTTTCGCTGTCGAACATTGGCACCTTCCGCAGTCCTCTCCGTTCATTCCGCACATCGTAAGACATTTTTCCGAACGCACACCGTTGCTGTTTCCGCTGACCGAAACCGATTTGCTGTTGACCCGGCGTTGAACAGAACACCCGCCATTCCAGCCTTCTCCATATCCTCCGACTACTGACCCCTCATGTCAACGTGACTGCCATTCCCCATTCGATATTACATTGCTCCAATATCCAATATCCTCTACCTCCCCGTCGCCGGCACTTACAATGATTACTTCACTCTCCTGCCACACCTCTCACGTTATCAGATTCCTCCCGCCCATTCTAGCGGTAGCTCAGTGCATCAACTGATGTAACTGCAGCGCCTCTGACCGGGAGGTCCTAGGTTACACTCCTCACGGCGGTAGGATTTTCGACAATAGCTTTTCAGCTAGGTCGAATTCGGTCGCTGTCTGGAGGAGAATTCTAGCGGCCGGCTGCTCTGATCGGTAGTTTTCCGTGGTTTCTCCGGTCAGCACCAGGCGAATGCCGGAGCAGTACCTCACAAACGGCCACGGACCGCGCGCGATCTTTCCTTCCTCTTCCTTATCCTCTCCTTACACACACACACACTTACACTAACATACACTAACTACCACATACCCGGGAGGTCGGTCGGGAGCTTAGAGCTTGTCCCGGCTGGGGCGGTGCCCACTGGTGGGAGAGTCCTTTAGGGAAACCCACTAGCCGACGGTAGGTCGGCGCCGGATCTCGCCATCCAGCGGGGAAAGATCACCGCGCATATCCCGAGAAAAACATGCACTATACTAACAGGACTAATGACAAAAGCAGTTGACGTGCCCGGAAACACGAAAAAATCAAATCAAATCAAATCAAATCCCACCCATCCTCTAACAACGCCCCCGCGCCCGGGCCTTGCGCCTCCGCCGCCCGCGTCGCAAAAGGGGCGGGCGGCGCCACCGCCGCCGCGGCGGCAAAAAGCACCGGAGCTCGCGGCAGCGGCGGCGCTGCGTAATGTACGGCCGGCGCGCCGCGCGCGTGTTTTATTTATGTACGCCCCCGCCGCCGCGAGCCGGCCCGGGGGAGGGGGCGGGGCAGATGGAGGGGGCGGAAGCGACGGAGACAGCGCGTGGAAACGCACCAGAGAACGGTAGCCGGGGCAGTGAAAGTTCAAGGTAAACGCTCGACGTCGGAATAGAATAACCAGAGATGCTTAGTGGTGAACGGGCAATTGAAGGGAGGGGCGGGTAACAGAGGAGTTCGAGCTCGATAAAAAAAAGTACAAGTATACTCTGAAGTATCGCCCGGAAAGCAATATAAATAAGATCGTCAATATTCGTAAAAGGTTCCATGATGAAAACATTGCTAGAAAGTGTGACACTCGAAAAAGATGATAAAAGCTGAGACTACAATAAGAGCTTAAATTACGTCACAAATTCAGAGAAAAGAAAGGGCAGGAAAGAGACCTTCCTACAAATAATTCACGTTTTATATCATAACAAAACTAAGAGATGAAGTGAATGGAGAAGTTGAAAACAGCGCAATGTAGTGTATCATCGCATTAACTGACAGAAAATTCAAGCAAAAACGACATTAAGCAAAAAAAAGAGGAAAAAATTGATCGCCTGACGCCGATTTTAATAGAGTTTCACTTAGAAAAACAAATACGCAAAATAATACAATTTAGTATGTATCTAAAAGTGATCTTCGGAACTGAAGCACAAGCAAAATTAATTCCACTTCATTCTAATCAACCATGGCAGACTGCAATGTACTTTTTCGAGATCTTGGTGTACACCTCTACTACAAAAAGATTAAATAAAGATGAAGATATATTCAGACGAACGCAAGAGGAATATTCCGAGGGTTAAACGATCGTTTGTAAGTGACCTTCCATCAACTAATTCATTGTCCGATGATTCACCTGCTCGTCCTTTATAAACATTTTTCAAAACAGAATATTCTCGTTTAAATCTGACAACTCACATGAAGCACAATAATTATAATTAATTTGAAAAAAGAAAGAAAATACTGCACCAGGCCCAGAGTTCAGAAACGAGTACACGCTGTTAATGTGTGCGAGAATATACGCGACAACATCGCCACTAATGAGTGACAAATGAAACTAGTGAAAACAAATTTTAATTTTGCGTCTCTAATTGCAACGCCCAAATGTATGAAAAATTATTGTAGAGCGTCGTTAACTGTTTTATCATATTATTATTAATAGTATTATTATTATTATTATTATTATTAATATTAACAATTAAAATAATAATAAGAAGAAGAAGAACAACAACAACAACAACAAAAAGGTGCAGTTACTCTATCTTTCCGTTTCCTTGTAAATCTCAACCGCCGACAAATCTGCCCCCCGCCTCCTTCGCTTGCCAACACAGCCGCCCGTTGCTCGCCCAGATCCGTATTCTTCGTCGCCGCGACTTTTTCGCTCACTTGGAGGAAATGAATTTCTGTGGGTGGCGACGAAGGCGGTTCAGCCGGATCCCACTCGATCCCCGCGCCTAAGCAGCGCCCGCCGCGCTAGCCCCCCCTCACGCCCGCCCCGCCGCTCTCCGCCCCCCCCAAACAGCCCCGCCCACCTCTCCCGCCCCACCCCGTCACAACGACGTACACCCCGCCCCGCGCATTCATCCCACCCCCCGTTCGCAGCGTCCAGCCGTTCCCCCCCCCCCCCCCCCGCTCACCCACACACCGCCCGCACACGCCACTCAGCCCCCACCACCGCCCCTCGCCCACCAGCCCGGCCACCCACCCGCCCGCTGACCCACCCGCCCGTTCGCACCCCGCCCCCTCGCCCACCCGCCCGCTCGCCCACCCGCCCGCTGACCCACCCGCCCGCTCACCCACCCGCCCGCTTGCCCACCCGCCCGCTCGCCCACCCGCCCGCTGACCCACCCGCCCGCTCCCCACCCGCCCGCTGCCCACCCTGCCCGCTCGCCACCCGCCGCTCGCCCACCCGCCCTGCGCCCCCTCGTCGCCTACCCCGCCAGCCCCGTCCGCCGCACACTCCTACGCACTCCGCAACACCCACTCTGCCCGCCCTCCGCGCATTTCTACCCTCCCGCTCGCCACGACCTCTCCGCCCGCCCGCCGTCCCGCTCCACCCTCTCCGCCTCGGAGCCCACGCACTGCGAAGCGCGGCGCGAATTTGCTGCCAGCTGAAGCTACAACGGACGCGACCGACCCCACACTGCAGCTCTGTACAAAAGCGGGTGTGCGGATGCTACGCATGAAGCTGACTAGGCAACGCAGCCGATCTTTTTCACGTTTTCCAGTGCAATTTGTACAAGAGTATTTCACACTAAATTAAACATTAAATAGAGCCAAGATTTGCCAACCCTTTAGTTACAATATCTCCTCTGATGTTGACGTGAAAAAATAAAATTTTGCCCCACATATGAAAAATTAACTCTGGGCTTATGTTCTTAAATAAAAATATCTTGTTTTACTGTTGTCTCAAAAGTGTCCTTGATTTTGAAAACATTCACTAACAAATTCCTGATTTTTTTCCCCCCGACTTTTCCTGATCAACGAAATTTCCTGACATTCTCCGTTTCTAGTTTCTCAGAAAGTAGCAACCCTGGCATGATAAAGAGGACGATGATCATATTTTTTGAAAGGAAGCGAATGAGGCTTTGTGGCCTACCATTTCCAAGGAAGATGAAAATAGTGGTGTTTGAAAACAGTAGTGTTGGATGTATTCTTCCTCTGTAGGGGTGATCACGAGGAGTGATTGACATTGTTAGGCTAACGATTATGAATGCAATGATGTTTCAGATGAGATACGTGATGGTACATGCCGAAACCTCATGGGAAAATACTGTATTATCTATTTAACATTAAGATTGGCCAAAAATAATTATAATAGTAAATTTTAAGTATTTATATTCCCAACTATCATTATTTAAAAGTGGAAAAACTATTATTGAGTCTTTACATTAATATACTCAGAATTATACACTGATTTAATGTGGTTACAAGACTATCACAAGCAAACTTCAAGAATTTTCTGTTCATTAAGATAATTAAATATTTTTAATATTTTCTAATGTCTATTTCGAACTGTGATTTCAGAAACATAAACCAAACAAAATTGTTCAAACATAACAAGTGCGTACTATCAAAAGCATATGTAAATACAGATTGATATATTCAAATAATTTACGTTATAAAGCAAATATTCTCTGCAGTGACAAAATCTCTGAAAGGTTTACCAATAATTCGAAATGGCGATTCACATTCGGTTGCTCTTATCACTTACCTGTCTTCAAGAATGACACTTATTCTGAAACGTTGTTTAAGATGTTCAGTACTTGAGTTCCTTGTTATGTCATACATAAATTACAAATTTTATTTGATTTCTTTTTATGTAATCCTCCGGTATTCAGTGCATTTTTGATTCCACACCAACGCAAAATTTCACCAGGAATAAATGCGATTTAGCCACTAATTGTGTTAAGAGAAACTCAATAGAATAGAAATACATGTTACTTGAACAAAGTTAAGTGACTTTTTTCTATATGAAAAAGAGATCCATTGGTTTGAAAACCGCGGAACAATAAAAGGTGTCGTGATATTTCATCGTTTATATAAACAAAACGATCCACGCGAATAAAATTTAAATCTGTAAATTCTATCAACAAATATTTATATTACTAGCTTGTCACCTGAACGTTAAAAGCTCTTTGGTACGCGACGTTCATTCGAGTTAACCATGTCCTTTTTTTGCGGAGCTTGACAATTACCATGGCAACGTGACCTTTTGAATTTCAAAGCACACGGGACAGAAAGATTGAAAAGTTTTGCAAGCGACTGTTGTTGAAATTTTGCACAACACATTTTATGTTTGGTCTGACTGCAATACATTACGTCACATACGGCACCGCTCCCGCAAAAGCAAATCAAAGCCAAAAGAATCAGCCATGATTAACTGAAAGGGTAAACTGAGTCACAGGGAGGACAGGAATCTTACGAGATACTGAATACGCTTCTTTGTAGAGAGAGGATGTGGTCATGAAACTTCGCTTTTCTACACTCGACTTAGTAAAGCAAACTCAAACCACCATGTTGGACGAAACAAGACTGTACCCTGTACAAGAACCTCATATAAATTAATACGGAGAAAAACGTACGGATGCTTTAGAGCATGGAGTTGTGAGTCCGCCTTTGAGGACAGAGGGCGCGGTTCAGGTTTGGTTTGGTTTGGTTTTTTCGTGTTTCCGGGCGCGTCAACTGCATTGGTCATTAGTCCCGTTAGTATAGTGCATGTTTTTTCCTCGGGAGATGGCGGTGATCACTCCCCGCTGGATGGCGAGATCCGGCGCCGACCTACCGTCGGCTTGTGGGGTTTCCCTAACCTGGACTCTCCCACCAGCGGGGCACCGCCCCAGAAGGGACAAGCTCTAAGCTCCCGACCGGTCTCCAGGAATATATGGTAGTGTAGTGCATGTTAGTGTAAGTGTGTGTGTAAGGGGAGAGGATAGGACAAGGAAGAGGAAGGAAAGATCGCGCGCGGTCCGTGGCCCGTTTGGTAGGGTACTGCTCCAGCATCTCTCTGGTCATCATTCGCCTGGTGTTGATCGGAGAAACCACGGAAAACTACCGATCAGAGCAGCCGGCCGCTAGAATTCTCCTCCAGGCAGCGACTGAATTCGACCTAGCTAAAAAGCTCTTGCCGCCGTCAGGACTCGAACCTAGAACCTCCCGGTCAGAGGCGCTGCAGTGACATCAGTTGATGCACTGAGCTACCGCTCCCGGTGGCGCGGTTCAGCTTGACAATGGCAATTTTGTGTCACCAGCTAAACAGCTAGTTCAGACAACGGCATTATTTAGACGAATCGTTTTGAAGGTTCGGCGCTGTGGTCGGTTGCATCTGTCTGGGGCCGGAGCTGTACCTTAAACAACGGGCACGAATCCGACGCGATCTTTCGTTTCTCATCTTTGAGGACTGGTAACAGGCCCATCTCGCTTCCTGAGACTTTCCGGATGTGAGCGAGGCTCCTTCAACGGTTAGGACGTCGGCCCGGTTCTAGGAATTGTCATTAGGACAGATTTTTTATTATAAAGCAAACCTTATAATATATTTTGTTATAGAAAAAAATTGGGAAATATATAACATGAACAAGCCAGTACCAAACACAAATAAAATTAATGTAGGCCATTAGTATTCACCAGAATTATCTTTCAAATACTGTAACAAAATATGAGAAATTAATTACTTAAAAAGTTGTCTTTTAATGATGCAGAAAACATTAAACGGAGAGGCGGAAATTGGGAAAAAGTCACGGCTTGCTCGGATGCATATTTCTTCAACCTCAGTCAGTAACTGATTATAGGAGACCGCCGAAACGACCGAACAGAAATGTGGACGCCCACGTCACAACCCGTATGCGCTGCTGAAAAATCCTCCATTGCCGGGACTCGAACCTAGGACCTCCCAATCGTCAAAGCATCCGTAACAATCTGGCAACTGAATTCCCAACCGGTTGCTACCCAATAGAGATTTAATCGCGATTAGTATAGCAATCGATTATTTTAAATCGAACAATTAAAATCGACTACTTTTACACCGATTAATGTACACATCGGTTAATTTCCGATTTTTAGCTCGATATTTTGATTCAAATATTAATTTTCAAGAGAGCAAAATATGAAAGTTCATCTCTACTTCTGAACTTTAGCAACGGAATTTCTCGTTGTTTCCAAACAAAACATCATAAATAAACATGCTAATTAATTTCATGTTAGTAAATAAAATGAAAAGTCACTATGTATGTTCTAATATTTTAGCAATGGTATTATAGTCTCAGTACGAAATAAAAAAGAGACAGAATTACCAGTTTTCCATAATCGCCCTCAACCAAGAACTCAGATTATAATTATTAGTGTTACTGCTTCAGAAATTCTAGGACCATTTTCATTATAAACTGAGTTACAGTCGTTCGTCTCATGAGAACATGTGTGGAATGAGTATTACTTCAATAAAGAATAAAAAATATTAATTAAATCTTGCCGTGTTTCTAAAAAAATGACAAAAATCAACAGAAAAGATCAATATACAACTATATTTGACTTAAACACATAACTAGAATTTAACAGAAAATAGAGAATGTTTCGTATTTTTTAAAATTAAACTTTAATATATATTCGCTTCATACTACCCAACTTTTGTTAGCAAACGGATGGAGAGGGTGACTTGTATCGGAACGGGAGTAAGCGAAGCAGCTTCGAGGCCAGAGCGCGCCTGCTAGAACAAAGGTTTTTCTGTTTTCGGCAATAGGCCGTGCTCACACGGCGGCCCACTGCGATTAGCACTCGCGAAGTGACGCTACCAATTGGAATGGTTTTGTCCCCCACACCGGCGCCGGTCTTGTTTTCCCTCGTAAATGCAAATTAAATTAGCTGCGAGTACTATACCTGTGAATGCAGTTAACACAATGCGACTGACATATGGGAGAGTGCACAACAATTCCCATACCGTATAGTATGGCTGCGGGTGCCGCATCCAATTATTCGAACAATCATTCATATTGTGCAATACCAAAAGTAATTTCGTTTATGCCCTCTACTGCTCTATTTGTGTAGAAAGCGGGCAGTGAGCTCTGCGGAATGTGGGTGTTTGAAAGTTGAACTTAAAAAACAGAGGGTACAGTGAATTTCGTTAGTTATTTTATCTTTGTTATTTATTCTTTATCTTTTAATTCAGTTTGGATTGGTTTCATTCACATATTTGATCGGAAACTGCACGGAAAATACTTTCATTCACGCGAAATCGTTTAACAATTGCATATGTAAACATTTATCTACGAACTGAACTACTTTCCTATTCACCAGGATAAAATTAGTATTACAAATTGCGTTTTTATTCCATTATCTTCCCCTAATCTATTGTTAACACAATTTCCGATGAAGACACTACATCGATTATTCTACTCTCTCGATTTTCAAATAAAAAAATATTCCATGAAATCATATTTAATATATTCAGAATTGTAACTAGTGGTGCTAAAACAGCATGTACTTTCTCGTCCTATTTTCACGCAAAATTACGCAAAAAGTACTCCAATTGTCGAAAAATTGTACATGACCTTATTTAAAAATCTTACTTTAAGGAACAGATTTCATTATGGGAAAAATCTCTATCGTTAGTACGTACTTTACTTGTAGGAAGACTTCGAACAAATTTTCAACTTTTCGAAAAATCAGGGTTTTAAAGAACATAAGACCTATGCCATTCTTTTAAACATCCTTTACACTATCCTACAACAAAATGTAATAATAAACGATAGGTCTTTTTTTTTAATTTGCGAATTGTCTCAGAGGCTTCATGTAAAATACCCTTCCCCCAAAAAGAATTTAAACTACGGTTTCCAATTCAAGAAGCCTCGACATCAGCTAGATCGATTGGGGAAAATCAATTTTGGAGAAAATCGGCTGAACACTAGCCGCTAGCGTTCACAGACGAACGGACAGACGTTTTGCCGTCAATCGATTTTTTGGTATCAAAGACCAAGACAACATGGATTCTGGCTACTCCACGTGTTACAGGATTTTTTCTCAATTTAGCAACTGGATTTACACACTTTTTCCTTACCAAGGCCTTGTAATAAGAGTTTTTCTGCCGAAAATTCACCGATTATTCGCGCAGCATTCCATAACTTTCTGTCTTCTGCGTAGTGAGAAAGTAAAAGTAGTTATGTCACAGTAAATTTTAAGTTGTTTACTCGAGTTTCATTTATACAGTTGGATAATTTATCGAAGTAAATCAATTCTTGCTAATGAACCACATATCGCATTACAGAATATTCATATAATTACACAAACTTGTAGATTAACCCGTGAAGAATCATTATTTATTTAAAGTAGGAATTACCCCGTCAAATACACAGTCCAAAAGCAAAAAGTATTCATTACATTAATTCTACACATATTATTCCATTTGTATAACTCAACGTCATCTCCATAGAAGATATGTTTCTATTTGAACGGTGTATCCTGTATGAATTCAAAACAGCATTGCAGAGAACTATTTATCTCCAACGCGCATGAAGCTGCTGAGCACGCCCCTGGTGGCTCTCCGCCGAAGTTTTGCAGCTCCTTCCGTCAGCGACCGATGACCGGAAGAGCGAGCGTCCTCGACCCCGGCGCGTTGCAATCACGTTAACGCACAGCCAATTAATTCGTACAAATATTGCCCATAAATTAAATCTCTTCGCGGGACGGCTAATCTGCAATGGAAAACGCTCCGCCATCGCCCCGCCTCTGCAGCGGCCCTGCGCACGATTGATCCCTCGCCGCCCCCGCCCCGCCCCGCCACACCGTCACCCGACCGCAGCCCGGCCGTCCCGCCTCCACCCCAACGCCAGCCACCCTCACCCGCCGTACGCCTGCAAACCCCCGAACCCGCCCTGCAGTGTCGATGTCGCCATACCTTCCCACCCCGCCCTCCCATCTCTACCACACAGCCAAATATCCACCTAGCTGTCCGTTTTCACTCCACTCCCGACTCTAGCCTGTCGTCCCAACTCTTGTTGGCAGTCCTCCATCCTCCGCTCTTTCTCCTCTCCCGGTCCAGACTCCATCCCGCAGTCCCGTCGACACTCTTCCAATCATTTCATTATCCAGCTTTTCCACCTCCGTCATTCTGTTACATCTTCACCCTGCTGTCCATTTGCCACCCACTGTCCTGCCTCCAGTCAGCGTCCCGTCTCCTTCCCACTGTCCCTTCTCTACCTTGCTGATCCGCCTACCAATTACTCCATTCTCTACCTCATACACTTAGCAACCATTTCCAGCCCCGGCTCGCCGTTCCGCTTGCTTCTCGACGCAGACTGGCCGTCACCTTCCCACTGGATAGGACACGGAAGAGGAGTGAAGGAGTTACAGTCAGTGGGTACTGACTGACAGGGAACAACGAAAGCGAGAACCGAGCGGGATTGGCGACGGAAGGAGAAAAAGAGGAAACTTAGTGCAAGGGCCGGAAACAGAAAAGAGACCGTGTGGTTAAGCAAGCTGGGGAGAGAGCAGGTCAGGAAGATCACTATTTGAGCAGTCGGTGATGCCAGGCACTAGAGACAGCCTGCGTACGGTTGCAGTGAAAGCGAGACAGATAAATGGAAGGGGAGATGGAAAAGAGCACCGGGTGGAGTCACAAGACGGAAGGAGCGTCCGATGACCGGAAAATGGGAGAGGCGAGAACAAAGCGAAGTTAGGGTAAAGGTAACGGCGGGTACGGGCGAAACGGGACGATGTGGCGAGGCTAGGGTTGCCAACAATGTTCACGTAAAAGAGAGGACACTCAATAAGCGAAAAAAAAAAAAAAAAAACAACACACAACTCAACTAACTTTATAAATATGTAATTTAGACTAACATCAGCTCAATTTCTTTCTTCTCTCCAATATTTGCGATTCAAGTGAAAAAATTCGTTCACAAAACGGAGTTGAAGGTGGTCTGAGAGTCTTTTTTATTTTAGTCGTTAGTCAGCGACACTATAATGTGTGTGTGTGTGTGTGTGTGTCAGAGTTCAGAAAAAGGATATTCATGGCTTCTATTGCAAATTAAACAATAAACGATACAACATAGCAGATGTTAGTCATGTGATAAAATACATGACAATTGTTAAAATTTACTACAAGAAGGATATTTAAAATACAAAGGATGACGAGATGACAATTGACGTCAATGGAGGACTGTCCTACCAAATGAAGCCGTTAGCAACCTACTACGCCGGAGCCGCTGCTCAAAAATTTACTAAAAGGAGAACTTTTAAAATACAAAGGACGACGAGATGACAATTGACGTCAATGGAGGATTGTCCTCCAAATGAAAGCCGTTGCAACCCTACTACGCACGGAGCCGCTGCTCAAAAATTTACTACAAGAAGGACATTTAAAATACAAAACAGGACCAGAGAACAATTAAAGTCAATGAAGGACTGTCCTCCCAAATGGATGGACAGCGGTTGGCAACCCTAGGCGAGGCGGACTGGCGGCTGCAGGCGCACGGCGCGGCGCGGGGGCGTGGAGGCCGTCGCGGCCGGGCCAGGCGAGCGGCGAAATCGCTAATTGAGTTGGGTCGCAGGCGGTGGCGTCACCGCTGCTCCCTCCCCTCCCTCGCCACCAGTGCCGTCGCACTCCGCTCCTCCAGTGCTGCATTTTCGCGCCGTGACGTGGCCCGGCCAGCGTCCGCAGCGCGCTCCGCCCACGCGGATGTGAAAACGGACCGCGCGATGGAATATTCCAATCTCCTCGACCGTCAATGAGCAAATAGTTGCTTTGAGTTTCTATACATTAGTTTGATTTACCGATCTACGACACGTTTTGACGAAAATTACTTCTAACGGCCTATCTCAATTAAATAAATAAATCACACGGCATTATCTTGTCCAAGATTATATATATATAAAATGTATTTCAAAATTTAATGACGATTCGTATTTTGAAAACACAAATATAAGAAAAAAGTGTAACTTTCGTATATAATTTTACAATGAATATAGTACATAGTCTTGGTACGAAGTATTGAAGCAATGCAGTAAATTCCGTAAAAAAATAATTCTAAACTTTAAAAATGGTAATGTTTAACACTTTATTAACTTCAATTTATTTACATACAAGTTGATTTTTTTTTAAGCAATGGATTCGTATGCATTTAATTAATTTATATGAGTCACAATGACTGACACTTACCGTAAACGACAAATCTTGTAACAAGAAACAGAGTCTGTACTTACAAATGATACTCTATTGTATAGTTGTCGGTTGACACCTCTCACTTACCTGAAACAAAATAAAAGTATATTAGTCACATCGCAAACAACTTTCATTAAACTGCACTCACTCAAACATACTCCCCTCTTTTCTATGCATAGGTACGAGAATCAAATTCTACGCTCAAATTACCAAAAAATCGTTGTTTATATAAATTTCAGAGTTCGAGAAAAAACAGGCGGACCCTACAATCACGATCCTATTTGCTGATAATTTCTGAGGATTATCGTAATGTATTAAATAATGCGGGCAATTTGTTATTCATAGAACCGAATGTGTTATTAAATATAGTTATTAATATTGGTATTTAAATAACACGTATTCGGTTCTATGAATAAAGAAGGCACTCGAATATAAATAAATAAATTTGACATTCCACCTTTGGTAAGAAAATGCAATATAATACGATTGTTTGCACAAAACGGGTTGGCCATGCCGTACCATATCTGTTAACAATGCCATTTGCTGTATTCTTAAATCCTCTTGCAATTTACAGAGCTATTCCCTCTCCTTCAGAAAAGCTAATAAATCTCGATTTTGCTGCACCAATGGTGCTGCACCAAGGCTGAACATGGCATTTCTGTTTTGAATCGTTTCATTCGCAAGTTCTTCCACCTGTGAATGCCTGGCAACGTTGCCGCGTGCCGCTCAGCACGCAGACCCCCCCGCCCCGCCCCCGCCCGCCCGCCCCCCCCTGCAACCCCGCTCCGTCCCGCACGCCACGCTCCTCCCCGCCCCGCTCCGGCCCGCCACGCCACGCTCCTCCCCGCAACGCCCCGCCACGTTCCGCCCCGCTACGCTCCGTTCCGCCACGCCCCCCCCCCGCCCGCCCCGCAACGCTCCGCCCCGCACGTTCGCCCCGCCACGTTCCGCCCCGCCACACTCCGCCCCGACACGCCACGCCTTTCCCAGTCACGCCCCTGTCCCATTTGCCTGCCCTGCTGTGCTGCGCGCACTTCCTGCAGGGCAGCGGCGTCCGGCCTGCAGCCACGCCCTGCAGCGCGGGCCCCGCCACGCCCAAGCGCCGTCGCCCCGGCCGGGCGGCTTCCCCGCAGGGCCACGGCGGGCACCCCCGCACGTACGCGCTTTCCACTGCGCCGGGCAGTCTCCCCCCATCAGGTGTACTGACTCATACACTATGTCATGATAGTCCCACCATTTTAAATCGTATGTGTCAACAGGGTGCTCAAACTGTGTAAAAACCTACACCCAGGGGCTCGCACAAGGCTTCAACAGAGTGCCCGAACAAGTTTAGGGGAAGGGCGGGATTTGTAGAAGTCATTAACAAATTAACTTACGATTCCTGACATATATCCTCCGTATCCTTGCTATTAAAATATTATCATTTTGTATTTAGTCAATACTTTGTTTTAATTTCTGTAAAGGGTTTAATACTGATTTCCCCTCGTTCTTCTAAAAATTCTACACGAGTTTAAAAGAAATATTAAATAAATAGCCTTATAGTTAATCATATAATATTTAAAAGCGGCTATTTCAGAAAAAGATCTTCGTAAAGGCACGATGGTATTTTAGTCATGTGTTTTGAAAGTAGTGAATCTTTTATGTGAGGTTATCATATCACCTACACCGAGTTTTGTTGACGCAACGTTGACTTCAATAGTTCGAGAAGAGACGAAACCAGAGCAGCATTGTACCCAACACGCCATGGACTATTCGCGTTCTTGTCATCCCTTTCCCTTCCTACCCAAGGTGATAATGAACATATCAACAAAACGGTCTTACAATCACGACCAATGAATTAAAGGAAGAGTGAATTCTATCCATTCGTTAATATAAATATTGAGGTCAGCTTTAGAGGGGATATAAGAATGATTGTGTAGTGTGAATTAACACGCACAAATAGGCATGCCCAGAGTGGGTCCAAAATCCGAGGTACTTTGAACTTGCCTTAGCGACACTGGTAATGTGGATAGACAGATTGTCGAATATTCCTAATCAGACAAATCAATACATTTCTCATCATCTTCTCGTTTACGTATTAAGGTCCAACATTATGAATTTAAAAATTCGAATATCTTTTTACGGTAGGCGATTTCGATGTTTCTCCCTCACCTTTAATTGCTTTCCGAAATCTACACAAACTAGAGAACACTATCACCAATCTGTTCTAAACAGCGTCCTGAATATCTCAACACTCCCTGAAACACAGAGGCTCCCGAGTAATAGGAACATCTTGACACTTGCAACCGAGCACGCGCCAGCTGTTGTGCATGTGTACCAGCGGTTGTTCACGCCGGCAGAGCTACACTCAAACTCAACTCCCGCATCCTCTCACTGCGTCCGACTGAGAACCACAGCGTCGAAATTAATACACGTCCATTCACGTCTCTTTTGGCTCTCTCGCCCTGTACAATACGTCAACGCTTGCGGTGAGATAACAAAGCTTATCGTTCGCATGGAAATTAATTAAACCGAATTGTCAAGAACGAGCTAAAGCCAGAGTTTAGCGGTAGCCACATTCGAGCCCGAGTTGTGCGAGGTCAATGTTGGGAAACGCTTTTAATGGAGAAGTAATAACACGAATCCATTTGGTTGAGTGGCAGCCCTAGAATATTGAGCGGGAATTCCTTTTCTTGAACGGCGGAAGACAACCATCAGCGTATTTCACCGTCGACTATAAATCCCCACACGCCTCCGGTTGATTTGATTTTTTCGTGTTTAAGGGCACGTCAACTGCTTTGGTCATTAATCCCGTTAGTGTAGTGCATGTTTTTCCTCGGGAGATGGCGGTGATCTTCCCCCGCTGGATGGCGAGATCCGGCGCTGACCTACCGTCGGTTAGTGAAAACCTACCAAGGTGAAACTAAACACGAATCGAAATGCAAAGAATCGACAGAAAGAGACAATAAACACTAAAACTTCCATTATAAATAAGGAGGGTGGTTTGGATAGGAGTTAAAGGGTCCCCGTACGGAAGGACGTGCCAGATGGAGTACGAGCAGGAAAGAGGAGCAGCATTCGGAGCGCGCAAACAGTGTGCCTCTGCGACGCGGTCGCCGGGGGCGTCGGGGCGGGCTGGCAGGCGGGGCTCGCCGGACGCCCGCGGCGCGTCGGGGGCTGACAGCTCCTCCCCCGCGCAGGCTCCGCCGCCCCCCGCCCCGCCGCCCCGCCCCCGCCCCCGCGAACACGGCGCTCTTCCGCCGCGAGAGGCGAGGCCAAAAGTAGCGCCTCACCAACACTTGGAGCCAGCCAACAGGCACATGCGTTTTCTAACAAGGTTGCATTCGCCATGTGTCATACCAAGCAACCCGCCTAAATATATTGCCCCATATTATCAAATAAATTACAATGATGCTTTGAATGAATAACTTTGAAATATATGATAAAACGTAAATGAGGAAGACGTACCTGAAATATAAACAAGGATGTGGTGTACGAACGTGAATATCGATAACGGTAGTAAACAATTGCTAGTCGATGATCTCTAGTTTCTTGTTTTATTAAACATTTCAATGATCATGGGGCAAGCTGTTTAGAAGAATGCATGATGAAACAAAAGTTTCTGTTTGTTTTGTTTTTTTCTAAAAAAGGTCGAGCGATACGTACTTTCCATCCTACCGCGTATTTTCGTAACTCATGTATCAAATAACGTTTCACCCTTGTTTCACCTGAACCTTCATTCATTACCACCTCCCTGGAACGACATCACTCAACAGAAGTAGCTACAATGCCCATTCTCCTCACCACTTCTCCTTCCGAACGGTGCCGTCCCTTTATCCACACCTCCACCTCTTCTAGCTCCTCCTCCGCGCCACCCGCCCCGCCCCATTCCACCCCATTCTACTGGCCCCGCCCCCGTTGCTGCTTTGAAGGAGCAATGCGGCGAGCGAAGCACTCCGCCCAACTCGGCGCCCTCTGCTTTCGCAGCTCCGCTCCGCGCCGCGCCGCGCCACACTCGCAGTTTATGCAGTTCGGAGCACATGGAAACTACTCTAACTCGACGGAATTGTGGCAACACAGCGAACGACTATTTGGAATTCGTGGTATGAAGTGTGTGTGTGGTGAGCTACTACTATCAGACGAGCATTTTGTTCTATGAGTTCTCACCTCACATTCACCGGAATACTTCAACAATGCTCCTTTCTAGTTCGTTCGAACATTCATCACGCGTCTAAATTCCAAACAATTACATTAGTGTGCTTTCGTAAACGAAGCAAATAACTAGGTAACAATATCTAGTGCTAATAATAACGTAGGTCATCAGATATTGCCCCCACATATTAATAAAGATCTCGATTATACAGTATTTATCGTAGTAATACGAGTACTTTGAAAATCGTTGATAAATCCCATGGGGATGAGGGGATTTATCTCAGAATTTCCAAAGCGCAAGTGGTATTTAATAGGATTAATCCACGAATGAGATTATTCCCAACAGAGTTCCAAAATGCGCCAAAAATTGAAAATAACTAAAAGCTGTGTTCAAATCAATGAGGTTATGTTATAGTATATACGCTGTTCATTGGAATCGACATAGTGATCGATGTATACCACTTCGTAAGATTGATGAGTCGCAGTTCATGATTGACTAGTAAGGAGAAACGGTAAGAAAAATCGGATAGAAAAGGCGATAAAGTTTTTGAGATACACCGCCCTGATTGGAGCATTTTGTACAGTTAAACACTATTGATTTTAATTTCACGAGTGGAATAGTTAATTAATGCCACGATAATCCCGAATTATTTCATTACTCTAGTTCAAAGACAAATCATTTCCATCTTTTCTGAGCAGTTCCTTGAGAGTGGCAAATAATGAAATGTATAGCCATTTTATTACTGAGGTACAGTATTTTCGAAGGTAAGAGATTACAGTAACCATCCCAAAAGTTCTACGCTAATCACGAAGAGGTGATTAGCGTAAGTGTTCAGTAAAATCTAATTTCTGCTTTCGGAATATTATGATTCTATGGACTTTTTATTATCTACATTTCTAGTTTAGTACAAGCGACTCTGAAGTGTAATTCCTCAGAAAGGAATAAAATGTTCCTGAATATCGGCACTCACCGATAACACTAAGCTTCATTCTCAGCTCTTCAATATTTCATTTCTCCTTCCAGAGCGCACGGCACAAATTGATCGGAAACAAAGACGACCCGTTTGTTAAATGGAGCGCATTTGGATAGCACGTTTTGTTTAACATTCACATATTTAGAGAATGAACCATTTCGAAGTTCTATCACGAAAATACCAACCTTTATTTTTAAAGAGTTTCTGATGGATTTTTTCACTGGTAACACTTTCAAGTGGAAACCTCGGTATGCGAGTCATTGACATTTGGTTTTTACGTTTTCAGCTGCAGTTATCGGCCAATTTGTCCTTTACGTTTCATATCCGAAGACAGGTTATGGACGAAATGGAAAAAGAATTTAAAGGCAAAAGTTAAGACTGAAGTGAACCATTCTTTATCTATACGACTGTTTTTTATAATTCTTCTGGGCTCTCACCAGGCTTACCCTCAATACTACTGAATAATAAATTACTCTTGTAAAAAAAATGTGTGTTACACACGCTACACAGCCTTCGTCGAACGCAAAAGCCTGCGCGATTTCTCCCCACATGGGTTCATTTCAATTTTTAAACACACTTTACGTTTCCCGAGCTACATTATCCACCAAATCCTTCCCCACCCTACTCATTTCCCCCCGTCGTCACCCACGCCCCTGGGGAACCCCTTCGCCAGATCCTCCGTTCCCTTTCGCGCGTCCCGGCTAGCGCTTCGGCCGGCGGCCGCGGCGCGCTCTCCTGGCATATTCAGCAGCCTGCTTCCCTCGGGGCGCAAGGGAAGGGCCGGGCAGAGCCGTGGGTAGGGCTGTGGTAAGGAAGCGACGCGCCACACCGCGCAGGCCCACGCACTGCGAACGACGAAAGGTTTTCGCGAGCGACCGCAGTCAGCTACCAGACTAGATGTTGGTTATCTTTCCTGACTACGGGTCAAAATCCACCAAGAGGTTATTGAAAAGGCTGTGACGAACTCGCCTTGCCTTAAAATCGACTGGGAGCAACTAGTAACATTTTTCAATGTCGGTGGCTTGGGTTGCCTAAAGAGTTTATCTTGTTACATTCGCACGCTTTTGTCGGTTTGCGAATGGAATCCACGAAGCTTGACAACAAGACAATTGAACATTCAATGTTTGTATTAGAGTTACTCTGTAACGTCTTATGTGGTACTCGGTGGTCTGCCATTATTGCTGATTGTTTTCCTTTTTATTTAATTCTTTTCAATCTGAAGAAGGTCCCCTTAAAGACATTTCGAGTAACTGGTACTTCCATTTTAAAAATAAACTCATAGTCAACAATAGGATAATTTTTATTGAAAATGGTTCTAAACTTTGAGCATGAAAATTCGAAATTGCAGTCGAGATGAAAAATGTAGATCTTAGTTCATTAATGTATGTACTTGAATTATAAACGTATTCTTCTCATCTCAAGTGGATTACTCGAAATTATCGAAACCATAAGTTCATGACCCATTGATGAGAAGTTGCCGATGCATGTACGAGGGATCAGAAAAGGTCGTTGCTCTGTGCAGGAACAGAATCATTTAAGCGGAAGAGATGACACCTTTGTCAACTGGCACTGACATCACTGACGGATTTTGGAGGATGGACCAAGAAAGATTACACGGTAATTTTGCCCCCGCAGAAGTTACATGTGAAATTAAAAGCATTTGCCTAAATTCAACAAATATATACATTTAGGGTCGAAAAATTCTAACGTATTTGATAAAATTAAGCAGAAATTACGTGAGACGAAGGAAAATAAAAAGAAGTCAAGTAAGTTTAAATGAGTATTAATGAACCAAAGAAAGTGATCTGAAACTATAGTTGTAAGTAATATAGTACGTTTTTTAATTTTTGGTCAAATCAAGAGAATAATATTATTGTAGTAAAAGAATTGCTAAAGTTGAGTTTCCAAATCAATTACAGAAATCAGCAAAGAAAGGAAGATTATCAATACAAAAGAAGCTTCTTTTTCATGAGTAAAGACATAGCAAGACGTTTCGTGTTTTCTGTGTGACCACATCCTCAGGTGGAGGTTCTGAAATTGACAATAAAACAATGTTTTTAAAATTAAATTATGAAACTCAACTTCACTGCGAATTGAAATATTTTGGTTTTATTTATGTACTTAATGTTATGTGAAATATAGAAGCTACGAAATTTAGAGTTTTTTTAAATAAATAAAACAGACTTTCATTCAAGTGATAAAATAGACGAGCTTTTCAAAAAGATAAGATTACATTACCACTATTTTAGCGTATTGCATTTCAGTAACCCTTTCACAAGACATATTATGAACTAACGCAACCTGATAAAGAAAAAACGAAAATGAATGAATGTGTTTGTAGTGAAAGAACAATTAGAGAGAAATTCAGGAAATTGATTGACAAAATTGATCCACAAATCACAAATGGTAAACAGGGTTCTGTGCAATAGGCCTTATTATTGATACAACTGATATAATACTATATTCTCCTTTCAATAATTCCTGTTTGTAACACAACGTTTGTAGATGGAAAGATAACGAGCTTCCAGCGAAATTAATTACAACGTGGCATTGAAAACATTCCGCATGGATTTTGAAACAAATGTTGTTGCACAGAAACAACACTACTTTTCTTTCTCTTATAACAACAATGCATTCTGTAACAAAGCTATAGCTCTATTCATTACAAATTGTGTTTAATGTGCAATTCCAAGCTGCCAATGCTTTAGGGCTATTATTCTCAGTTTGAAAAACGTGTACACCATATATAAACGGGTATTATAAAAGCATAATGATTCATTTAGAAGTGGATAAAGTTAGTTAGCAATAAAGTAACTTCCTAGTTCTAATAAGTATGTATGTATGTACACAAGAACTAGTTTCTACATCTGCGCTGAAGTTCTGTAAATCAGTGCACGCGAATTACAGCTCCCCAACGTACTCCCGTGCTGCCCAAACAGCGCGTCGGCAGTGCGACTCGGCACCTGTTCGCGCCGAACAAAATACGCCTGAGGGACGACCTGGCAACGACCTACGGGCGCACGCCAGGTTAACCGCCAACGGCAGCGCCTCCGCTATTACCTTCCCCTCCCGACGTTCTCCTACTGTACTGGCGCACTAAACGACCAACCAGCGTCCTTATTCGTCCTCTGTGCCGCCTCGCATTCCGTCGGCCCCGCCCACTCCTTCCTCACCCTCTCGCTCCGTCCCCCGCCCCCGCGCTCAGGTTTAAACAAAACGGCACGAGCGCGCAGCATCCTAGCAACACGTCATTAACCCAGATTCGAAGCCGAGACCCAGCAGTAAAGCGGGGCGCGTAACTAACCCAGATCTACTAGGCGAGTGGGCGGGCGGGGATGGTCGGGTGGGGCGGGGAGATATCTGCCCGGATTGCGGAGAGCGACAGGGAGGGGAAATTGATGCGTAAAACGGAGAAAGGCGAACGACAGGTGGGTAACACGCGCGGACGAGACTGTTTAGTGCAGACGAGAGGACAGGATCCGGCACCTCGTAGAGGGCGAGGTAATGATGATGGGGTAGTGGTTTAGATCAAGATCGTGGAGTGGGAGAAGAAGTCGATCATTTCAAAAACAATCACTAATAAATATAATTGCCTACCAAATGTATTTCATTTTGTGTATATACTTTTAAGAGACCAACAAACATTGTATTTTACGTCGTGCTTTTTATAGTTGCAGACGAATTTTCATTTATTATTAATATTAATAAAATTAGATCAATATGAATTTCATCGCTTACAATTGTAATAAATGTTTTCTTCATTATATTTCCTGTTCGTTACATTGTACATCGTGCGTTCCAATACCGCATCAAAAATAAATAGTATACAACAGTTAGCGAACAAAACGACGAACTAGTTTATTCTAACTAAAACGTACATTTGCAATTAGTAAGAAAATTATTTATATTAGGGGATCACTTTGATGTATTTCTGCTTCTATACTTTTTAAATACGAGGGAGTATATTCTTACAACACGTTCTTTACTCAGAGAATCACACGAGTGGTTCCGGGTATTGTCCTGAAAAAGAGTAGCCTATGAGACGGTGACCGAAAATCGAAGAAGGGAGGTGCGCATCGCTGGCAGCAGTGCCGGCGCGAGGCATGCGCAGAGCGGACGATCGTCCGGGGCCCTATTGATTGATTGATTGATTTTTTCGTGTTTCTGGGCGCATCAACTTCCTTGGTCATTAGTCCCGTTATTGTAGTGCATGTTTTTTTTCGCTGGAGATGGCGGTGATCTTCCCCCGCTGGGTGGCGAGATCCGGCGCCGACCGCCGTCGGCCCTAACCAGGACTCTCCCACCAACGGGCACCACTCCAGCCGGGACAAGCTCTAAGCGCCCGACAGGTCTTTCGGAATATGTGTTAGTGTGGTGCATGTTAGTGTAAGTGTGTGTGTAAGGGGGATAGAATAGAACAAGGAACAGGAAGGACAGATCGCGCGCGGACCGTGGCCCGTTTGGTAGGGTACTGCTCCGACATTCGCCTGGTGTTGATCGTAGAAACCCGTGTCGAAAATCCTGCCGCCGTCAGGACTCGAACCTAGCACCTCCAGGTGAGAGGCGCTGCAGTGACATTAGTTGATGCACTGAGCTACCGCTTCCGGTCCGGGGCCCTACGAGTCAAGGGGCGAGATGATGAGAAAACCAATAGAAAAAAAATTAAAAAGAACTCGATAAAATCGTTATCGTAATTTTACAAGTGTCGCGATACAATAGTCAGGTATTTCATAATATTTTCAACGTTGTAATTTTTTAAACGATGTAATCTTTATTATTTGTTGAAATGAAATAACTCATATTGTTTTTTTGATGCGACTTTCACATTTTTTTCGGGGAGAGAGCTACGTTTCAGCGTTGCCCCGGGCCCAAAATTGCCTGACTCTGGCTCAGGCCGAGAGGCAGACGGGCGGAGTGAGAGTCGCGGCGCGGCGATGCCGATCAGCCGGCGATAGGCAGCGGCGCGGCGTGGCGGCGGAAGGGAATTATGCATGGCCCCGCGCGCTCATGGGACGCCGAGTGGAAATGGAGGAGAACGTATTTCGAGGAAAACAGCCATGGGGAATGTAATGGTTCAAGACAGGGAAAAAAGGATATTATTTTGACGAAGGGAATGGGGAAGGGCATGGAAGAGATTGGATGGCAAATGTCTAGAATGGGTGGAGGGAAGAAGTCTGGAAAAATGAAGAACAAAACGATGAATTGAGAGGTGGCTAAAAGAATAAATGCGGGAAGGAGAAAGATCTAGCACCGGCACCAAAGCCACTCACACTATTCCAATTCTACTTGCATTCACATATTCTGACCTTTTCTTCATCATCGTGTACTTCGTTCTTCTGTTCCAAGACAACTAGGCATCTTTCGTACATGTAAGCCATTATCGTCCTGGTATCAAAAAGAAAAAGTACCAAACAAATAATTGACAATACGTGGAAACATTCACAAGAAGTAAAACATTCCAAACCCCGTTAATGTCAAACAGACGTTTCGTCAATACTGAGATAGCAACCCTTCACAACTTTGACGTAAGACCAAAATAATCATTGGGGTATCGTTAGAGTAATCGTGAGGTAATCGATCACCACAGTAATCACAAAAATCACTATTTTTTGTTTAGATTGTTACAATAATTATCTTCTCACCGGCAGCTTTCGTTTGGTTCTAGCAAGTATGACGGCATTTGTGTACTCTATTTTGGACACTATTAACTTCATTGCTTAAACACTACTGTATTCATTATTAGATGAACTGTTCCATTTACAAATCTACCATTTTCTAAACTTGTTATCATCACCCACGATTTCCACCTATTCCAAAACCTACAGAATTCTCCAACATTTTCGTCCCCCTCCGCATCCACCACATTTACCACCATCTCAACATCGCCTCACGACCGCTCTGTCACTCCAACGCGTATCTTCACCTTCACCATCGCCATCCTCTACCATCATTCCCGCGAATCCAATCATCGGCGCCGTCCCCCCTCCCCTGCGACCTCCGGCGCGGCCGGTGAGGCCTTTGAGCCGCGGGGACCTCTGCCCTTTGCGGCCCGCGCCGGTGGCGCCCCGCCGCGGGAGGAATATTAATCTCCCGGAGAAAAAACACGGCGTAATGGCGTCCCCGGGGCGCGGCGGCGCGTGGCGAGGCGTGCCATCGACGGAGGCCGGCCGAGTGCGTACGCCACGCTTATCGCTGCACGCACACACGCGCTGTTTAAGAAACGCACAGCCATTAAGTGTGTATGTCATGGTTACCAGTGTGGTATGGTATGGAAATTGTTTGCCTCCCTGGCTTAGTAGAAAGTCCTTAAACACGAAAGATGCAAATGGGTTACGTATTCATGTGTGAATGTACGTTTTTTATGTCTGTCTGTATGTGTATGTGTAGCAGGAAAGGGCTGTAATCACCCTGCAGCAGTCACATTTTCATTCGATTCTAGCTCAGTTAATCAACTGATGTCACTACAACGCCTCCGGTTCGAGTCCTGACGGTGGCAGGATTTTCGACACTAGCTTGTCAGCTAGGTCGAATTCAGTCGCTGTCTGGAGAAGAATTCTAGCGGCCGGCTGCTCTGATCGGTAGTTTCCGTGGTTTCTCCGATCAACACCAGGCAGTACGCTAGTACTGCCTGGTGTTGATCGAGAAACACGTATGCATACGCTATCAAACGGGCTACGGACCGCGCGCGATCTGTCCTTCCCATTTATTGTCCTATCCTCTCCCTTACACACACTTACAGTAACATGCACTACACTACCACATATTCCGGGAGATCGGTCGGGAGCTTAGAGCTTCTCCCGGCTGGGGCGGTGCTCCGTTGGTGGGAGAGATCTGGTTAGGGGGAAACCCCACTAGCCGATAGTAGGTCGACGCCGGATCTCGCCCACCGGGGGAAGACCACCGCCATCTCCCGCGAAATAAACACGCACTACACTAACGGGACTAATGACCAAAGCAGTTGACGCGCCCGAAAACACGAAAAATATCAATCAATCGATTCAGTTCAATTTTCATTTCCAATGTTCTTTCATGAGGTACTTTCGTTTATAGATAAGAACTTCATGATTTTGAGAACGAAAATCTAACGCAATATTCTGCCATTTTCCTGACGAAAAGTACACAGCAACAGTTTCTCAATTAGGTCTAAGAGAATGCTACTGCAGATTTAATAGAACATTTATTTCTCTTACAAACTCCATCTTAATCTAATGGATTGAACCTTAAATATTAAGCCATAGATATTATTATTTCCACTTGACCGCATTCACTAAGAGAATTGGCTGTATATTCTCCGGACAAGGTAGTACGTCCTATGGCCTGTTATTTAGTACCTGCGAAAAGAACGGTGACGATCCGTTTCAGAAACATCAAACATACCATAAGTCAAATTCAGACGAATGAATAGATCGATTCGAGAACACTCAAGGATTTTCAGAATTCATGAGCGGCACGAACTTCACGATTTTAATACGTGGTTTCATTTCTTAATTATTTTATCAATAATATCAATCGAGATCATACAGGAACGTGTGTTCCAACTGCTTCTAACGCTACGTGCTGCGTCGCCATTGCGCAACCCACTTGGACACGACCGAGTTTCGAACCTTTCCCTAGATACTCCCCCATTCGGCCGGAAATCGTTCGAGCACAAACCGCAGCGGCAAAGCCCTGCACCCGAACGCTTTCCACGCATTATATCCGTCGCCGTAATAAATTATGAGGAAAAATCTCTTCGGAGGCGAACTCATAAAACTTAACGCCGCTACTAAAGCCATTCCGGCGCGCGCGAAGCGGCAATTTTCCGGAGGAAAAATCGCTAATTCATCTCCCGAGGCGCGCTTATCCCGGCATCTCCCGGACAAAAGGGAACTTCAGTCCGGGCGCGAGGGCCGGGCAACGCAAGGACGCACGTAGGGCGGTGACCTTAACGGCGGGTGGGCGGGGCATCCCCCCACTCGCAGCGTGAAATATTAACGAAGGCGGATTACGTGGATTCCGACGATGCACGCGCCCAAATTTATTTTTTATTCATTAATCTTAACGCGCCGGATTAACGGAAGGCGTTTAAAGTTCACAGGATCATGTTGCATAAGCCTCGTATGGTTCATTTGTTCCGTGCGCTGCAGTTGGAAAATGACGAAAATTACACAAGACGGACAAGAAACAGCGTTCGGAATGGGAAAAAGGTCAACACGTTGTAACAGTTTTAAACACAGAACGGAGAATTTGATGAAATTATCCGCAAGTGAAATTCATTTCACTCATGTCACATCCCCGATGATATACGATAAAGCTTCAGAAAACTGGCACATGGTGTTATCGTAGTTATGAAATAATGAATGATGATAAATCCAAGCGATTTTGGTGGCTCACCTTCGGTATCTATGCCTAAGCGTTGAGTAGCTGACGTAATTTAGAACCATAAAATGGATTATACTGACGAAAACAAGAAAAGGGGAAATTATTTCCAAAAAAGCGTGGAATATCATGCAATTTGAGGAGATTTCAACATTACTCGAACATGTGAAAGAAACATCTAAACGTAATATATTTTTCATGTTAATGGTGTTTCGTGATAATTCTGTCCACTTCCTCTGCCGCAAAACACGCTTAATCCTTGACCCCGTTCCTTGCGAGGGGCCATATCGGCTGCGCCGCGGGAAGCGAAACAGTGCGCGTTGCACACGCACACGCGGTCGTCCGTTCGCACGCGATTCTTCACGCACGGCACGCAGCGCCCCGGAGGCCCACTAGGCGCGGCCGCTCTGCGAACTATACTTTGGTTTCTGTAACATTGATTGATTGATTGATTGATTTTTTCATGCTTCCGGGTGCGTCAACTGCTTCGGTCATTAGTCGCGTTAGTGTAGTGCATGTTTTTCTCGGGAGATGGCGGTGATTTTCCTCGCTGGATGGCGAGAACCTACAGTCGGCTTGTGAGGTTTCCCCTAACCAGGACTCTCCCACCAACAGGGCACCGCCCAAGCCGGGAGAAGCTGTAAGCGCCCGACCGGTCTCCAGGAATATATGGTAGTGTAGTGCATGTTAGTGTAAGTGTGTGTGTAAGAGGAGGCATAGGACAAGGAAGAGGAAGAACAGATCGCGCGCGGTCTGTGGCCCGTGAGTAGGGTACAGCTCCGGCATTCGCCTGGTGTTGATGGGAGAAACCCACGGAAAACTACCGATCAGAGCAGCCGGCCGCTAGATTTCTCCTCCAGATGGCGACTAAATTGGACCTAGCTGAAAAAGCTAGTGTCGAAAACCCTGCCCCGTCAGGACTCGAAACTAGGACCTGCCGGTCAGAGGCGCTGCAGTGACAGCTATCGTCCCACTAACGTCCCCAGAAGAGTATTTTTTTGGCTGTCTGTCTGCCTGTCTAAGAAGGTAGTCGGAAAGGAACCAACAGATTCAGGAGATGTCTGGAACTACGAAGTATTGGCAGCAAGATCGTGACGGCGATGACGACGGTGAGTTCCGTAGCAGGAAGATGAGTGCAAGGAGGTATTGTCCGCGAGTCAGGGGCAGAAAAATTGGAGGCGACGCTGAACGCTACTGGAATTGGGCAATGTTTTGGAAACATAAAGAAACTGAAAAAGTAAAGGTAGAAGGAATGACAGTAGTAACATGAACAGACGGTGAGGAGGAGTTTGCTACGTAATTTAACTCCTCTAGCGGTTACTCTATGTTGTACACTGAAAGAAAACAATGATGTAATTTATCAGGATAAAAACGTAGAAAACTACATTATTTTCAAACAGAAAATCAAAAATACACTCACTTAAACGTCTACTTTTTCATGTTTCGTCATTATCCTACAAACGTGTACATATTTTAACACTTTTCATGCTTTAGATCGCATTTATAAATAACACTGAATCACATTTCATACGAAAGAGCAATGTTTTGTTCGTCAAGCAGTATTACTCATAGAAAACCCACTAATTTCATTTCATTTTGTTCGTTTTCTTTTCTCTGAAAATCTAAAACAAATCTAAACTACTTCACGCCACATTACCAAAACATCTGTTTGTCTGAAATTCTCGGTATCTCTGGAGCCCTGCGCGCGTTCCGGCCTCCGGCAGCTCCCGGGCGCGGCCGGCCGTCCCGCGCATCGCCCACGCGCCCATATATCGCCGCCGTATCGGGCGACGTGACGGGCGCGCGGCGGAGGGCCGGGGGAGGGGGAGAGGGCTAATTATTTTAATGAACGGAGCTCCGCCCGCGCAGGCAGGTCCTCCCGCGGGAGCGCGCGGGGGGCGGGGCCGGGCGCGCGGAGAACGCCCGGGCGGTGCGAAGAAGGGGGGGGGAGTGGCGGGGTGAGGGTGGAAGACGAGCGGATGGATGTCGGGAGACCGGTCGGTGATTTAGAACTAATCCCGGTTGGGGCGGTGCCCCGCTGGTGGGAGATGCCTGGTTGAGGAAAACCCCGCTAGTCGACAGTAGGTCGGCGCCGGATCTCTGCCGATCACCGCCACCGCCCGATGAAAAACATGTACTACACTTACGAGACGAATGACCAAAGCAGTTAACGCGCCCGGAATTATTAACAATCAATCGAGCGAGTGGATTTGGGGCGTGGGCGGAGGAGGGTTTGGGCGAGTGCAGGATCTGCTTAGGAACGCAGGATTGGCGAGAGAGATCCAGGGCGCCTTACGCCGGCGGGAGAAGGGGGGGGGGTCGACGGAGAGAAACTCAAGAATGGTCTGGCACGAAGGAGATGGCGGTGCACACCTGCCCCTTTCTGCTCCACCTATCAGTATGTCGAAGTTCATGTGATGTGCCTATTACACGGAAAAGTGATCCTCTCCTAATGAAAGAGACAAAACTGTCATTTTAAGTTGATCTGTTTTTGGCTAGTTACCGTACAATCTATTCGGTACAGATTTGTGTAAGAGACCATTTTGTGAACTATCGCCAAACATACCAAACTTGAATCAATCATTAAAAGAAATGAGTTAAATATTTATCAAGAGAGAAAGGGAGAGAAGAAAGAAACAGAAGATTGTCAGTTAGATAAGGAAGCAAGGAGTTAAGAATCTGGGGACATGTCATCGAGGATATATGCCCAGTTGTTCCAATCGACAATGATAGCAGCGTATTTTTGTGTGATTATATTTTGTAGTCTGCCATTCGTGTCGTTGATATTCGTGAAATGAATAATCTCCAAATTCGCGTGTTCCCACCAATGGAATTGAATGGAATACTCGCGACAGTATTGTTGCGTTTATACAGTACAGTAATTGTCCTGAATCACCGCAGGTCTTCCATTCAAAAATTCAGAATAAAAAGTTCTAAAGTTCAAGCTCCCTAACAACGCGTTTATTTATTTCGTGACATATTTCTGTTCGTTTTTCTTGTTAATTGATGTATACGGCGTAGAACTGCATATGCGGAAACCCTGTACTGATTTAGCTCGCTCAGAAAATCCTAAATTAGAGCGGGAGGTGGTTCAGTTCACTGCTCCTCCGCGATGTTTACGACCTGTGACCTCTCTGTTGAATCCGCGGGAGATGAGGTTTGTTAGTAAAGGCCTCGTGCTGAGCGGAGAGAAGAGTCGGCAGCTTGTGGATGAAGCGTCGAGTGGGAACGACTAGTTTGAAGAACGCCGAATGATGTGTTTATGAACACTGAGGTGTCCATTATCTGCGTGAAACGTGCCGATAACAGGCAGAGAGAGAGAGAAGAGAGAACTGTTGATAGAAGACAAGAGCATATGCAACGCATGTTTGCTCAAGAGCGTGTATATTTACAACTGTCGATCGTAAAAAGAATTTTAGTACGTAGCATTACACATTTTATGAATACACTCGTTAATAATAACTTATTTTGTCATCTCATGTACAAACTTGTGCAAATTGTTTCCACCGGTCCTTGAGGTAATTAGTTAAATTTGACAGAAAACCTTGCTTCTGGTAAAATGGGTGATAGCAAATGCAGTTCTCATAAAGATAAATTGCAAGGCCATCCTTGAAGGTCAATGAAAATTCAAACCTTTCAATAAAAAATTACCTAATTAATTTCATCGCAGATACAATGTTTTACATAAAAAAGTTAACAGTAAAAATCTTATAAGCTGAAAAGTACGAATCAATTTTATAGAAACCGCCTTAATTTCTTTATCGAAACCGAAAACATAATTTTAAATAATTAGCGTACGAAAGAAAAGGCATTTCTTAAGTTACTTTTTCGCCTGAAAGCGATCTTTCGATTTTTTTTACCCTGAAAGGAAACGAACACACGAAATTTTAATGGCCACTTCCCTTCGTCCCAGTAAACAGCGAAGTCTTTTAATAGGATCACGAAGTATTTACAATGGCGCTCTTATCGCGAGGACGTAAGATTACGTAAATGAAGTAGAAACTTTTTCTCGCTCTTATCAACCTTACACCTCTCACCGCGTCATCCAATAAGAGCGCTTGATCCTGTAAGCTGATTTGCGCGCGGGAGCCGAAGCCGCAGCCGCTCAACAAATGGGTAGTTGGGGGCGGGGCCATCGGCTGGGACGCGGCGGTCGCAGCAGAGGAAGCTCGCGGGCGACATTGCCATGCTGTGCACTACACATGGCCGCCATCCGCATTTCATTTTGCACATTACACACACTTAAAAAAAAATACTTAAAATGACTGACCAACTGGATGTTAGTTGGACATTTCAATGCAGAACCGAATATACGGAAGTTAGAACCATGGAATTTGCTGTTGTTTGTATAACTATTCATCAAACCACACAGAGAAAAAAAAGTGTTCGAAATGCATCATCACAAAAGACACAAATGTTTCCGGACGTTTTAATACCATGAGTATTACAAGAAGGCATTGCGAATTGTTGCGTAGTGTGTGTGTGTGGGGGGGGGGCGATGGATGGTTGGAACGAGTTCAAACGGAGACATGGCGAAATGAGAACGAGGAGGAAGGGCGGGAAGAGCCAGCGGAACGCTGATGTGGACAGAGATGATGACAGGGTGGACGGGCGGATGGGGGACGGGCGGATGGGGGACGGGCGGATGGGGGACGGGCGGAGGGCGGACGGGCGGATGAGCGGACGTGCGGATGGGCGGACGGGAGCGGATGGGCAGACGGGCGGACGGGCGGATGGGCGGACGGGCGGATGGGCGGACGAGCGGATGGGCGGATGGGCGGATGGGCGGACGGGCAGCCGAGGAACGGAGTATGAGGATCGGAGCGAGACTGAGCGGAACGGGAAGTCACGGTAATGTTGCATTAAAATACAGCTTCTTTTCACAAAAAAATAGATTTCATTTCTTGCGATTTGAAGATAGTTATTTTTACAATATATCTCTTTCACTTAAAAAAGTCTTGAAAAATAATCATTTTGTTGTGCCCTGACGTGTATCATCTTAAAAATACAACCCTTTTCATCTAGTACACTTCAAACGTCCCACAAAAACAAATATTAAATACACTGTTAGCTGAGCTTATACGGAATTTTTCCTGGTAAAACAAATGCATTTGAAAGAATAACAAACCTTCATGCCAATAGTGAACATAAAATAGGTCTGCCGGTACGACGAAGGTCTAGTAAAAAGTTATAATATATTACCGAAAACAGGTAACAGAGGTTAAACTTCAAAGATTGAACACTTTATTGACGTTCCGATTCTTACCCACACGCCAGCAAACCGACAGATATCACGTGTGAAAGTTTCGCTGTTCGCCTTGTAAGAACAAAAAGAAATTTAAAGCGTAGAATCAGGATCGTGAGGCGCCGCGGTGGTACTTTATTCCAACACAAAGAGATTCGAAGTTACCGAACTCGCGCGATCGGCCCGACTGTCCCTTCCTCCGAAGTTCTCCGCCGCTCTGCTTTATTCTGCTCCGCTCTGGGCGGACTCCGCGAGAATCGAAGTCCCGCCCCGCCCCCGCCCCCGCCCCGGACCCGCTCCGCCCCGCCCCGCACACAAAACTCCGGCGAGCCCGCGGCGCGGGGTTCGAGGCCGGACGTCAGCTGTCAGGCGCTATCAGCCGGCGGCGCCGGCGCCGTCATGGCCGACCTTGCCTGCAACCCGCGGCCTGTCGATAGGGGCGGCGCAGCGGCGCCCGCACCCGCCCCCCCCCGACCTGTCCCCTGCCGCGGCCCGCGGCGCCCCACGCTCACCCGCCGTTCACTTTTCATGGCTTACCACCCCCAGCTGCCACCAATCCTGCCCGCCCCGTGCCTCTTTCTCCGCCCGCAGTTCACTACTCACGGCTGACCACCAACCGCTCCTCACCCTCATTGCTCTCTGCTCACCGCCAACCGCTCCTCACCCTCATTGCTCGTCATTCTCTACTCTCCATCCTCCTACTCTTCACTATCTGCTACTCAACACTCGACATTCCCAATCGCCGTTTGCCACCCACCAATCACTACCCATCATCACTCCTCGTCATTCTCTACTCTCTGTCCGCCGTTCAGCATTCCGTTCACAACTCCCTGACCTCCGACCATCACTCTCTCCACCCCCTCGTCATTCACACCCTCTGAACGTCGTTCAGCATGCTTCACTACTCACGGCTTAAACCACCGGTCAGCAACAAACCGCTCACCCCAACCGCTCTCCACCCACCAATTCACCGTTTGTCTTTCGCCGCTCTTCACCTAAGGCTCACCACTTACTCACCACGTACTTTCACACACACTGCTCACCTACGATCGCACACTACTCATTAATCATTTTCCTCTCAGCATACTTCCGAGGGCCGTCAGTCGCCTCGTCGCCACCTCCATAGAATACATAGGACTAACTTCTCTTTATCACTCCCGCATCACAAAAGCCTACTACTCAATTGACCAAGTTGACAGTAACCACTCACCGAGTCACTTTGTGGCCTGTCGACACTACCTGCGATCCTACAAAGACCCGACGTAGACAGGTCTACTTGTACAGTCAGATCACGGTTTTCTTCAGTGTTTCTCTCTGCCTGACCAGCTTTCCTGACATTCCAAAACAATACCAGAACTTTCATAGACGCTAGTCTCCCGAGTTCTCAAATCCATACCAAATAACCACTCAAAGATTGATATGTACGCAGCATTCTCTCTCAAATGTGTCACATTCCAAAGTCTTCACCATTCGTCGTCTACTATCACCCTCCATCTTCACCCCCTTTTTAAGACTATCATTCCAGATTTCATCGTCATCGTAATTGCTCCCGTCACCGCTCTTGCAATTGCTGCTTCCACCTATCGCAGCCTCTCATGCCATCGGCATCAGCATCGCCTCCGCCGTTACCTCCAACACCGGGCCGCTGCTATCCGCCCATCTGACAGCGTCCCATCTGTCAGGTTGACCGCCCTGACTCAGCGAGGCCTCAGGTCGCGCCAGTCCCTCACGCACCGCCCCGCTTGCCCCCCACTCCTACACCTTCCCCTCCCACGGCAGCCACACCGGCGCGGCGCGCGGCGCCTGACGGAGACAAACCGCCCTCGCGCGACATGCGTGTCTGCGCAGAGCGGAGGGGCAAGGGGGTCTGCAGGAGTGGTGGTGATAGTGGAGAGGACGGCGAGGTGGGACTGGCGGGCTGGAGATGTGGACAGTAGGAGGGGCGGTGGCAGGGCGAAGGCCTGGTCGGCAGCAGGAATAATTGGGGGGGTGGGACAGGGCTATAGCGGGGCTGGTGCGGAATGAAGTCTTGCAGGTACGAGGCGGGGGTGGGTGGAAGCAGGGGCGGGGGGGGGGGGGCGGGAGGAAGGCTTTCACGCAGCGGGTTCGGTGGCGGGATAAAGTCTGTAACGGCAGCGGGGTGGAGACGGGGACTGTAGCAGCGGTGGGATGAAGCTTGCGCGACAGGGGATGGTGGTGAGTGGAGGTTGGCGCAGCAGCGTGGGGGGGGGGGGGGACGGGGACTGTAGCAGCGGTGGGGTGAAGCTTGCGCGACAGGGGATGGTGGTGAGTGGAGGTTGGCGCAGCAGCGTGCTGGCGACGAGGGCGGTAGAAAGGGCGATGGTGGGGTAAAGGCTTGGTCAGCTGCATGGTTGGCGGCGGGGTGAAGGCTTGGAAGGCTGCGGGTTCGGTGGCGGGATAAAAGCTTGGACGGCAGAGGGCTGAAGGCGAGGAAGGCAGGGGTTTCGGCGGCGGGTGAAATCCGAAGGGGCAGCGCGGTAGAGGCGTGGCGATGGCGGTGTCTGCAGTGGGTGTCGCTGGGTAGGGTAGTGGCGGTGACTGCAGTAGGTGTCGCTGGGGGGTGGGGTGTCTGCAGTGGGGTCGCTGGGTAGGGTAGTGGCGGTGACTGCAGTAGGTGTCGCTGGGTAGGGTAGTGGCGGTGTCTGCAGTGGTGTCGCTGGGTAGGGTAGTGGCGGTCTGCAGTGGGAGTCGCGGTTCGGTGAAGGGCTCGTGGGAAGGGGTGTGGCTGTGACGGGGGTCGGGGCTAGGTCTGAGGCTGGGGTGGGGAGGGAGCCCCGTCAGTTGTCGATCGGGCGATTTTTAAGCTCTCGACCCCGTCGCCGCCCCTGCTGAAAACGCGTCTCGCGTGACTGCCACGCACGCCGATACGCGACTTCTTTTCTAACGGCAAACAAAAGAGCTTAATCAATCAAAGCACGCGCTGCTTTTTCTTTCCTTCGGCCCCACCAGAAAGGCAGCGAAATTGCGGAAGGCCTTTCAAAAGGGCGTTCTCTGCTTAGAATATCCAAGTCAAACAAAGCACTTCAACGCGTCACCCGCCTATAGTGTACGCGAGGGACTAATAGGAGATTGCACAGTACACGTACTACATCCTAGGTTGCAAGCGTGTTGTGTTCCAGTACTTTTAAGGTGGGGTGAATGGAGTGGTAGAGTATTATCAAGGCTATAAATGCCACGAAAACATAGTGGTATCTGTACTTGTGCGATATTTCACGTCACTTGACGGTTGATCTGATAATGCTTTACTAATAGACCAGAAGTCTGGCTTATTAGTAACCCAGTTCGCACAATGTACGATAGCAAATGGACGCCCAAGGAATGCAGTTACGATAAAACAAATACGCAAATCCGCACACAACGAAAATGATACAAAGATCAGGTTTATCATCCATGTGTATCATATTTAAGAATGAGAACTATTTCAATATCATTTCCTCTTACTTTACGATCTCAAATTGACGTCAAAATACAGAATATGTTTTCACTGCAAAGTACTTATTTCACAATTTACTTTAACAATTATGCGCGTGAATATTCTGTAAATTGTTTCACATAACACATCACTTCTCAGAAGAAAACATAATTTCAACACAGTTTATGGGCAATGTGACAGAAGTTAGTAGTTAGGAAAATATTCAGCAAAGTCGAGGACATAATTAACCACATCTGCACAGCAGTACTGAGGTATCTGGATGGCAAAAATTTCCAACATTTTACTTATTCACGGAATGAAATTAAAAACTACCCACTTCTATCTTTCAATAGTTGTTCACAGTGAATCTATTCCTGTCTTCTAACATTTAACAAGTTTGAAAGATTCACACTGAAAATAGAAACAAGAATGATGTATTCGGAATCCACACACGCGCCGGGTGTGCACGTGTGATTCCTCGACGTGAGGCGGATTCCGTCTAACTCACATTCATCCGGCCCAACCCACCTCCCGGCACGCGCTGTCGCTATAATTAAAGTTTTACAAGTGAGGCGCTCCTAGAATTCATTTCCCAGCCGTAATTCCGGAGCCCAATGAAACCTGCATCAGCGAGGGACCGTTCCCTCGTGTGGACGAGGACGCAGAAAATTCCCGCCTCCCTGCAGCCTCCTTCGCCACCCTCCGTGCCGCCGCCACCGCCTCTAATTGTAATTTATCCCCGTCCCGATCGGCGTCCTCACTCCCAGTACTCGTAACTCTCAAGAAGACCAACGGTCTGCTTTCACAATGCACTACTGCCGAAATGCTTCACTGTCTGGTCTCATTATTACCAAGACTCTTCTACTGTACGTTAATCACACACACATTTCTATCCTGAGTCTACATGGAAATTCATATAGTATTAGTTTTAGCATGAATTGTTAGCACATGTATTATTCAAAGCTAAAGGTCTTGATAACACTATTCTCTGCTCTCTCCAATTACATTAATGCAGGCACTGACTCTTTCTCCACTTGGCTTTATTTCAGTCGCAGATTCGTTTTCCGCTGTTTCCGGGTTTAACCAATTGAAGTCCACCTACTACATTCAACTTGAAAGCAATAGCGGTATAAATAAATAAAATCATAAATACATTATTTTATTTTCTTCTGTTCAGTTATCTGCGTTCTGGAGACATTATTGTTTGACTTTCCTACACATTTTCCCCTCTTGTCACCTGGCACTGAGCAACCTCTCCGATCACTCCTAGCATCAGCGAGCTGCGCAATTCTGTGACATACTTCGGCTCCAAGGTATCCAATTTCGCCCCCTTTCGACCAACTATCCTCAATATCCGGACTTCCTAGATTTGTTCTACAATCTCCTGGGCAGCACGGCATCATTGTCGAAGTTACTACTTGAGGTGATTCAAACCGCACGATCCACCGAAAACAGCGTTGAAGAAGCTGTTCGGCACACAATATTCTATCAATTGTGTCACAAACATCCTGTTGATTTTTATTCCTTCCTTCAGTCACATCAAAATGGATTTCCAACGTATTTCAGACTCATCGCGTTGTTTCTTCATGATTTTGTTTTTTGAGAATGCTTCTCTCATCTTTATTTGCATATTTACTACTCAAAACCCCTTCCTTTCCCATACTGATTTCTCCTCAAAAACTGCACTTTTGAACTCTGCAAAATTCTACACAAAAACCCCATTAGCAACAGCAACCATCTCAACCACTGCAACCTGCATGAGCACGACGTTCCCTTTCCATTACATCCACTTTCAGCAGCGCAGCCGCCGCCGCCTCCACCTGGGCAACGCTCCTCTGCGGGCGGCTTTCCCCAGGCGGCGCTGGCTGATCCCCTCGCGGATCCAGCGGCGGGTGAGCTTCGCCCCCCCACGCCCCGCCACCGCCCCGCCCACGACCCCGGGCCCCCCCCCCTGCCCAACCGCACCGGGCACGGGCCAACCCTTGCGCCTTCGGCTACATCCGGCCCGCCCCCGCCTACTCTCTGCACCTACCGCCTCGGCTTCGTCAAGCCCAGGGCCGCCCCGCCTCGCCACCGGCCGCCCCCGCCCCCGCGTCGCCCCCAGCGAAGTGTCCCGCCCCCTGTCCAGTCCCACCACCACTCCTCCCCCTCACCCGCCCCTCCCCGGGCCCTCTCGCAGCCTCAGGCGCCGCGAGCGACGCCTCCCCTGGGACTCCCAGCCAGCGGCGGCCGTCTCGAACCCAGCTCACGCGGCGCCCCGGGCCCCGAGGCGGCCGGGGCGGGCGCGCAGGTAGCAAATTCTGCGGCGGCTAAAGCTACGCCCGCCTACGCTCCCCGCCCCGCCCCCGCCCCCACAGCCATCGCCCGCGATCCGCGTGGACGCCGTCGTTTGTTTGGACGCTCATCCGACGCGCGGCTTGACTGCGCGGATCACCGGCAGCGGCGGCGGCGGCGGCGGCGGCGGCAGAGGCAGCGGCAGCGAGGGAGGAGGAGGTGGTGGTGGCGGCGGCAGAGGCAGCGGCAGCGAGGGCGGCGGTGGTGGTGGCGGCGGCAGAGGCAGCGGCAGCGAGGGCGGCAGGTGGTGGTGGGGCGGCGGCAGCGGTGCCGGAGGCGGAGGAGGAGGAGGAGAGGAGGGGAGGGGGCGGAGGCGGAGGCGGAGGAGGAGAAGGCGGTGGCGGTGGCGGTGGCGGTGACGGTGGCGGTGGCGGTGGCGGTGCCGGTGGCGGTGGTGGTGACGGTGACGGTGACGGTGACGGTGACGGTGGCTGTGGCGGTGACGGCGGCGGCGCGGCAGCGAGGGCGGCGGCGAGGGCGGCGGGGCGGCGTATTGACTGGCGGGTTATTGGTCGTGCTGAGTGCGAGCGCGGATCCATACGGCACGTGTACGCCGCTCGCCTGGGACTCGCTTTCCAGGTCACGCGCCCTCCCCCGCCGGCGCGGCGTGGTCAAGATCTGGCCATTCGGTGATCCACTTTCTCACGGCCTTTGTTCCTTTCCTCGCAGGCGATTTTTCTTGTTGGTTATATCCTTCGCGCAGAGAACGTAAGACGCCGACCTGGATGGCCGAGGTGGTCAGGCGACACGCCCACTCGAGCCGTGTGCGTACTGACTCAGCGTCTCCGTGAAGGTTGGAGGATTCGAAAGCCGCCTTAGAAATAGCTGTTGTTTTTTTTTTTGTTGTTGTTGTCTTTCCTAGGGGACGTGTCACGAAGGGTTGGCCCTAGGCCCGAGAAGTCATTAATACACTTTTGGGTGACCCACGACCATTTAAGGCGGAGATGGTATAACGGTTAGCGTTATCGGGCTGTTACCCAAGTTCGCAGGTTCAAACCCTATCGAAGCCGTGGATTTTTAAGGGCGAAAACATCCTTCGTATGCCTTCCTTCGGAGGGAAGTAAAGCCGGCTGTCCCGTGTTAGTAGATTTACTGCATTAAAACATTTTCAAGCCTAAATGAAGCCTCTGAGCTAAATTCAAACTGCCTGTTTCGTCGCCCAAGTAATACTTTCTTTCTCCGCTAGTAGGTGAAAGGAGCGTAACAAATTTGCGTGGTCAGACGGAAGAGAAGACCTAAAGGCCTGAGTCTCGCCACGTAAAATAAGGCATTGATTCATTATAAAAGATGCAAGGCAAAAAGAAATACAAAAACCTGATGTTTAGTAAGCATTATCCTATTGGCTAGGTCTTAGAAACACATGAAAGCTTCATCATTGCAGATAAAAAGTGTTAATGCATCTTTACTAGCAATATGAATGAACTAGGAACAATTATTTGATTAAAGATAATTTGAAAATGTCAAACATCGATAAAAATCATACAAGTGAATATGACATTTGATAAAGGCAATTCTATAGAACGAAAGTTGCAAATCATCGCATTAAAATTACTTTCACGATCCCAAAACTCTTTTTTTCTGAAGTGCAATATTTTAATACATACATAACGTATTGGAGCACCTCAAAACTTCAAGCGCTAAACCCATCGTATTTTACCACATTGCGAGAGAGATAACCACGCATGTTCCAACTTCCTACAATACGAACTGCAAAATAAAAACTAAAAACTCAAACGAATAGCGGGTCACGTTTTGAATTCCGTTCAAAAACATGGCCGAAAAATACATCCAACGAAACACAAAAGAACTGCGGCGCCATGTTTGCAGAAAACCCATATCACACACACACACGCATACACCGAAAGGGGCAATTTGAGGCGGCGAGCCGGCGGCATGGCAGCATCGGTGCACCGAGCCGGGAGCAATATTCCGCCAACATAATAAATCGGCGAAAATAAAAACCTCGCGATATTAATAAATTTGCGTACGAACATGTGCTGTGAAATATCATCAGGATGGGCCGCGTGAATACGGTAGTTGTGATGATTGATTTTCCATTCGGGGCCCTCCCGCAGCCACGCGTGGCTAAACATGTCACCGCGATGTACTGTCCGATCCTATCAGCGCGAGCTGTATTTTACGGCGACTACTCACGGGCTTTCGACGCGCTGCGACGGCCCCCTTGCAGCTCGGGAGCTTCTCGGCTCGTTACTCTGAGTCACGCGTGATTCAGGGCGACGTCCGTCACCCCTTGAGTCACGCCCGTGCGCGGGGCGCCGCGGGGGTAATGGTCCCTGATTACGCGTGCCGCACGCGGGTATGGCGTACGCGAGCGAATGTACGGGAATTCACGTACTCAGAGGGGAGTTCATCCAAGGTAATGCGTTGACACGGACGTTTACTTGGTTGAGAAACCAGATCGTGGGAGAGAGAGGAGTGTTAACGAGTGCATTCAACACTGCAATCTACGACAGGAGAATTTTGGAAAGGTGATTCGTGAGTGTTAACGAGTGCATTCAACACTGCAATCTACGACAGGAGAATCTTGAAAAGGTGTTTCGTGAGTGTTAACGAGTGCATTCAACACTGCAATCTACGACAGGAGAATCTTGAAAGGTGATTCGTGAGTGTTAACGAGTGCATTCAACACTGCAATCTACGACAGGAGAATCTTGAAAAGGTGTTTCGTGAGTGTTAACGAGTGCATTCAACACTGCAATCTACGACAGGAGAATCTTGGAAAGGTGTTTCGTGAGTGTTAACGAGTGCATTCAACACTGCAATCTACGACAGGAGAATCTTGGAAAGGTGCTTCGTGAGAGTACACATATTTGGCCAGCCATCTCTTCAGCATTTCACACGTCGAATTCAGTAAATTATACATTCACTTCTTAAAATCACTTTGTTTCTTCGCACGCTTAAAAGCATAAAACTTCATATTTCCAGCAATGTCTTGATATTTGTTATTGCTATTATACTTATATTCACATAATATTTTCTCTCTTCACACATACATGCTTTTTTCACAATCTATTATTTTCCGCAAATTATTTTTTTAAGCAAATAACTTGGCAACAATACTGAAACCGATTTGGCTACGTTACGGCGCAGAGGATAACGATTTTATATAATTTAGAAGTACGATTTTAGAGTCCTCGACAAAAGAGTTTTAGCCAAAAGAATTTAGTGCGAAGAGATTAGATGCCATGATCCCCTATTCTCTTTTTCCACAATCTATATTCGTGTTTGGTAGGTAACAATATAATTCATGATATCCATTGCCTTCACAGGAAGCTAATACATCGGCGAAACAAATGTAGCAAACATTAGCTTGAAACAAATGGCAATAACTTCAACGCATGGCAAAACATTAAAGTCATCGCTAATGTTTCCTGATGAGAAATGTACCTAATATGAACAAATCGATTGTTTAGTAAACAGCGATCAGTCTCCGAATAAACACTGGGAAGCTCTGACAGTACTTCCCTTACTCTAAGAATCATACGTGATATAACAAGCTTTTCAGAAATTCAGCAAAAATATGATGTTGTGCAGCCAAATATCTCAACAATCAGGATTCATTTCCCCCCACAATTTTGAGAGCTGTAGGAGTGTTGGCATTATCTAATTTGTTGCCAAAACATTTAACTCTAAACAAAAAGAACTCTCTGACACAATCAAAGTTCGGCAGAGTTAATTTAACCGCCGTCCGCCAAGCCTTTGTGATTGCCTACAAGGCTATATACTAGATATACATCCAAATTTTCACAACTTAGTTTTCCAAAATTAATTTACTGCGATCATCTGTCTCACTTCTAGGACAGGCGGCAGTCGCTAAAAATCAATACCGGCCCGTCACGTACAGAATGCAAAGTAGTTTCCCTCGTGAAATTGCGTTGTGAATGACCACGCAAACGTACAAGTTTTCAGCTTTTTTTAAATTGCCTCGGAAGGAAAAAGAATTCCCTGCGCCTTCCATTTAAACATAATTGGATGTTATAAATTGCGGTACCTACGCACTGAAATGAATAATTAGAAAAAAGTCCTTAATGATGTAAAATAGGGTAGAATTTTTGTAACACATTACTTTAGTGAGATCTAATTTTCTCACAAACATAAATAATGCAACATATTACTTCAATACTAATTGTACTAAAGTATTGCAAACGTATTCAGTTTTTGCTGAACCAACACATAATTCATCAAAAAAATGTGTTCTTCATATGCAAGAGAATGAAATAAAAGTCGCAGCTACTGTTGTTTAGAAGCAAGCATACCGAATACAAGCATATTTTAATTGGATTGTGATGCCGCATGTCAAACTTATACCACCGAAAACTAACACAGAAAATGAGTGGTTTGTGACAATCCGCAATTGGTTGAAGGTAGGATGGCTCGCCAGACATTAACCGACTCCTGCCGTCTTAGATGTCAGTCTCTGAGATGCAGGGTTGTGGTAGTGTCTGCTGTCTGTTTAGCTTTTGTTTAAATACTCCCGGGTGGCAGTTTTCGTGCACTACAATCTAAACACTTTGATCCATCATTGAGTTCGGAGGACTTAGATATACCTACATACTAACTACCGAGATAACTTATTTCGCCTTTACTCGCATGCCGATATCTACACCAAGTAACGCTAATTTCAACGATACTTCATCATTAAAAATAGTTGTATGAACAATTCTTAACTGTGTCTTAGGTGGGTTCATTTAATAAACATACAAACGATTTTCTAAACTTCTTTTTGTTTCCATAAAAAATATTCAGAAATATTGTTTGCACGATCCTCAGTAATTACATGTGATCTAGTAGGTGACATCTAGAAGGGTTACGAGAGAAAAACTACATCTAAAATTATTTTTTCATTACAGCGAATTACACTAAGCATTCCTTCGTACTCATTGCGTCGGCAATTGTTTGCGGCGCTCACTCAATGAGACCATGGGATGGACGTCATCGGGGCAGTCGCGAGAGGTCATTCTTGGTAAGAGAGTAGAAGTCGACTCCTGATGAACGCGCAAGCAAATGCTGTCTTTACGACTTTGTACATAAATTACGTGACTGTCTCATTTTCCATCACATCGCTACAACACACATACATACGCATACAAGAATCTGGGTGAGCGAGCATCTGGCCAGTGACGAGTAGGAGCGCGTTCCGGAGCAAGCAATCCGGTGCACCGGAAACAGCGCGCGGGATCCGCCCCGCCCCCCTCCGAAGCCACCTCACTCGAGACAACGCGGTTGATCGGAGGACGGAGCCGCGCCGCGGATGGCACCGGAGATTGAGGCGACGGCCGCAGCGATTTCCCGGCGCTGATGGCACCGCGCGCCAGGAAACGCGCGGAGGAAACTCGTGACGAGATAGCAAGGCCCCGCGGGAACTCCATTTTCTTAAATACCGATGTACTGATACACCAATATATTGGAAGATGAGAACCAATATACGGCGCGTAGGATATCCCAAGAAGACATCTTCTTACCGACACTTAAAACTGTTAGTAAATACAAATTGCCAATATGTGATACCAAACGTAATGAGCTAAATGAGAAATGGAAGTTCACTTCGTCGCGTCGAAAAATGTGGTTCAAAAAGCCCCTTGTTAACATTGGAAATTATTCGTATATGAGGAATAAATTGACCCTAACGGTCGTCTAGAAAGAATAGGGTTTGATTTACAGTACAAGGATAGGTGGATAGAGGGAAGAAGAAATGTTTCCTAACAATCCGCAAGGGAAATGACTTTCTGAATGCAACTCTTCATACCAGGATGTTGCCAGAGCTCCCTAATGGTCTTGGTGGCATGCGCAAGGTTTTGTGAGTGTTGCAAAGTTGAGAAAAATGTGCAGTATCCTTTTGTGCAAATCCATTTGTGTATTTTTCATATTCAAAACACACACACACACACACACATTTTGCTAGATTTTGAAGTTCTATGTATTCAATTATATGAAGCACAATAATTAGAAACTTGTGGAAAACTAGAAAGGAAGACTTGAGAATAACCCTCGAATTTCACTTTCAACACAATACCTATTTACTAATCTAGTATTTATTAAATTAGTTAACAGAGACAATTAACTAAGTGCATATACAGTAGGTTTCTCACAAATTTCCTCTGAATAAAAACGCTAAGAGTTGTTTGTGTAGCATCACCCTGCATTTACTTCATTATTTAGAGGACAACGAGGGAGTAAGAATCAAATTTAACTTAATTAGTTAACGAGCCACAATACATCACAACAAAAGGTGGGTTTGCAAGAGGAGAGTGGTCCCTTTATCACGACCTGCGAATAAAGGACGCGACGATAACGGCCCAGCAGCGCGATCGGCGACTGAAGCTCACCTGCGGCGCACGTCATCTCCTGCGAAACGCTCCCCAAATGGCTTTTTTACTCAATTTGGGCGCACCGAACGCGCTGATTAAGGACAAAGGGAAAGCGCGAGATCACTGCAACTCCAGCTGTCGCTGACGCGGAACACAAAAGAAACACAGGGGAAAAGTTTAAAGAGGTCCACCGAATTCTCTCAACCCCTGGTTAAAAAAATACAGCCCCTGTATACTTTCATTACTACAGAACAAACATTTGCTTGGACAGTTGAAAATCCCGATTGGGGAAGGCACCGACCCCTACAAAGTTTTGTTTTTTAACGAACACAAGAAAACATTTGCTCCTGGAAATTGGAATTCATAGCGAGGCAGCACTCCCTCTGCATAGAACAGTTCTAAAATAAATACACTCCACCTCCGTCCTCGCGTAAGCGATCGATAAAAACGGACCGTTAAGGGAATAATTTTCCAAAAGGGGAGTCTCCCAATTCTCAAGACAAAAAAAAGCGGTTTTCCCCCGCGTCCAACAAAAGCAGAACTTCGGGCTCCGCAGGGGAGGTTCCGGCGCAGGGCCGCCTCTCAGAAGAAAAGTTGCGCCGAGTTTTCCGGCCCCTCTTTGATAAGCCGCGGGGAGGGCGGAGGGGGAGAGGCGGGGCCCCCGTCGCCATGACAATGGTCGCCAAGACACCGGCGGAGGCGGCGCAGGCGGCGGCGTTCTCGGCACAGGGGGCAGATCTACTTTGTGACGAAAGTGGTTGAGGTGTTGATGCGGCAGTGGTGTTCTAGGACCGGGTGCAAATTCATGGAAGAGGTGTCATGGATTAGCTCCCATAGAGAGGTTCTGCACGCAGCTAGAACAGCTATTAACAGCTCTATTTCTATCAAAAGAGCCAATGACAAACTAATTCAGTTATTTGTGACGTCGGACATGTGACATTCAATACTTTTCGTAATATCACCTTATTAAATTAAAAATTATAAAAATAAGATATACCCTCTTTTCGGAGGAGTACTCATTTCTTCTGATTGTTCTTAACAAGCGGCGAACTGTAAAATTCTAAAGGACGCAGGCTGTTTGGTTGCTAAATGCATTGGCATGTAGCCAATACAATAGATAATATTACGAAAAAGTATTAGGTGTTCCTGCCAGGAACCCCGTGTTTTCTTATCAAAGTGTCTTATTCACAATGTACTACCTTCTCCGAAATGATCGAATCAACAATGATACAAAATAAATTATTCTCAAGAGCAATCTTAGGATGTATTCAGTTTGCGCTGTTCACTAAAGGAAATCTTTCATTTCATTTCTCAGTTTGTCGAATCCTTCTGGTGATTTGAACGTGCTCTGGAGAAAACTACCACTTTGCACCCTGATGTAGTCAGTAATATATGCCATATATACCAGACCATTTTGCAGACGCGATAATAAGCCAAATATCAGACGTTAAATCAACATGTCAAGGAATTCATGAAATGGAGGAAAAAAGTATTTGACAAGAGTCGATAGCACAAATACACCGTGGAGAACACATCTCAGAACATCTGTTTACCTCTCCGGTCTGGAAAATAATGGAAACTTTTACAGCCTATAATCCCTGTAGGAAGCGACGCAATAGTGAATGTCATGGAATAGTCCAAAACCAAGAGACTAGCATTTACGAAAAAAGTATATTTGAAAGTAGGTTAAGACTCACTTAAGACTAAAGCAACATCAAAAATTACGTTTTCGAAAAGTATTGTACACACATACATACAGATATATCTTACATGGTCACTGCACTTTGGGTACACTTCAAATATATTTGTGTATCTCACTAAACGTCAATAGCGCCGTTTGAAGGAAAATGATTACGATACTATTGTTTTTTTTAAATTTATTTATTTAAGGTCGCTGTTCAACAACTTGGTCTTAAGCGACCACGAGTATCAATTTAGAGTTAACACAAGTTTTACTATTATTTCATTACACAAAAAGATAAAGTTCATACAAACATGAAATTGTAATGAAGTGACATTTTTGAAGGAAAATGATTACGATACTATTGGTTTTTTTTTAAATTTATTTATTTAAGGTCGCTGTTCAACAACTTGGTCTTAAGCGACCACGAGTATCAATTTAGAGTTAACACAAGTTTTACAATTATTTCATTACACAAAAAGATAAAGTTCATACAAACATGAAATTGTAATGAAGTGACATTTTTTTGGATATTTACATCATTGGGATGAATACATGTATTTATTTATTTACAATACAATGCCTTTGATATTCATAACACGTTTGAATATCAAATGCGTTTGAAAATCTGTTTGAAAATCATTTGAAAATCTGATACTAGTAGTTTGTTAAACATGCAATACGATGAAAACGAATTATCGAAGAGATAAAGCAGAAGTGATGGAGAGTAGTGATTTCAGTAATAGCAAACTGGGAGAGATTGAATTCCATAACTGTAAGCTTCATACGGTGTCATGCGATGAAAAGGTTAAAGAAAATCGTTAAAGGAACTCAAGTTGAAATGATTGTGAATATGCTACCGATAGCACAAACATAACTGTGTGTACTAAATTGTCAATGATTTAGCGTATAATGTGAAATGAGGGACATGGTGTTGGCTCACAGGCTGCCAAAATTAATTATATTTTGGCGTTGTTCTTGGAATTCATCACATAACTATTCCTTCGCGCTAATTAACAGCAAAGGGCATACATTTTAAACATCCCGCGTTGGACTTATAATATTTGTTTCTGTAAAAACCGCGGGCCGGCTACCAGAGAGAAGGGCAAAGTCGTCTTTCGTATGGAACTCTTTAGAAGGACAAATTGCTTTGAAAAGTTTGAACTGCTTTCATAGATGCTCGCGAGATTGCGCCAGCTACTGGGACCTCGCATTATTGACACTTCTGATAACCATATGCGTTTCTTAATATGACGCCACGAGATCAATTGTTTGAGAACTTTTCAGCCGAGCGGTTTCACAAAAGATCGCCTCGTCAGTAAAATGACTTAGTAATTAACATGTTGGCTGAATGGAAAAATTTATATTTTTGACTGTTGGTAGCGGGGTTTTCCTTAAAGCCGTGCAGACTCCGTGCACACAGGTGTTTGGGCGCGGAAACTGGCCTGAAATTGTATTACGCCCGAATTACGACAGAAAACGAAAACGACAGAAAACGACTGTTCGCCTAAGACAAGGAAACAATGACAACTTCTTCTATATTCAATAATTCTTATGCTCAGGTAAACTAATAGTTCTTAAATAATATTTTTCTTTCAGAATTTTCCCTTGTGACAAGCGAGGAAATGTGACAAGACGCTTGTCGATACCCGATTCATCGTCTGTGGCTCTCCCAAAACTCTGATAAAGATATTTTGCAACCTCAGCACAAGGGAAACGCAAGATTCAAAGAAATTATTACGTCACTCCACAATACACACAAGAAGTAGACGGTATTTCAAAACATCAGAGCTCAGAAGTGGGAAAACAATCTCGCTGGCACCCACACCAGTTCACCCCAGGAAAATATAGGGTCGTATTTATGGAGCTCTGCCAGCAGCGCTCTTATGGGCCTGCCATCTGGGGGCTTGCTAGGAGCTCAAGGGGCGACTGGAATTGGATGGAGGCCGTTCATAAATCGCAAAACCGAACACTGGTAGCCTGCTATGCCTGGCTGGCCCCTGGTAGGGGTTGTAAATACGGGCCATAGACACCAGCTTCGCGTGGTCCTTGCATAGCCGTGCAAACACGAATCACCACCGATAGCTCCACGCGACTTCCCGTCGGGTCAACCTTCCGCTTCTCGATACATCTCGATCGATCGCATCGTCGAAGGACGCAGAGGCGACGGCGGCTGCGATCTCAAGGCGCGGCTCGTCGCCATGGCAACGCCCTCGCGCCAGGCGACACGAGCGGCGCCGGCGCCGGCGTTCGCAAGTCGGAAATTGGGAGAAAATTATGAGGCGAAAATATTTTATACAACTTCTTTCAAGGTAGCGAGATGGCGCTTCGAGAAGTCGACGTCGCCGCCTCGAAGTTCTCGCTTATCAAAGCCAGGAGGAGTGCTCGCAGTGCAGGTGCTGAAGTATCGAAATATAAAACTTATCTTAACTGTTCGGGAGCAACCTAGAGGGGTGCGCGGTGCAGCAACTTCATCTGAGTGGGTCTGAATGAAGCTCGTAGGGGGAGACTGAAGCTGGAGTCACGGAGTACGCACGGTGGAAAGTCAACTCGATACTCCCATCGTCAATTTCCATGGAGTTAGTTGGCATATAAAACTCTAAATGGGTATGGAGGGTAACTCTCCGTGGGCTTTCAACTGTTGCGAGGGGAGGCATCTGAAATTAAGTCTTTCCGTGAGTGCTTTGCGGTCTTTTCCACATAATAAATGTATTTATAAAAGTTGCGTAGAAATCTAATTTACATAGTATCAGTAATGATATGTGGTACTTTTTTCACGCATGTCAAGTTTCTTTTCTTAAATACGTTATAAAGCATTTATTGCGGAGGAAACAGAGAAAGCATTTTTTGTACAATTCATTATTTATTTTAAATCAGTATAAACATAACTACCCTAAACGGTTACAAACGGATTAAATTACTGATTACTCTCGGTCCTATAAATGTAGTACATGTTATTTTTCTAGAGATGGAGGTGTTCTCCACCTTAGAGATCAGGCACCGATTTACAAGTCGGCTTCCAAAATTTCACTCAACAAGTATCTTCCCCAGCAGGAGGGGAATCACCTCAGCCGGGAGAAACTTTAATCTTCCGACTGTGTCACCATGTGCATGTGTGATAGAGTGGTCCATGTAATTGTGGGTGTGTGCAAGGCAAAAGGAAACAAGGATGAGGACGGAACGATTTCGTGCGGTCCGTGGTTCGTTTGTAAAGATGCTGTTCCAGCTTTTGCCAGATAATGATCGGAGAAACCATGGAAAATTACCGATCAGAGCAACCGGACGGTAGAATTGTGCTGTTGATTTCGTCCTAGTTCTGAAGATAGGACCAAACCTTTACTATCTTTGGAATTGGAACCTATGATCTCCCGGGGTGACAGCGGAGGTGTCCACAGTATAAACAGAGAAAATAAAGATGGAGAAATAAAAGAGAGAGGAATGAGAAGGATAGAGAGGGAGATAGGAAAAAGAGAGAGGGGAAATAGAGGGAGAGAGGTTAAGTGAGAGAATGAGAAAGAGGACATAAAGAGAGACTGAGTGAGAGAATGAGGAGGAAAAGGGAGAGAAAAGAGGGACAAAAGTGTGTGTGTGTGTGTGTGTGAGAGAGAGAGAGAGAGAGAGAGAGAGATTGAGTGAGAGAATGAGAGAGAGGAGGGAGAGAAAAGGGGGAAAGGGAAAGAGAGGGAGGGAGAGAGGGAATGAAAGTGAAAGAGAGAGAGAGAGAGTTATTCCACCACAAAGTGCTATTTATGCCGAGGTCCAAAGCCGCGATGAACTCCCGGTCGACGCGCGTTTTCACTTCATTTGCGGAAGACAGCTGCGCTGCCCAGCGCGAAACGAGATTGCCATCTACGCCCCCGCGCGCCAAAGCGGCCGTCGGCCAGCGCTCGACCCGCGCCGCGCGGCCCATTCTCAGAACGAACGTTGCAATCAATAACCGCAGCGTCGCTCACCGGGGGTTTTGTGCATGTTCGGTTATCAGCACGATAAAACCAGGCAATTCTCCATTAATGGAAATCAAACCCAGGCCCACGTCACGGACAGCGCTCCGTCGGCAGCCGAAGCGCACAGAGCGGCTGGACGCGGGGGCAGCCAGCGGTGGGGGCGGCACTGGGCGGAGAGACTCGTTGGGAGGGTGCAAAAGAGTACATGCGAGCTGTGGGTTCATGAAAAACAAGATGAAGAGAAATGGTTCTAAGACAATGAAACACGATAAACGGTGTATTACTGAACAACAATGTTTGAAGACTATGATTATGATGAAAAAATTGAATGTAGGCGTGGGCGTTGCCTTAGGCTGTATGTTCTCCAACTTCCTCGTCAAACACTTATAGTGGCGATGTTCCATTGCCTTCCACTGCATGAGGGAGGAGGGCAGGCTCATAGTGAAAGATGAGTGGTGATGACCGGTGATGGAAGGGGTATTGTACAGATGAGATACCCGATGCCAGAGATGAGATACGAGATACCTAACGACGCGAATATCACACGAAGATACCTACACCATACGGAGGACTCGAGACCTCAGTCTTCGGCTTCACGTACTAGGACGTAGATTCAATTCCCTGCGTCCCGAAACAGGTTCAAAGAAGGCGATGCGTAATGATCAAAATTATTATTTTTGTTGTTATTATTATTATTACTATAGCATAAAGATAAGGAAAAGAAAGATGGAGGAAGGACCAATACTCGTACAACAACATAATTGTTCTCGAAAAAGTATTGAGCGCCAATAAATATTTCTTATGAACCGAACCACATCTCCTTCAACTGTAGCCAAAATTCAATTCACTTTTCACAACACATTCACTTTTCTCCATAGCACGTCACACGCAGTTTTTAACAGTTCTTTACGTAAAATAAATAAAAATTAATAAAAATAGCCAAGATCTTTTCCATCGAACTACCTACTACTGTAAACAGTACTATTGTAACCACATTGTGAAAAGTTTAGAAATAAATTAAGAAGTATGAATTATGAAAAAGAAAGAAAATATCACAAGAACAATAAGATGCAAGGCGAAAGCATGAAAATAGTATACATTTAAAAATGTATTGAATAAGCAGAAAGAGTATAATGTTTTTTTATTGAAATGCTTACGAGATAGTGACGGAACAATAAATATATATTAAGATAAATATATTGCTCAGCTAAAAAAAGGAGGGAGTTTGAGCTAGATTATGCTAAAAAATTTAATCAAGATAAAGTTACATAACAATATTTAATATGTATGACAGGAAGATCACAGGCTAACGCAGAAATCTTCAATTAATTTTTACTAATTTATCGTTAAGAAATAAAATCAAATGAACTCTAACGGCAGGTAAGCAGTGACATCAAGGGGGAAAAAAAGCAATACGAAACATACAGGAGGATTTCCAATTACAAAGCGCTCAAAGAAGAACCTGAAAATGTATCACGAGTGCAGGCTCCTCCTCAGCAGAAACAATGGGAGAATCATACTCCCGCGAGGCGCAGCTCTCCGCAGCAAAACAGAGCCAGCAGCGCGCGGTCGCTGACCGCACCGGCATCCGTGTCTGATTAAGTTAACTGAACGCGGGAGCGCAGACGCGCGCACGGCTAACATTACTTCTGCGGCAAACAGAGGCAGTTAACGCAACCGGAGAGCCGCGCCCGCAGTCAGAAGAACAAGTGCAGGCCTGGCCGGACACTCGCCGCCATCTCCGCCGGCACTTCCCTCCCCCCCACCCCCGCGCCGAGCAGGAAATTACGTCCCAGGATACGGACTGCGTTCTGCAACTCCGCCCCCGGGGGAAAAAGTATTAGAAAATATTTACGGGCTCCAAAACGCACAGCGACGTTTTTAATGTAATATATTTTTACACCGAATAAAACTACCGGTTCGTATATCAAAACTCATGAAAGGATAAAAGTTGCGCCCGAAACACTGCAACATGCCCGACGCATTTGTTTTTTTGCAACCGGATAAATACACAATTCTCGTAAATTTTATCGAAGCAACTAACTGCAGTGAAAAATGACGATATTAAATTGTCGGAGGAGTTGAGTGCGCTCAGAATTTGCTCTAAATGCGGCTGGAATTGCTTCGAATAAAGCATGCGTGTAAGAGAGAGCGGGAAGGCGGAGGGACGCAGGTTGCGGAGACTAGGGAATCCGCGCGGAAGCCTGATGGATGCACGAGGGGCGGGGACAGACGAGGGGCGGGGACAGGCGAGGGGCGGGGACAGACGAGGGACGAGACGGGGACAGGGAAGAGAACCCCACCGGGGACTCAGGAAGCAAAGGTGGGGATAGACAAAGACGCATTGAGAGGAGAGCAACAGCAACGGGACGGGAAGGAAGGAAGGAAGAGGACGTGCCGAGAAATGACAGTGATGTGTGGGGGATTATAGCGTGAAAAACATTTCATTGCCTTTCGCAGTCCGATGTGTGGTAGGAGAGTTTGCTGCTGCATTATGACATCCTTTGAGGATTTTTTCCCCCGAAAATTCCATATTAAGCTTCTAGATTGCGATATCACTGTTTCTTCTTCATACGTGTAATGTGAAAACTAAGTAAAAAAAATGAGTAATATTCTGAGTACAATGAATATATTCATAAACAAAAATTTGTAATGTAGATATAATATATCGTTAAAATATTCTTATTTAAATAAATATCGTTCTCTTCAATTGCATTTTAATCAATCAAAATCAATGTTGTTATATTAATAGGTATTTTTTCCTACTAAATTCAACGAACTCTCGAGAATGTTTAAAATGCATGTTTCAACAGAGACAAAGTACTCACCCCAAACATCATATTTAATTTTAAAACCGGAAACCAAAATGAATGTTTCAGAAACAAATTACTCTTTTCATAGCATGCAAATATCGATCAAGGGAACACTGCAAGTTTCCTGCCTTACCTGAATCATAAAAACCAATATTTTAACCACAACGATATATCACGAATAGAAAAATGAAGGTGCAGAGAGCAATCTGTATTGTTATGAAAATAACTGCAAAAAACGAAAAAGTAGCCTGAAATGTTCGCAATTATTTCACCATATTTTCTAGAACACGTAGGGCAAAGAGGAAATATTCCGCTGGAGAGAGAGGGAAGGCAAGGAGGATGTAAGGAACACAAAATACGAGTTGGCATGACGAATATGTTCAGGAAAGGAGAACAAAAAGCACACGAAGCGAATACAAGATGTTTATGCAAAACTCAGTGACGATTATTCACCAGACACGCTCACACAATTCCCAGTGCTCCGTTCCAGAATACAGTGTGGGAATTAACTGAGATTGAAATCACAAAATCTTCAAGTTGGCTCTACTGGAAACCAAGGAACGTTGAATCAATGTTAAGTACTCGTAAATATAAGAATAAGCATCAGCCATCTTTAGACACAAGACTTGACTGGCTGGCTGTTTGGAATGTTCTATAGAGGGGCAATTGAGGAGACAGATCTAATTGTATTTCAAAGGAATAACTGAGATAGATTTTGAATCTTGTGTGGTATTGAAGATACAGGCTCATAACGACAACTCATAACTGCTGCCAACCAAGTCCAAGATTAACACCCTTAGAAGAAATTCCATTACCCGTCAAGCGTTGTAAGGGAACGTTATCAAACTAAACTTGTATAAGACCTAATCATTTTCACCTCCAAGAAGCATCATGTGTAGTGCTTTAAAAATGTTACCCGCAACACACAACACGGAAACAGTAAGGTAGATTAATGCCAAATGGAAGAGGAAGAGGCATGCGCTACGGCGTAGTCGCAGCTCCGCAACGGCTGCAGTTAGCCGCCGTGAGACGCACTCCCAGGGCATCAGGTATGCAGGGCGTGACGCGGGCGCAGACAGCGCGCAGACAGCCTGGGCTGCTGCGGTGCGGGGGCGGCGGGCGAGGGGGCGGGGCTTGCGTCACAGTGCGGCAACAGCGGGGTCAGAGGCGGTATTGCGAGCGGAGGAGGCGTTGAAGCAGAAGCTACAAGCGCTCTTGCCGTGCGAGGAGCGGAGGAACCAGAGAATAGCAAACGCGCGCAAGGATAAGGGTGGTGGATGGAAAATGAATGGGGAGGGTTAACAGTGATTGGTGATAGGAGGTTGGAAAGTAGCTGAAAGCGCGCCTCCGGGAAATGGGGAGAGCGTAATGGGAACTAACAGAATGCGCTGTTTCTAAAGGGAAAATATTAACAAGACGACGTGCTCACTGCACTAATGACTCCTTGCAAAAGTACTATCACTGAAGAAATATCAAAATGATTATGTATGTGACACCGGAGAAGAATTCCGTAATAAAATAATAAATGGGATATAACAGTAAAAAGTACTGAAAACGGTTCAAAAACAAACAAAATTCATTAGGCCGTTTGAACGTAATCATTAAGGATACTTCCCAACACGGACTGCTCGTCAAAGGTATCCAGTATCGCAGTCTTAGTTCTTATCCGACAAAGGTAGGAACTCAACCCCAAGGTCTTTGAATCGCCGGCGATAAGTGGGCTGTGACCAAGGGAGAGGCGCGGGTGACTAGCCCAACGCTTTGGGTCGGCGGTCGCAGAGCGCCGCCGCGCCGCGATGATGGCCGACTGCTATGTCGGGCTGGAATGCGCGCAGCATCCGCTGCAAGCGGCGGACGACGTGTAGACCTGCGCGCCGCCCATTAAGTAATGCGCCGACCGCTATGCATAGAGAGCAGGCGGCGCGCGCCGGAGATGCAGACGCGACCGCCCGAGCCGCCCGCGCTGGCCTCCCGCCAGCCCCGCCCGCCACGCCCGCATCGCCCGCCCACGCCGCCCCCCGCCCTCCGCCCTCGCCGCCCGCGCCGCCCTCCCGCCTGCGCCGCCCGCCACGCCCGCTTCGCCCGCCCACGCCGCCCTACCACCTGAGCCGCCCGGCCCGCCCGCCTCGCCCCGCCCGCGCCCCGCACCGCCCGACCGTCCGCTCGCCCGCGCCGCCCGCCACGCCCGCTGCCCGCCCTGCCGCCTGAGCCGCCCGGCCGCCCACCTCGCCCACCCCGCGCCGCCCGCGAGGCCGCGGCGCCGTCGACGCCCTCGCCGCCTGCGCTGTCCTCGCTGTCCTCGCCGCCTGCGCCGCCCTCGCCACCTGCGCCGTCCTCGCCGCCCTCGCCGCCTGCACCGCCCTCGCCGCCTACGCCACTCGCCGCCTGCGCCGCCCTCGCCGTCCTCACCGCCTGCGCCGCCGTCGCTGCTCTCGCCGCCTGCGCTGTCCTCGCCGCCTGCGCCGCCCTCGCCACCTGCGCCGTCCTCGCCGCCCTCGCCGCTGCGCCGCCTCGCCGCCCTCGCCGTCCTGACTGCCCTCGCCGCCCACGCCGCCGGCGCCGCCCATGCCGTCCTCCCCACCCTCGCCCATCCCCTTGCACCATTGAGCCCTACTCATTCTGTTCGGAATACGTCAACACACGACAACTGTATCCTAGTTTTTTACTGCAGTGGTTCGGAAAACTGATTTTAGATGCAGACCATATGTGCAAGTGATTTCTAGTAGATAAGTTTATAATAATTACACCATTTTAAATCGTACTGTAAAGAAAATGCCGAATATGCACTTTATTACCAAAAACATCAGACGACATTATTTCCTTATTATTTTAATCCCTCGTATTAGAGAAATTATTTGTTTATACCAAATTGACTAGTTTATTTAAATTTATATATAATTATTAAAGTTTTAAATTCGGTTTTCATTTTAGTTCATGAAGTGGCTATAAAACGATTTTTATGTTTTGAAAACGTCATCAAAAGAATTGAGACAAGAATCAAATTCAAAGAACGTGAACGAGAATATTAACGACTAAAAACGCATTTTATAATTAAATTACTTTTTAAAATATTTAGTTGTAATTCGTACTCTGAAATTGCTCCCCGGTGGGTAGGAATGACGTGGAATTCGCGGAATCGTTGTGGTTAGATTAACTCTAAAAAGTGGTGGATGCATTCAAACGGAATTGCAATTCAAATGTACGCATCCAGTGTGTTTGAAACATTCTACGCTTAAGTCTCCGTAACAAAGCGGGCGATGGGAGGATAACGTACTTTATTTTGCTCAGGATTGAAATGCGGGTGTTGTTTTACCTCGCTTTTTCAACCTTAGGAAAATTTTAAAATCGTTCAAATGTTTTCATTTGCCATTTTCACTAACAAAATCATAAAATTCTGCCATCTTTAAAAGTGATGGGTTATCATGTTAATAGAAAAAACGAAATATTTTTATTAGACATTGTTTCGGCAACTAATTTTTTATACTGAGTGATAGCATTCAGCCATTTTGAACGATACCGCTTAGAACTTGATTCTAAACCCTAAATTTAATGCCTGAACATGCAGACATTCAGATGAATAAGTACGAGTTCTTTAGTGGGCATCGTATAATTACATCCACTTGATTCATATTTTTCGAAAAGAGATATTGTGCAGTATACAATGTGCCAAATGCAAAGAGTGAAGTATTATAACGTAACGTGCTCTTCAAACTCTTGTCTACTTGTCGAACAAAATAACTTGATTTCTCTGAAAACGTTCAAGTAACATTCAGTGCGCAAATCTGATTTCACCATCGACTAGTCTATTCTGTTCATTGCGTTGAATTCTAGAAATGTTTTTGTACACTTAAATTTAACAGCTAATATATTTAAAGAACGCAGAGAAATACTTCCGTACAGAAACCCACGCTTTGCAAACAATTATGAGGCAAAAACAACTCTATTCAAGCATCATTATTCTGATACGAGTAAATGCATATTATATAATTTGTCAAAAGAAAATTAACCCACAAAGCTCAAATACTCTTGCGTAGAACCTTCGATTGGAAAATAAACAAATGAACATCAGCAATGCCATGATGTCATTCCAACAATTAATGCAAGTTATTTAACATACCATGATCCAAAACTATTCATTACATGTCAAATAATTAGTCGCACAAGAATAGAATTTGATTACATATGATTTTGTACAGTATGTGTTCATTAATTCAACACATCGTTACTAATTCAACAATCGAGTATTAAACAACAAAATAATATATTTTAAGCACAGACTTCTGTATCAGGCTAATTGATACAAAATATCAATAACATCTGCAATACCGTTTCATGAAGAAAAAAAAAAGAAAGAGAAAAACCCAAGAAATGTATTCACGAAAAAAATCATATCACTCTATTTTAGAGTAGCAACGAAGGGTAACTGTATTTATCGGAGACAAGACACAGACCGGATTTGATAGGCTCTGTCGTCGCGTGTCAGCAATTATACTTGTGTGGACCTGGTTCGACACTGGCTAAGTCGCTGGCAGACGGGTGGGGAGTGTCAAGCGGGACGTGGGTATGCGTGTTATGCGTTTACGTGGGAATGACAGTTGAAGTGGGAGTTGCACACGAGTAGGGAGAGGCGATGGAAATCGCAATCGAATGGAGAGGGGCGAGGGGGGTGACCGGCCAGTAGGGTTGGAGGGGGGGGGGGGGAAGGAATTGGGGGGTGAGTGAGGTGGTCGGCGAGTGGGCAGGGGCAAGAGAGAGTAACAGACGAGTAGGGTTGGAAAGGGCTGGGTGGATAGGGGCGGGTGGAGTAGCAGAGGAGTCGGAAGAGTTAGTTGGGGAGAGGCGAGTTGGGGTTAAAGGGGGGGGGGGGGAAAGGAGGTTGGTAAGGCGCAGGAAGGGGAGGAGAGTAGGTGTACCCCGCAAGTAGAAATGGCATTAAATGAGAGAGGTTGGTGGGAGTTGGCATTACCATCCATAAGTGACGCCACGGAGAGAGAGAGAGAGAGAGAGAGAGACAGACAGACAGAGAGAGAGAGAGAGAGAGGAGGGAGAAAGGGAGAGAAAGGGGGAGAAAGGAAAAGAAGAGAGAGAGAGAAAACTCACGTTGGAACAACACTCAGCCCCACTCAAACTCATGGAGCCCTAGTTGTTTGCGAGACGCGGTTGCAGGTAGCAGCTCCCCCCCGGGATCCGCGCCGCATTCCTGCTGTGCCGGCCCAGCGCCGGCGGCGGCCGCGGTCACAGTCCCAGCCGCTCCCAGCGCCGCCTCGCGGCACTGTCAGCGCCACGGGCCCGGGTTCGACTGCCCGGACGGGCGCCTGATGAATTATTCGGCGCTCGGCGGCCTCTCTAATTGTCGCCATCAATAACGCAGCGCAGGTCGCGCGGTCTAATTGTCGCCATCAATAACGCAGCGCAGGTCGCGCGGGGGCGGCGCGGCGCGGGGGCGGGGGCGGGGCGGGGCGATCCGCTCGGGGGCCAACATGCGCGCGCTATCGAAGCGGCTCTCCTGGGGCCGCCGCCATCGTTGCCACCGGCGGCAGCTCGCTAAATTTTCGGACAACGCGCCCGCCCACGCCCCCTCGGCTGACGCTTCCGCTGAGTTCTCTCTGCCTCTCGCGTCCCACGAGACGGCCTTTCGGCTCTCGCTTCTTCTTACACGGTGCGTTTCCAAGCACATTCCGCATCGGCCTCGGATACTGGTAACTATACGGTTTAAAATAGTCCTCAGCATGAATTGTGTATATTGTAATTTGTATTTTATCATTGGAGCACTGGGAATAATTAAAATGTATTCGTGCTTCAGGCCACACATTCCGAGAACATCAACCAGGGTTTCCACTCTAAAGTATCTCTCTTTCGCTCTACACATGTGGCAAACAATTGAAAGTGAGGGAGAACATATTTTGATGGAAAAAAATGAAAAAGTGTTTTAGGAAAAGACGAAATGAAAAATATTAATATTTCACTAATTCTTTAGAATTTAACCAGTAAAAACTCCAATGGCTTTCTTAATGTTTGCACACGAGGCATGTGTTTGGCGCTGATCCCTGGTGCTCGCGCTCTCCGGGGCCTGCTCGTGAGTGAGAGCACTCGGAGCGGCAGCCGGCGGCGCCCGCGGGCCCGAGGCAATTGGGGGCCGGGCCGCCCCCTCCGCCCGTCACAGCTCATCCCATCGCGCGGCTCTACGCGGCACGTCCCGCCACACGGCGGCAGCGGCCACGGCCCCGGGGGGCGGGGCGGGCCGGGGGCGCTCACAGGCGGTCGCGGGTTCGCTTCCAATTGGCTGCCGAGATTGGCTTCCTGCGGCGGCGGACGCTGTGACGGATCGCGCCCGTTGCATCGCACGCCCCCCCGCCCGCCGGCTCGCCCGCCCGCCCGCTCGCCCGCCTGCCCGACTCGCCCGCCCGCTCACCGCCCGCTGGCACGTCCGCCCGCCCGCCGGCCCGTCCGCCCGCCCGCTGCACCGCCCATCCACGTCTGCTTCTGTCCGCCCATCCGCCTGCCACGCCCCCTCGCTCTCCCGGCACCCGCCCGCCCGCCTTCGACACCCTCGTTGCCCACCGGCTCGCAGCGGCCACGCGCCACTGCCGTAGCCAGCGCTCCCCTCTGATCTTCACAGGTAGAGATCCCCACAATATGCGCGGATCCGCTAGAAACCAGTGGCGGATGTACGATATGGCAGGTAGCATAGCTTGTGCAGCATTTGCTTCGGCCATGATATTTTCCCTTTTCACGTCACATTTACGTAATTTTTAATACACATTAATAGAAATTATATAAATGCCATACATGATTGAACGTGCTAAAAGTAAACAAATCAAATCGTTGAAGTTACTAAACAAAATAATATTAGAAATCGTGCAATGGAAAGATTTTTTTGAATTCAATAGACATGCAAATGTCTCTAATAAAAGGAATAATAGAGTTTTAAATATCCTGTTCCAGTTTAACAAAGTTTTTAAGTCGCAACCTAAAATAATTTCGACAGAACCGCCGTTCCTTTCCAAGAAAAGAAACAAGTCTGAAACGCACACGCCACTTGTGCAATTCGTCACGCAACGCTTGCGTAAAATAGCTGAAGAAGAGTTATATTGTGGACGGTGTCTAACATCACCTCCTACGCCCCTGTAACGTCCACGTTACCTTGCCTTAATAACTTGCCGTTACAAATTTATATATCCATACAACATCACTTTATTATGTTGTATCTTTATCATATTGTTTATTATGTTGTATGACGTTCTTCACTTTTCATGTAACAATGAGATAGATTCTTTTTTAAAAAGAACAATTTATTTAACCTTTCAAAGGATACATACGATTCGTACAATTCCTAATTCCAATTTTGTATCAACATCTTTTTCGTCTCTCAATCTCTGTCAACAACTTTTCGTTCTCATATCAACACTCCCGTTACTATCGTAACATTTAACAATCAGTTTCCAATTTTGTTTAAATATCATGTTAACTTTGTGGCAAATCCGCCAGCGAAGTTGAAACGTTATCCCCCCCCACGGCGCCGCCACTCAACCGGTCGCTTTCTGCGCCTCGAGAGGGAGACAAAGCCCGGATAAGCTAAGCCCAGGATGGAGGTAAGGTGAAAATATATAGCGACCCGTGCCATACAAATGGTGACACGCCCGAAATATATCCAAAAACACCCCCCAAAATAATAACAAAATTTATGGACAACATTTGTCAAAAACTTTCGACTGTCTCGTGTCCACAAGGAGATGCGGAGGGCGAGTCGCCCTTTATGGCTTCACAAGTCTGGATGGGAGAAGACGATTTGACGACAGAGGAGCTAGAACGAAAAATGGAAACAAAGAATGCAGAAAGAAACGTTTGATACCAACGGTTACTGCAGTTCATCTGTGGGGAAGGAGAAAAGTACAATATATTGCCTACATTTTCGATCCTAGGATGTGATTGAGATCTTCGAAGTTGAAGCAAACAAAGCTATAACATGAAATTGCCATGAATGCTTTGAAAGTTCAGTAGTATTTGATGTGTACCGCGAAAAAGTTGATAGATTCAGAATGAACAACTCTGCGAGAAGAAGGCATCTCAAATCCTGAATATTTAACTTACAAACCTTCACTTTAACTATTCATGCTAGTAAAGAAGGCGATGTTCAGCAAACACGAATGTTATTCAATATTCTCGACGAACTGATCAAAATGTCCGATTCTTCTTTACATAAAACCAACAATTATTTTCATCCTATCATAAACGCCAGTAAATCAGTAATGAGTGTACGTAAAGATATACATAAACCAGTAGAATAAATTATTTTATTTTCATTGACGTTCAAAAAATTAAAAATACAAAACCTTTTCCATGAAAAACAAAACAAACTACATACGTTTTTGAAACAAGACGAACAACATTTCAGGCTCCAAATTAAATCATTTCATTCGCCTGCTCCCTATTCACGCCCACAAACGCGCGCTCCCGACAGAATAACGCTCCCAGAAAAAGCCATCAAACGTCCATTTACAAGAGCCATTACACCCCCTTCGTTCTTCTTTGAATCATTTATGAAAGACGACCCATTACTCGCGAAAGAGCTCTCGGGCGAAAGGCGAGTCCCGGGCATGCGCAATCAGGTGCGGCGGCGCGGCGATCGGGATCAAAGCGATCCGTGCCCAAAAATTCCGGATATCCGGCCGCCGCCCACATGAAAGGGCCCTCCTCGCTAAGGCGCCGTGTCTCCCCCCCCCCGCCGCCGGCGCCGGCGCTTTTGTGTTTATTCATTGGCGAGCGTCGGGACGGCGCGGCAGGCGACGACCGCAAGAGCGCTGCCATCGGGGCGGAAGCATCGACCCTACGCCAGGGGCGCTGCGATTCTTCCGATACTTGAGGTATCGATATTTCCCTTTTCGGTATCAGAATGCGAGGGCGTCGATATGGATAGTATCGATATCGGCTGAATAAATAGTGCAATAACGCATTATAAAGAGATTGTCACAATCATGTACTAATTTTAAGTACTTTAATTCTTCCCCTTCCAGCATTCCATGTTTGTCGCAATCATGCAACAATTTTAAATACTTAAATACTTCCCCTTCGAGCATTTCATAGTTACGCGTTTGTTTTGTGTTTATTCACTGTCGAGCGTTCGACCAAGCGACAATGTAAAAACACAGCCAGTAGCGCTATAGCACTGTCTGTCGCCCAGGGGCGATGCGATTCTTACCCTAACTGAAGCATCAATAGTTGTTTTCGATATTGATTATATGTGTATCGATACGTGTGAATCGATTACACTATGGCATATTATACAAGACGATATAGTTGTGTTACTCTGCAGACTAATCAGAACTCAACCGCTTTAATTGGATTTGTGTATTATATCTGTTTTGTGCGCTTTACTCATCCATCTACCAATAACTAACCTGTCAATTTTTTTGTATTTCAGAATGTTGTGGAAGAAAGCATATATTTAGTCCACCAAAATAATATCATCCTTGAGAGATTATATTCCTTGAGAAATTAGAAATTTTATCACGTTTCAAATCTTATCACATCTCATCTTCATCACGATGAAACTTATATGTTAATGAAATCGAATTTTGAGGGCTCTCCGCATGGGTTTGTAAATTAATTCAGAATGGCATGTAGGAACCGAAACATGTATTTTCAACACATCAATAGTCACATTTTTATTTCGTATTTTTCCTGGGTATTCCACTATGGTCAAAATCTCTAATGAATATTCCCTATGTAAAACAAAACCACACAGCTCTGAACAAGACACATCAAAAAATTGTAGTTTTATTTTCTCATGCTGTAAGTGCTTCAAATAATAATAATAATAATAATAATAATAATAATAATAATAAAGCTACGATCTAGCGATAGGAAGGAAACTCATTGGCGAAAATGAAAGAAAAACTAGCAAAAAATATATACACACACGCCTGCATTGCAGTAGCACAAACTCATGAATTTACATTGAAGGCTACGTAAGTTAAACACGTATTACCCTTATTGCAAAACGATCCACTACATGTGAATAACACAATTGCATAGCAAAGGAGTGTAATAATCGTTCTCTTTACGCTGTGACGTCTAAACGAAGAGGGAGAATATTGTTACCGCAGCTAGCAAACAAGCAAAATGATCCACTGTTAGCGAGTAACCAGTGCATCACGTTTCCACGTCACTGGAGAAGTGACTAATTGGCGTGCAGCAAAACAAGAATGACAGGTTCTCGGAACTAACCAACCTAGCATACAAACACGTTCTTCCCGAAACATCAAGACTCGGAAGCAGACTTTTAATATTTTACATATTATTTCTCTACTTTCAACTACATTACTTGTAGTAATGGGTAAAAATAGTAATGCTACCTATGGTGTGGCGATGTTTTTAGAAAAACTTGCGTTGTGAGTCTCTGATAGATAGTCTCTTATATATATATATATATATATATATATATATATATATATATATATATATATATACTGCTTCAGTCTGGAGGAAGCTCAGTCCTACTCCATTGTCGTGTTTTGTTCGCTTATTATATTATTATTATTATTATTATTATTATTATTATTATTATTATTCTTCTCTCTCTCTCTATATATATATATATATATATATATATATATATATATATATATATATATAGAGAGAGAGAGAGAGAGAGAGAGAGAGAGAGAGAGATTAATGATTTAAAACTCCAATATTGATTATAGAGATTTTTTCCTTAAGGAAATCTGATAAAAAATAGATATTTCAATACAGATAAGTACAATTTCACTGTGCGTTGTTTTCGCGTAATTTTTGAATGGATTAAGGGTAAATTTCTAAAAATATTCTCAAAAGCGGAGCAGGGTTCATTTTCGTTGAATGATCTCAATTTTCAAAAATTGCGATAATTACATATAACTCGGGAAAGTATGTGCTGTTGAACAACTATCTTGATTCTCTTTCTTTCTCCTTCACTTTTCCCTCTCCCTTTTCCCTCTCTGTCTCTCTCTCCCCCTCTCTCTCTCCACTCCACACACACACACACACACACACACACACACACACACACTCGCTTTCTGGACTTTTCATGCTACTAGTGTTAAATACAGCACTAAATAAACATAGCCTTACTTTTTCAAGGACCTTGATCAATGATATATTTGAGACGTCGATCACTACAAAAAGTCTTTAGAAAAAATGTATTTGTTATGTAAAAAGCATCGATAACTGTCAATTTACAATGTCGAAAATATCCGAAGATATTTTGTGCTGATATGTGTAAGTTATGTTGTATTATGTGTTGAATGCTAACATTAAAAATGTCTGACCATTTCTGGGGCTTCACTCACATTAACTTTATCATGTCCATTCAACAGAAAAGTGATTACTGACATACATCCATTAACAGTATTCAATATTCCCTGTTTGGTTGAGTAAATACATGCAGAACACATTAATTAGTCGAAACTAAGTACATAGTCTAATGTTGAGACGAAATGTATTCGCCCACCCACAGAAAACCATGTTTCAATATTCCGAAATGTATATTTGCATTTGCATGTTTTACTAATGATAGTTGAATAGCAACATCAAATGCAGTCCCGCAATTAGAGACTTCAAGAGCCTATATTTCACGTCTAAAGTGTATCGGCACAGTAATTAGTTAACCTTTGAAGCATGAGTTTGAAAACTTTCAAATTGCCTTCCATGTTTGTAGGTGGTCTGCAGTTGCGAAAAAAGGTAGAAAGAGCAACGTGTTTTCTCTCGAAGCGGTTCTCACAATGCCACGGGAAACTTCGAAAAGGTTTTGAATATATATTTTAATACAACAAATGTTATCTTAAAAACATGAAATTTTCTGAAAATAATCTTAGCGCAATTCCAGCAGATGCATCAGCAATCTAAAAAAAAATAATCCTCTTGATTTAATTAGCATTGGAGAGTTCCTTGTTAGGGTACGCCATATCATTTTAAAACTCAATGAACCTTATGTCACCCAACGCTAAATCTCGTATGTTTGGTTCATCATCAAAAAACCGTTGCCTGGTTTAAAAGTTATGAGGGCGGGAAGAAACTATTAAAGTTCATCATGACAAATATTACCTTTCTTCACGCAGGCGAGTAAAGCAAAAGACAAAACACGACCATGGAGTAGGACGTGAGCTTCCTCCAGACCGAAGCAGTAGGCTACCCTCACGCCCACATCACTTCGCCCGCGGCCGTTCACCCGCCAACGCAGCCACTAATACCCGCACCTGCGCCGCAGCGGGGCGGCGGGGAGCGGGGAAGGGGCGAGCGTGCATTACGAACGCATTATGCTCGCACAGCGCGCTCCAGTCCACAATCACGGAAATCCCAACCTCGCTACCCCCTCCCCCTGCCCGCTCTCCTCGCGCGCTGGCAAGAGCTGCGCGACGGCCTGCGGGCGACGAGCGCTGCGGGTTGCATACGGCGCAGGCGCTCTGCACAGTCGGGTGTGGCAGGCAGTGAGGGCTTCTCTCGCAGTTAAATCGCGCAATTTAAAAGTTAAATCTAAAATTCTAGCAACACGTCTCTTTTACCAACACGCAATTTAAATTGTTGGATTAAAAAATTACAAAGTTAAACGGGAAAAATTGCGAATTTCAGAAATTCCGGAAAGATGAAATTATCTAAAGCGGTATTCTAAGAACTCTTATTTTCCTAGTTTCTTCCCGTATCATTTTTCTACAAACCCCAATCATATATTTTCTACAATATTCTCAGTCACATTAAGGCATATCTGCTGATGAGTTGCTTCAATGCAGTCCAATTGTGGGTTTATAGTTGTGTTCTAACATACTAGGTTAAATAGAAAATAACGAAGATACTACGTAACCTTCTTTAGGACAATAAATTAGACCTAAGCAGAAATTCTGGAATGCAATTGCTACTTCTGCTGTACCTTCACATTTTTCCTTCGACAATATTCCTCTCATTGTGAATCATTGTCTGTTATCGTTGTGAATCGTCAGTCAGAGATAGAGATATAAGGACTACTTACTCCGGTTTGATTTCTCCCCTTAGTGCATCCGTAAAACAAGAAAACTGCATGCAGTGCTTACCTGAAACAAAACGAAAGAAACATTACAATTCGGGAAGTATTTTTTTTAACATTTTAAAGCATTTCATAAATATCATAACATGATAAAAGTTGTAATACTGTTCTTTTCACACATTTCTAACAATTCTAAAATCATAATGGGTTTTGCAATAAATATTTACAAAGATATGCGACCTTTGGTAATGGCAGTCAATTTTCTTAAAATAGTAACACCATATACAGAATTATTTACGTAATGATGGAAGTCACTCAAGATGTTTCAAACACCGTAATATTTTGCTCGTAATTAGAACCTCCTTCACGGATCACAGAGCTAGAGGCAAAAATTGATGATTTACCCGATGAGGTTGCCATAACTGAAGATAGTATTTTTGCAATAAATATTAAAAACAACTTTAAGTAAGACCCCGAATAGTAATGAAATTTCTGTAGCTAATCGCGACCCGTTAACCAGTTGACAAGAGTTGGAATGCAAAACCTGATGGTTCATTTCCTCCTGCCATCGAAGGCAAAAAACACGCGCGTGTGCTCGGGAGCTTGGCGTCGCGTCCCACCGCGGGGCTCCATCTAAACGTCAGCTCTCGTCGCGTTCGCGTCCGCGCTTCCTTCCTCCGGGACAGAGCCAGAGGCGCGGGCGGGGGACGACCAGCGGAGGCGGGGCGAAGCGGACGTGGGGACAGAGAAGGGATAGAGAGCTGGAAGGGGGTGGCGGGGCGGGGTCGAAGCTAGAGCAAAACTGAAGTGGAAAGGGAGTCGGAGGCGATGGAGAGGGCACGCGAGACAGCGCGGGGCGGGGTGAAAGAGAGGGCGAGGGGCGACGGAGAGAGACGAGGCTGGACGGGGCGAGGTGGGGTCGAAGCGAGGGTAAAGCGGAAGTGGGGGCAGAGTCAGAGTAGATGGGGAGGGCCAGGATAGTCAGGTGGCGGTGCGGGGCGGGGTCGAAGTAAAAGAGTGGAGGTGAGTCGACGACGGAGACGAGCTGCGCGGACGTTAGCAGCGGAGTGGCGATGGACAGAGTCCGAGACAGAGCGGAAGGAGGTGAGCGGTCGAGGCGAAGCGAGGAAAGCGAGCAAGCAGACCGAATCGGGGGCGATGGGGATGGCTAGGCGAGGCAGCGCGGAGAGCGCTCACAAGAGCAAGGCAGAGGCGGGGGGATGTAGAGCGCCTGGTGGAGAGGGGCGAGGCGGAGTCGGGGAGGGAGCAGGCGCGGTGGGTGGAGGGGGGGACGCGGGGGGGGAAGGGGGGGGGGGGGGGGGCCCGCGGGACGGCGCTGCAAATGGGGGGGGGGGCCCGGCGACACGGTGAGGCGACGTGCGGCGACGCGACGCGGGGGAGGACGGGGGGGGGTCCGCCAGCGGCGCGGACGCGACCACACAATGGGCACAGCGTCGGGAGACACCGCGGGCAACAGGGCCACTTTTGCGTGGGCGGCGGCGGAGGACAGGAGGCGGTACATGTGAAGACGAAAATGCCCACGGAGCACGATACGGAAGAGAAGGAAGAAGAAGTTGCAAGTAGCGGCTATGATGGTGAAGCCCAACGATGTAGATGGAGTGGTACAACGGGAGCAACGTTGGCCGCTGGGAAGAAAACAGTGGTTGGGGTGACGGAAGCAGCGGTAGTAATGATGGGTGGGCCTTACAGATGGAGGGCTGGGCAACTGCTTCTGGGGTACAGAGGAAGAACCTTGTGACGAAGGGTTATGAAAGACGCAGACTGGCAGTTACACCGCACGGTACGTCGGAAGTAGTAAGATGCTCCCTACCTAAATGCATTCGATTCGATTTGCTGAATCAGGCAGAGAATAAAATAGAATGTCTAAGCGATTTCTAGATTGCCTACAATAGAATGCCTTCAAAAGTACACTATCATGAATTTCTTGATTACATGACGTTCGCCGACGTTGGCACGAGCGCTTCTCTCTAATATCATAAGGTCATCGCCTTCTAGATCCTCACATAGGATGGGATTGTGCCTTCATGTAGGAAGCATAGGGGTACAGTAATCAATGAAAGAACTCAAAGGAATCTATGAATTTAATAACTATCTGCACAGAGAAATAAATCAGTGGTTATATTCGTTAATGCCCAGCAATTATTGACAAGGAGATCGAACGCATACTATGAAAATACCATCAAGAACGAATGCGTTATTTGCTTCATTAGTACTCATTTCATATTCTGCATAGTCGTATGCGAGATCTGAGAGGCAGTAACCAACAGTGAGCATGTGATACATTGTGCCTCACACCCCGTTCAACGACTATCGACAATAAGTGGAAAAAATAAATCAGCACTACGTATCTACTCTGCTACAGAAACCACGAGCCCGGATTTCCGCCTGTCCCGCCGCGCGCGAGCGGAGGCCAGGTCACGGCCGCCGGGGGCGCCACCGTCGCCCTCGCACCGGGGGATTCCCCTCGCGCGCGGACGCCGGAGTTGGCAGCAGTTAGCGGCGGCTAATTGGACAAACTCGGGCGTCGCGGCGCCGCCCGCCGGCGCGGGAGACGCTCGCGGGCGCGGATCATCATCGGCCGTTGTGGGGAATCCCCGCGGCGAACAATGAAATCCGCGCGACGGCGCCCGGCGACGCCCGAGTTGCCGCGTCCCGACGCTCCGTCCCTGGACGCAGGGCTATCCGCCTCGGCCGCCCGCGCCCGCGAGTTTAGGGCTTCCGGACTACTGATCTCCATACATTACTGGATAAATTGCAGAGTGCTCAAACGTGTCTCCTCTACGTAAGCGAGGTTGCACAGGATTTGGGGCAAAACCAATGTATCAATTCCAAGTGCCGCGGTTTTAAATTTGACAGATATGTTCGTTTTTCTCTTATAAAAAAAAGGATACATGTGGGGTTTTTTTTCGGAATAACTAATGAAAATACATAACTGAATTATTAGAAGAAGTAAAGACAACTAATATATTTTATAGCATATTAATTTGATATATTTATTTCACGTACTTCTAAACTTACGACTAAAAGATTTCAAATTACATTGATTTACATGGGAGGAACACTGAATTATATTAATACAGTGTTCCATTGGATTCATTTTATTAACGAAGTTTATTATAGGTTTGTCTTTAACCTCAGAACTACGAGTGCCAAATATATGAAAGAAAAAAAAATAAATACAATCGAAGCAGTCAAAATTACGAGTAAGTGTTGCTGAGTAAGCAGTTTGATGACTTGTATTTCATGAAAAGACATTAACTCTTTGTTAAAATGTATTCACATTTATATTTATCGGTAGAATTTGCCTCCAAAACCAACAATAATCAGCATTTCGAACCCCCTCAGGCGGACAATTTCGAGTTGCTTTTCCGTACCCACTTGCGTATCCTATAATGCAACTAGATTAGTAACTGATCGTCATCGAGCATTGCGCAAATTCCCGCGACGAACAATGAATCCCTCGCGGAGGTGCGCGGCGCCCGAGTCGCCACGCCCATACGAGGATTCTCTGCAGCCGCTCGGGGGCAACCACTTCGCGCCCACCCGCCACTTCGCGTCGACTTGTTCGGGTTTCCGGACCGGCGCTGAACACGGCGACTGTACAGCACGCAGGACTGAAGGATTTATTAATTATCCTGTGTAGCTCATTGCTCGTTTTATCAAATGGAATATCACGAGCGCATTGGCGTTTCTCCACACATCCACGAGCGACGAGAGGATATATCAGAGAATCTCCAAAGCATGAGTGATGTTTACTGAAAATATCCTGACACAAAATAAAACGTAACTGATAATTTGTATTTTGTAATGATATTATTTTAATTCATCCCGTTCCAACGTAATACACTGTCAATGTAAACACAACGATCTTGTTTGAACTGTTGAATGATGAAACGAAATCGACAAATCTTAAAATTAAAACATATCAGAACAAATTCTATGTGATTGGAATTACACACGTGCGCAGATGGTATATCTCCACCATAGTGTATTCACTGTTCTTTGAGTAAATACATCAAATCAAATCACAAAGAAAATTCTTTAATCCTCATCTATATTTTTGGAATCGTTCTACACAACTTCTGTGGTATCTTCAGTTTCGCAATCTTTCTGGAGTTCCAGCAGGACGAACTTGAATAACTATCTCCTGAAACAAATCACTCAAATTTGCGAAAATACGCCGACGAAATTCAAGGTCCAGACCTCTAAGGATTTATATTATTCGAAACTCTACATGGAATAATTATCGCTCCTTTGCATTACCTATAACTATGAATTCTCACAAAGCTAAGATATTGAATTTCATTTCATTCAGAAATTACAGAAAAACAGAACGAAATTGTTTTGTTTACAATGAGAAGATAACTTCAATCTTTGAAACCTTAGAATTAACTATTTAATCATTTTACGGTGTATACGGGTGCGTTTCATTTCCTAAACCCGAACTGGAGAGATAACATTGGTCGAAGAGTAAGAAAAATAGCTTTCGAGGGTTCAAAAGGTTTCACATGAAAACTCCATAGCCCCAAAACAGACATGAAACTTTCATCCACCCACACGCATCTAATCCTCGATAATATCTCCCGAGTTTCAAACAATCGCGTGGAGCAGCTTCTGCCCCTGCAGCAGGGAGCCGCATTCACAACCGACGCACGAACTGCCCCGAATCGCCAAGGAAAACAGCTCTTCACCTTTCCCGGCACGCACGCATCTCGGGGGAGGGAGTGCGGGGGAGTCGGATACTTTTCCTATCATTCAACAGCTACATAGCTAGGTCGAATTCAGCCGCGGTCTGGTGGAGAATTCTAGCAGCCGGTTGCTCTCATCGGTAGTTTTCCGTGGTTTCTCCGATTCACACCAAGCGAATGCCGGAGCAGAACCCCAACAAACGGGCCACGGACCGCGCGCGATTTTTCTTTCCCGTTCCTTGTTCTCTGCTCACCCCTTACTTACACATACATCACTGCTCTGTCACACATATCGGGAGCTTAGAGCTTGTCCCGGTTGGTGCTCTGCTGGTGGAAGACATCTGGGTGGGAAAACTTAGCTAGCCGACATTTAGGTCGTCTCCGGATCTCACCATACTGCGGGGGAAGATCACCACCTCGCGAAGAAAACTACACTTACGGTACCAATAACCTTAGCGCTCGAAAACACCAGAGAATCAATCCATTAATCCTATCATTCAACAGCACCCACCGCGCCCTTTGGCACCGTTACTCCATCTCTTCCAAATAAACTAGACTCTTGCAAATTCGGCCACTCCTTGCGCAAATGAGTGCCGAATTGGAGGAAGTGCTGGACTACTGAGAGGGTTTGAATTTGATTTAAACACACAGGGGCTGTGCAATTTATTAAATACAAAGATGCTGTTTATTCTTTTGCAGAGAAAATTTGTATTCATCCAATATTTTACTCATCATTAATGGCTTTCCACGAAGAACCTCCGTTCAACATGCCTAAAAATTCTGAATTTCTGTTTGAGGTCTAGAGTAACATATTTCATTTCAGAAGCCGTAGTACTGAAATGTACTGTGACAAAGTCACAATTGCAAATATGAATTGCATTCTTTGACATTTTTAACAACACATAGTTGCTCTAAATAATTCAGTTTTGCGCGTCTGGTTGAAAGCCTAGAGGCTGGTTGCGAGTCGGACTACTGAGAACCAGATTAGCAAGAGTTTAGTGTACTTGCCTTTTTTATTTTATTTTTTATTTTATTTTACGTCAAAAAACAGTTAAAACTGCGTATGACGTGCTATGGGAAAAAGTGAATTGTGTGCACATTTTCAAATTCTGTGATCCCTTCACTAAGTCATATACTACTTGAATTTGAAAGAAAAGAAAAAAAAATCCCATGTAATAAAATCTATTTTCAAGGATAAATAAGCAATAAATGTTGGGGTCTTATCCATGTTGTCCTTCAGAATAATACTTCCTGCCGCGACAACATGGGAACAATAACTTCAATAATTATATTTCCCACTGAATTCTAGAAGGCGTGCACAGAAAATGAAGTAACATTTATGTCCAGAAGCAACACTAGGGGCCATCTCAGCATTTGCTCAATGGATCAGGGAAACCTAATCGAGATGGGAGGTTCTAGCGGATTATTGTGATGCTGTGCAGAAAAGAAACATCTCCCGGGCGTGCTCTAAAATTTTGTTTGCCACCTTTGTCCTATCCATAACGATTGGTTGTCGTCCGGCAGCTTCCTGTAATTTCCCCTTCACATCAGTTCAAAGTGCTGACGCTATAGGTGCGGTATCGGTGACCGTAAACGCTCTACGAGCACGATAGGACGACACGATTCGCATAGGACGCCTATCGCATGTCATCAGTTGCCTGTTGCATTGCCTCAATTGCGTTAGCACACGCTCACCACTAAACTCGTCGAGGGGCGGTCGGGTGGAGACAAAAAGCATCTCCTACATCTCACTAGGGAAGATCCGCACTAAATGTCTTTTTACAACGTAGGTAATTTACAGTATCAATAATTTATAGATGAGTCGCATGCCAATAAATGATTTGGGAGATTATGTCTTCATTACGTTCTTTTGCTCAGTTTTGCTCACATGTTAACCGTTGTTGTCCGGTTACTCTTCTTCGTGTCCCGCTGAGAGTCATCGATACTGAGCTACGCGTACGTCCACACGGTATGATATCAGAATAGATGATAGTTGGATGATTATGAGTGGGATGATGTTTAAAAAGATATAAGTTACGGTAGGAAACCTAATCAAGCCACAAACCTACGATAATACACAATTTCTTACGTGAAACGTGAGTGTGTATCATGAGGCTCCGTGCCCTTTAGTGGTGCCCCAAACTTATGTGCCTGCGAGCTCGGTTCAACAGATTATATGCCCGTAATTTTCCCAGCTATGGAAAGCATTAGAAGAAATTCCTCGACATTTAATGAACGCAACGATTCAATGATCGCATTTTGCGTAAATAACCAAGTACTTAACCTCGAGTAGACCAGTTTCACCCTCCCTTCCCACCGCTCGCAAATTCCCAAACGGTTAGGACACAAGAGGCCTAATGGCCAGACTCCGCGAACTCAAAATGAGGGCTATTCCGACATCCTCCGAACCTCACAGCATTACTCCAAAAGTGTAAGTGCCGCCGTTCTCCGGCTACGATACGACGCGGCCACGCACAATCCACTCCAATTCCGCCGCTTCTCCGCCGCCTATAACCTACCCACGCTTCACGCGCGCTCGCTTCATCGGCGCCGCGTTTTCACCCACCGCTCGCTCACGCACTCTTCCCCGAATCACCCCACGCCTCCCCGGGCCGTTCCGCGGGGCAATAACCAGGGCGCGTATGGCTCAGATACTGCGCGGCGCGGTTTCTCGCGATATTTTTCAATATATCGCTCGGGCCCGGGCACCGCACTCCGCCCACCCGCTACGTCCCCCGTCACCCATCGGCCCCGCTCCGCTCCGCTCGCCCCGGGTCCGCGTCCCCGCCGCTGACTGCGGTTCCGGGTGGGCGCGTCGTTTGTTTCGCGCAGAATTGGAAACATATCAGCGCAGCTTCCGTGGGAGAGGCGCTGATAGCCGCCCGCCGTTCGTTGCGCTGTTGGCGTGGACACGCGTGGACGATGTGCTCTGAAACCCAGGTCGCTGGGGCTGCCCTTCGTGGTCGCCGTTTACCTCCGCACTTCTCAAGAACACAACTCCCTCACTGGTCAAAACTACGAGCAGAACGTGGGGATATGATGTATCACTGGTGATGGTTAGTTAGTTAGTTAGCCTTATTTTACGTGGCGAGACTCGGGACATCAGGCCCGCTCTTCCGTCTAACCACGCAAATTTCGTTACGCTCCTTTCACCACCTAGCGGAGAAAGGAGGTATTTTCTTGGGCGACGAAACAGAAAGAAATCAATTTTGCTCAGAGGCTTTATTTAGGCTTGAGGATCTTTTACATGCAGTAAATCTACTACATGGGGCATCCGGCTTTACTTCCCATCCGAAGGAAGGCGTACGAAGGATTTTTTCGCCCTTAAAAATCCACGGCTTCGATCGGGTTTGAACCCGAAAACTGGGGTTACACCACCGAATCCACAAACATGGTTAACGTTCGAAGGTTCGGAGAACGCATTCGTGTTTTTCCGGTGAGCATGTTAACACCTATTTTCAACCATCTTGACATTCCTGACAAATGTCCTGACAATAATGGTAAGTTTCTTCAGCTCAGAATCGCTTTTCAGTCAATTGTTTACGAGAATGTTTTGAGCATGAATACTGAACATCAATAATTTACATTCGTGGATAAAATGCACGAGCACATGTCATAAATCGGCTTGAACAACCAATCACAACACATCAAATATTACACGTAAAGCGAGTTTAAATTTTAGTTATACAAAATTACGACATTAAATACAAAACACCTTTAATTTAAAAATGTGAATTACTTTTCGGTCAACTGCTCTGCTTACTGTCTGCAATTACATTTAATTCGTTCAAACTTCCTTCATTTCTCGGCACCAATTCTACTATCACGTGTGCATTCTTCACGTTTACTCTGTAATTTGTACTACGAATGAAGCACAGCGAGGATTCATCCTCTTACATCATCCCTCGCCGCTCGCCACACCGCTGTTTCCGCGCGCGTTTTTGCCTGTGGCGTCTCGGCCAATCGATGACGCGCGCGCCACCCGTCTCCGTCTGTGCGTTCGCCTGCGAGGGGGGCGGGGCCGGCCATCCAGGCGCCGGGGACGCGAGCGCTATCTCCGCGAAGCTTCCGTGCCGCGTCGCTGATGCACCGTCCGCGCCAGCCCGCACGTTCCCGTTTATCTTTACGAGAAACATGTCATTGCTGTCGTCGGGTTGCAGCTCACACTGCCTTCAACTCTGTCATGTGTCGTCTGCGATTTGTGACCTTAGAAATTGACCATGAAATGTGCGTGGAAGAAAAATGCAATTTCTGAAAATAATATAATCCTGGATGATTATAAAGTAATGTATTCGTTGCTCCTGTAAAATGATGATTATAGAAGTTGCAAGCTTCATTACTTCTGTAAGAAAAATTACCGTAGCAAATATTTACCGTGAATAAAAATTTAAAATTACTGAAGTAAATAGTTTAACCGATTTTATTAACGAAACTGGTCCCATAGATTGTGAGTAAATAATAAAGAAATTTCTTTTATTGAATACAATAACATTGTTAGGCTTTAGAATGAGGTTATTTATTTCGACGGATACATTTCTGGGAAATATATTACTATCGTAGCCATTGTCTACATTACGACAACCATACTTATGACGGTAATAGGAAAGCTGCTTTTGGCATCCACAAGACAGTATTCCCGCAGTTTGCGATGGATCCATTGTGCACCCCTACTCGCCAAGCGAACGGGAAATGCACACTGCGGAAACAAGGGATTCTGTGAAGAGGGGCTGTGAAGGGCGTCATACATTGCGAACCAACGTCAGAGGGACGACAGCTCAGAGGGCGGTGGAGCTCAGAAAGCGACGGCAGTGGTGGCGGTGACATCCCCTCGGGGGGGGGGGCGAGGGAGAAATGGGGGGGCAGGCAGAGCGGAGATGCCGGAGGCGCGGGCGGCGGCGGCTTGGGCGGAGGCGCGGGCGGAGGCGCGGGCGGAGGCGCGGGCGGAGGCGTGGGCGGCGACGTCGGCGAGGCGCGGGCGGAGGCACGGCGGAGGCAAGGGCATCGCGTGGGCGGAGGCGGCGTCGCGGGCGGACGCGAGGGTAGAGGCGCGGCCGAGAGCCCATGCGGGGCCGGAGGAGGAATCGGGCGATCGCCCACGTGCTGCGGGAAGGGCCACGCATTTCTTCCCCTCGGACGTCGGGGGGCAGCCCCGAAATCCATAACACATAACAGCCCTCGCAGATGGAGCTGCAGACCGCCGGGGACCCCCGCGCGCCCACAGCCACGCCGCCGGTGCAGGGGATCGAAATGGGCGGAGGATCCCGCGCGGCCGAGGGGAATATCTTCGCGAGGCAGGAAACGCCAACGGTCACGACGATCGGGAAGAAACGTCTCGGGGCAAAAATATCACACAGGAAAATGCGCAAAACTCTTACGAAGAAATACGTAAAGGGAGAATGCAGAAGAAATTGAGAGACAAAATATTAGTGAAATAACGGAACCGCTGCAAAACTTTGTGAAGACATGGAAGTAAAATAAAGAAGTATTCGGAGCTAAACTGAATAATTAATGAGTGTTACAGTTGCAATACAATTGCAACTTTTGGGGAACAGTCACGGGAATTAGATATCATTTATATTAAAATAAAAATATTTAATTCTTCCTGTGTTGGATAACTATGGGAGCTGAATTGCGGAACTCTTTAAACTGTATGAAGATCTCAAGTGTTGGAGACATCCACAAAACCCAGATTACTTTATCTCAAACCGGAAAAATGACTAGAGCATACATTTTCGGATTCGCTTCCTAAAAATACAATTGCCATAAGCCAGATACTGTACGAACCTGAAGTAAGTAGCAAACTTAAGGCACTCTCACTTTATAATTTTGAGAAGTTTTACAGGACCAATGTAATAGCGAATAATTGCTTCTGTGTATGTAGAACTTTCTTTCAGCCTCTTTGAATCCTTGTTAAGATCTTCCCTGCAACGTACTGTGCTCAGAAAACGCTTGAAGAATTAAATTTTAACCATTATACCGATTTTATTTCACATATTTTCTATTTTTTCTTACGTCATTATCTATTCATATATTTATATATATATATATATATATATATATATATAGAGGAGAGAGAGAGAGAGAGAGTTTTTACTACAATAAATTCTGTTCCCAATCAGTCTTTACAACGCGCGGTGGAGCATGCAGGGGGCACTGCACCGGCAGAAACAGCCCCAACAGCGTTTGTGTAGCCGGACACGAGTGCGTCTGCCAGCACCAGCGACCACACCACCAACCACCTCCTCCTCCGTCTCGCTCCCTCCCCCTCCCAGGCGGCGGCCGGGGGTCGGGGGAATTACGACTGACACTGCGCCTGACGGCGGGTAATGGCGCAGCGCTTTCCCCCTCCGCCCCACCCCCACCCCACCCCTCAAAAGGGAGCGCGCCCCCCGCGGCGGCTCCGAGGGGAAGAATATAATCTGGAGGAGGTTGGAGGGCGCGCGGCGGAGGAGCGCCTAAGAAGCCCAAATGTCGCGAAAGAATTGAAATTGGCTTAAAAAGCGACGGAGAAGCACCGGGAAACTAATATGCCCGAGCGGCGAGGGGAGGATGAATGAGTGGTGCTGAATCGCACGCAAAACGCCGAAAAACTGCGGCAGAAATCGCTTAAAGGAAAGCTAAGAAGGAATAATTAGACGCTGATTAAAATAATACGACTCCGACGGTAAAAATATACTACCACGTAAATTTTCAAACTAGGGAGGGGGGCAGAATTAATACAAAAACACGATTTTATGATAAAAAGGCGATGCATTTCGGAACGTTGAATAAAGACGGAGGGTTTTGAGTTGTAGCGTAGCGTGGGCGGGAAACTGGATACAAAAGGAGGAAAAAAGTAATATCGGTTTTGATAACGTCCGTGGGATAAAATCATAAAAATAATCAAATTCACCGCGCAGACGACAATATAAAAGAAAATATGAAGAGTGGTAACTCAAGACGGGCCGCCCCGAGTCGGAAAATTTTGTTGCGTGCGGAGGGGAGAGCTATGGAGAGGGAGGATACGAGGGTCGAAACAGCATTATCTACCTTCCATGCTACACCAGCCCGAAATATTACCTTACCGGCCATCTATCATAATTACGCTACATCAACATCAGTAGCGATGATGCTTCTTCAATATCACCGTCAGCCATGTCGTCTCAACATCAACATAACTATCACCAAATCCACAATCCCTATCGTCCTACCAGTTCCACAATAGTCACTATCACCTCTGCATCAATAGGTTCAACGATTTTAAGAAACAATGTCATCGGTTCCTCGAAAACTTTCACATCCCATAGTGACACCTCATCACCAGAACCCCATCGCTAGTCATGTTGGCTGTATCTTCCTAGTTCCATACCTCACCTCCTCCTAATTATGCCAGCTCCTCAGCCTCAGAGACATACCTAGGATAGGGGATAATGATGTGATTGAACAATGGAGCAGTGGTGGAATGAATGAGAGAGGAAAAGGGAGAAAGCCGAAAATTTCGAACACAAACCCACTTCCTCCACATGGGTCGAACGCGATTTGAAATCTGGTACCCACACGTGGAATGTGTTGTCACTAATACCCGCGGGTCTCCTCGTATTAGCCTTCGTCACCCACGCCGCCTCCGTACAGTATACGTGTTTATTTGCTACCTAACTTACTGTCGTGACCGGCCGCACACATTTAAAGGAGCCGCCGCCGAGTGACGTCAGCGGGGCGTTACCGCCCCTGGCGAGAGAAGAATGCAACCGGTGCGAGCTGGCCTGGCCTGTCCGGTGCGGCCGTCGCCCGAGCAAGCGGTAGGACTCGCCACCGCCACTCTCCGCAGCTAGTCGGCGGGCCAATAGCCCTAGCGAGCTATAAGAGGGCTCCGCCCCGACGCCAGGGGAGATAGCGAGCGGCAATGTTAGCGATGGTATCCTGGCGAGTGAATTGGCGAGAGAGGTGTGGAGAGCAACTACGACGACGACCTGTGCTACTGACGTGGAACACTCTTGTGGATATTCGACGACTTGGCTGGTTTTGGGACTTCTGGACTACAACAACACGGCTTCGCTTTTGGTACATTCTTCTTGTGATTCGGCACTTCAGCAATTGTACCTGGACTTGAATAAAAATCATTTCAAGAATTCTTGTCTTGGATACTACACTTACAAAGTAGACTGGTAGGGTCGGCCTCTTCTGCAGGCGAGAGAAGCCGGCGCCCGGGTGACAGCCCCTTAGCCAGACTCTCAAGCTGCATTACATACACGCCCCTTTAAAAAATTTTCTTATATTTTACATTCTACATTAAGATGAAATGTTTAAATATTTAGTTGTTACTTTTTTAACTAAGTGCTGTTGTTTATCTATTTCTGAGTACACTTAAATATTTTGTTCACATGCTGGGTTAATTCATACTCAACTACATGCCTATTCATAGAAGTAGTGTCGGATTTTTAGGAGATGTCATGCTAGGGAGCGGGTGTTCTGCAGGCGGCCTGTACATTGCTCCGCATTCTCTCAGCTGCTTGGCTGCATGGTTATCATCTCCAGCTTCTGGACTTCATTGGCTGCCGTCGCCTGCTACAAACCATAGGGGTTCGGTTCTCGTAGGTACGATCACGACCAAGTATGAGTACGACTCATCTGAAGAACCCTCCGCCCAGCCACTCAAATTGCCTGTTTCTTCACCCACGTAATACTTTCTTTCTCCCTCGTGCTCTCGCTACGACGGTGTCCAGTAGGTGAAAGGATCGTAACGAATATGGTGGTCAGACGAAAGAGCAGGCCTCATGGCCTGAGTCTCGCCACGTAAAATAAGGCATTCATTCATTCATTTTCCTGCGCGCCCTTTCCATCGTCGTCTCCAGCACCGTCCCGCCGTCCGCCCCTCCCCCCCCTCGCAATTTTCCCCCCCCGCCCTCGGCCGTGGCTGCCGGGCCATCTACGTCAGCGCGCGTCCTACTCAGGGCCCAGGGCCCCCTCCGCCACGCCGCCATCCGGCGGCGCCGAGGACGACGGCCAATCCCCGCACGCTCCTCCGGGAGCGGCACCTCGCGCTTGAATCGCGACGCGGCGCAGGGAGAGCGGAGGGCGCCCGGCTGCCGAAATGCGCGGGCCCACGAGTGGGGTTGAATGGGGACATACCGCCCAGAAGTGGAGCCTGTAAGTAAGTGGACACGTGGCAAAGAAAGCAATACTACGGAGTTTACCTACTGCTAATGCAATGCTGTCCAAAATGAAAAATAATGACTTGTCAAAAATATAAAAATCAAGTGGACAGAATAGTTTTGAGAAACAGAACAGTCTTAAAAAATTAAGACAGTATGTTGGAGAGATTAATACCTCAGTTAAGACGTGAATTCATGGCTCTGTGTCGTACAAGGTCACGAATGGCAAAATGAAATTTTGACTGTCTATTGTCTATAGACTTTTGGTTTATATTGTCTATAGACAATATATCACCTATATGTGATAAGAAGTAGAGTCCATATTCAGAATAAGAAGGATTGAAGATGAAGCAGAATGGCGATTATTTTTGCAAGTGATTCGTCGCTCTATCTTATATAATGAATATTTTTGTGATCCCGCTCAGAAGACTTCAATGAAAGTAGATGATGAGTGGCGAGGCAGTAAAAGACCTTTTGGGAGAGTTATCTAAATGAAGAGATGAGTGTCGTCTCCAATACGATGTAAATTTTATCTCTGCCAAAACACGCGATTTGTGATACTGAAACAAGACACCAGCATCCCCTTTTTAACATGTCTCCCGAAAGGAGAAAATCTTGATTCTTATCGTTCCTCAAATTTTACTTCCCCGCCTATCTCCAATTCGTTCTCGCGTGTCTCAGTTAACGCGTCGGCTCCGCCTCCCTTCTTCCCAATTTCCTGTGTGTTCGGGTCTTTCCTTCCATTCCGCCCCCTTCCAGCCACTTCCACTGCTTCATCCCCTCGCTCCACCTCGAGCGCTGTCGGCTTGGCGCGGGCGCTGCGGGTTGCGCAAGGAGATTGAGCGTGTCGCAAAGGCGCGGAGGCGGCAGGTCGGGGCAAATGAACGAATCAACGAGGACGGCGAGGGGGCACCGTGAACGAGAGGGGTGGCAAACGAATCGCCACGGAACGGGTGGTTGGCGAATCACACGTAAGGACAATGAGAAGGGAAGGTACTTGTTTCAATACAAATGTGACATCTATTTAAAAAACAGAACAAAGTACACATATGTCTATATCATTAAACATGAACTATCAGTACATCAAAGAGCGATTGTAAATATGCATGAATATAAATTGAGGTAATCAAAGTACTGCACTAAAAATTCGAAGGTAATGCATGATATTATAAACGAATGAAATAAATTGTATCTACCCATTAACTAAAATTCACGTTTAGTATTTTCCTCAAATGTTAAACCAAAACAGTCTGCATTTCTTTCCTAATTTTCACTAATAGCAGATAGAAATGCCGAATGATGAGCAAAAACAGAGTGTGAAACACATTTAAATTGCTAAAATATTTAAAACAATCGATTTAAATGTTGATAATTTCGTTCTCTTATTCATCTTTTCTAATTTAGTCTTCAATTCATCAACTCCAAACTCGGCTTTTATCAATACTTCTTTTGTAGTCTCATCCACGCCCGGCGGTGGCTTGGGTAGAAAAGAGGCGTATCTAGCAATTCGTACATAGTTGGACTAGAGGCGCAGCGTCCTACGAACAGTTGCTAACTTTTCGGCCTTCACAGTACAAAATTCCCTTTTGACACTTGCCTTGATAATTCACAAGAAAATATCGATCGCTATAACTCTCTCGAGACAGTGGCTGAAATCGACCAAGTTATGTAACTAATGTCGAAAATCCCCCACAATCGGGACTCGAACCTAAGAATATCCCGGTCAGTGAGGCTGAAACGGCAACAGCCGTTGCGTTGAGCCATTCTACCCAGTAGGCGGGGAAGAGAAAGGCGAGACGCCGACGGAGGGACGGACTTGCTACGGAGAGCAAGGGAAGTGCGTTTCATTCGGGTGGAACGCATGACATGCACGGTTTTTGATTGATTGATTGATTGATTTTTCGTGTTTTCTGGCGCGTCAACTGCTTCGGTCATTAGCCCGTAGGTGTAGTGCATGTTTTTCTCGGGAGATGGCGGCGATTTTCCCTCGCTGCATGGCGAGATCCGGCACCGACCTACCGTCGGCTAGTGGGGTTTCCCCATAACCAGGACTCTCCACCAGCGGGGCACACCCCAGCCGGGACAAGTTCTAAGCTCCCGACCGGTCTCCCGGAATATGTGGTAGTGTAGTGCATGTTAGTGTAAGTGAATTTGTAAGGAGAGGATAGGACAAGGAAGGGAAGGACAGATCGCGCGCGGTCCGTGGCCCGTTGCTAGGTGCTGCTCTGGCATTCGCCTGGTGTTGATCGGAGAAACCACGGAAAACTACCGATCAGAGCAGCCGGCCGATAGAATTCTCCTCCAGACAGCGACTGAATTCGACCTGGCTAAAAAGGTAGTGTCGAAAATCCTGCCGCCGCCACGGCGCGCCGTGGGAGTGGGAACCTAGGACCTCCTGGTCAGAGGCGCTGCAGTGGCATCAGTTGATGCCTGAGCTACCACTCCCGGTTGACATGCACGGCGTGGGCGGTGTCTGGAAGGGGGTTAGGCAAGCAGACGATCGGCGTGAGCAGCGGGGGTGGCGCTTTGTCGACCAAAATGAATGAGTCGACGTCGGCGCCTTTCCGCGAACTGCGGACGACCGGGGAGTTACAACATCGCGCAGCGAAAGCCCTGGCGCCTCCCGCGCGACGGCGCCGTTTGGGGGCGCGAGAGGGAGGAACGAGAGGGAGCGAGGGGAATCCCCGGGCGGCGACACATGACGCGAGGAGAGCGCGCAGAGGCGGAGATTGACGCCGCGGCCGCGTCGCAGTAAGAGCGGAAGGGGGCGGGGCACAAGACGCAAGATGAATACGAGATGTCGCAGCGTCTCTCACAGCGAAGCAAGTAACACGGACAAGGAGTTTGAGATATGGGTGTTTTCGTAGCCCTATGTGATTGCTACAACAACATAAATTAATTTAGGAGATACGTCTGTCAGAATTATATATGAGGTATGCAAGTACAGAGATATGAGGGAGCATAGAATTTTGGGAGGGAACTAAGGAAAATGCTTCGCAATAACAATAAATAGGTACGGTAGGGTAAAAAAAATGTGAAGCAATCACAATATACTATAAAACTGAAAATACATAAGACGCACCGGTCACAAATTTGGCCTGTACAAGGGTGTGGAAACACAGCCTTGCAACTTAAGGGAAAACAAACCCCTAAAAGCAAGACATCCCCAGACAAGGCTCGAGCCGGCAGCAAGAAGGGGTCCTCCTCCACCGAGCTTAAAAGCCACTGGGGCGTGCGCGGCGCCGCGCGGGGCGGTGTGAGAGACAGCGACGCCGAGCGGAAACTGCGTGGGAAATCGCGCGCGCCCGCAAGACGACGCAGCAACAGCGGCAACGAGCGGCGGTGACAACGGAGACGCGGGCGCTCTGTTCCCCGGGTGCCCCGCCGGCACAAACGCTGCTGCCACCGCCGCCGCCGTCCCTGCCGGCCGGCCGGCCGGGCGGGAGGGGCGATTAGCCGTCGCCGGCCGTGCCTCCGGGCGGCCGCCCCCGCCGCCCGCCCGCCCCGTCCCGCCCGCCCCGTCCCCCCTCCCGCCCCGCCCCGCCCGCCCGCCCGCCCCGCCCCGTCCAACTCGCCCGCTGTCGCTGCACTGCGCCGCTGAGGTTCCGACCGACCCATCCCTTGAACGCGGACGTCCGACCCAGCCCAAACCAGATCGCTGGGTTGCCTACGTTTTACCGAGCTTCCCACAACTGGCCAGAAGGTTGGCCTGGGATTACGTGGCAATTATGTTCCGACACCGCTAAATGAATAAAATGGGGTATTGCAAGCAAATCGCGATATAAAGTTACCGTTCGCTAGGTTCTGATATTCAATGAATAAGTTGAGAGGGCTAAGAACTGTATTTGAAATGAATTCAGTAATTTGACATTTTACTACCGCAGCCAGTAATTTTTCTGCCCCCAAAAAACGCTTGATTCAGAGTCACATGAAATTACAATTAAAAAAAAAAAATTAGAAGAGATTCCTCACACACTATTAAGACAATATCACAATAAGTGGCAGATAATTATTTCTCTGACAAACAAAAAACGTATGTAAGGCTATGTGCTAAGTCTGTTGTTTAATTGCAAAAATGTGTTAGTCAAACATGGCTCTTTTTAAAGGCATTATTTGCATTACAATCTAACAAGAAGTTTCATCTCTAATAACTATTTTCACAAAATCTCATTCACTCCTATCCCTTTAAAACTGATGACACAAAGACAAGTGAATATTCAAAATTTTCTAAGCGCACCGCACGCGGTTAAATTGCAATGAAAAGTCCACATAAAATTCCAGATACACGCCACTAAATGGAAGCATCCAGAGGACCTAACCCCCCAAAAAATGTAACAAATTCTTCATAAATATGTTATGAGTAGATTACGCCCTGAACGTAAATAGTTGGCCTCATAAAGCAGAATATACAGGCTTGAGACCCAACCGAGTTAAGAATGATCGTACGCAGGGCAATACTTCCTAATTCTATTTATAAAAATAAAACCCTCTGATATATTACATTCATACACGTGAATACCACAATTCAAAATGATAATCTTTCTATTGGCACCTCATATGAAATATTTCATCGAATTTGAGTGATGAAAGTTATATCTTTACAAAGTAATTTATATAGAGGATAGATTCAGAAAATGTGTTGCCGTCTGAAAGAGCTTCGCGTCGGCGTATTTGCGAGCGTACGATGCGTGCTTCGTCCACCTGCTGCGAGTCGTCCCATCTGCGCCACCGTAGCGGCCGACTCTCGCCTCCCGAGCTCTGACGGGGCGACCGGGCCCGCCCCGGCGCGCCGCAGTCGACCGCGTGCGGGGGGCGGGGGCGGGTGTGGGTGGAGTGGAGGGTCCGAGAGGGCGAGGCGCACGGACCGAGACGGACCGCGACCCGACCGCGCCCGCCGCGGTTGGTTTAGGGGTCGGGTGGCGGAGGGCGCGGGCGGACGAGGCCCCGGGTTCGAAATGGGAGAGATGCCTCTTCACGCGACGCGTCGGCTGGCCACAGCGCCGGTCGCCCCGCCCACTCGCCCGCCAGCACAGCGCAAAGGCGGCGAGCAGCAGCTCCCGTGCAGCGCTCTTCAAATTAACGTTCATTACTCCACATAAAATCATAAAGTCCTTTAGAATTTTATTTTAATTTAGTAGTTGTAGTAACTCCAGCGACGGATTGCTGCTGCACATTTGTTCGCCGATAACAGATTTCATTTTTTCATTAACTCGTTTAAAAAGTTAAATTTTAAGTACTCCAGAATAATTACAGCGGGCAAAATATTATTTAACAATGTATTACAACCATTCAATAATATTTTTGTAGATACATTTCAGAACTCTAATCGGGAAATTGAAACAGCTTAGAACATTAACTTCTTTCTCTAGCAAGGGAAAATGACGGACTTGAAAACACATCAATTTATGGTTTAGTTGTCGGCCATTTTTAAATAAGCTACGCTACAATTTTTGCTAAGATTTATGTTTTAACATATCTATAACGAGATATGCATAATTCACTTTGGAAGTACACAAAATGCGAAAAAAGACAAAGATCCTGAAGACTTTGGAGATGGATGGTGTTCCCGAAAACAATTTTCATGTTCTATTTTCTGATTATTAATATTCCATTTTCTGTTTTTGGAACAACGTTTGTGAGTATAAGGGTCCCCTCACCCTCTTAATGTAGAAGAATTACAACTTTGTTCTCTGTAACGTATATTGACAAATTATGTTGGCCACATCTCCATAAAAATAATCAATGAAATGCGCAAAATATTTTCACAAACACGAAGCATCATCTCATGAGTCACGAACAATTCTCAACTGTTTTTATTCTATTCTATAAAACGCAACCAAACTCTAAAATACAAAGCGTTGAGGCATTTCGAAGAAAAAGAACGAAAACGAATTGCACAACAGGCTCTCATGAAACTTGAATATCACTCTTACATATGGCATTGACGCTCAAAATCACAAATTTCCCCACAAACGTATACACAGCACAGAGTGAATGTATATTTGAATAATAGAGAGTTTTTCATTACTTTGCATTCAACAAGCCGATGTTTGTTTACGGATTTTGTGAATAATGCATGAGAAACAACTTGAAATGATACATGATCACAACAATTACAGCGAAAACAAAGGTATAATACTACGAACTCAAAAAATGTATGTAAATGCTCATATGTAGAATATAACACGTTATTTTCCAAACAGCTATTTTAACTGCATTATATATTTGTATGACTAAATAGTTTTCTTTATCCGAACGTAGCCGGGCAGTTGCAATGAATGGCTTTATGTAAAATAGCATAGATTAAAAAATAATTCATACAATATTTCTCACATCATTAACAAAGTCTGATGTAAAAGAAATTGTAACATTTTGCCCTGAAAATATTTTAACGTTTTAAAGAAAATGCATTTACAACTTGGCTGGATACACCGTTTAAACGGCAATTATAAGATAACGAAAACGAGCTACAACAACTTCGAAGCAATTACCTAAATCTATGAACACACGATATTTTGTTAAATTGATTTAAGATCCGTAATATATTAAGCATACGTTTACCTAAAGCCTGTCTAACATCCTTCAAAGTGGGACCACGCTACCTGGTTTCAATTCAACGCCGAACTGCATTGAAAAATCCTCGTATGTTCAGAGTTTATAGTGACCAATAAAATCGTAATAAAGGGAAGTAATTTAAAATGTTTCCTTTAAGACTTAATTTTTCCCAAATAGCTAATGTTGGAAGAGTGATTACTTCCAGAACGGTGCATTTATAGATTAATAACTAAAACTCATATCACACAAACTCTTAAAACTCCAAGTTCTTTTATATTAGATTTTTGGTGCTAGCATGCCTGAAACCAAATTTTGCAAGCATGTCTGTGAATGATAACAAATTTATAAATAAATAATAGAATTATCAACTACGGCGATAGAAACATTTAAAAAAGTGTCTGCCGTTACTTTTAACGACTTCCTACACACTGCTCTGTCAACATACTAAAGTATCACCAACTCTGGACGCAGCAATGGAACGAAAGACCATAACCACACCCCGTATCACCCACTTGGAGAGCGGGCATTGATCAAAAATTTGCATATAGGATTAGCGTATTAGTGGATTAAGCCGGCCCAGCACGTCGATGCTCGTCCTCGTTTACAGCGACGGCGTGTCCCGTTCAATGAGCACTAGCTGCCGCATCAAACGAGGTGATCATTAAGGCAAATCACAGCGCACTGAGTGATCACTGGACCTCGTTTTTTCGAGCAAATGAGAATTTTACTCTTTTGACTTGAAAATACACTCGAAATTAATTATGAGCATATTTAATGATCTTACCACATCAAAGACCCGTTCTTAAGGTGATTAAAATTGTCTATTCCATCATTAAAGTCTAAAAATGTTCCTTCGTCCAGTGGCTGTTCGGTGTAATTCAAACAGTGGAAAATGATCTCGAAGGAGTTTCTGGACAGAAAATAAGACGGAAGCCGGAATCAGTATTAGGTAAAAATCCCGGATTACACTTTCAATTACGAAGAAGAGACAATTAATACACTCATTACATAACAATATGAGTCAATAACAAGTGTTGAAATAGAAAGGTAATTTTCTGGGTATGAAATATTGAGTGACAAAAGTCAGAAGTTCTAATAATTAGTTTCTTCTAAGATTTCATATTCATGTTTGTATTACAATAGTTTGAAGTAAAATTAAATGTAGTATGTGAAAAAAAATATAAACTTCGGTTTAAATCGCTTATTTAAGACATAACGCAGCCTATTTTCCTCCATTAAGGGTCCATTTTATGTTTCCTAAGTAAACTTCAGACCGTAAATATCCATCACGGAAACCTTCCGCACCACCGCGATCGCCGAGGCACCGCCCCACAAGCATGTGAGGTACGTGCAAATGATGGTGAGCTCGCTCATCAGCCCTCGAAGCCATCCCGCACGCGGTACACCCGACACCGCATCACCCGTGCCCCGCAATGGGGAGTGGGGTAGGGTGGGAGTGAGGGGGGGATCATCCGCGAATTCCTTGCGTGGTTGCGGCTAAACACGGGTGGCGAAACTAGGCTATCTGGAGCTAAAAGCCGTTTGTTACTTTCTGGCTGCCTCACACTACAGTGAAACCAGCTCAAACGGCCACGTCGATTAACCTGTCACCTCGACAACCATTGTTTCGTAAAACGGATTAATTTTTTCATAAGTTAGTGTAAATATTTGCCCTATTCAGCGGCCCCTTGACTGAGCGACCCGCTACCAAGGGTATTTCGTGGCTACACCTAGAGCTATTTCAATCTGTTATATACGAGGTGGAAAAGTTACGGATAGTAGTGTTCATTTAATATCATCCTACGACGCAATGTTAGTTTACTTCCAATACTGACATTCAGTTACTTATTTAGCAGGGAGATTAATTTGCTTCAGGTAACAAGTAATGATATTAACAAACATCTCTTAATGAAACAACAACACGTTTGCTTCTCTCATTACACACCTACACACACACACACACACACACACACACACACACACACACCGCCTTTTAATTGCTTCTTCCCTTCAGCGGGAATCTGTCTCGGAGTACACCAAGAGCGCGAATCCTCAGAAGAATCCTGCATTGAGATTTTTGCAGGATCCGAATTACATCTTCAAATCTAGTTTGCTTGTTTCATTCGGTGAGGATGAGAAGTGCGTTTCTCTGCAAAGTGAAGTGAGAAGTTTTGGGTTTCAAGGGTTTCGAAACGAGCTATGCTACCAGTAACTACAGAACCTTCATTTAGCGGCCACCGCATTTAACGGCTAAATTTCGCCGAAACCATTGAAAACCGCTTACGACAGGTTTCACTGTACATCTGTATTTTTTTTTATTAAGGGATATAATATTCCCCGGTCTACGGCAGCAAAAATTCCAAATGAAATGGTAAAAATTCATAAGAAGAATAGGGAATATTAAAGAATGTGATTGCTGCAAGTTGCATACAAGACATTTGCTAGTCACAGGATGCATATCTGATATAGGTTTCTTCTGCAGTAAGTTACGTATCATACTTGTTAACTACCGATCTTCAAAACATCCCGATAAGCGAAGGAATGGAGATACATGTATCAACTACTTTGATGTATTGCAACAAGATGAAGGTGTATTACGATATTCTACATCGACTCTTTGATCATTTTTTTTCATGTAGTTTTGTTTTATCATGAATTATAATTTCTTGCCCGCTCGGTGAACAAGAACTACGTTCTGAAACTTCCAAACCACAACACAACTTGTTCCAGTTCGCTGTCTCAACTTCTGAAAGGAAGATGTTTGTTTACTACACAGTTTCTCTTCACCCATCAAACCAAAGGAATGTAATATCAAAGCACAACGACTCAAAGGAAGATATACTGAAGGCAACAAACATTTTTCTCATATTTCCGGAAATCATTTTAGTATACACATTGCAGTCACAGGAAAAAGTTCTCCATCGCTACTAAGAGCACAGACATAGAAGTTGTAGCGCATTCACATTAATTTATATCGTTATTTTTATCAAACAAACTTTTCGTAGAAAGTATATTTTAATTTGAAGAAAATGAAGTCGCATCACTTTTATGAACGAAATAGTTACATAGCAACCTTTCATATGTATTTCTAAAGAATTGTTTTACTGAATATTTTGTTAGAACTACGGTGACATTCAGACACATCTCGTACAGCAGATGAGTTCCTGAAATTGGAAGGTGTTGTCCACAACAAGATCCTTGAAAATAAGACATTTTGCTCGTGACTAAATAGCGTACTGAAATAATCCGTTCAAATTTAACGGATTTAATTATTTAACAGTTAAAAATACTATTTCATTCTTACTATTCTAATTATTAGCTTTTCGTTTGATTACAGGACTTCCGCCACTAAGCAACAATGATCTTTTAATGATGAAGTTAATGACGGAATGAGTAGATGATGATAAAAGAGAACGTAATGGGGCTTGTTGTTTTCTTCTGTTGACAATTTTCAAAAATAACGCTGCTCACTAACAAGGCTCAGAATGCATCTCCAAAATAACAAAGTAATGCTGCTCCGAAATAACAAACATGTTCCACACAGGCGGTACGAGCAATGCTCCATGCCCCGTTTCACTCTCCACAGTGTCATGTTAACAACTCCATAACCGCGAGTTAACCAAATGTGACGGGAAGTAAAGGTGGTTTGTCCTATTTTGTCTTTTGTCAATTTCCACAAGTAACGGTGGCCATTCTGGACGCTGAAAATGAAGTTCCGAAATTTGAAACACACACAAAGGAAATCAGACCAATGTCTCATGACCCACACAACTCTAAGCAGGGTTAGGTCGTAGGCTTCCGCGGCCAGAATCATGAAGATTATCTTGGCTGGTTAGCAGACCATTCGTAAAGAAGATCGCGAAAAAAATGATCGAAACGTCGGCAATTCAGCCTTCAACGCGGCGTCACCCGGACAGCCAAGATAATCTAATCAGGTTTAGTTAACCACTCCTTAACCGCGAGTTAACCTAACCCACGTTTAAAACGGAACGTCCACCCGCACGAAACCCTCGCACAGGAATTCCATCGCACGCTGTGGCGCTTGGCAGGTGAGTTAACTCTCAGTGGTCAGGTCAGGCAATCCGCAGTGGCAATATTGCGTATGTCGCAATGGCATTCAATCCGCATTGCAGCTACGTAAACATTTACTATTCATTACGAGCTTCGAGTTCCCGCCCCCAGACCGCGCGCATAGGAAATTTCCTCGCGACCCCCTCGCCCTACCCATTCGCACAAACCATCGCCGTCTCGGCACAAAAGGAACCGCATGCAACCACTAATGCCCGACATTTTCACGAGATAAACCGAATGGCTTTCTCGTAGAATGACGTTACTAATACTAAGATGTGTGAGCTTCTCAACCGTAGAATTTCTGAAGAATTTCCAATCGAGAAATCATTTTCGATTTAAAACGAACTCAAATTCACATGGAATGGCAAGATGTGACTCACTGCGCAGGAGGGGTAGTGAGGGAGAGAAACGTGTGGAAGGTCAAAGCGGGAGAGGTTTGGCGAGATAAGGAGGGGGTGATGAGGCTGAGGGGGCGTTGCGGAATAGGGTGAGGCGGCGCGAAGCGACGGGGTCCTAAAAAATACGATCATATTTTTTAAAAAATAATATTTTAACCGTTCACGTTTCTTGATAACTGATAATGCCCAGATAAATATTAGCACATTTTCCAACAATACCACGAAAAGAATTAATTCAATATTAATTTTCTATTCACGATATGTTATCTCTTCATCGAAAAGCTAAAAAACCTGTTGTTCGATCGCCATTTTCCCCCGGAGAGCAGTATCCAGCCCAGTCGCCCCTCTGCGTTCTAGCTGTCGCGCTCCGCCTTCCCCCAGCAGCGCTATCGCCGCGCCACGCGAGTCAACGTTTACCTAAGCGGCTCCCGCTGTCACGGATCATCATAAAGGCACCGGCGCGAGGCGTGCCGCGACCCCGTCGCTTCGCGCCGCCTCACCCTATTCCGCCACGCCCCCTTCCTCTCGATCTGCTGACATGGCCCGCATCCACCCCTTCCTCTCAGCCTCATCACCCCCTCCTTTCTCCCAAACCTCTCCCCCCTTCCCTCCTCTCCATCGCTAGCCTTTCCGTCCTTTCACACTTTAACTTTCTATCCAGATCCCCAAAGCCATGCTTGGCCATTGCTTGATCTGCTCCTCTCTCCCACGCTGGCTCAGTGCAGCAACTGATGTCGCGGCAGTACCTCTGATCGGGAGATCCTAGAGATCGACTCCGGACGGTGGCAGGATTTCCGACACTAGCTAAATAGGCAGAATTCAGGGAACAGGAACGACAGATCGCACGCGGTCCTTGGCCCGTTTCGTAGGGTACTGCTCCGGCATTCGCCTGGTGTTGATCGGAGAAACCACGGAAACCTACCGATCATGAGCAGCCGGCCGCTAGAATTCCCCTCCAGACAGCGACTGTATTCTACCTAACTGAAAAGCTAGTGTCGAAAATCCTGCCGCCATCAGGACTCGAACCTAGGACCTCCCGATCAGGGGCGCTGCAGTGACATCAGTTGATGCACTGAGCTACCGCTCCGGGTACCACAGACGTTGACGCGACCGTAAACATGAAACAATTAATCAACTCCTCTCCCACTCCGCCCTGCGTCTTCCTGCTTTCCTCCACTCCTCTCCCCTTACCGCCTCACCGCATCCCAGGGCCGACATGTAAACACTCGCGCTTTGATGTGGCTAAGACGTCGATCCCGCGACCTCCTCTTGTTTATCCCGCCTTATTTGTTTCCTCCGCGCATTCGGAAAGGCAGCGACTTTTGCGCGCGGTCGCACAGGACGCTTGGATATTTCATTTCATAAACACAAACGGGTTATTAATGAAGGCTAAAAATGTTTAATATCTGAAAGCTCATTATACGCAAGAGCTATTTTTAAGGCGCGCTCGCCGACGACACGTGCAGGCGGCGTCGTCTTCTGAAATAAATTAAAATTCCTCGCTGACGCCCGTCCCCGCGCGCCGAGACACCGTCCCTACCTCACCCCACCCCCGCTCCCCGTCAGAAGGAACAGCTAAGAGAAGCAGAAAGGAGCCTGCTTTTAGGAACAGCGCAGAAAAGGTTGATCAGAAAAATGCAAGTATCACGGCTCAGAACCAATGCTTTGATGAGCAAAAAATAACAACTTACTCTTTCATGTAATGTTTAATTTTATGTGAATTTATTTTGCACAAGGTACCTCGCAGTAACTGCTTCTTTCTATTTATAATCCTGTACAGTAAAACAGCGTGTTGTCATTAATGTGTCAGTGACATTAAATAAGAACAGCACAGAAAATTACCGCGTAATTTAGTAATGCAATAACGAACACCTTACGAAAGAAACGTTTTAATTATTTCTCTCTAAAAGAAAGGAAATCTCTTCCTTTCTTTTTTTAACTCGCGAATAAGATTATTGAGAAACACATTAAAGAAGCGGTCTTAGAGCTTGAATGCCTTTCGGCAATATAGTAACAATATCAGTGTTAATGTGACTTCTTTATTACGAGGGAAAACGAAGATTGTTCATCCCATTCCCTTCATTCGAGACTGGGCGGAAGGGACAGAAAGTAACAGTAACAGGCGATACACAATATATTAAAATTATATATTTATAATAAAGCAATTATACGTTTTAATATTCAGAAGAATTAAATGACTTGTGTTAGAGTTCATTAAATTTTTAAACAAATCTCATGAGTTCATGTTTAGAACTTTGAAAAATATAATTGTTCAATCATTATTCAGCCTTACACCATATGTTCGATATGGAAATATACGCGGAACACACAAAAGTTTCGTCTTCAGAGCCTCTGCCCGGGAGGTCCTAGGTTTCGAGTTCTTCAGGCAGCAGGATTTTCGACACTAGCTTTTCAGCTAGGTCGAATTCAGTCGCTGGCTGGAGGAGAGTTCTAGAGGCCGGCTGCTCTGATCGGTAGTTTTCCGTGGTTTCTCCGATCAACACCAGGCGAATGCCGGAGCAAAACCCTAACAAACGGGCCAAGGACCGCGCGCGGATATTGATCAGAGCATATTGGCATTCGCTTGATATTGATCGAAGAAGCCACGGAAAACTATTGATCAGAGCAGCCGGCCGCAAGAATTCTCCTTCAAGGAGCAGCTGAATTGAATCTAGGTATCTAGATAGTGTCGAAAAACTCGATTCCCTGTAGCTCCGGTCAGTGACGTTGCAGTCGGCGGCAATGCTAGCTCGGACATATACTCAGCCGGTAAATCAATGCGGAAGACAATGGGTTGAAGGAATGCATTTTCCCTTGGTCATTCATGTATGGGCGACAATGATGACTGTGGTGGTGTTCATGGTGACGATTGGTGAGGAAGCGGTAGTAGTGGTAGCAGTAGTGTTGGTGTTAGAAATGGTGTTGGGAGTGGAGTGGTGCTGGAAATGTAATGATGGTCATAAACGAAGTAATGCCTCGACCACACACACGTTTAACGAGAGCACATGTGACGAGGTTATAATCCTCGATGGGGAAGGGATGATGGGCGGTTAGATGGAACACGCGGTAACAAGAGCGTGGGATGTCACGACGTTCTTATGTCGAATATCCAACCAAAATTGACCACAACTTCCCGGAGCTCAGATAATCTTTCACACTGATTGACAACCTATCGCATTTCGGCTGTGGTAATACGTTTCATCTTGCTCACCGCAGCGAGAAGGCGGGTTGCATTGTGCAGGGAACAGACATCGCTAATACAACAGGGATCGCAAACGGTCAAAAGGACGAAGTCACGGAAGCAATGGTGACTGAAATGGATTCATTCGTTATTGCCATCCTCAGTTTTTAGGTCTTTCCGCCAAACCTGAGATGAATTGCTGATCGATAGGCAATAATATAATTTGAAGAATAGTGGAAGAACATTGGAATGAAATGTAGGGGAAATGGGTGAACTCCGAATCTTCAAGAAAACTTTCCACAAACTCGCATTGTTCACTATAAATTCCACACGGACCAATCGGACATTTAAGCCCAAAACCCCGAGAAGATGAGCGCCGTCACAAATGCACCACGTGGCACCCCGTCTCAGCATTGGATGAGTGGGTGGTGAGTATTGGATCCAATGCAGTAAGTGATCGGGTAATTGTGTACGAATTGAACAACGAGTAGTCCGTAGAATATTTGTGTTTCGGCAATGAAGAGAACAACAACAAGAAGAGGCGCTAGGTGAAAAAATTGTAAATCTGGTTTGCATCGACATATATGAATGTTTTCTGCACGAAGTAGATAAAAAAAGCAAAAAGCAGAGAATAAACATTTGACAACTTCGATGTTTAGTTGGATCAAATTTCATGAACGCAAAAAAAAAAAAAATTGTATAAATAAATATAAATTATTAAATTAATTTGGGACGCTTTCCGGTCCCAATTAATTTGAAAGCGTCCCAAATTAATTTAATAGAGTTATATAAAATATACATTAAGCCATCATTTCCATTGTTTATACATTGGCACGAATCAATCTTTCCTTCATAAATCGGTGGTACTGCACTAATCAGACGACAAATTGGGGTAGCAAACACGGCTTTTCAAAGGCTTCTGTTCGTTAAACGATCGCCCCCGTCGTGGATAACGAGCGCGGAGTCGAGGTGCGGTCACAGCGGTGGCGTCGGCAGGCCTTCTCCGCCATGTACGCGCGCACGGGACGTGGGCGTCGCGTGGTTGACAGTGGCGACAACAGTAGAAGTGGTGGTATCGAAAGCGCTCCGCACTGCATAGGTCAAAGGTCGGAACACCGCCATCGGAGAGGTCAGGTGGGCTGAACGACGCTGGAGGTGTCAACGCGAACGTGTGACGAGCGCGAATACGGCGGCTGCGATGGGGTAAGCCCCATGCGTCGGTTTAAAGAGCACACGGCACATCGGAAATCTTTAAAGGGAAATGAGATTTTTTAAATGTCAAAGTTCAGCGTTAGGTATGAATGTGTTCATTGACTAATTGATTGATTTTTTTGTGTTTCCGGGCGCGTCAACTGCTTCGGTTATTAGTCCCGTTAGTGTAGTGCATGTTCGTTTTTCTCGGGAGATGGCGGTGATCTTCCCCTACTGGATGGCGAGATCCGGCACTGACCTACCGTCGGCTGAGTGGGATTTCCCCCTAACCAGGACTCTCCCACCAGCGGGGCACCGCCCCAGCCGGGACAAGCTCTAAGCTCCCGACCGGTCTCCCGGAATATGTGGTAGTGTGATGCATGTTAGTGTAAGTGTGTGTGTAAGAGGAGAGGATAGGACAAGGAAGAGGAAGGACAGATCACGCGCGGTCCGTGGCCCGTTTCGTAGGGTACTGCTCCGGCATTCGCCTGGTGTGGATCGGAGAAACCATGGAAAACTACGATCGTGGGCAGCCGGCTGCTGGAATTAACCTCAGAGAGGACTGTTTTCGACTGGCTGAAAGCTGTGCGAAATCCGCGCCGACTCAGGGCTCGGAACTAGGGTCCCTTAGAGGGATGCAGCATCAGTTCATGCACTGAGCTACCGATACCGGTGAATGTCTTCATACTTCATTAATTTTTCAGTGTATAAAAACGAGCAAGGAATGTTTGCATTTACATTTACGTACGATAGATTTCGATATTATTACTCTACTTCTCGAAATTAATTGTATCATCGTTTACTTTCATTCATTGACATAATAAACGTTTCATATTTGAGGTAATGAAAAATTTAAATGTTGTTCCTAAACGAACAATTAGGATTTTAATGATATATTTGAATAGGCCTAGAAAACTAAGATTGCTAAAAAGAAAACGTTTTCACCTAAAATAGTGCATCTACGAAATTAACCAGTTCGAAGTCCCTGCGCTCTACCAGACGCACTAAAAGTTGAATAAGCAAATGCACGAATCCTTTCATACGCTTTCTACATTATTGCTACACCTACACAAAACAGCACACGTTCACACACAGCGCCTCGCAAAAGGAGCAGAGAAAAAGCGGCAGCGGCGGCGCCCCGCCCATCCGTGCTAAGTGGAGCGCTTCACCACCCTTTACACAGACACACATACACACACACACGCACGCAGGCACACCCCGCCCGACTCAGCGTTCGCACTTGCAAACGCACGCGCACTCTACAATTATAACTTCCCTAATTAGTTGGCGGCCGCCGCTGCTGCTGAGCTGTACGAGGGGTGGTTGCACAGACCATCCCTATCCCCACCCCTCCGGCTGACCCGACCTGCTCGGCTTCTCCTCGTCCTGTCCCTCCCTGGCCGGCTACACACCATCCGCCTTTCCTGGGCGCTCTCTCGCAATTCCTGTAGTGTCCTGCTCAATGAGGTGGGTGGAATTTTTTTTTCCGAGAGCTCAGTTGTTATTTAATAAATGTACGAAATAAAATTAGATCAGAAAGAACGATGGAATATAAACTGAAGGAAAATATTTATGATACATTTCATTCCATCAGATTGCCTTTTAATCTAGCAAAATTAAATATTCACCATTCTCACGAATTAAATACCACGATAGTCACGATATATTAATTCTCGAGTGCAAGCTTATAAGCACTTGTTCAAAAGCATTGATATACTGTAGAATTTCTAAATGCAATACACCGTTATTTCATCTTTCTTAAAAAAAGAAAAAAAGAAATCCCAATTTCACAAAGGCTAACTTGCAAGTAAATACAATGTAAAACAAGTTCAATATTCTTGTACGTTTCTCTGACATCCCTTAACTGATTTTGCAACCCCAGTTTAATCTATTATGCAGATCATTTTGACATATCAGCTCCACACGCTGCCGATTACGAGATATCGTGAACGATAATCGATACGTAACGCCACTGCGTGGAATTATGAGAGCGTTCGCCGACGCAATTTTTTCGACGCGCAGATAACCACATGGCGCGTCGGCTGGAAACGTGTGTGATCGCCACACCTGGCATCTGCTCCGTCTTTAACAATTTTTTTTATTGTATTTAAATGTCATTTTACGTCGTATATGTTTTGATACACGGTCAACACGATTCAGAAATTCATTAAATTGAATTTGCTGTATTTAAGATTTAAAATGACTAACTAGGATAGGATGCATTATTGTTTAAAGTGCAAAAAATTCTAAAAAGTGGTTGTAAAAAATAAAAAACCACAAACAATTCCAATGATAATTTGTTAAAATTGTGAACGAAATGAACACTCGATCAAATTGTAGAATTTAATGCAAATTGCTAATAACACAAACGCCCAAGTAACACTTAGCTGTAGAGAATAAACAAGTAGCATTTAAACCTTTATTGCAAGAGATAAAAATTCGGAAGAGGGGACGATCTAATTATGTATCAATATCAATTGTTAATTGATTAATAAAATATTTTTATCTTTCCTTTGCACCAGATTAGAACAATAAATCTGAAACGATGAGCGGCAGTAAAAGATTTACAAATAAAAACATTTGCGGTGTATTTTTTTCATTTTTATCAAAACGTCCCTATGTTTATATATTTTATGATTATTTCCAGAATACTGAAATGGAATAAATTTTCAGTATTTCAGGGTGCAAAACAATCATAACCCCAAAAAGTTTTCATGCGCAGTTAAATTTTCATGTTCATAAATGAAACATCGTGTAATATTAAAACAATTGTTTTCTCGGAAAAAATTTGTAAGGCACGAGTATGCCAAAGAGAACTAACAAACATATTTCAAACAGTTCACTAATTATCTAGTCAAATTTTGATTAACGTAGTTTTGCAACAAATAACCGACATTATGCACGAATTATTGTCCCTCTGATCCTTCCAGGAAATTTAGATACAATAAATTTTCAGAGTTTCCGAATATTCTACGTACGTCAAAGCCCTGTTTAGGACCGCGAGCATATTCGCATTACACGAGTTGGCGAAGCGTACTCGCATGTAATTACGAGCCTATCATGACGGCACGGTGCGGCCCAGGGCAGAGCAGGCAGGGTAGGGTAGGGCAGGGCAGGGTAGGGCAGGGCAGAGCGGGGCAGGGCAGGGTAGGGCAGGGCACGATACGTGAGGCACTGCGGCGCGCGTTCCGGAAAATCTGTTTTCCATTAGCGCGAACGCGGTAGGCAGTGCACGCTCGCCGAGGCCGCGTTCGTCGGAAGTCGAACTCGGGGCCACACGAACCCTGTTCCTGGAACAAGACGGGGTGGACGCGCTCGCAGTCACGCCCAAGCGCCACGCCCCAAGCGGACGCAAACAATGTGTTGCCGCCACTATAACACATGCACCGCGTCTGACAACTCACGTGAAAGTGCCATCCGCGCGAAAACCTCCATGGCACGGGAGGCTCGCCACAAAACGATCGGAAGCGCAAATGCTTAAAAAGTTCGCAACACGTTTTAGACTGCTCAGTGAGTCAACGCTTGTAGCTCACCGTCTACAAGATGGATGCCATACTGGCTCGTAATTGCGTGATTGGTTGATTGCCAATTGGCTGGTGATGCGTGCCATACTGGCTCCCGGTGCGAGGCAGGAGGCTCACACCGCCATGCCCTCCCGTTTCCCGGGCACATGTTCACGGTAGTGAACTGGCACTGATGTTATGGGTCATCGAAAGAGGTAAATGATGGGTTTTTTTATTCATAGATTAGTGATTCCTGGCGCGTCAACAGCTATGTTTATTAAACTTGTAAGTGTAGTGCATGCGTTTTCCTCAATAGGCGGCGCTGATCTTCCCGCGCTGGATGGTTAGATCAGGCGCCGACCTACTGTCGGCTAGCGAGGTTTTCCCCTACCAGGTATCGCCCAGCAGGGGGGGACCGCCCGCCCTGGGACAAGCTCTATGCTCCAGGACGGTCTCCCTGCATGTATTGTAATATAATGCTTGTAAGTGTGTGGGTAGTTAAGGGATGAGAATAGGGTAAGGAAGAGGAAGGAAAGATCGCGAATTCAATTTAGAAAACTCGGTTCTACAAAACCTTGATAAAAACCATACAAATACTTCCTTCAAAATTTAATATTCATTCCACTCCCTTTCCAATCCGTTTCTCAGAAGAAATAGAAGTCTACACTCAGCAAACAAACTTTACTAGGAACACATTCAGCTCTCAGACACGTGCCGCAATTGAAGGAAGGGAAAAAGATCGCACGGTGGCGCGCACTCAACCCGGCGCGAACTTCCAGAAGCCAGGGGAAAAACTCGCGCCGGCACATTACGCACTGGCTTCGCATCCTCTCTCCGCGTTGATTCTGACCGGGAGGTCCTAGGTTCGCGTCATGACGGCGGCAGGATTTTCGACACTAGCTTTTCAGCTAGGTCGAATTCAGCCGCTGTGTGGAAGAGAATTCGGGCGGCCGGCTGCTCTGATCGGTAGTCTTCCGTGGTTTCCCTATCAACACCAGGTGAATGCTGGAGCAGTACTCAACCAAACGGGCCACGGACCGCGCGCGATCTGTCCTTTCCCTTCCTTGTCCTACCCCCTCTCCTTACACACACACACTAACACTAACATGCACTACACTACCACATATTCCGGGAGACCGGTCGGGACCTTAGAGCTTCTCCCAGCTGAGGCGGTGCCCCGCTGGTGGGAGAGTCCTGGTTGGGGGGAAACCTCACTAGTCGACGGTAGGTCGGCGCCGGATCTCGCCATCCAGCTGGGGAAAACCACCGCCATCTCCCGAGAAACAAACATGCACTACACTAACGGGACTAATGACCAAAGCAGTTGACGCGCCCGGGAACACGAAAAAACCAAACCCAACCGATCTCCGCGTTGAGGTGTTCGCTGGCATTCGCAGTGCAATAATACTGGCCCAATGGCAGCGGCTACGAGCAGGCTCTGACTACGTATGCTACCGGACCCCATGTACGCACATCGCACTTTTCCCGTTTTTTTAAATTATTTCTCCAATCGCATTCGCTCCCCCTCTGCGTACGCGAAGCCCATTACTCGCCGGATAATGATTTTAAGGGATCGCGTGGATTTTATTGCGTCCGATCGTACCTATGAATAATTTAAAAAATGTTACGCCTATCCCAGGGGTGGCGGAATCTCTCGTTCCTGATTTCCGGGTTCGTGGAATGGCGGTTATTAATAATTTGCATATATTCCATTAGCTATACCGGCCTCTTCGACCGTTAATCGGTCGCAGTCAGCAAAAACTGCGGTTTCATGGTTTTATCAGAAACTGCGTTTTGCTCTGGAGGTGTGCAGACGGCGCAATTTCGACATTTGTATGTTTGAGCGTGAAAAGACCACGTTAAAACAATGGGGTGTGGTCAGAGGTATCAAGACAACAAAAATACAAACTGAGAGAAATTATCAACATTAAAAATCATTTTAAAAGAAATACGAATACTGAAAGTAAGTAAATACAACGCAGTTTTATCAAGTTCGATAGACTTTTAGACCTATTCATAGATATCATAAAGGTAGAAACGCATTTTAGATTATTTATTCATGGCATGAAACCACTTCCCAATTCGAGGTACTTAAGAAAACATATAGGTATAACAGAATTCCTCATTTAAAATGAATTCTTGGCCGCTGACAAAATTTTCACATATTTTTCACTTCCGAAAATTGGGTTCGCATTCGAAACCAAGTCCGTTATCGTGACAGAACTGTTTGATTTAGAAAAAAATGTTAGTAAAAAAATTAACTATTTTCATTTTACACAACAAAATTACAAAAACATTTCTCCGCTCTACGCGCGAGATAAGGAGCAGACCCACTGTATACCGCACCTAAGCCAGCAGGAAGGGTCTCCTTCGAGCCCTGTGCTCGGGGATCCTCTGGCGCGGCCGCTGGTGCTCATGGTCTGAGAACTGCCCCCGCACAGGGAAATGAGCAAAGGGGCGGGGCGGAATACGGGGTAAAGGTCAGCAATAGGAAAGTCGGGGCACGAGAAGTAGAAGCTCCTGATTATTACTATTCTATAATTATTATTATTATTATTATTATTGTTATTATTATCAGAATTCTTCTTATAATTCATGACTAAAGATGTTAAGAGTCGGTTGAATATAAAATCTACTCCGGGTTGCAACAAGCTTCCTAAGAAGATCTAGGGACTGTCGGTGCCTCTAGTCTACTTTGCGCAAAATGTGGGCTGCTCCCAATAAAGCAATGTCTTGCACTTCTCAGTCTTTAGAATGACCAAGGAGTTTAGCCAAGTTTTTAAAGAAAGTTTTAAGATGTTTATTATTATTGTTATTATTATTATTGTTATTATTATTATTATTATTGTTATTATTATTATTATTGTTATTTTCAGGTTTTGCGCAGGATTGTCTTAAACAATTAAGCTATTTTAAAGTAACAAATGTAAATACGGATGGCGTTCTGGGAAACGAACTGTTGTCTTTGACTACCATGCCAAAATCACAAGGTAAAAATGTTCATGCCTTACAGAGAATCTGGATCCACAACATTTCATTCCGAGGAGCGTTTGCTCGTAGGTATCTGCGCTTTGACTGCGGTAAGGGGAAATTATAATGATTTATGATGTGCACAATATCACGTGCAATTCAAACCACAACCCTCTAGATTCCAACCAATGCTGTACGCATGCTTCAGGTTTGCACGCAAATTCATCCAATTCTGATTGGGTAAGCGAATGTTTTCAATGATCCTCCAAGCTCAGTAATTTCTAATTTCGATGTAGGCAAAAGGAAGTCGATATTTAAATACCAAAATTGCTAGCAGAGATAGTTGAATGTGGAACTAGAAGCTCGATGTAGATTTGGCTTTTGCCAATTAGCTTTGCAATGCTTGTGCAGCTGTTGGGAAAATTAAAGGACCAGTTCTATCGCTCGCAGATTTCGCATAACGAGCATATCAAATGGCCAGAATTTCGAGATACCAAGTTGACGGTTTAATGAAATATGTTTATTCATAGGCAAAAGTAGATATTAAAATCAGTGTAACAGAACATAATGGCATAAATCATCAAAAAGTCTACAAAATAACTGCTTCATAATAAAAAGTTCAGAGACATGTTCGCAAATTTCTAAAAAAAATAAAGTGTTAATTAAATAAGTCGCAAATTAAACATTTGCGTACGTGAAACCTAATACAATATGATTTCTATGAATTCACTTTCATTAACGTATCCCTCAGAATAAAATTAAAATGAAATTTTTTGTACTCACTTAAAATATACAATTTTTCAAAAAACTCCAGATGCATTACTATGAATATATTTAATAAAGTTAGAAAACATTTCATGCCTACGAACGTGAATGCCATTTCCTAATGACTAGGTGCCAACAAGACATTTAAAAAAATACTCCATTTCTCCGGTACCCAAAAATTTGTCTTCGTCAAGGCATCAAACCCAATTCGAATCCGTAAACAGTAAAATACTTTAAACAGTGAGAAAGCAACTTTTATTTTCCCTTAAGTATATTACTGGAATCGTAAACAAATTTAACGATTTTGGTTGTAAAAAGTTTTTCATAATATCATGCAACTTGTCAGTTTGAGTTACCCCCAAAATCGTTTCAAAATTCGCATCAAATGGAGCGCGCATCGTCAAGACAGAGGGGCGGACAAAATCAGTTACAACATAAGACACTAGACAGAAATGAAAATATGACAAAACCGTTTCTAAACGCTTCAAAACCAGAACAGCAGGTTTATGCTAGCAGAAAACGAAATCGAAACCCAAACCGAGTTTATTAAATATGACGAACATAGCTAGCCTCGGTGGCTCGTTGTTTAGCGTGCTCGCTTTCTACGGTGCATCCACGCGTTCGATTCCCACTGGGTCAAAATAATAACTGTCAAAATAATAACTTAACTGTGCGCTTTCCTTACAAATGTCACAGTATCTATTACGATGAGAACGATGATGAAGTCCACCCTAAGGGATTCTGAAACTCAAGTAAGCGTGCGCAATGATTTTCTCCCCCATACGTCACATACAGTTTTTTACTGTTTTTGACTAAATAAATACATAAATAAATAAATAAATAGATAAATAAATAAATTACTAAAAGCGCCCAGAATCACCAATCAATCAATCAATCAATCAAAAACCAAAACTGCAATATTATTTGAAACGGTTCGCCTCGAACAGAAAATTCTAATTCCCCAGTGGCACACATTTGTCCTCACGGATTCGCCGCCCATGCACAGGAAGCGACCGCGGGCCGGCAGTGAGCCCGGCGCGCTCCCCGCTTTGTGAATGGATGATGGGGCGATTATGTGCAAAGCCTCCTGCGAAGTGCCAATGGCGCCTACGGAGATCAGAGGTGGATAAGGGGGTGGCGATAGCAGTGGGACAGCGTTCCAGGATGTGTGGACACATGATGAAGGGAAAATGAATGAAGGTCAAACTACGGATATGAATCCTTTGCATGAAAATGGGATATCGGGATAACTGACAATCACGTAAATAATTCTGATATAGAAAATATAATTGGAGAAAGCAGGTGTGTCAGATCTACAGAAAAATGAAGGTATGAGAAAAACAGAATCTAATCCAAAGAGAAGAAGCAACGAACATTCACAAAGAGAAAACGAGTTAGACTTGCACTATGAGTGAATAATGCTAAAAGAAAGACACACTATATATCAAAAGTTCCTGCAGCAAGAGAGGATGGGAGAAGCACATAGAATGTGCGAAGCAAGTAAAAATTTGTATTGTGTTTGTGTATTTGAGCTGCTTCATGTGCTTTAGCTAGTGTGAAAACCAATGTTTCCCTTCGTGTTTGAATACATTAAAGAGTGTGTGTAAGTGGCTATGAGCGCATGTGAAAGAGAAAGGGAAAAGAAAGAGTGGGCGAGGACGCAGGGAGAAGAAACGAAGCCCGAGAGTTCAAGGCGGAAAAATAGTGCAAAAAAGCGGAAAAGCGGAGCGCGGCCGCGGGCGAGTCTGAGTGCAACAACACAGGCGCTACGCAGGGCTCTAGGGTCTGAGCCGGGGGCTCTGGGCGGTGGATGGGCGCGCGGGCGATTAGCCGCCCACCGCTGTCCTCTGGCCAACAGCGCCGCTCGCCGCCGCCTCACACCACGCGCTCCTTTGAGCCCCCCGCCCCTCCCGCCCAGTCCCACTCGGCCCTGCCCCAGTCCGCCATTCTTTGTCCGCCGCACCCAGAACTGTCCATTCCCCGCCCCGCCCTCTCAGTCAGCCCGGCCCTGCTCAACTCCGCCATTCTCCTCTCCCCGCCGCACCCAACTCTGCTCCGCTTCGTTGCCTCCTCTCCACTTTCCCCCAGCCCAATCGCTCCTCCTCCTTTCGTCCCCCCCCCCCCCCCCCCCCCCCCCTCCTTTCCACTGCCCCCGACCGCCCCGCCCATCTCCGCTTCGCTTCGCCTCTGCTCTGTTTGCCGCTGGATTTTGGTGGCTGAGGCCACGCGACGACGTGGCAGGCTCTTAGTCCACGCCGCACTGTGCGCTCAGAGCGGCGCCTGGTTATCAGGCTACACAACCTGGTCGCTTGCAGGGACTGCGCTAACAACCTGCCTCGGGCGAGTTTGCACAGAAAGGGGCAGTTCTTAGTTGCCAGAATTTGCGTCCCCCTGAACATTTTGAAAGGGGCCTCTTAGCCTCGGTTAATAGAACATTTTGTTTCCGTAAATATGTCCACACTCTCATTTTTTTTGTAATCTGTTGAGAATTATTATACATTTTGGGAAGAGGGTCTCTATTTGACAACGCTGTAGAGGGCTCAATATAAAATCGATTCCTTTTATTAAGTGAATCATTACAGTTATAATTTAATTCTCCTTGTAGTTTCTTTTATTCATTTACTACTAAAATAGGATCATATGTAAGTAAAAATGTTTAATGTAATACGAGGCCCAGAAATAGAGTTGACCGATCTTGTTTTAGGCTGCGTAAGCTAATGAAGTTGATACATATTCACAATTCAAATTTATTTTTCTTTTGATCATTTACTATGTTATTTCAGTTATTACAGTGAAGTAATTGTAAGAATGAAGATATTTTACGACAATTATATATTTCGATATCGATACACACACACATCAGTATTCAACGAAAGAGTACCGATATTTACGGTTACCCTTGGATTCGAGGTGAGACCGATCAACCTCCACCTATGGGTACCAGGGTTCTCATCCACGCCGATCCATATGGAGTTTGTGGACAAAGGGAGTTGGCGCCAGTTTCCCTTTTGCCCTGCTCTTCATTCCACCACTATTCCGTTACCATGCATCGTTTCATTAACATCACCGGCCCATAAATTCATCTCGTCTATCCAGGAGTAGGCCAAGAATAGGAATCAGGAAACATACGCACGCAGTACTTGGAGAAATGCTGTGGTAATAATGGTTTATTACCGTGATGATTCCGATATACATTCCCACGTTCATATACGTTTAGAAAGAATCTAACAACGATACACATCTATAAAAGTGTATATCATAAGAGTTCAGAAAGAACTAAAACGACACATACTCATTAAAGTATTTATCATTTAAGTACAGAATGAATTCGATGGTGGCCCCTACCCGCAGAGGCTGACTGGTATTTTCAGCCGGGGAGGGCGGGGCCAGACGACAGTTTCGGGACAAAGAAAAAAGAAGCACGCACCTCGTCCTACCTCGCACGCGCCTGCGCAAGGGAGCGCCCGCCCACGCGCCGCTTATCGCCCGACAAATCCCCGGCGCTGAATAGGGCGGCCCGCCGCGCCCCAAAGACGCGCGCCGCGAGGGAACGCGCCGCGGTAAACACGACATAAATCAGCCGGGCGCTCAAGTCGCCCACGTTCAGAGGCGCCGAGGGGAGACAGAATGACGGGAGAGATCGGGTACAAATAGTCAACGATCTGGCGAGTAGCAGTTACGAGAGCTAGCCAGTGTGGTAGTCAATTACAACACTAGTTATTGAAGTCTTCAAACAGTACAAATACAGCATTCACTGCCAAAAATTCAAAATGACTGAGTCGAAATACCTTCCACGCCACTATATAAAATTTTAGATATCTGTATCTGAAAACTAGATATTTATAATTAGTAATGAAAATTTTGACTCAGAAAGTTTTATTTCGTTTTAAACTCCGATTATTTTCAGCAAAAAATTACACTTTATGGAAAGATCCAATATGATACGATATCGATACTTTTCATCCAATGGCAGTACCTGAAGCGGTACTGATTGTGTGGCTTTACACTGTGTTGATACTCGTACCGATACTTTTTCCGCCAGACGTTTAAAGATCTCGCTGCCTGCGAAGGGTGCGGAGACCACTGGATCCAATCAGTGCGCTCACTGATACAGAAAAAAACTTCTACGACATGTAGGGGGATCGAAGATGATTACATTTTGCCAATGAACTTGTGGTGGAAAATCTCGTGTAACGAAGTTACACACGAGACATTTACATCTGTTAATGGGCAACATGTCTTCCATTGATGTTACACAGGTACACGAAATTTCTCGGATTGCGCCAAGCATACTAATTTACACATAATTGTGAACTGACATACTGCAACGCATAATCCAATATATTTTTACGCCGAAAGTATAAAAAACAGACACAACCGGGAATTGGCCCCTCAGACAGGGAAACATCAGGCGAACACATTAATTCTTATACTATCGGTCGGTCTCGGCCAAAGTCATATAAAACAACGTGCCTAGGGTCGTTAAATCAGAAGTAGATGGAGGGGGACGAACCAGGAAAACTGTGAACTGTTTACTTGGTACAATAATGTGATCAATTATTTTGGCACTTAAGCACACCAAATTAAATTGATGTGATTTTCTTCCGTGAACAGGAAAAACTGTGACAAATACAGGAGAAGTATAATCAATGGAGGAGTGGGTGGAGCGTGGTATGTAGAAATTATTCGTCTTCATTCTACGAAGGTTGAAAACATATTCTCTGGCACTCCCTTTTATTTTTGTCATTTTACTAACAGCAGAAACTTTGCATGAAAACAAATTCTGTTGCTAGAATTCAAAACACAACTTGCACCTTAAATTTCTTATTTTAAGAAATATTATTTACAAAGATTATTACTTGACTTGCAGTCGTTCTGTCAATGCAACTTAATACAAGATAGAAGTGAAGTGGCTCTTTATATTCGCTTATTATGGCCATTGTTTTTCTTAACGATAGCTTCCAAGCCATTACTATCCATTTAAACTGAATTCATGAATGAACTTCCTTCGATTAGGGATAATCAAATTTTATTATTCCTTTTATTCTATATTTATTATTATTCCTTCGATTAGTAATCCATGTGATAATGGTGGTTAACATTTTTGGAAAGTATCATAGCTGTCATAACATTGTTTTTTTAATTTTTAATTTTTTTCAATGTAATAAACATTTTGCAATAATGCAACATGTTGTAATTGTTGCAATAATAATTGCAACACAGCAATAAACAACACAAACACGAGTTTGACTGCTTCACAAGGGCTAGTCCAACCCCTTTGAAGTGTCCTAAACCCTACACCATTCCTAATTCCTTCCCAATTCTGGCCGCTGGGTAGTGACGCAGGGGCGCGTGGAGTAGAGGCGCGTGCGCGCAGATGCTACCTGGCGGTCCTCTGACAACTGACTAGATGAGACGAGACGGGACACATAAATACAGCTTGATATTGCAGGATTACTCCTTAAGAAGCGCTCAACACCCGACCAGGAGCGAAGAGACGCGTTGCGTCAATAAAGTCAGAGTAAAGGACGCAACGAATTAAAAAAAAAATTTAAATGGAAAGTTTGTTTGCCCATATTTAAAGGAAGTTCATCATAACACAATGTTTTAAAATCTGTCAAAAAAATATTAGCCGCCGGCCCGGACCGACTTCCCCAGCCGGAGGGGGCGTGGGCAGGCGCAGGTTTCACTCTACCAGCATCCCACTCCCCCTCAGCGACCTCCGCCCATAACGTCACCCTCGCGCGAGCCGGATGACGAGGCCGCCTTTATCAGAGCTGATATTGAACATTCATAAATCATACGGGCCGCTTTTTTTTCGCGAGCGTCCCCGCCCCCTCCCAACCGCCACCCCCTCCCTCCGGCGGAAGGGAAACTGGGGAAGGCGAGAGGGGTTGAGAAGGGGCGCAAAGGACACCGACGGCAGTGATTTTCGCATTTTTACCCCCGAAAAAAGAAAAGTAGTTCCGCACTTTGGCACGCGTTTCCAATGCTGTAAAAATTTGCAGCGTTAAAAAAAAAGAAAGTACGCGAGGCGCTAGAAAAAAAAATCACTTTGATACAATCTTTGCGTTCGGTTTTTTAAATTCAGTGAAGCGATGCCCGCGTTCTTTTTAACGGGTCAATAAATAACGGGAGCTTCGAGAAGTTAGTCGCCGAGCAAACGAGCGTCCAGACACGTTGTCGCAGCATTTAACTAAGAGAATGGGCGATCGTTCCAACGGCGTGCTTGGGTCTTCGTGTCGGTGTTTAGCCATATTTCATTTTAGGGGAACGACGCTACTTATCATGGTAATCCCCCTCGGTGATAAATCAGCTCTCGCCAAGTCGGCCACTCGTGCATAGCTGCAGATCAACACGCAATGCATACCAACTACCAGTGAGTGGCATGTATGCCATTTAAAATAGAGATGAAGCACAACATTCGAAAACACGAATAGCTACCAGGCTCTGCATACAGGTATAGTGTAATGTATCTGAAAGGATTGTTTGGTTTGCGTATTTGTCGTGGTGTACACAAAGTGTACCCATGAAAAAATTTTTAATATGCTGATTGGAGTAAATAATATAAATTTATGAGGGAATATAACAACTTTACCCATGGTTACAAATCGGTTGATTGGGGTTAATAATACGTAAATTCATGATGAAATACAATAACCTTACCTACGATATACATTCGGGAACGAAATAGACATATCATATAAATTACTGGAGATCTTTTGTCTATGTAATATTAACAATTCTATTACAAATATTCCCAAAACCTGTATCCGTTTAATTCACTTGTTTTCCTAAAACAAAACTGCCCATTCTATTATCACTCATCTTGTAAAATATGTTGCAGTTTACTCAGCTACACTGATAGACTGAAAAATTGGACCACTCATTTTGGTACTAAAAACAAAAAACCGGAATAGTGCTAACAATGATGGAAAGTATGTGTCAATAATGTGAATTAAGCGGTGCCAAATATTGATTCACTATATAAACATATGCGGCTCAAGTTTCTTCCCAATGCAAACGCAAATGGGCACTTCCTTCTACTGAGAAGCCGCTATTGGTAAGACTGAAGGAGTTCTGCAATTGGTCCACCGGCCGAACTCCACCCTACCTCACAACTTCCCGCCATACCTAGGACAATCCCACCGGCACGGAGCGGTGGCTCAGTGCCTCTGACCGGGAGGTCCTAGGTTCGAGTCCCAACGGTGGCAAAATTTTCGACACTAGCTTGTCAAGTCGTATTCAGTTGCTGTGTGGAGGAGAATTCTAGCGGCCGGCTATTCTGATCGGTAGGTTTCCGTGGATTTTCCGATCAACACCAGGCGAATGCCCGAGCAGTATCCTAGCAAACGGGCCATGGACCGCGCGCGATCTTTCCTTCCTCTTTCTTGTCCTATCCTCTCCCCTTACACACATTTACACTAACATGCACTAAACTACCACACATGCCGGGAGACCGGTTGGGGACTTAGAATTTGTCCCGGCTGGGGCGGTGCCTCACTGGTAAGAGATGCCACGTTGGGGAAAGCTCCGCTAGTCGACAGCAGGTCGGCGCCGGACCTCTGCCGATCACCGCCACCTCCCGATGAAAAACGTGCACTACACTTACGGGACTAATGACCTCGTTAGCTGACGCGCCCGGAATCACTAACAATCAATCAATGAATCCCAGGACAATCCTTAGCAACTTGTCCCGCCTCGTTCAGCCTCGCTTCTCCCCACCCCGCCCATTCCCCGCTCCATCTTCACCCCACCCTCGCCCCGCGCGCCGCTCGTGTTTTCGGCGCCGTTATGCAAATGCGGAGGTTTGATTTGTCGCCGCTCGCGCGCCGGCGCCCTCTAATTGTCGGCGGGCGGGGTGAACGCGGCTGCGAGGGCTGGCGGGGGCGGTGCCGGCGGGGGCGCGCGCTGCCTCCGCGGGACGACGTATCGCAACCGGAGTGACAGAATAAAAAATGATAAAGAAGTATTAAATATTAAGGTCTGGAGAGGTTAACAGTTGTGAGTGGACATCGATATTTGTTGGATTAAATTCCAATTACAAATATCAACATCCACTAACTGTGAAACTCCTCAAAACTTCAAGGTTAAAGAATATTTCTTGTCAAGTCTTCATATAGGGAATGTGGAATCGATTGCAATTAAAAATTAGAACCATCTGGAGTTTCAATATGATCATGGTAAAGTGGATCATGGAAATATCAATGCAGAAGCTATACTCATATAATGTTTCACAATTTTGCTTTGACGTTTCTCTTGTATGTCACCCAAAATGATTTTCTGATACTAATCCATTTATGCAGAGTTCTTTTAATATGCGGAAAATAATTCTAGTCTGCCGCAGTCTAACTAAAAAAGTGCTCCCTGAGCAGAATACTTCAACTAAAATGACGTGAAACTTTAATATATCACTATTCAGATGCCGTTGTACGAAAATTAATTCTCAGGAAGATTCTTCAAATGATTTTTCGCATTTGAAACAATGCTATTATAAGACGACACAAACGAGTATAAAGATACATATGTCGATATATCCATTTATCTGTAAAGGTTTTTGAAATGTTACTGGACAGTTTCACGTTAATTTAGAATGCGCTAGAAAAACAAAAACAAAAAATCCTCGGAGTGGGAATTGCACACTACGTTTACAAAAACAATATCATGCTGCCTACAAAACATTTTTAATCAATTTTCCTGATGAATACTAAGTTTTAAACTACGTTTTCTCTATGACTTTATCCGTATATTAGTCCTCTTCCAATGTCTGAAACTCGGGGGAAAAAAGTCCAAAAAGAAAAAGACCTTGAATGCACTATAAAACTCCAACTCAGCAACATTTGAATCATTGTGTCGACGAAAACAGGCACGCTATACTCCAGCTCTCGAGCAACAAAATTCCACTCACAAAGAGAAATCTTGTAAGGCGCTCTGCCGAGGAGATATCGTATGCGTGCTTCAAAAGAAGGCAGCCTCTCGGGCCGTCTGCAACCCCTCAAGAGAACATCCCGCGGCGAAATTGTCTCGACCGGCGGAGGACCGCACGGCCTGCAGATTCCGACGAATGAAGTAGCGCAGAGAGTAACACAAGGAAGGGCGGAGGCGGAAAGACGGAGTGTCGAGCACGAGCACAGAGGAGAGAATCTCTGGGTCAAGGGAGCCGAAGCATTTCATTTCGTTTCGTTCCGCGAAGCGTATGGTGAATCCGTATTATAAGTTTAGTTTAGTTTTGTTTTGTTCGTAATAGTCCTTTGAGAGTGGTCCTTAAAGGACAGCAAAATTAAAGTACACTAACACCTTACTCTATATAAAAGAGAACGCTCAGAATGTCGTATTATTATTATTATTATTATTATTATTATTATTATTATTATTAAAATACTCTAAATATGGTAGTGGTCTGGAACCATTCTTCTTAGCCTTACAAAACGGTATTGCGATTCTGATGTGAAGAAACAAGATAACAGCAACTTGTGGTAGGATAAACGCACGTCTATTTAATTTCATCAACTGAGACACCAATGTGCTATTTTAGCTGTTATTCTTAGCAGGATGTACAAGCTATCCTAAAATGCCTTTAGGGGTATTGACAGAAAAGTTTACTTCACTTAACGACATCAGCTTATCTTTAATCTCAATAAGACGGTCATTTGCGAAATATTTGCGGAAGTGAACACCGACTTACCCACGCATACGTCGAATTCACCGACTACCCTTACAAACTTCGCCTCGAGTAAGATACGACGTTCACCACGGCGCTGCCGGCTTCCGCCATGTCTGCTCTTATCCGCCACGCCCACTCTGTCGCGTAAATCAGCACGACACCGCTTGAATCTCTCGTCGTTCCCGCGCGTCGCCTGGAGCCGCCTCCTCCCATCCGCCACACCACCACAGCCCTCACCACGCCGCAGCCTCGGTGGTTCCTCCGGCGGCCGCGAGGGGCGCCGCGCGCGCACCGGAACTCACCCGGCAGCGCGCGCCGTAATGAGTTTTGTTTGTCTCAACTTCTTGGATTTCTTTTTGACCATTTGCATACTAAGCGAATAGCTCCTCCGGGCACCCTCTGTTTCTCAGGCGCCTCCGTGTGAGTACCCACTTCCTTATGTTTGTTCCGCGCCAACTTTTCGTCTCGCCTCAACCCGGCGGGAAGCTGATGTATCAGCTTTGCGCCGTACGCGCGAGTTCTAATGACTCCCTCGAGGCGCGTATGACGCAGTCGATCGTTCTGTTTACGAATTTACAACGGAGTAACATCAACGAGTCTGTAATTTCCGAGGCGGCATTCGTTAGAGATGAACGACTCCTCCGCCGAGCGACCGGTAGCGGTAGCTCAGTGCATCAACTGATGTCACTGCAGCGCCTCTGACCGGGAGGTCCTAGTTTCCCACTCCCCACGGCGGCAGGATTTAGCTAGCTTTTCAGCTAAGTGGAATAGCTTTTCAGCTAGGTCGAATTCAGTCGCTGTCTGGAGGAGAATTCTAGCGGCCGGCTGCTCTGATCGGTAGTTTTCCGTGGTTTCTCCGAGCAACACCTGACGAATGCCGGAGCAGTACCTTACCAAACGGGCCACGGACCGCGCGCGATCTGTCCTTCCTCTTTCCTGTCCTATCCTCTCCCCTTAAAAACACACACTTATACTAACATGCACTACACTACCACATATCCCGGAAGACCGATCGGGAGCTTAGAGCTTGTCCCGGCTGGGGCGGTGCCCCGCTGGTGGGAGAGTCCTGGTTAGGGGGAAACCCCGCTAGCCGACGGTAGGTCGGCGCCGGATCTCGCCATCCAGCTGGGGAAGACCAGCGCCATCTCCCGAAAATAAACATGCACTACACTAACGGGACTAATGACCAAAGCAGTTGACGCGCCCGGAAACACGAAAAAACCAAACCAAACCAAGCCGGCGAGCGGCGTGTGGTTCAAGGGTGCGGCCGGCGCGAGTCACGTGTTCTCACGGGGAAAAAAGAAAAGTTGAAGCGGGCGGTCGGCGCCTTTGAGATGTTTCTGCGTCTTGCAGCTACATTAGCTGTGTAAAAAGTTGGTCCAATTTCCTCGTCTTTTGAGGGCGGTGGGCGTGGAGGGCGCAGGAACAAGAGGGCGGATGCGCCCAAAGCGAGGGCGGCGCGGTGAGAGAACACTCGGCGGAGGAAAGCCTTTGCGAGGGAATCTGGGCGATGGAGTTGGAGGCTTACAGAGACGTCCAGAAAGTGGCGGGGATTTCATGGCGGGAAACGGGGATGTCGAAATAATGGGGTAGGCAGAGGAAGAGAAGTGAAACAAAGGACGTGGCGAAGGAAATTGGTGTGTCGGTCAGTAGAGGTGCCGATGAGATGGGGAAGCGGTGGAGTGCTAAGCTAAAGGGTGGTTCTTTGTCGAGGCGAGAGGGAGAAAGATGCTGTTGCGCAGGTCGAAAGTGCCTGCTGAAAAGGACTAGGAAGTGCGTTAGGCAGGTTCGACCCGCGTCCCTGGGTGTGGAGACGTTCAACAGGCTAGAAAGAAGAAGGGACGGTAAGCTCCGAAGCACGTGGGTAGACGGAGAGGGCGAGAGGGCGGCCCGCGAGAGGGCAGGGCCGGGGCTTCACACAGGCGGACGTGTGTTTTATCATAGGGAGCACCCGGCCCCGCTCTCCACGGCCGTCGCCGGCGCCCTGCAAGGCTCTACAGTCTTTTGTAAGGTGTAAGGGCTGCCGAGCGCCGCGGGTGGGGCGGGTTTGGTTGGAGGGGTGGGGGGGAGGGTCGGGTGGAGAGTAGAGCCCAAAGGAGAGACGGGGGGTTGGCGGGGCGGGGCGGGTGGGCGGGGCGGAGCGGGGCGGGGCGGGGCGGGGGGGCGGGACGAGGACGCCTGGGTCGCACGCACCCACGGAACGAGCTACGCAGCCAGGGTTGCCAACAGACGCGGAAATCGATTCTGCGGCTCCTGGCTGCGGAAGCGGAGAGGTTAGCCACAGTGAAGCGCGGACTGCGACGGCTTCATGTCAGAGTTAGTTCCGAGCTTTGCGCAGCGATAGATATATGGGAGAATAATATTCGTTGCAGAGCATTTCCTTTACTGCAGATGAAATATGAAAGAAATAGTTTAGACTAAATTACGACTATAACATTCTGTCTCATGTGGTGGAAATAGAATAAAAAAGGGGAAAACTACCCTTAATGGAACACTCCCTATAAATTCTAATCACCAGAACCCACAATACCAGGAAGACTCTGTGATATTGTTTGTATTCAGCCCTCTCTGGAGAAATGTCTGCATATGACCCCGTATATCATTTTATTGTGCGTCCGGACCACACTTCTTGCGCCAACGCGACCGTACCCGCAAACCGAGCAAAAACAATCCAACAGCGTTACATTCTGGGGACCTTCCCAGAATTCGCCACAACACGGTTTAGAATACACACGAAATTAAAACATGCATCACTGCCAATAAAACATCTCTTCTCAGCGTATTCTCGCGGTTCTAAAGAATATTTTACAGCGCATCCATTAAAAACAGGAGCGTCTGGAGGTGCGTGCGTAATTGATGGAGCAGAGGCATCTGGGGGCGTGAGTAGGGGTGGCGGCGGCTCAGGGCGCGAATGGCTCAAGGTTTTGCGCCGTGGCGACCACGCCCCCTCGCCGCTGCGTGAAATATGCGCGCGACGCCTACGCAAATGGCGCCGGTACAAAGCCCCCGAGGAGCCAGCCGCGTTAGGCCGAGCAAAGAGGAGTAAGTTTTAATCCCGGGAATAATCAATTCGCTTTTGCGACTTCTTTTTTTGCCTCCGTTCAAAGCTTCCAGCACCCCTCCAACAGTCTAAGCGCCAGATTCAAAACCTTTTCTTCTGCAGCAATTATGAAAATCTTCAAGAATAACTGTCAGAGATATTAATAACTCATTCCGAAAGAGGAGATTATTTTAAAACGAAAGATTGTCTAAACCGTAAGACTAAATCCTAGTGAATAAAAATTGAGATTTTCAACTCGTGATGTACATCTGAAGTATAAAAATTAAATTCAGAAGTATATTCCAAGATGATGACATTATAGAATGCATATCTACATCAAAAATTAAGGCATTTCTTCAACATATTACGTTAAAATGGCATCTGCTCGCAGCAAGTTTTCGGTTACTGAGAGATAACGAAACGGACGGTCAAAAAATACCCGAATCAATATTAGTGTAACTCAAATGTGTTACGAAATATGTAATCATTATTCCGAGAATTTTACGCTTCATACATCTTAATGTCATGGCAGACTAACGGAAAGATTGCGTCCATTATACACCACTCGGTTAATAAAAATGTATTATCCTGGCTAAAGACAGCATTTGGGAAGATGAAAGCCCCTCGCCCACACGCTGGAATAAAATAGAATTTAAAAAGACAATAAAAATGTGAAAATAAAATAAGCCTACTCTATAGATCATGTAATGGAGTGAACTTAAAAAATAAACATCTCAATTCAATCAAAATATATTTTGTCAAAGGATCAGCGCGTTTTCTATGCGCATTTTATTTTCAGGGAAACGCAGCAATTATATCTTCTACATACGATTAAAAATAGATTTGGATCAGTAGTACTCAAGATCTGAAGTTCTCATTCTGCCTCCACTCTTGCCTTCATTTCCTTCTTTTCAAAGCTACGACTCGTATTAGCAAACGGATTTTCATGTAAATTAAAATGTTTACAGTTATAGGATGCCATCATTCAATTATTTTTAGAGTTAGCAATATATTCTGCCCCAATGGGCTTAAAGGGAATACTCCTTTGGAATGTAATGTGATTAGGATGTAGAACTTGTTTGTAATAAATTGAGTTTAATTACAAAATTAGATGAAGACGAGACATGGTATCCTATTCTCCATCTACAGCAGTTCACGTTTGCACCGTCCATTTGTAAACAACATTGTATAAAACACGCACGTATCTTATTATTCGAGTACAACTCGTATTGTATGGTGAAACCTGTAATTCAATTACTACAATTCAACTGTAAAACATTCAGCCGCTCCAATTCCAATTTAAGGCCTGATTGATGACGGTTTGTGTTCGTCTAGATTTTTTGAAAAATTAATTTCGTCTAGATTTTTTGTAGTTTCGCATCTAAATTTTCCACTGACAAGTTGTTTATTTTCGCTGACATGATGTCTAAACGAAAGTTACATTTACAGTATCACAGAGCACAGTATAATTAAAGTTTGTGTAAATCTATGTTCATTACTCTGTAGTTGCCGCATGAACGAGTAAACGAATTTTCACATTTTTAATGCGACAGATATAAAGGTCATAACCAGTCGCTTTCATGCTTCTAACAATTCTCGAATTCTTACAACTGTTACTCTCGGGTATCGTAAGCTTCCGCGGCCAGTCATGATCTGGGCTGTCCGGGTGACGCCGCGTCGAAGGCTGGGGTGCCGACGCCGCGTCGAAGGTTGCGGCAGAGCGCCCACATCTAGCGCTCACCTGAGAACCTGATATATCGTCGAAATCGACTCAACTTCGATCGTACCCAGACAGCCCAGATCACAATTGTTACTCTAGCTGGCGACAGCAGAGGAGAGAAGCCCGAGTCGAGGAGGAACGCAGACGAAGGGAAACAAAACAGCAGCGAGAACATCTAAGCACAGCGCCCGTGCCGCGCCGCATCCCTTGCGCGCGCCAATTTCCTGTCTCAAAACACGCCTCTGCCTTCGCCCCAGGCCAGGAGGCAGAAGGGGCAAACGGAGACTCCAGCGACGAAGCCCTGCAAACAACATGGGGTGTGACCCATGGCAGGGGAATGTCGCCAGAAGTGGCTGGCCACCCCAAACACATTAAATTACCTATTACGAGTAATACAGTTATTGCTTTGTTACTAGTATTTGATTGTGCAGTATTTTAATCGTACTAGAGCTTCAGTTTTCGGACTTCTTCTTCTTCCTCCTTCTTTTTAATAGAGAGTTTTTGCAAGTCGTTGATTTTAAAAAGAAGACGTAACACGACAATTCTGTGAAGAAGTGAACTGCGCATGCGCCGGCATCTAATGGCGGGATTTTGATTGACGAGTCCGGCCTTCTCCCTGTTTTGTCGTCTACAACAAATGTGTTCGTAACTTCCAATTTACATAATTATAGCCGCCACCTCTAAACACTAATTCAACACTAAAGCACAATAAGCATGGAAGTAATGAAAAATGCAATATCCATATTAGCAATGTTATAAGGCAGGAACTTAATGGCTATTTTTTAATTAATTCAAATACGTCAGAAATAAACTAACGCAATTCTTAAGGATTTGGGGGTTATGTATATGTTGAGGCTTATGTGATTTCATATATGGGTCTATCATACGTTTTACTATCTTGTAATGCCAGTAATAAAAGCAAAAATGGACTTAGAGATACACTGATGTTCAATAGAAGCTTTTAGATCCTGTTAGAGGTATGCAGTTCCAATTAATTCCAAGTTTTAACGTATGTTTTCGATTTTACGACATGCAAAATTCATTTTTCAGATGATACGTTAATTCCTAATGACGATAATGTTTACGTACTATGACAATGGATTTCTCGTCTTACAAAAACTCTCTAATAATACAATTACATTCTACTCTGAAATTTATCCGGCAGAATAGAAAGTGGGAATACTGACCACGTACTGAAGATGGTATTTTCAAATGCATCCAATGGAGAAGGGAAAAGACCAGTACCACCCCCGAAGACGGCGAACATAATACGACTTGACCTGCAATGCCTTTAACGTGTAAATACTATTAGTGGTACGTATTGTAGACCTCGTACGTCGCCTGGCCAAAACATACGACCGAACTCTCGCCTGGCTATAGACAGCTTAGAATACGGTTTCGTGGAACTCCGACCTCTGAACGCCCGGTGTAAGTACTATTGGCAAAGAGTTAGCGGCGAGTCGGGCGGCATGGCAAGTCGACTGCTCATCAGTCTGCCATTGGAGAAGCGGGAAAGAAAAGATCATGAGAAGAAGGGACGCGACGTGAAACGCGAGAAGTGCGCTGCTGCGGGCGGACGCAAGGGTTGCGTGGGTCGCTGGGAGCGAAGTGCGGCGAGTAAACAGCGCGAGGGTGGCGCTGCCTCGCCGCGCCCGCCGGCCGGGCCGTCTCCAGGGCCGGATGGCTGCCTGGGAGGAGCGAACTGTTTACATGAGCCCGGGAGCCACGCGGAGGCGGACGGACGGACGAACGAGAGGGCAAACGGGCAAGCGGAGGGCCACAGGGCGAGCGGGCGCGCGAGCAGGTGAGTGGGCGACAGGTGTGTGTGTGTGTGTGTGCGTGCGCGCGCGAGTGGGTCGAGGGTGAGAGGGCCGGGCGGGCGAGAAGTCGAACAGGAGGACAAGTGAACCGGGGCCGAAAGGGCGAGCGCATGAGGGTTCAGGAGAGTGGGCGACTGAGAGGCGCTGGGGCACCTGAGAAGGCTAGCCCGCGGATGTTCACGCCAAGAGCCCAATAAGTGGGCGAATGGCGTCGCTGGGTCATGAAGAGATAGAAGTCCGGTGGCGAGTGCTGACAGAGAGCGGAGATGAGCGCTCCGAATGTCGATATTTTTTTTCCCACGTGGACGTGGTGCCATAGATTTGATTGCGAGGAAACATGGGCATTGAGTACAGGATCGTTAACTCATGTAAAGACCCATTGATTTCGGTGAGTCGATTCCCCCGTACGTGCAAAGCAGTGTACTAAACCGTGCCTGCTGCCACCGCATGTTCACTCCTACACTCGTATGTAATAAGCAGGTGATCCAGCGCGAAATTGTGGCGATTAGCATGACTGCGTTTAATAAAGGGGTAAGTAGTGTCAAGGATTCATCAATAATGTCCTTACATTTAGATTGTGTCGCCTAAAATGTAGAAACAAAATTGTTAAAAAAGAATGTACCCTCCCAAAGTGGATTGAAAACTATGATTATAAAGAGCTACGGTTCACTTACAAAAGACCCTGCCAGAACCTGACGCACAAATCAGGTTAGACAGAAAAGTTCAAAAAGTACGAAAGACGAAAGTACCATTTCAAAATCAGGCATATTATTAGAAGGTAAAAGTATATTACGTATTACAGCTCTCAAGGAAACCTAGGATGTAAAATATATTGCTTATCTGCGTAGAATTACCCGACATTTTAATACAACTATCTTCGAAGTAACAGTACAGTAAAAACCCAATATCACTTTTTCCAGCCCAATAAAAGGGATTACAGGCACCCTCCCAGATGCAGCTGGCTGCTTCTGATAAGACTCCCTCACTCCTGATACCGCCTAGTTACGCGTAAAAATTTCGCCATTAACACTCTCCCAGCAGCGGATTTGCACCCTCCAGACTGAGCCACAGCACGCAGGCTACGCTGTTAACGAACCGATCGGCGCGCACGTGGCGCGGCGTAGCGGCAACGGCGCGCAGCGCGGAGCGAGAACTTTACGGTCGGCCGCCCACGCCCTCCCACTCCCCGCCCGCCGCCCCACCCACTCGACCACCGAAAAAATCCCTAAACCGCGCCCAAACAAAAGGTATTAGGGGACAAACGGCTGAGCCGGGGGCGGAGAGAAGCGCTCCCTCGTAAAATTCCCCCTAAACAGAACATAACAGTGTCGTAGAAACAACACGCGGCGGACCGAAGGCAAAAAGTCACCGAGCCCGCTGAGCTCGCTCCGCTGCTGACGCCACGCCCACCCCCGCAGCGTTCCGCCTCGTCTCGGCCGGACCTCCCTGCTCGTCTTTGGCCGGTCCACACACCACTTCCCACGCTCAGCCGTCTTCGGTACACTCTTCCTTCTTTTATTTTCCCTCCTTTAATCCCTCCAGTTTCCTGTTTATTCCTTATTTTAAACGGTACAACCAAAAGTGGTTCCAAGAATGGTATCGTTTCCATTCGCTATCTCAATAATGTCTCATTGCCTCATTGCTTCCGTTTCGTCTTCCTGAACTTTTCCCCCATACCATTCAGTATTTCTCTGCATTTGTCGGACCCTCCGGTTCATCCTATTCTTGCTTCGCTCCAGATGCTTCCGTCCACGACAACAGAGCCTTATTTTTCAATGCTTCGTTCTGACCACTTGAAACTCAGCCTCACCTGTCTCTCCAGAAATTCTGTTCTGCTCTTTCTGATTCTTTGGCCCTCAACCTTCACAATACATTAACAATGAGACACGTTTTTCATTACTTTTCAGTCCCCCGCCTTCTCCTTTGCATTTTTCCCATAGTTTTCCTCTCATTATCCTTTCCTCTTTCAGAGAAACATATTACCCCTGACCCCTCTCAATTCTGTTTCCCTGTGTTTTACATAGTCACTGCCGAAGCAGCAAAATCTGCTTTGGCAAATGTTCGTTATCCTGCGTATCTTTATGCTGGTGCAGCCACACGGAACGTAATAAATTGCAACGGTATGTTGCCATCGAACACTTTAATACCGCAAGGCATTTTGTAATTGTTATAACTCTCCATTCATAACATGATTGCAACTCACCTTGTCAAGGCCGTACAAATACGGCGTGTCTTACCACCCGTGTAGGTACTCGCATACTTCAGATAATAAAAAAAACCCTCTCGCCCGCCATTGTGCCTGGGCGGTGCCTTTCCTGGCCAGTGAAGAGCACCGGCCCTGAATGGCCCCCTGTCCGCGCTATGTATTCCCTGCTCCAACATCGTCAACAAACCCCGCCCACCTCACGCCTCCCTGGGCAGGCGGCAGCCTCATCGCCCATCCCTTCCTCGCCTCACCCCCCACCCCCACCCCCCGGGGCGACCTCGGCTGTCGCGCACCGCGGCGGAAGTGACAGTGGTGCCAAACGACACGCACAAAAAACGAACACAAAAAGGGCTTCGCGTGGGCGCGGCGGAAGGAAGGGCGAGCGCGGGGCCGGCCGGGCGGCCCTTCGCGGCGGCGTGGCCCGGAAAGGCCAGGAAAGGAATAAGGTTAAGAGAAAAGGGAAAGGAATTCGCGGCAGAACTTTCTATTCAATCCATAGATAAAAATGTTAACGTAGCAATGGACTATAACATATCGTACTGCTTTTTTTTGTTACAAATGGAAACGTTAAAAGCAAAACCTCTAATAACGAATGTCCAACTATTACACAATGCTACATTAACACCCAAAAAAATTGGAAATAAAAAAGTGGAATTTGCTGAATAAAAAATAATAAAATAATGAGGTGCAACTGAAGTATGTAGTGTCTATGTTACGATAGTGATTTCATCTCGTGTGAGTATGAGCATTCAATACCTCCATTATGGAAAAATCTATAACCTATATCATTTGATACTTTCAGTATTTGAAAATACAGAATTCTTAATGCTTTATGGCCGACCTAAATGACATACACCACAGCGTTGGCGGCTCCTCTTCGACCGAGTTCCGGGTTCAAATTTCGGGACAGACCTGGTTACATATTCTGACAGGACCATGGAACGGAAAGTCATTCGATTGCATATCCAATTTTATCAGCTTATCATCAGCAATAGTAGTTTCATAATTAGCCGGAAAAGCACGTCAGTTTTCTCATTCTTGGCGCCAATACTAGAAGATAAAATAACAGTGGAGGGAGAAGAAGATATATTTTGGAGGGTAAAAAGAAAAACATGAGAATGAGTAAAGCGGAACAGCAGAAAAGGAGAAGAACCAGAATTCCTCTCTGGAACTGCTGAGCCCCCAAAGGAAGGAAGCGCTCTCGGACCGGGCGCGGAGGGCGCGGGGCACGGCATGGCGCCCGCTCCAAGGGCAAGGGCTTCGCGAGGCGCGTGGCGCGCGCGAGACAATGCGCTCGGGGGGGGGGGCGCCAAAGGGCGAAGGGCGGAGGGCGGGTGGCGGATGCCTGGCGTGCGCGGCGCCTCGCGACTAAGCCCCTCGCCTCGCGCGCTCCGCTCCGCGCCGCGCCTTTGATTTACGGCAGGTGCCCCCAGCGCGCGGCTGCACGATCGGAGGGGGCGTGGCGCTCGCATTCTGAGCGCTTCCTCAAACGCTGCACCCCGCCCGCGAAGAACGCTTTAGGGTTTTTGGAAAAAAAAACCCCTTTGATTTACGGCAGGTGCCCCCAGCGGTAAACAGATGGAAGTGTTCATGTTGACAGCGCGCTGATCACGGGATCAGCGCTGCGACCGCGATAAGAGCAGAAAACCCTTCGGTAGGTTTCGCTGCTAGTATCGCGCTGTTCCGCAGTCTTCACAGCTGGCACACTTCAGTGTTTTGCATGTCGAATAACATGAATGCTAAGAAATTGATCACATGTTTTATTGTTAGGAGTCAATTTGGGACAAAAGGGACACAAATCGCCGCAATAGCTTCGTTTTAGACAAATTGTGTACCGCAGAAATGAGTACAACACGTAAGTTTTAGAGGTTAGGTTACATTCGTTTTTCACTGAACGACAAGTATACAAATAATTACGGGATAACTGCCATTTTATTGTTATATTGTGTTGTGCAAAACTAATTGTTAACTTAGCTAAAGGATATAATCATCTGCCAGTGTAATGTTTTATTCTGAATCATTTTTTGTATTGCAAACCCTCGAAGTTTTGTTCACTTTGTTTGCATAATCACCCATTTAATCTGTTAATGAATTTGTAAATTGCATCCACACCTTGTTAAACTATAGAAAAGAATTTATTGTAGTTGTGAGATATTGACCCAGAATGATTGAGATGATTAATTCTTATGTGCTTGTGCCCATGGCACACAATGTGGTGCAATCTCAGAAGTATAATTTATAACAGAAATTTTAAAATGAAACAAATGAACTTATTTTAATTTTGTTAGTTTAATTAAATGATTGGATGTTTTATCAGTGAATAACTATCACTGAAGAACAATATGAATAAAATGAAATGCTGGAAACAGAATTTTTTTTATTTTTAAACTAGAAAATTTATTGAAAAGAATTATCTAAATTATTGCTTTTGATAGTGCATGTATCTCATTTCCTAGAACAACATTTCAAAGGGATGAAAATTGAATGTTTGAAATTAATTCAAAATTGAAGTGATTGAAATCAGCTAGTCCCAAGCCACAATTTGGCAAAATATTGAGATGTTACACTGAAGCCGTCAGCCTTCCGTTTTGTCATAGTTTAAGATTTGAAACAATTTTAAATAAAACAAATATGCCATTTACCTTATCACTTCCTTATAATATATTTTCCTTGAATTCAGAGTGTTTTACTTCAGAATACAAATCATTTATTTACATTGGTCTTTGCAAAACTCAATCATTTTAAAAGATATCCTTTGTACACTTGGATAATATTTCATGAAGAACTTAAAAATTTGGGAGAGAGTGATATGTTGTTCAGTCAACATGAATAGAGGACACCTAAAATATTAATCATATGGAAATGTTTTAACACTAGATGGTTTATTGTACATTAATCTTCGACTTTACATTCAGTTAAATTAAACACAGACAAACCACCACATATATGCTCTTACAGACAATAGGAAACAAATACTGAGAATTCAATTTAGATTGGTAGAACTAACAGCAAAATTATTGTCTTAGACAATATTAAAATGAGAAGAATCCTTTCTTATTTTAAGACAATAACAATGAATTTGAAGATGTTTTAATTTTTCTTATTTACTCCATGATATATATTGCACAACAGATATTTTCTTATATTACAGAATAAACAACCATAAAAAATACTACTTCAAATTAACTATCTCCTTTAAATACTGAAAATGTACCAATCTGAAAACTGTTTTATAAAATGAAACTTGACAGACTAATAAAATATTAGAAAGACTATGAATATAGAAATTGGCAGAATGGGAGAGCACTGCACACATTTGGGAAAATTTTTTGTACATAGTCACTTTTCTTCACACAATTTCACACTTGTCTTCACTGTTTTTATTTTCATACAACCTGGCATAAAATACTGTTGTTGTGAGATTCACATAGGCATATAGTACACAATACATTTCCTTTCCTCCTTAGAAGACACAATTCCATAATTTTTTTCTTAAACATTCATTCACATACAACCAGATTTCTTTCAAGAGACTAGGCATCTTCTCTGTAAAGAAAAGGAAAGGCCATTGAGTTCCTCAAATGAAATCAATCACTAACCTCAATACTAAATGGTATACTATAATTATAACCCTGCTGGAAATATACATCTGTTTCTCTTTAACAGTCAATGTAAATATGTTTATATGTATGACACTTAATTTTCCATAAACACTAATGTGCATTAACACTCATTATGTAGCCATGGCAGCTACTTCTATAATCATCGCAACTTCAGGCAGGATATCACTTTAGACAATTTTTGTGTGTCTGACTCTAAAATTCTCCTCCTTATCACATTCATTGAAGAGTTTTTCGTCAAATGACGACGCATCGATGAAAACGCCAAGAAAAATATGAAATAACAATACATTTCCAAAACAAATCACTATTGAATTCGCTCGCAGTATAAAAACTTCGAAATACGTACGCTCTAGGACTAACTCTTTCGCGGGCTGCACACAGCTGTTTGCTGCATGTTGCAGAGTCGAGAGAAATTGACACATCTCTCTCACCAAGCATGCCAATACCCAGCCAAGAAAAATACTTAAGGTGTAATGCTTCCATTGCATAGGGGAATGATGTTGAGGTTGACTCCTACTGCGCTTCAACTTAAACGGTAACCAAAAGTTCCTAAGCCAATTTAAGTAAATATGGCGGGTGATTTACGTAAGGTTGGTATTGAATTGACAAGTTAGTTTCGCCGAATGTCCTGTAGATGTCTCTGGTGATTCGAGTGGCGCTGCTTCGCTCTGCTCCGACATGAACACATCAGCGCTGCGATTTCGCAACACCTACTCTCTCTTCGCTCCATCGTTTATCGCTGCTCAACATAAACGCAGCCTAGGAATGTTTCGCTCCAATGCGTAGCCCGCGCATATTAAATACTAGTGGACCCTACAATGCTCCGCCATTGCAATGTATTCCACTTCACACGCTACTGGGCACGTAATGTTTATCATGTTTTACACAATTCTCTGCAAACATTTTAATAGATGAAAAGCTTTCTTGCGAGTACAGTTTTGTTCCATGTCCTCGTTTGGAGATGATTGTCAAGAATCCAATTGTCAACACGTTTTCTCAAGTTTGGACCTGCATTCGCTACGACACACATTCTTGGAGAAATTTGATTTACTTGTCTGAGATAACGTACGAGTAATAATTCCGACCGATATTTCACAATCGTAGGGGCAAAAATATGCAGCGAAGATGCGCTTAATACTTCAGGTCCGGCAGGTTGGGAAGAGCATCTATACTGGAACGCTTGAGTCAGAATAAACGCATAAAATAATCAACGCGCGTCTTTGTGCGACAGACATATGCACATTCCCATAGTACTATGCCTATAGTCTTTGCACAGGTGCAAGCAATACGATTTATCGCAATTGGATTAACATTTAAGGCATCGCATAAAATACGAATAAACACCAAGTTTCATATATTAGATTTGACCACTGTGAATAAGCTGATAACTGTGCATGCGGGTCGTGCGCGATTTCTCCTTTCTCTTCCATGCTCTGTCCTGTCTACTCCTCTTGGATTCTTCCGGCTGGGGCGGTGCCCCGCTGGCGGAGATACTTGGAGGAGATATCCACCACAAACGTAAGTACAAATTGGCAACAGATCACACCATCCACCGGGGTAGAACACCGCCACCTCCCGGGATATACAACATTCAAGACAAACGGGACTAATGACCACAGCAGTTGACGTGTTCCGCAACAACAGATTTAACTTATGCGGTTGTTCTCATAGAAAGATTAGGAAAATTCAACAACAGATTTAACTTATGCGGTTGTTCTCATAGAAAGATTAGGAAAATTCAGTTCATTCACCACCAATGTTAGTGTATGGATTTGCGCGGGAACAAACATAGTATGTGTTAAATACAAATCAAATCTCCATATTCATAAGAAGTGAATAAACTCTCCACTATGATATCCTTCAATAAACTCTCTTCCAATCAACTTCTCCTCTCATAAATAATTCACATTAATACATATATCATTCCATTGGCCTCTTTCAGATCATATCGCAGCTGAATTCCAGCTAGTATTCTCATTTTAATATATTCCTAATGCGTACTTCTGATTCAGGTGGAAAGATTCGTTCACTCGAGATTCACATGTTGCTGCGGCCACGCCATGGACACTTTTCCAAGGCCCTCGCTTTGTTTCGTGCTCGATTTCCCACGCCGTTAAGCAGCCCATTTGCACGCGAAGGGCTTATTTTAGAGGCGGGGCTATATACTTCACCGGGGCAACGTAAAAGCCCCTGCTCATCAGCTCAGCGATCGCCCCAACGAATTACTAATATTAAATTACAGATATTACATCACTATTTACAAACACTGTTTCGGGACAGTTTTTTCTCTATTTATAAAATTACTTTTTCGAACAATTTTCTGAGACAAAATTTCGCCTTTTGGCTCTGGTCTATATTATAAAACTTGAGCATAAAATCATAGTAAATTAATAACTAAATCTCATTGTAAATTCAACGATGTAATCTGCAAATTTATAAAAAAATCAATTTAACAGAATATAAAAAAATAAATAAAATTCAAATCAGTATGTGCATGATTTCATCAGGTTTGTTTAAACTTTTTTTTGTCCTCTCGCATACTAGAACATAATGTAAGAAAGCAGAGCCCTTTTCGCCATTTCTAATACTTAAAAATTAATTTATCTAAAAAGCATCAGACTAAAACTTGTTGACAGTTTAACACTAATAATAATATTATCAATTATACTGATATTAATAAGTTTGGTTTAAACCATTGCTCAGTATTACGTTTTCTTCCAATATTTAATCTGAAGTTCACCACATTTTGAATGAAACCACGGGCGCACGGTCTGTTGACGTTACTTGTCAGAATTCTTTCGAAATGGCGGCACGTAAAAAAACGAAAGGGAAACAGAACTGACGCCCGAACTGCGGAAAACAAGTTCCGGAACTCGGAAAATTTGTCCTTCATCCCCCACTCTCTTCCAATGCTGGCTGGCGTTCCTCGTCGATGCCGCCCTAAACCAACTGCCCCGTCCCCCCTCGCCAACAACCTTCCTGCGGCCACCACCCCATACCTACTGGCCGCCGTCAACCTGCCTCCTTGTGTCCCCTCCGTGCCGCCCTCCTCCGCCGTCAGCCTGCCTCCAGCCTCCTAGCACCTAAAGAGACGCGACGTCGCACACAAAACAACCATGTTCAAAATACATCCCCCAAACACAATCAATGTTTTCGCAATTCTTGTGATTTAGTAAATCTAACATTAATATTGGCTTGGGGAAGAACAAATAACATGAATGTACCGACAAAGTAAATTGTTATATGAAACTGCTCAAAGTAAATATTGTGTACACTCCCTTCTAATGTTTCCATGTTTCTACATATATAATTGAGAAACAAAATAAACTAAAAAAATAATGAGAATAATTGACAAAACTTATTATAGATTGACTTTTTCTAAAAATATAGATTGCATTCATGAACGAAAATTCAACTACTTTATTTTTCACCTTTTGCCACTTGGTGTGAAAGAATGTTCAATTTAGTGATATGAGAAAACTATTGCAGGTTCTTGTTAATACTATACTATTTCACTGGAATGGTTTCTTGACCTTAATAAACAGACACAGTACTTGTTATAAAATCATTCAAAATATCTTTTTCAAAAAATCTAGTGGCCAGGTTTGTTGACACATCATAAACAATTAGCATTAACATACCGTAAATGCTGATTGTTTATCATATGGTGTCAACCAACCTGAACACTAGATTTTGTGAAAAAAAAACTACATAGGTTCGAAACGTCATGTTTGTATAACACAAAAAAAATTGTTGAAAAAATGCCGAGACTGTTTATAAAGGTCAAGAAACAATTACAATTAAAATAAACAATATAAAAGATGTTAATATATTTATTATTATAGTATTTAATTAAAAAATAACACACCGACAACTAGAAACATCGTGCACAAAACAAAGATGTTTAAAACCTCGCCATCAAAAACAAAAACATATCGACATTTTTTCTTAAAACAATCCGTTTTGAAAACATCTACATTGATATCGCATCCTTATTGACCCTGCAGGACCGACAGCCTCCCGGCGTCCTTCACCCCTCCGACATCCTCCCGTCGGCCATTTTCCCCGCAGCTATCGCTGGCCAGGGCCTGCCCATGGTGGCAAGCGATCGGTGAGCTATTCCGATTTTTTACTCGTTCTGCGCAGCACCAGTTTGCGTCACTAACCACGTGACCACAGCACGGGCACTTCGCAAAGGCAGACCAGGCGCTGGCCGCCATGTTGCATGGAGGGTGAGAGCCGGTGAGAAACATTTTGAAAGTGGCATAAAGTGACAAACCCAAAATAGCACAATGGTGTTCAAGATGCAATATTTAAAACAAATGCTTCATATATCTGTTTCAATGTCTTGTAACAAGGTGATAATTTAGGTATCTGGCTGCATTAAAAATTCCCGCTAATATTGTGACGCAAACCGATGCCTGAAGCTCATTGGCTGGCCCATCTCTTTCCATCAAGGGCCTGCCTCCCCTCCCCCGCGACCCACCGCCTCCCACACCTCCGCTTCGCCCTCCCGGACTCCTTCCGGCATCCACCCCCTTCTTCCTCCGTCGCACAGCCACTTTGGGCCCTGACACTCCCCGCCCCGCCCCCTCCCAACGCGGCGTGTCGGCCTCCTGCGCCGCCACTCCCCATCGCCCGCGCTCTGCGACCTCGTCTCGCGGACGAGGTGGAGACCGCAGCGGCAGCGCGGGGGCGGAGTGGGAAAGAAGCCGTACGAGTGGAAAAGGTCGGAGACTGGCGGAAATGAGCTGTGACATCAGGGCAAAGATTGGGAAATGGCACACGCGGTGACAGCGAGCGAGGAGAGAACGCGGCGTGACATCAGGTCGCACAGCAGCAATGAGTTGATCTTGACGAGATTATTGGAAGGTAGTGATGAAAGGTGGTGACCTTGAAATCGGTGTGGGGACGAGAATAGTGGGTAAGTTGCAATCGTAGAAGTCAGAGGGTGCGCAACCTAAACCAAGAGAGAGGGGAACTACACTTTTAAGTCCCTGTGACTTTTCTATCAAACGTTTTTATTTACACATGACACATTTTATTAGAAAATAAACAATGCATTCAAGGAGAATAGAATCATAAATTTAATGATACAATTAAGTAACACAAATATTGATTTTATCCTAAACCACTTACAATGTTGTCAGTTCGTTTGGAAAGGCTCTTCCTCTATAAATGTATATCAATTATTCAAATTACGGGAAAAATGGGATTAAAAATGGGAAAATAAGGAATTAAAAATATTTACGAGATTCTTTTTAGGGCTACGGGTCTGCTTTCTAATATTTCAAGGGGGAGATTCAAAATTTCCTCCATTTCCCTCCGAGACGCACGCTTCTGAAACCATTGGAAGGAAATGAGAAGGTGCGAGAATGGAAATTTCAATGAAGGGTCGACCAAAGAAAGATTGAACAACGGCGAAGGAAGTTAAAAGAAAGCAATATAAAGAAGTAAAAAGGCATATAATTAGACTGTCCTATAAGGACAAGGCAAGGTTCAGAAAAAAAACTAGGTTACACCATATGTTTTACTAATAAAGTTCGGAGCAAATCTAACAGATACCTTATATAGTAAGTGATATGACTTGAGAAAGTGTGCTAATTAGAACCAGGCGCTGCGGAAGTGCAGAGCGCAGGCATCGAGTGCAGCGTGCCGGGAAGAGCGGGGCGGGGCGGGGCGGGCGGGGCGGGACCGGGGTAGGCGGGGCGGGGCGGGGCCGGGCGGGGACGGCGGGGCAGGGAGGGTCATTTGGGGTTTGTGCGGACGCGGCGGCGCGAGCCCCGGGCTGGTGTTGCGGCTTTCGCTCGGGCAGCGGGCGCTAACACTGACTTACGCCGACGGGCTGACTTAACGGCGCCCGGGGCACGGGCGGCCCCGCCCGCAACGCAGACGGCGCGCAAGTCAAGGAGAGGAATCCAGGCTGGGCAATGGAGGCAGCGATGGCGGTAACGGGGTAGAAGGACAACAGTGGTGAGGAGCGGGGAGCAAGGAGAGTGGAATGGGCTCTAAGCAAAGAGATTCGATGGCACTGTGCGAGGAGTAAAGATGGTGAGGTGGGCCGCGGAGGAGTAAAGTGTTGAGGGGAGGTGTACAGGAAGAGGAGTAAAGTCGGTGAGAGGGTGTGACAAGGTGTGGGGTGCGGTAGAGTGTGCGGGAAGACGAGTCCGGGGTTGGTTGTGGGCCGTGGTGTACTGTGAAAGAGGTGCGGGTAGCTGAATGCAGTAAGAGAGGGGAGGCGTGCATGAAAAAGATTATTCGCAATGCGGAGAGAGGGATGCCAGGGAAAGGTGCGGCGAGAAGCGTCGGGGCAGAGTAACGGGGAAGGCCGGGGAGAAAAAAGGGGTGGGGTTTGCGCAGCAGGGTGCGGGAAGGGCAACGGTGGGGGCGCGCGTGTAGTTCGCCCATTGGCCGCCGCCCCCTGCGGCGCTCTTTGCCCTCCCCGCGACTAACAACCTGACGCAACTTCCCTCCACACGTGAGCTGAATCTCGTCACGTGACTCACTGTTTACGCCCTACACTGATAAGGCGCGAGGAAATATTGCTTTTCCTACATTAAATCCAAGCAAACGTAGCAAATAACAACACGCAAAAATGAGTGAAATTTTTTGCTCAACAATATACTACTTCAGTTCGAAAGCATACTGAAAATGAAGCAGATAATGATAATAACCAAATAGTGTCTCGTTGATTGACTCAATGAAGAAGAATAAATACATTCAGAATGGCGACTTACTTCTTGCAACAAATTCCCTATCTTTTCCCGGTTTTCCGGTGCAATTTTTTTCCTGATAAGATTTGCAATTTCACACTACGTAAACATAATGTAAAAGTTCCTCTCTACAAATCGGTCTTCTCTCTGATTTCGCGGTGACAAAATACATTTTAACAATATTTTCTCTCCAAATAAAATTGAGGAAAAAATAACGCTGAACAAATGTTTTTAAAGAATAATATCTAGTTTTATAACACACTCAAAATGTTAACTAACTCCTAACAATTCTTCTACAAATTCCCTGATTTTCCCTGACATTTTCTTAGCATTCAAACTCCCTGATTTTTTTTTTCAATTTCTAGATAGTGGCCAATTTACTTATCTCGTGGCTACGACATTGTATGATGTGTACGTGAAGACGTGACATCCTGGTAGGTGCCAATGGAAGTGAAGTTGAGGACAGACGCGGAACTGTGGCATGGAGGGGAAATGGCAGTGGTGTGGGTGATCTGCAAGGTTAGCGTTGGCGGGGAAAGGACTGAAGGGGACGGTTCCAGGTCATTACGGGCCACCGAAAGGTCACCCCGGTGCCTGGACTGCACCAAAGGCGGCCGCCTGCAACACGGCGCGGGGTTCGGAAGCCGGCTGACACTGCGGGATTTGCACCAACCAAGAGCAGCGCCATGCTGGGACCTTTAGTTCCCCAACCGCAAAAACAGATAATTGGGGGAGTAATTCAAAGCAGTGATGACTTGCTCTTTGCAACCGCAATTAATGCTGGCTCAGTACCGACAGTGCGCTTCACTAGATACACCCGAACAGAAAGTGTTGGATGTGTTCAGAACGCAAAAACTGAGCAGGTGACAAAAATACACTCTTAAAATGAAAAATATTTCATAGAACTTATTAGGATATTGTAGGACTATAAATTTATAGGGAATTACTTTGCCTGAAACTGAAAGTTTTGGAGAAGTATTTCCTGTGGTTAGTATTTATTTCTTACAGTGACTTGAAATGTGAAGTAACGAAGAAAATAACAATCGATTCCTCTAATAATGATACATAGGAATAATCAACTACAAGAATTATTGTTGTGATTGATTATCCCTATATACCATTATGGATTACCACAAGATTCCGGCTACCATCACAGAATTGATCTTTCTAATGTTTATTTCTAACCAATGCACCGGCTGAGTTAAGCTCAGGGCCAGTCAGCAGAGCTGCTGCCTCTTCGATGACTCTGACCGTTGTAATATGTAGTGGACTCGTAATGTGTAATGATCTTGTAATGTGTATTGATCAGTTAATATGTAATTGAACTTATAGTGTACCTATATATGCAGCGTATTTAAAGATGTGCCTCTCACTCTGCGAAAGACGCGCCTCATCAGAAGATGTTGCACACGCACAACTTTTATGTTCATTGTCAACTTTCTTAAGTATTTGTATGTTTTCCGTAGCCAATTATAAGACTGCTACAGTTTGGAGTTGAACCTGTAGTATTTTTAGCTCATTAATTTTGTATTTGGTATTGTTGATCAACCTAATTTTTTTAAAGGGTTGCTACTTTTATTAGAGAGAGAGAAGTTGCATCCCGCGATAAGGGAGGTCCAAGGGGACCGGGAGGTCCCATGTTGAGTCACGACGGTTGAGGATTTCCGACCGTAAGTGAATAGCTAGGTCGAATTCATCCGCTGTCTGAAGGAGAATTCTGGAAGCGGGCTGCTCTGATTGAGACTTCTCCGTTGTTTCTCACATCAATATCAGGTGAACGCCGAAGCAATACCCCAACAAACCTGCCACAGAGTGCGCGCGATCGTTCCATACTCTTCCTTCCCCTATCCTCGCCCCTTATTCACACACCTTACACTCACAATACTTCACATGTCAGGGAACCAGCGGGGAGTCTGTTTCCTGTCCCGGCTGGGGCGGTGGCCCGCTGGGGGAGATACTTGCAGGTGGGAATCCCCTGCAAACCGAAGTGTAAGTCGGCGCCAATCTCACCATCCAACGGAGGAGGAACACCGCCATCTCCCGCGATAAACACATTCACTACACTAACGGGACTAATTGACGCGGCAGTTGATATTCCGGAAAATCTTCTTGGAGACGCGTCGTCAGCAAAACCGGGCGGGGGAGGGGCCGCCCCTTCTGGCGTTCTCGCAGCAGTGAAACGGCACGCGCGGATTCCAATAATAACGGCCTGCGGCTAACTTGCAGCACGGGCTCGCCGCAGGAGATTGAGACAGGGGTGGGGCAACTAGGAAACGGGGAAGAGGGAAAACAAAGCGGGAACTACAGCGAAAAGGCCCGACGCCCCGACTCCATGACAGGCTGCAGTTCGAAACTGGAAGCAGGGACGGTGAAGGCGGGAATTGGCGGGTCAAAAAGGGGAGGCAATAGTGACTTACCATAGCTTTCGACGATAGATGATAAGGATGATCACGAAGGATGAATGATGAAGAGAGATTAATGATTATAATTGGAATGATGGTTTATGTGACTAGATTACGTAGAAAATCCAGCCCATTTTTAATTCTTTGTTTTGTTTTAAAAGTAAAAATAGTTACTAACGTAAAGAAAGCTAACCAAAATTCGACATTTTGTAGAACCGCGGAATGGAATGAAGTTACTCACTAGAGCAAAATCTCCAAGAATGAAACATAACGTCGAAAAAGGATTTAATTTGTAACTTATAGCATTCGAAGTGAAACTCGGCGCCAATCTCACCATCCAACTCGTGTCCCCTTAGAACCGTGAATATAGTTTTTAAGAGAGTAAGTCGAATCGTTTCACAGTTATCCACGATGGCATCGCTATTTGTGGGGGAACGTGCGTCGACGGATGCATATGCGCCAGCTACTTTCGTTATATCAATATCTACTAAATACTATTTTTGTTTCATCTTATTGTACTCTAATGGATAGTCAACAAGGCATCAGTAGCACATTTACGGGTTCTGTGCCCAAAGTGTCTTATAAATCGTTCAAGACCGTCATGTTTCCTCGGAGCATTATTTATTGAGAACAGAAGTGGTGGTACAGGAAGTCAACCACGCCCTCGGGCGCTGCCGCGAGTCCCTCGCCATCGAGGCAGTACACAGAGCGGGAGGGGGAAGGAGGACAGGATCTGAGGCCGTAAGGTCGATAACGAGTTGGGACGGCACGGAACCTGGGGCAGAAGAAGACGCTGCCTGGAGCGGAGTGAAGAAGGTATTGGAAACGGTGGCGGCTGAGGGAGTTTAAGGGAGAGGGGGAGATGAAGGAAGTGTGAGGATGAGGGCAGAGAGTGGCAGCGGGAGAGCCGAGGGAGTACGCTGTAGAATGAGCGGGAGAGATAGTGAGAGAGGGCGATCGCAATGGGTTGGGTTGGTAAGTGACTCCGGGTGTGTCAACAGCGTAGATCATTAGTCCCGTAAGTGAAGTGCATGTTTCTCCCTCGAGAGATGGCGGTGATCTTCCCCCGCTGGATGGCGAGATCCGGCACCGACCTACCGTCGGCTAGTGGGGTTTCCAAACCAGGACTCTCCCATCAACGGGCACCGCCCCAGCCGGAAAAGCTCTAAACTCCCGACCACGACCACAATGCCAATGGGAAAGGAAAGAAGAGGGATGAAGTGGAAGCGGAAGAGATAGGGATCGGGAAGGAGGCAGAGAGAGAGAGAGAGAGAGGGTGAATGATGAGAGGGATAGCGTGTATGATGAGATGATGGCAAGGACGATGGGGAGAAAGCTGGAAAGAGTGAGAGCGAAAGGGGAGAGGGTGTAGAGAGAAGCATGAGCGAAAGTGAGCGGAAAGGGGATAGGAGCAGGAGAACGAAGGGGAGCGCAAGGATTAGGAGCGGAAAGGGTGTGGGGTGGGGAGGTAAATGCGAGCGGGGGGGAGGGGGAGCGGGAGAAGGAGGCGGCGTGAAAGCACGAGAGGGACTAAGAGCGGAAGGGATGCTGCAGAATGTGAACGTAAGCTTCCGCCCGGAAAAGGAAGGTAAGGGGGGCGTCGGGAGCATTGCACGGCGCACGTGCGGCCCCAAGGCCTTCTCCGAAGCGCACGGGCACGCGTGCGGGGGGGTGTGCTTCGTCAGCGCTGCACCGTGGCCACCGCCGTCTGCACGCGCACGGCAAGACACGCGCCAGGCCGCTGGCGCGCGAGGAGCAGGCGGCGTGTTCTCTGCTGGCACACGCAACTCTCATCCCCTTCGAATGTTCACGCACGTCTGACCACATGGCCAGAATCCGTAATTAAGCTGTGCCGTTCGGAAAAGACAATTTTAAACTGTACTGGTGGAATTTAACGGTTCATACTTAGGGCTTATACTATCAACAATGACAGAGAGATATCATGCAAGAGTGGAAAGCAGCAGGATAATTTGTCCTCAAAATATATCACTTGATGTGTAATGCCTACGTGAAAACTGACTCATCCAAAATGTTTCCACTTTTCTGATGGAGATGTATATCAATATAAGAAAAAAACAACAAAATAGTTCATTTTCTCTGATTAAGACTTTTTAAAAAATATTTCATCACTTTCTCATCGGTTTCGGGGACATAAACTAGCAATTAAAATAAGCGCTCGATGAACTTATTACTCCTGCTCCATACGTATCATATTCCTGTTTCCACGAAAGGGATTGTAATATTCTACCATCTTCAAAACTCTCTAATCTAATTTTTAAATAATAAAATTTTACAACATAAATGAAACAAATGTTCACTAGATAAATAGTATACAAATCTATGAACATTAATATCAAAATAACTGCTACCAGGATAGAAACATTGAAAATGAAATAAAATGCGGGAAATATTTTTGAATAACGTTTTTTTTTCATGGGAAAAATTACAAATAATAATTCAAAAGAAGAGCTGCAAACGGTTTCAACATTAGGTATAATTTGTTTTGATGAGAGTCAATTCCAGATTTCTCTATTTCCATACCGTTTTGTTGACACATCTTTAGAACCTCCATTAAATGATTACGTTTATAGTAAAAATTAATGAGCTGATCTTAATGCCATAATGCCCAATCATTTACAAATATTGGTTGTTATTATTGTTGTATTATTATTATTATTATTATAAAAGAAGAAATTTAAGTGTAGAAGAAATTAAGTAATTTGGTTTCTAACAAGTACTTTATACAACAATCGGTCACTGAATTTACACTCTAAAGGAAAGGATGTAAATTCATCAAGGTAAATGAAATCATTATAACACGGGAAGTGCTTCAAGGTATCATAAATAATTTTAAAATAGCATCACACGCAATACTGTTTACACAGCTCTACACTGAATACCACTTTACGCCGCCCATAAAGCTTATGAATACATGGAACAGATCCTAATTGAAACATCGCAAGCGAATTACTGGCAATAACACATACATGGCGTTGTCTCCTACTGTGTATTGAAAGCATCTTCAATCGATGAAGAAAATGTCAGTAAACATCAAGATAATATTTCTAAATTTCATTTATATTTTTGTAGAAGAGAATCGTTAAATTTTGCGCAGCTTTTCTACGAATTTACATGCTAGACTGCAAGAACGGTCCAAGTCGTTAAAGGTAGTTTTTCGGAAAACCTCACAAACAACTTCACTTGTGAACCATGTTATTGAAAAAAGTTACATGTCATTTTATATTTTTGAATTACCATTCCGTACTCTCATTTAAGATTCCTCCTATTCTAGTTTACTACATTTTACAATATTTCTTTTGGCGTGAGAGCGGTTAGGATGATTTTGAGTATTAATAAATATTCTAAAATAAAAACTAGATCGCTGACAGTCTCTTTTTTCATGCGCTGACGGTTTCAGCCAGCCAACACCATGCTGTTGAAGAATCTGACTTGGAATGTTTTTGCACAGATTGAGCTTTTCCCCCTTCATTAAGAGTAATCATTTCATACTAAAAAATGGCTTAGAACGTTTGGGCAGACTAAGATTCTTTTGAAACATGAACTTTATATAAGCCTATCCCAATCAAATCTGTAATAGATAAATATTTGTACCTTACTCTCTATGTGACAAAGAAATCACTTACAAAGTTATCCTTTCACAATCATTCTAAAGTTAAATACTTGTTTGTTTTTATAATTGCCACCGAACGTACATTCACGAACCATCAATCTCGTTTTGAAACTTTATTTTTCAGTGAATGATAAACTACCCTACCTCGTAATAAAGTCTGAAAACAATACATTTGATTGAGACAAACTGTGATGTTCAGTCAAATGGAATACGCGTCAATCGATATCATTATTCAAATGTCGAATTACATTTTTCCATCCTTCGTACATACACGTTAGCGTCATACTGATGTGTTTTATTAAAATTAACAGGGCAAGTGAGATACGATATCTGTGTGGTGATTTTATATTTTTTCTCACAAAATGAGGATTGAGGCTGAGGCATAAATTTGAAGGCAAATGAAAAACGAGAAAGATCTTTAGGATATAACCCTGTGAACTGCAAGGTCATCGTGAGTTTTATCTATTGGTTATGTTAAACTAAGTTCCGTAATAACTAATATTTTTTCCGAATGCATATTTACACATCTATCCCATAACACTAAAGTAATGGACTATTGTTACTTTCATTTTTAGCATCGTATTCTGTACCTCTAGCGATTTTCAACGGAAAACTTTTGCTATATAATTTAGGCGAAGCACAAGTTTCGTGACACGATAGAACTTCGCTTCCCACACATCATCTGCACCAAATACCTATAAATACCTATACCTATTATAGGTAAGCCACCTCGAAAACACAGCTCTTATCATAACATCAACCAAACTATTCAATTACAGCGAAGTTTGATGTTATTGTACCGAACAACGGAAAGAAAACCATCCCTTACATGCACTCCTATCGTCCTATATTTCTTCCGCAACACGAAAATCCCTAACAGAAGAAACCCCTAGCTTATCTCAAAGCAGCCGCAGTCACGTAAGAACAGACTGCTTGCACGAAAAGTCAATGTCTAAAATAATTCCACAACCCCTCGATAGTCGGGAAAGAGAGGGATAGAACGGGAGGGATGCGAGAGAGTAAGACGAAGAAAACATAAACGAGGGAGGGTCGGTGAGAAGGGAAGAAAACGTTGGCTGGCGGCTGGGAAAGCGCAGGGTTGAAGGATAGAAACGGGAGGGGGAAAATAAAAAGGGTCGGTGAGAAGGAAAAAAGTTGGCTGGCGGCTGGGAAAGCGAGGGTTGAAGGATAGAAACGGGAAAAAAAAAAAGGGTGGTGGGAGCAGGAAGGAGCACGCGAGGAAAGAGTAGAGGCGGCCAGGAAGAAAACAACTGAGGAAGTGAGGGAGCGAACGGAATGAAGGACGCGGGAGGCGGAAAGTACAGCGGGTCATTGCGGGGCGAGGCAGGAGGGCAGGCAGGGTAGCGGGAAGGCGGGCGGGCGGCATGCAGCGTAAACAAGTGCTAAGTCATAATAAGCAGCAGGCGTTTTGCGTCTCGCTCCGGGCGTCTATTCTTGCACCGACGCGACTTGCGCAGCGCCACTTAAGGCAGCCCGGGCGGGCGGGCGGGCGGCATTGATCGAGTGCAGAACGCCGCCCAGTCACGGCAGCCCCGCATCAGGCGCGCCGCCGATGGAATTTTCATACTCGTGTACCGGCGGAGCGATATGCGCGGATTGTAAAGACAAAACGCATCTGGTATGCAAAACAGGGAACCGGCAAAAACCGCGCCCGCCGGGATACGGGCGACGGCGAATGGCCGGTACTCGTTGGGCGGTCTCGGCCCCGCCCACATCTCGCCTCGGCGTGGGTCGTAATTGGACGGGTGAGCAAGGGACTGTCCGGTGACTGCATTAATTCGGGCCAGGGGCAATGCTGAAATGTAGTCCCCTTGCTCCCCCCAGAAAAAAATTGTGAAAGTTGTATCAAGACACTATGAGTTATTTTATTTCAACAAATAAAAATTACAACGATTAAGCTAGAAAAAGGTTTTGGAAATATATTTTAAATAAAAAAATTTAATAATAATAATAATAATAATAATAATAATAATAATAGTAATAATAATTTCAGTGGAACCTATTTTAATGTTGACCTCATTTCATAGAGTCCTATTTTCGAAGTAATGAGCATTTCTCCTGTCTTAAATTGTGTCCGACACCCATTGAATCTGGTCATGAGCTATAAGGGTACATGTGATTACTTTCCCTTTCTGAAAAATTCTGTTTCACGGAAATTCATCACTGTGAATTTAAGCTCTTCAATTAAGATTTCCTCCAGAACCTACCGATTCTGTGAAGAGATTGCCACTGCTGTCTGTGATGGTTAGTTAGCGCATGATCCCTTTGCAATGAGGAAATATGATTTCATTCAAACATTTGAGTCCGCTGACAAAAGCCTACAACTTCGATGGTGAAGGTCCATACACCAGTGCTCTTAGCTTACGCGGACGTTGCGGGGGAAAAACTCGAGACGCTTCTTGTCAAACGAAACAAATGTCTGAATGATTATTGGAGAATTCATGCACACTATAGTTCAGTGAAATAACTTACGAAAGGCATACCTTCTCATTAATAGTCTTGTGGTAGGATACTAGAGTTTATTCTCATCAGTCCTTTTGAATAAGAATATTTTTCTTCCGCTATGGCGGCAATTACAATTAACTTCACTTGCGACATTGTCTATTTGAATGCTAAGAGTGAATGATTTCAAATAACAAGGTTGATCTATATCCTGGTGTTACGGGTGATCGGTCTGAGTTTGCCCACTACTTTTTTTCGCCCTACTTCCGAATCATTGTAATTACAAGGATATTCTGGACGAGAAAACGTTACAAGAATAGATTTGAGATTTTACACATAAATACGCAGAACATTTCCAAACAGTCGTGGCACAATTCAATTCAGCCATGCCTATACATTTTTTCTAAAACCCAAACCAATGGCAGTGACGTTAAGAAAAATGGCCGTGAATTTGTTAAATAGAAATACGAAATGTCAGCTCATTCACAATGAAAAGAAGACTAGTGTTGGGGCCACACCACAAACGGATTTATCTCGAAAATTTTATCATTTATTTATAGGTTAGAGAACAAAAATACGGGATGACATTTATTTTCATGGCCTGCGTCGGACTGATGTGGGTAAAAAGAGGTTAATTAATACAACGAAACAATATTAATTATCTCATTTATAAGCAGAAAGTACATTTGAAGGCAATTTATTTTCTCTATTCAATGCCAGTTTATCAACCCAAATCAATGTTTAACAATTCTATATTTTGGTCTCATTCATTTATTTTTAATGTTTTGAAATTCATTTGTATGATATTTCTTCACTTAATGCAACCAGAAAAAACTGGTATCAACTATTTGATAAAAGCAATAGAATCACTAATCTGCTGGTATTTCTAGTAAAAATTGTTCCAAAGAGCAACGAGTCTTGAACAGCCCACGGCCCATACTCCAGTCAAATCACCATCACAAACAGAAATTACAAGTAGGAATTAATTTCACTTCAAAAGGGGCAAATATTGAAAATGAATACATTATACCTGAACTTCCAAATCTGAAACTTCGCACACATTAGAAAGCGACCGTATGCGTAATATCCCGGTCGACCAAACTGATATTTTTTAGTGAAAAAGGCAGACTCGCAGCAGGTTTTCTTGGAGTTCTCCCGTTTCCCCTACCACTCATTACACCACTGCATCATCATTCACCACCCAATACGTCTCATCCACTCCAGAGTTGGCCGAATTGGAATGACGTTGATATAGGAATCAGAATACTGTAGCTACATTGGCTTCGTGTTTGTAGTTATGATGATTCCGGAACATTTCCAAATAAATATATTATTTTATACTATATATATACATATATATATATATATATATATATATATATATATATATATATAATATATTATTGCTAAGTAAGCAATCAGTTGCGTACTACATCAGACAGTAAAGCAGTTCACCACCACCACTAGGGAGTCCGCTTACTCCGCAGCATTAGCGAAATCCGTGGGATGACCCGACTGGCGCGGGTGGCGCGGAGAGGCTCTCGAACAAGCGTGATATCGCGCGCCGGGACGGGCGCGGGCGATGGCGGGAGGCACGGAGCCGGAGATACGGCGGCCGCCCATTAGCAGCACCGCATGCGACCCCACGCGCCGCCCCGCCCCCGCACCTTCCAGGGGCATCCTGAGCGCCGCCGCGAGTGCGCTTGAAACGGCGCGGCGCGGCGCGGATGGCTCCGGGGAAAGGCGGGAAGCGGGTTTGGCATGGCGCAAAAGGATCTTCTGGCGGAAAGATGTACTTATACTTTGATTTATTTACAATGACACTTGGCAGTTGACGTAATCAGCTGTTACGGTGTCATTCAGTCGGGAGTTTGAACATTACTATCAAGACATTCAAGCTCCCGATTGAATGACAACCGTAACAGCTGACTTACGTCAACTGCCACAACAAATAAATGGAAGTTGTAAATGTGTGTACACTTTAAAAAAGACTGTCTCTTTCTCCGTACGTTGTAAATATGGAATTCCTCAAAATGTCCACCGGAATCATCGAATTAATTAAAAATCTAATTTGTAAAATATTCCTTAAAAATTTCAACTCTTGTATTTAATTTCAATAATGTACACTTGTTGGCAAAAACATACATAACACAAATTACTACTCACTGGTTCGATTCACCAATAAAAATACCTATTTTTAGCTCATAAATATGGTATTGACGTATTTTCATTATGGCACTTATTTTCCGAAATATGCTATCAATAAGAAGTTGTGAGAATAAGGCCATTTCATGTTGTAGGTTCCGAATACGAGGAACTCCTTTACCAGTCTACCCTTGTCAGCCAAAATGATGATAATTTACACTCTTACACGTACTTAAATTAAACTAAAAACTAATATGATGCAGTGCTAGTTTAAGAGCTTACTAACAATAAAATATATTCCTTTTTTTTTTCCCGAAATATGGTGGAAACGTAGACAGCCGCTTAATAAATGGAAGCTAGTATTGCTTGCTGATAAATTTCGTGTACCATGAGATTACAATCCTCCACTGGATATTACGTATAGAATTATCCAAAACATATTTGAGAAAATGTGTGTAAACCTCAGGAATGAGATCAAAATATCCAAAATAAATTTTTTTCTCTTCACTGTTCGTGTATTAGTAGAACAACGGTGCAATAGTAGTAAAGAACGATTGAGATAACTCAATCAACACGCTGTACTATGCAAGTGAATTTACATAGTGATATGTATCGAGGTAAAAGTGGGTAATTACGCAGAAAGCGCATTTTACATTCTCTTTTTACGTTCATGTTGCACTGCTGTTTTCATTTTTTCTATCACGCATGAAACAGTTGCGTGTAATAAAGTAACCGTCCAACATCATACGAGTAATAAGAAATAGAAACGATAAGGACAAGACTAAAATCCATCCAGGAAGATCAAGTAAAAATAAAATAAGAGAAGGGACAAAATGAAAAAGATTTCTTTGAAACGTTAGCCTCTCAAATGTTGAGAATACGTTCAGGCTCATAAGTTCAAGATAGCATTATGAAATAACATTTTATAAAAAACTAATCCTAAAGTAAACCAATTTATGAACTTCAAAGAAATCAATCTATCGATATGGCTTGATTAGTGTGAAATTACACAATGTTCGCTCATCGAATTCTCAACAAGCTGGTAAATACCTGGAACATTTATCAATTTACCTCCCTTTCATAATTTTATAAATATTGTTAATTGAACTGACGCTTTTCTGGCTATAAAATAACTGAGTAGCAAGAATAATTATCGGTCTCATGAATTATACTCTCGCCTCCTTACCTAAATGGCCTGTAATGCTTACTTCGGTTTCAGTTCACTCTCATAAACGCAACACACTTAGTATACGCGTATGACATGTTGCCTACATTTCAGGGACCTCCCCGATCTCATTAAGTAACTCCAACTAGGAAGTTCGTAACACGACTACTCTGTAAACCCATTACACACACACACACACACACACACACACACACACACACACACACACACGCACACGCACGCACGCACGCACACGCACGCACGCACCGCCACGCACGCACACCACGCGCACGCACGCACCGCACACGCACACGCACGCACACGCACGCACACACGTACGCACGCACGCACACTTACGCACACCACGCACCACACACCGCACACCGCACACACCACACGCACACATACACACGCTACACACACCACACACACACCACACACACACCACACACACCACACACACACAGTGTGTATATTGGGATTATGTAAAAAACATATATATGGGTTGTCAGACCATGACATTCACACTTTACGAACAACGTGCGTTATAGAAAATAGTGACATTCCCTTGCATTTTAAATGAGGTATGTCTAGATGATTTCAAATCCTACAAATACATCACCTAAAGGTGATTACTGGGACCCTGTTGATTTGCGCCACTTTAACAGATTAATTGAGACACGGAAAAATGACATGACATTAAGAGATTCGTAGTCGACAGTCACTACATAAATAGCCTTGAATGTTTTGCTGCCAGACAGAACAGTAGAACCTCGTTAACCCGGATCAACTGGGGCTGGAGCCGATTCGAGTCAACGAAAATCCGTGTTATCCTGAGGATGAAGGATAAACGATTAAAAACGAATATGGCCTAATCAAACATATTTTTAATATCGTTCAAAAATTACTATCGGCACACTTCCAGCAAATACCCATTCTAATACATATTTACACTGTACTAAATATACATCGGCACAAACTAGTTGGTGGCCCTGAGAAAGATCACGGCATCGTCAGGACCACTTCTCCTCTGCGGGGAAACACCTCCACGTTTCTCGTCAGCGGGGAAGCGCATAGCTGGAGGCGCGGGGCGAGGACAGAGAGAGTTTGCAGATAGTATAAGGGCAATGAACTCAACTTGTTGGCTAGTAAATTCAAGTCGTGTGCGTGTGATGTGTGATTATACCTACTGAGATTAGCGTTTTACCTCTGTAAAACAAATCACCATTTACTACACTAAAGAGCTTTTTTTTTTCAAAACTGCTCCAAGTTATCCGGACGTCAGGGTTGATGAGGTTCTAGTGTACTACCTTTCAGAGCCGTGGTCAATATCTTCGCACCGCTTCCTGATTTTGAGCGGAGCGGGTGCCAAGCGGTGTTGAAGCGGTGCCGGAGCGGTGCAGGAGCGGTGCCGGAGCGGCTGCCGGAGCGGGTGCCGGGGGGTGCTGGAGCGGGTGCCGGAGCGGGTGCCGGAGCGGGTGCTGGAGCGGGTGCCGGAGCGGGTGCCGGAGCGGGTGCCGGAGCGGGTGCCGGTGCGAGCACTGGCATCTGCGGGATGCGGCGCAAGCTTCGGCGTTCCCTCTTGCGTGACGCAGGCGCGCCCCGGCGGCCGCCCGGTGAATTATTCACAGAGGCCACGAGAGCGCCGAGCGCCGCCCACCCCCTGCTTCCCCCTCCCTCTCACCGCCTGCGTCCGCGCCCACGCACGCGTTTTTCCGCGCCACGTGCCGAAAATCGCCGCCCCGTGGGAGCGGGAGCGGCGGGCGCGGGGGTGGAGGAGAGGGCAGAATTGGCGGCGAGAGTACAACAGCATTAGGGGTGGGAGCGGGGGTGGAGGAAATGGATGCGCCGGGGTAGAGGTACGATGGCCCAGGACGACTGAGAGCGGCGCCAGTGTCAAGGACAGAAGAAAGTTGGCGATGCGAGCAGGAGACACGGAGGCTGGGGAGGAAGAAAGCGGAGGTAAGAGCGAAGGTGAGAGCGAAAGCCGGGGGGGGGCGGTGGCGGGGGGGGGGGGGGAAGGGGGGGAAGGCCGAGGACGCAGACAGAAATAAAGGTGAGGACGGAGGCGAGGGCAGTGGCGACGCAAAAGTCGTGGTCACAGGAAGAGGGGGCAAGGATGGTCGCTCGGGCGCAAACGCGAACGCGAGCGGGGGCGTGTGTGGGGAGGCTGCGAGGGCGCAGACCATGGCGGGGCGGAGAGCGACGGGGGTAGAGCTCGCGTCGCGGCGGAATGGGATGGCGCAGCTGACCTGCGCATCAGGATTGCATGGCGGGGAATCTCCGAGAGGGGACCGCCGGCACGGACGCGCGGCGCAGCTTCAAAAAGACCGCTTGGGTGAAAATTTCATCACACTGTCACGTATGAGATAGACTGGGGCTTAGAGGGATTTGGAGCTTGCGTGGGAGAAGACGGATGAGATGAAATCACATGCGAGTGATGTGATGCGAGCGTTTCTAGTCTGTGTCCAGGCCATTTGCGTTATATTAACTCATAACTATTTTGTATTTAATCCCGGACAGTGCTGATGAAATAACCACGCTAGACACCGCGTTTTTTGGCGGGTACTGACATAAATCAGTTTTAGAAGAAAAGTTCCTTGCCCCGTTTCTTTTCCTTATTTTCCTCAAGTTTACAAATACATTAATTTACATCAAGATATTTGAACACAAATTTACATTTTGGACAGCGTAACTCGCCTCCATGGCCCCTGCACGTTTGTTTCCATTGCTAACCACATTTTGGCTTCGACTTCCAAAATTGATATCCATCAGCAAGTGCTATCGCATCATGGGCTGAAAATTACATGCGTGTACCGCATGTACGAATGGTGACAACGATGCGTCCATTCATCAGCAACTACAATCTGTAATGTAGCGTAGCATTACAAGTGTTACAAGGCTTCGCCTGTGATGTCAGCTGCGGCGCGGAGCGGGGGGGGCAGAGATCGGGCAGAACAAGCGTCGCAATTAGAAGGTACGCGCGATTGGCTGGCGGGTGGGCGGGCGGAGGGCGCGATTGGTGGAGCGTGGCGGGCGCTCTTCCGCGCGCGCCCCCAACCAACCAAACGCGCACGCCTTTGGGGGGCGCACGACAGCGCCATGAACGAACGTCCTCCGTTAACCTAATCGTTAAATTGGGGAATAGTATGATTCAAAATAGTATTAGCGCTTCTTTTCTATTGCATTAGAAATAATGGTAATAAAATATACAGGCGACTCAGTTTTGTTTTTTTCATTTGTTGCGTCCTTAATCTTATCACATTATTTATCGACGCAACGCGTCTCTTCGCCTCTTGTCGAGCATTGAGCGCGAGTAATACTCCATTAACGTAGGTATTTTACGTAGTCTGGTCTCGTCTGTCGGTTGTCAAGAGGACCGCCAGGTAGAATCTCGGCGTACGCGCCTCTTACTACTCGCTCCTGCGTCACTACCCAGTGGCCAGAAATGGGAAGGAATTAGGAAAGGGGTAGGGTTTAGGACACTTCACAGGGGTTGGACTAGCCCTTGTGAAGCAGCCAAACTCGTTTTATTAGAACAAATTTCACATGAGACGGGAATCGATGAGAATCGAACCCGGACCTCAGTGGTGAAAGGTTAGAAACTTTGCTATGAGCCACGAGCGAGCCGGTTAGAGTGAACTCGGATATAGTGAACCCTCGGTTATTTAAGCCACAGTTCCGTTTCACTTATATTACAAATAAGCCCAAGAAAATTCGGATATAGTGAACCTGTACCTCGGATATAGTGAACTTGAATTTCGGCTATAATGAACGTAGAAATTGAGTCCTGGAAATTAAGTGGATCTTGTATGTTATTTGGCGAGTTGAAGGGCCTTCAGGGAGTGAGACGGTGTTCCAACAGTGCAAGAGGCAGTTAAAGGTGTCAAGACCGCATTTTCAATACTAACAGACAGACAAGGTAGAATCAAGAATGGCGAGAACACGAACTCTCGAAAAGCATCAAGAGAAATGACTAATGAAAAATGTACGAAACAAACAATTCAAAATAATTGATTTTTTAAGGGCAAATAAAGATATTGAAGTTTTCAGTTCGTACTGTTAATGCATTTTGATGTATCTCTGTATTAATCAAATCAATCCTTGTGGAGAAATTCTATTTGATTTTGATATCATTGGATATAGCGATAGCAAACCCTATCCGATTAATGAAATGACACGTCTTTAGAAAACCTACATAGTTCTGACGGTACGAAATTAAGACAAGTGAAAAGGATGTCGAAATTTCTTTAAAACCGAACTATTAGAACTGAAGTGCCTGCGAATCTTAGAACTTCTCAAAGTTGACAATTAAATAAATTGTTTCAGTTAATTATATATTAGGTTATTGTATCAATATCTGTTAGATTAGATTCTCAAAGTAAGTTGTTAATTGTTAGTATAAAATCGTTGTTTTTATTATCTTTATTATTTTTTATTTTTTTATTATCTATGCAGTAGTAGAGGTGTTAGTGAAGTGAGAAGGAATGGGAAGAAGAGGAAAGAAACACAGTTATGTTGTGCAGAAGGAGAAGGTTGTGGTGATTTACATTTATTTTATTTTATTTTATTATTATTATTATTATATATTATACTTAAAAAATTCCATTTTTGTAACTTTTGTTAATAATGTAAGTTTAGTTGTATGTAATAAGATTTCTGCCACCAGTTATACAATTGCAGAATTAACAATAAATTGTGAACTCATTGGTAACAAACCTATTAGTCCCCCAGAAATTCACTATAACCAGAGTGAACTGTACTAGGCGATGGGTTATTCTCCTTACAGTTCCCAAACCGTTGTCGCAGCCATATGTTCTTACTTGGCGATGGTTGCTAGAGAGGAATGACGCACGACAGCGACATGAACGAATTGACCGGGTCGATGAACCAATGTTCTCGAAATGTTGGAGAACTAACCGTTAATTTGGAGGATACAACGATTTAAAAAGTAGGAAGATTCTTTTCTCCTGCTTTTATTTCTACTGCCACTAGTACTGCTTTCCTACCTTCAGCAGCACAGTTCCGCTGACGCATTTCCACATTTTGTGGCGGTTGCCTGACACAGTTGATGCACAAGGTTGACATAAACGTACTGGCCGAGCCATTTAACTAATGTTCTCGAAATACGGGAGAACGAATCGTTAATTCGGGGAATCGAACGATTCAACAGAATTTCACCTTTTCTTTTCTACAGTAATGGTAATAATATTGTTAATTTAATAAGCTAATAAAAAGGATTGAGAAGGAATAAACCTACACACGCTGTCATTCTTAAAATGATTAATCCCAAATGGCCTCATTGGTCCAAACACACAACGAACCAAAGAACTTCAGGAATAACAATGAGACATTTCATTTTCACAAGTACGGAGGTTTAAAAGTCAATTTTGCTCTTAGATGAAAATGGTATTTGCCACACCTGTAGCTTTGTGTCGTGTCAGAAATGTTCCGTAAATGAATACATCGGCGTGAAACAAAGTAGAACAAGCCTCACGATACGGCATGTGTGTTGGAATTACACGCAACCCTTAAAAGCAACTTGATGATAAATGGCGAGTAAAATCGATGACATGAAAATTATACAGCTCGAACAAATGCTAATCGTACGTGTTGCTGAAATTTTACTCTGAGCAAAGGCAGAAACTTCTGAGAAGCAAATTTCTCGTTTTTGAATGAGAAACCAATTGGTGATTCTTAAAGCTAACGAAATAATGTTCTTTCAATGCAAGTACTAAATTTATTTTAACATGTTTAGTATTTTAATTCGTGAACACCGTAATGTTCGCTTAGTTATCAGGCGAAATCACACATTGCCAGAGTATTGCAATGTTCTATATACACGTGCTAATAACGCAGCTGTCACGCGCCACTTAAAATCAACACATTTTTCAATCAAGACTGCAAATAAAAGAGCAGTGAAAAGTGACAGGTGCAGTATAATCCTTCAGCAATATACACACGAATTTCACTTTTCGAAAATCTTGAATATTCAATTAAGAATGTATTGACGCAATTACTTATAAGATCTCAATTCAGAATATGCGTTCATAGGAAAATACTCCGATCACAGAAAATCGGATCATAGAAAATTTATAATACTACCCGATATACAGAGATTACTTTAAGATAAACCGCTTTCACCGCTACTGCTTGGCTCCTTCTCGCAACATAACTGTAGTTATGTCCTTACATTCTATTCATATATGCCTACGTTTACAGCTAGCTTAGTTGTAAATGAATGCACAGGTCTCGTACAATGCTATCGCCCAACCCTTCGTTAATTTGTTCTCCGACCTGTTTGGTTTGGTTTGTTTTTTTCGTGTTTCCAGGCGCGTCAACTGCTTCGGTCATTAGTCCCGTTAGTGTAGTGCGTGTTTTTGCTCAGGAGATGGCGGTGGTCTTCCCTCTGGGTGCAGATCCGGCGCCGACCTACCGTCGGCTAGTGGGGTTTCCCCCTAACCAGGACTCTCCCACCAGCGGGGCACCGCCCCAGCCGGGACAAGCTCTAAGCTCCCGACCGGTCTCCCGGAATATGTGGTAGTGTAGTGCATGTTAGTGTAAGTGTGTGTGTAAGGGGGAGAGGATAGGACAAGGAAGAGGAAGGACAGATCACGCGCAGTCCGTGGCCCGTTTGGTACGGTACTGCTCCGGCATTCGCCTGGTGTTGATCAGAGAAACCACGGAAAACTACCGATCAGAGCAGTCGGTCGCTAGAATTCTCCTCCAGACAGCGACTGAATTCGACCTAGCTGAAGAGCTAGTGTCGAAAATCCTGCCGCTGCCGAGACTCGAACCTAGAACATCCCGGTCAGAGGCGCTGCAGTGACATCAGTTGATGCACTGAGCTACCGCTACCGGTCCCCCGACCTGTCATACGGTCCCTTCTCAGAGTAACTCCTCTACACCCCGATTTCTCCGTTCAATTCGCAGAACAAGGCAGCTTCAACATGCAGATATCCGGATAATTCCACAAGCAGCAAGCACCTAGCTCGGAAACAAAACAAAAGCAACGCGGCGCTTTCGCGAAGGCCTTCAGCGCCATCGAGAACACAACTCGGGCCTTCCGCGAAATGGGACGGCGAAGGCAATGCACCGCCTACTCTATCGACAGCGATCTGCGAGGACGACGATGGAGGAGGAGGAGGGGGAGGGGAGGGGGACGGGGGTGCGACGTAACGATGCGAATCGGCCGATCCCGTGACGCAGCCGCTTAAGCGGGCGATTTGTGGGCGGCCACTGCAATCCTCGTTAGCGCAGAACGAATCCGCACCGTGCTTGCGCCTGAGAGACAGAGAGAGAGAGAGAGAGAGAGAGAGAGAGAGAGAGAGAGAGAGAGAGAGAGAGAGAGAGAGAGAGAGAGAGAGAGAGAGACAGACAGACAGACAGACAGACAGACAGACAGAGGTAAAGGGAATGCAATCGAAAGGACGGTCAGCGCGAAATGGAGGAGGAAGGAGCAGATTGAAACGTGAAAGTTACACAAGTGAAAATAGACAAGATTAAAGATGAAATACATAAAAACAAATTTCACCCCTTCGAAAGGCTCATAAGCGTTGTGACGTAAGCTTTTTATTTTTATTATCGACATTTAATAAGACTACCGTAATATTGAAGCCGAGTGGAAAGAGTGGAGGTCTGAAGGGATTAGTTCGAGCAAATGAAGTAGATTAGAGGCAGAGAAAGACGAATACACGTAGTGACGGTAGAGAAGAATGTAAATTAATGAGAAACTAAACATACTTCTCAAGCTACAGAGAACAAAAGGATAATTAAAAAATTAAGTTTCATTCTTTTTAAATATTAATTAAATTTTCTCTTATGATGTAATAATTGTCTTTTTTATGTACTTTTTATAATATACTATAGAATCGGAGAACAAATATATTCTATCAAGGAGATAAGACAAAGAATGAGTGCGTGGCGAAGCAGGAGGATGGAGCAACGCGGAGCAGTTGAAGCGAGAGCAAATCACGCAAATCAAGGGAAAAACAGAGAATTGCTGAATTAATGAATCTACTACATGTAAAAACAAATAGATAAATACGAATTTCATGTAACTTGCTTACTTCAAAGGTTAGTTAATATTTCTCTTGTGCAATGATATTAGATATAAATGTATTTTTCGAGAATGCAGATCATCGTAGAGTACGGAGTAAGGCAAAGGGTAGTTTGAAGAGAAAGAGATCTTGCTTACGAGCCATGCAAAACAAAGAGCGGAGAAATGGGGAACGCACGAAGTGAGAACAGAGCAAGAAAATTATAATCCAATTCCTGAATCTACTGATATCAAGTGCTCCACCCGCATAGTACAGATTTAGTTCCACGGAAAGGACTCACGATCGGAAAAACATTTTTATTTCGTTTTTGAACACACTATATCATTATAAATGATTTCTGTAATAAAAATAATCTCACATTTGATCGCACAGTACGTAGCATGAGGAATAGATATAATCATGAAGTTATTTCTGAGTTGTTATTTAACTTTCCCCGAATGAATTCCAATACCGATTCATTATTAAAAGGTGCTATATTTGCATTGAATTGGAATTAGAAACATATTTTGGAATTAAACCATTTGAGTTTGTAGGAATTCAGGAATTTTCTTCCCTACCAGTTTAAACTGATAACAAAATGTACTTCATTGGGATTCGACTGTTTTTGCACAGCGTCTCTCGACTGCAAACACAAAGCCAATGGCTGAATTGGAACTGTACAATCGCAGGAATCCTAAAGAAGTGGAAATTCTCTCCAAAACAGCGCGCACGAGTACGCTACATGCTGGCGCATCGAAATTCTTGCCAAACATTTTGGCAGGTCACCAACCAATAATAACACACTCCTCCCAAGGCCTACCCTTCCTGTTAAGATCGTGTCCAATACCCTTAAAAGTCTCCTTCGGGATATCAACGAACGAGCAAAAACGCTACATTCATCTCGCAAAGCAGCCCAAAATAACGGATGGGAAAAAAGTCTCTGAAACACTGCTTCTGCTGCGCTGCTGCTGTGAACCCAAATCCTTTGTGCCCGTGTGGGTTTTTCTACCGAAACCTCATCAAACAAAGCAAACACTGCGGGGCGAAGGCGGAGCTGCTAGCCGGCCGACGGTGGTGACGACCGCGGACCGCACGACCGCGTACGGACGTGCACGAACGCCGCAGGTGGCCAGCGTAGGCGGTGACAAAACCGCCCGGCCCCCACGGCACACCCACCTCCCAGCACATGGAGCCCGCATGACACCAACGGCACGCAGAACAGATTTCTTTTTGCGACGCCCAAGACTGCATTTCGACTGACAAAAAACCTTACACGCTCCCTCCGCCGGAGGTGGGAAATGCAGGGGCAACTTGGCTCCCTATTTCGAAAAGCGAAATCGATGTCTATCTGGGACACGAATGTTCGTGTGATTACGTGCGTGTGCGAGTGTGTATGTATGATGTATGTATGTATGTGTGTGTGTGTGTGTGTGTGTGCATTAGTGTGTACACCGTGACTTCTGTAAAGCTAGTTTCAGTAAAATTCTTTTTCCCTTTTAAAAGTTTATTTCAATAAAACACACATGAAAGAAACTTATTTGGAAGAATTCCCTTTAAAATGCAACATACAATTATACTACACTATACAAGAGGTTCAATACGAAATTTGTGGATGTGTTACTAAACGGATGGTTTACCTATTACCATTTCACGAAAATAAACTCATATCCTTCGACTTATTAGAGTTTTTTCTATTCGTGAATTACGGCCCTTTTCGGACAGTTGACTAGTACCCCAACAATCGGTTGTCCCTCGCGCTATTCCACTTCCCTTCACTATCCTCTCTGGCCTCCATGAAAATTGGGTTGTTCAGGCTCATCCAAAGTTGTATTTCTTTAGAAGAAACGAAACTGCAGGCCAATTGTCGAAGAACATTCGAATGTTGTATAAAGAATATATACTTTGAATGTTTGTTTAGGTTTATTCAATGTAGCTCAATCTGAACCATCAAAAAAATTTAATGTTTATGCTTTTGTTAATCCGGTAAATTTAATTTGTGATACTCGTTGAGACTATTGTAAAACAGTTGTATATGTCACTGATATAAGACGTTTTAACAGTTGTATATGTCACTGATCTTTTGTAAGTTTTCGCTCTAGGAATTCAATGCTTCTTTAAGTATTTTACATGTCCATCAACTGACGAACGTTTACGGTCAATTACAGTTTGGAAGGAAAACATGTTGAGTACGAGGAAAAGTATTTCATACCACATATTCAAATCACATCAACGTGACATCAGCGTCAGCATATCAATATATTTCAGTTCTTATCAAAATTCGACACGAAAAGGGCAGCATCGCCCACTCATACAATATACGATTGTAGAAGTCTACACAGCACGTACCTGTACTAGAAAGCATGTCACGCAACACCTGAGCTATCAGCCAATCCGTTTATAGCGCCCGTAGCATGTTCATCGAAATATTCCACACTACAACTACCTCACCATCCCGCAGCTCGCAACAAATCTCTCCCCAAAACCCACCCCGCCGGGCGACACTCATCGGGCAGTTACCCCATCAGATAACAGCACCACCGACCCCTACCGACAAGCCTTAGACCTCATTATCTTCTCATCAACCCTAACAGAGCATAGTACAGCACATCTACGAAGCCATTGCGGAGGATATCTACTATTATGTCGCACACAATCACATCCACCCCCGGCCCAACCCCGCCCCCGCGCGGGAGCGTAAAGTTGCCGGCGAGCGGAGGCCAGCGGCAAAGGCAAATGGCGAAGGAAGGGGAGCGGGGCGAAGGGGGGAGGGGGCCTACCCGCCGCCGGGACACGCAACGCACGCAGCCGCACGCACGGTGGCGTGACGCGGGCGGCCGCCGCGTGCCGACGCCTCCACGCCCTCGTCCCCGCCCGCGCCGTCTACGCGAGCCTTGGGGGACACCGCAGTCAAACTCGTGCGGCGGCGGCGGGCCGCCAACTCCCCGCGAAGTTGCTCGGACCCGAAGTAATGCACGGCAGCCGTCAGTCTTCTACAACTAGTGAAACGCTACGAAACTCGTACTTTCTAAAGGAGCAATAAGCGGAACGATTTTATTTTTAGGTTTCATTCAGGTTATTTTCTGAACCAAATTTTGAATTTTCTTACTTTTACCTTTTATTTTCCTTTTTATTACTATACGAAAATATTCGTTTATTAATTATTATCGATTTTTTTATGAGTAAACCATTTCCCTTCTGATTTATCCAGTGGTTTCCCATTGCCTTACTTATAAGTATTCGCAATAAAAACTCCGGGCCTACAGATTAACTGGATCTAGCCATTGTTTTCGCTGAATTTAAAAATTGATAATAAAAAACAATAAAATTATACCAAATCGTATCACAAAGTCTTATAAGAATACCCTTTTGTTATTTTTATGTTGTTTTCGATATCAACAAATTAAAACATTTTTCAATTACATTCATATCATATTTACTTGAAAAACATGCTAAGGATGTTATTTAGAATAAATTTTTTTAATAATTTTTCGTCACACTGGAGCCTGTATCATCATGTGTAATAATGTTCTAATTCATCACTCTTAAAATACACCCAAAATTCCTCGGAAGTGAAAAATGACAGAATGTTCGCAATCGAATTATTTCCCTGTTCCTCTCTGTCCGGCCCTCAGTGAGCCGTGCGGACGCGGGCCACGCAGTGGAGACAGACCAGCGCTCGCAGTTCCTCGCTGTGGCGGGCTCGAGGGTGGGTAGGGGTGGCCGGTGGAGGGGTGCGGGGGTGACAATATATTGTCCGGGCGCGTTGGTATGCGCGCGGCCCCAGTGGGGAGACGAGCTGCCCCGGAAAATTACAGCGCGGTGTTTGATGTTTTTGCTGCGGGAGCGAATGAAACTTTATCCATAACAGAGAACTAGGAGTATACTTGGTCGATGCCAGTTGATTTGATTGTGGAGACTGGGCTGTGATTTCCGGGAAAGAAGAGACTCGCAGAGATTTTCTTATCGATGGATTATATTATTTCTACAGGTATGTTAGAAGTTCGTTTTTCATCATTTATACACGTACCTTAGAGACGATAAAACAAACGAAAAATACACTGCTTCTAAATAAGAATTCCCGCATCTCCAGTATTTCACAGATATACCTGTAATACCTACAACATATGATGGCCATATTTAACATTTAGTAGATACATTTCAAGGGGTGAAACCTCTCCCGTTTAAATTATGAGTTCCCTGATTGACTTTTTTTCTTGGAAACATGGTAACATATCCGTATGCCGTCCATTAAAAGTATTATCAATCACGTGTGACCTCTACTTCATGAATCACATTTTTATCGCTCTTATTAATTCAAATTGATTACACATTTCTACACAGACAAACATAGCTTTTCCTTCCCAAAACACCGACATGATACTAGGCAAATTCAAGCGCATTATCATTCTAGTAGTGACAGCAGTTGCACCAATCCCGATTACATAGTTACTGCACCGCTACAAACAATTATTGCTAGTCATCGGGCGCACAGCGAGGGCGGCGACCTCCTCTGCGTTATAACGAGCAGGATCACGTCCTCCAAAATAGGGTCTCTATAGAGGCCGTGCGGCTTCGACATGAGAACGATTTCAGCATATCATCCTCGTTATCTCGATCGGGAAAACGTCACCCGCAGGTTCCGGGCCATTGTCGCCGCAAAATTCGAACGGAACGCGCGGAGCCTTTGGGGCGATCGCTACTGGCCAGCCACTTCCTCGGCAGGGGCAGGGGGCATGCCAGGGAGGGTGGCAGTGCCGATGGTGGACAGGACAACGGGAATGGGAGAAGGGACGGGGACGGAAAAGAGGAAGGTATGGGAACGAAAGGAGAATGGAGACTGGGACGGAGACAGGAACAGAGGCGGGAATTGAGTCAGCAGCGGAGCTGGGAATCACGGATGAAGTCGGAATGAACGGAATCAGAAATGAAGTCAGCGCGAGCGGAGACGGGAACGGGGGTTAACGGAACTAAGATGGAGTCGAGAAGGGAGCTGGTAACGGAGCGGAATGGAGTAGGGAACGTCACTGAAATGGAGACGGGAAAGGCGATCGGAACGGAGGCCAGTACAGAAACGGAGGCACACGAGCTCAGAGTGGCGGGGCGGGTTGGAGAGAGAATAGAGCCACGACGGAGAATATGGCGCAGATGAGGAAAGCGATAGTGGCAGCAGCTCTGGCGACGGTGGCGGCGGCGGTGGGCGCGGATTCCGGGAAGCGCGACTACGCCAGCGGACGCCCCCAGCGCCGCGGCGCCGAGGGGCAGTTTACGAGCATCGATTTCCGCCTCAGACGCTGAGCGCGGCGCTCGCAACGCCCGGCCACACGTGATGGCCGCGCGCTCGTTCGCAGAGCTCGTAATTTCGATACTTGACCCTTTGTGCGCGGGAGGCAAAAACTGCCCAAGTGAGAATAGTCGATTTTCGCTTAAGACTTTGCTTCGTTGTCTCAGTCAACCACATTATTGCTAAGAGGTCCAGTGAAAGTTTGTTTCATCCAGTCAAATATACATGAAATAGTTATTACAATTGTTTTTTTAAGTACATAATTTGACGGGAATTCCGATTGGGTTTGAGCACGTGGTTTCAAATGCGCAATTGAAGCTTTGTAGGCTACGAAGCTCCTGGTTCGAGCCCCAGAGCAAACGGATTTTCGGCACTAGCAAAGTGGCTGACAATCTAATAACGTCGGCAAAGTTCCAGGCGGATGCTGTGGCAGTACATAAACAAACTCAGGCCACGCCCCACAGGCGTGTGCAGCCTAAAACAAAAGAGGCCCCATTTTTCCATAAACTTTTTTAATTACAAATGATAGTAAATAAACAAAACATACAAGGAAAATGACATTAAAACGTTAATGACACTATTAACTAATGCAATTTATTTAATGCTGAACCATTTACAGGGTTGCGAGATGGCTTGAAGAGTATTCTCCAAGCTATTAACAATTCCCCCAACTGTCAGGTTAAAAAGGAAGAAATAAGGGGTTTTATATATTTTCGGAAATTAAATGTTTTATTACGTAAGGCTATGGGGTGCGTTTCACAATGTTCAGCGAGGGAGGGCCTCCTGCCCCTCCCCCTTGTGCACGCGTCTATGGTACGCGCGCACACCTCGCCATGTCCCCATCGCTATCCTCAGGGCCTGGCAAATGGCTGCCTTCTCATTCCTCTATCACCCGTTATTCACGACCTACAAAGATAACTGTACGAGAAGGAGAAGCCGAATGCAGTCATTTAGACGTCGAATGCAACGATTTAGAAGTCGTAAAAAATACGAGTTTATTGCTTAAAACAGCTTCACAAAGAGCTTTTTATCACAGACGCGCATTTCCATACTGTACGACCGTAGACACATTTCTCCAATCTATTGCGCTTGGAAGTACTTTTCTCCGACACCACTACGAGAAGGTCTTCCAAAAATACTAATAAAATATTAATTTTAATTTCATATTTTACTCTGGAAACAGCTTCCAAGTATTTTCCGCACGTATACACAAGAACACCGTTATCGTCGTTCAACACGCGCGCGCGATCCGGGGTTAAATCCGGACGAAAATCCGCCTTCATATTCGCGGCGTTTCGCAGAACCACCTTCAACACTGGACCGCATGCGCGCACGTTTCAACTGCTGGCGCGCCGAAGTTATCCCGTGCGCTCAGCTCCGATTACGAGCGGAGGTGTGAAAAGACGCGCGCGCGTAGGCCAACGCGTGGGACGCGAAACTCAGCCCAACGCCACCTTACGAGCGTGCTCCGTAAGGGCGAGATTCCCTTCACCGGGTGCGTGACAATTAAACGTACACGTGTGAGGCGACGTTGGAATATCAGAGGACGACGTAGCAGGCGAAAATGTGTACGCACAGCTCCCAGATAAGACATTAATTAGAGGAAAACATTTCTAAACTTAAGGACATAAACGTTTGTTTTACTTATTTAAAAAAACATAATAATAGTATTTATCCAAATGAAATTTGGGAATATTTGAATTTGGTAATTTGGGAATATCTGAAGTTGGGAATACCTGAATTTGAATTTCCAGATTTTATGGAAAGCCGTTTTGAATGGTAGGACAGGAAAAAATAAATTAAAACCTTCGGAAACCTTAAAATTGCAAAATAATATATTCAGAATTTGAGGCAACAGGGGCCGGAATTTAGAGCATCCCCAAAGCACGCGATCCGAAGACTGTGAGTTTGAGTACTACCATGAGTACTTGGTTTGTATTCAATGTGTAGTTGAGGTATAGTGGGCTCAAGCCAACACGTGGTAGGTCCGAGAAACATTCCACATCACCCTATTCATATTTATCATCGTTCTATTATTTAGAGGAAGGAACGGAAAATTATTGCTGATCACCTGCTCTGGAAAGTAACGGGAATGAAGGTGTAACACTTTTCTCTGGCCTAAGCATACAAATGAATAATGCACTCACAAAACAACTTTGCTATTTAATGTGCTGTACAGCAGACATCATTTGTAGAAAAGAGAACTACCAGAAAACAAAGGTAGAAACGACACTTTTTTTTTTTAAATAGCACCCCATTTGCGTCTGCTTAGGCAAATTATTCCGCTCAGGGACGCTTAGTCCTGCTGCAACCTTCCCCTTCTACCTCCCGCCCTCGCCGCCCTTTCGCCCTCGCGAGCTGCGACGCGGCGCCGGCGGCCTTGGCGTGCGCTGCCCCACCGCCCACGCCCACGAGGCCGTGTCCGGCGTTATCGCCCGCGCGCACTGCGTACGCCCCCACCCCAACATCACCCGCGGGCGATGACATCCCTTCGCGGCTCGGGCGCCAGGCGAAAACTACGGGCGAGAGATGCGAGGGAAAACGGTAAGTAGGTGCAAAAAACGGGGGGACGACGATCAAGGCCAGAAGACGAATGGGAGAGTTGTCAAGGATGGGCCAAACTAGGGAAAGAGAACCTTGGGAAGAAAGGTGGGAAATGACAGAATAGCAAATTCCAGGCACGTAGTATATAGAAAGGTGAAGAGGTTGGAGCGGAGTGTGTGTAGGCAAGAGAAGTAGGGTGTTCAGGAGACAGGCAGAGCGAGGCGAAGTGCAAGGCAAGAATTGGCAAAGAGGCGGGCGGAGAGAGGGGGAGACGGAAGAAAGGAGGCCGAATGGGAACCGGTGAAGTGGTACGAAGCGGAATGGAACAGAACGGAGCTGGGTGAACAAATGGGGTGAGGCGTTGGGCCACAGCGATGTCGGCCTGTGAGAAGCGAGCGAGCGGAGAGAGAGAGAGAGAGAGAATGAGGGTTGAGACGGGGAGGAAGCGCGAAACACGTGAATTGGTTCAAAGCGGAATGGAACAGAGCAGAGCAGATCTGAGCAAATCGGGATTCTTCAAGCGGGGCGAGGCCTTGAGGCGGGAGCAATGTGAAACAAACGAGTGAGAAGGGCGGGTGGGCGTGGCGGGCGCTTATCGCAGCGCTCGCATGCGTCTCCCGCGCGAAACGCACCGCCGCCGTATCGCCCGCGCCGAATCTTCGGCCCCGCGGCGCCCCGCTGCCGCAGCGTTTTGCTCCGATACGCGCGCGGGCGCTTATTCTCCCGGTGACCACCACTGTGCAAGTTTCGGGAAGGAAAAGGCCGAGCGGTGATTCACGCATTTCCGATTTGAGTCCCGTGACCTCTACCGATTTCCAAGGCATTGTTCTTAACAGTAAATATACTAAGAATTTCACATTTCTAGATCGCTTTCTACATATGTAATTCACACCAGTAGTACGCTCAATAAATTCTTTAATTTTTAAAACAAATATAATATATATTCCTGTCCTGCCTTTTCGTCTTACTTATTTTATATTTAATTCAAATAATCTATAAAAAGTAACAAAATTTTGTATTTCAAAAAGCTACAAAATTGAAATACATTCACTTGATTTAAATTCACTATTTAATTCATATGATTAACTAATACATTTAGACATTAAAATGACCGTTACTCACAAAAACACGATGTTTGTAAGATTCATCGCCTCACTTACCTGAAACAAAATAGAAAATAAAATTTATTAGTCACAGGAGTCAATTGTAAAAATACGAATACAAAAGAATAGAATAACATAAGTACTAACAAACGTATACAAGATAATGCAGCAGTTGTAAATTCCATTGGAGTTTGGAAGAAAAAACGAAAAGCAAATCTTACTAGATGTGGGATGACTGTTTCTTACGAATCATCCTTCGAATGTAGTATTACAAAAGTGTTTGCTTCTGGAAAGATCTCTTCGCATAATTATTATTCTTATTATTAACATCATTGCTTGTATTCAAAATATTTTTGAAATGCATTATTTTCAAAAAACTTCACAGCGTTTCTTGGTGAGACATTAAGTTTTAATATATTCGTAATCGATAACGTTCGTATATTACCTACCTACAGGATATGTAATGAATTCATCAGTACATTGGTTCTGAATGTCAACAAACATGCGGTAAAGAAAACGTCAAAAAATACGACTCGAACTCAGGCTTCAATACTGGCGAGTGGAATATAAAGGCAAACGTATTTCCCTTTCCAATGCAGATATTTCCACATCATTTCTCCGTCCACTTTGAACCGGGAGGCGCTTCGAGAAAGTTCCGCCTTCGGCGCAGCTGGAGAGAAAATCGCTTCGCCTCTTTTAGAGCCGGACCTGGGCCAACAGCGGCCCCCAACGCGGTGCACTTTATTACGGAAATCTCTCGGTCGCATCCGACTCACCCCTACACATCGCCCTCCCCACTCTGTCGTCCCAACCACCTCGCCCCTAAACTCCGCCCCTGTCTCCCTTCCCGCCCCTAATCCCAGCCCGTGCCACCCACAGTCCTAACCCAGGCATGCTTCCCTTGCTCTGATGTCTTCTCTATCCCAAGCATGCGGTATTGCTTCTCCCGAATCATTCTCCTTCATACCCGCCGCCTCTGTTTCCCCATCGCGCTAACCAACCCTCCTCTCCCAACCCCACACCACCTTCGTCCACGGGCCGTTCGTCTCCACTGCTTCTCCGGGGCTAACCCTCGTCCCGTCACCATCCCCCCTCACTCGCCATCCTTACTCCTCTCATAGCTCCCGCCTCTCTGGTCACCCCCCGCCCAAGCCCCGCAACGCCCCGCCACCAGGGCCGTCCCCACGGCGCTGCGCCGGGCCCCGCTCGTATTTTTGGAAATATTAGAAACGCGCGCTGCGCGGCGCCCCTGTGATATATGAAAAGGAAACGCCTCCTGCCCCCTGGATTTTCATTCGCGAGCGCCAGTTATCTTCCGGTCCCCCCGAGTGGGCGTGGCCCCCGGCACGACTCGCCGCGCGGCGGCCAGCCGTTGGGCGAAGCATTTTAAGCTGATTACATGTTCCTCCGGCACTACTCCGCGCTCTCGTGACGATATATAACGCTGTTATTTCCTATTGCCGCTGCGACTGCACAAAGCAGTACGAAATGTATGCTTATATTCCCTCTGTGATCGTTCCTTAAACACTGTTCGCGAATTCCTGATTTCAGTGTTGACTTTCAATAATTTTGGGTTCGAGTCCTTCATTTCTTCTGTAAATACAACACATAGCAAGTCGACAAACAAGTAATAAGTTGTTTTGTTTCACAAATAAATACGAAGCATTATTATAAGAAATATTATTAATATGCTGCAAATAACATCATGATGTTCATATCTCCCCCCTCTATCTCTTGCTGGAAAAATATAAATCGGGGTTTCAAACTAAGGATATACAGAGCTTAATTGCAATAAAATTGCTTAAATGGAAGAAGAGTTAGAAGAAAAGATTCAACATTTTCTCCTCCAGGCAAATTTCCAATCAAAATTTCCTAAAAAATAATTACTTTACAAAGCAACAAATTAATTTCAATCTCTAGTGGCAAATACAAAAAAGAGAGAGATCGAAGTGTCAGAATGTTTGATTACATTATGTTCGAAAATCCATCCTACTATTCATATAGCTGACACATCGAGCGCAGCTAAATAAACGTTATTTCGAATCGTAACGAACAACCGAACGCAGCAGCAGACACCGAAATATTCACACACTCTCGTAGAGTTCGTTATCCACCAGCCATCTGTACATCGGAAAATGAATTCACACTTAACTCCTGAAACGAGATTCAATAAAACTCAGAGGGTTAACAAGGGAATAACATCTAATCAACACTATGGTTCACGCCGGCCATCGGGCACTGGCCGACAAATCCGGCAGAAACGACACGACGCGCGCAAGCGATGGGGGGCGGGCGAGGCGAGGGCGGGCGAGGGCGGGGAGCGGGCGAGCTGGCGGAGAGTGGGATGGAGGGGAAGTAGCTGTTGCGAGTGATGCGGGAGGGAGGATGGGCGATCCGGCGAGCGAACGAATGATCGACGGAACAAACAGACAAACTAGTCGATGGGTGGGTGCGCGGAGAGACGGACGAGCGAGCAGCCCAGCGGCCAGCGAGTAGGTGAATAAGTGGGCAAGGGAGCGGGCGAGCAGACGAGCGAGAGGCGGGGGGCGGACGTACGCGGACGGGTGACATAACGAGTCGTGTGCGGCGCGCGACAATGCAACGTCACATGGCGCGCAAAAATTTGGCAAAGGTCCTTGCACCGGACGCGAGTTATTTTTAATGCTTCATCCGCACCGGCCGGCGCCGCCCGCCCCGCCCGCCCTGGCCGACGCGGATTACAGCGCGTAGATCCGCATTACACCGCGCACGCTTCAGCGCGAACGAGCTCATAACCGTAAACATGCGCGCGGCGGCGTGCAAAACGCGGTGGCCGCCGCGTCGACTCTCGGCGCCCCGGTGGCAACATGGCTTCTAAACGTGGAGTTGGTAGGAGAAAGTCTATAATTCATTCAATATTGTAAATACGAAAAGAAATGATTTCAAAATGCATGTGCGAAGGGCAGAGGATGTGCCTTCCACCGATGGATTCACAGTACGATTCCTGGCCAAACCCTTGTGGTGGAGAATGGAAGCTCTTGGCAGGTTATTATCCTGTTTGCCCTGCCCGTTCCATAATTCTTGTATTCCATTTCACTATTCTCCGTCACCATCGCCATTCATATCATCAACATTAGCGCTATCGCTGTCATCTAATCAATCCCTCGTGAGGCTCAATACCCTTAATTGTGGGAAGGACCCTAAAGATAAAAACACACTCCTCGAAAACTCCTGGTCGAAAAAGGACAAACAACGACTGGCACTCCAAACATCAAAAGAAAGCGATCTCTCGGGCCGTGACGAGCATTCCCTGTGGGAAACAGTTTCAGTCACGCGGAACTGCCGCTACCCACTGGTCGATGGACGAGACGTTAACTCCAGGAAGTTCCTGCCACAGCGATACTTCTCTTATTCCCATAACGAGGCGTCAGCCGCGGCGGTTCTGACATTTACGTGAGAAACGCTTCAGGAAAAATTCGTAGAATGGATATGTGACCTCTTTCATACGATTATGTTTTATTTATTACCACTTATTCGTCATTTGACAGACTAAAATATTTTAAAACGACTATTAAAACATATTAATGACATCGAATGGTTAACGTTTGTGACCCCTCAGCAAACTCAATTAATGTTATTGAACTTCGAATTTGTTAGGATTCACAAAAAATATTTACTAATTTTTAATACGTAACAACTCTCAGTATATTCTTAGAGATATTCTTGAGACACAGGAAAATACCATGCTGCAAATCTTAAGAACGTAATACTTGGTATTTTTCCAAAACATGGGTAATGCCAAAGTTAAGTAGAGCTCCAAATCGCGATATTTTCTTCGTAATAACTCGCTGTATTCAGTTTGAGTTACGCTATTGTTGCGAAAACGAACGAGAAAGAGAAAAATTGGAACCTAAGGGAATATTAAACAAATATTCCATATTGTGGAGGATAGTGAGCGATAAAGCTACGTTGTGCAGTATAAAAGAGAAATATGGAAAGACTCAGCCTCAATAAAAGAAAAGGGCTGCTGCGCAATTAGTCACCGTGAGCCTGCGGAAGATGAATGATCACATTTTTTATCTTCGGGAAACAAATGTTACCCCTCACCCTGTGACGGGGAAATTCTTCCATGCGAGGAAACAGCAAATCGCTTAAAAGGACGCGTGCCTCATTTTGCCTTATAGTGTGATTTGGGAAGAAAATGCAACTAGACAAACACTAATTAACATATATCACAGAAATCTCAACAATAGAATACAGTTGCAAGAAAAAAGAAAATTATGTCTCCACAAAATATACAAAAAATTGAAATAAAACTTTCTCGAATTAACCTCATAAACCTCATTTAATATTTTTGCGAATAAATCAAAATTTCAATTTAACAAAGAGATACATTTACGAAAATCTACCAGACATAATTTCACTTCGAAATACAAACGTCGAGAAAGAGAGTCTCCTAGAACACAGTTTCTTCTTTCGGAACCCAGCTCGTAGCCATTGTGCGAGAGCGTCAAGGCGCAACAACCTTTCATTGAGGATGAGTCGGTAAGCCGGCGCACAGAGGGCTCGGATCTGGCGGACGGCGCTGCCGGCTCACCCGCACAAATCACCCGCTGTCGTTGCCGAAACGCTGCGGGCGCCTCCGCCTTCCCCATCACCACCACTGTCTCTGCCGCCACCCACGTCGCCTTCGCCAACGCCGGCGCCCGTACAATGCTCAATAACGCGGACAAGACGCGCCAAATGAAGAAGAGGACGAGGGCCTCTGTCCCCCCTCCCAACCCAGCGAGGGGGCACTTGGCTGGCTGCGCGCGAGCGAGCGAGGGAGGGAGAGAAAGAAGACGTCGCGGAGGAAATAATCAGGGCGCGCGCGCGTTGGCCCGGGTTCAAATCCCCAGAAGGACGGCTTAATTCGCCGCCCTCTCTCCGCCCCCTGCGCCGTCGACGGGCGCATACCCCTAGCCGCGAGGCCCGCCCTGCCACGCCAACCAGGGGACAATGTCCTCTCGCAGGCGTGGACGAGGAGGAAGAGGAAGATGCAGGTGGCGACGATAGCACCCCGCCTCGCCGCTCCTCGGAAACTGACCTGCCCCACGCTGTTTGCACCAGTTGGGTGGATTTGGCCGCGATGCGTTCGCTGCCGGTGGATATCGGAGAAGAGGCATGTGCGAGAGGCCACGAGCGGCGTATTCCATGCAATATGCTCCAGACTTCGTCAACGCCAATACTCACAGAAATATGGGTCGTGTAAATGAAAATTAAGAGACTAAATGCAATGAAGTACATAAAACTCTATACTGTGAATATTCTAATTGAAAAATGAAAGCCAGAAAGCATGCCTGATGGAGACAATCTTCAAACTTGAGGGTAGGTTTTTCCTTGTATGACACATTTTCCCTTGATTCCGGTAACAAATTTCATGTATCTTAAATTAAATTTTTCTATTTTGCTCTAGTTATTTATCTATTATTATTTTTTGGAGCAATGTCTCTTTTGAATCACAATTTAGTTTATTTACTTTCCGAAAATGTAATTATTTTAGCTTTTAATCTAAACGCGCAATCTCTCATTTTCAATTTTATTAAAAACTAAAAATATTATCTCCAATTTTGAAATAAATAGAGTTTCTTGAAAGGAAATTTACAGTTTGCACTTTAATTTCGCTGGTGGATGCATTATTTCGAGAACCTGAGTTCATGATGAAATGAAATTCCTTAAGAAATCTGTGAAAAGCAGTTACACGGTAAAATTGAATACATGTTTGTATATTTTTTGCCTTCCTTAAAAAATGCTCTCCAAGCATATTCCCTAAATCTATCTCTTTACAAACATAATTTTTCTTCCGGAAGATAATTTGAATCACTGGTGTGATTTCTAAATGTGATTCTTTCTCGAAAGATAACTCACTGTAGACGTCACCAATTTAAATAATAATAATATATTGTTTCGAGGTTGAAGTATTTATTGATATGTTTGGATCACACCATTTATATTTCCTAGTTCTCTTTTAATTTGGATCTTCTGTGAATCAAATTTGTTAGAAATATGCACATTGTTATAACAAGTACAACTTTTTCTAAGGGAATGCTGGTTATTAAGAATTTGTTTCATACTCAATAAATTTCATTTCATCCAACCACTTATTCACCTTTCGTTCTATTCATTCAAATTACAAACGAATCAAGAATAGTGAAACTGTTCTAGCTTCTGAACAATCGGTTTTGTCAATTCTGTTCAAAGGTTTTTAATAATTTACTGAAAAAGAAATTAATGAATTGAACCTTATTTTGTATCTTTCGACATTCTTCGAAAAAGTAATTTCAGGCAAATAGAAGCGCTGAGAGGGAATCGTCCTATTTCCCAGCTTCACTTCAAAGAAGTTTCTGGACAGCAAGAGAAAATACAATACGAGCTCTAGAAACGTCAGACCCGGAGATAAGGAAACATGCATACTTCACTAACACACAAAACCGCACAAAATAGATTAGATTCGCAAGAAGTAAAGCCTTTTCCGCAACCTGCACAGACCAGCACTCGCGTACGCAAAAGCTATTTCACTAACTCATTTTGCGGTGAAAACCTTTTGCGCGGCCCGACAACCACTTCGCTTGCGGGAGAGTATCAAATAAAAAATCTGGGCCGAGCAACATCACACAATCTTTGAGTTTTCTCTATTCTAAAGAAGCGGAAATGGATGGGGAGCGGCGTATCAGGCAATATTTTCGTTCTCATAAAAGAAGCGTGAGCGAGGAATATTTCGTGGGACGCAGGGTACCTGCATGCGCCACAAGAATGATAAAAAAATACTAACAAGAAATAGATTACACTTTCTGACGAAGGAAGTTTTTGATGAGTTTTCAAGAGCGACAGGATCTTTTCCCCCCTGCGCGCCCGAGCCCCGCCGCCTGTTTCTAGTGCCTATCTCGAAATAGAGGCTGCGCAGGCGCGTCGTGTGTACGACAACACCCAGAGCCCGTGTAGCGCCTGTTTATGCTCTCGACACATACAACCGGTTGGCAAACACGCCGGCACCGCGGCGAACCGTCTGCTACGCGACGCAATAAGAGCACGCGCCACCGGCGGAAGGCATCAAGCGAACCCGGAGCCTCCCCAACTACAGCTTTGTTTTCGAGTATGGGGTTTCCTCAGCATTTCAGGCATGACGTTCACAATTTTTATCTATTCACATATAAATTTAGATACGAGTGTTGTCTAGGTATCAAAAATTTAATGGTTAAAATATTTACCATCGCTTATTTTTTGTAATTAATTAATATATTGCTACTAATATTGATGTTCTTATCAATTAAAGTACAAGTGTTGTCTAGGTATTATAATTTTAACGGCTTGAGAATACTTTGATTGCTTAGCGATCTTGAGAGATGAAAATTATACACAGAACAATTTATTTACAAACATTTTATCTTAATTTACACAAAGAAACGAATATCACCTGCAATATATTAATTCATTATTTATATATATATATATATATATATATATATATATATTACGTGTGTGTGTGTGTGTGTGTGTGTGTGTGTGTGTGTGTGTGCGCGCGTGTGCCTAAAAATTGTTAAAATCTACTTTTATAAAAACATTCTTTATATAAATAACGGTTTGCGCACATCGGTGAGATGTAGTAGTAAATTAAAACCTAACATCAATTCAGCAATAAAATAGCAAGCGGATGCTACCAGATACCTCAAACTACGCCCTTGCACACACAAGCACAACGAGTGCGCGCGACGCCCAAAACAATTAATTCGGACACTAACGGCTTAATTCAGCAGCACAAACATGTAATGTAGACAAAAGCATATTCACCTTTCTGGAAGTATTTAATTAAAATTGTTCACACTACAAATGCCCTTTGCATTACCCCCTCGCTTTCTTTCTTGTTTTTCCCCCCACCGCATTCCTCAGAAAAACATGATACGCCGGCACCGAGGGCACGTGTCTTGCAGACTGCGCGGAAGCTGCGTTGTCATCACGTAGCAGCGCCCGGCGCCGCGCGCACGTGTTCATTCGCAGCTCCCCTCTTCCCCCTTCGCCTCGCGCAGAAAACGCTGCGCGGAAAATAAGCTCGTGTTCTGCCGTTGCCGCCGCGTCGGTCCACAGGGCTTCCGGTGAGAAGACCCCGGCTTTGCCGCAATGGACTGCGTACACTGCAACCATCTTGTTTTCCTCTCTTTGTTCGCTCTTCTGAAAGCTCTCCAGCCTTTCTGCTAAAAGAAACTTCCCTATTTCTAGACGTTTACGGAACTAGTGAATTGCTGCTAGAAAGCGAAGTAAAAGGAAGATCATTTTCTTCCGAGATAAAAAGGCTTTGTGCGCGTTGTGATATTAACCACATCAAAGGGTATCTTTGTGGCTGTGTTTTGAAGATTCATAGTATTGTTAGCGGCTTGATGGAACAGAAAAAATACTCTGAAAACTAAACACCACTGCGTATATTGTTCAGTAAACAGCACTTGTAAGAAATTATTATTTGGAATCCCTTATTTTCCATTGGAAGGATATCAATGAATGCAGTATTACTTGTTTATAAGTATTGTTCAACATGTCGCTACAATACTTCTGAATATTTCAAAACCCTATTAGTATGTGAAATAAAAGTATTGACGAGATCATGCCATCATCAAAAATAATGGGATTCAGCTGGAAGAGGAAATTTTTGAACATTTAATTTTCCATCATCAACTTACAATAACACACAAAGCTTATTAGAAACTTCACTATCAACTCCATTTTCCCAACGCTTGAGATAAATTTTTCACGTAAGGAGACAAGAGAGGCAGAGCAAGGCAACTCGCAAATAAGGTCAAAGATCATCAATTTTTCTGTCGCCTTGACCGCCCTTGTTCGGAGAACTTTATAACGCAGGCCCCCGCTTGAAAGAAGAAGCGTGAACTCTTCGCCCGCCTTCAACAGCAACGAGGCGTATTGCCCGAGATTTAAAACCCAGATGACTTCGGGAGCGAGATGGCGGAACTCCATTCTCTCGGGATGGCATCCAATCTGCTCAACTTCGTAATGACCTCTTCATTCGCTAAAGCGGCACGCAACTTCGCCATTATCGGTCGAGCATCGGGGTGTGAACCGCGGACTTTTTAATTAAAACGTGTCACTGCAAACTGCTCCCCCATCCCCTAAGGGAAGAGAGGGCTTGCCCCAACCCCCCGGCCCCTCGGTGGGTGCACCACCCTCCCTAGCGGCGGGCCCTGGAAGCTTGCAGCTTGTTAAATTTTACATCGGATGCACGGAAGTTCATGAGCGTTCGCAAAGCAGGGTTCTGTCCGAGGACAATAAACCAAGCGCTTACGATCCTGCAGCGGGCGAAGTGCACGAACACGGGGAAGTAGTCGTGGCGAAGGGATTGGGACGTGCACTGGAATCGGCGACCCCAGCGCAAAGGAATCCCCACACGAAGCAACGAACAGCGACCGAGTGGGGACAACTTGCCAGTAAATGCGGTCGTTATGCATACGTTACGATTCGCCGATTTGCGAGATGAGGAGAATGGTGATTACCTTTCAAAACTGATTAATATGCACCCTATTTCGAGTCTTCTTCATATGGAGGGTTTGAAAATTATAAATTCAGTTTTATAGCTCACGAAATCTTCCCTTCATCTAATATTTACCAAGTCTTGAAAAGTTGTCTATAATACTTCTAATTGGAATTGTAAAATTTACTGGATAGACATTAAACTCACACAACATCCTTGTTCGCAAAACACTATCATAAAATCGGTATAGCAGATCTTGTACTTCAGTAAATCATTCAAACTACATTAAAAACACGATAAGAAAATAGAGATTACAAGTATTTTAATGAACTGTGCGGGCATGGGTGGGTACAATTACAGTTCAGCAACAAAACTAACTCCTTTCAACAAGAACCCTGAAACCAAAACTTTTTAGCTAGAAAATTATGCAATTTTCAATAGATTTCCTGTAACACCGTGGAAAAACTAGAAGTAACATTCATAGTATAAGTATCTACAACAAAAAATACACAATTTCAAGAAAAATTTCCATTCCATCAAGAACGCTCAAACAAAAATTAAAATTATGCAATTTCCAGTACATTTCCTGTAATTCACGTGAAAAAAATTAATTTTAAGACAAAAACTAGTTTCACCCACCCTGCACCTGAACAGTCACAACTTTCGAAAACTGGATCTACCCCTCCGCGGCCGAGCTACATTTTCCCAACTCCCCAACACCCATACTTCACCGGGGGCGGCGGAAAGGACCGGCCTCCTCGCAGGGGCCGCCTCCACTACATTAACCCGCGGCACGCAGCCCGCATCGCACCGGAGGAAATGAACCGGCGCTTCCGGTCTCCGCCGGCGAGCCGATTTTTTCTACTTGATTCCCTTCGTTTTAAGAGAAACCCCGACCGGCAGCTTCCTTTCTCCCGGGAACAGCGCGCGGCTTCCAGCTCGCTTCTTTTCCCTCGCCCCGTGAACGGCCCCGGTGCAGCGCGCAACCTTTCGGACGAGGCGAGTGCGACTGCCGCTGCACTAATTTCACCCCAATCCTCTCGCAAGGTCTCCTTTTAAATGATAAACCTACAAGGGGAGGAATGGCTCTGCACTCGTTACGCAGATAAGCACGTTTGCATTACCGCCTAGTTGGTGTGTTGTACTTGAAAACACATACTACACATACTGCGCGTTATCTTCCGGATCTGCTGAACAGATTGCCGGCTGATCTATGGTCATTTTTTCCGATACTCCGTTTTCCGTGTTATAATGAATTGAATTCTGGCCTGTAAAGAACTGATATGACGTTTTCTGTCGAGAAGCATCGTCCCATTACACATCGGATTGTCACATTGTATCACGTCGTGTTGAATCGCGTTGCATTGTGGCGTGCCGCATCGTATCGGCTCTTGTCGTGTCGAATTGTATCGTATCGTAACACGTTGCATCTTGAGGTATTGTATGGGATCCCATCCTGTCAGATCGTGTTGCATCGGATCGTGCAGTGTCCATCGGGTGCTGTCGTGTCGTATCGGGTGCTGTCGTGTCGTATCGGGTGCTGTTGCGTCGCATCGGGTGCAGTAGTGTCGCACCGGTGCAGTCACGTCGTATCGGCAGCCTCGAGCCCCATCGCCTGGCATCGCATGCGGCGCTGGCAGCCGCCTCGAATAGGAGGGGGCAGCGTGGGGCGGGGTGGGACGGAGCGAGTGGGGCGGGGCAGGGCGGAGTGGCGCGTAGCGGTGCAGGGCGAAATAGCGCAGGGCGGGGCGGCGCGATGCAGCGCAGGGGAGCGCAGGGCGGGGCGGCGCAGGGCGGGGCAGCGGATGGTGGGCGCCGCAGGGCGGTGCGGGCAAGGGCGGGGAAGTGCAGGGCGGGGCGGCGAGGGCGGGACGGTGCAGGGCGGGTGGTGCAGGGCGGGGCAGCGCAGGGCGGGGAGGCGCAAGTGGGGCGGCGCAGGGCTGGGCGGTGCAGGGTGTGACGGCGCAGGGCGGAGTGCCAGTGGGCGCAAGGCGGGGCGGCGCAGGGCGGGGACGTGCAGGGCGGGGCGGCGCAGGGCGGGGACGTGCAGGGCGGGGCGGCGCAGGGCGGGGCGGAACAAGGCGGGGCAGCGCAGGGCGCAGACGTGCAGGTCGGGGCGACGCAGGGCGGGGCGGCGCAGGGTGTGACGGCGCAGGGCATGGCGGCGCAGGGCGGAGGGCCAGTGAGCGCGGGCGGGGCGACGGAGGGCGGGGAGGCCCGGCGCGGCGATCGCGCGCTAATCGGATTGTCGTCACCTGCGGCGAACGACGCGACGCCGAGTTTAATAAGCGCCTCCGTCGCCGCGATGCGACGCGTCGCCCCGCGCCCGCCCGGGGACACCTCGTTAGGCAAACGCGGTTAGCTCCGAACGCCGCGCGCCGTCCGCGGCGAGGAGTCGAGAGCCAAGCGCCGCCACCCTGGCCCAGGACGGCATGCTTTCGACGTTTTCTTCAGATCGATAAAATCTGATTCTATCTCGTCAAAGTTCCAAATGCAGTTTCACTATTTAACCACGTACAATATAATAAAAAAAGTGACAAGAAAGGAAGTGAACAGTAAACGGTTTCGTGCCGCCTGGGGGTCGGCAACAGGGCCAGTTGTTAATGGCTGTTGATTGCGAGCTATCCACAAAAAAATTAGAAACTGATTATTTTATTCATACGAGAATTTTTGGAAACCTCGATGATACTGAACGATTAGATTGTTGAATAACTGAATTCCTGGTATTCTCGTAAGATTGATACTAACTGAATTCCTGGTATTCTCGTAAGATTGATACTACACGGTCCAAAACTACTTGAAACGAGCCATCTACTTGCATTATTATTATTATTATTATTATTATTATTATTATTTATATTATGAAAATCTCTATTACAAGTGGCTTGCAAGCGGCTGCCGGGCAGGATTAAGTTTGAATTAATGCTTCAATAATGAATGAATGAAAATGAAAATAAACTTGCATACTACGGTGTGAAATTAAGATCCTAAGATACTATTTACAAAGCTAGCTAATCTATCAAATTACGAATCAAATATCAATCAAGAAAATTGGGGGGTTTAATTGTAATAATACCCTACGGAATACATGAACCTACTTTACTACGTGTAGCGCATACTATAAAAGTTATTCTACAATAAGCAAGAGGAATTGTTTATATTTGACTACAATTGAGAGTTTGCTCTTGAGTTTCCAGGGTTTGATAAGGTCTCCAAGCGTTGGCACTCAGCAACGGTCAACAGTCGCCACATCATTGGCGCCCTAAGCGTATGACGCAGTTGTTCTCGACTGCCACCTGTGCCGAACGCAAGGCGACATCATGTTAAGCGCCCAGAAACGCAACAAATGGCCGTGGTACTGATATCAATCAAAATCGTTGCGCAGCCGCATAGGTTTCCTTCTAGGCTCTTCGCCAATAAATCTAAATTGATATCGACCACAGGTTTGCGCTACCTCGGAGAGAAGACCCGGGAGGAAGTACAAAACCAACGTCGACTTTTACCTCGAACTAAATATTACCGGTGAAAATGCACATACAAGACGCTTTCAATGCTCAGTTATTACGAAAATAATCGTGAAACATATAAGTTAAGTATTCAGAATTATAGAAAATAAGTCCACTGGTGTGTAAAACATTTTGTAGAAACTTTCTTTTTTCGAATATACGTCAATGTTCATACCGTGAATGCAATTGGTATCAGCACAGTGGTGAATACATTTATTTTAATTTGCTATGGATATCGCTTTTATAGATTTCCCGAATAGCTCTAAAAAAGTCTAAAGCGAGAGTATTTTCAAATGTCACGTAAATTCCATGTAGATATTTCGCATGAAAAATGTTAGCTTGAATTCGTATTTCTGAGAATCCTTCAGTTAGTATTAAGGTAGCCTATAATATGTATGAAATGTGATCCCGATAAAATGAAGTCGTTCCACTAATGTCACATAGTAATAGTAGAGCGACTCTGCCGTATCGCATATAGGTTTCGTATTTAACGAACGCCTGTCATGGCTGCGAACGGAAGAATCCATATAAATCGCCGTTCATTTGTGTGGTGCAGGCAAAGGCTTAAGCACAATAGGTCTGACAGTCCTTCGAACGGAACATTCTCACTACAGGCTCGCTCTGTTAAACTGCCTACACGAGAGTTGGCCAAGTTGAAAGGAGACGAATGAAAAATCAGGCCCAGCCTACACAAAAATTAAAATTGCTTTCTTATGAGGGTATCCTACAATGAAGAAAGGTCTGTAGAAATATTTACATTTTCGATTCCACTTACGTAGTATCTAGAGTGATAGGTTAAAAAGTATAAGTAAAAAAATGTTGAAAAGGGGAGACCAACGTTCACAAGATAACAACAAAACCAAATAGTTTTCTCTTAGTCTAAAAAGTACGTGTTTAAAAACGTTTATCTCTGGTGTTATTCATAGCCTACAAGTACTTGTTACAAAAGTACTACAAGGTCTACATAAAGTAGATATTTTTTTTTGTTTTACGGAGAGAATGTATAATGCATGCATTACTCGTATAAGTTGATTAAACGATGTAATGGTTACATGATTTAGGGAGATTTTTATTATGTAAAAGTTCGTTGTAGAGTGGTTACTCTTACGTAATTGAACCTATCCCCTATTCAGTGGAACGGGCAAATTATAAAAAGCAAAACAAGAGAGGGAAAAACAACAGTGTAAATGCTCATATTGTCATTCACACGCCTACATTGTCCTACCCTAAACCATACATGGAATTGAACACATGAACCAAAAAACTGAACAATGCCATGTAGCTAAAGAAGAGCTACTTCACACGCGGCGGGAGTGCATTAGCTGGCCTGGCGGAGGAGGGCGATAGGTTCACCTGCTGAGCGCATACGGCGGCCCTGCGTGGTGGCACTGCGGGGCGGGGCGGGGCGTGGGCGTGTGTGTGCCCGAAACAGATTAGACACGACTGCTGACAGGGGCTGCCGGTAGAGCGCATGACGGAGCGCGAACAATGGGCGGTGCGCGGCCGCTGCCGACGTGACGCCGGGGCAAGGGAGGGAGATGTGGGACGAGAGGTGGGGTTTGGGGAAGAGGAGAATGGCTTGGAGTCACTGAGGAAGAGGTGTCGAGGAGGGAGGGGGAGGAACTGGAGACGAGGAAGATGAGAACGCGGCTGAGTTGAGGAAGAAAGTAGGGGTGGGGAAAGGGATTGTTGTGATGGAGGGGCGATGGGGAAGTGACTGGCACAGGGATGAGTGGACGGGTGGAAGAGCATGGCGCGATGGTAGCGGAAAGGTTCCCTTTTGGACCCCATTCGAGAAAGTCCAATCCAATTGTTTCCTCCAAATCAAGAGAACTCTTTCCACGATATTATGTGGTCTTCTGCCCTTCTCTCCTCCGTAGGTTTGTATTGCAGACGATACCGTCGTTTCGTTTACCCGGGGTCTACCCAGGCAATTTAAACAACAAAAGAAATAAAAATCAAAGCAATAATGCACGTTAAGCCTAGAGAGCAGTTATAGAATTTTATGAGAGACATTTTTTCTATTTTGAAAGACTTCACTGCAACTAACATTTTTCAAACAATGAATTTTCAATCAATTTCCGAACCAGCAAGTAGAAGACTTTTGTAAAGAGAATAATCTTTCTAACTCTACCCTTCCTATAAATTGTCAAGATTTATACAAAAACACGTATATTACAATATTATTTAAAATATCTTTGAATAAATACACTAAATGTAATTTACAACTAATCTTCTTTAGAGGGCCGAATTATGAAAAATGCTATGTGTAGTTATTAAATTTTTTATAAAAAGGAAACAAACAAATATTCTTGAATAAAATACAACATTCTACAATGAAAACATGTTTGATTTACAATGTTGAACGAAAAAAGGCGACAATAGTCTTGAATAGAAACCAACATTCACGTCTGAAAACACGTTTGATTTACAATGGAGAATGCTTGGGACTCCGTTGAACAGGTGATGCGCTCCGGGGGCGGTCGAGTGGCCAGCGAGTCGAGCAGCGCGCTCAAGCGGCTGCGGGCACCGACAGATGAAAGGAAGCGATACGAAGCGGGCGCTCGCTGTGGCGACGGCCTTGTCCTCCTCTTGCCACTCGGTCCACGCCCCCTGCTACCGTGCGGCCGGCGGAGGCGGTGCTACGGACCGGAGGAACACCGCCGCCGCTGCCACCGCCACAGCCGTTCTCGCTACTGCAACCAGCATCACCCAAACCACCACGATCCATGATTCGGCCATCGCCGTCCCTATCGCCATTGGACCTCTACTGCTACTAACGCCCCGTTATCACTGCCACCACCACCACCACCACCACCACCACCCAGCGCGGCTGCCGCCACCTGAATAAAATATGAGTGGGCGGAGGCGCAAGGCACCCGCGCGCTGTGCCCCCCTTTATGAGTGTGACGCGATAAATGCCAATCGGTGATATACTCGATAACAACTTATTCAGGGCAACCCAAACTTCTCCGATACATGGCTTCATGGCTGGATCACAAACATATATACAGATGTCTAATATCCAATCATATACGTTTCTGACGAGATTTTGTATACCTTGCGTAATACTTTTGTTTAGGAATATGAACTTTGCGTAATGTCCACCAGTAGATTTTCATTTTTTTAAAGTGAAGATCAAAATCCACATAATATTTTACGCCGCTCATCAATCATCCACGCTACACCTATTAAAGAGTACACTCCCAATACCTCCGTTAAGCATTCTCGATAGTTGAGTAACAAAGTTTACTCACAGAAGTTTATATTATCAATCTTTTCACGGCCATGAAATAAGATTCAGAAAGAAAATGATCATAGACTAGCATCTTGTTCAGATGCAACGAAATAAACAAAACGAAGCGTTCACCACGAGGAATGTCAAAGTTTCTCCCGAACTTAACTTACAGCAGACCACCGTCAAACTCACTTGACTACACCTCGCTGTGCTATCTTGAACATGGCACAGCAACGTCATGCAGAAGAAAAAGTGTCCGTGCTCAAGCTGCTTTCCTTCCCTCGTATCTGCAAGCCGCCTGACAGTCATAGTGCATGACAACGACGGCAGGCGCGACGCGACGACGGCGACGCGGCGACGGCGGGGCGGCGGCGACGGCGGCGACGACGGTAGCGGCGGCAGCGGCAGCGGCAGCGGCGACGGCGACAGGAGATGTGGGAAGTTGAGCGAGCGGCGAAGACAGCGTTTGCGTGTTGTGATGGCAGTCTCGCAGGAGATAAAGTTTGAATTTGCGACCGCTGCGAGCTTCCTTTGGCGGCTCCGGCGTCGTTCTCCGGCTGCTGTGGGGCGGCCATCAGCGTCATCCAAGTCCCATTCGTGCGCGCGCGGACTCTGCAACTAGTGGCCGTCGACTTTGTTTCTAAGTGGACCAACTTTCGCACTTCGAACTCATTCTGTACTAACGAGAAATGGACGCCGCAGCTACAACAAACGTCTGTTCCCATCACTGACGCAAGGAAAATGCTTTAAAATAAGAGAAAGAAGTTTCACGTGACGGCACAAAAGCCTTTGTCAGTCATAATAATCCTTAAGTTTAAAAAAACGCGTCATATTTGCCTTATATTTATGTCCCCAATGCACTTTTAAAGTAGGAAGATAAGGTGCGTACTTAATCACTCTATAAAAAGGATTTCTGGAAGGCTGTGTAAATGAAGCTTACTTACAACTTGCGTAAAATATTAACATACTATGCTTGTTAATTTAAGTCACTACGCATGTTTTACACTCGCGTTTTTAAGAGTCCATTTAGTAAAAATACTAAATAAGTCACAATTTGAAAATCATAACAAAATGGATCGAGGTGTTCTTCAGGCTATTACTAGATGCATTTTTTGTTTAATCAATACAATTCTACTTCTCTCTAAGTTCTCTGAGCGACCATAAGAAAATATGCCACTCCTTCCGATTCTTGCGCACAAGTTCTGTCGAAACCCGTAGCAGAGCGTTCTCCTAGGGGGGGGGGGGCACACTTTCTGTAACAAATTTTCTTGATTTTTTTTTCGGTTTTCCAGTGGATGTTTTAAAATCCTTAAGGATATCCCTTATTAATTATTAATCCTTAAAATATTAATTATTAATCCTTAAGGATATCCCTTATTAATTATAAGGATAAGCATATCCTGATAAGATTGGAATTTCACTCCACTTAAAGAAAAGATTACAGCTACCGTGATACGAATTGGTCAGCGCTCTGATTTCGCTCTGACGAAAGTACAATATTTCCTCGTCAAATAAAAATTACGAAAAAATAACACAGTACTAATGTTTCTACAGAATAATAACTAGTTTTTTAACGGTTATAATTTTATCTGACTTCTAAAGAATCATTTGCAAATTCCCTGTTTTTTCCAGGGAAATAAAATTCCATGATTCTTTCGATTTTCCGGAAACTGGCCACCCTGGTTCGCACAAGAGGCCTTGGCCCTTCGGCCTCGGCGTCCGCCCCCCGCCTGTTTCTTTTTTCCCTTCCTCCTCATTCGGGGGTGACGTCACAATTGGCCGCGATATCGATTGCGGAGCCCCAGTTGGAAGCGGAACAAATTCGCCGCGTCCGCAGGGGCACCGCCCTGGGCGAGTCTCCGCAGCCCCCTCACAAGCTCCCACGCCCCCCTCCGTCCCCCTCGCGTGGAGGCGGGATAGACCAACCGGAGGCGCAGCTCTGGCCATCGCCAAGCACTTCCACCTACGGTCTTTGCTAAGTAATCTGTCGTTACATGCTAAGGATTTCATTATGATTATTCCTATCAGACCAGTTGGACGATCAGCGCGCAATCCGGGACGTCGTTAAGTTATCATGATTTCGATGTGTACTTGACTGTCAAGGAGCCGCCGCGTCCTAGGCAAAGATGCCCAAGTTTTGGGCGTCATGCTAAGGACGAAGGTCGCAGAATAATGGACGGAACTTTGGCGTCTGAGCCTACGAGGCAGCGTCTCCCGAACAGTCAAGTAGCTACTAACTCCGAGCGCGGGATGCTTTCAATGATTTCGGTGGCAAACGGGATATGGTGTGCGATAGGTCACAGTAGTTATCTTCGAGAGTGAATGGATTGTAGCGCCCGACAGCACGATCGAAATCTTCCCTAAAGTAAAAAAATAATAAACAGCATCAGATCGCTGCTTTGCAGATACAAAACTTTTCGAGTATGGGCAACGATGATCAACTGAGAAAACATGCTGGCCTGCACTTAAATTCAGTTTTTAAACGTGTGGATAAAGGAGGAACATTTCCATTCCGAGTCATTTCTAGCTCTCACATTCCTCAAGCAAATACTCGCTTCTTAGGAATAGTTAACTGTAGGACAGGAAAACAAACTCGTTAAACAAATAAGAGCAACAACGTAGACTTCAATAAATGAAGATTTTGTGGACGTGTGGGTCTATATTTATTTAGTCACATTACGACAAAAGAATTATACACTAATAATATTTCTGTAGCATCTACGAATTAGGAATCACTTAACCTTTTCTGTTCTTTCTAGTTAAATCTGATTTATCCTATTTGATTCTGATCTATTTGCTTACAACCATTTTCATCGTTTTAGAAATTAAATCGTTATAAGTTGAATTCAAGTAGACACACTGCAAACAAAGTAAGAACAATTGTGTAAGCTCATTATTTTTATTCACAGTACAATAGAGGTTCATTATCAAAACCACTTTGAGTAACAAACATTAAACATTACAGATAACTCCACTCCAATTCTGTACGCTCCTACTGTGCACGATTTCTACAAAGCGAGGGTGACACACCACATGAAAATTCACGTAATCAACCTTAGTCCGCCGTCCATATATTCTGCGCTTTCGATATGCGCCCGGGTCTATTCTCACGCTGAGCGCTCCCTCGCTTCCGCGGCATGGGCCCCCCTCCCTCTGAGCGGCTGCTGAGTCACGCGCCCCGGCAACGGCCCTGGCCACGCGACATGCCCTATTTGTTTGATTAGAGTCTTTGATTATTGTCTTTTAGCGCGAAGTGGTGTTGTGCTACAATGTTACGCAAACAACCAAGCTCAAACTACACTCGAGAGTGCAATACACCACGCATGCTGTAGGTTCCCTTACAGTTACGTAGATCACAGGACTAGAATTGCTAATAATAACTAACATTGAACTTTATAACATGAGCGGTAGGTTGTCAGTGAATCACCACCATAGGAATGCTTCGAAGTGCAGCTTTCTGATCCTCTTGCCGAAGTACGAGATAGGATGACATATTTTCCTAAAAAAAACAAAGTGCTTTCCAGTATTAATTAAAGGGGAAATTAAGAAGAGTTCGTAAATATGAATACCCATAAAAATAAAAGACTACGATTCCACAATTCGTTGGCGGTTAGATTGATTTTCCAAACATGAAGATTAAAGATCTTTCACAATCCAGATAAAAGTTAACATGAGTTTAAGTTCAAGCAGCGTTTTGCCAAATATACTTGCTTTTTAATGTGGCATCTGAGGGTAGTATCTCCAAAATGGAATATGGGACAAGTTTTTGCATCTTTCTCGGTCCTTTAGCAAGATATCGTATAATCGCGACCGTATCAACCAGTGCTGCAGATCAAGCGACTCTAGCGGCACGATCGGGAATACGCGAATAGCCGTGCCATATTCCATCTTGATGATACTACCTCAGATGCCTCGTTAGAAAGATCCAAGTATATGATTGATTGATTGTTAGTGATTCCGGGAGCGTCAACTACTGAGGTCTTAGTCCCGTAAGTGTAGTCCATGTTTTTCATCGGGAGGCGGTGGTGATTTTCCTCACTGGATTACGATATCCGGCGTCGAACTACCGTCGACTAGCGGGTTTTTCCCAACCACGTATCTCTCGCCAGCAAGGCACCGCCCCAGCCGGGACAAGTTCTAATTCCCGGCATATGCGGTAGTGTAGGTGTGTGCGTGTAAGGGGTGAGAATAGGACAAGGAAGAGGAAGGAAAGATTGCGAGCGGTCCGAGGCCGGTTTGTTAAGGAACTGCCCGGCATTCGCCTGGTGTTGATCGGAGAAACCTCGGAAAACTACCGATCAGAGAGGTCAGCCGCAGAATTCTCCTCCAGACAGCGACTGAATTCGACCTAGCTGACTGCCCGTGCTAGTCCATTCTAGCACGCTGTCCACGAGCAACCGGAGAGGGAAAATATAGAGATAATGCGACGATTTTTGCTTCAATGATCGTTTTCGGCTAACTTTCGGCAAATTCCAAAGCCAATTTTCCCACTCCCTCCCGAAACAGTCCTGCTGTTCTCTCAGTGCAGCTTCCCCTTTGTTTATGACGTCATCGAGGCTCCTCGTGTCGTCACCCCATGGCGCCACGTGGCAATCGCGGGCGAGTGGGAGTGCGGGGGGCCGGGGGCGTGAGAGGAGGGGGTGCAGGCCACGGCCGTAAATCAAGATGGCGCGACTCGGAGGCGAATGCCGCCACCTGGCGACGGCCGGCGCGCCGTTTCACCCGCTTCCATGTTTAATCAGCCGGCCCCCTCGCCCCGCCCCCTCTCCCAGTCCGACCGACCTACGCTCGATGGCTTGTGACTACGCCGTCCTCGCGCCGCCGCGGCCATCCCACTGCACCTCCGCTGGACTCACCCCACTAACGAACGCCACTGAGTTACAGCGATCGGAGGTGTCACCTCGTATGGGGGGAGGGACAATTAGGGGAAGGGACTTCCCCCTTATATTGATCGTAATTTACATTACGATGTAAACATATTTTAACACATATCATTATGAACAGTTAAATGCGTTTTATACTATTCAAAATTGTGTCGCATAATAAATGAGTGAGAAAATATAGTATGGGTCAGTGAAAGATAGTCACAATTTTGAATTTTTAATTTTTCGTGCTTTCTTAGTAATTCTATTCATATTCAGTGTCAGAAGTTTCCACTTGCTAGTCATAAGGTACGATAACACCTGATTGCCTTAACCTCCCATTGATTTCCATTCATTCGGCGAATTTTTAAACAAACTGTATCTCAAAAACAAAATGAAGTTTATGATTCTCTCTCATTGAGCCCTTCATTATATCACAAGAGATTTATATGTAAGATAAAATAATATGAAGGATACCTCGTTTCCTGTTAGAAATTATCATTAAGCATTTCTGGGAAATCATGTCGCCCAAAGGCGTGGAGAGAAGCGTCACTGAGATAGAAACTTCCTGGACCCAGTATTTCGTCCCGTGGGCAGCGATAGTTCGGCTCAAATGATTCAATTTCGCACAGCAGATGGAGCGCTCGCCGCGTTCCGAGATAACACTTCCTTTCGATGGGCTCAAATGACGGCGAATTATAAAATGTCCTGACTGATGGTCCTTTGATTTTTCTGAGGTAAGGAAGAACCGTTTATTGAATTATACGCTCATTAATAATGTATTACTTTGATAATGTCTATTTCATTTCTAAAAAGATGACACTGTATTTAATTTAATATTTTTTTCAAAATCTTTTTTGGAAAATATTCAAGTTGGAAGCGTAGACTAGCCCGCAGTATATACTGCACCTTACGGGGAACTCCATCAATAATAATAATAATAATAATAATAATAATAATAATAATAATAATAATAATCCAAATAACCAAAAGCCTAGTGGAAACATTTTGGCGTCCACTACACGCGGTGACTTCCAGCAGGCAGCTCCTGCCGGCTGGCGCGCCGGGCCCCTTCCTTCGCTCTCCTTAGAAGCCCCTTCGCTCACGAAGCCGCAGGCGGGAGTTAAAAATGGAACACATGGGGCGGAGGAGGCGGCAGGGCACACAGGGGCAGGAGCGGGGCGGGGCGGGCGGGGCGGAGAGGAGTGTGTGTGTGTGTGTGTGTGTGTGCGCGTGTGTATGTGAGAGAGAGGAGGGAGAGAGACGAGGCCCATACAGCGCCAGCAGAAGGGCCGAGAACGCCTGGAATGGAAAACCGACGTATGCTGGAATCATACACTGCTCCCGCACGGCGTATTCTCTAATGGCACACGTATTTTCCGTTACTGTGCTATACGACAACGGCGCGGGATATATCCTCATTATCCTCTTCATTACCGAATACATGCACTTTAAAACAGGAAATATGGGTGAATATGCGTGCATTCGTAGAGGTCATTCTAAATATACACCACACATACGGTACGGTACATACACGTACAGTATATACACCACACATACCATAAAGCACATTTACCTTAACGTTTATTCAAATTTAAAACGTCGGAAATTAATTTAATAAAAAATGATATCTCTCTCAATCACTCACAGTATTATGACCTATTGTGACACCTCACCAAATCCGAAAATACGTAAGAGAACTATTGTCTTAAAGGCATAACCTGGAATGCAAAGACGCGTTTATAAATAGTATAGACACTCATTAAACAAAGAGATCTACAATATTTCACAATCATTTTCATCTAGTAACGGCACCAAGGATACTATGTAGCCACGTCAGATACTTACGTTTTTGCACACTTTTCTAATAAACCCTAGCTATTTTTATATTATAAACGTTTTTTTACATTTTTGAATCGTATAAACACTTGAATCATCGAGGCATTCTTTTATAAAATGAGCGACGTCAAAGTCTTCAATTGAAATTCGTCGGAAAGACTTGAAACATTTGTTAGATTACACTCGTGTGGTTCCCAAAAAAGAACTCACTTCCCAAAACTCCGGCAATTTTCAATTAACTTTACCTAGTGAGGCCGAATGTCGAAGGCATAGAACACTTGCAGGAAACCAGCTCTCTGACAGAGAAGAACCTCAACGCGACTGACGCAAAAGTAATTTACGGCTCCGGTTCGCCGGACGGCGTCTTGCCTTTGTGTCCTTTGTCCTTTACGGCGAAAAGGGGAGCGGCTTTTTTCTTGACATTTTCCCCAGTGATATTTGACGTGCAACGTATAATATACAACGAGAACTTTGCTACCAAATGACTGTTATTAAGATGTTGGTTGAATGCACAACGTCGCAGAGCTTACAAGGAAGCGCCGCCAAAGGAACATCGAACGAAGACATATGGGAGGTAAGGGAGAGGTGGATTCAGCACAAAAGAAGGGAGTAGAGACGGAAATTAAATCGTAATGAAAGTTTTGCGTATGATTATTAATATCCGAACGATTAAAAATTCTCTTAAGTATCATGAATAGCATTAGTAACAATAGGTTTTACATAATATTATCGGTGGTAAAAATATTGTCAATATTGTATTTTCAAAATGCATTGGAGGCAAAAGACAATGGAGATTCTCACTGCAAAGGTTTCAATTTCCGAACTCGATGGCGAGGATAAGGTCAAGGAGGTGGCAATGAAAATAAAACGCTTGTAACATATTATGGCGAGATGGCATTATGAAAGCCTGGAAGTACAGTAAATGTTGACTTGTTATAAAAGAGCCACCTATTGATCAACACAAGAGTTGACGCTGTGAAAACATTTAATGTTTCTTTCCAAGTGAAGCATGCCACATACATCGTTCCCAAAATGTCAATTTTTAAATAATTGTTTACTCCAACACTAAATACTGTCGAAACATTACACATATATTGCCCATAATGTGACTTTTCATGGTCTGGGACGGCTGGCTGCTCTGATCGGTAGTTTTCCGTGATTTCTCCGATCAACACCAGGCGAATGCCGAGCAGTACCCTACCTTCGGGCCACGGACCGCGCGCGATCTGTCCTTCATCTTCCTTGTCCTACCCTCTCTCTCTCTCTCTCTCTCCACACACACACACACACACACACACACACACACACACTTACACTAACATGCACTACACTACCACATATGCCGGGAGACCGGTCGGAAGCTTAGAGCTTGTCCCGGCAGGGGCGGTGCCCCGCTGGTGGGAGAGCCCTAGTTAAGGGAAAACCCCACAAGCCGACGGTAGGTAGGCGCCGGATCTCGCCATCCAGGGGAAAGATCACCGCGCATATCCCGAGAAAAAAAACATGCAATACACTAACGGGACTAATGACCAAAGCAGTTGACGCGCCCGGAAACACGAAAAAATCAATCAATCAAACTAACATGCTCGGAAGGTGGGCTCGATTCGAGGACGCGCCGCTGCGCCCGTGGCGAAACGAGGGCGCGAGCGGGGCGGAAACGGAAGCGGATGGCATGGGTGGCGCGGTGGAGCGGTCACGTGCCCGCACGTGAAGACAAGAGCACTGCGGCGTCCGCACAGCGTCTCAGGCGATCATCCATCACGGCCGGCGACAAAGCGGCGCAAAAGCCACCGCCCACGCCCCCGCCCCCGCCGCTAAACATGCGACGACGCGATGAAAGAGAGTAATGAGGGATTTCCGAAGAAAGAGGATACTTAGCGACCCACCGCCGTCGCAGCGCTGCAGGCAGCACTGCGGCGGATTGTGCTCAGGTTGAGACCAAAATGAGAGCGCGTTTATTTCATGCGACGGCGCTGATGACAATGGATGTTCTCGAGGAAGGCGGGCGGGAAAAGAAGTTAGCAGTTTGCAAGGCTAATGCCACCCGAAATAATGAGCAGAGTATGGCCAGCCACAAATTACCCCTCTTCGTGATTCACTTAAGGTTGATGGCGATTAGCGGTAATAAAATGGTTTCTGTGCGTGTGAGATGTTGTGGGTTGAGGAACATAACCGAAAAAAGTGCATTACCACAGAAGCACGTCGGCATTCTTATAAGGATTTAATAGTAGGGAGAAAGTAAGTGACTGATCACACTAATGTCTAAATTATTAAACTTACTTTAGACCATGAATATCCCCCTTTTGTGAGCGGACTTCAGCAGAATACCAAGTCATAAGCAAAAACACTCCAAAACCAACAAAATTAAAGAAACAAACATATGAGGCTTTAAATGAAATATATACGGTTATGCATGTAACAAAATACTTTACACCACTCTGTTTCCTAGCGTGTGGTCAACAAATTAATAATATAGTATACAGTAAAAAGTACTAATGAAAGAAGTAGAAAATCATCATGAAAGAAGTAGAAAAATCCCAAAACTGTTGGTAGTTCAATGTCTTATTTATTCTGCGTCCTAATATAGATTTATCACTTTGATGTTGAGCAGCTCTCTGAACTGCGCACACGCAATTTCCAAATTACGCGAAACACAAAAACCGCAGCTCAAAAACAATTACGAAAAAATAGATAATATAAATTTTTGAATAGAAATATTATGTACTTATTATATGACTCTTCAAACCGATGAATTGGTGTCTCTGATGATGCGTTTCTTGCCGCCAGCTATTAGTTCCATTCAATCCGCGAGCCGTCGTCAGGCGTCGGCAAGGTCAGTTCCCTAATTGCGTGACGCCGCTAGGCAAAAGCACGTGATACATCCGATGGCGGCAACACAAGGCAGGTCACGTAACGGCGCAAAAACAAACTATGCGTTCCCGTTTTCCTCTTGTCTACGTCACGATAGAGCGCGACAGGCAACAAGGGAAACCAAACCATACCGCTACAGGTTTCATAACCAGCTTTGTACCATCGAATCTTTGCGGCCACAATGAAGTACGCAGACATCCATTACAAAGTGAATGTGTTATTTTACGAAGTTCGAGTGTTGGTGGCATCAAATTAAACGCCAAGCTAAATGGTAATAGATTAAAATTGTACATTGTCTTTCGATCTTTCTGAAATTTTTAGTCAAAACATTTAAAATCACTTCAACCTCCGCAACAAACTATGATTTATTCACAACTACAATTGATAATGTGACTTACAATTAATGAATTAGTTACGAGTAACCTGAGCGTCCTGCCTCTATCTTGAGCCGATATAGTGTGACGTACTAGGATGAAAAAACACAGACGACTGCTCTGATTGATATTTACAATATATTTACAGTATATTTACAGTTAATGTACAATGATTACAATACAAAAAACTAACCCCTTGGCAACCTTTCAGTTCTCTTAGCCGCGAAACCCCGCGACCGTCCCTAGGCCTCGCCCAGAACCACTGCTTCGAAAGCAGCAAAAAGCAACGCGAGGTGCGAAGCTGTCGGACATAGAGTCCCGTAACTATACCAGTTACATGGCCTGTCGCCAAACCGATCTTCGACCCGAAGATCACGTGCAATGAATGCACTGGAGATACCTCTCGTCTTTCGACACCCAGCGTATCCCACGAGGCGCCTGTCGGTGCGGCCTTATATATCCGTTGGCTCGCCCCCACCCTACAAGCAGCGGGCGTCATACGGCTCGCTGGCCAGCCCTTCCAGGGCTGCAACCGACATCTCTTAGCCTCGCATCCGCGCGTCCCTTTCAGGAATTTCCAGCCTGGATTCCTACGGGTTTTCCAGCCGGCGCGGCGAGGCGCCGTCGCCTTCACACCCCCATTGCATCCGGCTTAGAGCGGGTTTCCCGAAGCGTCCCGGCGCGTCCCGGCGCGGCCCGGCGCGGCCCGATGCCGCGGCGCCGAACCACGCGACGCTCAATAGCTTCGCTGACCAAGAAAAACACGAATATGTCCGCCGTGAGGGCGTACGAACCACATCGACGAGATAGTTTGAGGAGTCTGGTGACAAAAACCAGATGCTTGCATCAGGACTTCTTACTCAGCAGGGGGCGGAAACCGTCCTACAGACACCGAAAAACAGTAAGGACGAAGATATTAAAATACGTAATACTTTCGAACAGTAAACTTCCGTTTATCCGCGGGCAGAATATGCGCTTCGCGGATTATATGCGGGTGTCTCAGACCTCTCCCCTTCATTTTTCTTACAATACATTTATAATAATTACATATTGAAGGAACTCAACATGTGAATGTTGAATATACGTTCGCGGATTATCTGCGGGCTTCTCAGACCTTTCCCCTTTCATTTTTATTACAACAGCATTTATAATAATTGCAGGTTGAAGGAACTCCATCACAAATCAATAAGAGGTGTTTCGACACGAAAAAACAAACACAGTTAACCAATTTTTGTATTCAAAGTAAGCAAAGTAAGTTGTAAGTACTACAATTATGTTCACATGTGTAATTTAATGCAGTCATTTTTGTGTAAATAAAAAAGTTAAATAATTTTTGTGTAGATTTTCGTCATTTTTCGGATTAACCAAGAAATTCGTTTATTCGTTGCCGCGCCACCCTATCCCGTGGATAATCACCATTTTACTCCACATCTAAATTAAATTTTCAAAACCACTGCCAGCTGCCAGAGCGCAGCTTCCCGTCGCATTGATTTCGCGAGGCACGGCGCGTCTGGGGAGCCGGAAGGCGCCGCCGCCGGCGCGGGTCCGGTCGCCCCGCGGCCCCAGACGCCGCGCACGACTCCCGTCGCCGTCGCCGCCGCAACAGCCGACGACCACTCCGCGCGCGACCGTAACGCGGCCGAATGGGCAAGGGAGCTCGCGGCCGCTATCGCCGAATTCTGGCGGCGACGATGACGCTTGCGTTTACAACTATAAAATATTTTATCTTTCCCCGGCGCCGCCATCGGCGCTTCTCGGTTTTCCGCTGGGGGGAGGGCGCTGCGGCGCCGACACCGCGCCCCCAAACGAGCCGCGGGTGGGTGGAGAAGGAAAGGTAGAGGAAGGAGAGCGAGAGGAAGAAGGAGTGGGAGTAAAAAGGAGGATGAGTGAAGGGGAAAGGGGGAATGGGTAAGAGGCTGGAAGGTGATGAGGAGGGGGGGGAGATAACTTCAGCAACCGCAGCACACAACCCCCTTATCTACCCCCGCATTTTATTACCCTCCGGCTACACGTAAGCTTTTGCTGACCGGCAGTAAAACACTTATGTTTCTGACTGGCTTACCTGGCCGTTGTTCGTCTTTCCATCTTGCAATTTCTTCGCGTCTAAGAGCAGATAATACAATCATTATTCAAAATCGTAGCAAATCAAGGACGATATCTTTCTTAACGCGTATGGTCCATAATCCTTTACATGATTACCGAAAGTACGGAACGAGAAACGCAGATTCACGATGAAGCATATCATAAGCGACGTTGTCTCACCCATTCCACAAACCACCGCAATAATTCCCAAGGACCCCAACCTGCTTTCTTGTAGAGGAGCCCAGTGAGGTCATTCTCCCTCTTATTTTTTTCTGTACATTATTGTATACATTGTATAAGCAAACAATTCTGTAAAGTGCCCATGTACGCTGTATCAGAAAATATTTGAATAAAAAAACAACGATGAGGCATGCTATTCGCGAACAAACTTATCAAGACCACAGAAGAAAAATCGGGCTAACAGAAAACGAGAAGAGAGAAGGAAAAAAAAGATGCAAAGGGATAGATAAATAGAGTTGAATAGCGGTTCATAGAATACGCAGAAAATCCCTACGGGACACAAGTAATAAGTGCGAAAAGTGCAAATCACGAATAACAGCTGGGACCGGGAGCGGTAGCTCAGTGCATCAACTGATGTCACTGCAGCGCCTCTGACCGGGAGGTCCTAGGTTCCCACTCCCCACGGCGGCAGGATTTTCGACACTAGCTTTTCAGCTAGGACGAATTCAGTCGCTGTCTGGGGGAGAATTCTAGCGGCCGGTTGCTCTGATCGGTAGTTTTCCATGGTTTCTCCGATCAACACCAGGCGAATGCCGGTGAAGTACCCTACCAAACGGGCCACGGATCGCGCGCGATCTTTCCTATCCTCCCCCCTTACACACACACCTACACTAACATGCACTACACTACCACATATTCCGGGAGACCGGTCGGGAGCTTAGAGCTTGTCTCGGCAAGGGCGGTACACCGTTGGTGGGAGAGTCCTGGATAGGGGGAAACCCCACTAGCCGACGGTAGGTCAGCGCCGGATCTCGCCATCCAGCGGGAAAATCACTATCTCCCGAGAAAAAACATGCACTTACACGAACGGGACTAATGACCAGAGCAGTTGACGCGCCCGGAAACACGAAAAAGTCAATCAATCAATCAATAACAGCTGCAGATTTACAAGATCCGAATGCTCGCGCGAAATGAAGTCTCGAGCAGATAGAGTTGGGCGGGCTCCCACGAGTAGAAGCACCGAGGCGCACGATGTCGATTAAGGCAGAACGGATCGGAGATGCAGGATAGCGCTGCGCTTTGTGCAGGACATCGTACCATTTTAGGTATGCCATGCCGTATAAGGTCTACTCGGCAACGGAGTATCCTCATCTAAATGTTGGACCGAGAAATAGCGGTACGTACCGATAATGCAGAGGACCACAGGGTGGTCGGAGAAGCGTGAGTGAGGCCATTCGAAATATGATCTTACTGCCACACGGGTACGTGCTTCCCATGGTTCATTACTTCAAATTGTTCTCCTGAAAATCACGAATTTGTTACCAACGCTACTTTGAAAAGACATCACATATTCGGAAATTGGAAAATAATGATGCAAGATGAATCTATTACCCGTCACCGTTACGTCCACAGTGTAAAATAAGGCAGCTCCAAACGCGGCCTTGGAACAGTTTAGCCGTCTCATTTTGTTTCGTGCGTTTACTACAGAAGATCGTGATTATATTTGTTGGGTGCTTGTGTTTACAACAATGGCGGATGTTGTGGCAGAATCTCCTCTTTTAAAATTAACTCTGGATTAGCTGAAGACCTTGAGCAGTACTCACGTGTAGTTGACGACGTTTACCGTTCTCGTTGACGTTTGAGTTATATCCGCTTCCGGACGAACCGTCAGAAGATTAAGTGTGAGCAACATGAACCCGAAGCTGAATTAGTCAGCGCAGCAATTGCCATCGTGGTTTCGCAATAGCGCCTCACAGACGTGGCTGTTACGCTTTCAAAACAAAAGTAAATTGACAGTGGTCATAGACTCACAACGCAGGTGAACGTTTAGGAACTGCGCAGAAACACTGATATTCCTTGGAACTTCATTCTCAGGCTCAAGAAAGAGGTTACTGCAAGTTCACCGACAGAGAACAGGGTACGCGGAAAAGGTGATGTAATAGATGCACATCTCTGAGAGACTCGTTGCTGGGCACTGGGACCATACCACAGGACCACAATCGTCGTGTGCCCCGCCCCCTCCCGATTGACCTCTCGCCTATTACCACTTGTCTGTGCCACTCTCACGCCGAGCTCAGGTTTTCAGACACCTCCCACCGTAGATAGATTAAATGGTATGTCATGGACCCATATTTGCGACGTGTTCAATTGAAAGCGATTAGGATAAATGTGTGAGTCCATCCGCCGGTCTCATCTCGGTCCCACAGCTTCTGCTAGCAGTGCATCACATTTTCGCTGTCTTTTCTAATTGCTCTTTCGCGAACTTGGTGCGTTCCCGGTCCGTTGCCTTCTTACCCATGAGCGTACTCGTAAACTTCTTTCTTGCAGGCAAGCCATGGTTTTAAGTTCTCAAGCACTGTTCAGAATGGACAGGAACAATATAAAAGAGACATTCTGGCATCCGATTACGTAAAATACTAATGTAATGATACTTTGAAATTTTCATAAATTCGAGTCATTCTGAGAGGAAAGAGAATTCATCAAGTTTTCCAAACACGATGTATTAATAGACTTTCCACAAATGAAATTACGTCTAACAGAGTTCCAAAGTGGAAGCTAATTAAAATCAAAGAGGTTATGTTCTAGTACTTACCCGGTTTATTGCATGTCAACACAGCGATCGACACATACCGCCTCCTGAGGCAGATGAGTCGCAGCTTATTATTGGCCAGTAGGGAGGAGCGGTAAGAAAATTCGCATAGACAAAAAGGGATAATTTTCTTTAGATACACCGGCCTGATTGGGATACTTTATACATACAGTTAAACACTACTGTTTTTAATTTCGTGTAAATCTTCATAACACCATTACTTTTGTTTCAAACCAGACGACATTTGTTTTGTATTTCCAGAGTACAGAGAAGACGTACACCGCCGGCCTGGTCACACACGCGTCCTCACTCTGGCCCCACAATGGCGGACCGGAAACGGCACCGCGGCGGCGGAAGCGCAAGCGAGTGGCGCCGCCCGCGTCCAGTGCAGTAAATGTGTACCAAGCGCCCGCGGGGCGACGGACCGCGAAGCTGCGGGGCCTGGCCTAGAGGCGGCGCTTCGCACGCACGGCGCGAGTGGGCTGCCCAGATACAGACAGCGGCGGAAGTAGTGATGGCCACATTATACCAAAACATCGATTCATCGCTAAAGGGTTTTCAATGTCGATCAAAACATCAACGAGAAAACATCGATTTTTTTGATTGATTGATTGATTGATTTGTTCGTGTTTCCGTGTGCGTCAACTGCTTTGGTCATTAGTCCCGTACGTGTAGTGCATGTTTTCTCGGGAGATGGCGGTGATCTTCCCCTGCTGGATGGCGAGATACGGCGCCGACCTTCCGTCGACTAGTGGGGTTTGCCCCTAACCGTGACTCTCCCACCAGCGGCGCACCGCCTCAGCCGGGACAAGCTCTAAGTTCCCGACCGATCTCCAGGAATATGTGGTAGTGTAGTGCATGTTAGTGTAAGTGTGTGTAGGGGAGAGGATAGGACAAGGAAGAGGAAGGACAGATCGCGCGCGGTCCGTGGCCCGTACGGTAGGGTATTGCTCCGGTATTCGCCTGGTGTTGATAAAAACCACGGATAACTACCGATCAGAGCAGCCGACCACTAGAATTCTCCTCCAGACAGACTGAATTCGACCTAGCTGTAAAGGTAGTATCGAAAATCCTGCCGCCGTCAGGACTCGAACATAGGACCTCCCCGGTCAGAGGCGCTGCAATGACATCAGTTGATGCACTGAGCTACCGCTCCCGCTCGATGTTTTAATTATAGACTAATAAACATGGTATTTTCATATACATTTTTAATTACAGTACGGAAAAGCTATATATTTTATTTTTTGGTTAGCAGCATATTAGAAGTATGTAAAAATTATCGAATGTAAAGAATAAAATTAATAATAAAGAACATGGTGTTTTGCTATCGATTTCGTGTTTCACTGTCAATTCAGGCAATGACACGCCTGGCGATAACATACATTCATAACACGAGCAGCTCCCAAACTTTCTCAGATTGCACAGGCGAAATGTGCAGCGTGATAAAGAGGATAACGCAAAACAACGATACTGCTTTTGCTACTATACCACATGCTTAAATCCCTTTATTGGAAGAAAAAAATATCCACGTATTTGCAACAAAATATGTAAAGAAAACACCAAAAGCAAAATATCGATGTTAATATATCGATGTTTCAATTAGAAAACATTGATGTTTTTTGCCATCCCTAGACGCATCGGCCACCATTTAATATCCTCTCTCTCGATAGCACCGCCAGGCAGCGATCAGCAGTTTAAGAAAATTATACGTAAGAAGGCATCTTGTTTATACAAATCTTGTACGTAATCTTGCAAAATAGTCGCTAATGACCTCGCTGTTGATGCAAATATAAATAAATTAAATAAAAACACTTTATAGGAATTAGTTAAATAAGTATAAATAGTCTTTTCCTGTAAGGATTTTCTGGATTGATGTGTGGCTAATTACTTCGGACCTCCATGCGCGTCAACTGCTTCGGTCATTAGTCTGTAAGTGTAGTGCCGTTATGTAAACTCCTGCCACCGTCGGTATTCAGTTGATGCCTTGAATCATTTCAACCGATGACTTTCTGGAGGTGAGTAGCTATAGCGAAATACGTGATCATTATTTTTTTAATGATCTGTTGTTTTTATTACCAAATTAAAACATCTGAATTGGAAATACTAATTGTTTAAGAAATAATGAAACTAAATCAAATAGAAAATGAAATTATTCTGTGCGGGGGATAAATACAGCGGCTTATGTATCATAAAGTTAAAGTCCCCGTTGCTACAACTCCTTCTTCAAACCTTCTAAATTTTTTCAACAGTTCGTTCATTTTAGTTTTTTAACCTGCACATCTTTATTAAATTATGTGCAGCGCAGTACGAAAAAATCCGAAATAGGTGACACTAATGTTAAAATCTTCATGCAACAGGCTCATTATTCTTGCGCGAAGAACGGAGGTTGGAGTAAGAGACTTGGAAACAGCTCGCTCGCAGAACTACTTCCTCTCGCAGCCTCAATTAAGTACTAAAACTCCGCGAGCAGTCCGCATGATGAAAAGCTGAAGCTGGTTTGTACCCGAAATTTCTTTCGCTGCGGCCGCCTAATTGTATCTAATTCGAACGGAGGAAATCTCGAGAACTTTACAAAGTAACGACACTTCGCCGATTTCTCTTTCGAACTCTTAATGGCCGTTCCACCGAAGGAAAGACAGAACTGCGGGAGGACGTCGGTTCCAAAACGTCTTCCCATATTTCCCGCAGACTTTTGCCGCACCGAAACGTGGAGGGTTTCTTTGTGACACGGCCACCAATAAAAGTCGAAGAGGGTCGAAGAAAGACGGCTCTCAATTTGCGCTATTCATTCGAGTATCGTAAAAGTAGCCTGGGAGGAGAACTTCGCGGGACGTAGGAAATTTTTCGTGGCGTAGGATCGCATAGACTCACATTGTCTCGAAGTCAACCTGTAGAAGACATTACGACAGTGAAACGATTCGGAGATGTATGCTAAGGCAGCACTTTTGGAAATTTTTAAATTAAATTCGCACGACTACAGAGTTCGTAAGGAATATATTGATAAGCATTACTTCTGAGTTGATACATTGAACAGTGCTTAAGTGGCGAAATGCAATACAATATCATGTTCGCATTTGCACAACATCAATCATCTTGACAGACGTGTTACAAGTATCTCTGGACCGTACCTTAGTCGAAGTGACATTATTATTGAAGACTCTAATATGCTATCACAATCCCGATGTAACTGCAACATTTTCTTTCGCGCAAAAGCGAAGCTTCTTTTCAATATGCGAGTGAAGCAGCGAGATGCTTGTCTGAATGTTTAGGGAAACTTTATCTGTATTGATACTGAAGTTTTATTTCTTACACAATGAATTGAACATAACCTTTCTTCATGTTCGCGGTTGGGAAATGAATAATCTCTGAGGGCCAGATCTGGCACCGACAGATCTCCACAAGGGCGGAATCAGAATATACTTTCGGATGGAGGGGGAGGTATTTTAAATAACTAAATGAACCAATGATTTTAATTGAATTCATTAATGGTAAAAACGATTCATTGCTGGTTTACATTTTGTATATTTTAATTTCTTGACAATTCAAAAATTCAACAACTAAATTATATTTTTTTACAAAAATGTCTACCAGTGCTACTTTTGTTCCTGGAAAGAGTTTGAGTGCAAATTAGGATGCAATATTTTGAAAATGCTGTTCAGAACTGTTACAAATATTAAAATAAATTTAGGAGAAACAATACATCACTACAAAGCATCGTTATAATTAGAGATTGGAACAGTTCACCCGCAGCAACATTCAAAGCTTTTCCTCTAAGTGTCTGAAGTTTTAGAAATATATCAGAACAAGATGAGAGTAATAGATATTAAATGAGCAAGTGCTGTGAACTGCGGTGAAGTGCTGTGAAGAGCTGGTCAGTGTAATTCAAAGCAAAACAGTGTGTAGTGTAGTGTAGTGCAGTGAACGCGATCAATGCATTTTTAAAAAATCTAATTTAGCCAATATGTATTAAATTCTAGTATCACTCACATATAATCATTGGATATCATGACAGAGTTGAAATAATTGTAATAATACTTAATATTCGTGATAGTATGATTATTGCATCCTCATCTTGCACTGTACTCCTTTTATTATTATTATTATTATTATTATTATTATTATTATTATTATTATTATTATTATTTAACTGTCACCGGGTCATACCCAACCGCAGTTCATATAAATGTATTATATAACTTGACAAATATTCTGTAAACATCCAATTTTATGCCCATTTTTGTGGATCAGCAAGTGGGCCTCCCCTTGGGTCGAAGTAGCAGCTTCTCTGGCCCCCGCCGCGACCCCTCCTGGCCCGGCGCCCGGCCCGGCCCGGCCCGGCATGCCCCGCCACGCCCCGCCCCGCCGCGGGCACTCGCTGTCACAGCCGTCGCTCGAACGCTGACATCTCATTCCGGGCGCCAGGCCCGCCGCGCCGTCCACTCCGCCGCCGCCCCCAATCCGTCGCTATACAAGTCGAGGAGCTCTCCGCGTCATCTCCCCGGCCCCGGCCCCGCCCCCGCAGCCTCCGGCGCCGTCACAAGCGACCCCCGATCGATCGCTGACGTCGACGACAGGGCTTCGAAATTCCCCGACGCACACTGCGCCTAAAGCACCGCGTGGGGGGAAAATGAAAGCTCAAGTCAAAAAGAAGACCCGATCGCCAGGGTTTAAGATAAGGACCGATTGCAAGCGTTTTGCCTGTTAGTCCCATATCAAGCTTCAGCGTTTACTTGAGAGTGACTGAATGAGAAAAATTCATTCTAGCGGTGCAAAATTCACAGTTAATTTCAAGACGTATTATTATATGACAAAGTGCACTAGAATAAGTTGAACCATTTTTCTCTAGGTTCGTAAATAACCTGGATAAAATAAAATACTATTATGAAAAAACAAAAAAAGTTGCATTAAACCACGCCAGAAGTTATTTAGGAAAATATACTAAAAACTGAATTCCACCTCGAGATATTATGGCAAAATTGCTCAATTTAGCATTGCAGCAATTCACAGCTCAAGGAATGATGGAAGGGAAAAATCCAATAACAAACGAATACAAACTACAAAAAACATATTAAATGCCGTAAAAAGAGGACGTCTTAATACACTGTGTAAACGAGAAATCTCTCTAGAAATTGTATTGGAATATCTTTCAACTTTAAGAAAACACCCGAATATTTACTTTACGATCAATTTACATGTACATTTCTAACAATAACATCTACAATAAATAGACAATTCATTACGCAAATATTTCATTGAAACATGAAGTACTAGATCAAGCAAGAAAAACAAGATAATTCATTTTTTAAGTCTTATTGTTTGAAGTGCAACATTATGTTTCTAAACCATTCGTTGGTTGTTTAGCAATTTAAAAAAAATAACGGTGCGTTTTTCGGTGTCGGTGTCGTTTCGCCGCACTGTGCAGTGCCCGCGAGTGGAAGCAATACGACTGCGACGAAACAGGGCCTTCTAACAATGGGAGCGCTCCGCCGCGCATGCCGCGACTCAGATTGAGAGCCATGCAACGAGGCCGGGAGAAGAGGGACCTATACATCACGGCCACGTAAACTTTTTCATCCACGGCTCCCGTTTTTATATATCGGAAAATGTTTCGCGAGTGGCGATAGCTTGTATCCGCGGCCGATCAATTTCATTTAAATATAGTACGTGATTGGAAGGAATTTCTGCGCGGGGGATTAATTTTTTAAAAATTGAAAACCCACTTCTTACTGTCCATTCCAACTTTCTATGTTATTGTTGTTACTTTACAAAACTTTATAACTTTACTTCGAGCAGAGAAGCAAAGTATTAATATAAACTATTTATTATGATTGTGAAAAAGATTTCAAGAACTAAGACGCATAAGTAATTAATACGATGTCGCTGAATATTTAGGAAATGAAATAAAAATGAAAACACGAAAATCATAATGCTTTTACAACATATTTTCGTGAGAAATATAGATGCAACTGTTGTCCTCGAAAATATCTGGCCATGCAAGGCACGCCAGCTGAAACGTGCCGTAAAACACTGACTACACCCTCCAGGGACAGCAGCACTTTTAGCACTACTGCCGAAACCGTCCTGTGCCCAACTGTGTCCAACGGGATCGAGGGGTGGGTGGAGGCCATGCGTCTCGTCCACGCAGACCGGGAAACGGAAGTTCCGGTGCCGCTTCCGGTGCAGCGGCCGCTCTCTGCTGGTCGGTTCGCGACGCAACACTCGGCCTCCGCTCCTTTTCCCCGGGCCGGCTGTTCCCCGCCTTTCTCCAGGTCTGCCCTATTCCGCCGGGCCGCCTTTGCTGGCCTCACTCGAGCCAGCCACGGTCCGCCCACCCAGCCGCGCCCTGCACCACCTCGCTTCGCTCTTCCCCGCACCCAGGCCTCCTCCGCTCCCTTCCCCTGGCCTCACTCGGCCGCCACCCCGGCCGCCTTTGCTGGCCTCACTACTCTGACCAGGAGGTCCTAGGTTCGAGTCCGGACGGCGGCAGGATTTTCGACACTAGCTTTCAGCTAGGTCGAATTCAGTCGCTGTCTGGAGGAGAATTCTAGCGGCCGGCTGCTCTGATCGGTAGTTTTCGGTGCTTTCTCCGATCAACACCAGGCGAATGCCGGAGCAGTACCCTACCAAACGGGCCACGGACCGCGCGCGATCTGTCCTTCTTCCTTGTCCTATCCTCTCCTTACACACACAGTTACAGTAGCATGCACTACACTACCACATATTCCGGGAGACCGGTCGGGAGCTCAGAGCTTGTCCCGGCTGGGGTGGTGCCCGCTGGTGGGAGAGTCTTGGTTAGGAGGAAACCCACTAGCCGACGGTAGGTCGGCGTCGGATCTCGCCATCCAGCGGGAAAGATCACCGCCATCTCCCGAGAAAAACATGCACTACACCAGCGGGACTAATGACCAAAGCAGTTGACGTGCCCAGAAACACGAAAAAATCAATTAAGCTCCCCAATTCCCGCCTCGCATACCTCCGTCTCACTACTCACCTTACTGTTACCTTCACTACTCACTTTCCTTCACTTAGCTTCGCTCAGCTCCCCAACACTTCTTCCCACCTTACTCTATCCCGCCCCTCTTCCCACCGCTTCGCCACTTTCTGCACCATCTTACTCCCCCCCCCCCGGCCTCTCCCCCCCCTCCCCCCCCCCCCGCACGCACCCACCCGGCTAATTGGTCGGAGTGCTCTCGACAACGGCGCGGTCGCGGATTCCGGGCAGCGGCAGCTGCTGCGATGGCGCCGACCGCGCGGGCGACGGAGAAGCGGCTAGTAATAGAAAGGTGAAAAGAACTAAGAGATAAAAGTTACCGAGAAATATAATGGAAGACAAAAGAACTACGGCGAAAGAAAATGAACAAAAAACAGGAGACAAATGTAAATTATACCGTGAAATAAAGGGAAGAAATTGGGACCAAGACAAAAGACTAGTTATAACGAGATTATAACGAATAGCATATTAGGAAGGGTTAAAAAACAAAAGGATGGATGCCAAGTATGAATGAGATAAGACGGAGGCGTGATGAAAATATACGGGGTTGGGCCGTGGAAATAAAGTAAGAGAGAAAGTACCGGTCTTTAAACAATGGAAGGACGAATCAGGAAGAAGTGTGACAGAGTAGTTAGTACTAGACTGTTGAATAAAAAAACAAAGGAATTCTATCTAAAACAGACTGATAACAGTAAGAAAGAAAACATTCAAGGAAGCAATGTGGATGAAAGCCAGAGTGACAAATAGTATAAGATACTAAGTATTCAGAGCAAGACTCGCCTATTAAATATTTGAGTCCGGAAATTCAAAAAACAAACTACACTTTGTGCGTTTTCAAACAAGAAAGTTTGAAGCAAGGAAAGTTTAAAAGTTTGCTGCGTTTTCAAACAAGAAAGAATATTCATTTCTTTGCTTGATTGAGGAGGGGCTTATTTCAAACTGAAAGGCACGTGAAAGAAAGAAAAATTTTATAAGGAGTGGTGATGTTGAAAAAGAAAATGGAAAAGAACATGCATAACATTCGCGCTAAGACACTGCTAAAGAAGAAAACGTAATGTGTCTAATAGTGAAGTCAAGATGTTGATTGCAATGAACTAACGCGTTGGAAATGAGTGGGGAAAGCAAAGGTCGGGAATACAGACTTAAAACGACGGTGCTGACTGCAACAAAAAAAGTGACTCCAGAACCACAGCCTTTAGTGTTGGTTTTCACGAACTTTTTAGCGGCAGATAATAGAATTAATTAATCAATGATGTATCATGGAATGAAAGGTGGAGGATGGGAACTCGAAGAATGTGCCAGAAACACTATTAGTCCATCACAAATTCTACATACAGAGACTACGATTTGAATCCGGTATTCAAATTCTAAAACTCATTATTTATCACGAATGTTTGTATCAGTAGTTAAAAATAATAATCTAATAATGGTAGATAGTGACACGAAAGATCGCGAATACGAACTCGAAGAACGAGGCAGAAACTGTTTCATCCATCACAAATTCTACAGAGTGTCTCAGAATAAATGATTCTAGGGCGTGTAAAGTGGCAGGTGATGTGTTGGGAATTCTCTACAAAAGCAAGTTGCAGATGTGACATTTACCACGGACTGACATGCAATCATTGTGCAATGGTTGATGTGGTCACACATTCTTCCGCAGACATAGATTTCGGCTGCCTGCAAAACAAGTGCTAGTAACAGGAGCAATTGTCACATCTGTAACTTCATTATACAGGATTTACCACTACATGTTCATTGACAAAACGTATTTCCCACCGCTTTACATAACCTAGAAGGTTGTATCATTTATTCCGAGACCCCTGTACATGGAGTGACCGGGATCTAAACTCTGGGACCCAGAAGCGGCGAGCGAGCGCGTTGGCCGGATAGGAGGGGACGTTGAGGAGAGTGGAGGGGAGTGGATTGATTGATTCATTCATTCATTTTTTCGTGTTTTCGGGCGCGTCAACTGCTTTGGTCATTAGCCCCGTTAGTGTACTGCGTGTTTTTTTTTCCGGGAGATGGCGGTGATCTTCCCCCGTTGGTTGGCGAGATCCGGCGCCGACCTACCGTCGGCTAGTGGGGTTTCCCCCTAACCAGGACTCTCCCACCAGCGGGGCACCGCCCCAGCCGGGACAAGCTCCCGACCGGTCACCCGGGATATGTGGTAGTGTAGTGCATGTTAGTGTAAGTGTGTGTGTAAAGGGAGAGGATAGGACAAGGAATGGGAAGGACAGATCGCGCGCGGTCCGTGGCCCGTTTGTTAGGGTACTAGCTCCGGCATTTCCCTGGTGTTGATCGGAGAAACCACGGAAAACTACCGATCAGAGCAGCCGGCCACTAGAATTCTCCTCCAGACAGCGTGGGAGTGGAGTGGAGAGGAGGGCTGGACGCAAGAGAAGAACAAGGGCAAAGGGCGACGCGGGTGGGGGAGCGGCTGCAGTCGGACAGAGGCCGTCGTGGCGCCCGCCCGCGGCTAGACGCTCCAAACTCAATTTCACGTGGCGGTCGAAACCGTGTTAGAAGGCTTAGGACGCCGCGTGTTTGTTTTTGCTCGGGGACTCCCCGACAGCACGTCCATGAGCGTCCGCCAGAATTTCACCAGAGGTCGCTCGACGGCCGCGCCCCGCCCACACGTTTTTAGAGGGAGTAAAAGTCAGCCGCTAGGCGAGATGCACTCCTCCGGCTTCATCCCAGCCGCGGGCAGCGACATCGTAAAATTTCTGGAGCTCTCCATTCTTTTATAGCCAACGCGGTTAGGTAAAGCGCTTTACTCGTCCTTTGTAAGATGCGGCCGAAAAAGTAACTAATTAACAGACGGGTCGGGTAGAAACAAGGGAGAATTCGCCCGTGACTGCAAACACTCAAGCAACTAAAGACAACAAAGTGTGGTAAATTAACTTCATTTTCGTGGAAGAGTAAGAGTAATGAGGGCAGGAATGAAGACTCATCTTGGACATTTTTGAAATTTTTACTGAGACCAGGGAATGCACTTAAATGTTCCTTTAGCCTCTATTAAAAGTTTACGAAGGTGACACTGAATGATCAAAGGGTCTAATTTCATTTATTCAATGAATATTTGCTCTCAATATCAGTCTGATCACAGAAAAGAACCATCTTCTGTTTGATTGCATTACGTTCCTTTTTCATTGAACATCAAATGAAATTTTTCTAAGTAGCTCTCTTTTTCTTAATATCTTTTTTAACGATCCAATGGCGGAATTAAAAAGTGTGATGTTCAGAATCATCATCATTTTAAAACTGAGTATTTTTATAACAACTTTTAAAAGGTAATTTGGAAATAAATACCGTTTGTATGGTTTTAAGGAAATTAAAAGAGCTTAGAATGAATAAATTGTCACATTTTTCTCGCAAAATAAGACACAAAGCAACAAATCACAGGGTTTTAATTAAATTTTCGAGACGACTTAGAGGTTCGCCGAGAAATGACAGTACTGTTCTGCATTTTTCGTACCTTCCCTGTAAAACGTGAGAAATTTGTTTTAATATTTTTTTTATTTCTCTTGGTTCCACCAAAGTGAGAGTTAGGAGCTCCGTTACGTCACCAATTCTACGCTTTTCTGAGGAAACATTCGTTTATCTCTTTTAATTCATTTATCTAAGAATTATTAGTAGAAAAGTGGCAACGTTTGGGCCTCTTTGGGAAGCGATATACTAATACAAGGTTTATCCGCTTTCTTCGCCAAGATAATTCCACCATTACTCTACTGTTTCTCCTTTTAGATTCACTATTAGGATTGAATAACCAGGTATCCATTCAAAAGCCGACACTAACCCGAAGCCGAAGGGAGTAGCCCAGCCATATGACCCGAAGCAGAAGGCAAGGCCTCTGTAATTCGGCCTCCGTGCGGCACCCTCCCGCTCCGCCAGGTCCCCGACACTCGATTCGCGTTTGCCCGTCCTTCCGCCTTCCTCGACGGCTCGCCGCCATTAGCCCAGATCAGAACTCAAGAGGTAAACCCCCTCACCCGCAGCGGCACCTTCAAGATGAGCGAGCGGAAGGGAAATCTAGCGGCCGGTTACTCTGTTCGGTAGTTTTCCGTAGTTTCTCGGAACAACACCAGGCGAATGCCTGAGCAGAACCCTAACGAACGGGTCATGGACCGCGCGCGATCTTTTCTTTCTCTTATTTGTACTATCCTCACCCTTTACTTACACACACTTGCACTTACATGCACAACACCACTACGCATGTCGGGACCTTACAGCTTGTTCCGACTGGGGCGGTGCCCTGCTGTTGGGAGAATCCTAGTTAGGGGGAAACCCCACTAGCCGACGGTAGGTCGGCGCCGGATCACACCATCCAGCGGGGGAAGATCACCGTCATCTCCCGAGAAAAAAACATGCACTACACTAACGGGACTAATGACCAAAGCAGTTGACGTGCCTGGAAACACGAAAAAATCAATCAATCAATAATGAGCAATTGACGGGTCTGGAAACACTAATCAACGCACAACCGAGCGGAGCACACCTCACCAAGCCCCGGCGGGTAATTATTCCCCCTGGTTTCGTCGGTCCGCACCCTCGGCGTGGCGCCATCGCCGTCTTTCGTTTCCTGCGCCGCCCCTTCTCCGCTTATTGACACTTAACGCAATGAAAACGAAGTTCCGCCACCGCGCGCCGTTTCCGGCGGAGCAGAAAGACCGGTGCTTAAGCGTCCTCGGGGGCGGCTCGCGACGCTTCATCATTCGCGCGCCGTTATCGCGAGACTCCGGTCGCTTCCGGGGAGGCTGGCGACGGGCGAGGAAGGGTGAGTAAGGCGGGCGTGAGAAGACAGTCGGAGGGACTGCAAGACAACGAACGGCGAGGGGTTGGACGAGATGAAAGAATGCTGGGATGGGGACGCAAGTGATGCGGTGGGGGTGGGTACGGGGTGGCCAGGGCACAGATAGAGGCGGGGAAGAAGGCGGGTGAGGCGGATGCAGGCAGATGATGTAGGGTGGGTGAGACGGCTGCGGACAACGGACGGAGAGGAGTGGGGTGAAGGAGCCTGGACGGCGGCGGGTTTGATTGATTTTTTTTTGGGGTGGCCAGGGCACAGATAGAGGCGGGGAAGAAGGGTTGAGGGGGGGTGAGGTGGGGGCCATTAGTCCCGTAAGTGTAGTGCATCTTTTTCGGAGATGGCGTGATCTTCCCCGCTGGATGGCGAGATTCGGCGCCGACCTATCGTCGGCTAGTGAGGTTTCCCTAACCAGGACTCTCCCCCCAGCGGGCACCGCCCAGCCGGACATGCTCTAAGCTCCCGACCGGTCTCCCGGAATATGAGGTAGTGTAGTGCATGTTAGTGTAAGTGTGTGTAAGGGAGAGGATAGGACAAGGAAGAGGGAAGGACAGATCAAGCCCGGTCCGTAGCCCGTTTTGTAGGGTACTTCTCCGGCATTCGCCTGGTGTTGATCGAGAAACCACGGAAAACTACCGCTCAGAGCAGCCGGTCGTCTCCAGACAGCGACTTAATTCGATCTAGCTGAAAGCTAGTGTCGAAAATCCTGCCGCCGTCAGGACTCGAACCTAGGATCTCCCAGTCAGAAGCGCTGCAGTGACATCAGTTGATGCACTGAGCTACCGCTTCCGGTGCTGCGGCGGGGATGAAACAGACGCAGGCGGAGGTAGGGTCGAAGGTAGGGTCAGGACAGTATGTGGGTGCAGAGGTGGCGACAAGGACGGGTTGAGTCGGACGCGGGACACACGCGAGGCGGGGCGCCCGGGATGGAAGGAGGAGGCTGTTCGGAGTGGAAGCGGGCACGGATAGTGGGAGATGGAAGAAGGTGGGGCTTCGTCGAGGAGAAGGCGGAGGATGTGGGGGGGGGAACGATGGAGGTGTTGAAAGGAGTACGCGGCTGGGCGGGGTGGAGGCGGGTGCGTGGCGGCGGTTGATGTTGAACAGAGAGGAGGCTGGTCGGAGTACGAGGCGGGGATGGAGCGGTGGAGGGGTTGAATGGAGTACGGGCTGAGCGAGGTGAAGGCGGGGCGTGGCGACGGATGATGTGGAACAAAGAGGAGGCGTGTGTGAGTAGGAGCGGGGATGGAGCGATGGGGAATTGAAAGGAGTACGCGGCTGGGCAGGGTGGAGGCGGAGGCCTGGCGGCGGATGATGTGGAACAAAGAGGCCGGTCGGGGTAGAGGAGGACGGAACGATGGAGGTGTTGAAAGGAGTACGCGGCTGGGCGGGTGGAGGCGGGGTGGTGGCGGCGGATGAAGTTGAACAAAGAGGAGGCTGATCGGATAGAGGCGGGGATGGAGCGATGGAGGAGTTGAATGGAGTACGGGGCTGAGCGAGGTGAAGGCGGGGGGTGGCGACGGATGATGTGGAACAAAGAGGCCGGTCGGGGTAGAGGAGGGGACGGAACGATGGAGGTGTTGAAAGGAGTACGCGGCTGGGCGGGGTGGAGGCGGGGTGGTGGCGGCGGATGAAGTTGAACAAAGGAGGCTGATCGGATGAGGCGGGAACGGAGCGATGGAGGAGTTGAAGGGAGTACAGGGCTGGGAGAGTGGAGGCGAGGGCGTGGCGACGGATGATGCGGAACAAGGAGGAAGCTGGTCGAGGCGTTGGTGGAGGCGGAGACGGAGCGGGGGTTCAGGAGGTGGAGGCTGGGGCGTTGCGGCGGAAGAGATTGATGCCGTGAGATCGGGCGGGGTGGAAAGGGGCGTCTTGCGTCGATGGCGGGGGGGGGGGAGACGGAGCGGTATCCCTTATTACGTGATTCCGCTGAGCGAGGGCGCGTGGTCGAAGCGGGGGAGGAGAGGGGGAGGGTTGCCGATTTTCTTCCGCCCGTCTGCCTTCCAGCTCCTTATCGCTGAGCGGGAGAATGGCGGCGGGCCCTCAAACTCCGGCGCGTTTTGGGGAACCCGTAATGAAGAGGGGAGCCGCGTGGCAGTCGACGCTCATATTGATAAATGAATAAGATGTTGCGAAAAACGAAGCCGTTGGGGATGTAAAGAAAGAAGAAATGACTAGAAGCGCCGTTCAAAAGTCGTTTGGGAAACTTGAACTGATAATTATTAAATGAGGTAATGGGAATGGAAAACTTCGTTTAATTCAAATACAAATGACATCCAGATCGACCGATTAAAATAATTTGGAAATGACTTTCCGATAGTAAAGTTGAAACCAATTCCGAGATTGTGTGTACTGGAATTGATGTTAGTTGAATTATTGTATAATATTCATAGTGCCTACTTTCTTGATAACATTCCCACAAGCATCAATTTGTTTTTACAACTCCAATATTTTTAAAAATTTCTTGGAATATATTTCATTTTCCATTCTAATAAAACAATATATAGTCATTTTAATGATTCCCCTTAGCGATAGAGCTTTTAAGCAATTGATTATCGCAATTCTATTAACCTAACGCAAACCATACTGTCGGGTGTTTATCTACTTTCAGGCACCAATGATTTTATGTTTAATTACATCGAGAAATCAAGTGTTGAATATTCTTATTCCAGATTCAGTCCAGACACTTCACAAAACAAGGGAAACCATAACTGGTCTTATAAACCAGAAAGAAAACGAAGAGAACTTCTCTCTCAGCATTTTGTCGAATTTAAATTGTTTCTGCCGCACCCTGTGACACCCAGTACAATCTACAACCTGTGATAGACCCGTATCACGAGAACGGCCTAGTATACATCATGTGCGGGCATGAGCTACAATTTTATCCCCCTTCCTCCGATCGAACGCACGGGCTCCGTGCTCATAAATCACTCCCCAATGGAGATTCCATCACAACACTCCACCGGCCGTCGCTCCCAGAAAGGTTAACTCGAACGTCACTTAGTCTTTCGGATAAAACAAGCGCAACACGCGAGCCGCACTCGCGTCCAACAGCAGTGGCCGCCGGGACGAGGTGCAGCAGCGGATGCTTCGGCACAGAAGCAAACTCTCCGACGCCCATGGTGACTGCTAATGCTATAAGAGCACTTAAGGCTCATTCACAATGCAATCACAAACATAAGCATAACACATTGACATAGACATTAACATAAGCGAAGAGTTGGCGTATTCACAATGTCGAATAGGCAAAATACGAGTTTCTATTGGCTATGAGACATTCTAGTTTACTATTGGTTGGAAATGAGAATCGATTTCGAGATATCAAAACAAATACGACAAACACAACCACGCAGCACACGAATCGACACGAATAGTTCGCCTATCGACTTCGATACTCGATTTTGAGTTATCGAACTGTGATTGGCTCATTCCTTATGTCTGACATAAGCATAAGCACAGAAGCTTGAAGCTTTCAAGCTCTTAAGTTAACGTCTTACGTGTTATGCTTATGCGAACGCATTGTGAATGAGTCCACTTGTAGACGTAGTCCTAACTTTTATGTTAACGTCATGCTTATGCTTATGTTTGCATTGTGAATGGGCCTTTAGGGATCGTCGATAAATTACGTAACGTTAAAGAGAGGGAGGGGGTTAGAGGATACGTTACATGGGACAGGGATGTTAGTTTTGTGTTACGTTACGCTGATATTGTTTTTGATATTTCACATTTGATGAAATAATTCCTTTTATTTAGTCCTACATAAAAACATTAAAATGTATTATGTATAAATATATACAATAATTGAATATATAGTTTTATAAAAAAGAACATATTCTAAACTGATCTATAATATACTAGAATACAATTGAATTGACATAGCTGACTCTCGCCCATGCATTCTCCCCGACGACGTGTACACTAGTCAGAAATTTTCTCGCCGATGCTTCCTACCTTCGTTCACGTAAAACTGTCCCCCTATCTTGTTATTTGGTATCACTTTCCTTCTGCAGCAACGATATCAGGAATAGTACCAACATAACTCCACAGTTTACAAACGCACACAAAACATTCAAATAATTCCACATTCATCCGCACGACGAAGCGAACCCCAACACGTAATGCGCCAGACACACGCACGGTGTCGGTACGCGGGACCCGCGTGCAACAGCGAGGTAAAAGCGAGCGAACGCGAGCAGGTAAACGCGAGTGAGAGTAAACGCGGCGAGGTAACGCAGCGAGGGTAACGCGAGCGAGAGTAAACGCGAGGTAACGGCGAGGGTAACGCGAGGTAAACGCGAGCGAGAGGTAACCGCCAGCGAGGGTAAAGCGAGGAGGGTAAACGCGAGGGCGAGGGGTAAACGCAGGTGAGGGGTAAACAGCGAGCGAGGGGTAAACGCGAGCGGGTGGTAAACGCGAGCGAGGAGTAACCCCGCGAGGTAAACGCGAGCGAGAGGTAACCGCCAGCGAGGCGTAAATGCGAGCGAGGGGTAAACGCGAGCGAGGGTAAACGCGCGAGGGGTAAAGCGAGCGAGGGTAAACCAGCGGAACGCGAGCGACGGCATGCAGCGAAACCGCCAGCGAGGTAACGCGGCGAGAAAACCAGCGGGTAAACGCGAGCGAGGTAAGGAAGAGTAAACCAGCGATGGTCGAGGAGGTAAACACGGCGAGGTAACGAGCGAGGGGTAAACGCAGCGAGCGCCTGGCGCGGAGCGGCCCGAGCCCGAAGAGGGGTCACCACTCACTTCGGCGCCGGTACCACACAACCCAATTACGGAACGGACGCGCGCCGTGCTGCGGGCCGTTTTTACCTCGCCAGGAAACGAGCCTGCTGCTCCCGCCGCCGCCGCCGCCGTGCGACGCGCGAGACGAGAAAAAAAGCCAGCGGCCCCCTAATGACCGGCGGCGAGGCCATTGCTCGGATACGATACGATCGACTCGGCCTATCTCCGTTCGACGTCGGGGGGGGCAGGACGGTGCGTTGCGCGGTGGAGGGGAAGACGAGGGCGGGAAAGTGAACACCGGGGTGAAGAAGGGAGCGGCAATGATTGGGGTGTGTCAGTCTATACAGAGGCCAGGAGGTGGAGGATGAGGGAATTGGGTACGTATTGTGACACGGTGGGCTTGGATGGTGGAATGAAAGAAAATATCACCAAAGGTTAAGAGGCGCAAGATTGTAGAGGGAGAGAACTGCTAGAAAAAAATGTTTTTACAAAATTAAAACGAGAAGGTAATAATGAAAAATATGACAAAAAGTGTCGGGTGGTTGAGAAAGCACAGAATTTATACAGCTGCACATTTCCATGTCGCACACACGGACGACGCAAGCACGCACATGCACGCACACATACTACATATATACACATGATGCAGCTGAGATACACTCTGTGCATTTCTGCAGCATGCCCCTAAACGAAATGTATTGTACAGAAAATGACCTTCTGGAAATTAAGATACGAAATCAGAGCTATACCGTTAATAAAGATACATACAACTGAGTCGTAAAAAGCCACTGAGTGGTACTATACTCACGAAAGTATTTACAAAAGAAATACGAAAATCACAACATTTTGCATTCGTCTAACCGTTTGGTAAGATTTCGAAAGAAGGAAAGAAATTTGTTTCTTTTTCCAACTTTGTTGTCAATCAATACTATTCACACTCACAATTTCACGGAAATGCCACATTTATTCTGGCGATTCAACTGAATTTGAATATATACTCTTGTATTCAGAGAAAAGGGCTCATTACCTCGTTTTAAGTTGGAACGTAGTTCATTACAGTAAATATACTGCAGTACGCGAATAGACATGAATACGTGCCGCAACGAGGTTGAAAATATCCGACATTTTAAGGTCTGTTTCCTTGCTATCAGATTGAAGCATTTATCTTGATGGCCTTTGAGTGTAACAAACGGATGTGGCGTGAAGGTTGTCCTTTTACAAGAAGGCAATCACAAAATTTCTCGTAAAGATTGTGATTGCTATTCAAGGAAATATCAGAACACCATACGTTCAACACAGAACTTAGTTGTAACTGAACATAGAAAGCGGATTCTCTATTTCTTTCCAAAATATTCTTCAACGAGCAAAGCGTTTTTACCAATCTGTGTTTAGAATTCTTTGTGTTTAGAATTCTTAAAATAAAAATATCCGTCTACCCAGAAGGTAATTCCTCAGGGTTTAACAAAACGTTGCGTTTTTTATAATGACAGATGCATTACAATAGCGAACAATTATTATAGAAGAGTATAAATATTAATGCACTTTCTTGTATCTTAATAACACTCAGTTAACTTTAAGTTTACCGCTAACTAGTTAGCACGTTCTCTATTCGTTGCTACCACGATTTTACATATTAGTTTTCAGAATGTGTGTAAACTTGTATTCAAACTACAATTCATATAACAGACATTATTAAATATTTCATATAAACACACCTCAGAAACGAATGAATCACAATCAAGCAACGTCCCGGTAAATCGTGTAAATAACCGAAATGAAACCAACTAAACGACAGGAAAATGTTCACACATGAGGTGCAATTGCTAATGGATTCCTCTGGAATCTGCAGTCCACGCGAGTCTGGGGCTAAATAGGGTGAGGATAATGCCTGTTAGGTTAATTCGCAGGACAGTTAAACGGGGGGAGGGCGAGGGACGGGGAAGCGACGACTCAAGGGGCGGGGTTCATGGCTGCTAATAGGAATTGCAGGGGGGGGCAGGGTCAGGCGAAGGCCGTTTGGCACCACAGGTTATCCGTAGGCCACAGTCTGAATATATTTGTTGGGTAGATATGACAGGTAGAGATTGGCACAATATAGTTGCACGTTCCATGCCACCAATTTTGTGCATTAACAATATGATAGGCCAGGAATGGTGTGGAGAGAACGGAAACCAGATAAAGTGGTGTGGGGAAGAGAGAGATGGCGGGAGATAAAGACAAGAACCCAATGTGTTCATTACAAAGTCCACGCGACACTACACATCGCTCTGTCATGCCCGTAAAAAATACCTCCTACAGATCCCCGTGGACAAACATTTCATATAAGATTGTTAATTGATTCCTCTGGAATCTGCCTGAGATTTGAATGTCAGTAGCCCAAGTCAAATGAATTCACGAAGGTTGTGCACGACGCTGTTTATATTGCCTTCACGTAAACATCATCACCATTCGCATAATGAATAAGTGGAGCTTACGAACACATGAAGTACCATGTGAACAAATGAAATACGTTAATAAGATTTTTTTCTGAATGTCGCTACTTCCTCTATAGAAGGAAATTGAACTTTCTACCCGACCGATTTCAAACCTATCGTATTAAGGAAAGAAGCATTTCGATACATCAGATCGGTAGTGATGCACCTGGGAAGGGGGGGGGGAGAGCTCCCCTCCCTCGAAGCCAATGATACGCATTAAAAATATAGGTTTTACTAAAGTCCTATATTAACGAAAGCCATTCAATATAATAGTTATTTCGATTAAAATATAAAATGTAAGTCAATAAATTAAAATACAAATACACCATAAAGGAAACATTTTATAACAAAACATGCAACTCAACTGGACCCTATCTCTAGCCTCCATCCCGAGAAAAAATCCTGGACGCTCCTCTGAAGATTTGTATTAAGGAAGAGGGATTATAATTTTGTTCAGACATCTGCCGTAAATAACGATTTTTCTACACTTTCTGCTAATAGTATTCATTATAAAAAATATAAATAATGGCAACTTACAGCTTTGAACATTCCTCACGCACAGTGCTTCTGATGATATTAAGAGAATAGCAGATAATGCTTACCTGAAACCAAACAAGAAACCAGCATTACATCATTGACAATTACAAAAAATAAACCAAGGGAGTTGGTCTTTAAAAATTAAAAAATTTTACAAAAGATCATAAATAGAGAAGAAACAACGCATTGGCAGAAAATTTACAATAATTATTACATTTAATTTTACAACAAACTCAGGAAATCATTGAGTTAAATCATCAATGCGAGCAGAAATTTTTAAATACTTGTTCATTAAGAGTACAAAAGACGTTTATATTCAGTAAAGTTTTTTAACGAGTTACACGAGAAGAGCTTAAAATGCATTTTGCAGATTTAGATCAAATGGATTTTCTACAGGGTGTCCGGACTTACCCGGACCAAAATGGCATCACCGTATGCACCATCTGACGACGAACAAGAAAATATATGGTGTTGTTGCGAACGTGTAATAATAACGAGTAAATCACGGTTTTGTTCCATGTAGTGATGTACACAATCTTTACCCAAGTCTGTACCGTGCTCGGGAGCAAACAATCGCGTTCGACCGTGAGATTCACACCAGTTGCCGCAACGCCGGCGCGCGCCGGCCGCGGCGCGCACTTATCGCCGAGGTCAGTGTTCATTTGTCCGGAGCTGAGTCGCGGCGCGGCATTCGTACAAGAGGTGAGAATGGACGCGTATGCCGCATCCGAGTACTGCGACATGTACATGGTCTTTGGTGCATGCCGGGGTAACGCCCGCGCTGCTGCTCGTGAGTACGCTGAGCGATATCCGAATCGGCGTCACCCCACACGCAACGTGTTTCTGCGTCTCGACGCAAGAATGCGTGCAACGGGGTCCGTGTTACCGCGCCGAAGTGCCGACGCCGTTCATCTCGCCGTCTTGCTGTCGCTGTGGAGGAGGACGTGCTGCAGATCATCAGGGACGAGCCCACGAGCAGTGTACGAACTGTGGCGCAACTGGTGAACCTGCCTCGGTCGACTGTGCACACCCTGCTGCAGGAGGAAGGCCTGCACCCGTACCATTACACACGTGTGCAAGGGCTGAATGGTGGCGATGAGCCACTGCGGCTGACGTATTGTGAGTGGCTTCTGCATCAGCAGGCCAATGAACACTCCTTCACTTCACGCGTGCTCTGGACAGACGAAGCCACCTTTACACGGAAGGTGTGTCAACAGGCACAATCAGCATTGGTGGGCACCAGAAAATCCACATGTTACGCGTCCGCACAGGCACCAAGTGCGATGGACTATTAATATTTGGGCCGGCATCCTTGGCGACAGAATAATCGGGCCATACGTGCTCCCTTGTAGGCTGAATGCGGAGGCGTACCTCACATTTCTCCGCGCCGCTCTGCCCGAACTCCTGGAAGACGTGCCCTTGGCGCTCCGCACCAGAATGTGGTTCCAGCACGATGGTGCACCAGCGCACTACGGCCGTGACGTTCGCGTGCACCTGGATGCCTACTCTGCAGGCCGCTGGATTGGCCGTGGAAGCCCTGTCGCCTGGCCGCCACGATCGCCCGACCTGACGCCCTTAGATTTTTCTTTGGGGCTTTGTGAAGGAGCAGTGTATGCGACGCCGCCGGCCGACGCGTACGAGGTCGTCGCGCGTATGCATGCGGCTGTGGCTGACTGAACGCCGGCATATTAGGGCGTGTGCAACGAAGTATTGCGGCCCATGCCCTGGCGTGTTGCCATATGCGCGGGGGCCATTTTGAACATTTCTCATGATGTATGTCTAGTGTAAAATGTATTTCTGTTGACTACGTATGCAATACATTAATGTCGCGTTGGCTACAGTTATTACGAGTATCTGTTGTGTTTTCCTGGATGGCATTACTTTCGCCCGCCGGCCCAGGCTGCCGCCCGCCGGGCTCCGTTATCGCGACGTTTGCACAAGGTCGAGGCTTCTCGCTGGGGCGACCAGTGCGACAGCCCCTGCCCAGCGGTACAGATAGCGGCAAAAGAAAAGACACACATTTCCTCTCCGCGCGGCGGGCGACAAACTATGCTTCTAATTCCCGAACGCACTAACGTTTGAAAACGCAGAAAGGCGTAATGGATGGCGGATATCTACCTCCTGCTAACTGCTTTTACTCTAGTTTGCGCGATAGCCTTCCATACGTGCAATTGCAATAAATTGTGTTTCTCCTAATCTATCGTGTCGAAATGTGCAATATTTGTTGTAGACGTCATTGGCAATCATCCGCGCACTGTGGTTTAATTTGGTCCGGGTAAGTCCGGACACCCTGTATATACAGTACAAGCAGTGACCATTGTCGGCAAGTCATGTGGCAATGAACAGAAGAAGACATGTAACTGAAATCGACACATCCATACATATCCTGTTCTTTGACAAAATGTATTCCTCCGCTTTATCATTCGCACTACTTCAATATTTGTTTAATGGGAGGTGGCCGTAGCCACCCCTTCGCATATTTTCGTCTGAAAACGCTCCGAACAACTGAAAAGCCATATGGCTGAGCGTTGTATAATCAGCTCACTCTATTAAATTAAAAAAATTAAAAGTCTGCTACGGGCCTTGGCTGACCAGCAGTAAGCCAGTCTCTCGGCCATGGGATAAGGAGTTCGTGTGCTTAGCACGAAGACATCACTTCACCGTACTTACTCGTCTTCATACCCTTAGCGCGGGCAACCTCATTGTCACACACAGCAATAGACCCTGGGACACTTGTAAGGAAAGCGCACAGGTAGTTGCCTCGACCGGGAATCGAACGCTAGGTTGCACCGTCGAAACTGAGCACGCAAACCAACGAGCCACCGAGAGAGGCACACATACATATAAATCACCAAAATAAGAATGGTTCAATTTATGCTTAACGCTATTACATCTTCAGTCAGATCGAAAAAGATTACCTGCATCTGCGTAGAAAAATTAAATGAAACCAGCAATATACATTGCCTTGTTTAAAAAAGGATACCATAATAGTAGTCGGTCTCATGATTATCATTATTAACGCCTCCCGCAGGAGGGAAGAATGCCATTTGAAACTGTACGGAGAAAAGGAATGAAACGGATGCCCTGTCCAGTTCCTAAATAAAGAAGAATAATATTGTTTTGGTTATCATTATTAACGCTCGCCTCTGGCCGGCGGAGCGCATGCGAGGGGCAGCGGCGTAACGAACCAAACACGCGGCCCGGAGGCGGAGTAAGGCCGATGGCCGCCGAGGGAGGGCTGATCACCCGGGGCCCACGCGAGGCACCGCTACATCACTGCCACTCGCCCTCACGCACCCTCCCTCCCTTACGGCCCCACCCTCCGGCCGCTCCGGGGCGAGCTCCTTATTCATTCCATTCATTACAGCGCTGCCGCCCGCTCGCGCTGCAACTTGCCGTGCGCCCGCCTCGTCCTCGCTCGCTCGCCAGCACGTCTCCCCCACAACTTCAGCCGCGTCTTGTGAAGCTCGCTCTATTAACTCGCTCGCTTGGGTGGGAGCAGGCGCTATGCTTTCTTACAAGGCAACGCCCACCCAGGGCATGTTAGCCCTTTGGTGACGCGCTGACCAGTACAGACCCTCGGCGTGTGAAGGTTCGCACGTTCACAATGGTCAAGCGAGTAGGTGGCGAATCACTGTTGCCAACTTATTGTAACCCATGGGAAACATGTGGTAGACCACGGTCGCGAGCAACTTTGTCCCCGCTGTGTGAATTATTATTATTATTATTATTATTATTATTATTATTATTATTATTATTATTATTAGGGAGCAGATGGGACCACGCGTTACTGAGTCGTTTTAGACCACTGGAATGCTTGTTTAGATCACTGGAATATACGACTCGGGGTATAATTCGAAGGTATAAGTACCTTCTTAAGGAATCACTCAACTTTCTAGTTGCATACTTTAAGAAATTCAACTGCATATTATCAACATTCCTTTTGTCAAGACCAATGTAATGCAAATAATTATAACATTAATTCATTAGTACAATTTGTACTGTACACGAAGCGGTTTTCAGCAGAAAGATAACAATCACAAATGAGAAACCATATGGGTAAAATTAATTAGCAAATTTTCCTGGTCACAAATAAATTATGAGTATCTAATTTACGCATTATTCTGATACTTAAAACAACAATATTTTTTCAAGCTAACGATTCCAGAAAGAAGTAATACGGAGTCCATTGCGTTTTAAACATGACTATAAATAGTCACGCAGAAAACCCTCTACGCTACGCAATATATTTGTAACAATAGATTCAGCTTCGAATGTCGCAGCACAGGCGTGGGCGAGAGAGTAGCGTGGCATCCGGAATGGCGGCCACAATGCTTAATCAACGCCCACGCACAGCGCATTCGCGAGCGCGTAGGCGGCGCCGGGCGCTTCGCAACTCGGATTGGGAGACGCTCAACTTGGGCAATCACGTCGCGGCGCCCCGACGCCCGACAAGCAGCCACAATGAACGCTCGCGGCGCCCGGCCGACCCTTCCCGTCCGCCTCGACGCCCGGCGCCGCCTCGCACTGTGCCTGCCTCCTCCCTCCGCTCTCCCTGCCGCTCCCCCCGTCAACTACTTTCCACTTCTGAATGCACCTCGTTGCTTCTTCGATTTGGATGATACACGACAGACGTGCTCCTTTTTACCCAATTTTCCAATAAAAATAAATATGGAATATAGCGTCATCAAAAGAACCCATCAGAGCAGAACTCACAGGGTTCCCAGGGAAAACAATTCCCAAAGAAAAAATCATGTTTTTCTAAAATAATAAAAATCAATTATATTGATTTTTATGATCTGGTTAGATCATATTTGTTTGATAGTTCTAGAGAGTTATTTATCGTAAGACCCATTACCAAATAATCTTGAGCAATCACGGGGAAAAATACACTATGAAATTGAATTCAAGCTCGAAATAAGGTTACGTTGGTTAGTGTACAAGAGACGTGATAGGGACTAACGAATCGGGCAGAAATGTGTTTCTTCAAGAGCATGTCAGATCTACACGTAACTAAAATACAAGTCATTTCCGAAGTAACTGGCCCCCAACGATCCGCTTCTCGACCACTCCCCCACACACAGCGTGCGTCACGTGACTCTAGCAGCTTCCCCATCTCGCCGGCACACGCCCCGACCCGACCAGACCCTCCGGGCACTCAATCTTCCATCGCCTGTCCGCGGGTCGGCCTGCTACGCCTGCTCCTCCCGCGCGCGCGCGCTATCCTTCGGCGCACGCCCTCTACAGCCTCCACCCCCTGTGCGAGGCGCTCGCCCTCCTTCACCCCCGCGGGAAGGTCGAGGGTGGAGCGCGATTCAGGAGCTCAGCAGTCAGGGACTGCGAGACGCGGCGTCGACATCCCCCCAATAAGAACGTCAGCGAGAACTTCGCGTTTAAGAGCGAGTTTCCACTGCTCGAAACTGGCAACATCCAATATAATTGAATAGTGGTGCTAAAGGAACTGCAGGGGAACATTCCTCGCTAATTACACAAGAGGTGCAAAGCCCCGCCGTTCGCCCTAATTAACAGGCATCGTCAGCGAGTTATCTACGCAATGTGCAACGGAGGTGCGAAGAGGAATAGGATTCGTTTAAGTCACAAACCGGCGAGAGCCATCGCCATTAAAAACGTCCTCCAACAAGGTCGGCACAAAATCAATAGCAGCGGACGACAATAGAGCTCCCACAAGTTCTCGGAAAATAAAATGCGGCTGCCTGCTGTGTGGGTTTCGTAACGAAATCACAGTAAACCATCGCTTTCGCTGTTACTCTCGTTATTCAATTATTACGTAGAAAAACATCCTACACCTGCAGCATTGAAAACAAATTGGTTTTAATACCAACGTAGATTTTCATAACACATCTCCACAATCCGAATGGATTGATATTTCAAATTCTATTTACTATTACTTTTTCCTGCGTACTTTCTCGTAAGTTAAACTTTCTTCGTCCTCCTCTCAAACACACAATATTGAGGCTCCAGAGTTATTTTTTATAAAACTCCTAAGAGTAGCATCATGTATACCCTAACGCGATGAAACTTCCTAAGTAGAATTGCATAATGTTAATATACCTAAGCCGATAAAAATGATGAACTGCTACTTCAAATTTATACCGTGCACGTTGATTTACATAACGGCTTATATACCACCGGCACATTCTACTCCCTGCCTCTCCCCTCCTTTATAAATAAGACTAAAATTACCAAAATTAAGTTGAAACAAAATGTATACTTCTCTTGCACAATAAAAGATCCCCCACAAAACTCCACTCCAAGCTTTCTTCCTACCACCTAATAATTCAGGGCCCCCGTAGGCTGCTCCCTCTTCCTTTTCCTCCCCCACCTCCACGTCGAGCTGCGGGAATAATACTCGTTTGTATCCGCGAGCACAATGCGCGCTTCCCGCCGCGATATCCCAGCGCCCCCTCAATGAAAACATCGATCCACGGCCCCCAGGGCGACCAGGGGCGACGCGACGCGGCGGCCTCGCGGACATAAAGGCGCGGCGCCTCCCCATTCGCACAAAATGGGCTGAATAAGTGAATGAATGTCTGGGACGCCAAAGGAAGTAATACGCACAAAAGGAACCGGGTTATTTTCCGCGCCGCACGCCACAAAACGCAAGTGTCAATGGAAGAAACATTTTTCCTCGGATCGGCGTGTTCGACGGGATAGTGAAGGTGAGGAGCGGGGTCCCGGGTAGGGATCGGGTCGTGGTGAAGCGGGGCGGGGGTGCGGAAGGAAGGAGCGGGGAAGTGGTGAGGAATGGGGAGGTAAAAAGGATGAGACGGTGAGGGAGATGAACGACGCGAGGTAATGGCCACTGGAAAGAGGAGAGGTGGGAGATGGGGCGAGAGGGGTGTGCACAAAAGAGGAAGTACGAGCGGACGGGGGGGGGGAGGGGGAGGCGGGTGGCGGTAGCAGGAGACGGGATGGGTAGAGCGAGAGGCGGGAGGGACGGAGGCCAGGCGGGCGGAGGCCGGGACGGAGGCCGGACGGAGGCCGGGACGGAGGCCGGGACGGAGGCCGGGACGGAGGCCGGGACGGAGGCCGGGACGGAGGCCGGGACGGAGGCCGGGACTGGACGGGAAGGGACGGGAAGGCGCGAGACAGCACGAAATGAAAAGTGGCGCCGAGCGGCTCGGAGCAGAGTGGTGCTGGTCGGGACGGGGTCTGCAATGGACTTGGTCCATTGCGGGGCTGCGCCGGAGTGATGTATAGGACGCACAGCGGCTGCAGTGACGAGGCGCCATCAACCAAATGCCGGTGGCTCTCGAATGCTCTCTTTTTCCGAGAGCGTCCGAGGTGCGTGGAAGCACCCGGCAACCGCGCGACGCCGCTCGCGATAAATAACGATCGCAGTCGATATTTCAACGCCGACGCGCGCCTTGCCAACGAATTGCCTAGTGTTTACTTTTGCTGTTGTCGCTTCATGTGCAACATGCAGTTTCGCACGACAACCCACACCGTGTCGGTCACCGGTTATTTTTCTTTAGGAGAAATTTCAATGGTTGCAGCTGGCCTTAATGCAAGTTAATACTTAATACTTTATCTGGTCAAGGTGTTTTTTACTAGGTGGGGATACGTGATCGTGATACAGAGAAAAACACACAAAAAAATTTTCAGTACACACGTAATAATGAAAACAGTCCGATAAAAAATAGTAAATATTTATTTCGGAATAAGATCTCAGTTGATATCTCATTAGAAACACATATGCATATACATAAAAATATCTTACTCTAGTAAAATTAATATATAAAATACATATATTAAGATGTGTTTATTAAAGTGATATTCATTTCATCTTGCTAATAAAACTTCCTGTTTTAAGCATTGACGACTATGAACCCTAAAATTGGGGGAAATCAAATGGAAGAATGAGCAGTCATGCTTATCCAGTTTTTATCAGAACTGAGTTACATAACTCGTTTGATGTCTCTTTACCCAACGGTATTTTAATTTAGGTTACGACCAGTTTATTTTATTGATTTATGGATGTTAACGAGGTGTACGCGGTAGACTAAAATAGGTTAAACTATGTGAAACCTATTCATGAATTCAATAACTCTGCAAACATAGAAAACAAGGACAACCAAGTACACGATGGTAGCGGTGGCGGTTAGAGCAGAAGTGGTGGGAGAAATAGGCTTATGGATCCCTTCGTTAAATATGAAAATGCAAGGACACGGGGATGGTTCTAGTAGGGGTACGACATCGATGTCGATGTTCGTATAAAAACATCGATGTAGTTGCAATTACAATTTTGTGAAAATTAAAATACGAAATAATAACCGATTATACCACAGTCAATACATGTGTTCGAACAAAGCGAACGCTGTTTGCACTACCTACATCGAGCAGACTACCTCCCCCGAGGGAGATAGTCCGATGCTCTGGTATTTTGTACGTCATTCTCTGCTTTTCGCACGCGGAGAGGCGGTGGAAGCAAGTGCGGCAGGCGTAGGACCTCCCTACTTCATCATGCGACGTTCTACGCCGAACCGAGGAAGCTCTGGCCTCTTGAGATGACCCACAGCGATCAGGCTTCAGGATCAATTGACATTGTTTATAGTTCTATTTTTTTTCTTTTTTTGAGCAGTTAAATATTAATTATAAATTAATAAACAAACTGTCCAATCAAATTCTCCCCAGCGCGAACGTAAATGTTAAAGGTTACTAAACCACATGGATATTTAATTTTGAACATCGATGCTTTATTGTCGATGTCGCACCTGTAAGTCCAACGTACACTTGGATACCTGCCATTATATTCATTTCCACGTATTTTGATATTTTTACTTATGAAGGACAGCAAAATATCTGTACACCATATCTTATTTCAGTCTGATTTTTCTATAACCAGTCAATGTTTTTATAACATTACATTAAAGTGACTTTTGTATAAGAAAATAGAACATAGCTCAATGAACCTGAAAATATCGGCGGGACGTGCCACCCTCCCAAAGAGACACCCACGCAAATACATTTCAAATCATATTAACACCACATATATTCCAGTTACAGCATTTATTAACTTCAAACACTCGTATTCTTTCAATACCAAAGCTTATGACACAAAGCTTCCGCTTACGCTCTGTCTTGAGCCCCGCTTCTCCCGCACCACTGTCGCTGACGTTTACGACCCCCTTGCATCGGAATGGATGCAGAGCAAAGCAGTTAGCGGCAGAGAGCGCACACGGCCGCTGAACTAAGGCCACTTGAGGAGCAACCGGAAGGGGCGCGCGACGCACACAGCGAACGCCGCTGTAGGGGCACGGCCCCACGGAAAGTCGGACCGCGCGGCGCGGCACGGCGGGGCGACTCGTCCTCGTTCATATCTGATTCTAATTCCAATATCGAAATCTAATTAACCAATCCAATTACGCCGAACAAACACGTCCCGGGGCCTCGCGCGCGGCCCCGGTCGTCTTCCGTACTACCACTGCCGACGAGCCCTACATAAATCAACCCGCGCTCAGAGAGGCCTCTCATTCTCCCGAAGTTGGTACGACTGGGAGGAAGATGAGATTCGGGAGGCCTTGCATAATGCATCCGATCGCGGGAGGCCGGGCGAGCGGCGTGGCTCGGATGGGTGGAGCGGGGCGGGGCGCGGGAGGGTCGCAACGGGGCGGGGCGGGGGCGGAGGCGGTGGCGGGGCGGGCGGACGCCTGCCGCCTGCCACGCCTACGCCTGGCACAGGGGAGTCGACGGCCAGCGCCCTTGCATGGCGACATGTCCTCGGCTGACCTCGGACGAGTCAAGGGCGGTTAGGCGGCGATAGGCTATGGGGACCACGCCCACCTCTTAAAAACATACAGAATTAAAATTTAGGTTTTAAAGGGTGCACTATAGCAAATATAAGGGGAAAATTTTTTCAACCATTTTTGAACTGTTCTACCTTAATAATTCTTTGATTAGAAAGATATACCGGACTGTCAACCGAAGTTCATTCCTACAAAGAATGTGAACGATGTAATGCATTTCTCAAATATTATGTGTGTGTGTGTGGTGTGTGTGTGTGTGTGTGTGTGTGTGTGTGTGTGTGTGTGTGTGTGTGTGTGTGTGTGTGTGTGTGTTTACATTTATTGAAGACGTTTGAAGTTTCAGGTATAGTGTCGAGTTGCCGATTTAAGATTAATGTGATTATCCTGTGTTGTTCTTATCAGTGAGAAGCCCAGTTACCAACAGAGTGATCAGCAAGTTGATAGAAACTGAATATTCTTTTAAAGTTATGAACGTTCTTCGAATTGGTACCTTTTTTCTAACTTCCTTTTAGTATTAACATTAACTCCTAGAAAACATCTATTCTGAAAGTTGCCTCCGAGTTTAAATTCAGGTTTTTTTAGTAAAAAATAGTACAGTTAAAGGACAAAATACGTTTATCTACTATTCAATTGTTTACAAATTTAAAAACAATTGAAAGTGATGTAAAATTACACAGTCATTAGCACAAATACATTTGATTTTCTAAAACAATCTCCCTCGATTTTTAAATGGCCTCTTAAATCTTTCACTGAAGCTGCCCTTGCCAGAAGTGGCTTTTCGGGAGCGCAGGCACCGGGCCACACAGGCGCTGCCAGGGTTTACGAGACAGAGGGAACGGGGGATCATGACGCCATCTGTCCTGCTCTGCCGCTCTCCTGCAGATTCGGGGTGAAACGAATCCATAACATTGGATAGGCTTTACGTCTCCCTCGTCCCCCACGAAAGCTTGAAACGCCAACAAAACCGACGAATCCCCCCTGAGTTTCCATTTTGTTTGGAGAGTAGGTGAGGGGAAGATCTCGACGTCGCACTTGGACAGAACTTGCGCCACACTGTTGAAACCAAGCCCATCGGATCCCGAAAGCACTGGATATATTCTCCATGAAAAGATTTCCATTTAAACCAGGAAATGTACGTATAAAAATATGGGAATTCAACTGAGGAACGACTCTTCCGTTCATTGTCAGTTACATTCCATAAGAATCATGAGAAATGAAAGCTCAACGAATGCTTCGCTACTGGACAACGGAATTCCCTATTACCTAATGCCATATATCTGTAACTATCGTTTCTGCTCCATTGTTTACGCCTCATTCACGCTGTCTCGTTTCACTTTATTCCCTCCTCTCGCCAGCGCAACACCACCAACCGCGCCACCGCAGATCACGCGTCTTTCCTTCCTCTTCCTTCACCTATCCTCAACCCCAGCTTCCCGGGAAAACCCCACTACCCGCACTGATGTTACAACACGTGCCGGGAGACCGGTCGGGAGCTTAGAGCTTGTCCCGGCTGAGGCGGTGCCCAGCTGGTGGAAGATACCCCGTTGTGGAAAACCCAGCTAGCCGACGGTAGGTCACCGGATGTCGCCAGCCAGCGATGGGGGAAATCACCGTCACCTCCTGCGATAAAACATGTCCTACACTTTCGGGACATTTGACCTAAAGTGTTGCAACCCGGAATCACTAGTCAATAAACCGCGCTGCACCATCGCCCACGCCACACTTCACCCGCACCTCCACCTCCGCCACTAGCTTTTCAGATAGGTGAATACAGTCCCTGTCTGGGGGAGAATTCTAGCGGCCAGCTGCTCTGATCGGTAGTTTTCCGATCAACACCAGGCGAATGCCGGAGCAGTACCCTACCAAACGCGCCACGGACCGCACGCGATCTTTCCTTTCTCTTCCTTATCCTCTCCTCTCCACTTACACACACACTTACACTAACATGCACTACACCACATATTCCGGGAGACCGATCGGAGCTTAGAGCTTGTCCGGCTGGGGCGGTGCCCGCTGGTGGGAGAGTCCTGGTTAGGAAACCCCACTAGCCGACGGTAGGTCGGCGTCGGATCTGCCATCCAGCGGGAAGATCACCACCACCTCCCGAGAAAAGACATACACCACACCTACGGACTAATGACCAAAGCAGTTGACGCGCCCGGAAACACGAAAACCCAACCAACCAACCCCAATCCTCCGCCCCGCAGACGAGCGCCCGGCGCGGGCGATGCGTGAGAGCGCGAGCGCGTGCCCCCACTCCCGCCCCGACACGCCACGCCACGCCCCCGACGCATCACGCACTCAGCGCACGCAACAGCCGCGTTTGTATGCAAACCGCGGGTGAGGAGGGGTCTTGCGGTGCGGAGCTGTGCGTGCGGGCTGGCGGCGGCCTTCACAAGGACGCGGGCCACGGACGAAGGCGCGCCGCGCGCCGCGGGCGGTGGCGCCATCACGTGCCTCTGCACGCGCCGCGACAAGCAGCACTCGCGCCAGGGATCCCCGGAGAGCACCTGGGCTGGCGAGGAACATGGCGCCTGAGCGCCCGCCCTTCTTATGGTTTGGTTGGTTTGGTTTGGTTTTTTCGTGTTTCCGAGCGCGTCAACTGCTTCGGTCATTAGTCCCGTTAGTGTAGTGCATGTTTTTTCTCGGGAGATGGCGGTGATCTTCCCCCGCTGGATGGCGAGATCCGGCGCCGACCTACCGTCGGCTAACCCCCTAACCAGGACTCCCCCACCAGCGGGGCACCGCCCAGCCGAGACATGCTCTAAGCTCCCGACCGGTCTCCCGGAATATGTGAGTGTAGTGCATGTTAGTGTAAAGGGAGAGGATAGGACAAAGGGAAAAGGAATGACAGATCGCGCGCGGTCCGTGAACCGTATGGTAGGGTACTGCTCCGGCATTCGCCAGGTGTTGATCGGAGAAACCACGGAAAACTACCGATCACAGCAGCCGACCGCTAGAATTCTCCTCCAGGCAGCGACTTAATTCGACCTAGCTGAAAACCTAGTGTCGAAAATCCTGCCGCCGTCAGGACTCGAATCTAGGACCTCCCGGTCAGAGGCGCTGCAGTGGCATCAGTTGATGCGCTGAGCTACCGCTCCCGGTTGTCTTATGCCTTGACCGATCTCGTTGGAAGAGTGTATTGCGGAATTTCCACTCTATGTTTTCTTCAGACCACGCCAAATGCTTTGATGAGTGTGCATTGACTAAATCACTACGTGTTCCTTTCCCCTAAGTAGTATCCCGGCCCAACCACGACACATGAGCCTACCACCTGACCGCTCGCACAATCCTTGGACTTACCTTTTCTCGCTCGAACTTTACTCATCGGCTAAGGTGGCGCAAATGTCATTACAATGACAATGAGTAAGAGGTTCTACAGTTCGAGTCCCGATGGTGGCGGATTTTCGACTCTTAGTACGTTCAATTCAACCGCTGTCTGAAGAATTCTAACGGTCGGCTTCTCTGATCGCTAGTTTTTCGTGGTTTCTACTTAATGCCGAGAGTATCTTCAAAACGGTCGGCTGCGTGTCCTCACACCTCTTACGTCTGTTGCTTAGAGCTTGTTCCATCGGGCGGTGCCGCTGCCAGGTCTGCACGGGGAATCCTCCTTAGCCTACGTGTTAGTCAGCGCTGGCTCTCACGTCTCAACGGGACATATTATGCACCACTCTTAGGGGACTAGACATAATAGCAGTTGGCGCGCCCAGAAACATAATATAATGAATCTAACTTACTTTGCATGTAAACAAACTCACTTGATCTTTGCTGGTTTTTATTTACTCGCGGACTCCGCACTTTTATCAAATGGTTGCTATACTTCTCAAATTAATAACTGTTGAATAAAGTAATGCTAAATAAAAATATAAATAAATATAATTTTACGACACAAAATGTTCTTTAAAATTTTATTTCACAATGAGGATGAATCGTGTCTATACGACGTTCAAGGCAACATAAACCAAATATAAAGCGAACAGTTCAGAACAAATATAAGCTGAACAGTTCATTATGGAAGGCAATATTCGACCGAAATATTAATACCTTTTAAAAGTCTACATGTGTCATTCTTAATGGAATGATCTCACAACGGTGTACTTACGTGATATTGAGCGATATTTTATAATTATTTTCTTTCATTTCTTGTGTGAACTCAAGCTTGTTGAGTTAAATTTATCTTATTATTTGCGAGAATGACCCCTGAACTTAAAAAAAATTTGTGTTTTCTTTTTTATCTCTGAACGTAAATGAATTTTAACAACGGTCCTGAATATTTTTTATTTCTCTCCAACATAAATTCATAATGTGTAATTACGCGAAATAGCGGGTACCGTGATCATTTAACCACAGGTGTACGGCTGGCACCGTTGCCGTATATTGCCGCTAGCACCGTGAATATATTTGTTCCTGGTAAATCGCGGTCATTAGCATTAACTAGAACTGCATTGCTATGTCAACCGAAAACTGCAGAGGTAAAATGAGTAAAGCAAGTGACTCGAACAGGATTTCTCGACACGAGAATGTTCACAATATAGTAGGACCACACTAATTGCAAATATCTGTTCAGCAATCACGCCAGGCACATTTGCCTAAACGTCCTGCTTACGAAAAACAATTAGTATGAAGTAGGTTTGCAAACATTTCCTTTCAATTCGATGATACCTGAACAAATTAACGAACTCGTATGGGGTTACATGTTAATTTAAACTCGAGCTAGTTGCGTGAAACGGTAAAGTCAGAGTACCGGAAAAGGGAGCTAATCAATTTGAATGTTTTTTATTCCCTCTTGTTGTAAAAGGGTGTGAAGTAATTTTATATAATGAGTTAATAAATTTTCGAATATATTTTCAGCAGACGAAAATGAACCATAATTCCCTCTTATGTTGTTGCAACTAAACACCCAGTGCTCCACATGTAACTGAATAAAGAATTCACCTCTAAGGAATTCTAGATATTGGAATCTTCAGTGCAAAGTGGAGTAAAAAGTCGCCAAATTCCAATCAGCAAACCTTCTATACCATGAACCAAAATAGTATCACAATACAATCTTCTGTATAGAATGAACACATCATTGAAAAATGTACAGCAAACGATGGGCTCCGTCTATGCTTAACTTCTGTTCTCGTGAGATCACCAAAATCACCTCTCACGGCGCAACAACCACTGCCACCCCCTACCGTTCCGCCAGCATCACTGCCGACTTCACCACCATTGCCATTGCCTCTGTCAGTCGGTGGCTGCCGTCACCTTGGGCTACGGCCACCACAACCGCAGCTGCCGTCTCCACCACCGCACTCTCTCCGCCATCGTTGCCGCCGCCCAGCAAACATCGGCGCGTCGTTTCCGGGGAGACAACGTCGGCGTCGGCGCCGGCCGCGCGGCCGCACGCCCTAATGAAGCGGGTGTCCCGCAGGGAGCCGTTCCCGGCCCCGCGACGCCGCTCCCCGCCACTGTTATGTAAATCCCGCATTGTCCCCCGCGCCACTCATCTGCGCCCCACCCCGCCCCTCCACTCATCCCAGCACCGCACTTACTGGCATTGCAGACTCTTCACGCCCCCGCCATCATCACTTCTAAGCTAGCCAGCTGCCCAGTGCTGCCACCAGCCACATCCACGTTATCGCACCTTGAAGCTCTCACAATTTCGCTTCACAATCTCGCTGCTCCCAATTTCGCACTTCTATCCAGCTTTCCCACTCAGTCATTAATCGCCATCTAGTCCACATCTGAAGAGTCGGTGTATGAAAGTATGTAAGCAGCATTAAAATATACGATGACCCGAACCAATAAATAAAAAGAACTTGTATGAGCTAGAAAGACCAGTAGAAAACAGAATATGTAACATTTACAATTGCAATTCTAAACAAAGAAGAGAGAGTGGGCTATGGTGAAAGAAAGAAGCTATCCACAAACCATACCGCGCAACACATGAGGGTGATGGTCATTAACTTAGGTGGTGCTAGCACTCGGCATGCCACTACGGCCGCAACTCTGTTGTCACTAATGTACTAATATTCCTTCGACATCGTCATTCGCATGGCCGCTGCATTCCTCACCACAGAAAGTGCCCCATCCGCTTAGTGATCCTCATCAGTGACCGCAGCCAGAGCCATATAATCCGCCTCCGCCATCACCTCTCTCCGTCACCACCGCCGTCGCGCACCCCGCGCGTCCGCGCCTATGAAAATTGCCGCCGCCATTGTCTGTAGTAATTTAACACCGCGGCGAGAATAGGGATTGTACCTGTTTAATTTTGCAGCGCTATTTTCGCGCGAGTAACGAGACGCTCGACGTGAAATATTCATAAAGGGGCCTTTGGCGCTCCCTCTCGACCCGCGGTGGGGACGAAGTGGGGACGAATGGGCGAAATGACGCGAGCGGGGACACGAGATAGAGGCGACAACTGAGGATGTTTGAGGGCCTCGGACGGAGGAGACGGGGTGACTAGAACAAACGAGGCGAGGAAGTACTGGTGGTAAAAAAGTAAAGTTTTTTTTTTCTGCGTCGAAAAGAAGATACGGAGGGTTGAAAGGGGGCACTGGAACTAGAGATAAGTGCAATCGGCGCAAACTCTCGGGATGAGAACAAAGAAGGGTGAGAACGCTAGATGGTATGCTTCCTTGAGATATTAGTTATTGAATGTGCTGCAGTACGAAAATTGTACAGGTGGGAGCTGTTGAACGATCATTGGTGCCGTTACAACGTATTAAATGATAATAACATATATGCAAATACAAGCTGGATGGGAAAGTTTGGGTGAATAACCCTGAGTTCAATGAGAGTCATTAATACACTTTTGAAGACGAACAAGACAAGAGCTTAAAAGAAAAGTTTTAAAGCTTCCTGGCAGAGTTTCACCCAACACTTCTAAATCGACACGCTGAAAAATCTCATCTACCAGACAGGAAGCATTCAAACGTGTACAGTCAGAGTAACTGTGCGGTAAAATACGGTTCCACAACAACCTTTCATTTCCACCGAAAGTCACTGAAACGCGCGGTGGAGTGTTCCGCGAGCGAGCGACGTGGCAACAGCAAAGATCGCGCGACAGTTGGCAGCGCTGCCTGATCGAGTGCACTGGGTCCGTGCACTCGCAAGCCTGCGAGGGGACGCTTTCGAGGCCCCGTGGAGCTCCGATCGATTCAGGAGCGAAATCATCCGAAAAATTGCACGTCGCAATAAACAAAACAAAAAAAGGCGCGCTCTGGAAATGGTGGATAAATGAAAACGCTCGCTCAGCTATTTCGGGGCTCACCATAACGCGGCGGGAGAGAGCGAGAGGGGGGGGGAGGGAAGGAGAGAGATAGAGAGAGAAACAATTAATAAACTAATCGCCTTGGGAAGGAAAGCAGAGTAACGGAATAGTATGACAAAAATGAAATGTAAAGACAGTTGAGTAAAGAAAAAAAGGGGAATGAATGCATATAAACAATTATAAATAACTGTGGAATGCAAGTATTGGAAGCAGAAACAGATTTGAGTCTCAATTACATACCAAAAATTACGTTAGGTTAAGAAAAAATGCAAAATTTTGTGAGAACATAAATGTTTCCCGAGACAACAAAGGTGCGCACTAGATACAGAGAAATACATTTCAAACTAGTCTTTACTTCCGTCTAAGAATTACATAACGAATGAGCGAACCTAGAAACATAAAGACCGTTGCATTCCTTTCACTGACGTTGGGGACTGCAGAACAACCCAAGCAGTGTACAGTTAATATCCCTGAGTATCAGCGATGCTCAATCTGAGATAGAGCAGATTCTACCCTTTTAGTCTGGGGAAATCACAGTGTTCTAGTTCCGAGTATACGATTCCTTCCACGGTATAAAGTAGGATTCTTTACTGTTCAACATTCAGAGATGTACGATGAATGTTATAAAAAGAACTCTTTTGAAATAGTTGGTATGGGTCGCTGTTGAATAGCGAACGTAAACCAAGTATGGAGAAATTTGTAGAACTATATTACGCGCCAGTGAATACCAAACTTTCAAGGACCAAGAGAATTTTACGATACTCTTCAAGCTAAGGCAGACAATTTCGACACCATTACCCGACCATCCTCTTCCTAATAATTCGTCACTACTCATCAAAACATATATTTCTCTCGTCTGACTTTCAACTACACTACTTTCACAACTCAGTTGGAATAGTTCTCTCAAAACGCTATTTTGAAACGAAACTCGTCCATAAAATTTCATTCATAGCAAGCGAGACCCTTTGGTATGAAACGATTTTATATGCCAGCTGCCGGAATAATGCAACAGAAGTCAACCCAGCACGTCGAAAAAAACAACTGAAACGACCATTTTATCGATCCGCCATTTTGAAGTTTTCGATGTTGGCTTGTGTCCACGATGGGCTTTCAACCGTACAGTCGAAGAGTATTACTTCTTCCTGTTGGTTGCTCTTTGTCCTTGAAGATAGTCATGTCTTTTCTTTCGTGTTTACCTATACACATACAAAAATGTAAGATTTCGGACTCCGATAGAATTCAGTTTGTTTTTCCCAAATTACATAGGGAATTGTATATTAGATTTCAAAAAAGAAAAGTGACCAAATAATATTCTCAAATGTAGTCAGATATATTCTGAGATGTACCCAACTGCCCAACGTTGCCAAGGATTGCTGTGGAATGAGAGTTGTCGCCCAACGAAAACGAAAACATGAAAAGAATCCGTGAAAGGCTACGGTGTTATGGAATCTTACTGCCACTAAAATGAACGGCATATTAGATATAAATCATAACTGAACAGTGACTTAGAGATTTTAACCAGGTGCAGCTAGTTTTACACAATTTTTCAACCTACATTTTTACTTGATTAGCTTTGACATCATCTTTAGATCTGCCGAGAGACAACAATTAGTAGTCGATGGGTTACCTGTCAACATCGTATCTGTCGATCGTCAGCAGCTCTGACGAATGTTTATTAAGCCATTATCAGTTCCTAATCTCAAAGATACAAATGTTGATCTGACGAAGCCTTTCATTGCCTCTTGTATCCAAACGCCAACATGTTTCCAGCAGATGAATAGCCTTCAATAAAATCGAACTTTCGTTCATACTCCAATGCTGGGTTGCCATTTTTGACGGGTTTATTCAGACACGGTGTTTAGATACGGTACATTTAGATCGATACTCCCATGTCGACCACAATATTATTACGGCCTGTCCTAGGTAAAGGTGAAGTCCGATGCATCCAGTTCATTGCACTGTAACCGATCGGCAACAAATGGAAACGCAGCGTTAGTTCCGATCCAGCACCCTCCGCGAGAAGGGTGAGTCGTCGCTGCGTTCGTTTGTTTACTCAACAGAGCAGCACGCGGAGCACAAAGCGGCAGAAATTATAGGTTTGTTTCTCTTACGTCCAACAGCGCAGATCCGCAATGATGACTCTTCACCCAAGCGCGTTTTTTTCTTTATAAAAAACTGTTAGTCGACGTCTGTCATGGAAAATGGATCGTCCTTGTAGACGGAGAGTGTTGCCGACGTACTAGATATGTGATAATTGAAGCAGATGTGTTAGAGAAAAAAGACATAAAATAGAGATATTATTCTCTATGTAGTAGTTCAGAAATATTTGTGATTACTTGTGACGACGACAATGATTTGGCAGTTTAACGCATCGTCAATTATCAATTTCTAGCCAGTGATCCCTCGTGACATTTGAGACGATCGTTCTCTCCGCAGTTAATAGAGCTCTTAAAACAAACATTCAGTTTTCTCTTTGGGTACAGCGCGTTTCTCACACACACCCATATGATGCAAGACACATCACTCATGTCTCCACACGACTTTCGGAAGTCAAACTAGGTCCTTGGTCAAGTGCGAGACAATTTTTGTTTTTATTTGCTTATTTAGTTGTTTGTTTGAGGTAATAAGACCGAGGTCTGAAGGGACGCCATGCATTTATTTTGACCTCGGTCCAAACCAGCTGTGTACAACCTGCGGCTTACGGGGCACATGTGACCCGCCGATGTATTTCCCTACGTACTGCATTTCAAACAAATAATAATTAAACAGACTACGGAAATTGAAGATGATCTTTCGACATCCACTTTTCTTGAGAGAGAGCTTGAGAATACTGTGATGAGAAACATTGACGGACCGCGCTCAGTAAGGTGACCACTGGTGAAGGTTCGCTCGCGGCTGGACAACGGTCATGTCTGGCGATGCTCCACTGTAGAGCAGGAGTACCAATCAAATTGCGACCTCTTTCATGGTAGGCCAAATTACTGCTCTGACAGACGAGGCTTGTGTGAAGAGCAAGTTTCGCGATGATGGCGGTGTTGTAATTAGTGCTGGTTACTTGGTGTTCGTGACAGTGCTATGGTTAAACACAGCAGCCAGAAAAAAAACAGGGGCTATGAAGAAGCGTCAATCCTTTCAGGAAAGATGGGCGATGGACTTCATTTCACTATGAAGCTCTTTAAAAATTCGCTCCACAAAGTTTTCTGCGGCCATCCAAGAGATTTTTGAGCATTTTTGTCCTTCCTATGTCATAAGATTTTGCGCCACTGATCTAGAGTGAAAAGCGTTTATAAAAAGCCCACAAGCCACCCCCATGGAACCTCTTTGGATGGGATTAATTCGTCCGCGCTGCAACCTGGCCGGGGGCGCCGATGCCTCCGGAGCCAGAAAGACCTCTCGGCGCCGCAAAAGTCGCGGGCGCCTCTGCACCGCGCGCTCGCAGGCGGAGGGGGCGTGGTCGAGAGCCTCCTAATTAGGCCGTCGGCGCGTCAATGGGCTGATTAGCAGCCGCTGCACGGCCCGCTGCAGCCGCCGCCTCGTTAGGGCGCCTTCGGGCCAGCACGAGGAGGACCAGCTGGAGGAGAGGCCTTGGGTTGGGATGAGGGAGGCGGCAGGAGATGCGCTAAGACAGGGCGCGGGAGCGAGAGCTGAAACTGAGTACAACACCAAATTATGGGGTGTGCTTCTGCAAGGCGAAAGATCACAACCATCTCCTTCAACTTCCATGTGGACATTTCAGGTAAATGAAACATAAGTACCGCGGTCAATAGAAGTTATTTGCCACTTAAACAACATTCCACCAAATTTATACAGCTGCTCCCTAAACCATTATTTCTTCTAAAGGCCTGTATTTTTCGTCGATAATCTTAGAGATCAATTCAGGAAATTTGACAGCTCTTTTCATTAACTGTTCGTGTTCTTGAAGGGTTCTTGGTTCACGTGTAATTTAACGTGATATTGGAGGGTCTTGTAGGTACTGAGCTTTGGCTTATGAGATATGAAGTGACGTATTTGACTGCTAGCTGCCGAAGATCTAGGCTTCGTTAGGGGCTCAGAATTATTACGTGTAATTAAATGTAATATGCACTCCAAAATGCATTAAATAATGACCGAGGAAAACACAGGAAGGTTCAGTTATGTAATGGATGTTATGAATAAAGCTATGTACGGAGCGCATGTATGGCTCCTCTCACAAGAGAAACGAATTTGTTTGGAGTTACCGCTTGGCTACTCAATGTTATCAGATTATACTTCAATGGACTAACTCAGTCCATAATCACGCATCAGCGAATTCCACATTATCACCGCGTGTCTCAGAAAGATAAACGGCGGGGACAACAGCAGTAAAAGGAGCACCTCCTCCGCGGAGCACAACAGAGCTCCATCATCAAGTTAGGGAAATGGAAACGCAAGCGGGGCCCTTCATCTCGCGAACGCCCAAACGGGCGGAGCCCTGCGGCGAAGCCCTGCGCCCCCTCCCCCCTCCCACGCCCCGCGCGAGGGACCCTCCCGACGCATCGCGTCGCGTCGCTCGGCGGATTGCATATTCATCCACACAAATCGCGGCGTCCAACCCCTTCAACATCGCTTCCCGCAGCCGCGTTTCACCTCCGCGACCCCGCCACGCTCCCTCCGTCCCCGCCCCCGCCAAGGCGCCCCGCCAGCCCGCCCGGGGCGCGGCACGTGGCTGCGGCGGCGAGAGGAACCAACGCTCGGCGAAGGGCGGGGCACGCACGAAGATGGGAAGAGCAGGGAGAACTCGCACACGAGAGTTACAAAGAAAGCAACCGCACGTACGAGTGGATGTAATATGAATTTGAAATATACGTAGTCCACAGAGGTTCTTCGAGAAAATTTAAAAATTAAAATTTAAGAACAAAAAAAAAGTTTTGTACAAAAACTGTAATCATTATTTAATGCACGAGCGAACAATAACGAGTGTACATCAATGCATTTAGTACATCAATAGGTGAAACAAGAAAAGCAAATGCGATATGTTCTGACAACAAACAGAAACAAAAAAGAAAAAGAAGACTAAGACGCTGATATCACGCACAAATCGTGAAAACAACGAAGGACACAAAAATGCCGGGGAAAGGAGAGAAAAGAAAAAGAGGAAAAAAATCCGGGATTCTGTATGCGCCATCGCAACTGTCGCTGCGGATCTTCCTTTCCTTCCCTCTTGGCCCGCCCGCATTAGTTAGTATTCCCGGGCCGCCCGCGCCATCCCAAGCCGTTTGGTCGGGGTCCAACCGCGGTACAGAAATACGGGCGGCATAACGGCGCCGCCCGCGAGCCTCCCTGCACCCCGCATAGAGGGCGGCGGCGGCGGCGGGCGCCGCCCTTTTATGTCGAGCTACACCCGCCCCGCCCCTCGGCCACGCCCCGCCACGAAAACTCCAAGCGATTGTCCGATCGATGTTCGAGAATTGCTCGCGAAAGCCGCGCACACATAAACGCGACCGTTCAGCGGGCGAGGGAGCATGAGGGAGGACGGGCGTGCGACTCTGGCTTCGATTACGCAGGGCACAATTGATTGCAATGCAGAGCCTCTCACCGGAGGTTTGGTTTGGTTTGGTTTTTTCCTGTTTCCGGGCGCGTCAACTGCTTTGGTCATTAGTCCCGTTTGTGTAAGGCATGTTTTTTTTCGGGAGATGGCGGTGATCTTCCCGGTGGAGGGCGAGATCCGGCGCCGACCGACCGTCGCTAGTGGGGTTTCCGCCAAACCAGGACTCTCCTCCAGCGAGGCACCGCCCCAGCCGAGACAAGCTCTAAGCTCCCGACCAGTCTCCCGGAATATGTGGTAGTATAGTGCATGTGAGTGTAAGTGGAGAGGATAGGATAAGGAAGAGGAAGGAAAGATACCGCGCGGTCCGTGGCCCGTTTGGTAGGGTACTGCTCCGGCATTCGCCTGGTGTTGATCGGAGAAACCACGGAAAACTACCGATCAGAGCAGCCGGCCGCTAGAATTCTCCTCCAGGCAGCGACTGAATTCGACCTAGCGGAAAAGCTAGTGTCGAAAATCCTGCCGCCGTGGGGAGTGGGAACCTAGGACCTCCCGGTCAGAGGCGCTGCAGTGGCATCAGTTGATGCACTGAGCTACCGCGTGACCGGAGGTCCTTGGGCTCGAGTCACGCCGATTGTAGGATTTTTGGCAGCTAGATCGCTAGGTAGAATTCAGCCGCTGTCAGGAGAAGAATTCTAGTGGTTTGCTGCTCTGATCTATAGATCCGTGGTTTCTCCGCTCAACGCCAGCGATTGTTGGAGGAGTAAAGTAACAAACAGACCATGGGCACCGCGCAATATTTCCTTCCTTTTTTTTTGTCCTACCCACACCCGTTACTTATACATGCACACACTCACATCCACTACAAAACCATGTGGGAACCTAGAGCTCGTCCTGACTGAGACGGTCCCGCTGGTGATACATAGCTGCTTGGGTCCCCGCAAGCTGACATGTCGGTGGGAGCCCGATCTCGCGCAACACGGGAAATAATCACGACCGCCTGAAATGCACTACACCTACGGGACTGACCTTAGCATTTGGCGCGCGTCAAATAACCAATCAATCGTTCTATCATACGGGCGCGAGGACGAGTTGGCAGGTGGATGGAGGGCAGCGACCGGCGACAGGAGGCAATCGAATTTGGGCGAGGCAATCGACAAAAAGGAAGGAGAAAGGTGAGCGAACGGAAGGGGGAGAGGTGAGGTGTGGGTCGAGGGAAGGTGTCGTGGTGCAGCGCGGTGTCGCCCGCCGACAGAACACGTGTACGCAGGTGGAAGCACCTTTTTGGAAGGACAGCGCTCCAGTCCATGTGCGAGGAGGGGGCTGAAGCAACGCAGTCAACAAGAACTCATGAACCACACAGCAGGTAGGGGCGGAGGGACAGGTAATTGTATGCAGAAGTCACGGAGGTTCTGCGATAATTCTCTACTGAAACACTACCGAGAGATTTTCTAATTTTGCTCGTTTTTTCTCCGTATGAAATACTATACTTTTATTAGAGGTTGGCAGTGGCAAAGTAATACTGGTATTTTCCACTGAAGTGCATTCAACTTCAAAACAGATGTTGATGTGCAAATACTGCGTCTATCTCCAGAACGAGATATATTTATTCTGCACTTATGAATTTTACCAAAAATTCAAACATTTTTCTGAAGACAAGAATAATCTATGTATTTATAATCACAAGTTAGTTGATTTTTCCTGCATACCAGACATCTTCAAATTTTTGGTTTGTTTTTGAATTTTATTTTAAGTGGACGTCTGAAAACTCGGACCACCCCAACCGTTCTAGTTAATTTATACTTGTATGATGCTGACTGGTGCAGTGTTACAATAGCTCTCAATGTTTTATTTCCAACCTCAATTCGCTTATATGCCGTAATTGGAGTCTATATTGGATCCCGGTGTTGCGGTAAGCGGAGTAGCGAGGCGGGGAGGAGCGGGAAAGGGCTCGCTGCCAGTGGCACCTCCTAGCGGCAGTGGGAGAACTAGATGCGACGCCTGCTAACGTCGTTAGCACGTCAAAGGCTCGCGGCGCTGGGATAATTGACTTAACCCTGGGAATGGCGAGCCGGACTATGACAACAGAAATTACTTACTACAGTGAGTGAAGCGCGTCGTCCGGTGGGAGGGGGGCGGGGCATCGGGTGCCCTTCCCCGCCCCGCCAACCCCCGTCGCCCCCTCACGCAAACATGACCCCGTTGCGACGATATGAATCCCGGGCATCACGCTCGGCGAGTGGATGGGGAGAGAAGACTCCGCAAATAATGAATGTATTGGAGGCCCAGGGCCGTCACAATGTATCCGATCAACAGGACACTCAACATGTTGGCCCTGATCAAAAGGTTGGGCGAAGCAGACGCACACACTGTTGCACTAAAAATACTCGTGCATGCAACTGATGCGACGTGTCTGCAGAAAATTGACATGGCCGGTCCGATGACAAACAATATTTGTATTGTAGTGAATCGTTTTGCAAAGTGAAGTCCAGAACAAACAACACCCGATACCTGGAATAATAGTAGCATTACTGTACGAAAGTCGAGGAAACAAGCATGAAACTATAAACAATAGCACTAGAAAACAAAACGACAAAAATTTCGATGTGTTGTTACAATTTCATAACACGACAAACTTTAAGTGAAGTTCTTGTAAATGGAGAAACACTGCATTCGTAATCTTTTTCCTTTACCAACACTCGCTATCAAAATTACAATAATTAAATGAAAAGGGACTTCGAATAAACTATTCGTACTCATTTAGCGGAGCACAATTGGAAAACAGTTGGTCAAAGATGACTTACGTAATATCTCTCAAGTGAGTATCAGTTGGCTGAAAAGGATCACAACTGGTTACCAAACATATTTTTCGTCTATCTTTTTTTTTTTTCAGAGGTGTCGACTTTTCATTGTTATTTGTGGAGTAATGTACAACATATATTGCAATTTCGATCTTTATAATATCGATTTTTGTTTGTTTGAATGATAGTTCTTTATCAATAGATACCTATCAATGAACATTACTCGGAGTAAATACTAAAGAATCAACATTATTGAACGCCACGAAAACAATAATGTCACTGTCATATCGAAATATATACATCAGAGGAATTTTATAAAAAAAACCAAAATTGCCACACTCAAGGTAAAAGAAAGAAAATTCTGCAAAGAGAAAATATGTTCCGATGTTTTTATTGTAGAAAAATTTAAGATAAGCGATAGAAAGGATGGTAAAAATGCAGAGAAGAAACGCGGACATTTATTTACATGCGCTGCTATTGTACACATGTGAAGCTCTTTGTGGATTCGGTAATTGAGAATGAAGCGAGAGGGTTTCACTGTTACTTAATACCTTGTTTCCCATTTTTGCAATGTATTTATTTTTATTTTCGCAGCATTTCTACAAACTCAGTGATCCGATGTTGAATTCTTGTAAATTTTGTTTCCACTTCTCAAACACATTCTGAATTTTGTGACCAACCTTACACATTTACACACATTACGGACTTCAAAACTTGTTAAAGGATAAAATCACGAGTCCTTTTTACTTTGACCATCTCAATTCAGGAAGTACATATGTCGATTCCAAAGAGCGGAAATCCCACAGATTCGAGAACCGTTTAGGTTGGGAACTCGGATCCGAGAAAATTTAGGATTCGAACCGCCTCCGGCACTCGGGGGATGTGGGAGGGAGGGTGGCCGGAATTCAAATTCCGCGGCGGATTTCGGCTGCCGGGCCAGGGCCGGGGCGGCGGGCGGGCGTTCGCTCGTGCGTTCGGGGCGCAGTTTTAATCCCTTTATTGTTTCGGGGAGCGGCCGAGCGCGACGCCGCCCGCCCGTTCCGTTGCACGCGCGAACAAATGACGGCGGCGCGGCGCGGCTCGGCTCGGCGAGGTGGAGAGGATTGGGGAGGGGAGGGGAGGGGGTGTGACGGGAAATGGCGGCGGATCACAGTGCGCGCTTGACGGAAAAACCACGAGCAAATTCCCCGACTTCGTTTGGCTGGTTGGGGTTGGTGATTCCGGGCACGTCAACAGCTTAAGTCGTTAGTCCCGTAAGCGTAGTACATTTTTTCCCGAGATGGCGGTGATCTCCCGCTGGATGGCGAGATCCGGTGCCGATCTACCGTCGTCTAGTGGGGTTTCCCCCTAACCAGGACTCTCCCACCAGCGGGACACCGCCCCACCCGGGACAAGCTGTAAGCTCCCCACCGGTCTCCCGGAATATGTGGTAGTGTCGTGGAAGTTAGTGTAAGTGTGTGCGTTAGAGGAGAAGATAGGACAAGGAAGAGGAAGGAAAGATCGCGCGCGGTCTGTGGCCCTTTTGTTAGGGTGCTGCTCCGGTATTGGCCTGGTCTTGATCGAAGAAACCACAGAAAACTACCGATCAGAGCAGCCGGGAGCTAGAATTATCCTCCAGGCAGTGACTGAATTCGACATAGCTGAAAAGCTACAGTCGAACATCCTGCCGCCGCCAGGACTCGAACCTAGGACCTCCCGATCAAAGGCGCTGAAGCGACATCAGTTGATGCACTGAGCTACCGCTCCCGGTTCTGATTTCGATTTTGATAACGATCTCTGACAGTTATTTACATCCACATTTATTACGACAAGATACCACTTGTTAGTAGATGTATTGTCGATAATTGCAAAATTTTTCAGGTAACTTTTCCTCAAGGATGACTTTCTAAAGCAATTCTTCATATTATAATCGCATTAATATAACAAGCATTTTATCAATGTTGTGCAGCTATATCTGAAAGAACAAGTCTAAGTAGTTAAGAATAAATCTATGTAGTTAAAATAGTATGCCCATATAGCATTGTAATATACCCCTCTACTGAAGGATTGTTCTTCTGAAACTCTTTTCCAAATAGAAAGCTATTCCAAATATTTACGTTCCCACAAATTATCTTATCTGCGATGTAAATCATTTAGATTCCTCCTAAAATTGGTCGAAAAAAAGAACGTAGCTGATCTCTAACATTATAACAGTCATCGTTTCACAGTGACGTAGTTTTCACTACAATGTCGCCTCCGTCTCGATACGAACATAGGTCGTGTTGAAGCCCGAAGTATCAGATATGGAAAGCTAATGTAACTGTATATCGAACCGTACGAACTTCGGATTAGAAGGAAAAGAATCAATGAACGTATTTTTCAAAGCCGGTGTGTAAACAGAAATGTATTTTATTGTTGCGGCCTTAGCTGTAAATCCGTGACCAAAGGGAGGGATCTCATCCGGAAAGTAGTATCATCCCACACAGCTACCAGGCTTGTGTGGAAAGTCCACCTATGACAGGATTAGAACTAAGGCTTCCGGGCCACAAAGCTGCAATTCAGAAATCGGAACACATCCGCAAACGTAATTGGTGATAAAAATAATTATTTAACTTGTATTTTCACCAAATTCCATGTGGAATATGGTGGAAATTAATCTCGGTAGCGTAGTGTAGAAAACCAATGCCGTATCAAGTACATTCCTTTAAAACTTAATTGTTAATTTTTGTAGTTGCTAATGACTTTCGCTGCCAAAATAAACAACCTCCCCCAGGAAGTGGTAAAAGGAATCCGTTAAGCCTTACTGAAAACCACTAATACTTTAGGCATTGCCTAAAAATCAGGGACAAATACCAGGATCGCAGGTTCAATCCCTTCGTTACATGGAATTTCTCACATGATCATTTGCAAAAAGTGATAATCTTCGACCCTCTACGTGCCCTAGAAGTTTGTAACATTTAGCCGTAGATCCCCAATATATTCACTACTTAATAAAAATGAACGCAAGCTGCCTTTTTTTCCCTCGGTGCGTTTGCTCGACGATGGCACGTCGGCACCCGCGTGGGCCCCGGTCAGTCCACCGGTCGCTATTAAACGGAGCGTCAATGGGAGGCGCCCACTGTCCGGCGAGGGCCGGTGCGCATGCCCGCGCGCGCCGCAGCGGCAGCGGCCGCCTCCACCGCCACCGCCGGCGGCTCCAGCCCGCGCGGGCGGGCGTACGCAGGTAGTAGAGTACGCGGGCGGGGGCGGGGGTAGGGGTGGGGGCGGGCGCGGTGGCAGCGAGCGAGCGGGTCGATATGGCGGGTCGCCGACCTGCAGGGGCGGCCGCGCCCCGCCCCGGCTCCACCGCCCCCGCGCCGCTGCGGTCCGGAGGCTGGCTTGTTTACCGCCTCCGGGCACGTGTCCCTCCCGGGCGCGACCATGCCGGAGGGCCTCGCGCGCAACGTCACCTCCTGGACCTTCCACCCCAGAGGCGCCTTCGTTTCATCCGCCTGGACGATCCCCAGATACAGAGCCATTTCCTAAGGATGAGCCAAAGTGACGGCTAGTGGTGGCAACATAACTGAAGGTTAGGTGGTCGTTGTGCCCTTGAGCCCATTAGTCTCCCTTCCCGCATTCGTTCGTTTCCAGTTGGCTAACCTGTAAATGGCTTCGACACTTCCTTCTGTCGTGTCCTTGTCCGACAAAAATATAGTGCGCTGCGAGAAATAATTGATATTAGGAAGTGCAGTGTAATGTGCTCTTCTGCAAAAAATTATTTTTTCTTTATATATTACACTGAATTTACTTTATGTGCGATAAATATTATGTTTATTTCAAAACCGAGACTTGAATGGAGATGCGTACCGGTGCACGATTTTCCGGCTTACAATAATTTTCTTTCTTTTTACATTCGTGGCAGTTTTCTTTTACTGATTGTGAGAGCATGTTAAGATATTTTCCACATACGTAATTAAATTTAAATATTTCCCGGATTCACGTACTGCATAACCTCAGCGAAACTCTTAGACTTCTTCATAGGAATATTTTCACAGGAGCCATTAGCACTTTACGAAGGGGCGTAGCTGAACAGCTGTCGCGGCAGAGGGATACTTCTCTGAAATACATGTGATGTTCACTTGTTTTCGCGAACTGTCACTTTGGCTCATCCTTAGGAAAATCGTTCTATATAGAGGGGCGCATTCCTTTGCGCTGCCGATTCTGCCTCTTGTCCAGTTGAATTGTGCAGGATATGGTTGAGTTAGGATCCACCAATTTACAAAGAACCAGTGAAAATGTACTTGAAACCCCCCTTAATGTGTTCGATTGTTATCGTATCTCCGTCACTTGAATGCTGCCCTGGAGGGGCTACCCGGGTAAAAGGATATTATTTATTTATTTATTTTACGTCAAAAAAAACAGTTAAAAACTGCGTATGACGTGCTATGGGGAAAAGTGAATTGTGTGCACATTTTCAAAATTCTGTGATCCCTACACTAAGTCATATACCACTTGAATTTTGAAAGGGAGAAAAAAAACAAAAACTCCCATGCAGTAAAATCTATTTTCAAAAATAAATAAGCAATAAATTTTGAATGGCGGCGGCTGCACAAGTTGCTCTACTCTCTGTAACGAGGGACTCTAATCCGCCTCGTAGGAATGTGATTTTTTCCTCTTAATTTTCCACTTGGGGTTTGCCACGATATTACGATATTTATTCATTAAGAGCATAGCATCGACGAGTTCGGTGCTCCGGAAATTAGAAAACTTACTGCTATAAGATGTTCTCGAGATGAAGCAGCATTCTTCATGTTTCCTAGAGTTTCTGTCAGGAGAGGTTTAGCGCGAGGTAATCAAAAAGTCCTCCATCTCACTGACTCCACAAGAAACAATATTTTTCAACTTATCCATCGTGAACAAACTAGCAATTTACAGGTACTAACAAGGGAGTAATAAAAATACGATGAAAGAATGTATATTGCAAAAATATAAATATGAACATAGCATCAGTTACAGTATTAAGTATACGGATGTGGTGCTCCTAGGTGGTATCACATTTTGAAAGAATTTTGTAGCTCGGACAATATTAGGTAATTTTAATCAGTAATTCCGCAATGCTGATTTTGACTTGTTAATCGAAGATCCGTATGATCGTTCTTTTCCCATTTGTCCAGGCAATTCTAAAAAAAAACTCCTGAATTCGCTTAAGAACTTCTTCCGAAAATAAGGACTACACGGGAATCAATTAAAAGTTTCGTAACGACTGAAAAAATACACTTTGAAAGTTGTTGATTTCCATTCACCTTCTAAAACGAAATATAAATTGCGACGAAGTTGTAATTGAGGTCGTCTGCCTGCGAGAGCAGGAGGGTAAATGCGGCGCATGGGAACGTACCCCTAAAGTGTCTTCTGAAAAAACGATAAAAGGATGACATTTCACAGCACGATGAAATGTTAATTCATGGAAGTGCACGGAATCGGACATCGAAATCATGTCGTGAACTATGAAGCAGAAACTCTTAGCGTCAATAAAATAATCAGGAATAAAAATACAAGTAAAGTAACAATCAAATACACAAAGTTTCGCCATTTACACGCTAATTTCTGTGACTTCTCGATCGTCAAAGCTAAGAGATTCGCAGGTGTAAAGGAGAACCATTGAAGCGAAATGAGGATCTCTCGCTATTAAATCAGTTGCGAAACTTTCACGCAAATAAATAATGTTTTATTCAAGTTCTCGTCGCGAGAGATAATTGCTTTGCTGAGAATAGACGTGCACTTTAGCACGAGAAACTTCAACTATTTGGCACCTTTCCCCTTCTTTCCTTTCAAGAAATCATAATAAATCCGCGTCTGATTTCTGTATAGAAAAAAACTCATAAGGACAAATAAAATACTGTTAAAAATCTTATCTAGTGAAAAATTAATAAATTTTTGAAAAATGCTTAACAGAAACGCACCAAAAACGCATGCTTCTTCTACGAAACATGCATCGTTACTATTCCTACAATAAATTATTTCACGCTGCCAAACAACATAGGGCTTGAAAAAGCGATTACTGTTTAAGATTTGTCCAGGGTCCGGTACAATATATGGGGGAAATCCTACAAGTTTGGTGGCTGCTTTTCTTTGAGAATATTTTACATTCTCCCGTCAGTCAAAATGTCACACCGAAAGAAATAATACATCAACGAGTAACTGATGAGACCTATATTTTCGCACCTCCTCTCAAAAACATTCTGATTTCAAGAACATGTCAATCCATGATTAACTCTACTCGTTTTCGTCATGCTGGCAAATTCTAGTTCGCAAAATACTTACACGTACTATATATGTATATATCCTACTATTTACATTTCATTAATCACAAATGTTACAAAATTCTAGGAATCACATCAATTGGGTACATATCTTACAATAAGATGCATTATCAACCGTCCTTAAACACTACACGAAGTGTTGATGTAATTCAATTTCTTTTTTACATAAATTGAGCTCCAGCAAGCCGATTGCATTCCAAACGGGGTGAAAAGATATTATAGTCAAAATCTGTTCTTGATTTCGTTTTGCAAATAGATTTTATTATATGGGAGTGAATATTTTCATACCAATTCTTGCCAACATTCTCATTGCTACCTACATTTTTAATTCACCCTAATATGTATATGAGTTAGGACAGAGATCAGTGACCGAAACCGGGCAAAGATTGCACTTAATTTTGTCGTTAAATAAATACGAGCTATCTCAGAAATAGCAAAAAAAGCTACATTCAACATTTCAACTCTCTTGAAACTAATTCTTTCGGCCACTGGTTATAAATGACTCTTGGCTCAATTATCATAAACGTCAAAAGGTAACGGGGCAGTGGGATATGGACGCGTAGGCGAACTTCCAGGTTCATTGGAACGAGCGTCTCAGCAGCTGTTCCTAACTTTTTTTGTCGGCGCATGCGCTGGTGTGGTGGATTTTGTTGATCCTTCTGCGGCGAGTCGGGAGAAACCCGATGACTGACAAGAGACTCGCAGCCTTCGTCGCCTCCGCTTCGACCTTCCGTGACCTCACGTGACCTCAGACGACCCGACCTGACCTCTCCCGGCCGGTAGTCGAACTACAGTCGCACACGTGACAGAGGTGGCTCCTCCAAATGAGACAGAATTTGAATAGACGGGCAACCGAGCCAACCACGGAAATAGAGGAGTTTACAACTGAAATAACAAATATAGAATGAAACGTTAATTTTAATTCCTACTGTCAACAGAAAACAAACCAAGAAATGGAATTTTAAAAATATTTTTTAAAAAGAACCACCGAAGTTTCAGATTTTTAATATAATGATCTTGAACAATGAATGCCTGACAACACTCTTTACATACGATGTTACGACACAAATCGCATCTGCCGTTGCGGGGAACATCCTAGATTTACCATAGTACTCCACAGATCTGATGACTTTTTTGATGTTTATTCAGGTTTTTTCATTTCCTTAATTAACCCTGTAGTTCATACAAAACCAAATACACCGCAAACAGGTTAGGATTCACGGCAAGCCAAAAACACAAAGAACTCGAAGAATAAAATGTGACATATTTATCCATTTTAATAAAAATATGAATGGCGATTTCTAGCTGGATTTTACGTTTTGAAAAATATTAGTCTAGGTTCATTCAGCTCCACTGAATGTTTTGGAATATTATTTGAAAATTCAAACATCACATTGGGACGGAATCTATTTTCAAAGAGATTCACCTCCCGTATAAGAATTCCAGACACCGGTTCGTTCCCGTCGGTTCTTCCCAACAGTTGCAAACGGATGTCGGAGGTGTACATCTTCAACGAGAGACAGATCATACCGTGACCTTTCTTTCCCGTTACGTCGTCATCCCGTTCTAATGTTGGGGCAACGTACTGATCGCCCATTTCTCCCCTCCCCGCAGACAAAACTAGTCGTACTGCAGAAGAATCTCAGAACTAAACCCCTGACGATAATATTTTCCAATTTAAATGGAGTGACTTGCGATGATCAGCAGGTGGATGCGCTTATCCAATCGGGAACTTCGTTATAACATTAATGATAGATACGGAATAAGATTAGTCACAAGTCAGATATGTTAGATACGGAATGTAAGATTAATGTAAGATTAGTCACAAGTCAGTATATTTAACTCGTCAAAAATTCCAAAGTAATAAAAATACTGCTGCCGCTCAGAACCACAGTTACTGTGACTAGAAATGTGACAAGGCTCCAGCGAAATAATTAAATTCGGAAACAATTATTTAAATGATTACAAATTTGTGGCAAGACCGAATCCACGATACCCGCTAGTAAGCCTGAGCACACCAGCTAAGTAAACTTAAAATAACGTTGGCGATAAAAAGTGACGCATCTCCAAAATATTGTCTCCTGTAAAGGCTGTTTTATCCTGAATGAGACAGGTTATTTCGCGGTTAGACAAAGGGTTTTTTCTAAATACTTCCAGGTGTTTCATCACTATATTTCACAATATACATTATGTCTTTACCTCACTAAAAATTAGTATTTCTGACAAGTTTCATTTCCTGCGCATCGACAATATTTGCTACTTAGAATTTTAAATACATAAGGGATGCAGAATCTATAATAACATCTGGAATTCCTTGGTCGAGGTATTTCTTATCAAGGAGAGGAGATATGAGCACGCGTGCTATCACGATCAGTGCACGCGTGCGAAGCCCAGCATTAGCCGCACTCTGTTCACTCGATTTAGCACCATCAGTGCAGAGTAGCACGGCATTAATCATACGGTTACGTGGCTTTCACCGTGACAGTATGTCATGCTCTCGTGGAGACAACGCGTCATGAATTCAAGGGCGCGTGGTAATGGCATATGAACTTACGTATATGGTGGCTTTAATACATCAACACCTGCTGACGTGAAGGAGACATATATACATACTTCAAATGTAACACAAAAATCTATAAAAATTACAAAATATTCGCAAGATTTTCGAAGACATATAAAACATGTTAAATTAAAAAAAATTCAAAATGTCTTTTGATTGACCAATGGTTTTTACAAATTAATCGAGACGCTTCCGTAATCGATTCCTTAAGGAATTTTCTGTCTTTTCTCCAATGTTGACTGGATAAATCCTTTGTATGGAATTAAAATCGTATTTGTTGAATGGAAATACTAGGATTACAAAAGAAAATATTCCCATTTTTAAAAGCCTTTTCTCTCCACCTTTGAAAACAGCAAATCAAATCGTAGTAGTAGCGCTTAAACGGTAGTATCTTGCCATAGTATCTTTGTACCTTCGAAAAGGTATGAAATAGCGTTTTTAAGTGAAGGAAGTCGAGTGTGGAACGTTCATTTGACGAAATCAAAAGAGTATGTTCAAAGCAAATTCATGAAATCGTTTCTGTGAGCTCTTTTTCGTAACCAGCATAGCGGCAGCGCATCGTTTTCAAGGATGGTGCTAGTACAAGAGAAAGGCGACGTGGGTGGAATAAATGCAGACAGAAGAGTCAAAGCGTCGTATGAGTGGATACTTATGTGAGTGGCTTCTGCTGTGGCAGTCGCTGCAGTGACAGTAGTTGACATTTTCAGTTCAAAGGAAGTGTCTTATATGTTGGTGGTGAAGTTTTATCGTTTGTGTAATATTATCGTTGATGTGAGAAATCCGTTGTTATATATGTTTTCGCTGGTATGCCATTAATTGGTGCTTAGTCGATACGGAGTTGTCGCAGGTACCAAAAGTGATTGAGTGTTCTTGTTGGCCTAAAAAATGTGGATCATTTCGTTTGTTATCTTTCATGTGAATGTTCCCATTGAGTTCATCTTTGAAGGGATGTTGTCTTTGATGTGGACGTTCTTGACGCACAGTTTGCGATGGGAGTGAATGTTGTCATTGGATGTGGATGTTGCCGGTGGTGCGAACGTCGCAAGATTAGCTGTTGGCGCGTGACTGGAGTTGATGATATATTGACACCGGCTGAGATGGCTCAAGGCATCAACTGATGTCACTACAGTGCCTCTGGCCGGAAGATCCAAGAGTTCTAGTCCCCTACTTTCGACACTAGCTAGATACCTATTCCCCCGTTGGGGATGGAGGAGAATTGTAAAGGTCGGTTTCTCTCATCCGTAGTTTTCCGTGGGTTCCACTATCAACACGCGGATGTCGGAGCGGTATCCTAACAAACGGACAATGCATTACGCGCTTCCTCCCGCTTGTCCTATCCTTACCCCTTACTTGCACACATTTATACTTACATGCACTACACTACCACATACGTCGGGCGACCAGCCGAGAGCTTACAACTTGTCGCGGGTGGGGCAGTGTTCCGTTGGTAAGAGAACCCTGAATTCGGTAAACCCCCACAAACCGACGTGTAGGTTGGCGCTGGACCCCACTATCCAGCAGGGAATGTTCAGTCACATACGGTGACGAAACATGCACTACAATTACGGGATCGGTGTCCTTCGCAGTTGACGCGCCCGGAATCACGCCCTACTCAAGCCCCGTGACTGGGGACTAGTCGGGAGCTTAGAGCTTCTCCCGGTTGGGGCAGTGCCCCGCTAGTGGCAGATACCTGGAACAGGAAAATCCCGCAAGCCGACTGGACGGCAGCGTCGGATTTTACTACTCAACGAGTGATGGACATAGCTAAAAACATGTACCTGACGGCGGCAGGATTTTCGACCCTAGCTTTTCAGCTAGGTCGAAGTCAGTCGCTGTCTGCAGGAGAATTCTAGTGGCCGGCTGCTCTGATTGGTAGTTTTCTGTGGTTTCTTCGATCAACACCACACGAATGCCGGAGCAGTACCCTAACAAACGGGCCACGGACCGCGCGCGATCTGTCCTTCCCTTCCTTGTCCTATCATCTCCTTACACTAACATGCACTACACTACTATATTACGGAGACCGGTCGGGAGCTTAGAGCTTGTCCCGGCTGGGGCGGTGCCCGCTGGTGGGATGTCTGGTTAGAGAGACCCACTAGCCGACGGTAGGTCGGCGCCGGATCTCGCCATCCAGGGGAATGATCACCACCATCTCCGGGGAAAAAACATGGACTACACTAACGGGACTAATGACCAAAGCAGTTGACGCGCCCGCAAACACGAAAAAATCAATCAATCAATAAAAACATGTACTACACTTACAGAACTAAATACCATAGCAGTTAATGTGCCCGGAAACACGTTATAATGAATGAATGGCGTCGTGTGCGGGGGCGTGGCCGCGTCTGGTGACGGGAAGGGGGCCGGGCGCAATCGCGAGGTCGTCGTCGCAAGCAGGCGCGAGGCCGCGCCGCCGCAGGCATTGTGTGCAGATGGCCGCCGCGCCGCCCAGCGCCTTCCACGCCCGCCATGCATAGCAACGAGGTCGCGATTCCCGGCTGCGCCCTGCGCGACTCTTCTCCGCATTCTCCCCTCCTCCCCCTCCCCCCCCCCACCACCCACTTCTCGCAGCTTCCAGGCTCTGGCGGGAGCTCCGTGCGACTCGCCGCCCTTCGGCGGACCAGCCACGGTTCGCCCGAAGCGCAGAAGAAAATCCCACACGCGTGACATCGCTGTGAAGTACGTCACTCGCGTCGTTCGCTTCGTTATCACACTCCGCGAATATTCTTTGACGTGCTTGCATTCAGTTAGTCCAAAGGTAAATTTTGACAAAAATTACCGCCCTCAACCTTTCGTGTTTATATCCCCGAGGTAACTTGATGATAGAGTTCTAACATATTTTTATTGCATACGTTTTCACAAATACACAACGCTATGCGGAGAATATTTCTCTATATAACACAATCACTTTAAGTTGGCCGAAGCAGGTGTGATCGCTGCTCTTCGTCACAAAACTCGATATCATACGCTTGTCTGAATATAGATTAGAAATTAGAAGTTCACAGGAAATTATGGAAGGAAGAAACAACGTTGTGAAAAGAGATTACGTTAGTATTAAGAATATACTAATATTAAATAAAATAATAATAATAATAATAATAATAATAATAATAGGAAATGTTCGAAAGTTATCGACAACGTACTACTGAGTTTTAAAATAATGCGTTTTTTGTCGTTATTCCGCTGTTGATTCCTATTCAACATATGCATACATGTCTTGCAAACGTAAAAAGCTGTGATCTGTTGTAAAGTGTAAAGCATTTCTCTGCTGTCGGCAAACTAAAAATTAAAAAAATTATGCTTCTAGAAAGCGATACCGCAATTCATTGCCTTGGATCACACCACTCCCCAAACATCGGACCCTGCCATGCGACTTCCTCTTGTCCCACACCTCACCTCGCGTCGCCTTCGGCCATCGCGTTATACCCCCCCCCCGCATCGGTCCCCCGGTCGCGCCCCCGGCCAACGCGGCTTCAAAGGCCCAACGGCCCCGGTGGACCGCAGAGCCACGCACAGTGCTCCCGCTCACGCCGTGCAAATGCAGCCGTGGTCCACACATTTATTTTTATTTATTTTACGTAAAAAACAGTTTAAACTGCGTATGACGTGCTATGGGAAAGTAAATTGTGTGCTCATTTTCAAAATTCTGTGATCTCCACACTAAGGCATACACTACTTGAATGTTGAAGAAAAGAAAAGCTCCCATGTAATAAAATCTATTTTCAAGGATAAAAAAAAAATGTTGGGCTCTTCTCCTTGTTGTCCTTCGGAATAATACTTCCTGCCGCGACAACATGGAAACGATAACTTGAATAATTGTATTTCCCACTGAATTCTAGAAGACGTGCACTGAAAATGAAGTTAAATTTATGTCCAGAAGCAACACTAGGGCCATCTCAGCATTTGCTCAATGGATTAGTGAAACTGGACGAATAACCTGATCGAGATGGGGTCATTGACTCAGAAGCTGCGATACAATACTTGTTACATATTGTTTAGAATTATATAGTCCACATGGTAAATAATACATTAAATATCACTGTTAAAATTTTGTTATTTTCCTTGTGATGGTCCGTGTAGTCTCTAATTGCATAGAAAAAGTTATACAGCAGAAACGATTTCACTGAATTTAAACTTTCTATCGAACACTCCATACACATTTTTGGTAGTACTTCTACTACTGTTATATTTTTGGTACTTCTATTACTAGACCAGAGCAGATCCATCAGAGTGGGTAATAAAAAGCACGAATAGTCGAATACTTTCAAATATTTCATACATTTTTATACTTTTGTTACTATTGTAATTTTAATGCTTAAGTCGGTCGGAAATTAACTCTTTGACCCCGCTGAATAAGCAGATAAGTCATAAACACTTAATTTTACAGGAGAGCAAAAACAACGTGTAAATGAATGAAATAAGAGATTAATGGTATTCAAACGAAGGTTATATTACTACAAAACTATTTTTGTGTAGGTTTTGTTTCAATATACTATATTTAATAGCATTAGTTTAAAGCAATTTTTGTTCCCTTGTAAAATTAAGTTTTTTGACTTATCAGCTTATTCACCAGGGTCAAAGAACTATAAACCGGAAGTCTGAAAACCTAAAGTTTCTATATAAAACTTCAAATTATTACAGTGCACTCGGATTGTTTAGCTTGAATCTTTCACGCACAAATGCTTATTGTTGTTTCTTCCAGTACAAAATATGTCGTCAAAACTTAAGTGGCAACCACTGTCAACATTCGACAAGGAATCATTTTAAACAACACTGCATACATAAGGCCGAATCTCATAACTAAGGATATACCGTACAACGGTATTCATTTCCTTTATAATATCAGTTTCACAGAGTTGACAGTTGCAGCTGTTACATGAAAAAACTACGTTCGGACATTTGTTTGGCCCTTTACATCTTCTGGCACACTGTGAGTTGCTGCGCTGTTGCCCCACTCAATACGCGCCGACGGGCCCTCCGCCCACGCCCTGCGCGTCGCTTTCGTTTCGCTTCGCCAAGGGCCAAGGGCTCACCTGCCCTTCCGCACGCGAAGCCCTTCAGAGCCTCCGCGCAACCTTCATATCCGCGCACCCAAAGCCCTTCACCCGGCCCTTCGGGGAGGGGAACGCCCGAATGGAGGATGGGCGATAGGACGTTGGGAATGAATGGTTATGTATATAGTGAATGAATGGTAATGTAAATAAAGAACGAATGGTTATGTATATAATGAATGAATGGTATGTATATAATGAATGAATGATGCGTGAACGAAAAAAAACTAGTGAAAGAACCAAACCACACAAAAACATTTAGAATTAAGAGAAAAAAAATAACAATTACATTTTTCATGTAAATTAAGTATGCCAAAGTGCTACAACATAATTATTAAGTTAGATTTAAGCTAGAATTAAGTTAGCTTAGTTAATATTAGCTTTTTCTTTACCTCTCCCTTAGCTGCTTAAGCTGCAAGGCAGCAGCATAATTTGTAATCAATTAAATAAAATAAATTCCCGCCTCCTCAGGGTTACTGTGGAGGGAAACATACAAAAAAAAGCGATAGGACGTGCTGGCGGGAAAGGAGGGAGTACAAGTGCCGTCATCGTTGAAATAAGGTTTAAATATACAGGATGTCCGGGGAGGAAACATCGAAAATTGGAAAATAAGCTCTTCAGAAAATTTTATTCATATTTCGTGTAATAATTTACTTGGATATTCTTAATGGCTGGGTCGCAATAAGCACGCAAACGTTGGTTTGAAAAACTGCTTTCTGGGCAAAAACTTGCATTAAAGAACCAAAGAACACCTCCAGAAACACGTAAATTGTTTATTTACAAAAGAAATTATTATATTTATTCAGAAATAAAAATTAATTGAGAAATATAAAAGCAGTCAAATTGTGTAAATTGGGTGTTTTTTTTATTTCTGGGTTAATTTTTTTCTTTCTGAACAAATCTAATCAATTGAGGGTCAACTGTGAAGGTTTAAATTAAAATATAGTCACAAGTGAGTTTCAAGGCGAAACCGCACTTTTAAAATAAGTTCTCAAAACCATTTTTGCTAAAAAGGTCGGCATAGAGACGTGTAAAAACTTCCCACTCCCCATGCTGGTCGTTTGTGGAAAACTAATTCTAACCGAACTTAAGTGTAATTTTTTTATATATTATTTTTAATAATTTGTTGCGTCTACATCTTGACGCAACGCGTCTCAAGCCCCTTAAGGGGCGTTGAGCGCTTTACACGTGGAGTAATCCTCCATTAATATGCTTTACTTTTTAATAATTGTCAAGTCTCGTCACGTCGCAGTTAGTCAGTGTCTTTTATCCCTTCGGCCAGGGGCTCGACGCCGTTAGATCGCGGATTCCTGGCCGGTCACCAACCACGAACCCGCGAGTCTCGAATGCGCTTAACCTTCGTGACTTCACGGAGCGTAGTAAACGCATTCGCCTAGCGCCGCCGGCAAGACAACGTGTTTAGTATGAATGCATACTCCCTCACAAAATATTTCCATTTATTTGTTAATTTGAAATTTGTGCGCTGAAAAATTACAAAAAAGAGTAGCATAATAATTCGTGGTCAGTTTAGTTTAGTTAATGCCTTATTTTACGTGGCGAGACTCGGGCCTTCAGGCCCGCTCTTCCGTCTAACAACGCAAATTTCGATACGCTCCTTTCACCCCCTAGCGGAGAAAGGAGGTATTATCTTGGGCGACGAAACTGGCGGATCTCGATTTTGCTCAGAGGCTTCTTTTAGGCTTGAAGATCTTTTACGTGCAGTAAATCTACTACACGAGACAGCCGACTTTACTTCCCCTCCGAAGGAAGGCGTACGAGGCATTATTTCGCCCTTAAAAATCCACGGCTTCGATCGGGTTTGAACCCACAAACTCGGGTACAACAGTCCGGTACGCTGACCGTTATACCACCGAATCCGCTGAAGTACGTAACAAAAATGCATATTTTGAGAAATTACTTCTTGATGTCTTTGTCAGTCTTCACATGAGTGTGGAGCATGACTTATAAGGTGAACTGACGACAGTTGGATCATTTATGTTGAGAACAATAGATCAATCAATGGGTTGGTAAGAGATTGCATGTGAAGAGGAGACGAGGGTTGTTCGGAAGGGGAAGGGCCCATAGGTAATTGGAGAGGGTGATGGTCTTGGTTAATGTAAATTGGAACATATGGATTGCAGAGCGTAAAAACCGGTAGCGGTAGCTCAGTGCATCAACTGATGTCACTGCAGCGCCTCTGACCGGGAGGTCCTATGTTCGAGTGCTGTCGGGGCAGGATTTTCGACCATAGCTTTTCAGCTAGGTCGAATCCAGTCGCTGTCTGGAGGAGAATTCTAGTGGCCGGCTGCTCTGATCGGTAGTTTTCCGTGGTTTTGCAGATCAACACCAGGCGAATGCCGGAGGAGTACCCTAACAAACGGGCCACGGACCGCGCGTGATCTGTCCTTCCTCTTCCTTGTCCTATCCTCTCCTCTTACACACACTTACACTAACATGCACTACACTATCACATATTCCGGCAGACCGGTCGGGAGCTTAGAGCTTGTCCCGACTGGGGCGGTGCCCTGCTGGTGGGAGAGTCCTGGTTAGGGGGAAACCCCACTAGCCGACGGTAGGTCGGCGCCGGATCTCGCCATCCAGCGGGGGAAGATCACCGCCATTTTCCGAGAAAAAACATGCACTACACTAACGGGACTAATGACCGAAGCAGTTGACGCGCCCGGAAACACGAAAAATCAATCAATAAATTGTGACGTAGTAGGATGAAAAACACAGACGACTGTTCTGATTGATATTTACAATATATTTACAGTATATTTACAAGTAATGTACAAAGATTACAATACAAAAATCTAACCCCTTGGCAACCTTTCAGTTCTCTTAGCCGCGAAACCCCGCGACCGTCCCTAGGCCTCGCCCAGAACCACTGCTTCGAAAGCAGCAAAAAGCAACGCGAGGTGCGAAGCTGTCGGACATGGAGTCCCGTAACTATACCAGTTACACGGCCTGTCGCCAAACCGATCTTCGACCCGAAGATCACGTGCAATGATAGCACTGGAATACCTCTCGTCTTTCGACACCAGCGTATCCCGCGAGGCGCCTGTCGGCGCGGCCTTAAATATCTGTTGGCTCGCCCCTACAAGCAGCGGGCGTCATACGGCTCGCTGGCCAGCCTTTCAGGGCTGCAACCGACATCTCTTAGCCTCGCATCCGCGCGCGTCCCTTTCAGGGAATTTCCAGCCGGGATTCCTACGGGTTTTCCAGCCGGCGCGGCGAGGCGCCGCCGCTTTACACCCCCATTTTGCATCCGGCTTAGAGCGGGTTTCCCCGAAGCGGCCCGGCGCGGCCCGACGCCGCGGCGCCGAACCACGCGACGCTACACAATCAAGAACGGAAAAACGCTGACATGACAAAAAAGTAGTGAACGAACGAAAGGAAGCTCACGGCTTCACTAGTTATCTTTTCACTTGACTTTTCAACCTGCTGTTCAATTTAAAGCATGTCATTCGCATTAAAGAAAAAACAACAAATTCTAACTTTAATAATATGAATTTATTCAAACGTTATAATCACATCTTCCTTCGAGAAAGACTAAATTAAACTGTATTTGTTACGCAGAAAATATAAATACAATGGTCGATGTAAAATAATGAGAAATACACGAGAGGAACTGGGATTAACACATCATGTCTGTACCTTCAGTATGAGTTTCAACTTTTACGAAATGTTTTTTTCAGGTAGGGGATTCCAGTGTAACAGTAATTTAACTGAGAAAAAGTTTACTTCTGTTTTGTACTTCACATCAACGGCTACATTCCCACTCGGCTAACCATTTTAACTAGCAAATTAATGTGGAATAGCGTAACAAAATCAGAAAGTCTGAATGAGACGGTTTCCACGAAAAGACCTCAGATTACTTCCCGCGCAAACACAAAACGAAGAATTGGAACGAAATCTGGAAATTTCACCTATAAAAAAAGAGAAAGTCCTTAAGAGAGTCAAGAGGGTGCAGTTACGGCTCGCGAAAAATTACAATTTCAGGTAATCGCTCAAATCTGCTAACGTTTCCGTTCTATGTACAAGGCTGATAATAACGTTTCCGACAAGTGAATAATGGTAAAATGAGCGACCTTGCACTTCGAAATGGTGCAAAGCAGTTTCGGCGTATTTGCGTTACAAATGTTCTAAACCAATAATTAGCCTCGATGTGCCGTACTCATGAGTAATAAATTAGATCAAATGTGCTATTCGACAAGGTTCCCGAAGAAGGAACTCAGTGACCTATAAAAACACACCGATGACCATAATACATCGCTGAACCCGGAATGCACGTATGGGTGTAACAATCAAAATGTGATTGCACGAATATTTTAATGGAATTACTGATACTGCAAATTATATAAGTTGTTAAAAACCAACCAAGTCCTTATCAGGTGGTTTATGAAAGCAGAAAATATTAATTTAGAAACTAGTCAATCATTCGCTTTTATTTTGTATTGATCGCAAATTTTCATTATCTTAATTTTTTTCATAAAATACTGAATAAAAAGCAGTTCGTAGTTTATTTTATTTATTTTACGTCAAATAATAGTCGAAAACTATGCGTGATCTTTACTATAACTCATATACATATTAAGTTGATTAACAAATACAGATAGCAACGATTGTGTTTGGCAAGAATCGGTACAAAATACTGAAGTTCATTGTAAAATATTCTTGGATACGTTTTATGATATTAACTTTGCACTGTGGGGAAAATGCACTCTTTTTATCCATGTGGCATTAAATAATGAATCAATAAACTATTGAGGGAAAAGGACTGAGCAGGCAATGCGAAAAGGAGTATTTTCACATAAGCACAAGATATATTTTCTACACAAGATCAACACGATAGCTCTCTAGAATATAGGTCACAATCCTCTCTTATATCATTCACGACCAATCTCCCTTTATAACGTGGAACTATCTAGTTTAGTGTTTATCCTAACATGGGTCCACACGGCCTAGCAGTACTAACTTATAGCCTTTAACTGCCCACATGGGTCATGTGCATACTTACGTAACCTAATTGGACATAACGAGATAACGCACTAGATCAATGAACATTACCTCAAATCGAGTTAGCGTTTTATACCATAAGTCCTACCAGAACTACTACCGTATATTGCTGGAATCTCTGATAACCCACAATTAGTCTCTAATCTATCTCAACTCATCGTAATTTATTGAACTATATTCCGGAGCATGGTGATATGCCACGAAAAAGGAATTAACACGTGCACTGAGGGCGAAGGTCGGTGGCAGTGATATTCAAGTTCAAAATCACATTTATTTAATACAGAATAGCGTCAAAATAAACAGCACTAGTCCGACCATTTGTAGGGATCTGTACGTTTTTGCTTCAATAAGAATAACAGCATTACATTAAAATTATTCAAAAACTTAGGGCAAACGTTTGCTAATAAATATCATTATAATAGAAATGTTTATTATTCCTGCTCTTTTACACATACTTCTATATTGCTATATATGATAATAAACAAAAGGCATCAGCGAATTTAAAACAATACAGAACGAATATATCGGAAAGAAAATATCTTCACAATACGAATTCACAGAGTTCCTTCAGAAATTACGACCTTTCAATTGTATTTCTTAATGTAATTGTATTTGAATTTTTTGTTTTTATCCATTCTTATTGTTTAAATTAGTAGCAAGACTAACAAGAATTTTGTGTATTATTCAAAACTTTTGAAATACTACGAAGACGAACAAGGATAAATCTTTTTTTTTTTAATGAATACTATTACGTATTTAAAGTTCCATTTAAATGAACATTTATGGAACAGCTAGATCTTCGAACTGTAATATATCTTGTAACGAAATTTCATTTCATTAATCCTCTGTGGAGGTAGCGATTTGAAAATATTTTTATTTTCTGAACTTCCACAACTAAAAAGAAGCCATACTAAAGCTGCTGCTCCTGAAAACTCCTGATATTAATTTACACAGTGGTTTAGTTGCACATGAACGCATTCTGGAAAACCTTTTTTAATTATTATTAAAGGAAGAATTTCTGTACCAAGTACGAGTGGCTTTGGAGATTGGTTAATTAAAAAACTATGCAAATGAACACGGTATTTTCGAACGTGTTGATTGTCACTTCAATGTTGAGCAGTTTTCGATGACTTATCATCATCATCTCAGATCGGCGATTGCCGAATTCTGAACCTCAGATAGCAGATACGATAATGGTAAAACCATCGAAGGCCGTTCACAGTCAAATGAGAAGAAAAGTTGATAAAATCGAAACTTATATCACCACTACAATGCAAACAGCACATCATAAGCAGATCATTATTAACAAGATGATTTTTCCCCCAGTGAGATCACTTATCAAAAATCATGGGCATTACGGTCGGTGCTGTTCGAATACGGTTGGGGTTCATGACTGGTTTCTAACAGCTCGGGCCGCAACGCGGTTCGTCACATTGCAGTCGCAGCCACCGCCCTCCCGTGCTGCCCTGTGCGAATTCGCGTCTGTCGGGGCTTAATCCCCAGAGCACAGAGTTTATCGGAGCGGCCCGCGCGACGCGACGCACCGCCGCCATGTTTATAGGGGATTACAGGCGCGCGAAAGAATTCGAGAGCGCGTCCGCTACGCGGCTTAATGAGGATAGGTCCGCGCGCGTTTAATGCCGCGAGGACGACGGCCGAGCGGAAAGTTTTATCGCGGGCGCGCGCCGAGGTAAACGCCGGGATACGAACATCCGCCACTCCGAGTCCGCTGCAGAGCACTTCGGGTGCAGTTAGCTACGGAATACGATCGGTCTGATTGGAGATTAATTTGTCTCGTGAGACAAGGAGAAGGTCGCATCCCTCTACAGTATAATCAATAGACATGGGATGTTTAGGGAAATGCCTATTTTTTTTCTAGAGAACTTATTTAAAGGCTGATAATATATGTCCACAAATCATGACAAATGATGATAATGACTAAGTTTTATAATGCTTATTTTTGCTTATTTTACCATAAATGCCTATTTTTTGCATAAATACCTTTTTAGGACTTTTGTGCCTTTTATTTATTATATTTATATACAATGCTAAGATATCGGAAAATCGGCGATGGTTCAACGTGACCATTCATTACGAAACCTTCAACTCACGTCTTGAAATTTAAAATTACGAGAGAATTCCTGAAAGTATACCATCTGATTTTTCTCCATTTCCCTATTTCATAAATACCAGCCATGATCTGAGAACATGGACGGTTGACAATACACCGAGAAAACTAAAATTTTAAGGGGAAATAAATGTAAATTTCCAGAAGGTTTCAGTGTTGCTAGCGTTGGACTGCTAAAATATATGCCAGTCACATCGTTCAGGTATCCTTCTCCGCATTCAAACTGATTTTGTCTCTCAGTCGTCGCAAATTTGAAATTGTGATCCTTGAAAAGTTACTGGTAATATGTAAATATTCTTGGTTAATGGAAACTATTAAGAATAAAATGTAGAAGAGTTGTAAATATGTAAATCTAGTTTTACATTAAAATATACGAACTGGTAGTGTGCATTTAAGATTACAAAATAATATAGACAAAAATTACAAGTTTTCAATTTTATTGTGTCTGTACCTTTTTGACAGTGCCTTTTTCCTCCTTATTCTGGACGTTTTCAGTGCCCTTTTAGGCGCTTAAAAGACGATTTTTTAGTGCCTAAACATCCGATGTCTAGTAATCAATAACTCAGACCACGGGACTGGTATGAGCCCTAAATGGGAGGACAGTTTAAAAGAAGTTAGTGAACATGCGTTATAAATATGGCCAAGTTCAATGCTATACTTAAAATTACGTGAAACCTTAAGCAGGAACTAACTGCTTAAACTGTAATAAGTGACTGCGTAACTGTTTTTTCGACTTCGATGGTAAAACCGTTTGCGTAAAGTAGCAAGAGCGTAGTGTAAAACTCAAGAGGGCAGGTTCAAATCCGATCGAAGCGAGGATTTTAAAGGGCGAACAAATTATTCGTATGCCTACCTTCGAAGAGGAAGTAAAACCGTCTGTGCCATGATTTGATTTATTGAGTAGATTTGCTGCATGTAAAAGTTTCTCAAGCCTAAATGAAGCCTCTGAGCTGAATTCAAATCGCCTATTTCGTCGCCCGAATGATACTTTTCTCTGCTCTACATCGAAAGGAGCGTAGCGGAATTTGCATGGTCAGGTGGAAATGCAGACCACAAGGCCTGAGCCTCGCTATGTAAAATATGGAATCATTGAATTGAACTAAAAGAAGTGGTTACTTACAGAGGACTTTGTTTCATAAACGTTCCGTGTGATCGCGGAATGATTGAGTCCTTACATGATTGGAAACATGGCAACGATTCATTTCACCGACTGTTTCGTGGTTAAGAGTCTACGAAGTGTACACACAGAAACTTTTTCGAACAAAGAGCTCCCAAGTTGATTTGTGCGTTTAAAAGATTGTTCTAGTGGATTATCGGTTCATGTTTCTGACGTACTCTTCGTACTGGCAATATTGTGTACGTACAGAACTAAAAAGTTCAGAGAAAACATTATCTTTGTTTCCCCTGTATGAGCACCGCATAAAAACATAACCTAAATTAGTAAATAGGAGGCCTTAAAAGAAACACAAGGGAGCGGGAGACCTTCCTTATATGAATAAGTGGTCAATGATTGCCCATTCATTTGAGAATGAGTGTTGTTTGTTGCGAATGAGAATCGGTCACTTTGGCAGAACTCATTTTCAAAGTCACAGATTTCACTGAGGACACTTCAGGTCAAGTATAAAATGAGGTGAAATGTAAAAAGTAGATATCCTACGGTTCAATATTTCAGAAAACAACAAAGGCAATTTACTTCTTACGAGAAAACGACACAGGTATGGCTTATGAACGAAAAAAAACAGTGACGGTTTTCAGGCAAGCAACTTGATTCTTCGGCATCATATTTTTACTTGCGTGTAAGAAATATGTACCTTCAAACTGTCCTTGTATTAACTTAACTCTGTCTCCTACACATCCGTATATTGGATCTTTTTACGCCAAAGAGAGGATCGAGTACAAACTTGAAGCTCCAATGCCGGTGAGGTTGGCAATGAAATATGCCCCCCCGAAAAAAAAACACTTTTTTTCGGTTCTAGTACAGTGGAGAATTTGTCACAATGTAGTTGCCTGAACCAGCTAAGTGCTTTGCGTTATGAAAAATATGATCGTGCCGAGGGTAATGATCGATAGAAGGTAACAGTTCAAGGTACGTCAATTTCACTTCCCTCTGAGAAACTAGTCATGAAAGGAGTCCTTGACCGACAGAAGTGAGTAAACGAAACAAGCACTCCGAGTTAGTCTAATGACTTATCGATCTGTACGGCAGTCCCCTGTGGACTCCTCACATTGTGACAGAAAAAGGCTATTATTTGTACGACACTTTACTTGGTCGCCATTGAGAGCAAATATTAACAAGTTGAATCATGGCATTAAGTGCTCATACGAGTGACATTTTGACGCCATGATAACACAAACAAATGGGCCTTCTAAGTCACAAGTAAGTACTTTGTCATAGCGTTTGTAATATCTACATATATTAATTAGAATATACTTTCATGAATGAAAAAAATATTTCATAATGAAATGCATTTAACCTGTACGAGCAATCACGGATGTCAACCACGTCAACAAAATAAACTGAATGTTACATTCTAACACATGAAATCAGAATGTAACATTGAATTTCGTTTTTCATCAAATAGAAGACCACACTTTGATGCATAATTTCAATACTTTTTGTAAGTTATTCTACCGAGATAACGGGTTCGCTTTTCAATAAAGTAACAAGCAAAACTAGTCCTAAAAACAACGCAAGCGAGAATCACAAAGTTAAACATTATTATCGACTATAAAGCTGTACTACCAATCACTAACAGGCCCGAATTTAAAAATCAATACTATATACCCAATCCATAGTTTCGTCACGTTTTACACGATTTTGGGCACTCCATCGGCATATTATATCGTTCTTCACGTATGTTATAATAGTTTTGAAAGAAGGTATTTAATGGTAAGAAGGTAATTAGGTAATGATATCATTGTATTATTATTATTATTATTATTATTATTATTATTATTATTATTATTAATGAAATTCACAGGCTGATTGGGTATCAATTCAGGAACCTTTCTAAGCAAACTATGCTCAAATTCTGAATACATGAAACCACAACAATGCATCAGTGCTAATTATTCGGAGGATTTGGTGGTTCGATAGTTAAAATCTGCAAGCATTCACCAGTAAATCTCCTGCCGTGTAATTTGGTATTTAATCACTCCAGAAGTTTCGCTGGGGGTCAGAGCTCATCGAGCGACACGAGAGCGGGCGTCCGTTGCCTGCGACCGTTGCCTGCGACCCGCGCCTTCCGAACGATCGCCGTCCCACTGTAAAACCTCCCTCGTAATCGTCTCCCGCCTGACGCTTGAGCTCGCCTGTCCATTAACCTGATTAAGTCAATTTAAACTATTTAAAAGCGGAGGTGCGGGGTAGGTAATAAAGGTAGGCGGCGGAACGGAAAAGCAGGGTACGGTAACAGAATCAGCGGTGGAGACGGTGACGTTAAGGAGGGACACTACGCCGGAAGTACTGCTGATGAAAGAAATGGAATAATGCAAGGAAATGTCAGTGTTTCGCACCTAAAGAGAAAAAAAGGCATAGATAGGATTTACGCACCGCACTGTACGGAAGGTGAAGGGAGAAGAACACAATTTCAAACATCAGACAAGTTGTCGATGTTCAATATGTGCAATAAAACGATTGGATGATAGAGGTGTCACAATAAAAGGGATGGCGGGAAGGTACAGCTTGTCAGCGATAGTAAGGAGAATGTGGGGAGATATTATCAAGCCCATCTGTATGCCGTGTCCTTCGTTGAATAAATCAACATTTTGTAAAATGGGCTTAACACAGCCTTTGTAGGAACGTTTGGACGTAAGCAGACAGCGTATTTGATTATTCAAAGCGTCCCGCACGACAGAAGAGCGAAGGTAGTAGACAAAGAGGGAAAGAAGGAGGTGACGATTGAGGATGAAGAAAAGGAGAGGTAGAAAGAGGAAGACGGTCTTCGATAGAGTAGTCGCTTGGCAGCTGCAGCATTCGCATTCCTCTCAGCGTAGATTACGCAAGCTACCGAGTGACCGCATCTCATCCCGCGCCCCATTAACCTGCGGCCCCGGGATCGATGCCCCACAGCGCGGAAGGTGGCGGCGGCGGCGGCAGCGAGCGCTTCGGTGGCACTGATAGTGGCGATGGCAATGGCGATGCCAACGGTGGCGGTGGGAACATGGTGGCTGTACGAAACTTTGTTACTGGAATGGTGGTGGTGGTGGGGTGGGGGAGATGGTGGTGGTGGTGCTTTCTTGAATCAAAAATATGAGACACTTCGGAGATAAACGACGATGTGGCTTTTTGTGTGGTCTTTCACGACATTAGAACCAATAATGACAAATAATTGTCACTAAACTGACCTAGTACCCTGGCTAAAACAGAAACAACTTCATTTTTGGGACATGAGAAAACGAATTTTGCCAAGACTTTACTACGTTAACAGAAACGTGCGTGACTGATACATGGGACGGAGGCTTTTCTCCAAAATTACAACCCGTTTTAATAATTAAACTCAGAAATCGACCCTCTTAGCGATTTATTTTACAGTGGGTTTTGCATATAGAAAGTTTTAAGAGACCGGATAAAATGTGGGTTGAAACTTACGCAATTTTCTCAGCTAAAAGGTCACAGAAAGTTAATTAATTTCGCATCGTCTTTTAAGCAGTCACGTGCATGACATAAATGAAAGAGTGAACTCGCGCATCGTCTTTCGAAATGAGGACAACTTCAGGGCAACAAAATCTAGGAAGTGCCGTAAACTAGGAGTTATGTAAGACTCTTAACTTCGCACATAAGAAAATACACTCACAAATATTGTTTGAGAAACATCTATCTTCCAATTATCGTTCAAACGGCAAAATTACTTTTTAGATAAACCAGTCAAGGACGTTCTAAACTCATATTTTGAAACAGTAAGTTTCTATATTTTTTAAGGTTTAGTATAATTATTATTAAAATACGTAAGTTAAAACAGTTATTGTGGAAAATGAAAGCTCAAACTGTTGCGATCACGGAGATGGAACTAACAGATTAAATATATTCCCAACACACGTATTTTAAATTTAAATGATAAGATTTAGATTAGATTAAAACAGTTAAAAACTTTTCTCAATTTAATGATCGCTCTATCACGTCAGAGTGATTTCATATTACAAAGACCATGGAAACCTTCTAGGAAGACAATTTTTTCCTGAGTTTCTTTACTTTCACAGAGTCCCTCTCTAGTGAAGATGAAGACAATGTCCTTAGATTGTACGTCATCACCGTTCTTCAGAAATCAAATAAGACCTTTTTTCCCTCCCGTTTTTACACCAATCTTAGAACTTAAAAACCTGTGGAATTTGAATTCATATACCTCGTAATTTTCAAGCAGTTTAGTTTTTCTTCTGTTCTGTCTCAGTGAACATTCGTGCTTTAAAAAAACGTCACGATATTCATCTATTTCCCCGGACGGGCGTACCTCACTATAGAGCTATTTTCCTAAAATGAGCCAAAGTGACAGCTAGAGCTGGCAACATAACTGAAGGTTCTGTGGTCGTTGTGCCCATTAGACTCCCTTCCCGCATTCGTTCGTTTGCGGCTGGTTAACTTGTAAATGACTTCGACACTTCCTTTTGTCGTGTCGTTGTCCGACAAAAATATAGTGCGCTGCGAGAAATAATTGTTGTGCAGTGTAATGTACTCTTCAGTAAAAATTCTTTTTTTCTTTATATATTCCATTGAATTTACTTTTTGAGTGGTACATATTATGCTTATTTTAAAACCGAGACTTGAATGCGAGATGCGTACCGGTGCACGATTTTCCGGCTTACAATACTTTTTCTTTCTATTTACATTCGTGGCAGTTTTCTTTCACTGATTGTGAGAGCATGTTAAGAGATTTTCCACATACGTAATTAAATTTAAATATTTCCCGGACTCACGTACGTGCATATACCTTAGCGAAACTCTTAGACTTCTTCATAGGGATCTTTTCAGAGGAGCCATTAGCACTTCACGAAGGGTCGTGACTGAACAGCTGTCGCGGCGGAGGGATACTTCTCTGAAATACTTGTGATGTTCATTTGTTTTCGCGAACTGTCACTTTGGCTCATCCCTAGAAAAATCGTTCTATATGTCTGTGCCGAGGCCCGGGTCTGAACCGCGTTACATGCGGGGTGCGCCTGCACCGGGGTGTGGCAAGGGTGGGGGGTCCACGTGCCACGCCCCTTTCGCCACGGGGTAAACGGCCTCCGCTGGGACGCTGCGCAGCGCGCGTCGCATGCCAAACACAGCCACCCCACCCTCCCTTCCGCCCCTCCTCATCGCCTGCCCGCCCTCGCGCTCACGGCGGACGGGCGGGTGCGGGGCGCGAGAGAAAGTTGGCGGCGCCAGGTTGGCAACCGCGATCCCCGCAGTAAATTTATTTTTAAACAGGGCGGCCACGACGCGAACTCAGCGGTGAGCCGAGCCATGCGGCGGAGGGCGGGTGAAGTTTTTTTACCTAACAAGCGGAGATCGCCCGCACTCCGCCCGCCGTGTTTCACGCCCAAGTCACGCCTGCCCTTTAGGCGTCGGCGGGGGGGGGCGGTGGAGGCGGTAGGCGTGGAGAGAGCACGGGCTCCGCTCTAGACAGAGCACATGAACCCACAGAGGACAAGTTGTAGAAGAATGAGACTGATGCAGAGGGAGCGGTTTAATTTTTAGCTTTGGGTATTGAAAATTCGGAAGTATGGCGTGCAAAACTATGTTTATTTTTATTTTCTTATGAAACAATTGTATATAAATATGTACTGAAATTAACGAGGTAATGAAAAGAACACTGAACTTAGTAATATTACCGCCGCAGATGGTGAAGTTTGCCTTGAACGAAGGGAAGGTAGCATCAGTGACAGGAACATGAACGGACAAAAGAATGATACAAGTTCCCTCAATCAATCTAGAGGCACTCCAAGATCAGTGTAGTATAGCAGTACTTTCAAAGTTCAATGCATTTACAGAAAGATGCGATTACGATGCATTTACAAAAAGAAAGCGGAAATTCAATGATTACTTACCCTTTAAGAGAAGTCAAATTATTAAAAAATTAATATAAAATTAAATTTAAAAAATTAAAAAAGTCAAATTTAAAAAAAAAATAATTCAAATACGAAAGTAAATATCAAGAAAAACGACGTCCAAAATAGGTGTCCTGCCAGGTGTATCGTCTGAATGTCAGATTTGGAAAGAACCGAAAAAGATCAATGCCCTTTTCTCCTCAATTCCCGGGCGTCTTGGCAACCGTCTTCCCGCACCCATCCCGTATCCTCCCAAGTCCTCAAAGGAGGGCCGTCGCTCGTCACCTCGCCCGGGGCTTCGGCAGCTCCTGCGCCGGACGGAGGCATCGAAAGGTCTCCGGGCGCGGGCCCTATATCGCGCCGAAGCGATGGGGGCCTTTATAATCCCGGCAGACGCGAGTGCGTGAGAACCGCGCCCTGAGGTACCCCGCCGCCGCCTCCCGCCCCGCGCCCTGGTCGCTCGGGCCGGCGGAAGCAATCATTTCACTTCCGCTGCACGACCTACCGCCGCCCCCGCCGCGGCCCCGGGCCCGTTAATACGGCCCAGATTTTTTTATGCATGCGACGGTGTCGGCGGGGTGGGGACGGCAGAGACGGGCCAGCGGAGGAGGGGGCGATGATGGAGACAAACGGCAATGGTGACAGGCGAGGCTGAGGGGGATGTGAAGTACGAGGGCGAAAATGCCGACGAGAAGAAAGGCAGAAGAGGCGTCGAGCGGAGGGTGAAATAAAGGATATGCTGATGACGATAAATTTGTGTTCGTGAGCTCTGTTCTGTCATCGCAAGCAGATATCGACGTGTTAGGGGGCAAATAATCGATGACCTTGTTGTATTACTACCCAAGCTATAGTTTCATTTTGTTATATAGCATACATTCACAATGCAGTTGTGGCAATGGTATGAGAAAAACATGAAGTCATACATGTAGACTGAAGACTGTAGACGTGAAAGAAAATGTCAGGAACTACTGAAATATCATGCGTAGAGATGTAATCTTCCACAATAAAAAAAACATACAGAACGGAAGTAATGCCACCTTAATGATTGTGGCGTGAAATAAATAGAAGCAACTTATAAGATGAAAACCAATTGATGACCTTCGTGTGGGGTGGGAATGAAATCTTAAAACTCAATTTGTAGAAGAGAGAAAATTAAAAGCCAAATCATTCTTGTAAGTTAGATAATATTTCAAAATCATTAAATTCAAAACATTTAACTAGCATATTTGTCATGCCAGCTGTAAGTCTCAGGTCGTCGATGACGATGATCACAATGGCAATGAAAGTAGTGATGAGTTGCAAAAAATATACTGCGAATGAAAGAAGCATTAGCTGCTGGCACGTATGATTAATATAAGGGAGTCCATTGGGCCGCTACGGCGGGTGAAGGCAAAGGCGAGGGGAAGGGCAAAGGAGAGGCGAAGGAGGGCGACGGCAAGAGAGGACGATGGGAAGGGAGAGACGAGGGCAAAGGCGAGGCGAAGATGAAAGACGAAGGAGAGGGTGAAGGCAACGGCGAGGGCGAAGGCAAACACAAATGCGGAGGCGGGAGCAAGAGCGAGGGCGAAGGAAAAGACGAAGACGAAGGCGAGCGAAGGTAAAGGCGAGGGTAAGGGTGAAGGCAACGGCGAGGGACGAGAGCGAGGGCGAAGGCAAAGACAAAGACGAAGGCGAGTGAAGGCGAAGGCGAGGGTGCGGGTAATGGCAAAGGCGAGGGGAAGGGGCAAAGGAGGGGGCGAAGGCGAGGGCGACGGCAAGGGAGAGGACGATGGGAAGGGAGAGACCGAGGGCGAGAGCGAGGGCGAAGCTGAAGGCAAAGGCGAGGGCGAAGGTGAAGGCGAGGGTAAGGGTGAAGGCGAGGGCGAGGGCGAGGGCGAAGGCAAACACAAAGGCGAAGGCGGGAGCGAGAGCGAGGGTGCAGGCGAGGGTAAGGGTGAAGGCAAAGGCGAGGGCGAGAGCGAGGATGAGGGTGAAGGCAAAGGCGAAGGAGAGGGCGAGGTCGAAGGCGAGGGTGAAGCCGAATGAGGGGTGGAACGCGAGCGAGGACGTGCCGAGGGCGAAGCCGCGCGCGTGGGCACGTGAGCGCGCGCGGGCCTCGCCGGGGGCCGGCTTGCCCGGGAAAGAGGTAATGCCGCCCGACGCGCCCGCCGCGTCGCGTCCTGGCCAGGCGCGCGGACCTCGCAGACGGAAGTCGCCCCGCGCCACTGCCACCGACACTCCAAACAGCCGCTTACAAGGAGACAGCAAGTAACAAAACTATGGTCGAGTCGCGGCACTTTTGTTGATACTGGGGGCACAGCGCAGTGCAAAACTGATTCATGTAGATTAAGGAACGGGTCTTGCTGAGCCGGCTGTAGCCGAGAATCATGAAGTGCGCGACTGTATGAAACAGCATTCAGTAGAAGTCTCTAGTGGGTCTGTTGAAACTACATATCTGGAGGTTTTCTTATTAAAACGATTGTGGGTAAATACAGTCGACTCCGGTTATAGTGAACTCGGATATACAGAACTCAAGTTTATGGTTAACTTAAGCACTGGTCCCTTTTCACTGGTATTACATGTAAGCATAAGAAGGTTCGGTTATAGTGAACCAACCTCGGCTATAGTGAACGTAGGAAATACAACGTTCTAGAAATTAATTCTCTTCTGGAAAAGAATACATCGGCGCAAATTCCAACACTTGTCAGCTTGAAAAAAATATCGCCGGCCAAAGATCATAATTGAAGAAGTCTCCCCTGAGATGAAGGTAGAGGACCTGGAAGGTCCTTACTGATAACCTTATGCCACTCAGATTCACTGAGGAATCAAATGTCGTGTCCTGCGAGGGCTACAACTAGTGACGGCGACGGGCGATTTCTTGCTTCAGTTTAAACCTTGGTGGATTTTTAAGGAGGAATAAATACATTAAAATGTTCATTTCGTACTGTTAATGTATTGTGCTGTATCTCTATGTTAATAAAATCAATAATTTTGGACAAATTCTATTTAATTTTGACTTCATCGGATATAGAGAAACCAAAAATGTTAGTCCCCAGAAGTTCACCATTACCGGAGTCAACAGTAAACTCAACCACAAAGTAGGAGTCATTTTATGTTGCTTGCACGTTTTGTATTTATGTCTTCCCTTTACATAAAGCAAATACAAAATACACAACTTGCACAGTTTATTATTGTGCATCATATTTATTGGCATTTCAACCAGTTATACACATCAGAGTCATATCTAACCACAGACGTCTCATTTGTAATGACAATTTACAAAGTACCGTCTCGGTTCTCTCCAGGACTGAATGAGGCGGTGTCGGAGTTACTGAAATAATCGCGAAAGTTCGTACGCCCGTTAAGGTTAGACAAATGGTGAAGGGCGGCTTAGAGGTAGAAATGCCAGCAAGAGCAGAAAAGGGGGGTCGTGAGACAGCAGCAGAGGGGGCGTCAAGGACCGTGAATGGAGGGCGACGTCGAAGGTGGCTCGGGGGCCAACCGCGTCCCGCCGACGTCGATAGCACCGCCGCCCCTCCCCCACCACGCTCCCCTCCAGGGCGGTTACACTCTCTAACGAATGGGTGCAAAACAGAACGGTATACGTGACATTTTATAAATTATGAGAAAAACGTGTTTATATTATGCTATATTTCAGTGTCAATGTAATTTCGTGGTTTTAATGAACAATTGAAATGCCATGATTTTCATGGTGCAACAAAGTACCGCGACTTGATACTGAATTAAATAAAGTTTCCTCGGAATTTATAGAATGTTTTTATACCGTTCTTGTTTTCACCCATTCATATATATATTTCGATTTATTTATAATAGTACTTGACGTTTAATGAGCTGTTACGGAGTCATCCAATTGGGGGCTTGAACGTCACCATACTGACGTCACTGTAGTGACGTTCAAGCTCCTGATTTGATGACCCTGTAACAGCTGACGTACGTCAAGTGCCACTTCAAATAAATCCAAGTATAAACTAGTGGCAATGCTTGAAGTGGCGCGGTGCGTTACTCTTGTACTCGTCTTGTAGACCGCGCTGATGTTAGCGTTTTATTCAGCCATGGTTCCTTTATGAACGTATTAGCATTGTAAATACTTCCTGTGTATACCGTACCGCGATTTCCATTTCTATGGTATTTCCCACAAATGCGTCAAGAATTTATCGAGAAATGTGGGCAAACATTACGCAAGGCCTCACCGGGCGACAATAGCGCCCTGTAGTTTTGCCCACAGTTTCAACAGAGAGTTGACTGGCACTGTCCCGCGGGGGTGCGTTTCAGTGGCAGCAGCAGTTCATCACCGGTTACAGTAATGATGCTGGTCAAATTTTCAAGACGTTTGAATGAGGCGCAGGGATTCTGTTTTGATTCTTTCGTCTAACGGATTAGGAAGGTTCTGACAAGACATACCTCCATATCTTGAACTAATGTGGCAAATGATTGAACTCTCATTAGTTCCAATTTAAAGGAGCTAATGTTATATAAGCATATTATAATGTAATCTAAAATTATAGTTAATGGATGTTTATAACCAACTCAGTGAATCAGAAATTTTTTTCAAATCAGCTTTTGATTTTTCTAGGAAGTGCTGGCCTCTCGTATCTAATTATGTCTAAGATCAACTATTAATTAACATATATATCTGTCACTAAGAAAAGGACTCAATGTGATGTCTTTTACACATACGATGTAAATCAAATACCAGAAGATTCAGTTAGTTTACTACTGCGTGTCTACCAACCTCCATAAGGAAAAAGACAAACTTAAAGAAAACTTTCTGAAGCTACAAACTCGTTTTTGTCTCATGAATTGTGCAACTTTTCTAAATGAGTATTCGTATTGTTCTTGTTCTCGCAACTCAGCAAAGCACAAGCATGCTATATTACCGCTTTCCTCGGAAGTAAATCCAAGTAAGCGAGTCATTAAACCAACTTCTGAGTTACCTAGAAAGATAATATTGCAAACACGTGAAAGTATTCATGCGTATCCAACATAACTGCAAACAACTGCACACAACACTCTACCAAATCAGCCAACTGACAACTTACTCCTTCTCACATGCGTGTACAAGAAAACTAAATTTACGAAGCTGTGAAAGTAACTACAACACTCGCATTCTTCTATCATACGTCCTAGAATGCTGCCTTTATAAATACACACTTTTACACAACATTATTATAATAAATTCACTCACATGTTCACTGCCAACAAAATTACAAATGCACAACTGTTTCACGGCATTCATATGTGATGTTTTGTTTCTGTGCAACATCGGCGACATTTGGCTTTCAAGCAATTAGCACGCTCAGAATTATCCACGTGAAAACAAAAAAGAAAATGAAACTGAGCAAATACTTTTAAGTTAAAAAATGTGTTAACGTGGGTGAATCGTTGAACAGTTAACAGTAGATTGATGGCAAAAGTAATCAAACACGCTAAGAAGGAATCAGGTCTTGAGGCAGCTGACAAAGCACATATCATTGTGCTTCTAATATACGAGTAAAAAAAAAGTTAAAATGTACGTAATTTTCCGTCGTTTCCACTTCGTAATATACCGTTTAGATAAGGCGTGACAGTGATTGGTTCCACTATACGAAAACGTTTCGGTCGATTGTTGGTGTGGAGGCGGAGCCGCGGAGGGTCGGCGGGGTGAGTGGCGTGATGGTGGGGGCCCGGCGGGCGCGGCGTCCGCGGGACAGATCTCCTGTCAGTGAGTGGAGTTGAGATGTAGGGTGGCGACGAGCGCAGCGCAGCGCGGCGGGCGAGATGGCGGCAGCAGCCACAGCAGCTGGCGTCCGGGCGTCGTCAGCTCCGCCCAGACAAGCGACATGCGGACAATACACACAAAAGCCGCGAAGCCAATGCAAGACGCGCCGTGGTAGTGGTGATGGTGGCGGTTTGTGTTTTCTCGAACGGTCACGTGGAAGGGTGCAATATGGGGCAGAAGAGTGGACAAAAGAATCAGCGACTCCGTCTTCGGGGTCGAATGAGAAGCAAGTATATAGGAAGAAAAGGTCTAACTAAAGTTAGAAACTGCATGCAGTGACTTGTGTGAAAGCCGGTGAATAAGAATCTAGTATATTATTACCTACAGATCCCGGTGTTAATAAACAATTGTATATAAATTGGTTCTAAATTGAAAACATGAAATTTAGAATTTGTCTCAAATGTCCAAATGTGTCATATTGCACGAATTTTTCCTGGTTTCGAGCTATATGAAAGACGGAGTTTCCTATTTCGGGAGAGACCCAATAATTTATATCGCATTTCACAACGGGTATTCTTGACGAAATGAAGCATAAGATATTATCCAGACGATCGTGAAGTCAAATTTGACTTCCTTCTATTTCCTACCACTCAGATGAATAATGAATTTTACTCTGTGTAGCAGTCTGTATTTCACTAAAGCGGAAAACTCTCTGGAGCGTAGCCCAGTCAGCACTGCATTATTTATTCTGTAGAGCGAATGAATAATTTTTCTCATACACGCATTTACACCTACAATTTTAATAATTTTTCATCCAGAACATTTATACTGCAATCAAGTTTCTGTTATTTATTTATAGTTTAATGTTTATACTCGTCATCAGAGCTGCTAAAAATGTTCACGTTATCCATCTAATAAATTAGATATTTAGAGTTATTATAAATACTTGCTCAGCAGTACTAAACGTTTAAAGCTGCTTTGACTTTCGTAAAATATCTGGAATATGTGTTCGTAGTAAAATAATAAGAAATATTCTGCGAAATACGAAAACTCTTTCTTGGCGAACACTGTATTATTATTGTAACATAGAATTTTTTAAATGAATGGAAAGATAAAATGAAGTTTTCGATCACAAAAATTATATTTTAATTTCAAAAGTATAATGTTAGTTATATATAAATACAATTTTAACGCGACGAATGATGTTTTAAATTTCCCAGTCCCAGAAAAAAAATAGAGAAGTACGTGTCTTATATGTTTGTAAAACTGATACATCACCTAAATTAATTTCTTTTAACTGGAAATTATACATTGTCATAAAATTTGCATTTTGCTAGGAACGAAATGCAAACAGGAAAGGTTTGGGGGAGGATTCGTGTGGGGGCGTGACACTCGTGGCGATCGTGTCGTTGACCGCAGGTGCGATGTCACGCGCGCGCGTGTCCAGTGGCGACGGTCGCCCGCACGGGCGGGCGGGCGTGCGCCCCGGGCGGTCGGGCGCGCACGCGGGTGTCCATGCGCGCGAGAGAGAAGGTGCCAGCGTGCGGAAGCAAAAATTATATTGAGAGAGAGAGAGATAGCTACTATGGACAGGGGCCGGACCTGGCTGCTCCGAAGGCGTAGGCGCTGTGGTAGTCACTCAGTCCCTCTCTCCCACTCTGCCCACTGTCTGTGTCTCTCTGCCCACTTACCCGCATCTGGACCAGCTGGAACACACAGCGAGCGATACATTAGTCAACGGGAGAAAAACACACACACATACACACACACGAGCACGGGTGCGATGGATGCGTATCGCCTTCGTGCAAAGACGCGAGCGGCGGCGGCCGCCGCGTAAACGAGAGACTGGCGGAAGAGGCGTGGCCGCTCCGTGCCACACCGGCGCCACCGCGGCGCCTCGCAAGCCACAGCACCACAGAAACGAAATGGCGTTGCAGATACCACAAGGTACAAAGATACAATAGAAATAGAATCTTCAAAACAAAACTGACATCATTACTCTGCATGGGGCTTATTAAACACACAAAATGCATGCACAAGAATTAACATCGATACTCAATACATTTACAAACCCTTTTCTTTATAAGTCGATGATTGGGGAAATTAAAAAACGCCCGTTAAAATCTCTAAAACAATTTCATAATAACTCGAGCTTTCAATTTCAATAATATGAATGCAGACCATATGAGACATGACATACAACTAACTTAAAGACCTACCAGAAGAAATAAGTCTCCAGTGTGCATTCGCAGAAAATATTCATTGGTGTCTAATAATTTTCGTACTATTTTAAATCCTTCCTTCAAAACGATAGTTCAAATCATACAGACAGCACAACTTCACTACAGAAACGAAATGGCGTTGCGTCCACAAAATTATTTAACAAAACTGGCATCATTACTCTGTATGGGACGTATTAAACACACAAAATGTATGCACAAGAATTCACATCGATACACAATACATTTAACAAACTCCTTTTCTTTATAAGTACGATGATTAATACGAAATAAAAAAATCAATATCAGAGTGGCGGAAGTAAACTTAATAAGACAAACTGTCCCTGTTAAAGTCTCTAAAACAATTTCATAATAACTCGAGCTTTCCAATTTCAATAATATGAATGCAGACCGTATGAGACATGACATACAACTAACTTAAAGACCTACCAGAAGAAATATGTCTCCAGTGTGCATTCGCAGAAAATATTCATTAGTGTCTTAAATTTATCGTACTATTTTAAATCGTTCCTCCAAAGGTATAGTGTCAAATCATACAGACAGCACAACTCCACAACAAAATGTATATACGTGGACGATAGCTTTGCTACTGTAATTGTCTTTCTGGGCACAAATTCAATTTCTTCAATTCCATTCTCATTAGCCAGCATTCCCTTACCCTACCGCGCAGACAAAGGCTGCGAGGGCAGTGCCGAGGGCGCTTGTCCCGATAACAAGAGCCGAATTCACCTCTGCTCGCGACATGCCCCGCGGCTTGTCCCGCCGCCGGCCCCACCCGCTGCCCCTGCCCCGCCCCCGCCCCACCCACCCAGCCAGCGCCCGCAAAACAAACCGGCAACGCGGCCGCAGGAGCCAGCCAAATAAAAGCACTTTAATTGGAACTCGACGATAAAACCAAAAACCGAGAGCCCTCGCCGCGCCGGCCGCTGCACGTGGCAGCTCGCGAATGGGACAGCGCGGGACGGGGTGGGGGGGGGCGTGGACGGAAGGCCGGAGCACGGAATGTGACGACTGGGGGGGGGAGGCAAGCAAGCGCGGGACGGGGTGGAGGGGGCGAGGACGGGAGGCCGGAGCACGGAATCTGACGGGCGCAGGCTGGAACGACTGGGTGTGGGGTAAGGGGGGGGGGAGAAAGGGCGGGGACGGGGCGATCGGCTCCCGGACACTGAAAATGTCATCGCGCAAGAACAGCGGACGGTCGCTAGCTGAAAGGGAAAGGCATATTTTTCGAGTCAGCACTGTCTGGGGACAAGAAAAGAATGAACAATTTATAAAAAGACTGCCATGATCAGAGCACACTGGAACCTTCAACTTGAAAAATCCGTGCCTAAAATATGTCATTTGCTCTTATTTACTGTAGTTGTTTTTTCATCGCGCAAGAACAGCGATGTTTTTAATTGTTTAATTGTTTTAATTGTTGTAATAATTTTATTTGTTTTGTCTCTTTTTATTTTCTTGCTGTGTTGTGTTACGGTAGGATGGTACCAAAGGCATCCTGAGCACACCTTCGCCACTACCACGTAGTTCAGAAGAGATGTTGAATGTGAAGGGAAGGAATTACATGACGCGAATTTCGAGTGTTGTCAATCTTCACAAAGAACAAACATTTACATGAATCTTCTTCTCACAAGAAGACTTATGAGTTCGTAGTGTACTTTATGTTGTCTTTAGCTAAGATGGTTATAAAAGTGCTATAACTAAGTTATTTATATAAATATGTAGAATAGTTGAGATTGGCATCCAACAAGACTCCCATTTTCCGTTTTCTATTAATTTTTTCACTAACAATTTTTTTTCTTTTCTCGATCGTTAGTACTTTATTATCTGTAACTGACCACAAAAATTACGAGTTGACTGTAAACTACACGACCTGGTATTCAATATGGAATATTATACATGATTGACAGAGAAAAATAGAATTGCAACCTTCGAAATCTAAATTTGGCACACGAAAGAAACTAATCATATACACAAACGGCAGCAGAAATGTCGGAATCGTAAAACATTTTAAATTGCTTTTTTCCGGGTCAGCCATGGAGAAACGTTAATGTAACATAAAAATAATAGAACGGCGTTCTCAAAATTAACGGACATGGAGAGAGCACATGTAACGTACGTACTGACATATTTACAAGCAGCACACTTCCAAGAGTCGACACTTCTCAGTAAGAACCTGCGTCACGAGTACTTGAACATGTGTACCTACCTCACCAAATTTACTTCGCAGCCGGTGCCTATAAACTACAAGCCGTTAAGCACCTCAAGATAATGAAAAACGTCTACAACCGTTTTCGACGTAAATGACTTGAAGGAAATAATGGTCCGAGAAAATTCTCGTTACAGCGAAATAACTAACTCGTCCATTCCCAAACAAGGCGTTCGTCCCAGCGTGTCAGAATGCCTTAGCGCATTCTTGGGGAGCGCCAGAGGAGAAACCAACGCCCGACGAAACAAGGCGCATAAATCCGCGCGCGGCTGGTGTCATCCAAAGCAATCCGTTCCGATGTACTCATTTCCTGAGATCTCTCCATTTAAATCCCAACATGCCGCGTGAACACGCACCCCCGGGCCTCCAAATGACGTAATAACACGTCCACAAATCCACTCTGCCGCCCTCGGCACGCCGAGAAGGAGAGGCGGGGCGGGCAGAGGGCGGGGGAGGGCGAAGCGAAGGCGGGGGCGATGGAAGGGAGGTTAACACCCCAGCGTTGCTGAGCACAAGACGACGCGCCGGGGCCGCTCCCCTCGCCTTGGGGGACTCCACCAATGTGAAGAGGGCTGTTCAGCACGCGCGGCCAATGAGAGCGCGCGTTACATCGCAGGTGGGGCGGCGCGGGCCGGGAATTAAAAATGCCAGAGGAGGCTTTGTCTCGGGCTGTCACCCCCTGATATTAAACGTCGGCGAGGGGGCGCGGGCGGAAGGCAATTACAGGCGCGAGGGCAAGATGGCCGACGCACGCTTCCGACAGGGCACGTGGCGCCTTGCACGTCGCCGTCTCTATTAGCCCCTAGCGCAGAACGGGACCCTTGGGTTTTGACGCTTAGCAGCAAGAGGGGGAATTATGTTGCATCATAGGCAATCGAAGGTAAGAACAGACGCCTGAACCCTCATATTGGGTGAGAAAGAAAATTACATTCATTGCTGACGCTTAGCAGCAAGAGTCTGGGAATTATGTTGCATCATAGGAAATCGTAGGTAAGAACAGACGCCTGAAGGGTTGGAACGAGGTTTCAGTTCCAAAACAGATGCTTAGTCACGAGACTCAGCTCATTTCTAGCATTCTCGTTGCATTTCTAGCTGTTCAGCTATGTCTGTTAGGCCCAGTACATCAGAAGTGATGATTCAATAGCATGACAAACTTTTCACGTCTCTCTAACAGTACATTGAGCTGGTATAATATTGCCGAAGCGGTTTCAACCAGCGCTGAAAGAACTTTCGTTTCAACCCCATACTAAACGACACCCTGGTCCTGACTGGTCAACACCCTCAATTCCGAATTTAAAGAAATAAAAAAAAGCAAGTGCCTCCAGAAAGTTTCGTGAAATACTCATTATTAACAATGTGAGTTGTTTTTCACGTTCCATTATCTTATGTGAAGGGTAAATGAACCTTTCATTTTTTTCAATTAACAAATATTCATGATATAATCCCAATATTGGAAGCGAAGCAATTCACTTTTAAATACACGCCCATTTTCCATGAATCGCCGCAATAAACATCACAAAATTCAATAACTGTTTTACGTTCTGGCTTACGTACAAATGGCCAAATTTACAATCGCAATTAATAAGTGTAAAAGGCTGGGTATTCGAATATTGATCTCTATTATTACGTAAAACTTCCGGAATGACATTTCCGAAATGGATTAATTATTTTTTCAGGCAGTCGATTTTCTATAATCGTTGTCGACATTTTCATTCCACATTTAAATAAAAAATCAAAATTCCAGTAAAAACACACTTCATTAAACTGACACTTTTCATTCTTATTAACATGTAAATGACACTGAGCACCGCCACCGCTTTGTAAATGACATTACTTAATAAAATACATCAGTATACAGCATGCATGCTAGAGCGTTACAAATAATGGAGGGAGGGATCTTTTATATTCTGAAAATCTTGGAAGACTTTCATAAGGCCAAGAGTAATATTTATATTCAGGATGAGTCACGTAACTTCAGCACCTCCTGTAGCTTTTGAACGGTTGAAGTTATTGCAATGCAATTTTCGCGGAAGTGCATGAGGGAATGGGGCTAATTGATAAATGTATTTATTTCTATTTTATCATTTTATAAATTAATAGAAATGCATACATGTTTCAATTAGCCCGATTCCCTCACGCATATCCGTGAAAATTACATTGCAACAACTTCAACCGTTCAAAGACTGCAGGAGGTGCTAAAGTTACGTGTCTCAACTGTATAGAAAAGAATAAAGAAAAATTCTCTAATAAGACAATCTCCAAATTATTTTTTTTTCAATTTTAAGTAGTATATGTCTTAGTGTAGGGACCACAGAACTTTGAAAATGTGCACACAATTCACTTTTCCCCATAGCAGGTCATACGCAGCTTTTAACTGCTTTTTTGACGTAAAAAAAAAAAAAAAAAAAAAATAATAATAATAATAATAATAATAATAATAATAATAATAATAATAATAATAATAATAATATGGAGATTGTCTTATAAGAGAATTTTTCGCTTAAGTTCATTTCAGCACTAGTCTAACCCCACATGGATCACAAGCAAACGCATCTCTGGAAATCAGTATTTTATAGAGTGGCGGACGCATTCTCGTTTCACTCCGGCTTGCTTTTAGTCATTGTCCCTTCTGTCCCGTGTATTACTCACGCGGGCCATAGTTCATTCCGCACTCTAACAACACAACAGTCCCCGCACTCCACATCCCTGCAGCTGCCCCCGAAATGGCAGCGGGTGGACGCGGGTGACACACATTCGGGCGCGCGGGCGAGCGGAGGGGGGCGGGGCGGGGCGGGGCGGGCGGGGAGGCGTTTAGGTGGGCGAGTCTTGTGCAAACAACGCCACCGCCGATATGTGTCGCAGAGAGGCGGTTCGATTATTCATGTGGCGAGCCGCGGCGCGCGGAGAGGTCGTGCGGGGAGAGGGGGAGGGGAGATGCAGCTGTCACGGCGACCGCAGCGCGCCGGCGGACCGACGGTAATGAGTCGTCCGAACCACAGTGAGTTTGCGCCGCGCGGCGCCGCACGAGTACCCCTCGGCACCACCGCCGTCCTCTCGCGACGATTCCCTTCCGCGCTTGTCGCGTCGTTGTTCTTGCGGTGTCTCTCTTCGTTTCGCTCCCCCAGCCATCTAGTTGCATCGAGTTAATGACCTTCGCTTCTTCTAAAATCTTCAGTTTTCTTTCTTAATTTTCATTTATTTTTTCAATTTTTTTTAATTTTTAATTTTTTTCAATTTTTAATTTTTTTTCAATTTTTTTTTTATTTTTTCAATTTATTTTTTACTTATTTTTTAGTTCATTCATGGGCCCGCGTTGCTCACCTCCGTTGAACCTTCCCCTTCGACAGTCCCACCGTCGACGTTTTCCAGGCGGCGCTTTCTTTCGTACTTATTCTCTTTTCGCGTAAGTATACGTAGCCATTTGTTTTGTATTAATGATCCAGGCTTCTTCCGAAAGTCTGGAGCTTCCCCACTTTGTATTCAACGCCTCGCTGGCGTTGCACACGAGCCTCCTCCATAAATCCTCACATCGATTCTTCCGTTTCGGCGCTTCGAGTCCACATTGTGTCTCATTGTTCTTAGTCACTCTTCCACTGCATTTCACATAGTTCGCTCTGTCCATTTGTACTTCTCGCTCGTGCAAGTTAATGACCTATGCACGATTTCATCGTTCCTTATCTTGGTTCCTACTGTAAACGTGGACAGCAAGTATGTTGTCCCTAATCCCGCAGATAATATTTAGTCTTCAATGCTACCTATTCGCCTCCCTCCCTCCTTTTATATTCCACTACTTTTGACGTGCGAAGATTTTACGCGTTGGTTTTATGATCTTAGAGATTATAGTGCCCCCTATCGAAAGCCCATTGTTGTATTTTAAACACGAGTCCCTACACTCCCAGTTCACGCTGTAAAATATGTTTCCATGTACAGATTATCACCCACAGATAATTGATATTATGCTCTTCGTGTAACGTACGGGCATGTAAGATAACGTTTTTTTCAACTTCATAAATCACGCTGTCTTTTGGCAATCAGGTTTTTCTTATTAGAAAGAAGAATTTTTAGAAGTAGAATCTAGCATCTATTTTAAACGTCATAATGACTTACGATTTACAAAATTACATAAAAATTAACATGAATGGCATTAATATCAACATTTACGTCACTTGATTTAATATTTATGTTGTTATTGAGCAATTTCATAACTGTAGTCGGGATGTTTTATTCTCAACTGAACATCAATCCTGCGGTTAGCATCTAAGTGAATGACATTCTTCTTGAGATTATGCCATTAACATTCTGAAGTGAAAATAATCCACTGTTCCCACTTGCCATCATCTGCATTTCCTTTCACCGCAGCCGTCACAGCCTCATCCTCGTAGTTGCCCGGGACTGTCACATGCGCTCTCCCAACGCCCTCCGTGGAAGTGTCGGTCCACCGCAGCGGCCGTCGATGCAACACTTGCGGAGGTGCTTCCGGCGAGAGCCCACACACGTACCGCACTACGCCTCCCCTTAAACGGCCAAAGCCATCACCCAACGCGTTTAGCTGCAACGATTCGCTTCCACTCTACTTGGAATGGCTCGTACCCGCTCTGTCATTCTCCGTCGGCGCGCGTGCAACATCTTTTATACAGCTTATTTAGCTGCAAAAGAAACGTATTTTAACACATGTCAAAAGTAAGACTTCACTCGTATTCGAAAGTGTGTGAACTAGTGACGTATTTGACCGACAGAGTCCTCGGAAAACGCAGGTACTAGTATTCCAAGTAAATCAGAAAAGTCATCGGCTACTGTAAATTTTACCGATACTGTAGAGGTCTGTTTCTTCCCTCTGTGATCACGGAATTCCAAACAAATTACTGCGCAGGGATAGTGAGCAGTATGACGTCGACAACTCTTACCGATAAACCCCGCAAATTAGGAGCGAATGTTTTCAAATCTAGACGTTAAAGTGCTCATTAATTCGTTCTACAGTCCTTCCCTATCGCCAGCAAAATTTACGAACTCTTCCAATTGTCTACCGCTTGTTTCATCATGCTCTCAACACCCCCGCTAAGAATCGTGCTTTCGCCACAAACGCGGTACTCGCAACTTCCCAAACCAAGCAACATCAGCCCATTAGAATCGCACCGTTTTCATTACAGGTACACAAATGAAACCGAATCAGGGTAAACGGAAACCAACAGATTAAAAACGCAAAACAAAACAGTCGCGCGGAAAGGGGCACTCTGAAAGGGAATTCTCTTCCTCATGAAAAACTCGTTAGAATACGCAACATTCCAGAAAAAAAACACCGCCGCCGTGGATCCAACACTGTGCGGGGGAGGACGGTCCCTTCTCCGCGTAAAAACAACGCCAAGACCGCCAAACGGCTTTTTGATGGAGACGCCCATTACTTCCCACGACCCCCGGCCGCCGCACTCGCACGCGCAGGCCCGCACAAAAATTAGAAACACGTAAAATGAAATAAGGTAAGCTCCGCGGCGGAGGAGCGTGGGTGGGGGCAGCGGACGGCCCAAGCCCGGCGCGGAGGGGTTCGAAATTAAAGCCATCGGTTTACGAAACGGCCGCCGTGACCGCGCGCCGTCCCAGCGGGGGCGGCGCGCCGCGAGGGGGATCGGGAGGAGGGGATCGCGAGCGTACGCGGGTTGGAGGATGAACAGCGGCGGCCGACTGGTCTGCGAGCAGAAACGGCAACGACATTTGGAGCTGGAAGCGGGGGTGGAGTTTGTGAAGGAATCGGCAAAGGACGAAGGAGAGAGGGGGGGGTCAGAGGAAACAGGATTGAAGCGGGGAAGGGGCTAGAGAAAAATTCGGATGGAGCGGGAATGGCGAAAAGTAAAGCCAGAAATAGGTAGAGTGGAGTTCGGGGGTGAGGCGGGGAGAGAACGAGGAAGAGTTCATGGAGGCCGGGAAAATGGACCGGGGAGCGAGGGAGGGGGCGGGGATAGCTGGGAGAAGCAGAAGAGGAACTGGGAGCAGAAACGGCAGCGAAATTTGGAGCTGGAAGCGGGGATGAGAGTCCGCTGAAGTAATCGGGGAAGGGGCCAGAAAAGAAAATTCGAAGAAGCGGGGATGGCAAAAGTGAAGCGACGGTCAGGAAGCGCGGATTCCATGGACGATGCGGGAATAGAACGAGGGGGCCAGAGGACTATTTCGGAGAGGGAGCAACAATGGGGCAGCGAGGGGAGGCTGAAGCCAAGGCGCGAGTTGTGCCGCGCGGGCGTTCGTGCTCGGAATGAAGAGGCGTTGTGCGCGGCTAGCGGTCGCCTGCCCCTCCTCGGTCTTCGCCAACACCCACGCCTTCGTCCTCCCCCTCGCTGCCCGCAGACCCCTTTCCGCCCTCGCAATCACCTTCGCTTGTGCCGGGGTCCCCCCCCCATCTTCCGGTTCCCTCCCCAACTTCTTTCAATTGACCTTTCCCTCGCCGCCGCCCGTTTCCTACTGCTGCTACTCCGCAATAGAATATGCCCGTCCAAGTAACTAGAGTTTCGGCCCACAGTGACCGTACTTGTTACGCAAGCCCGAAATTAGAACTTGACAGGTCGTTCGAAACAGCTACAAATATTCCATTTTTTCCTCAACGCTCTTTCCTAAACTTCATACGCGAAAATAATTGGCACTCGATTAAAGAGGACCAATTGTCGCCCGCGTACTGCGCTGGAATGGAAATTGTACAGAACTCTTTACTTCGTGAGTTTATTCTTTTGTTTCATATTGCACATACTGTTAGAAAAGTCTGGTAATAATGCCGTTGCAGTTCATTAAGAAATCTCACTGTGGTTTGAATTGTATATTTCACGTTCTGAACCCTCAGAACTTCTCGCGCACACCCTGAGGAAATGCAAATCCTAGTTGAGGATGTAATCCACCCAATGACCGCGCATTCAATAATCCGTAAACCATATTTGTTCTGCAACTGTCGCCCCAAGCGCAGTCGGCGGGCTCCCACGGCCGTGCGGTCGAGTCGGGTCGGGTCGGGTCGGTCGGGTCGGGTCGGGCTCGTGGCCGCGCCACCAGCCGCCGCCTGCACCCGACCCCCCCCCCCCCCCCGCCCGCCGCGGAGCGATCGATCTTCCGGCGCGTCCTGGCGTCCGGCGCAGCCGAGACCCCACGCCCCGCCACGCCCTCCGCCGCTCCTCCGCTTCCCAGCTTATTTCTCCACATCTCGCTTACCACCTTTCTCGGAATTCAAGACGAACGTCTTTCTTCAAGAAATTGCCTCCGAAATTCAGGTGCGTCTTATACTCGAAATTGTTGTTAAAATGTCCAGTGTTCGACCGGTAGCGGTGGCTCAGTGTATCAACTGATGTTACTGCAGTGCCTATGACCGGGAGGTCCTAGGTTCGAGCCCCGACGGCGGCAGGATTTAGCTTTTCAGCTACGTCGCTAGCACTAGCTTTTCAGCTAGGTCGCAAGCACTAGCTTTTCAGCTAGGTCGAATTCAGTCGCTGCCTGGAGGAGAATTCTAGCGGTCGGCTGCTCTGATCGGTAGTTTCCCATGGTTTCTCCCATCGACACCAGGCGAATGCCAGAGCAGTACCCTACCAAACGGGCCACGGACCGCGCGCGATCTGTCCTTCCTCTTCCTTGTCCTATCCTCTCCCTTTACACACACTTACACTAACATCCACTACACTACCACAAATTCCGGGAGACCGGTCGGGGACTCAGATCTTCTCCCGAATGGGACGGTGCCCCGCTGGTAGGAGTTACTTGGTTGGTAACCCTGCCAGTCGACGGTAGGTCGGTGTCGGATCTCGCTATCCATTGAGGGAAGATCACCACCACCTCCCGATGAAAAAACCTCTACACTTACGGGACGATTGACCTCGATAGTTGACACGCTCGGAATCACAAACAATCGATCTAGTGTTTGAGTTAAATTTCCCGCCAAAGTTCAAATTATATGCGTCCATTCCGCTCTGTAGACTTCTTTTCGTCGGTCTGACAATTCTTCTTCTTCTTCTTCTTCTTCTTCTTCTTCTTCTTCCGTTCTCGGCTTACATCTCTCAATTCCGCTCCCAACGATCGTTCCTCCCCGCCCTAATTCGCTTTGTTGTGTGCCACGCCTAGTTCTCACTCACTCATTTCTTCCTGCACATGTCCTCGGCCTGGTGCACCCCGATTTGCAAATACAAGGCGCGAAAGCACAAAACGAGCCTCTCTGTTACAAGTTTTAAGATCGCAAAAATTTGTTTCTCGAATTCAAAAAGTCAGCGGGTATAAGAATTAACACAGGTATAAGAATTAATTCAATTACGCATTTTAATGCTTTGTGTGGTTTAATGAAGAATACATGCCTTGAATAACGAATGTGCATTTCTTTTTCTTTCTTGTAAATTTCCTTGAGCTGACCGTCTTTTCTCCCACATGATACAGTCAAGTCTCGTCAAAGTTTCAACACCTGAATTGATATGGAGCCCGACCACCACTAAAAGTGAGGGATTTCATCGACGCTGAAATACCCATTGTTAATGAATTTGTACCAAATAATTAATCACCATGCTGATTAAAGATGGACGAATAAATTACAAGAAATATCCGCCTGATGTATTTGCATAAATTTTAATTAAGCAGGATTTTTTTTAATTCCACTTCAGCAAGAAAAGATACGTTTTGTTCTTAAATACAGCATTCTGAGGAACAGTAATTCTTTTCTGTAGAACTAATTCACTTCTCTATTTATGTCTAGAGCTAACGCTTTAAGATTGAATGTATTTATAGCTGTAGAAGAAATGGAAAGATCTGTATCGTAGTGTGTTCCCACACAACTTTCACTGTCCTCTTAGATGGTTGACATTCGAGGATACAGAAAAACCTGGACACTCTGCATTGCCATAAATGACATTAAATTTAATGTACGTCTGTTCATGAATAATGTTACCAAAAACACACGTATGAGACACAATTTTCTAGCTAAGTTTCAAAACTTATTACACGGTATGTAATGTTTATGTTTATGTATACAAGGTATGTAAGTTTATGTAATATATAAACGGAAATTGTAATAAGTTTTAAACTTAGCTAGAAAATTGTGTCTCATATGTGTTTTTGGTAACATTATTCATGAACGTTTTTTCATTTTCTTTCATTAGCCCGATGATGGAATAAAAGTTTCCGAACGTTGGCAAAAACTAATTGTAAATTCTTTTGACCAAGCCCCGTTAACCTGCCTGCAAAAAAATTAGCTGATTTCTGTAGGTAGACGCTTTTAACGGCGACACGTGTTTTCGCTCAGCCCCTGGGTCAAGGGTGAGGATATCGCCGGCGCGCCTGCAGAGCTTTTCCAAACGAGGAAGGGTAGAGCGCGGGCATGCCTCGCGCCGCGCTGAAGAGAAGAGAGCGTGTCGGCGCAATCCGGCCTTCATTCTCTCAATGCACTTTTTGCGGCCGCGTCGTCCCCGGCTGCAGCAACCAAGCGCCCGCAGCAGGCGCTGGGATATCGCGATGCACCGCCGCCAACGTCGCGAAAACCCCCTCCCCCTGCTCTGCTCTGTCCCGCCACGGCCATCCCAGTCGGTTCTGCAAAGCCAGGCCTCGCATCGTCACACTGCTCCACTTTGCTCTGCCTCGTCGTGGTCTGCCCAGAGCTGCCTGTCTGGCCGCGCCCCCCCGTCCTCTACCATTCTCTACCTCGCCTCACCCTAGGTGGCCACTTACTTCCTAAAATGAATTACCCTGACTTTTCCTCACTTTCCAGAGCATTTTTTTAAAAAAAATCAGTGAAACGATTTGTAAAGAATTTCAGGCTATTTAAATAAATAAAATATTAAAACAATTTTAAAACTAAAATGCCAGCTCTCTCATTTCCAGATGATAATGTGAAAAATTAAAAAAAACTCAAAGATAGAAACTGAGCAAAATTAATAATGTTTACTATTGTAGAAATATCTGATTTTATAACCATCTCAAATTTTTCCCTGTCTAACAATTCTTCTACAAATTCCTTAATTGTTTTCTGACTTTTCCGGAGCAATGAAATTCCCTGATTTTCTTTTTCGGGTTTCCAGAAAGTGGCCACCTTACCCCTCCACCGTCCGCTATACCCGCTCCAGCCGATTCGCCTATTTCGTCCTGTGTGGCCCTCCTAGCACGCTTCTCCACCCCGCCTCACCCCACCATCCTCCTCCTCCGCCGGCCTCGCTCCGCCTCCGCCCGCAACCCGCCGCCCCGGCGGAAATAGCAAGTGGATGCGCGGTTCTCCTAGTGCAGCGCCGAGCGCGCTGCCGGCGGCCAAAGGTCGCGACGGCGCCGCCGCCAGCGCTGTGGAGGACCCGGAGCGCCATCAAAGCCAGAGCTACACATCCGAAAGGGTGGATGAAACAGTGCCGACTTTGTGGCACCAGAACAAATACGTACACACACAAATGCAAGACAAAGTGCCTCTTGCTCGACAAAAATTCTACATTTTCTATTCGAACATGGTTTCCCAATTGTTCACCTGATTTGTGTATTTATCATTTCCAAGTCTCTGATATTCTTTAGAAAATTGTAAGTCATACAAACACATTGTTTATATAAGTAAACACCCGCCACAAATCTATATGCGACAGAGATACAATCCTCACACACCAAACTGGATTGTGTGACAGCCATGTGATTACACATGGCTGATTCGTCTGCAAGGAAACAAAGAAAACGAAATCCAATCAAGAGATTGGTATTATTGAATGAAAAACGGTGAAGAATAGAAAGGAAACATACAAAACCTTAATAAAGGCGTTAAACGTATGAAATTATTGCTGCAACTTTTATGTACGGTTTATTTTCAGAGAAATAAGGTTGTACACAGGGTACGGTCAACTAAGAAAACCTGATCTATTGGAATGGACAAGGAAGAAAAAGTCATAAAAACCGAAATGTGCATGGAGAAGTAAAAGGGATTGGCGATGAAGAATGATTGACAACGTCTCATCACACGGTAAGAAAATCGAAATCGTATCAGAATAGACGGAGTCGAACAGCATTGGAAGATCAAACATGGAATCGTAATAAAAGATAGAGAGATTATATCTTCGGAAAGAACAACAAACGAAACATGAAATAAGTCGCTCGTATGGGTAAACAAGAGAACTGACACTTGTTCAAAGTTAAGGATGTTTGGCAGGGAAATCGAAACATACAAACTAGCGACACAACCGCATTAGAATCGACATAGTCTCATAAAAGAACTAAAACAAAAATAAGGACAAAGCGTCCGCAAGAACAAACTGTAGAAAACAGGAATGAACCGCTCGAAAACACGAAAAACGGATCGAACGACAACGGACAAACAGACAAAAAACGCATCAAACGGAAACGAGCAAACAGGCATCGAACGGATAAAAGGAGCGAGCAAGAGGAGCTGGCAGCCGGCAATGGTTAAAGATGTTCCAACACGCAGCCTGGAATAACAAAGGCATCGCAGGTGCTCGTATCTCAGCCTCTCTCCCCCTCTCCTCCCCACCCGCCTTCCACGCGGGCGCGCCCCGAAGGCTGAATAAGTCAGCAACCCCCCGCCGCCGCCAGGGCGCTGCACCGTCGCGACGGTGAATTTGTGAACAAAAGGAATGCGCGACGCCCCTGCCCCGTGGGCGGCAGGCGCTCCGGCCTTTGGGCTCCCGCGCAACAAATCGACAATGCGACTACACGAATGCATGACTCAAGTCCATCGGCAGGAAGTGATTTACGGCAATCTAAGTGAAAAAGCCAAAATGCGCTCAAGATGTGCAAGACTTCCAATCATACTTTTTCCGTTTCTCTCATTTATAAATACAATAGGGAAAACATTCTCGGAGACCACTAATATTTCTATTCATTCAAAACAACTTACAACTTCCTTCTTATTGTTTAATCTTACTTAATTCTGAAATATGTATCTAGAGCAAAACGATACCAAGTGAAAAACAAGGCCATGACGTTTCAAGACAAAATGAAGCTTCTTACAAACATAATGATTACTCACTATTCATACAAATTTAATGTTTAAACCCGCTTTCCAATCACGTTGAAAGTTGAACATTATGAGTCAATAATGAAAAGAAGGTTATGTTCGTTTTTTAATGACGGATGATGTTAAAAGAAGGATTTGTATTATTTCTGACAATACAAAATTGCTGACTTGCGATCATTTCATGACATCATTTCATGACATCATTTCCTGTTGGCAATCGTGAAAGCATGAAATTTTTCTCGAAAAAGCGATGAAACATCGTAACAACATAAGGCAAATCGAATCACAAACATTGGTATATGGAATATTCATCAGTATTACGGTATTAATATATAAGAACGTATGATAAAATGTCGAATGCGTTCTCGGGAAAAAAAGACCATACCACTACAAGGCGAATCACTTCTTCGACTTCTCTGCAAATCCCATCCCCTCGACCCAGACAAAACCTCCAGTGCGGTAGAGCAGCCCACCGTCACAACCAAATTTATTCCCGAATTCGAAAGCGCCGGGGAGGGCAGACGAGTGGAGCAGGCGCCTTAAATAAACGGTCCATCAACCCTTCGTGCGCGGCGTCCGTGAGCGGCCAGATCTGCATCCTCGCATGCTCGCCGCTCGTTCCTCGGCCGGAACAAATAAACCCGACGCAGCGCCTTTCGGAGCGAACGCTCTCGAACTCCCGCGCGCGGCCAAGGCGCAGACGGCACCGCTCGCCAGCCCGCTCGCCCGATAACGCCCAAAGATCGATATCGCCCTTTAAACAATAAAGAAAACGGTTGTTAACACCGCGCGCCTGTCGGCGCGAAGACACACGACCCGGCGCGCGCGCGGGCGCGAAGGGTTGCCTATCCGCAGGGGCTCCGCGCCGTTTATCTTCGCCGCGCTGCGGAAACAGCCGCTCGGACGCGCTCGCGAAGGCGCAGAGGGGCGCGACGGCGGGGTGGGGGAAGAGAGAGAAAGAGGAAGCGCGTGCGTGGAAAAGATCGCGGGAAAATGCAAAGTAGGGCGTACGGTATTGCATCGAATGGCAGATAAAGCACGCTGCTGCATTGGATCCCTATACTATTTCTAGTAGAGGAATAGTCGAGCATACTAGGTACCCGTACTTTCTAGCGGATTGAGATCTTTTAAGTAGAAATATCGGAGAGGGGAAAAAACTGCATGAAGACGAACAGTTCTCGCAAGTGAACATTGGCATTTCAACCAGCCACTCATAATATGTGTTTTATGCAAGAGTATTGGGTATTATGTAGAAACGGATATCAAAGGGAGAGCCGCAAACGAGGGAATGAAACAAAATAATTAATGTGAATAAGAGGGAAAATGGAAGCGGTATGAATGTGTGGATTAAGATTAAGGAAAACATCTGAAGTGAACAGACAAAGAGCTGAGACCGGTAAAAATCGAATGTTTTGGCAGCAAAAGAATTCAACAACTCAACCAACAAAATCGCGAGTCTCGGCGGAGGTCATGTCGTCTCACGCCCGGTGGGGCCGTGGGAGAAAGAAGTAGGTCACTGGCAACACAGCTCCTAACATACAACCCCGCCCCTCGGCCCTCGTTGCAAACGAGACGAGCAGCGCGGGTCCATCGGGTGGTGGTGGCGGAGGGAATGGAGATCGCGCGGCCTCAGACTGCGAGGGGGAGAGACACACCACCACCACCACCGCCGCCGCCGCCGCCGCCGCCACCGCCGCCTCCGCCTCCGCCTCCGCCTCCGCCTCCGCCTCCGCCTCCGCCTCCGCCTCCGCCTCCGCCTCCGCCTCCGCCTCCGCCTCCGCCTCCACCGCCACCGCCGCCGCCGCCGCCGCCGCCGCCGCCGCCCGCCGCCGCCGCCGCCGCCGCCGCCGCCACCGCCACCGCCGCCGCCGCCAGCGCCACCGCTACCGTCCTGCCATAACCGCCGCGACCGAGCAGACGCCCCGAGGGCGCGGTCCAGGGCAAGCACGTGCAGCCGCCGGCACGTGCCTGAACGAAGCGACAGCGCACGCGGCAGGGCGCCTGGCGAAGTTCGCTTCGTAAGAGCGATCGAGCACGGCATCCGACAGGAGAGCATTCACAATTTCTTCTACGTCAATTCCCCACGCCAGTACATAAACGTTACGTTATGTATAGAGTGCTCTATGAAATGGCTCCTTGCAATGCTCTTTACGAGCATCATGCTGCAAATAACGAATAACCTTAACAGAAATGACCGCAGTTATATTTTATATTTTGATTTAAGCAACTGTGCATAATGCATTGAATGATCTATCTGTAATAAACTGCATAAACGAGCTGCAGTGACATCATCATAAGTGTTACTTTGGAAAAGACATGGCACGTAACCTGCATCAATAAAAGTATTTTAAATTGCTTTCGAACACTAGGTGATTTACAATTTGCATTAATTTTCAAGCGACATGCAGGTCATTCATGAATTAAAGAATTTAGGTACAATAATGAGAAAGGATGTAGATAAAGCCGAAAACCGATAAATTCGACGTAACAACAAGTCCACTAAACAAATGTTTAACAAAACAGCCGTCCTCAGTCGGTAATCGATAATATTCGGTCGGAGGCAAAGCTTTCGTGGATGGTCAATTATTTGTAATCACAGAAACTTCGAGAATCGAATCCATTAGCAACGAGAAACTTTTCCTTCCTGTGAAAGGAAAGTAGAAAAGCGATATGTGTCAGCTCTTAAGAAGTTAAATAGTCTGATGGAGAAATGCATAATTAACGCCTCGTAATTCTACAGCATTACAAGAAGGGAGCGTACACGTCAGAAAGCACTCCATTAGACAGAAACGAATCACCTCAGTACATTAGGAACTACCATACTTCCGACAAAATTCAGTTGAGGAAGAGTGGTCATTGAAGGAATGTTACACTTTCGATCAACGAACTTCTAATCGATTACTGCAAAATAGAAGGAGTAAAGAGAAATCAAACCAAGCGGCACGCAACCCATGGAATCGAATTAATACGTCCATCAGGATAGTTAGAGTTTGCCCACGGCCGAAACGCAGCCAGTCGGCAGGTCTGCAACAAAAAGGCGGACGACCAAGTGCAGATCGGGTGGAGATCACGAACAAGAAGCGCGTAGAGAGGACGGTGATGCGTTTCGGAGCGAGAAGGTGAATGCAGGGAAACGGTCGAAACAGGGGAGGAACATGTATGACCCGCAAAGAACGAAATGCTGAAAGATGAGCGGAAGTTATAAGAAAAACCTGAGGGGCGGACAATCTCGTCAGTGGGTAATATAGGGAAGGTGCTGGCAAAAGTGGGTGGAGAACAGGGTGAGAAACTGTCCCAGAGCAGCCATGTCAGGACGTGCGGGTGACCATAAAAGAGGAAAGCGACAAGCGGAGGGGAGAGTAGCAAGAACTGATCGAGCAGCACGTCGAGGAGGGAGCGGGGCGGGGAACAGGGAGCGGGGCGGGGAGCAGCGAGTGAGGCGGGGAGCAGGGAGCGAGACGCGAAGGAGGATGCGAGATAGGAAACGCGACAAAAAGCGGGATGTGGACCTGAACAGTTCGGTGAGGGATGGGAAGCGAGGTGTGCAACGGGGCGAGAAAAGAGACGAGTAGCGTACCTCAGAGCGAAGCAGACAACGCGACGGGGAACCGGGTGACAGGTGGGGGCGGCAGGACGGGGAGCGGGTGCGAATCCGGAGCGAGGGCGGGAGCGGACGGGTAGCGAGCCGCGAGCGAGGCGGGCACCGGGGCGGAGAAGGAGTAGCGGCGGGGTGCCAGGGTTAACCGGGGGGGGTCCGAACGGGGGGCGGCCGGGCGCCGGCGCGGGCGGGCGGGGGGGGCGGGGGCGGTGTGGGAGCGCCGTGCGTCGCCGCCGCTGCCGCAGTCGCGAGCGCCTTCCAAGTGCGCCCGTCCGCCACGGCCCAAATGTCGAACACTCTGGGAAAAATCTCTTTCAAAATGGGTGACATTTCGGAAATAGTCATGTAATGGATACGTTACGAAATAGTTCTCTTAATTATACAGCTAGTAGTAAGATACGAAATAGTTCTCTTGTATACACGCGAAAGAAGGAAATATCAAATGGAGTCATCAATTCTGAAAAGATGAAAATGTTAGAAAAATTGTACTCCTATTCCTCTTTTTTTATATCCATACTTTTTTCTGTAAGCCGAATCGCATAACATATGATGTAAGGACGTTTATTGGCATACAGTTCTACTACGCACTAGATAGCAAATCTGGACATCGTGTCGAAATTCTCAATTCTTCTCGAACTGGATCGAATTCAGCCGCTGCTGGAGGAGAATTCTAGCGGCCGGCTGTCGGTATTTTCCGTGGTTTCTCCGATCAACACCAGGTGAATGCCGGAGCAGTACCCTACCAAACGGGTCACGGACCGCGCGCGATCTGTCCTTCCCATTCCTTGTCCTATCCTCTCCCCTTACACAAACACTTACACGAACATGCACTACACTACCACATATTCCGGGAGACCAGTCGGGAACGTAGAGCTTGTCCCGGCTGGGACGGTGCCCCGCTTGTGGGAGAGTCCTGGTTTGGGGGAAACCCTCACTAGCCGACGGGAGGTCGGCGCCGGATCTTGCCATTCAGCGGGGAAGATCACTGCCATCTCCCGAGAAAACATGCACTACTCTAACGGGACTAATGACCAAAGCAGTTGACGCGCTCCGAAACACGAAAAAATCAATCAGAGAGCGATCGGCCCCCTGGAGAATAGCGAGCAGCGGGAGTGACACTCTCGGGCCAACGCAATATGACAGTGTTAACGGGAATATTCACAGCGTGTATTGTATTGAAATCATTGCATCGCCGACGGCAATACGACGAATTTTAAAATTTTCATACCTCCCAATACCGAAAGTAATGGCGCATCAGCGCTCATTTCAACCATATTAAACTCCGGAGTAATCAATAAATAATTAAATGCGCCTAAAAACAACGCGGGGCTTCACTGAATGGTAGATCCGCAGCTGGCATCCCGCAGAGCTCCTCGTATTCGAAAATCGAAGCTTTCAAACAACGACGCAACTGGTCGCCGCGTTATGCGGCCTGCGGATCTGCGGCTTCCGGTAAAAAAGGCTTACAAAATTATATTATGTGTAAAGCAGTATTTGGAACGACCGGTTCGCTGGAACAAAGTTAATTAACACCGCTCTTTTGTCGACGAAGTAATGAAACATTATTGAGGGGATGACTAGACACGGTAGGTGTTTTCATGACTAAACTTCCAAAAAATTTGTTCCTACCCAGAAAAATTAGTATTCTAAAAGTATATTTTTTAATTAGTGACACTGTATGACAATGTGGCAAACGGTAAACAAGTTAATGAAGTTCTTTCGTGATTCACAGTAAATAATTAAAACAGTAATTCAGAGAACTAATTTGTGAAATAAATTTACAAACCTTATGTACCGTCGCTATATTTAAACTACAATCCTACAGTATAATGATTAAAGTGTTAATGATGTGAAAAGTGCAAAGCTTCATTAGTGAGGTAACTGAATTATTCAAGGTAGTCAGGTTCAATTCAATTGATTTGCGATATCTTCGCTCCGAACTCCACTTCAAAATTGGCTACCTTTATTCCGATAGCACAATATCAACGACTGACGGAGCTTTTCGTCCCAACGTCGAGGTTTAAGCCCGCTATTGCCCTCGTAAGCCAAGCGTCCCGCCACGTCTTGGGCCGTGGGCGACTGTCGGCCCGCGCCGCGAGGAGCGCTGGTGTGCGGCGAGGCATTTGAGGGGTGTGGTCCGAGGGCGGAGGAGGGGGGGAAGGGATCAAGCCGCATTCAAACGTGATGCCCCGGCCGAGGTCGCTACCGCCTTTGACGCCCTGAGCGGGGATTAGACCCCCCGGGGCCACGAGCGATGGGCACGGCGCCCGCGGGAGGAGAGGGCGGGGGGAGAGAGCCTCAAGATGACGGCGGGCAGAGACTGTTTGAGTTTTGTGAGGTGGGCGGTGGGTTGGGTAGGAGAAAATGGCAGCAGACGAAACCCACGGGTTGGCGGCAATGGGCAGGAGACAGAAAGCGGCAGGAAACATGCAGCGGGTGGGGAATTGGAGGCGGGCGACCGACGGCAGGGGCGATACGTGGGCGAAAGTGAACGTAGGGTGGCGGAGGCTAATAGTGGGCGGTGAACGGCTGGCGGTGGGCTGTGGGAGCTGGACAGATGGTGGCGGACTATCGGCGGTGAGTAATAGCCGGTGTCATCAATGTATATCATTCGTAATTAATTTCACAGAAAAATGTAGGACGTACTCGAGTGTGTCTCATACTCTTAATGACAGACCCTTAAAACTAGAACAATGGAGGACATACACGAGAACCCTGAACTCGAGTGTTCACGTTGAGGGAGATTGTAGTGTCAGGATTAGGAGTAATGAAAAATGAGTTAAATGAAATGAAGAATGGCACTCATTTGTATTTAATTTTGAGCAATGTACTCGTATGCACACAAGAAGATTTACGACTACAAGAGAACGAGAGAATCAAACTGCTAGAGCTGTTTAGTGAAAAAAGGAAAAAAATTAAAAAAGGAAGTAACTGCATGAAAGCGAGAAACTTGTATTGAATCGCACAGTATCAACACCATGGACAACAGCACCCGATAGCGCAGAAGCGCTCCGTCACTTCGACAGCGCACGTGACACGTCCGTGAACAGCCACTAGAGCCGGAGGGCTCCACGAAACGAACGCCGGTTCAGAGTTCCCAAGCGGCGAACTACGCGGCGACTCTTCGCCGCGCGAAAACGAGGAAGACGAAGTGAGCAGGCGGCAGCGTCACCCCTTCGATTCCTCTTCCAAAGTTTCCACCCGCGAAAAGCCCCTCTTCTTCCTTTTTTTCTCCCCTCGCCCCCCCCCCCTTCCACACCGCCAAAGCGCAACTTTCTTTAGCAGAAGCGCGACGTGGCACGTCTCTATGAATGAACGTCGCGATCCGAAGCACTTTCGGCGGATGGCCGTCATTTCCAAAGGCGCCCCCAACGCCCGCCTCCGCGCGATGATGCCTTCCGGCCGCGACGACCTCCAAGGTCACCTGAAAGGCGTCACCCGCACCGCGAACGAGCTCTATTCTCGCAGACGCGGAGATCTGTGAGAGCGTGCTGATTCGCTCGAAGGCGACGTAATGAAGGATCGAAGAGACTTCGTTGAAAGAGGAGCGTTACCGCTGCGGGGAATGGTGCTCCACGTTTTCATCGACTGCAATCGTATTAGGATTGTGCTTTGAGATAAAATGATCATCGAGGTCAAAAACATGCAATTGAAAGTATATTTGTATTTTTATGGTAACTTAATGACGTGCAATAATCAGGATATTCATATATGCGGACAGACGTTACAAAGATTATGATCTGTACTAATTTATTAGCTAATCACTCTACAACCAATTATTGCATTATTTTCTCAATGCGTCAAATCACTTCACAAAAGAAGGTTGCGCGCGTTTTAATAGATTTCTATGAGTTACCTGCAAAGTAGTTACATTCATCAACACCACTCCGCTAGAACAATTCAAATAAGTTTGTGAAAAGTTTTTTAGCAAATCTAAAGCAGTCCAAACCTTCGGCATTCCGAGTAGCGAGCTACTGCTCGCCCAATACCGATCAGCTAATGTGCTCCGGGAAGCTCGCTTCCTTTGATGTGCCCAAAGACCGGTCACATGCCGTGGGTAGGGCGAGCACCGAATGTTCATCGCTAGGCAAATACCAAGCAACCCATCCACATTACTCGAGATTCGGCGGACAGTCCCTCGGTACTCGCCGAAACCCAACGTTTAGGGGCACCTTAAAATGATTAATTCCACGTTCCCGTTAAAGAGATGCCTAGCATCGAGTGAATTCCATTCAATTATGCCTTATTTTCCATGATGAGGCTCAGGGCATGAGGTCTGCTTTTCCGTCCGACAACGTCAAATTCCGCTCCGCTCCTTTCACCGTCTGACAGCGAAAGGAGGTATCATTCGGGCGACGAAACTCGAGATTTTTAATTTTGCTCAGAGGGTTCTTCTAGGCTTGCGGATCTTTCACGTGCAGTGAATCAGTAATCATGTAGCCACGTCCACAGCCGAGCCTCGCTGCCACGAGGGTGCATCCAGGAACTGCAACATCTCGGTCGGCTCCCCTCCGGAGGCCGAAAGCGCAGCCATTTTTCGCGCCGACCTCTCGGGCGCGGGAGGGGCAGGGGGAGCACTTAGATCGCGCCGCGGGGGAGGGGGCAGCGGGCAGTCGACGTAATAAGAACACCACCGAAGGGGCGCCTTGTGACGCGGCTACATGCGCAGAATGGAGCATGGCCACAGGGGGCGGTGAAACGACGCAGGCGGTCGCAATGAACGACCTGGGGGGGGGAGGTGGCTCAGCGGCCGACACGTCGGAGTCAACGCTGCGAAAGAGATCTTGCTTTGAATGATGATCGTGAGGAGGGTAGAATGAAGAAAATGGAACCAAGAAGAGAATATTAATAAAGAGAATGACTGGCAGAAATAAGACTTGGCTATACTCAACAGCAGGATCTGAATGTCAGACTCATGAGTAAACCCATAAGAAAGCGTTCTAAAATAAGAATCATGCACGAGAACTAATATTAATGAATGATTGATGTTTGTTAGTATGTTTAACATAGACCATCACAATAAAAAACACTCAATGTTAGTCTTTAGTTAATTTTTGATATATTTACTTGAAAGATACTTTCATACGAACGGTGCGATAATAATTGCGGAATAGACTATAACACAAACCAAATTTGCGGAAATGAAAGTTGCCGGCTACGGACGCAATGAGAATAATGAAGACATAAAGAGGAAAAACGAAGAGGAAGATGTTACAAAATTCAGGGAAGCAATATTTCGGAACGAGGAGAATTTGATTACTAATAAATAGTTCAAATAAAAGTTCGAAGTCAACGCCATGTAACTACGATTGTAGTAGTGAATTACGTTATTCCTTGATTTTATGTCTTTGGCGTGTGTTGTTACTTGTCCTTACAACGTCGACAATCTGAGAAAATCTAATAGATGAACAAAGTGCTTCCGCTTCGAACAATTACCACAGTATTTCGATTGCAGGGAACAAAAAAAAACAGAGTGAACAGATGACTGGAGGGGAAGGGAGAAGTTCCCGTAAGCGGTGGCGAAATGGTGTGGGTGTCCATAGCGGCGGTTGTTGCGGCAGTCGCAAGTAAGACCGCAGAGGGGAAAATGCATTTTCGCCAACCGCTGGCTGGCGGTGAGGCCTAGGGCGGTGGCTTTCGCCCTAGGGACGGGGTGCGGACGCGGGGCGGGCGGGACGGCGTGGGGTAGCGTAGGGCAGGTCAGCGCCGTTACTCACGTCTGACTCACGGTCGCTCTCCCCCACCGCACGCAATTACGGGCCCCGCTTCTCACTATGACGTCATGAGGGGACCCGGGGGGCCCGGAAGCGCCGTCAAACTGGCCCCTCCCCCTCCTCGCCCACCTTCCCTCGCGCCGGACCGCCGCTGGTGGCGGCTCAGAGGGGAATGGGTGGGGTCAAGGGAAGATTCAGGGCTGCGGATGCAATGGGACCGGAGGGGCAGCGAGTACAATGGACTACAGGGGGTTGCTTGCGCTGGAGGTATGTGCGGCTCTAAATATCTCCCAACTGCAGTGGACTACAGATGAAGCGGAGTGTCTAGATTCTAGAACATCTACAAGCGAAACTGTTGGCTATTCCAAGCTCTGAGTGACATTTGATATAATATGTATTATATTTTCGATAATAGCCACTCGGCGATACGAGCAAATCGAGCCACATTAACGTACACAAATGTATCTCGTTAGTTTATGAACGATAAGCCCTATGGAAGACCATCGATTCCATTCTCCAAAATGATGGCAGGAAAATACAAAGTAAATGGATAACCAACAATTCCTGACAAATGTAATGAAGCTACCCTCACTAATGCAATAGGAAAGTAAAGTTACTTTAGCAACCATAACTCTCAAGACATTTCAAACATATCTCCTATTAAACATATCACTCAGCGAGAACGTTTACTATATTTGATTCCACTACATGTCGCCAACAAGTGAAGAAATCTAAGACGCATGAAATTTCAAGTACGGGGATTGAAGTTCGTTGCGGTCCAATGAAAAACCGTGTGGAATCAATGGAGCATAACTCTCCCAACTTTTCTTCGGCCGAAAACTTATCCACTCTGACCTCACCCTTAACAGGTGGCGAAAATCCGATACAGGATTCGACCACAACTTGTCAACACTGGAAAGTCTCCCTCCCGGAACACTTGGTCCACGTTCAAGAAGCGCGCGTCGCGCCTGGCCGGGATGTTCGATCAGACGGCGGCAGCGCGAGGGAGAGCGTCCTGTTGGCGGAAGTGTCCTTCCACGGCTCGCGCGCAATGCGTCCGGGCCGCGGCGGAAGCGGCGCCGCACATACCGACGGACGCTTCCGCGCCGCAGGGGCGCTAGCGTCGACGCGACGACAGCAAGGTGCGGCACGCGAGGCGCGGATTGCGGGTTGCGGAACGCGGGTGCTGGGGGGCGCAGAGCTTGAATGCGGAATGCATGGTGGGAGACGTGGGGTGCGGAGTTCGCTTGATTTGATGTTTCCGCGCACGTCAACAGCTTTAGACATTAGTTCCGTTAGTGTAGTGAATGTTTTAATCCCGGAGGTGGCGGTGTTCCCCCTGGTTGGTTAGATTCGGTTCAGACCTGCACGTCAGTTTGCGGGGTTTTCTCGTCAAAAATTGGTTTGCTTGGTTTCCCCCGTCAAAAATTGGTGTCTGGGGTTTCTCCGGTCAAAAATTAAAAACGGATGGCTTGGTTCCCTTCGTCAAAAATTGGTTTGCTTCATTTCACTCGTCAAAAATTGGTTTCCTCTGGCGGGACTCCAAGGAGAAAATTTCGAACGAAAGGATCTGTAAGTTGCGCGTTAAGCAGATACTTGGCCGTGAGACGAGAGATTCGGAAGATTAATTGTAGAGGGAACTCAGGTGCTGAATGGGGGATGCAGCCATCAAGGTGCGAAGGGCGGATAAAGCTAGGAGAGAGCCAACAATTGGTGCAGAGCAACTGAAGAGTAGGAAGGGCTGGTAGCACTCGCAGCCGGAAGGATGATCGCGCAGGTGAAGACAATAGCAGGCCTAGGGTAAAGAGGAAGGAGATGGGAGCAGGCGCAGGGCAAGGAAGTGGAAGATAGGAGCAGGCTAGAGCAAAGAGGAAGGAGACGAGAGCAGGCGTAGGGTAAGGAGGAGTAGGCAGGAGCACACATAGAGTCATGAGTCGAGAGCAGGGGGGCGTAGAGCGGGAAGGCGGGAGAAGGCGTAGGGTAAGGAGGAGTAGGCAGGAGCACACGTACAGTCATGAGTCGAGAGCAGGGTAGGATTAGGAGGGGGTGACTGGAGCAGCGTAGAGCGGGAAGGCGGGAGAAGGCGTAGGGTAAGGAGGAGTAGAGATGAGTCGAGAGCAGGGTAGGTTAGGAGGTGGGTGACGGGGAGGAAGGGAGAGGGAGCGGGGGAGAGCACGGAGGCAGAGGAAGTGGTGGCGGAGGCAAGGGCGGAAGTGGGGGCGCGGCTAAATGAGAGCGCACAGCGCCGCTATATTACTCCGCCGCTTCCGCCGGGTGGCGGCGGCGCGTGCTGCTGAAGGCCGCGACTCGGAGGGGGCGAGGAGAGGCGGGGAAGTGTAATGAGAGAAAGTACGCAAGACGAGACGAGACACGACGGCGCATTATGAGGTGTGACGCACCAGATGGCGCGGATGCCGCATGCTCAAGAGAGTGAGGGGAGGGAGAAGGAATTAGCAAGCGAAGTTGCAACGAGACCGCAAGAAAGACGAGGACGCGGGAAATAGAGGCAGAAGCAAAAATGTAGGAAACGGAGATAGGAACAAACTGGGAATGACAAGTAAATGAACGGCAGATACACAGACTCAAGCGATGCACTGGGACATTGGAGCGTTCAAGATTGGAGTAGAATCGTGAAGATGTGTGTTCACGAAACAAAACCGTTCATATATAAGACTATTTTCGGTACGATAAATTAGTTCCTGAAAAATGGGAACGCGTTAGTTGAAGTAAGCGCTGAATAGAGAGAATCGATAAAGGAACGATGTGAAGTTGGGAGAGTGAAAATCTAAAAGATCGGAAGTTTGAAAGAATAGTAAATTTTAACATGACAAAAAAAGAGTCAAATTTAAAGGGGTGTTTGGGACTGTGGAACGTTGAGAAAGACAAGGGTGAAATGGGAAAGGCAAGCGGGCGGAAGGTATGGGAGGACAGGAGGTAGAGAGACCGAGAACAAGGAAGAACATGAAACCCAGCAAACTCGCGTACAGCATCACGCGCAGGTTCGCAAGGGCCGAACGGGAAGGACTGCCCTCCGCAGCCCTCAGCCCGCTGCGTCTAATGAAACGCTTTCTGCTCGGGACGTCGTTCCACGCGCAGGAGGGATGCAAGAAGGGAGGGACGGAGGAAGCAAGAAAGGAAGGAACTCGCAATGTCGGGGCGCGCCGTATGGCTGTCAAAGTTAAGCCGGCGCGGGACATATGGCAGGAACGTCGCGTGACAGAATGCCAGACGCGCCGATCTCGGAAGGGCGGAGCCCTAAGGGCGAGTGCTCGCGCAGTCCCTCACAAGGGCGCTGCTCGCGCAGTCCCTCACGAGGGCGCAGACCAAGACCTGCCCCTCCTCCTACTTGCCGGTACCACTAGACTTCTCACAAAGAACGCCACTGAATTAAGGCAAACGAATGGTGCATGTGACATCTCACAATCTTCCACATTAGATCCTCCGTTTTTTATAAAGCAAAATTATTATACAGATTTTCTATAGAGTAAATGGTATTATTATGACTACTAATTGCGCTCTTTTTCTTGATACTCCACAGCGGGGGTGCGGGGAGAGGCGGATTCTGTTCACGTCACGGCAGTGCAGTGCTGTCAACTTCATCGACAGAAAACTCAACATAATAACGAGTCTCGGAGCAGATAGCAATGAGAAACAACGCAAGATTTTTTTTTTAAATTGTGAAGAATTTATTAATATTTATGGAAATAATTGAGTAACAGGAAAGAACATGATACGCAGAGATCGACATAATGAGAGACAGAAAATTAAGAAGTGTGTTTTGGAAAGGAAGAGGGGGCGGCAGCACTGTAAACTGAGCCGTGACGTTTCGAGTGAAGCTCATATTTTCTTACGGACCGTGCTATGCAGGGCTGAGCGAGGACTAAGGAGCTGGAGGGTCAAAAAAACGTACGCCGTAGTACGTGGGGGAGAATTTTGATGTCTTAAAACATCGCCAAAAACGATCAGTAAAATGATATTAAAATGTTTTAAAAACGCCCTAAAAAAAGAAAAATTACATAAAAAATTGGTCAAAACCAGTTTCGATAGACAACTTTCAAATTTTTGGTTTGGACTGTTTTTTACCAGGAAATCTGTCTTTAAATATCCCGATATCGGCCGAAACAACAATAGCGCTGATGGGTGCCAACACATATTCACAACGGGCTCTCATTACAATCTCTGAACGAAGAAATCGAATAGGCCGCTAACAATGTATGTGGAGAACATTTGTTGCATTTTGAAAATATTATTTGACGCAAGTAACATTAAAATGTTTGTAAAATCGATGAAATCGGTAAATAATTCATTAAATTGTCGGAAAAGGTAAAAAACCACTTATGAGTCCAAATAGACAAAAAAGGAAATAAAAATGACATAAATATAGATTATTTCCTTTTTATCATATAATCAAATTGCTTTCTACACTAAAAGGCATTGCTTTAAATTGAAAAGAAAAAATGCCATTTCATTAGAATCCGCCCCCTAATGATTCATATTATTAATTGTAGTATTAGAATAATTATTGTGTACTTGAGCATTGTGAAGTGGAGTGAAAATAATGTAGAAGAAAGACAGTACAGTTCAATATGTAAATTAGTGATAATGTTCCCATGCTGACCTCTGAAAAAAGTTTCATAGCGTCGGACGTGAGAGCATTTCAGAAACTTAAGAACGTCAATGGTACTTGAGAACCATCTACAGTATCATTGAAGAAGCAATCGATAAAATACTTGAGTATGTCACGCCATTGAGAGCATAATGACGGCCTACTTCGTAGGAAGACTCATCGCGCACTGTGAATCAGCAAACTTCGGCTGTGTTCTTGGGTGACATATCAAAGGCCTTTGAGCGAAACCTCCTTCACAAATGCTTAATGATGCATCTGAGTTACTAGAGTAATTAGTGTGATCATTATTGCCGTATCATGATCTGGAAAGTCGAAACTTAGTTCGTGTATTGCCGAGAAAACCCGAGGCAACAGATTCATTCACGTTTCCCTTCATGAGGTAACCACACAGCTCCACACTTGAACAGCTGAACCACGTTTCACTCCATCCCACGATCAATTTCAAAGGGTGAGAAACCAACAGATGCATTACCTAAAGGAACACGGAATGTAAATTACCTGACAGTTCCCGACCCTCTGATTTCCCGGATGGAATTCAACGTAGTTCGGAACAGCGCCCGTGCGCTCACACAGGGACTAGTGAAAGCGGAGAGCTAGGCACTGGGGCGATCGGCAAAGGCGCTGGCAGCGCCCTCGCCCGGCAATAAAACGCAATGCCCGCACTCACCGGCGCGAATTCCTCGAGAGTTTATAGTTTTCCTTTGTGCAGCTCCGCGGCAGGTGTTTTCAGCGCACATTCATTCGCGAACGGGTCCTCGGGGAGAACGACTTTCCGACGCGGGAACGTTCACGCGTACGTACTTCCACCCACCCACGCTACCTACACTATCACATCATTTCACGTTAACATTCTCCTAATGCGATTTTCACTCAATCTGTATGACTCCTTTTATAATTATTTATCCCCTGCTGCGAACGAGTGCTAGGCTAGAAACTATATTTTATCGCGGCAATGTCCTCGCATACTCAACATTCACCCCTTTGCTGACCGGGAGGTCCTAGATTCGAGTGCTGACGGCGGAAGGATTTAGCTTTTCAGCTAGGTCGAATTCCGTCGCTGTCTGGACGAGAATGCTAGCGGCCGGCTGCTCTGTTCGGTAGTTTTCCGTGGTTTCTCCGATCAACACCAGGCGAATACCGGAGCAGTACCCTAACAAACGGGCCACGGAACGCGCGCGATCTTTCCTTCCTCCTCCTTGTCCTATCCTCCCCTTACACTAACATAGACTACACTACCACATATTCCGGGAGACCGGTTGGGAGCTTAGAGCTTGTTCCGGCTGGGCGGTGCCCCGCTGGTGGGAAGTCCTGGTTAGGGGGAAACCCACTAGCCGACGGTAGGTCGGCGCCGGATCTCGCCATCCGGCAGGGAGAGAACTCCATCTCCCGAGAAAAAGCATGCACTACACTAACGGGACTAATGACCAAAGCAGTTGACGCTCCCGGAAACACGAAAAAATAATTCAATCAAATTCACCCCTTTGCAGATCATTCAAATTATATTTTTAGTTTGCGCCTAACTTTGGCCTCCTACCATTTGTATTGCCCTGTCATTCACCTCGTCTATTGCCGTGATACTAGGATAGAATGGCATTATTACTCAGTAACGTTCTAAAGTGTTAGGCCCACTCGCTCTAATGCTGCCCAAATTATCACATCTCTTCACATTCCACTTTGTTCCACTATTTCCACTTAATTCTAACATTCGTCGACGCGTCCCACACTCCAACTGCTGCTCTCGTCTCATGCTTTTGTGATGATGTCGGTGAAAATACATGACGCAGCAGAGACGAGAATAATTCATCTCAGAGGAAATAGAGCAGCTCCCGGTAAGCTAGCTCTTAACCGCCTGCCACTGCAAATACTGGATGGAGCGCACGAGATTACGACGCAATGAATATGTAAACGCTATTCCAGAAACTGTTTCTGGACAAACGCAATCTTACATGAATTCTACGACGCGCAAATTGACGGGACCCTACAGCTAATAATTCGAACAGAATGACTTTCGCAATGCTAGAAATGAGGTGCTTACTAAATGATCTACGTAAATAAATTAATCATTTTTTTAATTATTCAAAAAATTCTCAAAAAAGAAATGTACGAATGAATGTACGAAGTTATTTCAATAGAATTATATGTTACACATTGATACGCCCATCTGCTTTCTCTGCTTTAAAGATATTTACTTATTTGTAAAATACGTGAATCACGTAACTCGAAACAAATGAAAAAATTATTTTCCTTTTAGTATCATTTCGCATGTATCACATTTTAATTGCCAATGTTTCTATGATAGAATTCAATTCCTATATGAATATCCTCTGATCAATAGTTGTCTTGCTAATACTTTATTTAATATTTTACTAAGTAAACGAAAATAGAACAATTTGCTAGTATTTTACGAATTCGAAATTGACAGAAGAATTAGTATTCGTTCTTCACAATAGTTTGAGTAGTCTATCCTCCACCGCAAGTATCAAACTAAAATGTCACATTATTCGTATTCGGCAGTCACCAATAAAGCACAGAGGACACGTATCATACTCGCACACAAGACCGGCGAACAGCAAATTGTTGTCGCACACGAGTACAATGGCAGAAGCGGGGCAGACAGTGGGTGGCGGGTCGCATTTCGTGTTTACGCGGATGAACTTCCAAGGGGTGATGGGAGGCGGGGCGGGGCGAGCAGGACGGGGTGAGCTGAGGCAAGGAGAGGCGGGGCGGGGGGGACGGACGGGCAAAGGCGGCCTGACGAAGCGGGGCAGACATCGGGTGGCGGGTCGCATTTCGTGTTTACGCGGATGATTCCGTGCGGCGAGCGAGCACCTCCTTTGACGCTTCGAGGGGGCGTTGTCAATAGACGCGAGCGCGAAGCCGGCGGCGGCAAAAGCACGCGAGGGCAGCGCGGCGCGGGGAGAGGGGCGGGGGGAGGGGCGGCCGCCGCGGAGACGGCTGCCGGGCGGCGGGGAGCCCATGGCGGTGCGCTGCCTGCGCCGATGACAGCGGCTGACGCAAAGGTGACGCGGAGCCAGAAGAGAGAGATTACTATCAGAAGGGGCCGCTTTGAGAGCTACTGCTTCACCACTGTTGGCGACATAACTTCAGGTGACGTGTATGCACTCATTTTGTCAGTGTGTTCGTTTACAGTTCGCTCATTTGTAAATGGGTTCATCACTGACATCACCTTGAATGACGGTTATTTGTTTCCTGATCTGTCAAACTGGTCCCTGCTGAGAGTAACTCTATAGTATGATAGTGGCGTTCGGTAGTAGTGACTGCAGAGGCTGGATTCGGAAGGTAGCACACAGCTAGCAGTATCCGTTTTCAAGAATGTTATCTTTCAAGCAATTCCTCTTCACATCTCGGTATATTACGTCTTCGTGCACTTGTCTAAACTTTCGCAGTTAATGATTACTGAGATGGTTTCTAACTACATTATCGCTTCATGATCCGTGGACCGAGAATGAATAACACGGGATCAATAACATGACTTCTAATCCGCAAATCATTCAAGAAAAATTGCACAAATTTCGTATATTAGATGGATGAAACATAAAGAAACTTTCCAGGTAAATGCCACAGAATCTAGTAAATCAGAATTTCTAATAAAGTACACGATATTTTTAAAAAAATAATACCAAAAAAGGCGGAATAATGAATGAAACGAGGGACAGCGAAGAAGAAAGAAAGCTGGACCGAGGAAGAAGGAAGCTCGGAACCGCGCGGGAGGGAGAGACGAGTCTGGAGTTCACGCCTGACAGGTAGGAACTTCCAAGGGAGTGCGGCGCGGGCGGGCGGGCTGGGCTGGGCTGGGCGGGCGGGCGGGGCGGGGCGAGCGGGGCGGGGCGAACAGGGCGGGACGAGCAGGGCGGGGCGAGCAGGGCGGGCGAGATGGGCAAGGAGGGCTGGGTGGAGCAGGGCGGGCAGAGCGGCTCGGCGGAGCGGGCCGGGACGAGGCGAGGAGGGCGGGGCAAGATGGGGCAAGGAGGTGCGGGGCGGAGCGGGGCGGGGCGGAGCGGGGCGGGGCGGGGCGGGGCTCGACGGAGCGGGGCGGGACGGGGCGAGCAGGCGGGGCGAGATGGGGCAAGGAGGGGCGGGGCGGGCGGGGCTCGGCGAAGCGGGGCGGGACGGGGCAAAGGCGGCCTGGCTGAGAGGGGCCGCGACCGCAGAGTCGGAGGCCAACATAAATACACGCGGCGCGACGGCGCGTGGGCGAGGTAAGTAGCGGGGGCGGGGGAGGCTAAGTGAAGGTGCTGCACAGGTAGCAGCTTCACTCCAAGTACACGCAGGGAATGGCGGCATGCTCTGAAAATGGGGTGGAAGAAAATGATAAAGAATAGAAAATAAGAGAGGGGACACGAACAAGGAATATAAATTATGAGAGAGAAAGAAAGAAGAGAAACAAGTATAACAAAAATATGTCAATAAGTAGGTCGGGTTTTTTCTATTTTCGTTCTGACTTTCAAGTTTTTATTTCATCAGCAATACTTCTCAACTAATGAATGTAGTAGGGTTTCCAAAAATAATGACTTACTAATATTAATTAAGAACTTTTGAAATTATAATTTATTAAATTATCCAATAAAAAAGTATTTAATTTTGTAGGTACTTTTTCAGCACGTATTATGTTTATAATAATTTCATCACGTAAATTTTAACTCTATCAGAAAACATGTTATGTCAATTGCAATGGTTTTCCAACAACCTAAATCGTAACTGACGAGTGATTAAGAAAAAATCTTATTCAATAATTAGCAAATGTGTCCATTTTAATTATGAAAATACCAGCATATTGTAAAAGAGCAACAATTTCGGAAAATAAAGCGGAAGAGCAGAAAAATGTTTTGTTGGCTCAATCTAAATTATAGTGATATGGAATTTACAGAAAGCAATGGAATGCGTTACGAGTTTACATGGACAACTTTGTGAAAATATACAAATGAATAAAAGCCACTCCAAAAATGTTCATTTTATAGCAAAGAAGCGCACATAGAGGCTTAGCTCTCGACTCTTTGCTCCCGCCTCTGTCCTCGCTGGGCCTCTCCCTTTTATTCCCCGAAATATTAAGAAATTTGCTTCGTAAAGTAAGGTAAAATAAAAAGCTACCGCTGCATCTCTTTGCGTAATGCTGAAAGGGAGAATTCTAAAGAGCGTCGTTTTTATAAAATGTACTTTGATTTTTCTGCATTCTAAAGTACGAAGAACGACAAAAATATTGCAATACATTCCGCATCGGAACTTAGAGGGAAAAAAGTAAAAACAAGATGCATTAAACATGCAGGAATAACGAATTTTTTTTAGCAATATTGGCAGTAAAAATAAGCAAGTACCTCTAATCATCTCATGATTTATAAAACTTAACAGAACTTGTCGATTGTTTATAGTTTAAAGAATTTTAGTCAAAATAATTCCAATAGCACAAGGTAGGTGAAATATGACGCGACACCACAGCAAGTCTTAAAATCAATACTCATTAAAAATTTGTTACAATTTTAAAATGAATAAGGAGCATTAAGAAGATAATAAAAAAACATGAAGTAGTAAAGAGATTGAGCCATATATAAATCATAAAGAGAACATTACGATTTTCTTTTCTTGATTTCTTGTGCACAACGTAACCCTTAAACCGGATGTGGAACAGTAAAGACTACCAGCAATTTTTCTTTAAGCCATTTCCCTCAACGGCGGACTAAAAATACAATAATTGAAGGTTCAATCACAAACCAACAAGATTACCCCCCAACGACCCCCTACGGCACTCGTTGTGGTTGAAAATCAAAAGATATTGAAATGCGTGGAGTATGCAAAGAAGCTAAACCACAAACCCAACCAACGCGACCCAGCAATTTCATCGATCTACTTGAATGCCCCTTCTTGTTCGTTCACGAAATCTCAAACACGCGTTAACATCGGCACGTACAAGCGTAGATAGGGACTTTTCCCTATTGCGTTACCTGGAAACACTGTAGGAACATTCCGGTCTCGCCCCCACGCGAACCTAGGAGAAATGCCAAAGCTACAGGGGCGTCGCGGCATGACGTACGCCCCCCACCCTCGCGCTGTGGGCGGATGCAACAACACAAGCGCGCACAGCTCAATTCGACGAAAAACATTTTCACCGAAAATTAACAATAAAATGCGCGACACAAACTTCAGAAGGAAGCAGCCTAAAATACATACATCCGATTTCATCTGTTCATTTTCACGTTTATTTTCAACGTGACACGCCCCAATTTGACTTGAAGTACAGTACGCCACGAACGTCTCTTCGCAGTGAACCGAATCAGCGCTTCCTATTAAAAATTTTCTTTATGTTGGTAACAACCAGATCACTAGGAAACAAATGAAGGGAACAACACTTCCAGCATTTACTTTGATAGTGGTGAGTATGCAATTTACGGTTTCAAGCTGCAGTGCGTGCTACCAACATAATTTCTGTTGCAAGTACTCTCACGAGCAAGGCGCGGAGAGACTTTCCTGGAACGCTATATTACATCCGCTCTACACGCGCAATTAAGCGTATTACAATGTTGATGCGCTATTATTGCATCTTCACGTCTATGAAGAACTGCAGTTTTTAACCATTTTATCCTAATTATCTCACAATTTTATGAACTGCAATAGGCTACATTACATCGTCACGCAAAGTTAACATTTCCTTTTCAAAAAGTTTCATTATCTGACTCTTTCATGTCCCCAAGTGGGTTACCCGTATAGTGGCAGCGAGCAGGGCAAGCTTTCGGCCTCTGCGAACCCGTTTCAAGTTCCGAGCACTCCATTTGTAATACGTGGTAGACAAAGCCGGCCATTGACTGAATTCATGTCCTCCCATTTGCTTGTCATCCACCAACGCTGTATCATATTTCATCTCATCACCTGCATTATCAACAAGTTATTGCACATTTCTGGCAAAGGTCTCTGACTCAGATAGAGGAAATCAATGAGAGAGTCGCCCAAAAAATAAGTTGTATGCTGGAATAAATCCAACAATAGTTAAAATGTTACAAATGCAACTTTATATACAATTTTCATCAGATCATATTGAGAAGGGTTGAGGGTTATCACACCGTCATCCAAAGCCCGAGTTCATGGATCCAAATCTGGCTTGGGTAGGTGGGTTTTAGAAACGTGGAAAGTTCTCAAAGTGTAATATTATGGCGTATAAAAACTCTAAGTGTCCAGTTAAATTAAATTATCCCACATTTCCTGTCCTAATTTCACCCCGTATCCTTCCAGCAACAAAACTGTCGTTTCCACCAGGAAAATTCGCGACTCAAATTCAGTTGATGTAACGGGAGGATGTATTTCAAAATTCGAAAATTCCAAATGAAACACCCCACATTTCGGCTTGGTCAAAGGAGAAGATTCGAGAGCTGAGGGATTAAGGAACATTTTCCTTCATTCACCAACATCGTCCGGAAGATTTTCCAGATCCATCTGAAAACGTGGGAGTGACTCATTTTGAAGGGACATGTTGCACTCATTGATTTTTTCCCCTTCGCTATTCCGCTTCCCGACCCAGTGCGCGCCGCGTCGCCTGCGAGGCATTGAGGCAGGCCTGCCACCCGCACGCGCGCGTGTTTCTCCGAACGATTTCCCCCGGGAGCACGGCGGGGCGGGGGCGGGGGCGGGCGGGGCGGGGCGCGCACGCGACAGCGGGGCCCGGGGCGTCGCCGCAGAGCGACAGGCGACAGGAGCCCTGCCCGGCGCCGCCGCCCGCTGTTGAGCGCCTGCTCCGACCAGCAGAGGCCCGTCGGGCTCAGCGAGGCTCAGGGACCGCTTGCCGATGACGACCCTTCGCGGAAATGTCAGCCGCGCTGTCACTTGTAAACCGTGCCGGCGAGCACTGGGCGGCAACTAATGTCTTGCCTGTAGCTGCTTGGGATTTGATGAATCTGTTGAGTTCCTCGATTGGCTTTTGCTGTGGTTCTGTGATGTGTGGCAGGGGAGTATTACCGATAATCGCCTCCGTGCCGTGTGGTAGCAAATGGACGGACTACTGGGGGACGTTGAAATGTAACGTTGAAATTGTGACGTTGTGATTTGACCTCGGCTTTGCGGCAGTTTCCTTTCGGGTTAAGACATGGGTTTTGCTCTTAAAAATCCGCACGTTCGAGAAGATTGCACTTAGGAATTTTGACAAAAATGATTGACATGCTAATATCTTCAAAGTTCACCAATTAATTTTTTTAAATAAATAAATAAATATAAGCACATGTAAATAAAAAATATTCTGCAACAAGATCCCAAATAATATTTATTTTCTTTGTTGTGACTCCGTAAACTGGACAAAAGACTAGTGATATTTATTTTTCTACGACGTTCTGTAAGAAAGCAGTAATTAACAACTTTATTCAATCCTTAAGGTCACAGAGAAATGGCTGATATGTCAGCACCCTAGCCTAGAACATGTAACTACCCGGGAATCAGGCTAAAATGTCACAACTCTAGAGTGCAGAAACTTTATTTCATATTTATCTCTACAAAAAAGCTAGATAAAACAAACTAATGCATGCTAGCGCCAGTTCGACGTAAGATAAGAGAAATATAATACTTCATGTAGACATGAGTTAAAGTGTAAAGTACTCTTAAATATCACGTACATGACATTATTTAGTTGTTATGAAAAATTATGACAGTTCATAGAACAACTTCAGAACTTGACTTGTGTCCTGAATTTGAACGAGGAAAAGTATAATTGGAAATATATGAGCATCGATTTCTTCCATGATAAGGACTGAAACTGACATACTACTACGTATTGAAATAATACACGGTACTACATGAATCTGCATTTGATTACAATAATCTCTCAGGCGGTGGAATTCTACGTTTTTTGACAGCATGCAATGCTATTCATGTTACTTATGAAATATCGTATATAACATCAAGCACGCCAATAAATTAAAGAACGTTGGCAAAAACCTGGTAATCGTTTGCCACTTCATTTTAAAGGTCGAGAGTAGCAATGAAGTGTTATCGGATTCCAAGAATCTCTTGTCCCATCCGTGACCTTTGACCGGAGGCCAAAAACCTGTTTCAAAGTATCATTACCAGCGAGGGGCTTCGGTGACAGTACAGCAAGTTATGGGTGATGACGCAATTCTTGCTTTATCTCTAGAGAAAACATTTGCTGGTGACGTTTTACTAAGATATGCTAAATATCCAAGACCAATTGTCATTCGAAAAATGTTTGGAATAATAAAATTTGTTCTTATCAATAGAAAGAAAATATTTGTAACAAACAAAATAAGATTTTCTGAAGCACTACACGTACTTTTTGTGTACAATGAACGTTTTGGAACGTTCCTTATACTACCGACAAGCAAACTTTACTATCAGAATTAACATGGTTTAAACATCATCAAGGACCGCGAATTACATTTCTCCAGCAACACTTTCCACAAACTCATTCAGACTCGTTCTTTCCCGCCTGACCAGAAGTTCCAGACACTTCTTACAATGGGCGAGCTATTCAGTCAGCGCAACGCAAATCTCGACTGAGAATTCTTCGCACACAGCCCACCGCGGCCGACGAACAATACCACTTGCGTGGCTCACAAACGAAAGAAACAGTAGACCCCACCGCGTCTCCCGCTCCGTTTCTTTTGCCGCGTAGCTTCCTTGGCGGCGGCGATGGTGTAACGGTTAGCGTATCCGCCTGTTATACCCAAGCTCGCGGGTTCTAACTGGATCGAAGGTTTTTGGATTTTTGAGGGCGAAATCCTTCGTAGGACTTCCCTCGGAGGGGCAGTAAAGCCGGCTGTCCCATGTTGGTAGATGTACTGCATGGAAAAGATCCTCAAGCCTAAAAGAAGCCTCTGAGCAAAATTGTGATCCGCCTGTTTCGTCGCCCAAGTAATATCTTCTTTCTCGTCTATGATTGGTGAAAGGAGTGTAACGAAATTTGCGTGGTGAGACGGAAGAGCAGGCCTCATGGCCTGAGTCTCGCCACGTAAAATAAGACATTCATTTGTTCATTCCTGCGTGGTGCACGGCCCCGGACCGACGCGCCCGCAGCGGTGAAGGCGGGAACGAAGGGACCGTTGTAGTACGCGGGGTAAAACAAAGTTGGAGGCGGTGACGGAGCGGGCGCAGAGGTCGCGGGGGCGGAGAAGAAGCGGAGGGAAGCGGGGCAGGGTGGGAGATGGGTGGGGCGGGGGTACGAAGCAGACCACAGAAACGAATTGAGGTGGAGACGAGGTAAGTGAAGGAGAAAAGGAAACGGATTGGCGAGCGGGCGGCTGAGGATATACAGGCAGAATGGCAGATGGGCGAGGTGCGGGAAGAGGCGGGAGAAATTGCGAGGGGGGGAGCAGATGAAGTTGAGGCGGGACGGGGGTATGAGGCGGGCCAGAAAAAAGGCAAGTCAGTGGGTGAGTGAAAGGGACGGATTGACGACCGGGTTGCGGAAGAGGTGGGAGGCGACGCGGGAGCGGGAAAGATCTGGGACGGGATGGGGGGCAGATGGAGTTGAGGCTAGGCGCGGTAGGGGAAGGAGGCGGACCAGAGATAGAATGAGACGGAGACGAGGTGATTGAAGGAGGCGGGGGAGAGGTGGAGGGAGGCGGATACGGTGCAGGAGCAAAGCGGCGGTGGGTGTGGAGAAAGACTCACAGTTTTGCGAAGCAGGGGTCCTCGCCTCTGCGGCTAATGACGAGTGGGAAAGACGAGATCCAACATCACGGCTGAGAGGCGTCGGCTTTTTTCAACTTGGAATCTGTAGAAACGTGGCGACGTCTTCGAGATTACACGGTGTTCATTGGAATACTTTTTGAATTTCTTCAATCCATCCATCAACGGGAACTGATATTAAAAGTCAATGTTAAACAATACCCCAAAAATGTTTAATTAAAGTCACACTATAAAACAACAGGTTTATAAACTAAAAGCAGTTCCTCACTTACTGAAGCAAATAATAAACCAAGAAAACGGTGACATTCATTCCCAAAGAACTGTTAAAAAGAAATAACCAGGACCCGAACGAGTATACAATAAGATTATCTAAAATAAAAGTGAAGATCGAGTATACAATAAGATTATCTAAAATAAAAGTGAAGATAAAACTCATAATTAGAAAATTATTTAAAATAGGAAACAATTTAAATTTTGTAACTATATTTCAATTACTTCAAATCTACAAACATGTGCTAACGAACTTCATTGATATACACATTTCATTACTAAAAAACCGTGCCTGAACCATACTCGAGATTGAATCACGTTTACAACACTCAAGAAGAATTTCCCCGAGCAAGTGCTCCGCTAGGATGGACACGGCTTTCTAGCCCCGCGTGTTCTGGGATATTCGCGACGCCGAACCTCCTCCACGGATAACAGCAAAGACCCGAGACCCGCACAATGCGCTTCCCGTCCACCCCACCCCACCCCACCCCACCCCGCCCCGCCCCGCCCCGCGCCCTCTTCAAATTGCACGGGAACAATGGCGGCCGCCGATGCCTCTCCACGCAGCTACGTCTTGTGCCGTCCGGGGCGCTCTTGAAGAAGAAAAAACGGGGGAGGGGAGGGGAGGGGGATAGGTTGGCATTGGCGAGGGAAGGGCTTTGTTGATCATCGGTAGTGAACGTAATCTTGGTTTGATGTTAGAACTTGTAAATTCCATAGCCAACAAAATGGAAAGGGAATGATTCCTTAAATGTGTCGATTTATGCTTTTTGCATTATGGCAGTGACAGATCCACATTCCCGAAGCCAACAGTTCTTTTAATGTTATATTACTCAATTTATTTAAAATAATTACCGCAGTTAAACCATCATATTCGAAGGAAGAATCCCACTTTTTAAATTTCAGCAAATAATTTTTATTTCAAAAACATTTAGGGGGTGGATAATCCGAACTGAAATTGCCGACTCACTAAAATACTTGCTGTTATTTAGTGTGGAGGAGTAACATAGGAGGCCGGACAAAGAAGGGTGTATGTACTCACTCAATACATAGAGAATAGTTGTATGTTCACATTTATCTAAAAGTTTCAGTGAATTTTAGCAAAAGGCTTCAATGCAATTAAAAATGTATGAACCCATTAATAATTTAAAATATTTGAACATGTGTCTAAAGATAATAATACAAATGAAGTGCCTTTACCGTAATTTTCCAATGTCACGTCTGATCGCGCGTAATGGGAGAGAAGCGCCGGTGTTTAAGCAACTTCCAGAGGCCAGCTTCCGGACCCGTATGTGGCGACAGTTCGGTTCAAGCGATGTTGGCAACACTCGTCGCATACGTGAGATTATTGCCTTTCAATGAGTAGGGCGGTGAAATGTCAAGAGTGATAACAGTCAGTCGTCCCTCAGAATTTACTAAGGAATAGGGACACGCGTTCTTGCATAATGTGAAACAATAACCATAATGAAAATGTTCATATTGAGTTTGAATATTACAGAGTGAATTGAGTTTAAATATTACATTTAATATAGTAACTACTGTCAACTTTATATTTATTTATAAGATAGCCATTCTTTGATTTGTCTGTGTGATTTCCGTTTGCAATCAGTTATATATTTTTTGTAATGTCTCCTTCGTTATAAAATAATAAAAAGGTGCACGCAAGTTGTTTTTTTTAACTTATTCCACTCTTGGACTCGGAAATAATTGGCCTCTGATACTCCATACCTAAGAGGTTTTGCAATATGTCCTATAACCCAATTTTCTGTGTGCAATTTCTTCAAGATACTTGCTAACGTCAGAAATGATTGGTACTCAATTTACCTTTTTCAAGTTATCTTCCAGTTTCCTCGCTTCAGCCAGGCATTGAGTTCTCCTTCAACTGCAACTTCAACCAGCATCCTGGAGGAAATTGTCCGGCCGATGAGCCCCAGGCAGAACGGATTTCTCAAACTACAGGCGCACAAAACATGACGCCTACGTGACTGCCTTGACGTGTAACCTAAGCGCTCTTTCATAAGCACAGACGTGCTCTTATGGCAGCGTGTGAACGAGATGCTAGAATGGGCGGGCAGTGAAGCAGAGAAATGGTCAGGAGAGAGTAGCAGACGAGGTCGTACATCAAACTGGGGTGTGGGAGGTTGGAGGGTCGGAGGAAGGTGTGCGCCAGTACACAGTCATCAGCAGGGCTCGCATTCTGATGACATGTCATCTTTTCATTGGTGCATTCTGCAAGGTGAACGTACCTAATTTGTTAATGAATGATTATCACATATAGGTGATAGAAATACATAGTTATTGGATCATTTTTGTCATTTTTTGAAGTGTATGTCAATTTTTTTACCATTGCGTAATTTTCGTCATTTTTACGCATTTTATTTCATTTTCATTTTCTTCGCTAGTGAATGTTTCATGAATTTTCTATGAGACACTAAAACAAAGTTTTATTGTATCATCGGTACAAGACGAAATTCACCACAGCAGTGCACTGTTTCCCGAACCCTCTAATATTCCCTGTTTCCCGAACCCGCTAACGATTACATTTTGCCCTAAAATAACTTAATACATATAATTTTATATAAATAAAATTTACTTCAATTGTAAAATACATTGAAGAAATAAACATTTTCACACAATTTTTTTAATATTTTAAAAAAATAGGTCATTTTCCCTTATTTTTAAGTAATTGATAGGTAATTTTCAAAGAATTTTTAGGTTATAAGAATCCGAGCCCTGGTCATCAGGCTTGGGATGACCTGAGCAACCATGATGGGATGTGTACTTGGGTCTTTAAGCGGGAAGCTGGTGAAGCCGGAGATATCCGGAATCCTAGGATGACCGCGCGGAGGGAAAGCGCGAAGTGGACTCGGAGGCGAAGTGAAGCAGGTGGAATTGCTCTGAGAGGGATAAGTTAAAGCGGGGTCGAACGCGTCAGCTCTGCGTGCAGAATCGAAAGGAGCACGAAGAATGAGATGGGACGGATCAAAGCAAGATGGGAGGCCTGGATGCGCTGGGTAAGCGGGGGGCGACAGGGCGTAGAGCAGCTAGGAGCGGCAGGTGCGCCGAAGCGAGGCGGAGAACACGCGTAGCGGTGGAGAAGGGGAGTCGCGGCGTGTGAAGCGAGATTGGGAATGTTGGAATTAGGTGAAGCAGATGTCCGGTGAGACAGGACTGATGCACTCGGGCGAATGAGTATCAGAGGAAGTGCAGAGCCAATCAGGACGAGCCTAGTAACATGACGGGGCGGTAAACGAGCAGGTGTGGGGGGAGCGGGGTGAGGTGGGATGTGATGTGATGGGATGGGGCGGGACGAAGCAGAGTGAGCGGGGGTGTGGTCGCGTTGGGGTACATAGAGCAGGTGGGGAATGTTGGGATGACGTGGGATGGAATGGGGTGGGGTGGGACGTAGCGGAGTAAGCGCAGGAGGAACAGAAGGGTGTGGTGGGTTGGAGTAGGCAGAGCAGGTGGGGAAGCGTGGGATGAGATGGGATGGAGTGGAGTGGGGCGAAGCGGGGTAGGCGGGGGAGGACCAGAAGGGTGTGGTCGGATGGGCGAGTTGGAGTAGAGAGAGCAGGTGGGGCGGGGCGGGGTCGAGAGGGCAGTAGGAGAGGGGAGGGGAGGGGCGGGGCCGCAAGGTCACGGCGGAGGCGCCACTTCGCCGCTGGGTGTGGCGACGCCCCGCCGCGCGGGCTACCTCTGCGGCGTGCGGTGCCCTCGCTCCCGAGGGTCAGGGGTCACGCCAGTCCCCAGGCGCTCACGGAGCGCGCTCGCTCTCCCCCCGCCGGGCCAAAGCCACTGTCTGCCCTCTGCCCGCGCTAAGTCCGGGCTTCCGTTCCACGACGCGGGTATCGATTATAGGACACGCTGAGCTCACTATTGCCAATAGGAAGACCTCGTGAAATGACAGCGAAATTTGATCTCGCCATCCAAGTGGTATTGTGGCGGGATCAGGCATGTTGGTTACACATCGCGCAGTGAGATCCCGTGTTCACAGACCAGAGATTCAATAGCAAACTCATGACATTGGATTCCTTCTCCCCTCCTGGCTGAACCTTGCTGAATCGTGAAATGCAGCACACTGGGGATAAATACAGAGATTAAATTGTATCTTCTCGGATGAATGAAGTGGCGTATGTCAAGCTGCATTATGCAATACAATCCAGCAATAAATGGTGGTAACCTAAGAATAAAGGTGTCAGTGGTGGTCTATATCGACATCTCTAGTAGTGGAGTTGGGTGGTGATGTTGATGGTGATGGTGGTGATGGGGCGGGGGGGGGGTGTGGGGGGTGCGGGAGGTGGTGGGGACTGTTATGAAGGTATTGGCGGCGGTAGTGGAGACGGTGACATTTCTAATAGTGGAGAAGGTGGTGGTGGTGGTGGTGGGGTTACAGTGGTGGCAGAGGCAATGGTGGTGGTTGATTGATTGATTTTTTCGTGTTTCCGGGCGCGTCAACTGCTTCAGTCATTAGTCCCGTTAGTGTAGTACATGTTTTTCTCGGGAGATGGTGGTGATCTTCCCCCGCCGGATGGCGAGATCCGGCGCCGACCACCGTCGGCTAGTGGAGTTTCCCCAACCAGGACTCTCCCACCAGCGGGCACCGCCCAGCGGGACAAGCTCTAAGCTCCCGACCAGTCTCCCGGAATATGTGGTAGTGTAGTGCATGTTAGTGTAAGTGAGTGTGTAAGAGGAGAGGATAGGACAAGGAAGAGGAAGGATAGATCGCGTGCGGACCATGGCCCGCAATGGTGGCGGTGGTGGTGCATCCGGTGAAGGGGCTGGTTTCCTGCCAACGCTTCCCAAGAGGCGTGGCGTTACGCGACGCTTCTTGGCACCGCCTCAGGGCTGTGATCGTCGTGCGCGTCCCCACCTTTCACCTTCCACGTCCCACCCCTCCCTCACGCATGCTCTCGACGCCTCCCCAGCCATCCCGCCAAACCCTACGTTCTTTTCTCTTTCTTCACCCGTCACATCATGAACTGGACAAATAAATTTCGGAGAATTCCCAAGGAAACACCTTGAGAAATTCTCGCGTTCAAAAGTTCCTCAAAACTTTCTGCGCAAAACCACAGAAAAATCGCTGGTCTTATCGAAAGAAAACTTGTCACTGTTGCCCAATCAAGAATATATTCTGCGAAAAGTGTACTCTCCGGTTGGTGATCCTCGGCGCGGGGCCTTTAACCTTCGCAGCCCGTCTCGCCGCCGGCGGTGCTGGGGAGTCACCGCCAACTTGATTAGGGCAGCCGCTCCAAGTTGGGCTTGAGTCGCCGGCCCCCGGGAGCGGTCACGTCCTCGCGCAGCCGCCCGGCCGAGCGAGTGGCAAGGGGTGGGGGGCGGGGAGGAGAGGGGAGGGGAGCCAGCTGAGGAGGCGACCGGAGGTGGAGTGGTGTAAGAGGTGCGGCGTGGCATGAGCAAAACGCGGGGTGGCAAGAGGTGGAACTGGGCTGGCCGGGATGATAACCGGAGGACAGGGCGGGGGTGGGTTTGGGGGCGGTGACGGGCGCATGGGTAGATGGGCTTGAACGTGGAGGAGCGAGCGGAAAAGGAGACAGAAGAGGGCGCGGGGTCTCAGGACACGGGGAGACGACGGGTGAGCCGTAATAATTGGGAGTGGGAGAGGGGGGTGAAGGACAGGTTCAGGGGCGGAGGCGGAGGTGGGAATCGAGTTGGATGGAGATCGCCAGCTGCTCGACCCCTGCCCGGGAATTCGCCGGGTGCTCGGGGGACCCGCGCTTCGTGATCTGGGTCAAGACGTTTCGCCTTTGCATGAAGCGCCCGGGAAGATGATCCGACGGGTAAACGCGTTTTGTGCAAGGAATTGGTGCAGACAGCACCTTCGGTTAGACAGCGCCTTCATGCGACAGCATTTCGCAATATTCACACAGTTGTTCTATGTCAAATTAAGATCAGATAAGTGTTGATGAAAACTCTTCGTTACATTTCACTAAAAATATTCCTTAATACGCACAAAATCTTGCAACTACATTAATGTTCAAATTTCATGCTATCAGGTCATTTTATTTCAAAACTCAAGCTTACGAGTTCATACTTCTCAGAATTTGAAAGAAAAGTTTCTATAATTGTGGTTAGAAAACAGCAAAAAGAAAAATAGCTCCACAGCTCGACATTTCCACAGTACGATTCTTTCTCCCCGAAAAATAACTTTTAAAAATCCTTTGCATGGATTTTATCAGATTTTCTGCTGCAGGACAAATAAAATTACAAAATCACGAATTTCTGAGTATTCAACGAAAACTCGAACAACGAAGCTCTTGTGTATTCAGCGAAAAAGTATGTACCACTGCATTCGAGTAATGAAACACACTTTGTTACCTCACATCAAAGAATAGATTACATTTAGTCCTTTTGCTCGAAGGTAATGCGTTCTTTTGGCTTCAACGTTCAAAGTAATTTCATCAGAATATTTCTGTGAATAGATGTCATCTGTCAATAGCTTTCTCTTTACTTTGTATATTTAATTTTGAATTCTAAGAAGACAGTTTTATTCTCCTGCATTTTATAACATCACAAATAACTCTGGGGCATGTCTTTGATTTCTGTGTGCGACATTACCCCTTTATGATTCTTGGTACCGTCATGTGAAGGCCGCGCGGTTCCTCTTCCAGCTAGGATCTTGCGATCTGCACATGGAAATTTCAAATTATATTAACCATTAATTATATTACGTTTTTAGAAGAAAATTCTCTTTTGGGGGAATAGTTTATCTCCGCTTTGATAACAGATTTTATTGTTCAGTACTCATATACGATTTCTTTCACACAATTCACAAGGAATGAAAAAAAAGATTTTCGTACATCAATTCAAAAAATCAAGCACTGAAAATTCAATTTAGCTCACGTTGTAAGTTATTAAAGTTTGTCCTAAACTTTAATGAAGGACTTGTACCTCAAAAAAAAAGCTGAAGAATGTTGTCTGCAACAGATTCAGTGGAACTGGCGAGAACGGTTACAGCATATAAAGAATATCTGGCTAATATGAGAACAAATGACATTGTTGTTTTCTCTCAATCAGTTTTAAGGATAATCAATAAAATAAATATAACATATTTATTAATCCTAATTGTGCTACGACACGCCTATCTCATGTAAAAGAATCCTGGCAAAATGAAGTCCGACGACAATTTTATGGTCAATCACTACATCCATTTTCAAACGCCAGGAAACGACGGTTGGTAACTTTAGGACATGTTGAGGGGCCAAATTTGAAAATGCCCAAATTTACCACTTAGTTAAAGTGTGCAGAACATACTTCCGACGTCATTACCTATCCAATAAGGTGACAGGGCGGTGAAAATGAAATATCATACAACGGAGAATACCTTTCAAACAATGGAGCGATGGGACTTTTCACAGAATTGATCGACTCGATAGTTCAGCGAATAGAGCAAGTAGACGTAAACCAGAAGCCCCCGGTTCATGCGGGCGGGGTGACAATTCTTTGAAGAAATTTAACACCACGCATTGTCGCACGAGTGTCCAAAAGCACTGGTTTACGACACAACAAGCGCTTCTTTTTTTGGTCCTCCTCGCAGCGCCTCGTCCCACTGCGGGCGGTGGGCGGCGGTGGGCGCGTAGCGGGGCGGCGTGCACGGGAGAGACCGTCGCCCCGTAAACACGGGCTGGCAGCGCGCCAGGCAACAGCTGCGCGGCACCGGAAATAGTTGCACAGAGCCCCGCGCGCGCCGACGCCCCGCCGCCGCCGCCGCCGTCCCGACGTCTCCTGGCGTGCGTCGCCTGCCAGCGCCGCCGCGCCCCGCCGCCGCCGCCGCCGCCGCCGCCGCCGCCGCCGCCGCCGCCGCCGCCGCCGCCGCCCCATGCCATGCTTCTAACAAAGTTCCCGTTCGCTTCTTCCGACGTAATCCTGTCGGAGCACTGTACTCTGATGGTCCCTTAGACACGATATAATCTAGTCGCAAGTTTTCTAATTTTCCAATACCTTATTTTTCTGAATATAAAGTGCGTGATTTATCCAATTCGTAGCTGCTAAGTATCAGAATGAGCTATACATTCGCGTACGACTCTTTTATATAATATGCGAGTTGTTTATGGTTGACACCGTTTCTCGCTTCTCAACTTCCAATATTTTCGGTCTACCCAGTCTCCTTCTCGTAGATCTCTTGCCTCCACATCACACTCAAATCTTTCTTCAGCTCCTGGGTGGCCTGCCACGTTTCTTTCTCGTAGTAGGTGTCCACAACCACACATTCTTTGGCCACCTTATGTGATCCATCGCGGAAATGCGAACAGAAGTTTACATACAAAATTAAATTTATTGAACTAATGACAATAAGATCAATCGAATTAAAATGGGAAAATAAACACCTAACCCTTTACAAAATCCAATTAATTATGACGATTATCAAAAGCGGTATAATCCGACTGTATTTCACTGTAATCATTGCGGAATGTCATGCAGGCTAAGAGGGAAACCTGACACTTCCAGAATTGCGTACAAAAATTACTTCATAGCCCGACATTTTCGAAGTATAATCGCATTCTCCTCGTTTATTACTGTACGTTTTAAAAGGTCCACAGGAATTGCTAAAACGTTTTGAAGGGAGATTGAAAGGATTACCGCAATAATCCGCACCCTTTGATCAAGTAAACCTAATTTGTACAATCCTCCTGTTTTCTCTCCGAACTTTCCGATGTATCAGTCGTCATAAATTTATATCTAAAAATGATGAGTTTCGGGTATTTCTTCTGGTGGTTCTAAATATCATGTTCGTTGTAATCCATAATGAGTTGCGGATCTGACATCAGCCCTCATAATGAGCACTACGAATCACCACGCGCAACTGCCAGATGGATAGATACGCCTGCGAAACACCGAATGACAATGCAAGATGAAACTGCGACACGACGTGTTTCGAGATTGCAAACCTCAATTAGTCTGTCGAGGTGCTCAGTCGTGTAATGAATGATGACATCTTTCCGAAGTAATTGCATTACACTGACTCAACCTCCACAGCCGCGCTTGTTGGAGTTCAAATATAAGATGACGCACATTCCAGTATAATAATCGTACGGATAGAAATCGATTAGCGATAAGTGATAGCGCGATGGTTTATGACGGGTATACGTTATTTACAGGCCTCATTATGGTCTCTAATCAAAACCAGAGTAGCACTGCAGGGCGTTGAGATGAGCGAGTGAGTAGGGAGCGGATTTCTATGATTTTGCATATTTTTGTCCAATACTTCAGGGCAGAGCTAACTGAAATTTGTTTACATTTGGTTAGAATTGGATGTTATAAAGATTAATATGTTAGTGCCATTCGGTTGATTTTTCCTATTTCTCCATATTAGTGTATTTATTTATAAGCGCATATTTTGCATTTTTCGTTAAAATAAAGACATCTCTAAAACGTTTTTTCTTTTCCTAGGATCTTTTTATTTGTGTGCGTTCATTAATTCGAAAGTGCTTTTTACAGTCTGAATTTGTATTTATTTATATTACTATACTTGCACTTATTTTCTATAATGATAAATCACTTGCGCAAATGTAGGTTCTCGATATCACATTTTTTTAAGCAGGCAGAAGAAATACAAGACGAACTATGTGAATATTTACTTCAAATATTTATCTCGCTAAATAAGGTAGATTATATTATGTTTGCACAAATATGAATATTTTCATACCAAGCATGCTTCTCTTGAATTTTATCAAGAAAGTTTTATAGAGGAAATATAATACTTTTAAATATGTTAAGGAAATATGTTAATTTTAATTACATATTTAAGAATTTTTAGATGATAAATGCACATTTTTAAAAGCATATTTCAATTTTTTTAAGGCATAAATTCCTCTTGCTACTTACGAGCGTTTGAGTGCTCGCAAACGCAAATGTGTGTTTTGTCGTAAGAGTACTGGTGGACCAAGACTAAAAAAAAAAATTATGAAAACATCTTTCTTTTATTCAGACATCTTTAAGTGTCATAACATTGTGTTGTACACTAAAATCTTTTAGGACAAACGTTCTAAACAGTGGTCCAAATCTGACTGAAACCCCCTGGGGTAGTTCTCTTTTTCCAGCGGAGAACTGTTTTTAGCGTATTCACTGCGATGCTCATAACTTCTCAACAACAGTAATATTCTTTACCTGATTTGTAGGTGAAGCAACATTTCCTCTTAAGTGCTTACTCACACAAGAATGACTCCAAATATCTTAATTATACTGAGGTTTTTATTTTGCTGCTCTGACATTAGATCAGCTCTTACTGTGTTGTCCAATCGGGACCCTACACGTCTCTACAGTGACGTCATAAAGGTGACGTTCAGCCTTCCGACTGGATGACACCATAACAGCTGATATCCTTCAAACGCAGCTCTGTGAAAACCACAATATAGAGCGCATATTCCGTATCGAACAGACGAACATTACCTAGGACGCTCCGCCGCGTCACACGCACGTGATGACAGCACCGCCCAGCCACACGCGAGCCGGCCACCGCCGACGGCCGCCTTATGGTCGCTGGGCAGCTGCCCGCGTCCGCAGCCCCATTAGCGCTTACAATTTCAGCCGCGCAAGTGCCCGTGCGCCATTTACGGCAGCCGGGCGGCCGGTTGGTCGCACGTTGGCGGGGGCGGGGCGGGTGGCGGAGGGCGACGGGCAGTGATGAGGAGCGGAAGGAGAGGAGAAAGGGATTGGGGGGGGGGGGGGGGGGGGCGGGGGGGGGGCCCAAGGGGGGAAGAGAATACAGGATAGGCGGGGTGGTGAGGGAGGAGTGTGGGGGCCAGAGGTCCAGGTTCGTTGGAGGGCGAGGGCGGGCTGGAGAGGGAGGAGTGTGAGGGCCGGAGTCCAGGGTCGTGGTGGGGCGGGGCCGGGGGCGGGGCGCGCGGTCGTGAATGGGGGTCGCGCCGTTCCGGCGGCCCGCGCAGCTATGCCCCGCCGCGTCGCGCTGCGCTGCGCTGTGCCGCTCCGTGCGCACCATCTGCGCCGTCCAGGTTCACGGCCGAGCGACGCGCTCCCACAACCTCCGCTGCTCCTCTCGCACTCGCCCTGCTCTTCCGGACGGCTCGCACCGGAGCCAACTTTCGGTCAACCATCTGCTCGTCAACAACACGTCCTCGTCCACTTACGATAGCAACGTACGCGTTTCTCTCCATTTCAATATCTGCATCATTCCGTTCTTTCTCATCCTCTCTTGTTTGATATTTTCCCTAACACTTCCGTTCAGGTCTCTTTTTCGTAATGGATTGGTTTTTGTCACGAATTCGTTTTTACCCATATCTCGTTTTCCTTTTAACACATCTATTCGTCTTATTCTCGTCATCTTTTCTGGTATGGATCTATTCGCGTAGTGACGTAGTCTCGTACTGTCGCATTCTCGCATCGTCCTTCTCTCCCATCGCTCCTGTTTTCATCTCGAATCATCTACCGCTAGAATCGCCATCTCTTACGTATTGAAGCCTAGTATTGTTCAACTTTCGTTTTCCTCCTCTCGCGCTCGCTTAGCTGTAGTTCTCACTTTGCTTTCCCTAATTTTCCTCTAACTCGGTTCGTGTTTTTCCTACCCTCGCACACATTCTCGCTGGTAGAAAAAAGGAACGTATTGGCGAACAGGTTCAACAAAAATTTATTTGCACCAGCAAAGAGTTCTATACCAGGAAAAGCTGATTACGAATATACTGCGAGTTTACAAACCCCATTGATGTGAGCAGATAATAGTAGTTACAGAATATCATTCAGTTTCCAGGTGTGTTTCCCAGAGTACTACACAATACGGTATTGTTTTCTACTACCAATACGTAGTAATCAGTACAGTTCTCCAGTGCGAGTGATGTTTATAATTTTAATACTTTATTGTTTCAACCTATTGTGAAATACAAACATCAGGCTAAAGAAAATTTCAGAAAAAGAACAATTTTCACATTCAACGGATTGTGAAGCCAATCGAACAATCCTCTCTCAAACAAACGAAATCGCGAAAAAATTACAGAACAAACCCAGTGCGACTCCCGAGTCTGTTTTCTGCATCGCTGTTTGCCTCTGTTGATTGTATCTTTGCTGTCACGGCGGTGGCTGCCTTTGCAACGCTTCTTGCCGGCGGCGCGCCGTCCGCTGTGCACTTGCGTGGCGGCCGCGCGTCAGCCGGTGGAACGCGGCCAGGACGTGCTTCGTGACGTCGCGCGCTTTTTTTATTTTATTTTTTTTATTTTTATTCCGCGCGTTTCTTGCTGCGCCGCGCAGCAGCCGGCAGCCTGGCTGTCTGCGCGCGCAATGCCGCCACCCGATGACCCCCCTCCCCCCTACGCCCCCACCACGAAAACAAATAAAGCGCCAACCTCAAACACGGTGCAAAAACCGAAGTACGCCCGTCTTCAGTGGAAAAATTGGTTCTCTTTTCTGTCGTCGCTTATCCAAGTTCAATGTCCTCGCCGTAATAGATGTGTTTACTTGGCAGTATATTCGCAATATTATTGATGTAAATTAATAATTGTGAATGCGAAAACAAACACAGCGCCAACCTCAAACACGGTGCAAAAACGAAAGTACGTCCGTCATCAGTGGGAAAATTGATTCTCATTTCTGTCGTCGCTTATTCAAGTTCAATGTTCTCGCCGTAATAGATGTGTTTACTTGGCAGTACATTCCCAATATTATTGATGTAAATTAATAATTGTGAATGCGAAAACAAACACAGCGCCATATTACACACGATAGACACAAAAAGGAAGGTACACCGTCCGTAGTGAGAAAATTGGCTCTATTGTACGTTATTAGAGTTCAATTGTCCGTAACGTTAATCAAGGCAGTCCGCAATATTGATATCATATGAGAATGCAGGCAAACGGAAAATATCTATACACAATAATGTTCATTAGCAAATGTATGAATGAGTAGGACTCTACATTTCGGAACACCCACACGGGAAGATATAAGTAATATTACAGCTCAATCAGGAAGAATATTGTTTAACTAAAAATTTGATCCTTAGAGATATTAGTATTACAGCTTGTTTCACATTGACGAAATAAAAGTGCTTAAATTCGAAATGATTACCAGAAAATTTGAAGTAAGCATTCTGAAAAATCAGCGATTTTAAACTATGCCATTTCGCAGCGAACGAACATTACATCCTGATCGGGCATCCAACTTCTTCTGAATTCAGTCGCTGTCTGGAGAACTTAGCTGCTATTGTCTGGAAGAGTTCTAGCGGCCGGCTGCTCTGATCCGTAGTTTTCCGTAGTTCCTCCAATCAATAATGGGGAATGTCGGAGTAGTATAAACGGGCCGCGGACCGCGCGCGATCTTTCCTCTTTCCTCGTTCTATCCTCTCCCACGAGTTGATGAGGGTGAAGAGATTTTGGCGGCCTACGCCTTTGGCGCGCTCTTCCGTCATTGTGGAGGTTTTTGTCTTGCATTAGGAAATTTGGAGTTCATACGCCGCCCGCAGGAGCGAGGGGCGCTATCATCTCCCCTTGCACATCTTACATGCACTACACTACCACACAAGTAGGGGACCGGTCGGGAGCTAAGAGCTCGTCCCGGTTGGGGAGGTGCAACTCCGAGGAGATAAGTATTGCTCTACCACTCTCAAAAAACCTTCCACTGCGCATGCCCGAACGTGGCCTCTCCTCCAAAGCTCCTATGTCCCCGCCTGCCTGAGTTCTTTGTCACAACATAGCACTCTCTCTTTGTCTTTCTCTCGTGGGTCGCGCGGTAATTCAACACTGCGAGTTTGGTGATAACAAACTGATGAGTGAGAAGGATCAGACAGAAGGCATCTTACGTGTTTCTACAATAGGGGTTGTCCAAACGATCAACAGAAAATACGCCGTGTCTTGAAGAAGAGTTTCGGTCTCCAGTCCCTGTTTGACCGTGGCTAGTGAGCAGTGACAGTGTGCTTTACACAGTAGCTGCTGTTATTCACAAAAACCCAATTATTACAAATAATTCAAAGTATATCCACTGAAAAACAGGTTGTTGATCAAATAATCATTGAACATGAAACAATAATCATTCCTCTCCGTCTTCCACCGTACAGATCTAAATCCAATAGAACTTGTTTGGGGATTTATAAAAGGGCGCGAGACAGCAGCAACAATTGGTGCATCCTTAAAAGAAAAGGAAACGTTTTGCAGAGAAGCGTTTGCACAATATAGTGCTGAACAATGGAAGAAATCCTGCGAGCATGTGTAGGGAATAGAGGTGACAATAATTCACAATGTGATGGACCAACAAACGATGTATTCATTTCTTTGGACACTCCTGGGAGTGCGAGTTCCTCTTTTGACGAAGAGGGCAGTGATGACGAGTGACGGTCAGCGCGATCGCTGCGTCTTGCAGTCGCCTCTCCTTGTCGCGCAGTCGCCTCTCTTTGTCGCCGACGCGCTTCCTTATCGCAGAGAGGGAAATCTCAGATGCCACAGGGTGGGGCAGCCTCGAGACTTTACCAAAGGTACGTCCGCCATGATGGTTTTGCGAGCGGTTCTGCTATAGAGGGGAATCCCCTGGTAACTGACGTATAAGTCGGAGCCGAATCTCATCAAAACATTCACTACATTAACTACGCTAATGACCTCAGCAGTTGACGTGCTCAGAAACATTAATCGAACGACCTTCTTCGACGCCCAGAATTTGGGAGCGGCGATGCGCCCTAATCAGAGGCCCAGAGGTTGGGAGCCACCACAGGAGCGGAAGCAGAGGCGCAGTGAGTGCGGAGGCTTCGCACAGAGGAAGCGAAGAGCCGAGCCCACGCACGCCGCCCCGCACCCCACATCAAACGATCTTCCGCGCGACGGGGAGTGGGCAGGGGTGGATGCGGTGGCGAGCGGCAGAGGACAGAATGACGGGGAAGGCAGTCCGCGTGAGGTCTCTGCAAGTTGCGGGAAGTTGTGATATGCGCCACACGTCTGCAGCCCCCACAGCGAGGGGGGCTGGGCGGAGCCAAGATCCTTCGCGCCACCATGCTTGCAAATAGGGCATGGCACCTGTCGTAAGCGGAACTAAGCTACAACTCAGATGACCCTGATCTCTATGTGTCAGAACAGTTGCTTTTTCCGCGGCGCCACAACCAGTCATTCATACCGAGCGGACGGACAGGCTATGAATGTAGCTTACAGATAGTTTTCCCTAGGACTATGGGATATGTAGTTTGAAAATTGAACCATTCCACACGAATGACTAAAGCGAAACATAGATAGTCGGATAATACAAGGAAAATGGAAGCGGACTGAATATACCCTGCAGGGAGTACTGGAAACAATGTTGTCCAGCGACAATCATCTTCTCAAAGAATGTCCCTAGATGAGAAACTCAAAATATCTAGAACAAGGGTGTCCAACTTTCAAGGTCTGAAAGGCCACAATTAAAACCTTTAATATGGTTGCGGGCCATGTTTTCAGCGATCCACTCCTGACATTCCCGTATTGTTAATTGCGCAGTTTGCTTGGCTGCTCTGCAGGAGGGGGGGGGGGGCAATGGATCCATGCACAATATCAGTCCGTACCAAGCATAACGCAATAAAATACATGGGGATGATTTTGAATGTCTGAATTAACTAGGAAAAAAATTAAATCTAAACTTAACCTATTGTTACATTAAAGTGGGTGTTGATCGCGGCAGGGCGCTAGGTGCACAATGTTCTCGCCCAACATGCACGAAAGGGACCTAGGCATTCGTCTAATAACCTTTCGCGGGCCACAATAAATGCAACTGCAGGCCGCCAGTTGGACAACCCTGATCTAGAATAACCTGGCGCAGGATAGCAAAAACGAAACACAACAGATTACGATGTCTCATAAACTAAAGAATAAGACTGCTAAAAATATCTTCGAATTTTTCGCTAATGACATATCCCAAACCATTCAATGACCGAGCTCTATATATTTACACTAAAAACATTACCTGAGCTCCTCCCCGATTACATTATTTCCGAACGAAATATGCAGCCATAGTATTCTACACGTGATAACGGATCGCGATCGCAGGTCAAATCTTGCTCTTCAACGGACGCCGAACTCGCAATTATTTGACAACGTGTACACCTCGACACCGGCACGGTGAGAGAGTCGCCCGGCAGCTGCAGCGGGAGGCGGGAGGCGGGCGGCGGTGGCGGCGGCGGCGGCGGCGGCGGCGTCCGCCACACAGAGCGCGTCTGTGCTCTCCCGCGCGGAACAATAGCCAGGGCGAGGCAGGAACGCTGGCGGAGAAGAAGGGAGGGGGGATACGGGAAGGAGTTGCAGGACGGAGAACAAGCCCAAGAGGAAAACGAAGCGAAAAGTGCGACGGATTAATAACGACATACTAGATTCGATTCGACGATTCCAACATCTGAACTATACTTGAGTTTCTGTAACTTTGCAGATGACAACTGATCAGCTGTTCGGGTTTCGTCCAATCGGGAGTTTAACGTCACAGCGACGTCACCATGATGACGTTTTAGTTCTCGATTGGATGACACCGTAACAGCTCATGAAGTGTCATCGGCCAGGTTAGAAAAACCCGAGTATAATTGTATCGACAGGATGAAACTTCCAATAAAAATTGCGCACAGTTTCATCAGCTTAAATCTAACAGAGAAAGTTTATTTAATGATGACGGAAAAAATTTAACAATATCAAAAGTTCCAAGTTATTTTACTTAAAGTATATTGTTATAGTATACTTGTATTCCTCATATTCATTTCCTTCGTTCAATTGTTTACAGAGACGGGCTCCTTTAAAAGTTTATGTGACACATCACATTTTCATTGACAATTCCACCAACAAAACGTTTAAAGCATCAAGAGAATCATCCTCCTATAATCAAATATGATCATAATCTTCTTATTAGTTACGCTACTTATCGACTCCAATTCAGAATTTTCATAGCATTCTTCGACTTTTTCAGAAGTACCGCAAGGAAATATAGTTACAGTTAGGGCAGGAAGTAACGCAAAGCCCGCAGGCGGAAGAGAGGAAGACAGGGATGGCGGAAGGTTGATTGTTTGATTGATATTTTCGTGTTTCTGGGCGCGTCAACTGGTCTGGTCATTAGTCCCGTTAGTGTAGTGCATGTTTTTTCTCGGGAGACGGCGGTGATATTCCCCCGCTGGATGGTGAGATCCGGCGCCGACCTACCGTTGGCTAGCGGGTTTGCCCTAACCAGCACTCTCCACCAGCGGGCACCGCCCCAGCTGGGACAAGCTCTAAGCTTCCGGCCCCCCTGAATATGTGATACTGTAGTGCATGTTCATGAGTGTGTGTGTGTGTGTGTGTGTGAGTGTGTGTGTGTGTGAGAGAGGGAGAGGATATGTCAAGGAAGAGGAAGGAAAGATTGCGCGCGGTCCGTGGCGCGTTTGGTAGGGTACATTCGCCTGGTGTTGATCGGATAAACCAGGTAAAACTACCGATCAGAACAGCCGGCCGCTACAATTCTCCTCCAGACAGCAACTGAATTCGACCTAGCTGAAAAGCTTAGGATTGAAAATCCTTCCGCCGTGGGGAGTGAGAACCTAGGACCTCCCGGTCAGAAGCGCTGCAGCGACATCAATTGATGCACCGTGCTACCGCTCCCGGTAGATGGCGGAAGAGTTGGAGCAGGCAGATGCGAAGGCGGATGCGGGGGAAGACGAGAGGCAAAGGATGCGCGTTGGCCACCCATGGCTGCCGGTATGCCAGCACGTGACCTCGTCTCCGGCGCTCGCCCTGCCGCCAGCCGCTCTCGTATAACTCAGCGCTGCATGTTAAGTCGCTGACGCGGCGCGCGCGGCGAGGCGGAGCACTGACGCAACAACCGTCATCTCGGACCCGCGTATTTTTATGAGACCTACCACAAGATAACGCAGCCAAATTTGAAAGTGCCTTTGATTATTAGAAGAAGAGCCATGTACCAGTGACTAACGTCATTAGGCAAATAAAAACCCAAACAGACGCCTTTGATGTTTGTGAACTGCGGCGTTAACGGAGGTTTCTAATCAATAAAGTCTGTTATTTGTGATATTGGCGGAGAGTCGGTGAATACTTTTCGTAACACCACCTTCACACATATAAAAAATACTAATTACGTAAAAAAAGTATATAAAGCTTTTCTTGGATTAAGTGTGCTCATACTCCATCATTAGTTACAATACTTTTCTTTTAATTGCTCTTATGGACGAACAGAAAAATCCTTAACTAGCGGCGGCGTTTAACCTAGAATGCATACAGGCGTTACACGTAACCCCATCTCACTTTTCAAGAACGTACAACTTTTAAAATACGAAGTTGGCAAACTTGAAGCGCTGTGTATTCTCTAACAATGGTAAGTACGTTAAACTGCCATTTCCTTCGTTTCAGTTTTACATTGAGACTCGTGGATATATTGTGCTCGGGGTGGCTAGTAACCCCTATATGCTGATTACGTTGTGCTTTTTCGATGTCAAGGATAAAAATGAATGTAATGATTCGAAATTTGAAGAGCAGATTGATCGCTGGATTAGTGAAAGTGAAAGCGATGATTTTGATAGTGATTTTCCTGACTGTGAAGATAATGCTTCAATTCAAAGTGAATACAGTAGTGTCATTTCGGAGAGCGAACTTTCTGATGTCGACGATGCACCTGCTTTAAAGTGGATTTTCGTTCCTCGGTTTGGTTGCGTTGTAATAGATCACTGGTACGAACAACTACGAAGTTCTGTAAGGTCAGTGTCGGCCGTTAGGCGGTCACAAGGGAGAGGCGGACGCATCAGTAGTCGACGACCGCGAAGCCTGCGGCCTCTCCTCTCGGGCCCTATACGAATGCCTGCACACAGCCAAGGTACAGTTCCCATTAATCGCCAATTCACGTACCACAATACGCGCAAGCAGACAATTGTGGCGCTGACAATTGATAATACAATTGTTGCTCTCTAACAAATACATAGAAGCGAAACCAGTTAATTTAACACACCAATCGATTGTTTTGATTGCAAATGTTTTTAAAACAAACTAGGAATGTTAATATTCTGTAATTCATTGTTGTCAGCTGGCATTCGCAATTTACATAGTACCATAATTACAGTTGTATTCACAGTTATGTTTCGATTTCTTTAGTTCTTAATACATTCCCAGATTCAACAACATTCGAAAGACTACATACAAGATTTCTTCCCACTTCTTACTCTAATCATGACGACGTGAGATCAACTTTAATATGAATTAAACTTCCAAGTTAAAAATGGCCCCTCTCAACAAAATCTCCTCTCTACATAAGCATCATATCGTTTTGGTAACTGACACTTTTAAGTACAGTTGCCGTACACATGAAATGGCAATGGCAACAGTAAAAGTCCACATAATAAGCATCCTATCGTTTTGGAAACTGACACTTTTAAGTACAGTTGCCGTACACATGAAATGGCAATGACAACAGTAAAAGTCACAAGTCCCTCCTTTGAAGTTTCGAAAGTAAATTCTGAAAAACGCAACGGGGTAACCTTTCACAAACGTTCAGAAATAGTCCCATTTTACAGGGTAAAAGTATACACGCTGTAAACTTCCTTTCCGTGAAACAAAAAACACACAAAAGAAGTACTGTCATCTCCTTCTGCAAAACCGATCTGCGAAAGACGTGCAGCAAAGAAAGATGTCTGCTGAGCGAAATAGAGGAATACCCCCAGCGGTGCCAAACGCGTCAACGGAACCCCCAGGGGCCGCGCCGCGTCGGGGGAACCAAAATCTAATATCCCGAAAGGCGTGTTTCGGATCACTCGGATCCCGGGCCCCGGGGGAGAAAACGAACCCTCACATATTCCTGGTCTTGTTTCTGGGACGTGTTTCTGACGCATTACCACAGTTGCATTTGCTTCTCCCGGTGCTTCTACTCGAGGGCTGCAATATTCTCGAAATACCAATTTTATCGGAAACACGATCCCAAAGACACGACGTGACAAATGGCGAACGAAGCTTTATCCGTAACGTTATGAAGTGATTATATGTTGGCTAACTAACTGTTCTCATTACAAACTCTCAGCAACGGATAATTTCCAAAAAAATTTACATGGAAACTTTTCCCACACAACACTCTTTAATAGCTCATTAATGCTCGATATTAAAATTTCATTAAAATGGGATGAGCGATTCGCACTACACTAGAAAAGTGTGAACGAGAAGCTAGGAAGAGAATAGTTAGTTCCTCCGCTCAAGGTGTTTCACTGTTCTCCCTTTGCGGTCACAAATGAAGTAGCAGCAGCAGTTGCTAAAGTCTCCTTTACCGTCGTGTTACCGCAGGAGATTAATCGTTTAGAAACTGCATACGCGAAACTCTGCAACTCCTTCAGTAGATACAAATGTAGCTGCGCAATAACGCCGTCGACATGACTGTGTGGTTTCGAATACCCTTCAACTCTTCAGGTAAACGCCATTCCCGCCATCTTTAATACTGTTGGTAGCAAAGTATTTATTGACCCAGTTCAATACTTTTGAAAATCGATGTTGGCGTTGCTGCTCTAAAAGCACCAAGCACTTACTCCATCGCTAAGCACATTATAGGGATAGGGCGGAAAAGCTTCTCAAGAAATTGAAATAAGTTATTGTTGTTGTTGTTATTATTATTATTATTATTATTATTATTATTATACTATTGTAAGTTACGTGATAATTATATGGTTGTATCTTTTGGAAGCTTGAATGTTTTTCTGCCATATGTCCCGTTGCCGAGATCCCACAGAAAGCAAATGCTGACCATGGGCACAGTGCTCCGTGAATGGGAGTCCCTGGCATTACACACGGGCCCGAGGCAGCGACGTCATTGTGCTAGGCGTTTAAACTCCGCTTTTGCGTAATTCGGGCAGAGTGCGTTGCTCTTTGCTGGCGCGCGATCGCCCGGGAGGGAAGACCTGGGTGCGGCCAAAACGCGTGATGACAACGGCGGCGGGGCGGCGGCGGCGACTGACGCCAAGCGGGAAATTGCAGGGGAGGGAAGGTTGTTTGGGCTGGTCTCATACAGCGATCTTTCGATGCATCTTCGGAGAATAGATTTTTATAAAAGATGAGTTGGCAAGTGTTTCGATTTTGTTAAAAGCATTGTTTTCTGCAATTTTATTATCACTTCTTTACATACGATTATTTCAAACTTAGAACTACATTGAAGATGCATTCTTCTGAGTTTCCTTTTTTAAATTTTTTCATCTTTTTTTCTTTTGTTTTTTGTTTCATCGTTTTTAATTTCTAACTGTTACGGTCACTTCATCAAATTATTTTATTTTTCGACTACTAGTCGCAAAAACAATGGTTTAAGGCTAGCTTAAAACGTTTTTTTGTGATCCCAATAAAATACACTGCAAAGTAAAACAATGCTCCTCACAGGATTATTTTATAAAAACAAAACGTCAAAATGTTGATCTTTCTCTTTGTTATTTTATATGCAACGGGCACTAGGAAATGGAGTCAACCTCACACAAAACATAATTTCCAATGCTCTCTACCACTTCGAAGAAACAGCGCAGAGGCATTCGCGAGACGATTTGCTCCAAATGGCCCATTCAAGTCAGTGGAATTATTCCAAAAATACACAATGAAGGGGGAAGGACCGGAGACGTGACGCCGTCTCTGGCGACTGCAGCGCAGTTCCGCCGATCGCGCTGTCAAAGCAGCGCGCTTGGCTCCAGCCCAGCCGCTCCGCATTATATTTAGTAGCGTTATATTTAATACCTGGGAAGTTATGAAAAATGCACCTCGGATAGGTTCGGCGAAAAATGTGGCGCCAAGCTACCACTCCCGCGGTGCTCAGGAGAGTCCAACCGACTATCACAACTCCACGCGTTATTTATTTTGGTGGGTGGTGCCCCGTCCTTCATTCCGATGGCGCTGCAACGGAGTTCTTCCTTCCCTATAAGCGAAGGGAGCTACGGGCAAGTTTGGAGACGGCAGAACACAGAGGATAGAAGTCGAAGCTGAAATATTCACTGGAAAATAACCTTGGGGGGCTACATTTACTGACCTTAATACAGGCTACGCTTCATATTTACAGTTTTCCATATTACAAAAAATTAATGTAAAAGTTGTAAATGTATAAGAGAGTAAGACAAGCAGTTACAGCAATAATCAGGAACAAAATAATCATTACCTTATTCCCCTGCAATTTGTCTCTCGGCTCATTACAAAACTCGCAGGTATTAATCAAAAGCCGTTCTCGGAATAAGACGAGTCCACAATAAAAAAAATCCTACTCTCCTTTCTCCTACTTCCTCCCGTACTGATTTACTGCTTCTCGTTCTCACCCAAACATGAATACCTCCCTTCATCACCCCCGCTACTGTGAGCAAACAACGCGGGGGTTGGGGCCTATCATGAATATTAGAAGGCGTCAGAAACAGGAAATTACGTTTCGTCATCTCCGCTGCGATGTGGCAACCATCAATTACACTTTTTGAAATTCTACAACTTTTCTCACGGACATTTATTCGCTGCCGATCCATCACGCTGCGCGGCAATTTCGCTGTGAAAGCGTTCCTTTCGGATGCCGTCCTCCCCTTCGCATTTTTCCACAGAAAGGGCTTCTATTGGCGAGTTTCGCGCAATCGCTTTTACAGGGTTGCCACCTCTCTGCGTTTCACTCTGGGTAGAGAAATTAATCTGGAATCTCTGTCATTAAAATATTAAAAAATTTCAGACCGTGCGACCACTTGCAAACTACCTTTTCAACTCAAAATGTCATTTACGTACTATTGAAATAGGTGATACAAATAATATATAATCATGTAACAGCTTATTCTAATAGTTGTGAGTGAATCTCTAACTGAAGCTTTGGAAAAGCTAGGTTTAATTCCGATCCTGAATTAAAATCTACAGACCGGCTTCCAACCGCATGCATGTTGCTTCCAATGCATTTAGCAGTAACTGCTTGCCGTAAAGAACAGACCAAGGATGACCCGCAATTCTTTCTTCTTCATCTCGTCGCCACTCTGATTCCAAACTCTGAGCAATGGATCCATCCTTGAATGGTCCATTTTTTCATTGTCTGAAAAGTCGCTGACACGCGTCAGAGGTTCAGAATGCGACAAAATTTGAAAGACGTCGGGGAGGAACGTAATCTAAGAACATTTTGCTCCAAGAATGGCTTTCAGTTCGCACATTATTACTACACTAATATAAAACTATGCATTATTTTTTCTTTAAATTGTCTAACATGTTCAAAACGTTTAGACTTGCATTATTGGTAATGAAAGCATAGGTATGATTCCAATTTTCTTTCTCATTTCTCCACCAATAGTCTAAGAAAGGCGGCAACACTGCTTTTAACTTGCGTTTAAGTCCAGAGAATTTGAAGTCTTCAGGGGCACTGACACTTAATATTCGTGGGGTTTTAATACTTTCCACCGAGTGAGAGATGCAAAGAGTTTCAGTTTGCATCTCAAAACACTCAATACCATTATTATTTATACATAAAGGGTATTTGAGGTAATAAATCATTAATTAGACTCCATGAATATACAAGGGGAGTCCTGAATAATGAAGTGCGTTATCGAACATTTTTGACGCGAAAATATGTTATTTAAGGAGTTAGATAATTATGTTAGTATGAAGTATGCTTGTTGGAAAAGGGGTTGCACAAACGTTATCTGGTTAAGTTATTCTTTCTTTGCCTAACATCACTGAATGAATACTCAAATATCTGAAACAAAAATTTCATTCAAATATTGTGGGTGGCAGATCATATAATTGATCATACACATAATTGATTACGAATACTTAAATAAATTTAATGAAAATCGTTCTTGCCGAGATTTTGTCTCGAAATAAATGATTTTAAATTGGACCAAATCATAATGAAAGATTTGCGTATAATGTCATATTGACGTATTTTGAATATCAAACGCATATAAAACGAATTTCATAAATCTACGAATTGTATTCATAATGTAGAGCAATTGTGTTCTGCTATTTAATATTCTCACGCGTACTGCTTTCAATTACACTTCGCAGGTAATTAGCAAACACCGGAGTAAGCAGAAACAGAAATCAGCGCTTCAAGTTTCCTAATAACTGGAGCACAAACAGTACCGAGAACAACCACAACGCGTAGGAGCAATGACACTTCGGCGAAATACAACGAAATACAGTCGACTCCGGTTATATGAACTTCTGGGGAATAACATTTTTAGTTCACTATATCCGATGATATCTAAATTAAACAGAATTTCTCCATAAAGATAAATTTTATTAATATATACAGCAAAACACTTTCACAGGAAGAACTGAAAATTTCAATGTCTTCATTTGTCCTTAAAAAAATTAATTTCTTTTCAATTGTTTGCTTCGTACTTTTTCATCAGTAATTTCTCTAGATTCTTCTCCAGAATTTGTGTTCTCCATAATTGATTCTACATTGACCTGTGTGTCTAAGTATCGTAATGCAGAATTGACACCCTTCAATGCCTCTGTTCGAATTCAAGCTGCCTAGTGTTGGAATTTGTGCCTAGTGGTGGCGGTGGAGACGACGGTGGAGACGGCGGCGGAGACGGCGGCGGAGACGGCGGCGGAGACGGCGGCGGAGACGGCGGCGGAGACGGCGGCGGTGGCTGCGGCGGTGGTGGCGGCGACGTCGGTGGCGGTGGCGGCGGTGGCGGCGGTGGCGGCGGTGGCGGCGGTGGCGGCGGTGGCGGGGGTGGCGGCGGTGGCGGCGGTGGCGGCGGTGGCGGCGGTGGCGGCGGTGGCGGCGCGGTGGCGGCGGTGGCGGCGGCGGCGGCGGCGGCGGCGGCGGCGGCGGAGACAGCGGCGGCGGCGGCGAGGCGATCGCATCCGAGCAGCAGTTGTGTGCTTCCGCGCGAGCGGTCAATCGCGCACAAGGGGAAGACGAGAGCGCATTTGCCGCCGCTGCCTGTCGTCCTCGCCCTGCACTCGCGCGCGCGCGGCCGCAAAGCCAAGCGAGAGACGCCTATTCGCGGAAGCGCTCCATCGGCGCCGCATCTGGCTAGTCTTTTGTCCAGACCGCTGCACATGGCGGCGCATCCGGCGCGGGACGAGATCGCTGGCGCCCGACGGACAACCTCTGTCGTCCGATAGAAACAGACGCTCCGATTTTTACATAGTGGCACTTCAAGGTCACGAGCTGGATAGAGAAGGGGACACTGTCATCTAATCTGAAGTTTCGTTACGACTTAAATTTTCAGTATTGGAGGCCGTTCCTTTGCTTCTTCACTTTTTTCACCATTGCCCCATCATCATGATCATTAATTCACTCATCCCAGGTTTGAGCAATGAGGTAGGTAGTGGAGACAATGATTAAGCGGGCACTGCCCGCAGATGTACTGCTTCCTAGATCCGAAACTTACAAATCGGTACTAGTAGGCATGTATGTCTAATAGTTCCACGCGTCTCAATTATAGAGTGCACTATGAATCGCCAATCAGGTTCATTTCCAAGGTTCTGATGATATCTTCCCTCATACCTATCGTATGCCATAACCTGACGAAGAACGTACATTTGGAATTGTGACGAGGCCACTAAAAGGGAGGTAAATATCACTAAAAGCCACTAAATGTCACTAAATGGGAGCAATCCGTAATCAGCATCAAGTTCTAACTACATTGAACCCCGATCTATAGATGGAGATGAGAGAACTTTCAGCACCTGGAATCCAGCTTGAATGCTCATGACTGATCACTTGAGCACCCACAGCTACGAGAAAGCATGATAAATCATAATAAATGCCACTTATTAATTATAAGTTCAAAAAACTTGTAGAACAAATACTGCTGCTTGTTACCTATTCTTCCAAGTTTCACCACCCGACCATCATTATTATCATTCAGAGGTACATTTTTCGCCGCCTGGGTCTTCATAGGGACTCCGTAGTTTCCAATGAACCGTGCAAGAGTTACGAGTCGGCGGCATTCGCTTGGAGGGTGAGCGAGGTGCTCGCCTCCGCGTCTGATAGGAGGCACGGAGCGCCTCTCACGTCGCGACGTGTCGTCATGTCCGGTCGGCGACGGCGCGGCGAGCGAGAACAATGGCGCCGGGGCGGAGATTCGAAGTCGGACCGTGGCACGAGGGGAGGAGGTGCTACTGCAGCTCAGGGTTGGGGGATAGCGCAGGTCGAGAGCAAAACGAACTGAAATGGAGCGGAGGCAGCGGCGAAGGAAAGTTCAACGAAGGGGGATTTTCAGTGGCAGAGTTTTTTTTTTTTGTCTGTTAGGGTTATCCTAAGCATACGGAAGTTTTCATGACAGGAACAGGCTGGCTGCAGGAGTGGAGATTACGTGAGTAACGAGAATGTTTTGAAGAGAGACACGTATTCATGGCTAGATTGTTGTGATGGCAGGAATATGTTGAATCAGCAGAACTGTTGTGACGGTAGGAATGTTGTGACGGCAGGAATATTGACGACAGGAATGTTGTGACGGCATAAAGGACGAATGCCGTGACCGCTTGGAAGACTGGCAGCCAAGGTGGGAGGGATGGGGTGGGACGAAGTTTTCGGTAAGCTCATGTTGATGAAGGCTTCCTAGGAGAATGACTGGGCGACGCGCAAGGATTTCTGGGTCTGCGATGCGGTGAGGTGAAAATCCCGAGAAGAGACGCGCGGCGAAGGGCGGCTCGCCAGCTGCAGGGGTGACAGCCAGCGAGTGGCGAGTGTCGCGACGCGGGGGCGGGGCGGGGCGAGGCAGGCAGGGCGGGCGGGGAGGGGCGGCAGCGGAACGCGTAAACTCCGGGCGGCACAAAGCAGGGCGCGGCCGTTACGGCGCTTTACGAGCGAACACGCAGCGGTGGCGGCGGCGGCGATGGCGGTGGCTGCCAGGGCAGCGTCCACCTGTCGGGAGTCTGGTGGAGTGGAGAACGGTGCGTCTACGGAGAGAGGAGATGAAGCACTTGGACCCAGAACGTAATTAGGAAAGAGGAAGTTTCTGTTCGAACCCATCCTCAAAAATTCTTTCCGGATTACTTTTTTTTTAATTGGACTAAATTTTGGATTTGTAAGTTAGCTTCTTTTTTTTTTTTTTTCAAAATTAAAAAATATAAAAAACTGAATTAAGAAGGGCACTTTTTCTATTACGTGAGTTGATTCTTGAATTACGACCGTTCGACTTTAATTCGTCCTTCGTAATGTGATGTGATCAATGGGAAGAAAATATTGTTATAATATTTGGGTGAAATTGGAACAAATGTTCCATTATCAATAATTATGTATATTGTTTTGAATTTAGTACAATGCCATTAGTCATTTAGAATGTGACAATGGGGTGATCAATACAACTGCATCAAATATGATTTTATTACGAATACCATTGTTTATACAGGAAAACTACTGTATTTTGATTGCATATTTTGATTTTTGTACGGTTTGTGAAGTGCATGTACTTTTAGTTGTTTTGTTTCTCATTAATATATTATAGTATTATATGCTGAGAAAAATACTTGCAGACAGCCGATTCCTGTATGCTGTATATTCTAAGTCCGTGAAAACTTAGTGTACGTAGTTACTGTATCAACGTGGACGTTACACAACTGTACTCTCAACTCTCTCTGCTAAGAATCAGTTCACTCTAAAACGTCCCATTTTTCATACAATGCGTACACTTTAAGCTAGGGTTGTTAAGAGTTCTAGGCAATTTTTCTTCTAGAGTACGACTGTCTACAACAATAAAGCCCCGATGAAATAGGAATACTTATTATACTCTCCGAATTATTGGCATGAACGAAAAAGTTTATTCTTTTTCATCCAAATGATCTTTGGCAAGATCATTGTTATTTCAATTACTATTGCCTGATCCAAGTGTCAGAGGGAGCTCCCTAGAAAAAATATAGCCAATAATGATTTAATCAAGAGCTTATGGTCATAAGTGAAATCAAAGATACTACCGTCAAGCAGAGAAGTGTAACGGGAAATACATTTCGCACCTCGAACACAATGTTGGTCGAGTGAATATATTCAGGGGAGCGAGCGAACTATAATGGTTGTGAAGAGAATGAGCAACATTGGCGAAGGAAAGGATGAAGGGTGGGGAGGGGCGGGAGGAGCGGGGGCGATCTGCGCCAAGCAACGCGTGACCTCGCACGCGCCCCACGTGTCAGCCGTGACCGGTCGACGAGCACGATCAGCCTCGCTGCCTCCAGCCCGAGTACATCGCCCCCAGCATCAACGGCATCGCGCGGGATCGAACTACAACATGTGAGGTACGAAGCGAAACAAGCCAGCCGGCGCCGAGCGAATGTCTATGAGCACTACTAGACAATACGCGAGCGTTACATGGTGGGGAATGAATTTCAAGCGCTAAATATGAAACTGTCAATGTAACTCATTTACTTCTGGAAAATATTACAATGTAAAATGAATGCTGGACTGTGATCGGAATGAGGGCTCTAAATTCTGAAAATACGATCTATGAGGTGAAAGTATTACGGATAAAGAATGTCCGAGGCAAAATTCAGCTGCAACTTTACAGTTCGTGGTTTACTACTTCGTACGTAAGTCAGGGAGAAGAAAGGTCTTGATTAAATACACCGACGTATTTTCTGCGGAGAAAGAAAGAAAAGTGTATACTTACTCTGATGCGGGATTCATATTTTTCCCTCGCACAAGAGGCAATTTGATATGTGAATGAACCGCCTACCAAGACATTAACTTCTTCTAGCACAATCAGTTGAATACAGAAGCCCGTGAATAGAAAAACTGCCACAGAGGCACCTCAATTTCTTTCTTCCTCTTCCGCTTCCTGCTAGTCTCTGTCGTCATTGAAACGTCGGCTGGCGTCACTCCACACTCCACCATCACGCAGCCACAACGCCGCGCCTGCTACCGCCATTAATATCAGAGCAGGTAGCAAAGGGTCCTCAGACGCCGTCCAGGTTTAAGAAAAAACTTACATCTACAGGTCCGCTGAATAAATAAAGACCACCACTCATATGTAGTTCAGAAATTCGTACACTCTTGTACGCGTAACACAGGCGTATGCCATAGACGTGAACGTGAACAATTTTTACAGGACGATTACGTAACCAAACAGTTCTAGACTGTTTCGGATTTTCAATTTTCGAAGAAATTGAAAAGTGAAGAAAACACTCGGGTATTCGACTGTCAGAAAAAATTTTGAAAGTTTGTTTACATATTCTTTTAGGTTTTCCCTAATAATTACTTTGTGAATTCATAACAATGGTTCATAATTTGGTTACCTTTCACGTACTTGTTTTATTTGCTACGTGTAAAATATTTCACCATTATTATAACACATCTTTATCATTTGTCGCAAGTATTTTAAATTCACTCTTTAGGGAAATTTCACCGCGAGGGAAAATTATGGAAAGTTTAATGTATTAAACATTCCGTAATTTTTGAAGCGGTTAAGAACATCAGCTCTAGATGACACATTCGAAAACAAATGTGCAGAAAATGGATCAAGATTAAATAGCAACATTTTAACGAATCAAAACTTAGTTAAATCCGAGTTTAATAAATCATCACTTGGGAAAATAATAAGCAGGCAAGTGAGGTTCACTAGGACCGGACGGGGATTTTACTCCCACGAAAAACAAGAGATAATATAGAGCAAGGTCGGCTGGTGAGGAGTCACAATGTCGAGTCGGTCAGCTGAACTCGGCGTCAAGAGATAACGTCTGGTGACGGACGCGAAGGCGCGCTGCAAAAGCGACTGTCAAAACTTAGCGACCGACGGGTGCGGCTTTTCCGCTTGGCAGAACTTGCACTGGAGGAGATGTTTTCCGTGAAATGCAGGCGGGCGACTGGTGGGACGGCAGCCTCATAGTTCCAATCTTTATGATGACGAACGCGACAGAATATTAATGCGGGCGATACGTAGGCATTGACGATGGTGCAATTCATTTTCACATGTTGATGTTCAACATTTGTAATAATTCCTATAGTAATTCGAATTTTTATTTTCTTCACACGACTTCCAGTTCATACGAACGGAGCCATTAATGTATATTTTTGTCTCGATGACAGAAAAAAAATGAAACCAATAAAATTCTGCTTTTTAAGCGTGATACCAACTTTACATTTTTCGCGCAGTTCGAGAGAAAATTTAACTACTCTAAAGTTGTAGTCGTAAAGTGAAATAAAATTGCTACAACACGTGCCACAAAACCTTCCTTTAAAAGCAAACTAAACTGATATTTTACAGAGTTTTATTGACATGCGAATGAAGTATTGGGAAGGTGATTTGTAGATAAAAACTTTTCACATTATGATATTCTCCCTGTACACATAATGTCACAATGCGTTGAAAAAAAAGAGACAAATGTTCTGTGATGCAGTCTATAAGTACATTCTAATGTCAAAGATATTTGGAGATTACCTGGAATTTTTAACAAACACTGATTACGTTTTGGCGCCTGTTGTCACCCTGCACTTGACAAGAAAATGTCCGAACGAAATACCTGTTACACCGACACTTTTTACCCCACGTTTAAAGACTTGCGAATTATTACAACCACGAGCTTTGCGAAGGAAATTTACATGACATGGGAATACTCCACAGTGTAAACCATATCTCATCAATCAAACTTGTCTGACAAGAGCATTTTTTCTATCATTGCAAACAGAAGTACACCTGCTACAGCCAAACTGAAAAGTAAAATACTTCCACACTATGCGCTAAAATTTTGAATGACAACTCTACCGCCTCCACATTCATCGGTTGCCTTCCCGTCCGTCACTTATCCTGATGGAACCACGCATTCAGTATCGGTAAAAGCTGTTCTTGGAACACAATTGAGTCGTATGCAAAGGGCTCCTATCTCCAGGCGTCATTTGACCTTTCATTGCCCCATACACTCGCAATTCTCCAATTCGTTGAATGTGGACCACACAGAAAGAATACAAGTTTGACATGGGATGCTTCCCTCCAAGCTGGCGATACAATCACAACCATTATGTTTTTTTACAACTCGGAAAATGCATTGTTAGCCTGCATTCCGGGGAATTTTAGTCAACGACCTTGATTTTTTTCTTTGCCGCCAGAGGTCACCGAGCGCGCTCGGCGAGAGGATGTGCCAGGTGTCGCAACGGCCGCATCCGCCTCTTGTGAGTGAATGACATAATTCGGCACCAGGGCGCGACGTTCCCGTCGATTGGCGGCGCCCCGGAAGCACTGGCGCGGAGCTGTCGATTTGATTTGATCTGATTTTTTCGTGTTTCCGGGCACGTCAACTGCTTTCGTCATTAGTACCGTGCATGATTTTTCTCGGGGGTATGCGCGGCGATCTTTCCCCGCTGGATGGCGAGATCCGGCGCCGACCTACCGTCGGCTAGTGGGGTTTCCCCCTAACCAGGACTCTCCCACCAACGGGGCACCACCCCAGCCAGGACAAGCTCTAAGCTCCCGAATATGTGGTAGTATAGTCCATGTTAGTGTGTGTGTGTGTGTGTGTGTGTGTGTGTGTAAGGGGAGATGATAGGACAAGAAGGGGACAGATCGCGCGCGGTCCGTGGCCCCTTTTGGTAGGGTACTGCTCCGGCACTCGCTTGGTGTTGATCGGAGAAACCACGGAAAACTACCGATCAGAGCAGCCGGTTGCTAGAATTCTCCTCCAGACAGTGACTGAATTCGACCTAGCTGAAAAGCTAGTGTCGAAAATCCTGCCGCTGTGGGGAGTGGGAACCTAGGACCTCCCGGTCAAAAGCGCTGCAGTGACATCAGTTGATGCACTGAGCTACCGCTACCGGTCCGTCTTTCGGGATAGGTTTTTTTTAATTTAGAATTAGCTTACAATCCACTTGGTATCTCCAATCATATTTGAATGAACTCGTACTCGTATCTTTAACGAGGCGAATTTTATTATTGTTACACTCTGCCCAACCGTACTTTAAGCCCTCGCAGATTTGAAACTGTCGACAATTCAAAAATGTGTCATTTGGTGAGAGACCTGTGTGTAGCCCGTTACTTCCTTCCCCCATTTCTTGAGAGGTCGTCAGCGATGACTCGCCACTTTGTCTACTCTCCTGTCAATTGCTTTGGCCGAGCTTTGCTCCCGATGCAGCATTCTCAGGGGTCCTATCTACATCATGTAGTCCATATAGACATGGAGATCAGTCGATCCGCCGATCAGCCGATCGTCTTCGGAATGGGAGTGTAATTCGAAAGGAAGGATGGCCTATGTTCCAAGAACCGTCATTTATGTACTGCTCCAGCCTCCACTTGAAAACTGACACGATAGAAACTTACTATCGTAATGCCATAATGCAGTGAAATGCCGTGAGAGTATAATTAATATAATAAAATCTTTATCTTTCCTTGCTCTTCTATTCTGTTTACCCAATTTCATCTTCAACAGTAATAGCATTCATGTTACGAAACCTGAGTTCTTAACTAATGGATTTCTCTATATACTCGACAATACTCACGTAAAAGCATAATTATTTTACATATAAAAGGAACTTTTAATTGCTATAATCCGCCGAGTTATAAATTTCTAATACCACAAGCGTTGTGCAAGATCGGTTCACACGATCTCACGATCGTTAGCCTTAGTTTAAGGAGTCGCAACATATGACACGTGCTCTTCATCCATTGTGTGCTCACAAGTACCGCCTGGCCTCATTCGGATGTTTCTGCTTTTTAAGAGTAGAGCAGCTGGGTCCTCTCTGAGCGGAAACGAAAAAATTCCCAAAAGGATACTAATACAATTTTAAAAAATTAATTATATTATATAAAATGTGATCTTTGACCCTCTATGTAATTAAGACAATCTAATTGACTTAAAATTTTTCTTCCTTTATAGAATTATGCTATCCACTTTCCTGATTTCTTTTACACGTCCATCTCAGATTCAAAACACTTTATTTATTTCTTTCATCTTCCGCAATCTCTTTGATTTATAATTATCACGTCAAAACAGTGGATGCATTTCATTATTAGCATATAAGCATTTAACATCTATATGATTCAATTGTTTTATAAGATATCAAATTCTCTCAATGTCAATGAGATGAATAGGAGCTCGAAATAGAGCTAAACGATGATCATCGAAAATGCATTGCTAGATATTATTCCCAATGGAAGGAAACTAATGGCTTAGAATTGGAAAGAAATGAAAATCACTATGGATTAGAACGCAAGGTAGAGTTGAAAGAGTCAACGAGGGAAAGAACGCAATGACTTCATGGTTACATGCATACCCTGGACCCAATCACGTGATGTTGACGGTGACAGTGATGATGACGAAGAAGAAGAATGGCCAGCTCGGTCACAATTTTTCCACGGAAAATAAATTGATCACGACGATCTATTGGATTTACACATACGATAGAAATCCATATCTGCATTTCTCAACATTGCAAACACGTCATCTTACCCTCCAGCAAGAACGCGCCAAATGAAACAGCTCATTTTTTTTGTCTTAAACACAACTGCAGCGCTTCGGAGACAGACAACAACTTCGCGCCTGTAAAACAGAGCTGAAGTGGCTGCCACAAGAACAGCGCGAGAAGCGGGAGGCGGGTGCTTTCTCTATAAATTACAGCGACAATCAACATCCCAATGGATCAATTGTAAGACGAGCGAGGGGCGGCGCGGTGCGGCGTGGCGGGCGTTTCTTGCGCCCCGGCCGGCCCCCCGCCGCTTCTCGGGGGGGGGCGGATGGGCGCTGCAGGGCGCGCCACGGGAGCTGGATAGGCGTCTTCTGCATTGCCACCGTTGGGCTCCTTCATTCCTCCTAGCGCCCGCATATGTGTATCTAGAGCGCACCCGAGAGGGTGTGTCAGTAGTCTCTAATATATGGTTTGAGAGGGTGTGCTGGAATGTGTCCTCAGATTACTTAAAAGATAGTCATATTCTTTGACTATTTCGTGTTTCCGGGAGCGTCAGCTGCTATGGTCAGTAGTCCCATGGTGAAATCCGGCGCCGATAGCTTGCGGAGTTTTCCACATCCAGGAATCTCCTACCAGCAGCTAGAATTCTCCTCTAACTGTCAAGTATATGAATTCGGAGATGACGCAACAACTGCACTGGATGCAACGAGCGTATGGGCCAGAAATAACGGAACGTTCATCGTGATCTACTAGTAGCTCGCGGGTCAATTTTGGGTAGAGCGCAGTGTCACATTGTCTAACCTAGAGTTGCTCTATTGCGCTAAGAGGAATCACGAAAGCAACAGCTCGCACACTACCATGCAAATGTCAATATCTCACTCAATACTTGATTGTGTGAGCGTGAGGTTTACGTCTATCACATTTTTCGGGTGTATATATACACCCATTTGTTAAAGAGGATAATTTGATGTACTCATTGATACTCAGCTATGCTTGTGCTCGTGATAGCCAGTTCAAGCAAATAATACAATACATCTCAGCACTTTAATACGAAATGGGAAGCCCAACTTACCAGCTAAAGGACACATGTGTATTTACTGTGCTATACAAGTGTGTCAAATGGAAAGGAAGTATTATGTACGCAAAATCAAATCTAAGATTTGAACAAATGTTCAGTTGTGGTTTCTCTTGCTAGCTCATAGAAGGATTTTAAAATTGATTTTTTTCGTGTTTCCAGGAGCGTCAACTGCTTCAGTCATTAGTCCCGTTAGTGTACTGCATGATCTTCTCTCGGGAGATGGCGGTGATCTTCCCCCGCTGGATGGCGAGATCCGGCGGCGACCTACCGTCGGCTAGTGGGGTTTCCCCCTAACCAGGACTCTCCCACCAGCGGGGCACCGCCCCAGCCGGGACAAGCTCTAAGCTCCCGAAAGGTCTCCCGGCATATGTGGTAGTGTAGTGCATGTTAGTGTAAGTGTGTGTAAGAGGAGAGGATAGGTTAAGGAAGTGGAAGGAAAAATCGCACGCGGTCCGTGGCCCGTTTAGTAGGGTATTGCTCGGGCATTCGCCTGGTGTTGATAGGAGAAACCACGGAAAACTACCGATCAGAGCAGCCGGCCTCTAGAATTCTCCTCCAGACGGCGACTGAATTCAACCTAGCTGAAAAGCTAATGTCGAAAATCCTGCCGCCGTCAGGAGGATTTTAGAAGGGTACAGCAGCTCAGAAGTTAGGCGACCGCTGATATGGGACATGTTGTGTATGCCCGTGTGTAAGACAGAGAGGGAGAGCGGGGGATGGGAAGGTGATAGAAGGAGCGATCCGTCCAGCAAAAGTTGAGGAGGACAAGCTCCGTGGCAGCGCGATAAGGCCGTGGCGTGGCGAGCGAGAGGGGGGGAAGGGAGCGGGTGCGGCGCGACACGGAAGTCGGGGGGTCTGGGCGCGCGGGAGGGGGCGGGGCCGGGCGCGAGCGAGTCTCCGTCTCAGGCCGAGGGCGAGTGGGAGGGGGCCGAGAAGATTTACGGCGTCGCCCTCCGCCGCCGCCGCCGGCTCCCTGGCGCCGCTTCACGGCGCGGCGTCGCGGGGCCACGTGGGTGCTACGCGTGCCCTTCGCCCCCCCCCCCCCCCCGTCGTGCGCGCGCTGGATGTCAACTCCGCCAAAAGCGTCTACAGATGTACTTCGATTTATTCACAGCTGCCTGTGACAGGTCATCAGCTGTTACGGTGTCACCCAATCGGGACCTTACACATCACTACAGTGACGTCACCACGGTGACGTTCAACCTTCCGATTCGATGGCACTGTAACAGCTGATTTACTTCAGAGGCAGCTCTAAATCAATCCAAGTATTGGCTGAATTTGGGACCCAGAAAATGCATTAGGTAAGTCCTTGACATTGAACGGCTTCTGATACGTCTTTCGCCGGTTGCCGGCGGCAAGTATCAGTACTTGTCGTTGTGAAGTGATGAATTATGTTTCACAGAGTTTTATGAATTGCGTAGTAGTTTGTTTTATGCAGGTTTCCTACTGACCACCCTGGTTCAGAAAGGATGCCAACATACATTGGGTAAGCGTGACTACTGGAAATTGTAAAATGTTCCGTGATGACCCATAAAAAAACATTGAAGATATACTATAGCATACTATAGTGCACTTCATTTACATCTTTTTGTCTTCCATTCCCACTTAATTTTACGTTTCCAATTTGAGTAATAATAATGAAGCTTCCTTGCTGTACAATACGGCAAATGACATATTTCCAGCGAATGCATCAAAAATGCTAACAAAAATGATAACATCCTTACGCAGCCGTGGCGTATGTGGGATCTCACGTCCTTTGATTCGGGGCGACGCCGGCCAAACTCACGTAGCCCGAGGCGTCCCTAGAAACTGGCCGTGACTAATTTAATCGCGTCTCGCCGTGACGGCGCTCTGTTCACGCCCCTATTACTGTCTTTAATCCTGCCATTAGGTGCAGCGGGGCCCTCGAAGAAAAGTTACGCTGTACACACCTACCTAATCGTATCAACAGGCGCCGAAGAAAAAGAAGCGAACCGGTACGGATCAGAAGGCAGGGCGGCGTGGGGCGGAGCAACGGACCTGCTCCACAGGCTCATTCAAATCGGTTTTCCGAAATGGAATCGTTAGCTGCCGCCATAAAGAAAGTTCAATTGTAACTGCTGATCTCCCAACGTGTAGTTTAGAGTCAGGACTGTGACAAATCACGCAGCTCGAGTATATGTGATTCAAAATACGCCATACCTCTCTGCAGGGTATAAGAAGTACTTGCATTAAAGCTATAGATATTTACGACTAAGTCGTTTGGCATTCATATGAAAATTAAGTTTCAAATAAAAATAGAAATCTTCCTTTAATTCCTCCTTTTTACAAAAAGGAAGAAGTTTAACATTTTTACCTCAAGTTGAATTGCTCGAAAGGAGTGATATATGGAGATTTAATTAAATTAATACTTTATCGTACGTGCAGAGTAAAATACGTATAAATTTGGCATGGGCAAATCGTCGAAAAGTCAAGAATGTAATAGCTCTCCTTTGTCAGACAAAGACAATCCATAAAATAAAATACCTCTACACTCACGTCGCAGAACTATACCGCAGGACCCTGAGGTTTCAGTCACGTATTTTTAATGTCGTTACATCGGTGCCTCACTCCCCAATTTCCTTCCTTGTTGGAGCTAACCATGTAATAGACAGAGTGCTATGATATCTGAGCAAATACTTTGAGACGCGCGCAGGATCTGAAAGACAGATGAACCGAAACACTCCGTTTGCCTTCCAAATGTTCACCAGCCAGCGGAATACTTGCCAAAACCTCAATGCTCGTGCGTCTCACAAACCACCGAGCGACGCAGTTTCGCCCTCGGAATTCTCGTCACGAAATTCTTGTTCCTAACACAACTCCCTCCGCAATGCCCGGGGTATTTAGTGTCAGAACCAGTACTTGCAGCCCCGACGAGAAAGCACACGGACAAAGAGAGCAGACCCGAGGCAACGCGCGAAGTCATCGGAGCGGAAAATTCTACGCAGATTCACAAAAAGGTCGAAATGAAAGAAGAAAAAAAGGCGCGATAAGACGAACGGTGTTTGCGAAAGGAGAAACAGAGCGCGGAGGAAAAAGTGCGAGCTCACAAAGTGCGAGTGATGAAAGAGAGCAGGGAGACGACACAGTGCAGAGTCTGTTTCAAATGCGAGGGCTGACGTCCGCCCGTCCGTTCCACTCCAGAATGTACCCGGTTGTGAGAGATGGCGCGACGCTGGGCAGAGCACGATGCATCCGGCGTTGAACGGTCTGGATCTAAAGCAGCATAACCGTCCAGGATGAAAGCCTCCAGTTCAAAATGTAGTACCTCTTTCCCTGGGTGAAATTAAGAATTTGTTTGTAACTGATAACTGTTATGAATTTTAAGCAGAAAGACACCTGTCTCAAATGAAACACAATTTTCATTAATAAACATTCAACTTCATGTTCAGGTTTCTTTCACACAGTGAGACATGCTTGTCAAGGTAGTCCTTATCAGAACATTACATTCACCTGAAAATGTCTAAAAACGATTTTCGTTTATTTTCCAATATCAGAAACAAGAACAATCCATGGTGTCGATACTTAGGTCAAGTGACGCTTTTTTTCATAATTTCCATAAAATATCCCACAATGTCTTCTCCCAACAAATAGGCTGCATGAAAATTTACAAATCACAACCAATTCATTAAAATCTCACCTGATCGTTTGATCTGATCAAAGAAGAAGAATTGAAGAAAGAAAATTCTGCCCGCTTGTCAGAAGTCAATGGCAAAGCAGCACAACCAGCAGCAATGCATGTGCCCCAATTCCCAAGTATTGAATTCCGCGAAAGTGAATCGATAGTGTTGAATGCGTGTGCACCGCCCCTGTTTCTTTTGCTGGCACATTTGCGGCCCCGCCCACTACGGCCAGGGAGGGAGGACGAGGGTGGAGTGGGAGGGAAGGTGAAGGGAGGGCATAAAATGAGAGAGGAAGGGGAGGGAGGGAGAGACAAAAGGAGGGAGGATGAGAGGGATGGAGGGTGAGAGATATGGAGGTTGAATGAGGGGAACGGGGGCGAGGAGGGATGGTGCACTATGCCAATGGTGTTCGCAGAAGGTCTCGGTCCGCTACCACCGCGCGCTGCGTGCACCGACGCGGAGAGGGACAGGGAGGGTGGGAGGGAGGAGAGTGGGGAGGCGTTCGTCACACGCGGCCGGGCCCAGTGCCGTCCGGCGCGCCCCGCCATGCGGCGCCATCAAGGGCGAAACGCGCCCAATCAAACGCAGCATCAACAAGGCCAGCAGGTGGAAGAGGTTCTTTTTCATTTCAATCTTTGTAATCCCGTTAGAATGTACAGTCGGCATAATTTTAATATATTTTTTTAACCCGGTAGTGCTCCCAATGGATCTCTGAGATCCAACCAGGCAATTTTATGTTTCTGAATTATTGATGCATTAGTCGTTTGATATTTCTGTATTCCTTCATTGTACTTTTCTGAGATCGCCTGGCCTTTTATTTTTATCCTTTCGCTGAACCATTTCCCGTGGGCATGTTCAAACTTCATCGCTGCGCTGCCTGGCATCGATGTCTGGCATAAACGTTGGGTGCAATGGCGCCAGGGCATTGTGAGCTCCTGGCCTGAACGATATGTATCATGGCTTTATTTTCGGCTGTGTCTATGACAAGTGCGTATTCAGAAAATGTAATAATTTGCTTTATTTACAATCGACTGTCACAATTTCTTACCAAAGAGAAAGAAGGTGTGGAGGAGACGTGTAAGATTCATTAACAATTGCATTGCGGGACATGTTAAAACTAAAGAAAATACGTATTTCATTTAAAAGAGCTTCAGACATTCGCATTTACAAAACGTTTTGCAGCTATATCTAAGAGATACATTGCGGGCACTGGCGTGAGTCTACCTATTGCGGGCACTCCGGAGTTAAACATTAAAAGAAGAAAATATCAAAATATTGTGAATAATGATGTGAGTTCGTATCAATTCACAGAACTTAAATAATCAACAAAACTAAATAATTCAATTTTTTTAATCGATTACTCGTAATTCATTTTCGAAAGAGAGCTACTACGATTTATAAAAATAATAAACCAAAACTTCATAACTTGCATAAAACCAAAAATAGCGAATATGACCTGAACGCTCATAAGCTTAAAAATATGTTTCCTCCTTATTCATGTTGAATGCCTGCAATGAAAATACATAGTTACGCTGTATGCAAAAGATAGCAAACTGATTTCCTTAAAGTTCTAGCTCCCTAAGCCGTTCTGCATTCGCACTTCCGTAGAACAGAAAGAAACTCCCTTAAGTTTACCCGAGGGCCTTCGAGTCACTTTCTGTGCGACTAATAAAAGAGTTGTACAAGGGAGCGCAAAGATAAAGAACAAGAAAGAACAAGAACTCGCCGCGCCTCAGGAGTTTCGGCGTAAAGAGTTCCGTTTCCGACGCCGTCCAAGAATTCTCCCCTCCTCCTCCCCCGCAAGGATTCCAAATTTAAGGAGGAATTTCGTTTGATCTGGAGCGCCTCACCAAGCAGAGACGGGCTGCTTGCGTCGACTTGACGCGGCGGTGGTTGCGGGGATGAGAAGTAAGGGTAGGGTGGGAGGGGAAAAACCAAAGACGGTGGAGGTGATGTGGTATGGGTGTGACGGGGATGGGGGAGTGTGGCAGGAGTGGACGTAATGAACATGGGTGGAAACAGCGGGGTGGAGAGTGAGAGCGCCGAGAATAGAACAGAGGTGGTGTGAGGTGAGACGGTAAGACTAGGAGAGAATAAGGCGGCAAGTACGGAATGAAGCCAGCGGCAGCATGGTAGGGTGCGTGGTGGGCGGGTCGTCGGAACGGGAATATGGAGGGAGCAACGGAAGTAGAGAAGTGAATGGGGTGAGGCGAGGGCAGTAATGCAAGGCGGGATTAGGGCGGCATGAACGAGGGGGCGGGGCGGGAGGAGGCGCCAGTTCCTCGCGCTAATAATGGGCAGCGGGGACTTCTCGTCATGGAACACTTTGAATTTTCAAGAACGTAATGCAATTTTCACACAAAAAAAGTTCGCGCGACGGTGTCGCGTTGCGCGCACCTCATGAATTGCATTAGTTCTCCGTCGCAGCCGGCTCGCACCCTTCTTTCCCCCCTCCCCTTCCTCACCCACCCCACCACCCCCGGCCGCTCGACGGTCCTCCCGGTCTCTCCTCGGACTTCTCTTTGTGTTCCGTTTCTGCGGCCCGTGCTACCCCGCCGCGGCGACTGAATTCTCTCGGTCACTTCCATCCTTGGTCGCTCTCCTCCCACATTTTTCCACGGCGTTCTGGTAAGATTACACCCAGCCGGCTCCTCTTTATTCCACTTCCTTTCACAAAACATGATGAAACGTTGGGACAGTTCAGTTTAACCCCATGATGTTCGAAGGCAATTCGTGTGTCTGCATTTCAGTTCTGTTGCTTGGCTTGTTTTCTCAGCACACAACACACAGTTTCTTCTATCTTGGCACTCATATTTCATCTCCTATAACACTTCTCTACTCTGCTCAGATCTCTTATTACTATCAGATGGCTTTTTAATATCGCCTTCGTATTACTGTACTTACAAATCTTTTTCTCACCTATCTCTCAGCATCTAATTGTTATGCTCCTCACCAAATCTTTAGTCTGCAATTCCGTAAAAAATCGTTATTATTACCTCCGGTTTTCTCATTTCGTTTCCGATACTTTTTTATTTCCCCAACCAACATTCTCATTTTGCATCGCGGGCACTTGTCTCACATTTTTTTCATTCCTTTCGTCTCCGCCGGGTCTAGCTCTTCGGTGTCTGCCCACTCTAGTGCGTTTTCCTACTCCGATGCTGCACCCCATCCCACCCACTCGCCATCGGGATGAATTCATCACGAAATTCTGCATTACATGAGATCAATTTCGCCGAATTCACTTCCCTCCAGTCTGTGGCGGGCGGGTGGTTATGCGGATGCAGGCGAAATTCTTCCCTACGGGCACCGGCTTCTCCCCAGGTAACGCTCCCCCTCTCCTCTAACCATCACTTCCCCTTCCTCTGCATTCGCCCCCCCCCCCCACGCGGGTTCTCTCGTGTCCCACGAGATCTCGAACGAATTCGCAACTCGACTGGGAAACGTGATGCAGCCAAGGGAAATTTTCAGCGTTTTGTGTCGAAGTTAAACCTCGGGATTACGGCAACTCAACGCCGCTCTTTACATGCGAATATTGTTGCAGAAAAAAGGCGGGCAGGGGGGGAGAAGCTCCGTCGGAAAGCTGTGTAGGTATGCTGTGTATAAAGCGATTTTATTCTGCAGGAAAAAGAATTTTGAATATTTTGGTGAAACGGAAATAATTCACTTCGAGTAAAACATTGCGGCGTCGGCATTTTGGATATGAATGTTTCAAAACGTGTTAGTTTCTAAACACAAGTGAGGTTTTGGAAAGGAGCTAAGTGCCAAATGCTTCAAAATAAAGGTATTTTACATCCAAATATTTTAGAAAACTCTTCAAATACAAAGCTATAGTTCAAACGTATTCCAAGTAGCTTTAAAACACTCCAATAGATGCCACTGGGTATACGTTACGCTTTCCTTCATCTATTGCATTGCAGCAATCTCCATTAGTCAGCTTGTTTATGATGGTATCGAATCGTAGAGCGCGTAGACTTGAATTTTGCTGAATATAATGGGGAATTCCATTGCATTTTGCTGTGAATTTGCCATTTACTTTAAAAAAGCTGTTAATGCAAAAAGGATGTGCGAGTGGTAAATCATATGAAACGAAAATGTAAATGCACGATCTTCAAAATGGGGGAAAAGGTTGCACACGATGAAAAAGTATTCAATGCATGACAATACACACACCTAAAACGAAAATCTTTAAGGCTGTTAGTATAATTGTTGAACATTCAAAAGCAGATGTACAAAATTAGAGTTCCAATCACGCAAATCCCAAAAAGTTCTGAAACCAGTGGCCATGTTGAAAAAATTATATTTGCTAAATATTGATAAAGCACTTCGAGTCAATACAGCATGAATTAAAGTACCTACTATGCACTCGTTTTGGTGATTTTTCTAGATCTCCTCACACATTTACTAAAATTTTATTGTATAGTTCAGAAAAACAAGAACTTGCTCTCTTGACTTGTAAAACATCAATTAGTGATAACACCTTTAAATTGCAACCAAATAAAAAAAACTAGGAAAGTCACATGTTATACTCTTTGAGAACTCATAATTCTCCTTAAACTTTCTCATAATTCTATCTTCACTGTAATTTTTGAAATCTTTTTTCATGAAATATACATCTACCAGTTAGCTAATGAGCCAATTTCTAATCCCATTATTTCTATGTTTGCGTCAACAGAAAAAAATGTAAAATGATCATGTTTTGTACTGTCGTATATTGATAAGATTTACCTTTGAAGTCAACAGCCATCACCTATTTTTCTCCCCCTTCTATTACGTAAGAGCATTTCTACATCAACTAACTCGGAGTTGATTGACGTACCAAGCAATGAATGTTCTAATATTTACATACAACATACAATTTGTTTAAGAAACACAAGTTCACTATCCTTTTATTCAAATATAAAGGTCTCCCCAAGCCAGTTTTGTCGCCTGGGCGAGTCCATTGCTTCTTCTCGACGTCGGACAAAAGGCTTAGCCCCGACTTCGTAATCTTCCATAGAGTTGCTAGTACTCGACAACCCTGGACCTGTCGTGGTCTATCCGCTTCGAAGGGGCAAGTGGAAGAAAGCGGGGAGAGATAAGCGGGTAGTAAGGCGTTAAGAGAAAGAAAGGGAGGAACATAAATCCAGCGGCAGCCGTCTCACGCCCGGTTGCGCGCCTGACTGAGGTGAGGCGTGCGCGGCGGTGGCTAGTGGGGACGACGGGGGCGGGGCAGCGGCACATGCAGAAACAGCAGCGGGATGGCGATAACGGCGGAGGTAGCCATAGCGGGGGAGGCGGGCGTTGAGGCTGCGATGGCGGTGGTTCTAGCGGTGGCGGTGGTGTAAGTGGTGGCGGAGGTAGCCATAGCGGGGGAGGCGGGCGTTGAGGCTGCGATGGCGGTGGTTCTAGCGGTGGCGGTGGTGTGGTGGTGGTGGCGGTGGCGGGGGGGGGAGGTGGTGGTGGGTGGCGGCGGTGGAGGTGGTCGAGACGGCGGCCGCAGGTAGAACCACCCACGAATCCTGGAGGTGGCGCGACGGAGAGGAAAATGATGGCCGCGGCAGAAGCAGACGCGGCGCACCACAAGGGCTGAACATCTGGACGGTGAATCACCCTCACGGAACACGACGTGACACGCGAAAATCTCTTCTGCCACGATCCGGTTCGAGGTTGAGGGCGAAAAGAATTCCGAAGTGATGAGAAATACAGAATCAGGAGCAAGTAAATCCGGAGAGGTGGCAAGTATCACAGGTGAGTTTAGATCAAAACGAAATTGTCAGTTTTTATTTTTAAGGTCATTTGTTATACCATTTTCAAGAGCACAACTGATCGCAACCGGGAAAATTTGCGAAATCAAAATTTGCGCCCTCTCAAGCAATATACGATCCAGCAAGGATGAAAGTTAAAATTTTATATTCAGATATAGAAAGGAACCCCCCATCATGTACCGAGAAAATTCAAATAACTCACTCTAAGTACCATGAGAATGTTGGGAATCAATTTCGAACAGATTTGTTCACATTCTGACAAGGGCACCGAGCCACGCCCATCTCCAGTGTTTCAGACAGGGTTCATAGAGCGACGAGCGTTACCGGCACGGCCGGGGTGGCAAGGTGTTGAGGATGGCACGGGAGGGGAGTGGCATGCTCCGAGAACGGCGGCGGCGGGTGGGGGTGGGAGGTGGGGGACGGCTATCTTCTCCCGGATCGCGCCGGCCGCCGCGTCCGATCCGCAGCCGCTTTTGTCCGCGCTAATGGGCTAACGAGCGACGCAGGCTTCCTCCACTTAGCTCTCTGTCCAGACGCCTCGCGGCTGGGTCGCCATGCCGCGCCGCGACGCGCCAACCGACTGCGCTTTTTTTGCCGCGTGCGCGCACGCGTGCCCTCGCGGCACTGGACCCTCACGCGGCGATGCACGGCACGCCTCACGCCTCGCCACGCCCACTGCGTGGCCTCCGTGGCGGCCAGAGGGGTTTTTCACGAGCAGCCAAAGCCATTCCCCGAATTCTTTCGAGCAGCTCCAGGGTTAACGGGGTGTCGTAACAGAAATGGGGTTCACGTACTACGCGAAAGTGTTCAGCCAAATGCGTGCGAATTTTTTCCGCTTTCGGTAAAACGTTACTACTGTACATATTATAGCTGGTTTGCCATGCGGTACCCCATAAAACGTAGTCAAACAGGTTTTTATCGAATGCTTTTGACATGCAGTCTTCTAATCGAACCCTACCGAAGAGGAACGTACACATCATCAAACGAATTCATTCGGAACCGTTGATTGACTTACGGTTCGTTTAGTGTACTCAATCAGAGAGGTGGCTGATTGCAAATCGTGTAGAGGTATTTCTTGCACTTAATCCCAGTATCGACGTAATGGTGATATGAAGGTAAACCTCAAATGATTAGTTAGGGGTGGGTTAAGCCATGTGTGAACTATTATATAACAATGATGAAATGATCAGAAGGAAATCAAAAGGAGCCACCTGCCGCGAATCTGCGTTGTCCATTAGAAATGTTCCTGTTTCAATATGAGAAAAGAGAGCGATTAGAAAACGATGTTCGCTGTTTTAATGACTTACGTGCTAGTATGTCACCAGCGCTACTACATGAGATATTACCTCCTTGATTTAAAAGTGAAGAGTCAATTCCATCAAAAAACGAAATATTTAGTCTAATACGATCTCTCCCTCAACACCAATATTCTAGGAATAAAGACTTTTCATTAATAAGAAATATAAGGTTTCTTTGACAGAAAAGCTGGAACAAATCAGGTAAAGCGGTGGAATTGTGATGAAATGGCCGAGCGCACAGAAAGAAACAATTTCATTTTATGGTTCAATCGTCAACGTGTAAGCCTCCTCATCGGTATTATGTACGTAGAAAAGCACAAACTTTTTACCAAAGTCAAATCACCTCAACATTTACACGAAAATGCTTCGAATCAGTCGAGATTGCATTCTCTTATCCATTTGTACTTGGGAGAAGCTTCCTAGACACATCGTCAGCTCCTGTTGCTGTGACAACACACGCGATAACGAAAGGTATACTCGTGTTGGCACACGAATACATTAACAGAACCTAATGGAAACACAAACAATATTCGAGACGTATCAGCACTCCAGAACGAGTCTTAACACGATACCCGAACATCGTCGTCACCGCCCCTCGACAAGTCAACAAGCCGGCTGAGGTAAAAGGACCTGAGAGGGACTCGATATATCAGAAGTGGGCGAGGTTCACACATTCAGAGAGGACGTCGCTCCTAGTAAAATATGAATTGTGGCAAAGGTTTAAATAACCTTTCCCTCAAATGACATTTCCAGCCGCCACGTTACAGTTAAAACGTTATATCTTCAAACGTAGTTGAGATAATTAAATTATTCTTTTTGTAAATTTCAGATATATCACTTTAACCATTGCCAGTAGAGCTTATAGATCTCATCAAACATTTTCAAAAACATATAAACGATTAATAAATTGACTTAGAATTAATTAATTATTTATTTCACTGATTTGGGTTCATTCTCTAAAAGAGAATGTTCTTATTATTTTAAAAAACAAAATTTTCTGAGATACTGCATTTCCCGTTAAATATTCCATTATATGTCATAAGAAAAAATCATTTATTAATTTCTCTTTTGTTTGGCGTTCATAAAACCAACATAAAATCGTAATAATATTTTAATAAAACCAAACCCCCAAATAAACTCGTAGCTGGCCACTATCCTATAAATGTCTCATTCTACGTACCGTAGTTGCCCAGAAAGCTACCTTAAAGAGCAGACGCCACTGTCCCAAACTCCCAACGCCTGCCGTGGCCACGCAGCTGCGACGCTGAGTCCTCGCTCAGTAAACAGAATGCCGAATGACTCAGCTTTTGCAGGAGTTGGTCCGCGCTATGTAAATTCCTTTACCACCCGCTTTTATATTTTTATGCCTTTACCACCCGCTCTCGCATAACCTCGAATTTCCAGCGTTCACCCCAGACACGAACCGAGGACTTCACGCTGCGCTCTAGTGCGATTCCATCAGACCCAATCCCATGATTTACATTCGAATTCGTACTGGGCTGCTAAAATCCGCAAGGGTTTTAAACGTTTTCGGTTTCACGACTTTGGAAATACAAGCTAAACGAAAGGAACATAAAATTCCTTCATATTTTCGTAAATAAATGCTAATTTCTTTCGTTTATGCAATGCCATTATTTGAGGATTTATTGGAGAAATTACAATCTCACACTGATTATTACAATGCCTTTCTCATAACTTGAGTAGAGATGAATGAGCTAAATTGATGCACGAGTCTTGAAATGAACAATAATGTATTAATGGTGGAACGAAAGGCAGGGGAAACGGGAGAACCCAGAGAAAATCTGCTGCGAATCTGCTTTGTCCACGACAGATTGCACACGAATCGACCGACATTTGAACCGCAGTTCCAGCGATGAAAAGCGAGAGATCTGATTGCTACATCACAGGTTGAACCAACTTTATTCCATAACTTTCTCATGTGTCCCCAACGCGTAACTCCATCACCTCAATTCTGCTAATGTGCTCATGTTGGAAGAAACAACTGGGACAGCCAAAATCCGCTCATCTCAACTTCATAAATTGCCTGATCTAATTTTTGCATTGCTACGCATGGCTTGAATGTATCACAGCCGATTCCAATAACCTCAATCGAAAAAAAAAAACTGATAAACTTTCGAAGCAAATCCATTGCTCCGTTCTAAAGGTATATACACACTTCGTGTTGAAGCGGCTTGCAAACAATGGCGTTCCGAAAACGCGGTGGGGCAACCGACTCGATTATGATTCAAAATCCTCGCCTGCGTGCGGCACACACAGGTGGTCTCAGCCGAATCACCCGCTTTCAAACGCCCTCTTTGTGACGTCATAATGCCACAATAAATCGGGATGAACGCTGAAATGTTTTATGGTTTTGCCCGCACCAGAACATGTAATCAATCTCTCGCACACGCGCGTCAGCCGAAGAATGGAGGGCTGTGCCAGCGCCCAAGGCCGCCTCTACACAGCCCGTGAGAGGGGGCGGGGCGCGCTGTGTTTGGTACTGTGCGGAGCCGACGCAAAACAGTAACAATAACAACTTGAAACTGCATTTATCTTCGTTCGTGTAATATATTCACTTTTCATTCGATATTTAATTCAGTTAACAGGTATGCCGTTCTGATCTCTATAGTAACTGGAGAGGGCAGGCGAACAAAAGTTGTGGTTGATTATTTGTGCAGTTCAGTATGTTAGCTAGAAGTGGATCTCGTGGCTTGAAAAACACGTGTTGGAATGATCCTTTGATTTTTTTAAAAATTTTTTAAAAAGATAAGATTATTTTTAATTAAATTTTTTTCATGTTCATCCTGAATGAATGATTTTTTTATGGTGGATGTTTTATGTCGTGTATCTTAACAATTGAAATTTGTTTAAGTTGCAAATGAATTGGTCTACAATTTTCCTTTAGTCATGGTTTAAATTCATAGTAATGGATTTATCTTTCAGAGATCAATATCGATCATTTTTTCCTGGACAAGTAGAAGGAAGGGTCCCATTTGGATTAAAGTATCAGATCAGTGATGTACTACGGTAAATATGCTTCTCTACGGACTACTGCAGCGTTTTCCTCTTCCAATTCCAGTTCTGGAACCTAGTGATGTTAGAGAATTAGATATTATGTCTAATCAGTACATCTTCCTAATGTGTCCACCGGCTTGATATTCCATTCGTACGAGGGTAAAAAAACACCATTCTATTTTAGCCAGAATATAATAAATGTAGCACATCTTTGGAGACGAAACGATTCGCGAAACTGTAGAAACCCGGAGATGTCGCGGAAAAAACGAAGAACGTTGCGACTGATTGGTCTCTCACAGAGCACTCTAAGTTGTCTCATACGATTCCCTCAGCAGCCCACGTCGCAACAGTCGAGTTGTTCCCAGCATGCGCCGGTCCCATCTCTGTTGTCCGTGACAAGATAATCTGTGGAAAAGCTAGACCAAAGAAGTCCCCGCAGACTCGGTCTGCCATCAACTAAAACGCGGTCAATACAACCAATCTCCCAAACGGACCGCGCCGCGCCGCGTCGCTAATCGACTTACCTCGATCGAGTGCGGCTCGCTTTTTTGTTCCGCCTTTCTTTCCGTCCACCCGCGAGCAGCGCCCGGCCGACCAAGACGACAAGATGGCCGCCGGCGTCGCGCTGGGGACGCGGCCGTGGAAGCAATTATCTCGAAATCCGAAGAGCGTATGGCGCCGGGTGAGGGCGTCGGTAGGGATGGGGCGGTGGGCGGGGCGATGATAGAGGTGGGGGCGGCATTTCGGCGACGAACAAACCAGGCGGAGGTGGCAGCGACATGATGCAGAGTGCATCATCTTCAATGAGTTCATGGTGGGAGTCAACAACATTAATTCTCGCAAAAGAATGCCACGTCTCTAACAGGAGAACGAAAGCGATCTCAAAAATGTTTGATGTAGAGAAGTGTCTTATACTCCAGAAAGGAATAATTACTTATGTCAAATAATTACAAAACAGTCCGTACCATTTTATCATTACGTGCTGATCTACAATGCCTGTTTCAAACATCTAATCATGCTTCTTTCCAGGGTTTAAGATTAAAATTTTAAATTGAATGTCTTATAAAAAGATAATTACTATCGTCAAACAATGATAGCAGTATTGAGCATCGTATCATTACGTGCTTTACAAATGCTTGTTCAAAATCTAATCCTTCTTTGTCGTGGTTTAGATATAGATCTTCAATTCTGATTACTCAAAATAAATCAATTATATTCAAGAATACTGTATCTGGATACAGATTAGATTTCGCTTCCTTAATCGCTGTAGACAGTCCAGTCTAACGTAACAAGTTCTCCACAATTGTCACTGATGTTCATGATAATCTCTTACCGTTTAGGCGATGGATTTTGTTAGTGAGAAAATAGACGTAAGCATTACATCTTCTTGTAACCGTCGTTATTCGCCTAATTAACATTACAAGCATTCTTAGGACATCAGAGACATTTGAACCTCAAAGCGTTGCAATTAAACCACGCCTTCATAAATTCAATAATCATACTCTTTTACTATTCATTCAGAATATAATAGCCACCAACTGCCCAATTAAGAATATTTAGCCAGAAGAGCTGAAAAGACTTCCAGTTTCTGGCTCCTTTTCCACAGATCAAATCGTTCACCGTTAGATTCCGTTGACATGGGTGAGAGAGAAGGGGGGAGATTGAACGTGAGAGTGAGTGGGTGTGTCTCAGCGAAAGTTTGTGGATGAGTGTGTAGGTGAGAGTGTATGTGTGTGCTGTGTGTGTGTCTGTGTGTGTGTCTGTGTGTGTGTCTGTGTGGTGTCTGTGTGGTGTCTGGGGGGTGTCTGTGTGGGTGTCTGTGTGGTGTCTGTGTGGTGTGTGTGTGTGTGTGTGTGTGTGTGTGTGTGTGCGCGCGCGTGTGTCCGCGTGTGTGTACGCAATCCGGGTCTGTAGGTCCGCGAAGCGCCGCCAGCGTCGAGGCGTCGCGCGCCCAATTACACCCGCCTGTGCTTTTTCCGGCGCTTCGCCTAATGGAGCGGCGGCCGCGGGCGAGCGGGCGCGGTTTTTCCTTGGCGGACGCCGCGCCGCCGACAATGCGATAATGGGCCTCCGCCGCATCGCGTGACATTGGGAGCGGCCGCGGATGTCATCGAGAGCGCGGGAGGCGGGGCGCGATAGGAGGACCGCGGAGAGCGTTAGACTCGACGTGAAATACCTCCCTCCCTCCACAAATCAGGAAAAACTAGTGGTGCTTAAAACGTCATGTTCTTTCTCGTCCGTATTTTCACGGAAAATTACGCGAATAGTATTAAATGTTTCAAAAATCTTTACATGACCTTGTTTCAAATTCTGTTTCTAAGGAACAGATTTCATTCAGGAAAAAAAATTTACCTTCATAATTCTAGAAGTAGGAAGACACCAAAAAAAATTGAATTTTTGCAGTTTTCGAAAAATTAAGGTTAAAAATTAAGGAATATAAGACCTCCACCGATCTCTTCAACGTCCTTCACACTGTCCAACAACGAAATTTAATAAAAAACAATAGAGCAATTTTTTTTTTTGAAATTTGGAAAATGTCCTACGGGTTTAATGTAAAGTACCCCTAAAATTAAAATATCAAATTCAAGGGTTCGCGGCATCAGCAAGATCGATTGCGTACTATCAGTTTTGGAGAAAAGCGGCAGAACGGTTTAGCCACTAGCGTTGTTCACAAATGGCCGGACAGATGTTTTCCCTTAATCGATTTTTCGGTATTAAGGACCCACAAAACATGGATTCTGGCTACACCACGTGTTACAGGATTTTTTTCTAAATTTAGCATCTGAATGTATCCACTTTTTCGTTACCAGTGTCCCGCAATATGAGTTTTTCTGACGAAAATTTGTAGTTTTTTCGCGCATTACATAACTTTCTCTCTACTCCGTAGCCGAGAAAGTAAAAAGCAATACATTTTTGCTATAAGAAAAGGGCAATAAATACGAAATGACATAATGCAGGGTAATCGTGAAGATGCGTGCATCTCATAGCTATATTGTTATTAAACGATTAAGCAAGTTCTTTGGTGACGAAAAACAAAATTCTGCTGTTTCAAAAATATACAGCTTAATTCCTTTACGAACTCACACGATGCCGGACAAAGGAATTAGCATTATTAAAATGAACTACGACACGTCCATATCCCCTTCCGCAAATTCAATGTCTTATTTAGTTTTGGGTAAGCGATGGAAGACTTCAGGGGCAATTGATCTACTCCTCCGACATAGATTTTCACGCATGTTCAAGGAATCTGAGGCGAATTTGAAAAGGGTAGGACATATGGAAACCTTAATAATCGACTCCTTCGATTCCATGCTAGCCAAAAAATCACCTTTTTTTAAGTGACGTTTCTTAGTGTATTATTTTATATTTAAGCTCAGCCGCGTTTAATTTTCATGCAAGAAATAAAATGCAAAATAATTTTTTATCAAGAGCAACGTAATGTGAGCTTTGACACTAATTAGCAGCATGATGACAAATAGAAGACCAGAATGTGGAAATTCATCTAAATATTAACATTGGAAACATGACACGAGTACATTCCAGCAATTAGTAACGATCGGTAATCCGGGAAGAAACAAACTAAAAAAATATGCCGAATATACACACTCCCTAGGCACTCACACATACATCACGTATTGATTCTTCCCTTTCCCATGCACACACTCGCCCAGATGCATCCACTCACACACGACGCACTGCGTATGAAACGCACGCGCCTCGCGCGGCAGCTGCGGGGCGGCGCGGCCGCCGCGGCGCGCCGGGACCTTTGTGGGGCCGGGGAAGCCAGACATCTGCCGGGCGTTGCCATGGCGACCCCGGAAGCGCAAGGCAACATCCGACTCTGCGCGGACGGCGAGACGAGCCGAGGCGAGGCGCTCGGAGAGGGGAAAGGAGCGGAGAGAGGGGGCGGGGCGAGAAGGGCTCGAGGAGGATTGAATTGAATTTGAATTTGCCTTATTTTACGAGGTGAGACTCAGGCCATGAGGCCTGCTCTTCCGTCTGACCACGCAAATTTCGTTACACTCCTTTCACCTATCATGGGAGAAAGAAGGTATTACTTGGGCGATTTGAATTTGGCTCAGAGGCGGCATTTAAGCTTGAGGATCTTTTACATGCAGTAAATGTACTAACATGGGACAGCCGGCTTTACTTTCCCCTCCGAAGGAAGGCGTACGAAGGATTTTTCGCCCTTAAAATCCACGGCTTCGGATCGGGTTTGAACCCGCAAACTTGCGTATAGCAGTCTGATACGCTAACCGCTACACCATCGCCACCGGATGGGATGAGGTAGAGAAAAGCTGAGGCAAGGCGGGGTATGGTGGAGGAGGAGGGTTACCGCCGGGGAACGGCGGGGCGGGTAGTAGTTGGTTGGGGTGCGGACCGCACTGGAGGGCACTGTCGGAACGAGTTGGGACATGGCGAGGTGGAGGGGGAGAGAAGAACGTCATGCGGCAATGAGAAAGCAAGGTGGAGTTTGCTGAACAAAACAGGAGTTGCAAGGAAATACTCATTTAAATGCTAAGTATGTGTATCCGTATGTAAGTATCCAGTTTTAGAAACCGCATGTACACACAATTCAAACGGAATATATTTCTAGGAATGAAAACGTGGCCACGCAAATTCGTGCACTTATAGAATTATTATATTATTGTGTAAGTCCCAAAAAATTACGCGAAGCGGCAATGTTCCCTCTTATTACTAACCAATATAAACATTATTGTAACTTGAAATAAAAATAGTTTTCAAAAATTGAAAAAAAAATTGCTTTTGAAAAATTTATATTTACTGAAATGCAAAGTGTTTAAACAATACTCTTCTCCTTCTGTTCGAAATATCCTGCAAGAACCCATATTAAAAATATTTAATCGCACGATTGAGCTGCACGAGACGACGTACCACACCGCCCTCGCGTTCCACTGTTTCAACGCTTCGATTGCGCGACAGGGCCCAGGAGCAAGTGTTCCGCACGCATGACTGTTTTGCGAATTCCAAACCATAAGCGTCGCCAAATTACTGAAAAAGTTCGCGAAAAATATTTCTCCAACAAAGCAAGCGATTTTTTCCCACTTTTGTGAGCAGAGCGTGTGTGCTGGAAAAGGGATTTATCGCGTAAGCGACAGGTAAATACAGAATTTCACAAGCGAGCACGCACGTCACTTGCGACCAACGTTCTATATTTTTACTTCACAACGTTGATATTCAAATCAAATTTGCAGAGCGCTGAGTGCCGAAGGCGCTGTATTCCTATTCTACGAAATAATTTACATCCTATTTCATGCAGTGCATATAATTCCCCGTGCGTTTACGATCGTTGACTTTTTTCAATTCCACTGAACATCATGAAATTGAATCGCTAGCATGACGATTGACAGGATAAATGCGTATCAATCATTGTGTTCGTCTAACATCAAAGACGAGCATCAAAGTGCATCCAATTGCCGCGTACGCCTACCTCTTCGAGGAATCAGTTCATTGGTTTTTGCTGAATCATTACATTCTACCTCATCCTATAATGCAATCAAACGCATTAACGTAGGAATGGAAGAGACGTATTCGCAATTCATAGCCACTGCAACGGAGCGGTGGAGTTGGACATAGGAACTGGTTCCCAAATCTACTTTTCGCTAGTCCATTAGCGTTGATGTGGAATGTCGAGGAAGCTCCTTTCGTTGTATTGTGGGGAGGAGAAAGCTTTGGGGTCAATTGCTTCTAGTGGAAAGGACTCGTCCACATGGATTCATTTCAAAACCTTCCGGGCAATCTTACAGCACAAAACCAGAACAACTTCTGATGAATGTTTAGTCGGGTTAAGTGCAACCCATATATTTATTAAGTAATATGAATAACTTTCGCATCATCATCAATTTAAAAAAAAATACATATTCTTGCGCAGATGCTTCCTTCAAGTGCCAAATTGGCAACTCGCATTTCTTGATGTTTCCTATTTTAGTTTCCCGTGTATTTCGAGATAACAAAACTTCAAAATCAATTACTGACCGGATACATTTTTCTTCCATTTATCAATGAAAAGGATATTGGTTAATGTTGCATAACGACAAAAAATAATCAATATCAATAAACTGACAAAAACTTTTTGAGGAAGGTCCTGAATATCACATGCCTACGAATTTATTCTTTGTTTCCTTTAGGAATTTTCAGAGCTACGGTATTCTTTTCCAAGATGATTTTGTTTTGTTTCTCTACACAAAAGCTCCTGATAATGACTACGTTTTGTGTTTTTATTGTTTTTTACAAAATAGTTCCTTAGTAATGATTTAATAATAATAATAATAATAATAATAATAATAATAATAATAATAATAATAATAATAAATAATAATAATAATTACGTATGCGCCCTACCGAACTACACTAAGTACAATGTGAAAATTTAAGTACTTCTTGGACTATGTACATTTTATCTACAACTACAGAGCAAGTAAGATTCTTCTTTTCTCTCCGCTATAAGGAAATAATCTCTTTTTCTTTCTTCGGACATTGATCATCGGCATTCTTATTCTTACGCATCCTATCATTCCTCGCATGCAGCCCCGCCCACACTCATCTCGGACGCAAACATCCGCCCGGCTGCAGCGTGGGGCGGGGCGGGGGTAGGGGGCGGGGCGGCGTGGGCCGCTTTGTTCGGTTCCGTTCCGCTGCGCCGCGCGGAGTTGAGCTGCCGTGAGAAATTCCTCCGCTCCGCGGCGCTCCTCCGGCCGAATGACAAGCGCCAGCGAGCCCCTCCGTCCAATTACAAAGGGCGGAGAGAGGAGCAGGAGGAGGAGGAGGAGGAAGAGGAAGGAGGAAGACGCGAGCGTCTGCCGATCCTCCTCTCGTGCGGCAGATTCCGCGAATGCAGCTCCCAGGAATTTCCGGACGATGCCTCGCGTCTGCCGCAGGCTCCGCGCCCAAGGCGCTGTTTGGATAAGGCAGCTCCCGCCACATAACAAGCCGCATACGACCCTTGCAACAGTTTTCTGAATTAGACGAAACTTCACAAGTAAAAAAGGATTTACGCAACGTTCAATCAAAACATGAGAGGTTTTCTTTTATGCTGCGATTTTTATGATGCATACACTTGCTTGCGATTTGCTTTTATGATGCATTCGACCCTTGCAAGGTTTTCTGAATTAGACGAAACTTCACAAGTAAAAAAGGATTTACACAACATTCAATCAAAACATGAGAGGTTTTCTTTTATGCTGCGATTTTTGCATAGGTGAATGTGACAATTGATGGGCTGTTACAGTGCCATCCAATCGGCACATTACACGTCACTACAATGACGTCACTATGTTGACGTTCAACCTTCCGACTGGATGACACCGTACCAGCTGATTCACTTCACAGGCACCTATATAAAAATCGCAGCATACTTTCGTAGTACCCAAAACTAATTAAACGGATCGTATTTTTATTGCATTTGAGGTAAAAGAAAATTCACATTCATAAATATAACTTCTCCTTCAACACTAAAATGGTGAAATCATATATTTGTTCACTCAGAATAGATGCGATAAAAGTTAGTCGAAAATAATTATTTCATAAACTACATATGAAGAGACATTGACGAAATTGCAATGAAATCCAATTGTAAAGATCAGAATTATTTAAAGATTTGTATGAATTCCAAGAATAACAGACTGGAAGAATTGATCACCATTCAGTTGGTGAGACTGAGGAAAACCTATTGTTGGACTAAAAGTGCTTCACGAACATCATAATTGTACTTTTCTGCTCTGTAAATTAATACAAACGAGTATTTGATTGACCTGTTGCCGCCCGCATACCGTTCCCGCAATCCGAAACAACACTAATGGAGCATCATTTATATAATTTTCCTTCAAATTTTCCTTCAAAATCACTCCTCTGGAACACGACAAACTTCATCACAAAGTGTCACGCAAATGTTCTCGGTAAAAGAAGCGAAAAACGTTTAATGAAACACACACATCAAGGCTAAAAGAACTTTCAAAAAATAACGATTCACTCTACCAACAAACGTACTTCTCCCACGTTCATCAGTCGTCGCCAAAGAGTTTTCCTAGAAACGTTACCCAAATCACGCCCGCTCGCGCGGTCATCTGTTTCATTCCGTTGCGGCTCTTAAGCAGCAGGGCCTGACGTTCCGAGAGTCCAATGGCGAAGACTTTGTAGTTAGTCAGCGCCTTCCACGAAGGCCCCGATCCTGTTCGCGCACTCTCGATCTAAGAGTCGAGAGCTGGCGAGCGGAGCGCCAGGCGTGGGTGATGAGGCCACACATCACCCAGGCTGACTCACCCCGCCGGACACATTCCGACGCTGTGCCGGCCACGTTTCTTTATTCTCGGAAGGCGAAAGGAGAAGCTTCTTTCAGCCGAGACGATCGAAAAGAAAAAGACCACGTTTGCCAAAAAGGTGTTGGGAAGAGGCCACATACGAAGGGACGTTAATTGCGGCTTTCTAAATAATCTAGCATTTCACTAAAAATAGGGTGAGCTGAAGTTCAGTTACTTGTACAAACAGAGAGGAAATTATCAAAAAACACTTTTGTAACAAATGGGTTTTTGATAATTATGTAATGAATATATACGTTAAGACAGCCGGCTGAATAGCCGAGGTTGTTATGGCTGAAGAGCCGTAGCTGCCTCGAGCCTGAAGGGTAGCGGGTTCGAATCCCACCCTGGTCATGGAGGTTTGTGTGTGTCCGTAAAGCGTTCCCGTTACCCCCAATGTTAATTACAGTTGTTTCTATATGAACTTAGTAGTTGAAAAGCGACCTCAAATAAGTTTAAAATAAAAAATGGAATTTTAGAGTAAACCACAAGTCGCCAGCTATAACATTACAAACTAATAGATAATGAAGTAACTTCAATTACGTACTTCTATTGGCTCATACATTAATCCAAGTAACATTTTGTAGCAGTCACACGCAGCACTTTTGAATCAATCCAATGGAAAGCCACAGAGACGAACAATCGTAACCGCAACTCAATATTCGAATTGAATTGCTGCACATTACCAGAATCGGAAATCGCAATCACGATTAGAATCAAGAAAGAGCAAAACGTGCAGAATCGTGATATTCTACAGAACGAATCTCCGATTACACAGCAGACCCATAGCCCACACACCCATCTGTCCTTTCACGTTCTGCCTGAGCCGGCCACGGTCAGGATTACACGAGGGATGAAGACCACGTGACGCCGTGGAATATAGCACAACTACGCTCTGATTTCGCAGCCCACGTCGTCCAAACCACCCACGCAGTCCCATTTCTCTCGAACATGCCTCACTTCATAGCCACCCACAATGACTTACACTTTTCTATCACAGTGGTCCTCTATAGCCTCAGCGGGCCTGTTTGTTGTCCGGTTTCGTCGTTTACCAGTCAGTTCTAGAACAACCTTTGTAACATCGCTTCTTTATCTTGTAGGTATCGTGAACCTTTTTTATTTCATTTTCAACTTTATCGTAGCGTAGTCAGTTTCATTAAGAACTAACAACGATGATATCGATGACAATGGAATGCAAGATATTCACACAATACTTGTCCTGGACCTGTGTTCTCCACTGAAAATTCATCGTGAATTTTAGCCGAAGGACATTCCATCATCTTTCTTGCAGACAAGAGACGAGCGTTTATGCCACCGAGACACCCGCCGTAAAAAAATTGAAGCAAAAATCGTGCAAAGCAAGCAATTATAAATGAGTGTATTCTATGGATGTTCAGACGTTTTTGCAACATTTTCGCAGAGACGAAATGACTCCTTGGGCGTTATAGGGGAGGGAGTGGGTCACTTTTACTAGTACGCAACTCGGGCTTGAAGAATCTGCAACGCGCCAGCAGTAAAACACGAGATGCATTGGGCATGAAATGTAGCAGGTAGCAGTCGCGACACTTCACCAACCGTCAGCGTGTCGCAGGTTCGTCAAGCCTGGCGTGACAATGAATTAGAAGCTCGGAAACATTATATTTACGTATGACGCAAGCCAGGCTCGCAACATCGCGTTGGAGCGCGAATGGACTATTTTAAAGGGCATCCAGCAAGCCTCACTTCTGCTTTGACTTGGATGGGCTCGGGAAAGCTGGGCGTTCTAGTGTGAAGGCCGCCAGCACCGGTTTGCTCATCCCTGGGCGCTTCTCTCTTCCCCCTCCCTCCCACGCCCCCACCCTCCTCCCTCTCTCTCACACACCTCCCGCCGCGAGACATTCCGAGCAGGCCGCGCGCCTGCGTAACAAAGGGCCCGCGCCCCGCCCTTTGCCGCCCCGCCCTCGCCGTCCGCCGCTCCCGCCCGCCCACGCGCCGCCGCTCGCACGGCCCTGCGCGCCCCGCGTCGCGATTGTCTTCGCCCGGCGGCGGCGACGACGTCGCGACATCTTCACTCCCGCGAGCGCCCGCCCCGCCCCGCCCCGGCCCGCCGGCAATGGAACGCAGCCAAAGGAAACAACCCACACTCGTGCATTGACCTGCAATTGGTTTTCGCCGCGATGCGCCTATGCACCGCTACCACCATCATACTGTACATTCGCTGTAATTGTGGCGTTTTTTAGCAACATCGAAAATGAAATATTTAGAATACAATATTATTAATAATTCCCTACGTAATATTTTACGTAGCATTATGTTTCTCTCTAGAGGGCTATTATATTTCCTCTACCCCACTACTCGCTAACCCACGTTCAACGTGGTAGTTTTCAATGATTCATGGACCCCTCATTGCATAAATAATAATTACAGCCTCATCCGGCGCGACCTGCTCTCGAGGTAAAAATTATAGAAGTGGTTTAATACCTAGAAAAATGAACAAAATATTAAAACTATATTTTGAAAAAGAATATATCTAAAGGATTGTTATAAGAAAATCATTTAAATGTTACTGCGAAGAGATGAAATGCCTCATTCGCAGAAAAAATATTTTGGCAAAAGGCGAAGGTCAGTTTGTGGAAGAAACTCCATACACCAGCTACGTTTATGTCTTTATACTCTATTTATTTGCATTTCATTATTTTATTATTATTATTATTATTATTATTATTATTTGCATTTTTACAGAAATTAGACAAATTGATGGAAGAAATAAGACAAGAGATGGAAGACAAGGAGACAAAAATGAAAATAGAGTTGGGTAAAGTATCTTGTAAGTATGAGAAAAGGATTAGTACGGAGGAAAAGTTATTAATGCCAAGTTAGATGTGAATTGATTTAAAAATGGAAAAAGGGGATGATATGATTTAAAAGGCAAATGTAAGCAATGTGACAGAAGTAATGCAAGATGTGGGTTAGGAACGAAACCAGACCGAGAGTACATATTGGTTAAATAGTAAGACTGAAAACACACAATACAACCATCTTTTTTTAGTAAGAAAGAATGTGGGAAAAGAAGAATGTCCAGAAGAAGGTGAGGTGAATATTAGAGGGCAAGGGTGAAAAGATAACAACGGTAGAAAGACACATAACAGTGCATTGTATGTAGCATATTCGTGTATATAACGAATCTAATTATGTCATATTTACAAGCAACTTGTGTGAAGAAGTTATCCAGTGGTAATATTTCTCACATAGACACTAAAATACACGACTGTAATCTACAGACTTGAATTTGTTTAGTATCTTTGTTTAATGAAGACTTATCTAAAACGTTCATTGCTTGGCGAATTGGGTGACTTTCTAGCATTTGCCTATGTTTCACGTTGGCCACACTTCATTGTCGCTAATGACTGGGAATAATCGTGGTCATCTACATCCCTCCGCCCCGGCGCTGCCCATCCAGGATGAAGAGGCCCGGCGCGGCAGGGCTGACGGCCGGACATCGACCCGAGTTATCGACGTGGGCGGGTCCTCGGGCGTAGATTGATGACCGGTCGAGCACTGGGAAGAAACGGAAAATACGCCTCCGTCGTTATACGGGGCCTCATAAACGGCACGGGCGGCCGGGCAATAATCTGACCCAGAATTCCGCCGCCTCCACCTCTTCAGGAAAGAGGCCAGGCAGACGGACGCGAGAAGTTTGCGCCGCTCACGACTTCGTCGGAAAAGGGGCTTTTATCACCGGTGGAGAGGTTCTCCTGAAATACGTGCCATTCAAAGCGAGCACTTGAATGATAATTGAATTATAAATAAAGAGAACTCGCGTATTCGTTTTGAAATATACACGAAAGCAAAATTCGACTCTCTCTCCTCTCCCCTTCGTTTATGCAACTCAAGCAAGGGAATTTTTTAACTGACCTGACTCCAAGAAGATCGCCTCGCTAAATACGATTTGCACTCAGAATTTCGTGCACACTTGACTACCTGTAAAGTTTCATTGAAATATATTAGTACTTTAAAGTAACAATGAACACGAATAACATTTTCCTGGAAACACGTTATTTTTCCCTGTTATCTACCTAGTGATGCTACTTCTGTAGGATTTATTTACGCTACACCACATGCACTCCCTCATGATCATGTCCGTTTCATGTCTGGCTTCGATGACGCAAGATGACGCAAGGGGGCGTTGTTTACCCCGAGGGCCACGAGGCTAGATTGAACCGTCGCAGATGGACTAAGACAATAGTGGAATCAATTCGAATTACATGCGGCTGCTCCTCAGCCCCCGCGCGCGCGGAACACAACGCAGCGCCGGGCATCTTCCCACGGAGATCAAACAATGGACGGCGCGGCCGCGCGACGGGCGCACAACGGGAACTAGCGCGGCGAAGGCGGAGGGGGAGGGGGAGGACAGGGAGTTGGCGGAGTGGGCTCGAGGCGCAGAGAGGAGCCATGGAAATGGAGGGAATGCGTGCGAAGACCATGAAGGTGAGACGGAAGGGAAAGCAAGGGGGAGAAAACAAGAGAATGTGCAAAGTGAGGGATGGTGATTCTGAGCTAGAATTGACATTGATTGATTCGTGTTTCCGGGCGCGTCAACTGCTTTGGTCATTACTCCCGTTAGTGTAGTGCATGTTTGTTCTCGGGAGATGGCGGTGATCTTCCCCCGCTGGATGGCGAGTTTCCCTAATCAGGACTCTCTCACCAGCGGGGCACTGCCCCAGCCGGACAATCTCTAAGCTCCCGGCCGGTCTCCCGGAATATGTGGTAGAGTAGTGCATGTTAGAGTGAGTGCTGTGTGAGGGAAGAGGATAGGACAAGGAAGAGGAAGGAAAGATCGCGCGCAGTCCGTGGCCCGTTTGTTAGGTACTGCTCCGCCATTCGCCTGGTGTTGATCGGAAAACACGGAACACTACCGATCAGAGCAGCCGGCCGCTAGATTTCTCCTCCAGACAGCGACTGAATTCGACCTAGCTGAAAAGCTATTGTCGAAATTCCAGCCGCCGTGGGGAGTGGGAACCTAGGACCTCCCGGTCAGAGGCGCTGCAGTGACATCAGTTGATGCACTGAGCTACCGCTCCCGGTCTGGAATGAGAGATAGAGGAGATAAGACAAAGCAGTATGGGTCGGGGGGGAATAGGGCAAAGAGGTAATGAGTCGAAGCGGAGAGGGCCAAGAGGAAACAGGACCCGATTGCGCGGAGCGTGAAGGTGAAGAGTAGCCTAGCCCGACGGGACGAAGAGGGACAGGGCGGTGGACTGGGGCTTGAGGGCGCAAGGAAGGGGGAAGGGGGGAAAAGGAAAAGCAAAGTTGAGGGAAGCTGAAACGAGGTAGGAAGGAACGGGAGAGACAGGCTGATAAGGCGGAGCGACAGCGATAAGGACAGTAAGGGTCGAGAAAGGACAGCCTGAGAGGATCGGAGCGGAGCAGGGAAAAGGCCCGGGATGAGCGGAGAGAGGTTAAGAGCATCGAGCTAATGGAACAAATGGACAGAATGATGGAATTCGTATTAAACGGGTGGAGAGAAGAGTTTAGAACCAAACGAGTAGATCAGCGCGGGAGGAGAAAAAACAAGCATGAAAAGCCCAGAAATTCAGGGCAAGCTGCATTTCGCGTTTTCGGTTGCCTCATGCGTTTCGCTCAACGGAGCATCGTATCCCACGCCCCCGCCACACTCCGATGCATACCTGCTTCGGTCGCTCACCAGACTCCTTCCCTCCCCCGCCGGAAGCGGAACTAGAAAATTTGCGTCCACCGGAAATGGGGAGGAGAAGGTACGCCAACCGAAGCTGAGAACCAAAAGTCATGTTACATCCAATCTACCTGAGGTCATAATATTATTCTGAATCCAAAACGTACCAAGTTTCTTGAGTTCGTATTGTTTCATTCCTATTAAAAGTTTACGAATTTGCAGGGAATGATAGCGTAGAGTGTACTAGCCGTTATTAAATTTAATTAAACTAACATAACTCGGGGGTTTTTTATGGCTTTAACTAATTCAGATGTCACATCCCAACATCAAACAACCGGAAAATTCATCTCCATAAACCCTCGATACTCTTTGTTATGGGTACATAAGGATTTTTTTTTTTCAACTTGCAAAGGTTATTCTTGGTGTGTATTTAAAGCATTTATGATGACATCGTTTGGTCCCCGTAAGATGTTCTGGACCTAGAATACGCCGGACATTTAGTGGCCGAGATTAGGCGTGAGGTGAGGGGGCGAGTGGATCCTTCCCCATCAGGAGCAGGTTTCACATCCTGGTCAACCCACGTACAGTTTGCGATGGACAGAGCCAGTTCGTTTCACGTTATGACGATTCCCTTGCCTCCCATTACACCGTTGCTTCATCATCACTCATATTTAGGGCTCGGATTCGGACCTAGAATGGCTGGCCTACTTTACAGGATTCCAAATTTCCAAACGTCTGAACCTAGCAATCCCCCTCCCTCCTCTTCTGCACGATGTTACAGCAGCGCCCTCCGCAGTGGCGGATCCAGGAGGTGGGGGGCAAGAGGGCCACGCCCCTCCCCAAGGCCCATAGTTTTCGTTTGTTACCTTCTTTTATTTGTCAAAATTGATTTAAAAATTATTTGATAGAATTATGTAATTATTTAAAAAATAATACCGTATAGTATTCTATCTACAGTACATAAATAATTTACAATACAATAACAAATGTTTATTACTGAACAAAAATCTACGATGGCCCCTCCGAAAGGATCGGCTCCCTCCTCCCTCGGGCGCGGGGGCGAGCCAGGCACTGCTTGCCTCGCCCCCCGGCCCCATTGTTCCCGCCCAGGCTGCGCGGAGGGATCTCGCTTGCGCCGCACCGGCGCAGGTCGCTCACGCAGAGCGGCGCTGCCGCTGCGCTCGCTGACCGGGAGGTCGAACGCCGACGGATTTTCGAAACTATATTTGTTTTTTTTTAACGTACAGCTGTGGGTGGTATCGCCAAGATGAAATCCGGCACGACTTTTTGCGTCGTTACGTCCTGCCGTCATTGCGTCCTGCCGCTAGAGTCGCTTGATCTGCAGCACTGATTGATACGGTCGCGATCATGCGACATCTTGCGGCAGGACCAAGAAGACGCAAAACGTCATGTCGAATTCCATCTTGGAGATACTACCCACAGCTGCAATGTTCGAAAAAACCAAGTATAGCTCTAGTTCTAGGTCGAAGGCATGGGTCTGCATGAGTTCTAGCCGCTGGATGCTGTGATAGTTTTCTGGTTTCTTTGTTTGTTTTTTGATTATTTTTTAAATCAATACCAGGTAAATAGCGGACCAGTACCTCAACAAACGAGCCACTTGTAGCCTACCCTACCCACATACACACGCACACACACACACATGCACACACAGCACAGCGCACACACGCAGCACCCCGCCGCACCACGCGCGCGCGCCACGCCGCACGCAAGCACAGCGCACGCCGCACACGCACGCACACACACGCACACACACACACACACGCACTTGCTTACTTGCCCTGTACTATCACACATGTCGGGAGACCATCTGGGATCTCTGTGCTTGCGCGGTCTAGCTAGAGGAAGACACTTGTATGAAAATCTCGCCAGACGACTTATAGTTCACCGACGGTTCCCACTATCGAGTGGGGAGGAAGAACCCCACCTCCCAGCATAAAAAAATACGAATGGCAGTTGACGAACCCCACAACATAAATCAATCACACTAGCGAACACTTGAAGAACAGCCGGTCTAGCTAGAGGCCAAGTTGAGAATGGACAGATATTGAGGTAAAGAAACTATTGGAGCTCAATTGTCGTTCAGTTATGAAAAAAAATATCCACTGACTCTAAAAAGACGCTTGGGGCAACCATACGCATACATTTTTAATCTTTGATTTGTAAGTAACAGGGCTAATAGTCTTTATCACTCTCACGGTGAAAATAGAACGAGTGGTTTTTCGAACTTGAACAGGAACGAAGACGACTGGGAAAAAGTAAACAATCCGCAAATGATCCACATCAGAAGCTAATAAATTGACGAACTCGAAAGGGGGATGTGGGTCACTGAAAGTGAGAGCGCATACAATTGCAGAAAAGAGAAACAATATTGTAAAAATAGTACGCAGAATCCTCACAGAAGACAATAAGGCTACGTAATGCAATTTACGCATAACGCAATTACTTCCGGCAGCAATAACATGCAAGCCCCTTCGAAGCAGTAGCTCGGAAAGTAATGTCACTAGTAACACAACTCAACACACGCTGAACACCTCCTGTACCATTTTCACAGGGAGAGTTGGGAGAAAGAAATGTAACATGCGTAATTATATGATATTTGAAATGAACACCGATTTTATGCAGCTTTGAAACAAAATAACGAGTCTACAATAATCATTTTCAGGTACGTACGCTTCAATTAGAATATGGCAACTCATTAAGGGGATATAATAAACAAAACTAAATTCCGCCAGATAAACCGAGTTAATAGAAATAAGCAACATTGTTCAGAAATTCCACTGACACTGATACATGAGAAAGAACCAAGAAACAAAATAGATGTAACGAGGACAGTGTGATATTTGGAATTATTCCACATTACAAAAGCAGGGCATATCGGGTGGCACCTTTCTCCTCCACAGCCATAGACAAACAGCGGCCACGCTAACGCCTCGTGCAAATCCACGGAATACTCCAAGTTCCTCGAACGCCGCGGAAATTTCCGGAATGAATCCCTTTCATGAGCACCTCTGAATAATAGACCAACTTCGTTTGAGTCCGCAGAACACGCGGGAGTCGTTCTGAGTAAAAGAGCCATAAAATAAAAGAAATATATTCGCCACGTCCCGCACAAACAATTTGCTTCTAAAGTAAAATTTATCTTCCGCTATTTTTAAAAGTGTTTCAGAGTTTTCGATTCAGCGCTAACGGTTTTGAGAGTACGGGTAATGAAAAAGAATTTTTAATTGCCACAGGTAGGGAAAATGTAAAAAAATGAGAATTTGTTTCACAACTACCTACTCAACGGCGCAACGGCAAAAAGTAAATAAGTATCTCAAGTTAACATAATTAACTCAATACAAATAAGATGTTTTATATTGCATCCTCAGTTCTACGAGATTTTATGTTCAAACAGCCAATTATAAATACTTTAAAAGGGGTCTTAAATAACGAATACATACTTGTTGAATTGTATTGAATTATCACTCAGTTAAAAACAATTAGAGCATTAACATTTTTATAATAGAATGTTCGGAAACCTGAAAACGAGTGTTGCTCGTATATAATAAGTAGTGTACTCTACATTGTTCACAACAATGTGGATAAGTGTAAATGAATCCATCATTCAACAGCCTTCCTCAAATTATGATAAATTAGAGGTAAACTACTGATTTATTTCTAAAAGTAAGAAAGAAAATGCAAGGCAATGCTCCTAAAGATTTGCAGAGATTCATATGACACTACAGAGAAAAACGATTATTGTTTGAAAGATTTATATAGTTTAATTGATTATAATTGTTTGAATTCATGATGGTGAAAGCAACTAAACACGAACTACTACCAATCGCAAAATGTTTTCAAAAGTATATTTGCATACCTTGTATCTCTAGGAATATCTATGATAAAAAAATACTTGTAAGCAGAATATTTTCGAACACAATAGAAATAGCAGAAATACAGAAAAGTCATACATATGCAAAACCAATCAATTAATTTTTTAAAGTCCCCACTCGGTTACATTTGCAAGAACTCGTCGATGAATAAATTCTAAGAGTTCCATTATCCCCACTTCCAGATATTCGCTGCGCCGCGCCGGGTCGGAAGCCGTAATCAAAGGCGACAGGTGGGGCTGCGGTGCAAACAAAACTTCTACAATATCGCGCCCGTGCAAGTGCAGGCGGGGGGCGGGGAGAGGCGGGGTGCAAGGGACGGTACGGTGGACGGACATGGAACGGTGTGGGGGAAAGGGACGGTGGCGCCAAGGAAGGCAGGCGGGGCGGGGTGGGGGGGGGGTGGGCCAGGTGAAGTGTGGAGGCACGGGGATACGCGGAGAGGGACGAGGCGAATCGGAGCGGAGTAAGGTACGAAGAGCGGAGGGCTAGGAAGGGTTGGGGGGCGAGGGGGGGGGGGGGGGGCAAGGCGAAGCGACGGCGTCTGGACTGCGAGCAGAGGGCGCCGGCGTCTCCAGGCTTTACGGCGCCGGTCGTAAAGGCGGCGGCTGGCGGAGCGGGAAGGGGAATGGCGGGGCGGGGCAGGGCAGAGCAGAGCGGGGCGGGGCAGAGCGGCGCCGACGGTCGCAGCAGTAGCAGTATTGGCGGCAACGACGGCGGTCTGGGCGATGACGGGCCGGGCGAGACAGAGCGGGGCATTGGCGGGGCGGGGCGGGACGGGGTGGGACGGGGCGGGGGGCAGGATATGCGCTGGGCGGGGGGGTGGTGGCGAGGCGAGGTGCGCGCCGCCGCCTGAGCTCCCGGGCTGAGAGCTCCGACCGCGCCCAGCCAAGGTGGCGCCAGGGTGGGGCTCTCCACTGAAGGGCCGACACGGCCGAGGCCCCGGAGGGCGCCCGCCAAGGAAGCAGGCGAATGAAAATCCCTCGCGTGGATGCACAGCGTCCTTTACGAGACCTTCTTCGGTTGGAAACAATCGGGTCATCCCACTAATCCAATTACGATGAATTTGAATTTACTGATGTCGTAGCTCACAAGCGTCATGAAATAAAGAAAGTTTGCGAAGAGTTTTATGGAACTACTATAAAAAAGTTTTTTTAATTTTCAACGTTTCTTCAATAAATCATCGAGAACCTGATTTTGATAATTTTTCGATTCAACATTATCCTCACCAACTACATCAAGGGAATGCTGGCTAGTTTTGGTGATGGTCAAAGAATTGAACAGGAATCTCTAGACAGGTAGAAAAAGTAGTGCGAGAAACGGCTGTTAGGTGATTTGCAGTCTGAGCTGAGGGTGTCTTGAATGCCGAGGACACAGTGGGAGTAGAAACGCAGGTAGTGTAGCACTACAAGTGGCGCTCGAAAGGAATGTGGACTGGACAGGATATAACAATGGCTTTCGGAACGGTCGCGAGGGTGAGTGGAACGGAAGTGGGACGGCAGGTGCTTTAAGACAAGATGGTGTAGGAAAGTAATATAACGGCTTTTTATGATGGTAGAGATAATGGAAATGACGCAATTGAGCTTGTGAGAAACTTTTAAGTGACAAGTATATAACAGATTATATATTGAAAAACACTTCAAACTATTCGATTGCTATTCGGGTTTCGATGAAATACAATTTTCGAAAGTAGGTGGAAAATAAACTGAAAATTTACACTCACAAGACGGAAAAATCAGTTGGTACGCCAATTAGCGAATGGCGAAATAAAGGTTTTACTTCATTATCTATCGTGATGAGGTCACTGAAAGGAGGGAAAAGTTCTGGATGAATAGAGATGTGGGTCATGGGCCTCTCAGTATAGAAATAATGTAATACTACAAAGTGGAATTTATACAAAGCAAGAAAGAAAAGGATCACTTTTGAGGCTGGCTGCTCATTTTCTGAAACAAATTTTCCCGAATCTCCCGGTTATCCAAAGCATTTAAAAAATCACTAATACGATTTGTATAGTATTTCATAGTATCCAAAATAAGCTCAAACTAGTTTGTCAGCTCTCTGATTTCGCCGTGTACAAATAAAGTACAAATAAAAATCTCAATTAATCGAAATTGAGCAAAAATAATGCTTACTATTTTTTTGTGAATAATGTCTGTTTTATAATCACGTTAAAATTTTCCAACGTGTAACGACACCTTTGTAACCACAAATTCCCTGACTTTCCCCAACTTTTCCAGAGCAATGATAATCTCACATTTTCCCCGTTTCTCCAGGTTTTGCAGAAAGTTGAACCTTGACTTTAGAATCTCGCATATGGAGTGATGGTCTTTGCAGACAGGGAAAGGCTCCAGATGCATCAGGGAAGCGAGACGTGGTCTGCCTTAGGCCTCTGCACAGGAGGGGACAGGAGAGCATCGCAGGGCGAAAGGACTTGCGTTGCAGCCCCACCCTCCTGATGACCCCGGCGGAGTGCGCCTCGTCTCGCCTTCTTTACGAGCGGCTTCGCTGTCGGCCACTCAGCCGTCGGCCGCCAGCATTGCCCTGGGATCCGTAAAGAGCCCCACACACCTGTAAGCGGGGCTTGCAAACTTGGCTCGCGCCAGTTGTAAATCTGTCACAATGCAACCTGGCTGTTCGCACAAATGCGACGGATTTTAAAAAAAGACCTCGCTCTTTCCGAGCGGTTTTGCATGTCAGTCGCCGTTAACATCGCCCTGGGCTTTGTATTGGGCCCCATACACCTTCAAGCGCGGCTCACAAACTTGTGACGTGCATGTTGTAAACATGTCGCCGTCACATTTTTCACTCTGCTTTCCCTCTGTGAGAGTAGTGTGAAGTTTGTAAGTGTTCAAGTGTATGAGACTCCTCACGCTAAGCATCCATGGCCAAGCCTCACATCACGAGTTTGCATTGGACCTTTGCAAACCCGCCACCACCTTTGTGCGAAAAATTAGGGGGGGGTTGCATCAGCGACAGATTGAAAACCGGCTCAAACCAAGCTTCCGAACGCGGCTTGTTCGTTTGTGTAAACCGGTCTTTATTACCTTATTTAAGGTTATTTTACCTTAGTTGAAGTCAACCGATTGATTACGTAATGGAGACATCAGATTTCAGTAGAAACTCACATTAAATAACACGTATTTCATAAACCGGGGCCTTTTCGTCGAGTGTGAATTTATCTACATGTAAAACTACTTCATCGATAGAAATTGCTTAACAATGCCTGTATTCGTTGGACAGTCACTTTTTTTTATTACAACAGGTTCCGTACTTCCAGTTCTGGAGTGTGCATCATTGCAGGAATGACGTAACCTCTAGTCACCATATCAGTATTATTTATTACCTTAAAAGTTCCTGTGATTACTGTGGTATCCTCATGCTTGGCAACAGCGTCTCGATCGGATGAAGCAATACCCGACCTTCGCGCCATCAGGCACGCCTTAACATAATTGCTCCCATATCATCTAAGAGTCTCTTGCTACACAACCAGCTGTTTACTGACCTTAATGAATAAGTAAAAAACTAGAAAATTAACATGATGAACAATAATGGGATCTAATGCAGGAAAGTCGGGTGCAATAAACCGGGAAGCTTTTTTGTTACATTTTTAACCCCCTGAAAAAATGTTTATTAAATTTAAAAGTTCTGGAAACAAAATGCAGCTACAACTTTTTTTTACGTCAAGACAAATCATCAGAAATGTAATTTTCAATAATACTAAAGAAGGCACTTCCCTATTTATTCGACATTTCTAATTTACCGACTTTCCGCTAATTGATATGGAATTAAATGTCAACAAAATTCGAGTCATTACACATCATTTATTTCCTCTGTTTTATGTTCCTTGGTCTTTCCCAGAAATGTTCAATCTCCTGTCTTCTGCAGGTTTCCTTGATTTGTCGACACCCGTAACCCAGCACGTCCGCCAACTCGCTGCACAGCCCCGCCCACCGCGAACCTTCCGGAGCCCCGTCCTGCTCCGCCCCCAGGGCCAACACGCCTCCCCGACAGCAACCAGCTCCCGCGTCGCGCCGCCGCCGCCTTCCCGTTTTACAGCTGCGGCGTCTGGACGCTCGTCGCGCCGAATATCGTAAAACAAACGAGGAATCGGACGCGGCGGTGGCGCCAGCTGCGAGACGACAGGGGCAGCGCGGAGTGCCGGAAGGCTCTGGACAACGGGGTGGCAGGGCGACGGAAGGCGCGGCACGGGCGGGGCGGGGTGGGAAATGCTGGACGGGGATGGCCGGGGATGTGGGGGTGGGGAGGGTGGGGAGGCAGGGCGGCTATAGGAAGACTGGCAGGGTGGCGAGTCGGTGGCGGAACACCGTACGATGTGACGACGTAAGCAGAGGCAGCTCGATGAGCACAGGAAAATGCAACTCGGCCAAAGCGTCAACCGAACGAGCGAGGGCACGCCAAGCGTTTGTATTCCGGCAGCCCCGTTCCAGAGGAAGATGCGCGGAATGCTGAGGAGCTCTTTCCGTCTCAAAGCAGCAACTCCTTCCAATACGTGTCCCGACCCCGCTTCAGGATATTATATGACGCTCCTCAACCCGCGGCGAAAATATTCATTCCGAGTCGTTTCAACGGGCATGCATTGAACCATCAAAATACCATCCCTGCTTGTTTCCGTTTGCTTTGCTTAATGATGCGATCCTGCGTCTGAATTTACCCGTCGCATTCCAAAATAATAAATTAATACGTCGATTACTCGAAAGTCCAATCCTTTCAACATATCTTTCTTCGCACACACAATCCACCTACTGTAGAAAGACCCTCTCCATCGTATCATATTAAATATCTCCACATTTAGTCTCCTTGCCATTTTCAAGTTTTCCGTGTGACAGAGTCAAGGTAGACTTTCGATACTGAAGTGGAAACTGAGTGTAGAAGTGGATAAAGAATTTAATTCGAATTAAAATCGTTAACCTTGCTTTTTCGGTGACTAGAGATTTCACCGATAAACCTCACAAAGGAAGAACGGATGTTTACGAATGGGAGCTGGCAACCACGGCTCACCGAAGGTTTTCCGAAAGTTTAAGTCCATCGGAAACGAACAAAATCTGATTATCAATAGCTTATTGCTTGCTTCATCGTACTTCGCACACAGAGACAGATCTATCGATCGGCCCTTCTTTCAGGGGCGCAGAACTCTGAAGCGCGCAGTACACAGGATGCGTTGAGGTGATTCTGGGGAGCGTCGCACACCGTAGCGAATCGCCCTTTCCGCGTCCTTTCTGTCAGCCGTCCTTTCTCCCACCCCACCGCGCTGCCAACGCGCGCGCTGTCCCGTGAAATATTGCACGCGTCCGCCACGCACGCGCTGGAGGAGACAGGGGGCGAGTGCGGGTAGGGTCTGGCACGGAGGGGAGGGCGGGGCTCCGCATGTCAGACCGAGCAGCAGGCGGGGAATACAGTGAGGAGTGGGATGAGGAAGAGTACGTGATGGGGGAGGGGGGGGGGAGGCGGGGTGAGGCGAAGCAGGACAGAGCGAGGCGGGGCGGGGCGGAGCGGAGAGGACAGGAGAGTAACGTGGGAAGCGGGGCAATTCGCTCCGGCCCGCGGGGCGGAAAGGAAGCGGGGAGGAAATCAGCACCAGCAAGGCCAATCGCATTACGGATGCGACGGGAAGCGGGGGAGGGGCCGGCGCCGGACGCAGCCCAGTGTTATGCGATTTGATTTTACGACGCTGGGAAAAACGTAACGCCCCGGTATTAGCACATCAAACAGGAAAAACACCCATTAACGAGGCTTACGCGCTGCGCGATCGGCGCGCGCGCCGCGTGGCAGCACAGCGCTGTCTGCGCCTACGCACGCACGCACGGTGTGTCATCTCGCACGCGCTCCGCACTGGGGATTGGTTTTTTGATTGTTTTTTTCGTGTTTCCGGGCGCGTCAACTGCTTTAGTCATTAGTCCCGTTAGTGTAGTGCATGTTTTCTCGGAGATGGCGGTGATCTTCTCCGCTGGATGGCGAGATCCGGCGCCGACCTACCGTCGGCTAGTGGGGTTTCCCTAACCAGGACTCTCCTACAGCTGGGCACTGCTCCAGCCGGAACAATCTCTAAGCTCCGACCGGTCTCCCGGAATGTGGTAGGGTAGTGCATGTTAGTGTAAATGTGTGTGTGAGGGGAGAGGATAGGACAAGGAAGTGGAAGGGCAGATCGCGCGCGGTCCGTGGCCCGTTTGGTAGGGTACTGCTCCGGCATTCGCCTGGTGTTGATCGGAGAAATCACGGAAAACTACCGATCAGAGCAGCCGGCCGCTAGATTTCTCCTCCGGTCAGCGACTGAATCCGACCTAGCTGAAAAGCTAGTGTCGAAAATCCTGCCGCCGTCAGGACTCGAACCTAGGACCTCCCGGTCAGAGACGCTGCAGTGACATCAGTTGACGCACTGAGCTACCGCTCGCGGTCCGCATTGGGGGTTTGGTGGAGAAATCGTTCTGATGTTTCCCGAATTATTTGTCAACAACAAATGTAACGATCTTTTACGTTGGTGAATGTAAATTCTGTGTATCATATTGCCTGGGATTGTTTTGTGCGGTGCGTTAATGCGTAACCTGTGTGAGTGCAAACTTTAGAGTGAGACAAAAATTCAACTAGTTTGGAATGCATTCAACGAAATTTTATTGGAAGAAAAATGCTTTCAGATATTACAATGCATGACGATTAATCAGTTTCGGTTTTCATGTAATTTTGATGTTAAAGACATTTTTATTCCAAATGTATTAAACAACAAACGTTCACAAAGCAGAATTATCTCATGCTTATCAAGTTTATGCGTAGTACACGCAAAAGTGGAAAGTACTGGAACCATTATGGAAAAGATCATCCGGTCTACTTATTCACTGCAGAAGAACCCCCAGGAGATACATCTTTAGCTCGATTGTGTCGTTTTCACCCAAACATACACAGAACGGGGATGTCCGGTTATAAAAAGGCCACTATTCCCACAATGACAATTACTTTCATTTTACTTCGATTCGCCCAACGGTCTTTCAGCCGTGGAGTAAGCCGGCGAAATAAACCTCTCCCAGACATTACTGCTGGCCGAAGAATTTAATCAACCGATCCACTAATCTTACGAAATAAATCGTGACGCAAACTACTTGTTGGGACGTGATATACGGAGTACGGAGGGGAGCATCGCCAATTCCCTGGCACCACTCGGCCCTCAGAGAGAGGGCAATGTGGCAACACCCCGGGGCCGCATCTGGCCCTTTGTTCGGGAATGGTCCAACAAAATAAAAGTCCCACACAAAAAAGATATATCCAAGCTCATTTTGGGGAAATATTACAAGAGTTACAGCAGACTAGCATCGCTTTCTCACACCATGAATGAGTAAGGAAATATGTGATATAAAGATACGGGATCTTCCGGAATTCGCTTCAACTATTCACCGCTCTATAATAATTGTTAGCTGGGTAAAGGTAGCTAAGTAACCAATCAGTATAAATAAAAATTGTATTTGTCAGGTGACCTGAGATATTGTGTCAGGTGTAAGAAGCTATTTGCGACTCGCTATCACTACGACTCTTCATCACTACGAAGTGGCAAGTAGCAACGCAGCCATGACAGAGCGCGAATTCTCGACGGAGGCAGCTCTTTGGGCGTTCCACAAGGTCTAGGCAAGAAGCCCCACGAAGACAAGCGTGGGTGGGAGTGAGCCGCCGTGGGTTCCGCCGCCCCCGCAGGCAATGCGATGCCTAGGAGGGGCCACAGCAGTGCCGGCCAGGGATGGGCCGGCGGGGGAGTGGACTGCGTAATTAAAACAACCCCGACGTTTTTACGACTCTGGGCGGTGCCGCATCGTTTCAATTTCGCGAAATTGCACAATTATGAGCCGGAGCGCGAGGGTCCGAACGCGCGAGGGTCGGAGGCTTGTTCGTTGCCGCGGGGATACGACGCTTCGATAGACGCGAGTTCGGATGGATAGCTTTAGAAGGGGAGGGCAGGTGAAACACACTTACAGAAGGTAGGTTTCTAACTGAGTCGTTGACACAATATTTGCCAGGAATGAGTTCCACGTAGTCGGCATTGTCCGAACAAGAATCACTCATATACGGCGAAATGTTCTGAATTCAACAATTACATCGGACAACGGTTGGAAACAGAGTAAAGGTGAAAACAAGAAGGCATGATGCATTACTTTGTCAATTCCACGGCCTAAAAGAATGACACTCAACATCTATTCTATCTACAATGATTTGAGAAACATTCTTAGAGTGAACTATACACAATCAACATTACCTTCATTTTCGAGAAATATATAAACCAAATTCGAACTGAAAAAATCAAGGCTTACGATCCACAAGGCTACTTCATCACGAAGCAATCTCGGAAGCATCGACGCAGTCCATCAACCTGACAACTCCAAAGATGGATAGGCTGCGAGAAGCCGTGGAGATTCGTTATAATAATATCCTCATCGTGTTACGCCGTGACGTCCCCCGAATAAATAGACTGCTCTGCGGGGAATCCTGTAATTGAAATTCGACACTCACGCGGGACGCAGCGAGAGCTTGCCAAACACATCGACAGAATCGATCTGCCCGGAAAGCGCGCTCCCCGTAGCCGCACACGGTAACGCCCAAATCAGCCACAGGATATCTAGTGCGCTGGATTCAGTCGTGCATGGTTCATGGTGTTCTTGGAATTGGAGTAAAGCTTCATATGATTCTCGGAACAGTAGAAAGAATTTTCGCACGGAGAGCTCATAGTAATTACTTTTTAATAAATGGACTCGTGGGGGATTCCCAGGAAAGCATAAAGTACGTGGAACGACAAGTGTCGCACAGGTCTACCAACTCGAGCGGAGAAAAAGGGTTCATGCTTGCACAATCTGGACTGTATACTGAAATTAAGGCAAAAAATCATTAACGTGATTTCGAAGAAACGTTTTGTGTCAATTAAACTGAAAAGTGTAGTAACAGATGAAGAATATTTTGTACATTAATTAACGCTACATTTTTCATTGGATGGTTCAAGCTTTCGTTAGACGGTAAGGTTCCTTTTCACAGCAATTCGAATATCTCTTGAAGCAATATTTGCCATTATAACACAATTCGAAATACATCAGTAAAGAAGGCTTGCCTTTCGCAACGTTATCTTACGAAGAGCTTCAAGTTCTCTTTAAAAGATTTATTTCTCCCCTTACACCATCTTTTCGCGAACAGCAAATTAACTGGAGCCAAAACTAAGTAATATTTTATTATAGTTTCAAACTACATCGTCGAAAAGTAAATATCTTAATTTTTCAGTAATCTTTAACAATGTACTACTTGCATACAATATTTGAACGTTCTTAAAAACTTGCGCTTTCACATTCAGAAGAACTTCGCGAGTTAACAACTGCTGTCAATACTGTACCTGGCTTTCGTTCCTGAGTACCCCGTCGCGCAGAAAAGTGAGGTTTTGTCATAAAATATGCTGTTGTGAGAGTTTGGGAGTCCCTGACGACTCCTTTTATAGATAATTGATCATTTCTGGTTCTTAGATTCCGTTTTACATTCTGTTATATCGATGGCTTACTGCACATATTGTGTGTCCAAAATTCCTGGTTTCGATAAAACCAAGCTTGAAAGTTTGTAAAAGTGCAGTTCCTTATGGTGCAACAATGATTGCTTTATGCGAAAAAACATGATCCCTCTTAAAAAAACACAATCTTTGTACACCAGGTAGGTATCAACGAAAGGTCTCCAAAAGTGAAATTAATTCGAAAAAACTCTGAGTGGACACACAATGTTTGAGAACTAAGCCATCGATATGTACTTGCAGCACTACCAATCTACTTCAAATTGACACAATGAAAATTGGAAATACATCTTTTATTATTGAACGGTAGTTTACATGAAACTAAAGGTCATCTTCAAAATATTCTGGGAACGGTTTTAAATTTTGTTCTTGAAATCTTAAGTTGGAATAGAACAAAAAGAAACAGTATGATACACTATATTTTTAATTTTTTTTCTTTTTGAATTTTGGTAAATTGTAAGCACGTCTTTCGGCGATTTCGGTTCCCGATCCTACTAGTCTTCGTTTTCTAAATAAATCTAAATTTTTTAATTTAAATTATTCTATTATTTTTCCCCTTTCCGTTTCGTCCCATATCAGCCCAGCGCGCGCCCACAATTCCGCGCGGAGGGCAAAAGGCGGAGGGCGGCTGGGCGCCGGAACTTAATTAGTTAAGAGAGACCGTATTAACGAGCTAGCGTTTGCATGAGGGTGAGCTTCACGCGCCGATGAGCACGGGCAGCGAGCGGGTGAGCGGGGACGGCGGGAGCGGGGACGGCGAGCGGCGGGATAGGGGTGGCGGGGCGGCGAGCGGCGGGGTGGGGAAGGCGAGCGGCAGGGCGGGGGCGGTAGACAGCGGGGCGGGGGCGGCGAACGGGGATGGGGGTGACGCGGCGAGATGGGGTGGCGGTGCCGGGGCGGCGTGCGTGGGGGGGGCGAGCGGCGGGGCGAGCTTTGGTGGCGGGGACGGCGAGCGGCGGGGGGGGGGCGGGCGGTGGCGGGGCGGCGAGCGGGGGGGGTCGGCGAGCGGCTGGGTGGAGGCGTCGACGGTAGCATGGTGGCGAGCGGGGGGGTGGATGTCGAGCGACAGGGCCGGGGAGTGACAGGGGTAGAACGGGGTGGCGGACGCAGGGCGCAAGCGAGGGCTGAATCGCTGGCGTCGGAGTGGGGCCGGCGGAAGACGTCTGAGGGGGTGGATCTGAGAGTACCCAACGCTTAGAATGATGAGGATGAGTAGTGTACAAGAGTAGATGGTAACACAGGAAGGACAGCGATGACTAGAGTTGCGTTGGTAATGGACGGAGTTATCGGGTTGCAGGATGAGGGAGAGAAGTGTTGGCAATCGTGGGTGTGATGCAGTTAGAGAGGAATGTAAAGAAGGGGACACCAAAAAAAAAAGTCCTGTTATTTATGTGTTTCACTGCAGCAGACAGCCTAGGAAATATGAGATTCCACTTCTGCGATGCTTGTGGAGCAAAGAATTAAGGAGGAGAATGCGGGTAGGATTTAGCGTGATGATTTAAAAACGCATAGTTGGGAGCGTCAACAAAGGGGGCGGGGAAGGTGAGTGGGTGCGCTCATCATGGCGGCGCCGTCGGGAGGAAGCGCGCGTCGGCGAGAACGAGAACAGATGACTGCCGAAGCAGCGCACTGGGGTGGCGGGAGCGACCGGCGGCGAAACGGCGGCCATGAAACAGGGGCGGCGATGGCGGCGGCGGCAGCCCGCATGCGCTAGCGTGACCCGGCGCGACCCCAGCCCTTCCCGCGCTACCCAACGAGGAGGCCGGATGTGGCTTGTCCGGCGGGGGGCCGGGCGCGGCGGGGGGCGGAGTCGAACTCCTGGCCCAGTGCGGCTGCCAGCACCTGGCGTTCCGCCCCCGCCCCGCCCACCGCCCCGGGCGGGCGGGCGGGCGCGCGCAGCACAAAGGGCGCGAGGAGGCCGCCTGTGCCCGCCGCCAGATCGCCCATTCAGGCGGGCGCGTCCGCCGGTCAAAGCAAAAACACTGGCATAATGCGCTGCGCCAACAGGGCGGAACGCTTAAGAGCTCTCGGGAAAACACTCATTTTTGTTAGCTTTCAAGTAAGTTGTCCGGTGTATGAATGGGTGGGAGTTGGAGGACGTATATTTCAAAAGCTCCGGATCCGAGTACAATTATTCACATTCACTGTTTCAATGATGTGGAGTTAACAAAACCCTTTGTTTTTTGCGAATGACAAAGTGTAATAGAAAGTGGTGATTCGAGTGCGATTTTATAATGGTGTAATTCTGTATCCAGAAAAAATTAAGATCTCCACGAGCTCTATTCCACGTTAATATGTACGAGAAATACGCACAGTAACAAACTAAACATGTCCGTTACACACATGACACAAATAGTATGACGTATTTAATGATTTTATTTTCTAATTTTGATCATCAAAATAATTATAGATCCTCTGAGAGTAGAATTCCCCAAGACACATGTAACAGTTTTCAAAATCTTTCTTCTTTAAGCAAACAAGAATGACGTTCAAAATTATTTATTACATCACATTTTGAAAACATGAGCAACAATTCAGACAAGAGATTTAATCAATTACAAAAATGAATGGGTAAAATGTTTCAACATAAGTAACTATACTTCTACATCTCTCTTAGTAATTCGTACATTCATGAATTTTATCAAAGGCTACTATTCTTACTAATTCGTATGTGATGAAAAGTACGGAATGATCGGCTCACAATACATCTCGAATTACAAACCAATGCTGAAATCTGACACAAGCCCGTTTTCAACCAAAATATCATTACCTCTGCGTTCTCGCATTTCGATGTTTTTCTACCAATTCCCACGAATTCAATCCGTAGAAAACACAAAAATAAAATAAATTACATCTGTTAACTAAATTCGAAAGCCAAATATCGCACAAAATGTCACTTGTTTGTATTCTCTCGTTGAAAAAAACGAAGGTTTTGCTGACGTAAAAGTATTATTTTCAAGCGTTTTGTGAAAAAAGAATGTGCACCACAAACCAGCAATATCGGAAAGCCCGATGACTGACCGCGGAGTCGAAAGGCGCAGGATTGCATTTCAAAAGCTTCTTCCTGGAAGTAAACAACCGAAGAAGGTCCGAATTCCCAGAACAACTCCCTGTAAATCTTTACTGGCGTCGATCATCACTTCAAGTGATCGCACTTCACAAATGGTTCGTAGATCACTTCATTTCACTTTTACGGAATTAAAAACATGCTTGCTTTCCTTTCGTCAGTCACTGTTAGAGAGTTTAATAGCAAAACCATGTTCGTCATTTATAGCTGCACAATTACTGTTCTTTGAACCGCAGGCGAATGTACAATAATGTCACCAAAACTGACATAAAATACTGTCGAACCTCAAAGCAGAGTTATCTGAGACTTTCATCTCCGCTTATGCCCCGGGACAGAAATGTTTGCCAACGCAATGAGATTTATTTACTCGTATTCGTCTGCCTCAAAAACAGTAACTGTACTAATGTGATGTTTGGTGGGTATGTCACGTTTGGTGGGTTACAAAATATATATTTCTGCACAGAAGTATTATAAGGAACTCACAGATCACTTCCTCAACGCATCAAAGGGAACAGTTTGAAAACATGATGCAGGCTGACTTCATGAATTTCACTGAAGTTACCGGCAAAGGTGCTTCTGGCTGGGGGTTCGAGTTCCGACAGTGGCTGGATTGTCGACACATAGCTAAATAGCTGGATCGCATTCAACTGCTTTCTCGAGAAGAATACCAGCATCCGGCTGCCCTATTCGTTCGTTTCTAGTGGTTCCTCCGATCAATATCAGGCGAATAGCGGAGCAGTACCCTAACAAACGGGCCACGGACCGTGCGCGATCTTTCCTACCTCTTCCTTGTTCTATCCTCACTCCTTACTTATACACACAATCATTCACTACACTACCCCACTTGTTGGCAGACCAGTCAGGAGCTTAGAGCTTGTCCCGGTTGGGGCGGAGCGCAACCTCGTGGTAGATACCTGGTTGGGGAAAACCCAGCTAACCGACGAGTAGGGCGGCGCCGAATCTCGCCAATCAGCGGAGGAAGATTACCGCTACCTATCGCGGTAAAAAAAAGTAGTACACTCACTGGACTAATGACCTTAGGAGTGGCCGCGCCCAGAATTACTAATCAATGAATCAATCCAATGAAGTCGGAATGGTTTGCTCGTCCTTTGGTTTGCTCGTACTTACTACACAGAGAATATACGAATTCCATACAAAAAATCATGAATTCCAAATTAGGATGTCGGAAACATTTTTTCTTATGTACCCCACGGGAGAACGTTCTGGCGGTCTAGAACGAGGCCTGAGTGACGGCCCATCTCCTCCACTTCCCTGCTCGCTCAGGTCGTCGGCAGCGCGCACGAAATGTTTATTGCTTTTATGAGTGATCATTAGCATCAATTAATTCCGCTGCGCCGGTGCAGGCGTTTCAACGTTCGGGAGAACAGTTGAAACCGGTCGGAGGCTCTCCACGCCGCACCTCGTGGCTCACCCTTAGATTCCCTGCATCAGAGAGAAGCTCAAAACCGCCTACCTTTACAATCTCAGGGCATTCGCATTTTTAAGACATCTCGTGAACTCAAAATTAATGACAAACATTAAACACTCTAGAAGCCAAAGAAATCGCGAAACCTGGGAGGCTTTGGGATAAACGCTATATTATAGTTTGGCACGAAATCTTATAAAAATTGCTAGATACATAGAATTGCACAAAAATAATTGAATAAATCTGAATTAAACAATTGTTTTCGGCCCTATTAAGTCCTGAGATACTTTTCATTTAAAGAAAAATTCCTTAGCGTGATCCTTGTTGAGTCCAGAGATTTTACCACCACAAAAAAATGCTTTCGGTCGAAAAATGTAAGTCATTGCCGCCAGCATCCAATTTACAATTCAGTGGTCACGAAAAAATTGAAAAGATACGCAGGTAGAGCTCGGGCTGAGCCCGGAAATAATATCTGCCAAATCGAATTCCTTCAGAGGAATCCTACCGGGGAATCGATTAACACACCATTCGACCAAAATCCTCTTCTCTGATTCGCACAAAAATATTTCGATTAGGGCTAAACCAAAGAACATAGGAGCATTCGAATACTCAGAGAAAGAAAATGACCAAGCCAGGGGGGTGAGACCAGGTACGTTCGAACACCAGCAACTGACTGACGCCTTAAATTACCAGCCACGCCTACACGACAGACGCCTTCACCCCGCCGCTCCGGCGCGCGTTTTCCCTTCGAGGTAAGTGTGGTCGACAACTCGCAGCCGCCACGCGGCTCCGACAGCCGGCACCGGCGTTCCCGCCTGCTATAATTGGCGCCCACCGCCGCCGCCGCCGCGGGCGAGCCGCGTCTGGCCCCCAAGGCCGTTGGAGGAGCTCGTACACGCGGAAGCACGCGGCGCGAGGCAGGGCGGCGTCGGCGAGGGGCGTCGAACCGCTCCGCTGGCTCGTTCCAGTTCGCGCGCACGCGGGAGCACGCGCGTTAAACATTGCACTTCCGGATGCTTCAAGAATCGATTGTTCGCTTTTTTATTTTCATTCGTTACAGATTTCAGTGATTAATATCGATACTGGTGATTTGATATCGATAATGACGATCTATTCTCCCATTTTTCCCATTATCAATACTAGTTATTTGACTGCGATTCCCGTGATGCTGTGTCGATTCCGATGGTAAGATATCAATACCGGTGAATCGACATCGCGATATCGATACACACATTACTTAGTTCCGATACTTGATGGCTGTGACAGCTACTCAGTTTCGATACTTGATCAAGTACACATATTTTTGTGTATTGTAAATGACATTAAAAGGGTACTTTCGGCGTTACTAGTATTGACCGGTCAATCGATATTACAAGCGGAAATATGTTTTTTTTAATTCAGTATTAATCTAGAGCAATTCTCAGTGTCAGTCATTCTATTTGCAAAGTAAACCATATTTTAAATTGGCTTTACACGAGTAAACTCGTCCTATTTACTTCCTAGCGCCAAATATGGGTATTCTGCCAGTCCATACTTCCACAATATGTTGCAAGTTTAATAACAATTATATTTTTTTGGAAGGAAAAATCATTCTTAAAAAAATTATCTCCGTATTGCGGGAATCCATCTTCGTTTTTGCAACTTTAATAACGTTTGCTTTCACATTATTACTAACGAATCGTTGTATATTTTCACGAAAACAGTCAGTAATTATTCTAATCGTTCTTAAAACATAAGTGCGCGTAAAATAGAGAAGAAATAACTCTGCCTTGTTTCTTGTATTACGATTAAATGCTCTGCACGTCCCATTCATCGAGTCGATTGAACGATACTTGAAAAAACTCGGATACACAAAAACTCATCACGTATTCACTTCAGCCTTCCAAAGGATGAACACGCACCCTTTCAATTACGTAGCTAGTAGCCCAAATCGCAGGACATCACCAACTTATAAAGACTCCTGGAGTCGACTTCAATCGTTGGTGAGCGCCTCCAGGTATTCAGAATACACCAAGGAGGGCGGCGATGGTATAGCGGTTAGTGTATCAGACTGCTAAGTTTATCGATCGGGTTCAAACCCGATCGAAGCCATGGACTTTTAAGGGCGAAAAAATCCTTCGTACGCGCAGGACATCACCAACTTTTAAAGACCCTGTCCCATGTTAGTACATTTATTGTATGTAAAAGATCCTCAAGCCTAAATGATGCCTCTGAGCTAAATTCAAATCGCCTGTTTCGTCGCTTCTTTCTTCCTTTCTTCCATGATTGGTGAAAGGAGTGTAACGAAATTCGCGTGGTCAGACGGAAGAGCAGGCCTAAGGGCTGTGTCTCGCCACGTAAAATAAGGCAAATTCAACTCAATTCAAGTACACTCGAAGCTTCCAAAGTAAACCACAAACTACATGTCACGGCAACAAGGCAGTGTGTCGCGGCAAAGGGATGTATGACACAACCTGTTGGGGTAACTCCACGCGCCAGTTAAGTGGCGTCCCCTCGCCTCGCCTTCCCTGGCACCGCCCCCTCGCGCGTACGCATACCACCCTCGTTATATTTAGCCCTTTGACGCGATCAGCAGCGGCCGTGGGTCGATCCCTGACCCTCCCTCCCGGGGAGCAGGCGCTCGCCACGAGCCGGAGGGCGCGAGGCAGGGAGGGTGTGAGGGCGTGGCGGCAACTCACCCGCACCGCGCCGGCAAAGAGCATTAACACGCCACGCCCCCTCGACCGAGGAGCCAGCCCGCCGCTAACTGAACGCCGACGCACCCCAACCTCACCCCGCCTCACTTCACTCCGGTGGCGGGAGGGACGTGTGGTGCACGTTTGGTATCCCGAGAGGTTGGGGCTCACCTTTCCCGCTGTTTGGTAAGATCGAGTGCCGACCTACACGTCGGATTGCGGGACATTCCTCATGTATCCGCCCCAGCAGGGCATCGCCCCAGCTGGGCCAAGCTCTAAGCTCCCGTTTGGTGGCCGGCATGGATGGTAGTGCAGAGTATGTAAATGTAAATGCGTGTAAATAGGTGAGAGGGGGCAAATAAGTTGGAGGAAAGAACGCGCGCGGTCTATGGCCCGTTTGTTAAGGTACTGCTCCGGCATTCGCCTACTGCTGAGCAGAGAAACCACGGATAACTATCAATCAGAGCAGCAGGTTAGCACTCTGCTGAAGACAGCGGGTGAATTCGACTTAGCTATGTAGCTGGTGTCGAAAACCCTGCCACCGTCGGGGTTCGAATCTAGGACCCCCCTGTCAGAGGCATTGCAGTGCGTCAGTTAATGCCCTGACCCGCTTAAGCTGCAGGGTGTGTGTGGCGGAAGGGGCACGAGAAACAAGCGAAGGGGCGGGGGATCGACCCCGGCCGGTACCCCCGGTTAAATTGACCTGAAAGACACAGGGACCGCAATGGACACAAATTACAACTCACGACGACATTAGCCCATCCGTCTTGCTCTAACTGGGTATGGAATACACGCGTCTCTAGCAATAAAACAACACGAACAAAAACACTCCGTGAAATTCGTGAGGGAGAGACAGAGATAAGAGGAGGCGCGCAACGTGACGCGGGCTCCAAACACGCCACGCGCTACCTTACAATTATCTTAATTAAATTGAGCTCTGCGTCCTCTGGCCCGACCGGAACTCTCAGGGGGGAGTTAATGCGGCCGGGCATTCGAATGGTCGGCTGGAGTACAAGGAACGGCTAACTTATTTTCCTTGCACTAAAGGTGAACACACGAGTTAAGAAAGCAAAACAAAAAGGCTCCTTATTTACAACATAAGACCTGACTTACGCGTTTCTTGTTGACGGGCGATTTGGGAGGTTTTAAAGAAAGAGCGCGTGATAGATAGGCTTGTATTGGCGGTCCAGCGGTTTCTGCGCATGCGTATGTTCGGTAACACTCCGAAATCGTTCGTTAAAAGGAAGCATTGTAAATCGGGTTTACGTGACTGACGAGTTCGTTTCAACGCTCTGTTAGTATTGAGTTTAAATACGGAGAATAGCCTACGACATGTGATAAAAATGAAATTGGCATGGAATGATTTCGAATATCGACCATAAAGGTGATGCACGAGCGGAAGAGAGACTCATGCGGGAAAGTTGCGAAGTGAGTTGGAAAGAAAATACACAGACAAGTAGATGGATGAGTGAGTATGAGAGTACGAGAGCGAGTGCATGGGCGACATGAGGTGAAATGGAAGGAAAGACGACGGGTGTGTAGACAGGCGGATTGGTGGATTTGCAAGAAGGACGAGTTGACGAAAGGATGGCGTAAGGATACACAGGAGAGACGGAGTCATACGCTAGAAGGACGAGTCGTTAGGCACGATGGAAGGCGAGTATACAGACATTTCGGGGGGGAAAATGGGGAAAAAGGAGGAGGGCGTAAGGGGAGAATCAGCAAGGACAGCCAACGAATAGGCGACCCCGAGAATATATAGGAAAGAAGAACGGGTAGACTCCCGAGTGAGGGGTTTATCCACAAGGCAGGCGAGTAGACAGGAGAGTGGGAGTGAATCTGCTGCGAGAACGAGTTTGAGGGCATGATGGCTTGGAAGTACCTAGACCGGTGAGTCAGGAGGGAGTGCGTCAGGCACGAGTTGGAGGGCTGATTGCGGGCGCGTGGCAGACGAGTCGAGGGTGGGTCCGCAGGGGTAGAAAGTTGGAGGACAATATGGCGCGCAAGTAGACCAGCTTGGGGGCCGGAAGGGGGGAGCGGAAAGGAGGACGGCAGGGCGAGGAAATCGGCGAGCAGGGGCGGCTACGCAAGGAGGGCGAGTAGGAGGGCAGCATGGCGGGCGAGTAAACGGCGAGCCTGGGGGGCTACGCAAGAGAGCGAGCAGGACGGCAACATGACGGACGAGTAAACCGGCGACACAGGCACGGTTCCGCAGGGAGGGCGCGCGGGCGGTTGCGCGTTTGGGCGGTCATTTGGGCGGCCTCCGCGGGCTAGAAACGTGTCCTGCGAGAGGTGAGCGCGCTCAATCGCGTAATGAGTGATTGCTGGCCCCGCGGGAAGCCCCGATTGGGCGGGGCGGGGCGGCGCTCGCGGGGCGACGTGGGACACGCGGTTGTAGCCCGCCACCCAGGGGAAAGCCTTTGATATGACGCGGCCATGCCCCCGGGCGAGCGATTCGTCAGCGGTCGGCCGGAGCGTGCAATTCCAAACAACGCCACCGCACAACCCGGCGAGGTCTTTTTAATTATACGCACATCCGAACCAATGGAAATGGTCGCCGAAACGTGTCGCGATACTCGCAAAAACAAAGTGAAAAGTATCTACGTGAGATTGAAATATGACAGAAGTCGGATTTGCATTGGAATCCAGAACAATTATAAATCACGATTTTTTATTATCTCAATTTCCTATTCACACTAGCTTGCTATACCGTTCAAATAATAAGTAATCCGTTTTCACATAAATTCAAAATATTATATATTTTCAATGATGAGCATAGATTTATAGTTTTTGAAATTCTTAAAACATTTTACAATACGTAATATTTTAAAAACTTTAATTCTGATATCTCATTAGTTGCAAAAGAAGGGGACGATTACAAGTAATGGATTTTCATCGCATTAAAACTTATCAGTGACGATTTTCAAAAGAACATTCAGTTTATTACCGTATCTTTAAAATAATCCCACAAACGTGGAATCTTACGAAATTCCGAATGTTACATTGAAAATGATTCATGCCTTCAAGGGCGAATAAATGGAAACAGTTTAACTCCACAACAATTTATAATAATAATAAATAATACAATTATCAACATTAACGAGGTTCGCAAAGTTCGCCAGGATTCTATTTATTGCAAATCTGGTATGGATCGCATCGTGATAGAAACCTTCCGCTGATCTGCCGTCATCGCCAAGCGCCCAGAGAGAAACAAGAATGCACTCACCTCCGCCGCCGGCGTTGGTGATGGTGACCCAGAAGTCGATGGTCTTCTCCGGCCCGAGCTCCTCGTAGTCCCACTTCTTCTTGACGCGCACGGCGCCGTTGGGCTCCACCGTCACCCAGGGGTTCTCGTCGCGGATCTTGAAGGTCTCGCGCTCCGTCTCCTTCTCCAGCTGGGAGACGACGCGGCCCTCGTTCTCGCCGTCGGCCTCGGTGAACTCGATGCGCTTGGTGGGGGGGGGGAAGGGGCCTGGGGGCCCCTGGCTGGGGGGCGCGGCGTGCGCGTCCACGGCGATCTCGTACTCCATGTCCTCCCCGGCCTCCAGCGGCGGGTCGCCGGCCAGCAGCAGGTCGCCGGTCTCACGATCCCGGCCCCCCAACCCCACGCAGAGCCCGACGCGTTGGAGCGGTCGCGGAACTCGCTGCCCAGCGCGAAGCGGTACACCTTCTTGGAGAAGACCGGGCTGTTGTCGTTCTCGTCCAGCACGGAGACGTGCACCTTGGCGACGGCGCGGTCGATGCCGCGGCCGTCCGCCGCCTGCACGGTGAGCGTGTACTCGGCGCGCGCCCGCGGTCCGCGGGCGCGCCGTCACCAGCCGCACGCCGTGCGCGCCCGTCTCGTTGGCCCCGGGGGTCCCCGCCGCGCCCCCGCCCGCCCGGGCCGCACGCGCGTGCCCGCGGGCGCGTTCTCCGCCACCGCGCCGCCCTCGTACGCGTCCTGGCGAAGCGCAGCATGTGTCGCCGGTCCAGCACGTACAGCTGCAGGGTGTGGGTGGCGGTGGCGTTGGGCGTCTCCTCCAGCACCACCAGGTTCACCGGCCGGTTCACCAGCGGGCTCAGGTCCGACGTCGTCATCACCAGCCCGTCCTCGAGCACGGTGAAAACTGGGAGAAGCCGGTTTCCCAGGCGGTAGCCCGCGCCGTCGAACTTCTTGACGCTGAAGCCCGGGTAGGTGTCGTGCGGGAGCACGGCCACCGAGCGCCTCAGCGCGCCGCCCCCGCCGCCCGTCGCCGCGGGGCGCCGTGGCGGCCCGCCCCGCGCCCGCCGCCGCCGCCACGCACAGCGCGGCCAGCGCCGCCAGCGCCAGCCCCGCCCGCTCCGCCTCGCCACGCGCCGCATGCCGCGCGCGCGCTCCGTGCCCTGCCGCCGGCTGTCCGCCGCTCCTCGCGTCTCGCCGCCTCGCGCCAAGGCGCGCGCCTCACAGCATGGGGCCTGCAACACACCGACACACACACATTAACGAACTGCATCCTCACACAAATTACACCGCCACTTCGGAAACATCTCCGTTGACAGTGAATTCTTGCTTAACTTCTATTACAAATCATACGTTAAACCCAGTGGCGACCAAAAATGGGGACAGCTGGGGCAACCTGCCCCAGGCCCTGACTTAACTGGGGCACCGAATTTCTTTTCACTCATAAGAACTAAAAAATCATTAATCTCATATTGATTTCTAATCCAAATTTAAGGCTCAAAGTTAGTTCTGAGGCGTGGAGAAACGAATTCTGTTTAAAAATCGGAGGAGGAGGGAATTTGTTTGACAGAAACAAGGGGCCCTCATACATCAGCTACCCTAGGCCCCTGGTTTTCTCTGGGCGCCCCTGGTTACACCATAAACAGTCATGGGAAATGGATGGAAAAAATCATGGGAAATATACTTCCAGCACAATTTGTATTCACACATACACACACAAACTCTCACAAGAACCTCTTAAGAACAGTAGAATTGAGTGTTGTTTAGGCGACACCACAACTTCAATTACTAGTATTTTCAACGCGAATTCGCCAACAGAGAGGGAAAATTCCAATCTATTGGCGTCCCTATGGCCAACATGGAAACAGTCTCCAATTCCCTCGCTTTGAATATGATCTCCGCCACACGCCCCACGGCGAAAATTCCCCCACCCCTGCGAGGACGCAGAAGAAGCGGCCACGCGCGCCATCCCACCAACGCGGTCACCGTCCGGAGGCGCAAACGCCGCCGCCCCGCCCCCCGCGTCCCGTCGCAGCGACGCGCACAAAGCCCTCGCCCACGCCCACGCCCCTCCCCCGGATGAGGGATTCCTGGAAGCGGGAATTTGGGTCGTCACTGGGCGTTCGCTGCAGCTGCAGCTCTCCGCCCCGGGCCGGGCGACGAACGCTCGCGTCGGCTTTTCTGCGAGCCCTAAACGTCACCCGCTCCCCACGGTCGTGTTTGGGGATCAGAACGCGGCTCAAAACCTTTTTTAATGTAATATTTCTCCCTCGGAGAGGGGTTGATTGTTAAAAACAACGCGTATCACGAAAACATGAATAATCGTTACACGTAAAGTCATAATATTATTATTATTATTATTATTATTATTATTATTATTATTATTATTATTATTAGAGGGCGGATTTTAATGAAATGTCATTTTTCCTTTTCATTTTAGAACAATGCCATTTAGTATAGAAATTCATTTTATGTTAAGACTAGGGAACGGATTTCCATGTAATTACATGTTTTTGCAAGATTTCATATATTTATAATTGTACATTTTTATATTTTACCTACTACTACATATTTCGTTATATTTTAATATATTCATACGTCAAAACGAAATATTTCAGATGCGCGTTTGCATTATATGTTACGGAATCATCTTTCAAAAAAATGAAATGTAATGTTGCTGCGGGCTTCTATGACCATCATACCTTCGCCATAATTATCACCCCCCCTCGCTTACTGCGTACTCGGAGTCACGAATGAGCGGATTTCTGTGAACAAAAGTAATTCCAACTCCGATTTTGCTCATATTTCAAACAGCACATACGTCCATCGAAAACTAACCAATACTTTTTTTTACAGAAAATTGTTTGAAGCGTTGTTATATTTGTGAGGGGGTATTCCCTTTAACCCTCCGCGATCCACGGCTACATGGTACTACTATCATTGGAACACTGGCTTCTCGTAAACATTGTAATATACTATGAGCGTATTTTGTATTTCGAATAAAATTATAATGTGTGGTAAAACCTAGTGTAGAATTACTTCTGTTGAGGTAGAACCTACTTTAAACCACTCCGAATGCTTCTTAAGAACTGACTGGCGACGTTCTATGCTCGAAAACTGCTTGTAGAGAACAATTTTAAACACAATAATGAATTTTTATTTCACATATTTTCTATCTTTTCTTACATGTTTTGAAAAAAATAAGTACATATGAATATACATATTTTGCATTTTTTATTACAATAAATTCCGTTCCCTAGTTATGACAAAAGGAAATGACCCATTTTTATAGGTCATTATTTTGCATATTTTGTAGATTTCTACTAATAAGTCATTTTTTACCTTTTTCCATTATTTTTAATGCATTTTTGCTTATCTCATCGATTTTAATGTCATTTTAAAGGTACTTGTTTCAAATAATGTTTACGAGATGCAAATGTTCTTCACAGAATTACTCAGTAGCGTGTTCTATTTGTTCGCTCAGAAATTGTTTTGACAGCCGTCGTGAGTATGTAATTCTTGTGAGGTAATCAGCGTCATTGCCGGTTCGGCCGATTTCGGGATAACTACATAAACAGATTTCCTGGTAAAGAACAGTCCAAACCAAGAGTTTGCAAGCTGAGTTCACTCAAACGAATGGAAGAATCCTCGATTACATCAGTAAGATAACCAATAGCTTGAGTTGTTCATCGGAACTGATTTTTATCACATTTGTTATGTTATTTTTCTTTGGTTTTAGGGCACTTATAAAGCATTTTAAGGGCATTTTATTGATCATTTCTGGCAATGTTTTAGCTCATCAAAATCCGCCCCCTAATTATTATTACATGAAACACGACTTATATCTTCATAAGCGTTCTATTCGAGAACCGCGTTTGGTATCGTTTTATAAAGTAAAGAAGCCATTACATCACGAATAAATTTCATGCAGCGATTGGTTCATTGTGCGCGTCACGTATGATGCAATCCGAACTATAGTTAGCTTCCCGTGCGATGTAATCATACCTATTGGAGTTTCCAAAGAAACAGGCCCTCTACAAATAGAGAGCAAGCCCGACTGCACAATAAGACACGCACTAGTAGTAACAAAAATGCTTGCACGGCAATTGCTGGCACATAGTACCCACTGACAGTACCCTTCTGCGAGTGCGTCTCCAATAGATCCTACTCGCATTGTAGGATTGGTTTCAAAAGTACTCTAACAAAATTATCATAAAACTTTCGAATAATGTCGGACAAAATGATTTAGACAAAAATATGAGCGGTTGCAACGACCTTTAAGTGCGTTGGAGCTGTTCATCCTACTAGAACCGCCTGAATCAGAAGACGGTACCATCCAAGCCTAAGACGGAATTAGAAGCTCAACCTTAGCTAAGTTGATATTACCACCACATACGTGCTATATAAGCCCAAGTTATATTTAGCAGTCATTTTCTACCATTAGAATTGTCAGATATCGCCTATGAAGAATTTCTCGTGCACAGGATATAATAAAATCATACATTTTAGAACATTTTCATTTCCCAACAATTCATTCGGCGAAAACTCTTGTATAAAATTTCGATATTTTCAAATATTTATATTTAAGCACTTAAAATTCAGAATTCGTTATCGTATGAGGCTTTCCGGGCGGAATATATTTTGAATGAAGAACTCTTCATATGGATGAGCATCAGCCCTCGGAGAATAATGTATATCTGTATACCCTTTGGTTAATTTTGCGAATGTGTTATGGACACGTTATAGATATGGCATTTCCTTGTACTATCAAGAAATAAATTCAAATCTTTTCTTCACAGTTTCAATGTATTGGGTCATAAATTTACACCAATGAATTTTCTCCGCCTTCTCTTACACAATAAACAACATTTCTAACAAAATACTAAAATCTCCACTAAATGAAATAAAGGGCTGTTTACTAGTAATTCTATTTCGCGACCCTCCCAGCAGTTTGTAGTTGTCCCCGCCATCTAATATCCTTCGCTTGACCCCATTCGCCGCCTAGTAGGTTATCGCCCACCGTTTCCCTTACACGAAGATTCAATTTCAACAACAGCTCTTCAATATGAAAACCTCGGCGCCCTTCTCCGGAATTGTTCTGCCTGGCGGTGTCGTTAGCGCCGCCCGCGCCGTTGACAATACACGCGCGTCTATCGATCGCGCCGGGCGCCTTTGTCGGCTCAGGTGCGGCGCGGGGGCGGGGCGGCAGGGGGCGGGGCTGTCGGCATCGGAGGAAAAGGCGGGCGGTCGGGCGAGGGTGACAACATGGGCGGAGGTGCAGGAGGCGGCATTGGGTGGTAGGAACAGGAGAAGGAATGGAAGTGGAAAGGCAAGGCGAGGGTGAAATCAGTTACGCAGAGAGGGGGGCAGGGAAGCGGTGTCACCGAAGCGGCATCGGTAGGTACAGGGGTGGTAGAGGGGGCGAAGATGCGGTCAGTTGCGGGGGGTAGGGTGGCGGGGACAGGGGGGAAGGCGGAGCATGTAAGGTGGCAGAACGGGGGCGGAGGGGCGGGGCGAAGACGGGGCCAGTTCGAGGGCAGGCGGAGGGAGGGCGGCGTCGCGGGCGCCCATTACCAAAGGCGCATTATCCACTCTATTGTGCGCTTCTTGTGTTGCGCTGCCCGGTAGCTAGGGAGGGCACACGTGGAGCCGCCCAGGTGAGCCAGGGCGACGAGACGGAATAAAGGCGGTGAAAATTAGGAGGGTGTAAATTGAGAAATAGAGGGCAAGAATATTGTAGACGGGTGCGAGAAATTTAATTAATGAAAACAAGCAAGTTAATGTGTATAAAAACAAAGGAGTACAAAAATGGGGCAGCAAATGAAAAACACCTGCATTCCTCCTCGTGTTGCGAGCATCGCAAAATTCTTATACGACATAATTTTGGAGAAAACTGCCAGTAATAATTCCAAGAGACGTGAAGCAGGGTAAGGATTTTAAGAATAATCGTAAAAATTTCATGAAAATAAGAAAATAGCAGGAAAATAAAGGAATAAATACGACGGCACAAGTGAATAGGAAATGCTACAGGCAGTAGTTATTGAAATTGGCTATAAAGGCAATGCTGAAGAATTTGAGCCTCTCTAACCGGAGGTCATAATATTTCGAGTTCCTGTATATTTCTATTAATTAAGGCGGCCATATATATATATAAAGATGATAAGAATCATATTCGATGCAGTAGGAGGAAAATTTGGGAAATGAAGTTTCCAGAGAGGTTTCAACGAGAGGAAAACTCAAAAAGATGAGAACTCAAGGGGGAGATGAGAAAAATATTAGGAACAGAGGGACACATTTTCATTACATCAAAAATTCATAAGAGCAGAGAATACCTGAGAATAAATAGGAGACAAAAGGGAAGAGAGAACACACCAAATGGGGGGGGACTTCTTGAAGTGGTTGTGAAGACACATGGAAATTCTTTATCATGCAAAGAGAAGTAGTTCAAGGGGGAATGAATCATATTTGACATGTGTAATATAGATCTGCCTTAGTGAAAAACGACCGTGGTTTCTGTCTGCAGGTGAAGGGCAAACTCCCCTCTTTGCCGAGTCTTCCACGGAGAGCTCTCTAAGAGTGGTTTCTTGGGGGGATAAGCAACGCCTACTTCTTGAGTTGAGCTTAGGAAAACTTCTGGGAGATGACCAAAATTAAACGTCGGGAAGCTGTGCTATTTACAGCTGTGCCGCTAGGCGATTGGCGCTCTATACGTGCGACGCAATGGTGCTCGAAGAGCATAAACTGTCATCAATACCAAACGCGTGGCGACATCACGACTACGGTATTTTTGCTCGACGGCAGTCGATGACTGGGAATCATCTGTCAGTCAACACTTCAGCGCATGCGCAGAGGAAGGTTCTTCTTTTAGCATTTCAGCTACGGTACGAAGCGGACAAAACAGGTGGGCGGATGAGGAAGGAAGTTCCGGAGCCGTCCGAGGCCAACAGGTTCGCGGACCGCGCCGTGTGCTGCTAAGCCTGTTCGCGGGCGGCCAAGGCGGCGAGGCGGTGACCTGGGCGGCGCAGCATCGACCCTCCAATTGAGACCTCGCCGTCAATATTTGAGCACGCACGTGCTCGCGCTCTCCACTTTACTGCCGCCCGCGCTCCCGCCGCGACGGCGTCTCCGCCCGCCGCCCGCCGCCCACCGCCGACGGCCATCGACGTCCTCGACTGACAGGTGGCGCGGCGCGCGAGCGGCGGGACGCAAATAATGACAAAGGGCGCCCACGTCGACGAGGGAAACCGATCCGCCATGCGGACGCGAGAAAGTCAACAGAAGAAGTACACGAAACAGTATAACAATAAATTGAACAGATGCACGTAGATTGAAGTCTGGAGCGGTGGTAATGTGTTGAGAAATTTGGACAAAGAATGAAAAAAAACAAAAAACGCGAACGAATGGTGAACAAGTTGGGACCGAACTGTAACGTTGTGGAATGATTTCAAAAGTGTATTCCATAACATCCGAGTGCTCTGCCAGGCAAGACCCGTTAATACTGTGACCAAATTAACAATAAAATCACAAATATACAATAAAGAAATATAAAGAAGAATAACGTGTGTTAAACTACATCTCTAAAAATTTTGAAAAATCTTTAAAAATTTTGAAAAATATTTTCTGGACAATTGCTCTATCAACGTATTATACGTAATAAACGTACACAATACGTATTATAAACGTAATACGTACATATTAATATGCCAGACGTGTAAATTATATATAATGTACAATAATCGTAAGTAATATAAAATAAACATTAGCAAAAACTGTTATCATGTGAAAGGTTCTAGGCTCTGAGAAAATTTCCGCACGGGCGTGATGCAGGTGGGCGGAGAGGCGCCTGTCCTGGGCCGTGTGCCACCCGCGTGTCGCGTGACGCCCGCTGGGACGGCTGGGGCGGGTTCCGCCCCGGCACTCACCGATGGGCGGTGGGTAGACGGGCAGGCGGGAGTGGGGGGGCGGGAAGGCGGGTGGGCAGGACGTGGCGGGGACAGTTCGCACGACCGCCGAAAATTCCGGCGCGAGGGCGGGCGGGCGAGGGCGGGCGGTGGGGAGTGGGAGCAGGCGGGCGGATGGGAGGTGTGTGGGAGTATTGGTGAGGGCGGGCAGGGAGTGCGGGTGGGCGGGCGGGGACGGGTGGGGACGGGCGGAGGTGATCGAGGGCGGGCGGGGGCGGGCGGAAGGCCAGAAGCGGGTGCGGGCTGGGCCGGCAAGGGCGAGTGGGAGCGGGCGAACGCGTGCGGGGACGGGAGGGGGGGTCATCGCGGGGGCGTAGGACAAGGTGTGTGGGCGGACAGAGCGATTCGCGGAGAAGGCCGCCTCGCCGCTCGATTTTCACGGAAGTCTCACAAAGCATGTCAGCTCGGAAGCACGCCTTGAGCAGGCCGACTACCATCGACTAGCTTGTACGATGAAATTTCGTGAGTTTCCGAAAGTTCTTGGATTGCACTGAAAGGTTGATGGATAGTCTGTCACTGTTTACCTAAAACCCGTTTCATTTTAAAATCGTACTGGTCATCTGAGTTGATTTTCGTATAATGCAGATCGCTAGTAATCCCGAAATCAAGTGCAATATAACGCATTTCTACCAATTTACAGACAAAATAGAATCAGAAGTACACAATTTTTTAACGGAATTCCCCTCGTTTGGGAAGTCGGCTAAACTTTCAGTAAAAAACACGTAATTATAACAGTAACATTATTTTTAATACTTCTTTGAGAGAAGAAGATTAATGCATGTCCAGATTAATGGTGAATAATGCAGTACGGTTTTTTTCCTCGTCCAAATTACAAACTAAAAATCTCTGATATGATTAAACAGGAACCCAAGTACGAACACACACTTCCTTTCACTCTTACACATACTTCTGCTACAAGAAATTCATCTTCCATCCACGAGAAAAGCAACAAAAAGTCACCCTTCCCCTCAGCCAATCCATTGAGCTTCTGTCAAGCCGAAAACTCCCCGAAACGAGAAACGCAGAAACCTTTCACGCGCGTTTCCCACCCGCGCGGCCGTGTGTCCCATAGATCAACGCTCCACAAAAACCACACGGACGCCATCGCGCGCGAAGTGGTTACAAAACCACTCGCACGCGAGCGAGCAGTCGGTGGCACGGGGGACAAGAGGGGGGTCGGCGCGCGCACGGGCCACGGGGCACGCGCCGCCGCCCCCTCATAATCAGCTCTTTGTGCGCTTCTTGCGCCGGCGGCGGCGGGGGCGGCGGCGGCGGCGAGCGCGGGGGGCCGGCGGCCGGCCCCGTAAGACCCGCGTCGCCCTCGGCGCGAGGGAGCCGACGCCAGGATCGACATGCTGCTCGGTGGAGGACGGAGAGGATGGAGGGGAGGGCTGCGGAAGGCTCAGAGCGGAGAGGTGGGCGAGGGCTAGGACTAGGGCGGAGGCGTGGGCGGAGGCGTGGGCGGAGGCGTGGGCGGAGGCGTGGGCGGGGGCGTGGGCGGAGGCGAGGGCGGAGGCGAGGGTGGAGGCGAGGGCGCAGGCGAGGGCGGAGGCGAGTGTGGATGCGAGGCGGAGGCGAGGGCGCAGGCGAGGGTGGAGGCGAGTGTGGAGGTGAGGGCGGAGGTGAGTGACGGAGGTGAGGGGCGAAGGCGTGAACGCAGGCGAGGGTGCAGATGAGGGGCGGAGGCATGCGCGATGACAGAGCAGCTGCAGAGACGTAAGCGAAGCGACTGTGTCAATACAGTTCCGCTGGTTGCAGCGCGAGATCAGAACGATCTACTCGTAATGAAGTAACGGACATTACAGAAATCACTGATCAGAGGAAGTGATAACGTTTTTTCTCCATTAAGGAGTTGGAATGGAACAGTAGAGTCGAGCGCACAGGAACCAAATAAAGGAACTCAAAATATACACAAAAGTAAGGTCCATTGAAGGCAAGAAGAAACCAACAATCTCCTGGAAGAACAGGCGAAATGAAGAGAAGACAACAAAGTTGCATCCAAAAAGAATAAGCCGTAAATTCACATCTAATTCGGAAATGAGGGCGCCCAACAAACACTGGGAGGTATCCGATGGAAAATGTGAAGACTGGGTCGCACCTGAGCGAAGTAAATTAATACCTAATCAGATCATTTATATAGCATCATTAGAGACACTTGCAAAGTCTACTGGAACAAACATATTTCATTAAGAATAGAGGAATGGAAAAGCAGATGTCAAATCGGAAAAGCAAATTACAAAACCAAACTAAAGTTCGTATTAGTGATGGATACTTGAGAAGTGAAATACAAAATAAAATAAAACAAAAATATAACACTTTACCAAAATAAACTGCAATTACTCTTCTCAAAATACAAAGAAACTATACTACTTAACTACATCTAAACTTATCGAATGCACTAATTCAACCCGAAACTCCGTTTCTCTCCAACACCAACTCGTCCCCGCAAGTGGAAAGGCAAATTCAAACTATTACCGGTAGCGGTAGCTCAGTGCAACAACGGATGTCACTGCAGCGCCTCTAACCGGAGGTTCTAGGTTCGAGTCCTGACGGCGGCAGGATTTTCGACACTAGCTTTTCAGCTAGGTCGAATTCAGCTGCTGTCTGGAGAAGAATTGTAGCGGCCGGCTGCTCTGATCGGTAGTTTTCCGTGGTTTCTCCGATGAGCACCAGGCGAATGCCTGAGCAGTACCCTACCAAACGGGCCACGGACCGCGCGCGATCTCTCCTTACTCTTCCTTGTCCTATCCTCTCCTTACACACACCTTACACTAACATGCACTACACTACCACATATTCCGGGTACCGGCCGGCAGCTAGAGCTTGTCCCGACTGGTGCGGTGCCCCGTTGATGGGAGAGTCCTGGTTAGGCAAACCCCACTAGCGGACGGTAGGTCGGCGCCGGATCTCGTCATCCAGCGGGGGAAGATCACCGCCATCTCCCGAGAAATAATATGCACTACACTAACGGGACTAATGACCAAAGCCGTTGACGCGCCCGGAAACACGAAAAAATCAATCAATAAATCGATTCAAACTATTCAGACTACGGACAACAGCGGGAGGGAGGTGCGTCCTCCGCGCAGACGACGGCAGAGAAAGCGCGGGAGGGGCGGTGGAAAGGGCGAAGAGGGGGAGGGGCAGCGCGTGCGAGCGTGACCTCGACCGCACGCGCGTCATGCGCCGCGCCCCCACCGCCGCACGCCTGCCCGTCCGCACGGCGCGGCCCGCGCTGGGCCCGACTCTCCGGCGCCCGCACGGAATCTCTCCGGACGCAAGTAGTTGGGCAAGCAGCTGAACCATACTGATTCTCAGTACAATGGCCTTTTAATAAATATTTACCTCACATCAATAATTAATAATATTGCCATGTGAACGAATAAAATGTCTGCTAGTTACAGATACTCCAGAAATCAAGAAGGACGTATTTTCAGGGGAAACATGAAACATCAGACCAGTGTCGATTAAGAATTGCCTTTTGGAAAAAAAAGGAAATTCGCCGCCGAAGGATTGCTTGAGTAGTTTTATTTCAAAGGCTTAATGCATTAGTGGGCGTTCTTTCCGTAAGTAAATGGTAATAACAAATTTGATGATCACCATTGGTAAATTAGGTGTGTTATCAACGTTATGTGAACAAAACGAATGATTTGTTCTCCTGTTGTTATTATAATATTTCGTCAATTTGTTGACTTGCTTATATAATTCACTAATTTTCGTATCTAATTTCTCTACAGAAATTACTCATTGGGTTAAGTATTTGTACTGATGCTTCAGCCTTTTAATAAATATTTACTTTACATTAGTAATTATTACTCATTGCCAAGTGAACAGATAAAATGTTTACTAGTTACAGATATTCCAGAAGTCAAGAATGACGTATTTTCCTGAGCTGAGCAAGATGGACTCATAAGTTTCTTACAACAAAGTTATTTTATATTCTTAATACCGTCGCTAATGTTCAAGGATTAAAAAAATCAATATAACATAGAAGTTTGTTTAAATCGAAACGAGACGAAAGCACTTCACGGATTGACTGGCTGAAGAAGCCCATCCTTCATGTTAATTTACCACACTCATCTATTACGTAGGAAAACGAATAAGTTGTATATAGAGTGTAAAATAGTAGTTGTTTTATTTACAACCCCGCTACGCCCCACTCCGTCTCGCTTTCCCACTCACTGGGTTTGTCCGTAATCGGTAATGCGAAGTCCATTAAACCAAAAATCCAATTAACCCTAAAGATGAATTATCAATAATTTGTTATACCCTCAACTCTAATATTACACTGTATAGAATTATTTTAGGAAGCATTTTTTGGGGAATTTTACAAAGTACATTAAATAGCCAATTTAAAAATGTAGCTTTAATAGTTTCGCATTGAGTATGAACTATTCTACATCTCATTTTTTCAGCGCATTCAACTCGTGTTCCACTTATCCATTAGCGTTTCTGTTGGTAACAAAAAAAATACTCCGTTCACCCTCCATTCGACCGGGCTCCCATGCCCACCACCCCCGCCCGGCAGCTCTAGGTTCCTCCGCCCTCATCTCGTCCCGGATGCAAATACGTTCGCGTCACGACCGACTCAGACGCTGCGCGCTCGCGTTGCTCCTCTGCGATGAGGCGATTCAATTGAGGGCCGGAATTTGGGGAAACGGGATGGACGCAATTTAACTAACGCAGTGTGTGTTGGTTGGTCCTCCGCCGCGTAACATAAGCTCTGTGAATCATTTCGGCACGTGTGACTTGGAATCGGAATTTCAAGGAAGCGATTTTAAAGTACATGGCACGTCATTCTCGTAAACATTTTAAAAAGTTAATAAACACGCTTATATTTTTATCACTGAATGTAAGTAATTAAACTTTTACGGTGATTTTGTTTTACTTCAACATTTCTACATGTATTTCAATATTTCGGCCGTTTCTTGTTGCAAGTTTATTAGTTTTTTTCCTGCTTTTTTCGTTTTTTTTTAACTCGTTTTCAAGAAATATTCATTGAGATCAACTTCTTTTCACAGTTGTTGGCCTGATGTGTTAAGTGAAAATTCGTAAATGATGCATGTGGCATCTGAAATCATCTACCTGCCCCGAAACCAACGACGACAGAAAGAAAAACAGCAATATTCTTCTCGCACGGCTGTGGTTAGCACCTAAAAAACCACGGTGTCATGTGGGCCGGCCTTACAAGGACACGCGACGGCCAAGGAACTTTCCCACGAAAAGCATCTCGTGGCTGAGAATACGTTTCAGCATTCTTCTTCCACCCCCAGACAAGGCAGACATTAACAAACGCTTTGCATGAGGCATTACGGTGTTTTGGTGCGTGTCGAGAAATGCGATTATGTAAGCGAACCGAGACACGCCATGCTCCGCGCGACGGAGGAATCGCGGTCTTCCGGCAGGCGACAGTTTCTCACCGCGCGTGGGACGGAAATTCGCGCGGAACGAACCTCCAGAAGGGGTAAACTCGAAAATGTTCACCCATTTCATGTCCTTTGTCACAACACTTTCGTCATGCTACTCTAGAGTACTCTTGCCACAACTAACACTAACCTATTTAATATCACCAGTATTAATCGATTTTCCAAAATACTATTCTAATCATTTGATCTTTTGAAGAGATATCAATGTCTTCCTTCAAAATCTTATACTTCATCAAGCAGTGTGAAGGAGTGCTTAGTTTATTAGAAGTAGAAACAACACTCCGGGGTACACAGTGAACGCATCATGGCGAATCTCAACACAATTCGCCCCAACTTAAAAACGACGTGATTAGAAATAGTTATCGGCGAGGAGGACCATACCAACACGCGTCGAATAGTAGCGTAGGATGCCCACCAAATTAATCTATGAAAAAGAAAGAGAGTTGGGAAGTACTGCTCAAAATCATGCCACAAACACCTACTCAGGTTAAAAAACAGACGATGTGGAATGAACTACGGTATCTACTCTATCCCCAAACTCCTTACATTCTCCTCTACAATTCAGCCAACTTACATTCAATAAATTAAATCGAAATCATGAAAAGCCAATTCTGTCCATACCCTGAAGAACTGCTACACAGGAACATATATATTCACACATTGCTCTCTTTCAACTATTTAGAATCAACACCACATTCCGCTTTAATATTCCAACATAGTTTCTCATGATGACCCACGCTAATCAAATTCTCCAAATGGACACTCCACATCCCTTCCGCCCGGGGGCTTCCACAACCTACTCCACGCGGTGGAGCCGCGGCCGCCCCCGCGGGCAAGCGGTAGCGTCAGCCGCTGTAATTGCTGGCGCGTCACGCGCGGGGGGGCGGGGGGGCGGGGGGGGGGAGCGCGTCCCACGACCCCGGCGCGGTCAAGGAGGCCGGCGAACTGGCAGGAGGGCGGACAAACGGGACGAACGGGCAGGCGGGAAAATGAGCGGGAAAAAGAGCGAACGGGCGGACACGAGAAAACAGGCGCAGGCGAACGAGAGGGTAGATGGGCGAACGGGCGAATGGGCGGGCGAGCGGTCGGGCGGGCGGGCGAGCGGAAGGGCGGGCGGGCGGTAGAGGGCGGGGTAGAAAGCGTGCGAGCAAGCGGGCGGGCGGGCGGGCGGGCGAGCGGTAGGGCGGGCGGGCGAGCGGTAGCGGCAGGGCGGGCGAGCGGTAGGGCGGGACGGGCGGGCGGTAGGGCGGACGAACGAGAGGGGCGAGCGGTCTTCTTGACCGTTTATCTGAGGAATGGAGCTCTCGAGAGCGTCGTGCCAGCGACACTTGGAGCAGCGCGGCGCGGTGCGGGCGGGGGCGGGGGCGGGGGCGGGGGCGGGGCCGAGTGCCTCGAGTGTTTTCCATTCCAGAGACCGCCGCCGCACGCACCCGCCACCGACGACCGACCGCCGCGGCCCGGCGGTGATGCGGCTCCGGCGGGGGAAGCCGCCCGCCTTCACCTACGCTGTGGTCGCCAACTTCTCTCCCCTCACTATTTCCACAATTATAAATCCTCCGGACCATGAATGCATATTACTGCGAAACAATAGATTTTTAAATAGCGATTTCAGATAACCCACTGACGAAATAACGATTTCAGATATCCCATTGTGTTAACATGAAATAAGTATATCTGAATTGAAAAATTTTGATTATAAAAAATCGTAAATGCGCATTTAATTATTACAAAATTTTGAAAATTTCATTGCAACAAAAATTATTTAGGTAGTTTCAATCATTACAACGTAATTGTGTGCGTATTACACATTTCATTGGGTCTTTTTTTCAACTTCTTTGAAATACGATGAAGGCTACTGACTTAAAATAAAAAAAATAAGACCTACTGAATTATTCTTGTGAACATTTTTAATTTTTAAGTGATAGCTAATCATTCGCAACTAATCGACAGATTAACAAATACGAAATGCATGCACACAAAACGGAATATTTGGGATTCTTTTTGAAAATGTTTGCAAATTTGATAACTAGTATCTTTTCTTCAATACGCTCACAGTAATACTATTTTCCAAATCCATTAAAGATAATAGCCCTATCGCTACGTGTTCTTCATAACGTAATTCTCTCCACTCTGAAAGCGCTTGGTCCTTAACATTGTCCATTATTCTCCAGCAAACGAACGTCATATTTCACGAGGTTTAGTACTGATTAATACAGAATGTGACGCGCGGGTTTATCAACCGTTCCCAAGGGCCGAAAACTACGCCTGCTCATCCGAAAGGACCGAAAACATCGTCGAAGAGCACACGCCCGTCCGCCGAATTTTTCTGGGGCAACGGGGAGAGCAGCAAGGGCCGTACGCGCGGGCGAGCGAGGTGTTCGAAAAAGCAGCGGCAACGGAAGGGATTATCAACCCAACAACCACCGAGGAGCCAAAAACCACGCCAACATATCCCAAAAAGAGCCCAAGCCCGCGCAGAAGTCTCCGTGCTCACCCGCCGAATTTATCAGCGTCTGTTTGAGCGGGGATTGTTTCGGTAGCCCGGTCTATTTTCCCTCGGTCGTTGGCGCGCGAAGTGTCCGAAAAAGCGGCAGCGGCGAGCGACTGTGCTAGCGAGTGTGGACCGTCTGGTCCGTCTCTCCTCCGGCGGACGACCCCGCCCCAGGGCTGCCATTGCGGCCGTGGGCCTTTAGGCAGGCAATTAAACGCGTATTTGCTTACGGCGGTGGGCGCAAAACATGGGCGACGAGAAGCGGGGCTGCAGGGAATGCGGCGGGGGCGGAGCGGAGAAGGCGAGGGCGGTGGAGGAGAGCGCACAGAAGGGGAGGCGGTCGAGACGATGAGGGTGGCGGAGACAAAACGGAAGCCGATGGGGACGGCGAGAGTCGGGGCAAACGAGAAGGGTGCCCTGGCAGCTGCGATGCCAGGAAGTCGCCAAAGGATTACGACGCGCGCACAGAAGGGGAGGCGGCGAGACGATGGGGGGGGAAGGCGAGGGCGGTGGGGGAATGGAGCCCGAAGCGGAATGTAAACTAACTCCGGCCAAACATTTCAGAATCAGAGATTTGTCATTAGTTCAAGTGATTATCAAATGCTGTATAAATATATCATTCAGTTATGAATTGATACAAATTGCACACAAAGTCTTCAGAAAATGCAAATTAATTTCAAATTGAGAAAAAAATTGCTAGAAAAGGGCTATAATGTTGTAAATTGTTATGTAATTTAAACTATAATGCAGATCTAATTTGATTGACATTGATTGTTATACTTAATGAATTGCTAGACGTTATAATGTGTATACTAAAATTGTGATACATTAACGCATTGTGTATGTAATTGAGTCGTTGATGACCTTTGATGTTAAAAAACGACCTTAAATAAACAAAATAAAAAAAAATTGGCATTCGTGAGTTATTTTCATGCATTTTTCATAAATTGGCATTCGTGAGTTATTTTCATGCATTTTTCATACAAAATAATACATTCGGGCGAAAACAGTTAACTGTTAAATGTACTTTCCAATTAATTTCGCATCGATACGTTAAATCTTTAAAAAGAAACCACTGCCCCCACTAAACGCTCCAGAATTTAGCCACAATTAGTTTTGCCAATATAGTACTGTGGTGGCGAAAATATACATCCTTTCAAAAACGAATCAATTAGTGCATTACTGAACAGTACAAACACGTATAAAAGTTTGTTTCTGCATGTAACAAGAATTTTAAAACAAAAATTCTCGCTCCTCTTCCACCGTCGGAAATCGTACCCGTCGCCCATGAAACAAACAACCCCAAACCCCACCAAAAAAAACTCTTGAAGGGCGGGAAAGAGAGGCACCAAAAAGCAGACCGTGCCCTTCCGTTCCCCTTCTCTGCCCGCCCACCCTCACGCCGGCAAGAAGCGCCGGCGGCGGCGACAGAGGGCGCAGGAGCCGTTGCCTGGCAACGGGCACGCCCACTGCGGAACAGCGACGCATCGCCGGACGCCGCCAATATGGCCGCGGGCGACTCGCCCCCCCCCCCGCACCCTCACCCAACCCCCGCGCGCGTGTGGAAACTCGGAAAGCGCCGCCAGCCTCGGAAAATGTTCAGGCCGCGTGATCGTGTTGTTTGAAACCGCGGCGGCGACCGCCTGCGGGCCGGAGGGCGGGAAGCGCGCGAAAGCTCACTTACGCAAACGCCGAGGATATTGTGGAGCATTTTGCTCCTGGTGCTGACAAACGTCGCGACCGGGCTCGCCATTCGGCGTGGCGCGGCGCGGTGGCGATGAATAAAACGGCAAAGTCACGTAAAGAGAAGCAGGAAAGCTCTTTGAGACGCGCTTGCTAAAGAGTAATAAAGATTTATCAAAGCAGTGGCGGAAGTGCTGCCCGAATGTAAAAATACATCACAGGAGTCGAGGAAGAGCTTCCAATTACTTTTTCTCAACGCACGCAGAAAGCAAACAGCCTTTGCCCACGAGAACTGACTCTGCGCATTCAAATGTACCATTAATTTGATCTGGAAGTATGATTCAGAATTTTTTTTTAATGCTAATATTGTATAGTAATACTGAACGAATAATGAAATACAAAGGAATTCCCCATACATGTTTCACTGTTACAGAAATACTGGCAGATTCCATACTGCTTTTAAAGTTCGAGACCCCCATACTTACTATTTACCAAATCCATACTATACTATTACCAAAATATAAGGTTTATTCAATCATAACGCAATGATCCTCCTTTTTTACGTGTGACGGATGGAAACTAGATAGAACCCTTTTTTCCGTACACGATAGGGCGGCTAAGTTCAAAACAATTTCTGAAACGAGGAATTTAAACTGCATTGATATTTCCCCACAGTAATATCCGTATTTCACACACAACACCGGGGTGATTTATGCGCCACTTACCTGCAAGCACGCTCTCCACGTATTCACTCTAACAGCACCGATATTATCGAACATAAAATCGCGCACACTTTACTCAGGTCACCCACCACTACACACACGTTCACAATAATAATAAAAAAAAAGCACCGAATATACAGGTCAAGTACGGGACGAAGGCACCGCAGCACGGAAAGCACACACACACAAACACACACGCGGTGTGGAAATCGGCTCCCACCCACGCGCCGCTGGGCGAACAAGAATGGCGGCTCCCGCAGCAGCTCGCCCGCGCTCGCCCGCGACAAGATCTCGACTGGCGCGCCGAGCGGAGCCGAGCCGAGCCGTGCTGCCCGTCCCGACCCGCACCGCCCCCCCTCCGCGCCGCCCGCAGTCGCCTAACAAAGGTCTGCCGGCGCGGGGGGCACGCCAAGCCACGCCACGCTACACCAAGCCAAGCCAAGCCAAGCCCCAGTGCTCGCCGCATCAGCGCGCTCTGCCGGGCTCGCCGCCCACAGTGGTCCGAAAGGGCAACAAAGGCGCCGCGCGGAGCCAGTGGAGAGTTTTGGCAAGGCGGGAAATAGATTGTCGTAGCCCGTTAACATTATCGTCAAAAGGAAATAACGTATCTTCAGAAAACTGAGGGTTTTGCATGTCGTACAAACGAAAACGTACGTTAGAACTAAGTACTAATGCCTCTATCAGGACCTAAAAGCTTTTATGGAACATTTGAGTATCTCTGACTCTATTTTTGTTTTTATTAGGATTGCAAGATGGTAAATACATAATAATACATTAAATCTCATTGTATCATTCGAGTATGTAATACTTGTCTATCTTCTAAGAAAACTATAGCTTCGTAGATAACTCCACTAATTTACTATAACGTTTATATTGTTTATATTAGAAATGAGGAATGTTTGGCAATTATAACGTCTTGTAAATAAATAATGTATTTTTCGTGACAATCAATGCAGCCTCACTATATACATAATAACAAAATCCGAAACAGTTACGTTAGTTTATTCCTGACATATTTGAATAAACTTAAGAAAAAATTAACCATTAAGTTCTTGCCATATTATATTGGTAATATGGATATTGTATTTTTCATTACTTCCATTTTCATTGTGTTAGTATTGAATTCGTGTTTAGTGGTTGATTGATTTTTGATTGATTTTTTCGTGTTTCCGGGCGCGTCAACTGCTTCAATCATTAGTCCCGTTTCCTAAATTACATTGCAGAGGTGTAGTGAATGTTAACACACAAAGCATCTTTAAGATCAGATCTCTCACATTTGATAAGATTCGTTGGGTAGAAAAACTGAGGAAAATAGAACTCACGTGTTTGTTTCTTGAATAAAAACACGTTTTATAATGAGAGAAAATAATAGAACATAATACTATTAAACAAGAAAAGATATATCACTATCGATTTTGAATAGTACAAGCATTGTTATTTACTACTAACATCCATACTATAAGTACTATACATCACAATTCATTGCGTGATCCTCAATCACTGCATAAAAAGAATGTTCATGTCATGCGAGTAAGTACTGTTTTAAATCATAACCAAGAAGCACACGGGGTTTAAAAAATTTTAAAAAGTTTTTTAATGCAACAAATTTTAAATTTGTCATTAAGCATTTATCCAGAAAAATCAATTGGCTTTGCAATTCAAACTCGCATCCTGCTTTCCGTTACGCGAAGGAAAAGATTTTCAGTAAACATTCTGCGAAAACAACCATTTATGCGCGAATGATGACTATGTTCTGTTTTCCATTCCTTTTTTTACTGCTCTAACACCCCTGTTGTAGGTGTATTTTCCTAGGGATACATGTTCGAATATTGCTATTAGCAATATTATAGTAGCAATATTTGCCTTGCATAGGAAATCCAGTAGAAGAGAGTCCATCTCTTGTGTACCTATTAAGTATACAATGCAGTTTTTTCTTCTATGTACTGCTGATATCATATCGTCATTCCTTGCCCTTTAGCTAACACTAATACAAAACTGCATTGTTTTATCTTTACTAGTTGTAAGTAAATCAAAAAAAATACACAAGAGCCCATATTAGCAATATTAATAACTTAAGTGCTACCTCAGATCATTCGTTATGTTTCACATTATCGTACCAACAAACTTGCAACTTCACGAAAAAGTTTTACATAGTTATGAACTTATTGTGAATCGAATGCATGTTTCCATTAATATCTTATTTGGGTTATTTTAGATTTCTTTGTTTGAAATTGTTTTTTTGTTCTATTTTTATTTATTTATGTATTTTTTTTAAAAATAACTTTTCTTGGTTTTGAATTGTTTTCGCTTTGGTTTATAATTTATTCGCGCCTTTTGGCCCTTGCTTGGCAGCAGCGCGCGGCAGCCACCGCACCTGCCCGGCGCGGCGCGGCAACGGGAGACGCGGGCCCTGTAGACAGACACCCCTCTGCGCCACGGGGTCCCTGCCCCCCCCGACCTACGGTGCAGCTGGTGCGGCACGCCGACCCCCTCCCCCCTCGCCCTGCCCCCCTCCGACTGGACGCGGCGGAAATGCGGCACGCGGGCCACCCCACACACGGTGAGGTTATCTGAGGCGACGGATCGGCGTCGCGAGCCCGGCAGCTTTAAATGCCGCTCATTACGCCGTTTAAATTGATACCTGGATATTGAATATTCTTTGTCCTGATGGATATTTCGAAGCTTAAAATGGTGCAGAAAAGGTGGTAATGTTCTGCTATTCACCATAAGTATTCCATACATTTTTAATTTTTTTTTTTTTTGTTTACGATTCAGTTGTTTTTTTATTAGAAATGTATGATTTATATGTACTCGGTAGTAAAACGCATTCTTATTGAGACATTTATGTTAGGTACTAAATTTTCCCGTAATGAATCAATAAATAAAAATTCTACTTTGGTGAGTAATATTGGAATGAGTAATTCACTGGCTGAGTGGACTGAGCAGCTGTTCTGCAGTCAGCTGGACCGTTCCCTTTCGCAGCTGGTGCCGTCATGGTGACTGCACCGTCATCCCCTCCACGAACCCCACCCGAGCATAAATTTAAAGTTACCTACATTATCAGACTGACATTTTCTGCTTTAAATTCAGAAAGAGTTTTAAAATACTAATGACGAATTAAGTAAACACAGATTACTATTAAGAATTAAAGTATTATCAACGGCAAATATGTTTATGCTCATTCGAATTTTGTACTATTTTATAATCTCATAGTTTTCTTACATGTTCTAAGTAACGAGTCATATTTAATTAGCAACGTTAATGTTAATAACATTTCTTGTAAAAATTATGAATATTTAATAATTATTTGGAGAGCTACACAATCCACCCACGTTGCTTAGATCGTAATAAAGAAACACAACTAAAGTTATCTCTATAAATTGTGCGAATGTATTTAATGTCAAATTCCATGCAGTATTAAAAATGTATTTTCTATTCAAAAAAACAGTAAATTATTAATCTCTTTTTAATCATTAGAAAGTTATACTTCTTAAAAATAATGTAAGATCGCGAAAATATTATTACTCGCCCTGTGGCATCTCGAAGAAAGATATTTTCGAATTTAAACTAAATATTACTATACAATTTATATTAATACAATCACTAGTATATTGCTTCGACAACAGATGTTTTTAATACAAAATAAAAATAAGAAGAAAACGACATCCCGCCGTTTTTACATCTGAGCGTCTGGGCAGTTTGCATGCCCCTTTCCGAATCAACACAGACCAAAACCGACTCTCATTGAGACGTGTCTGATCCCACCTATCGCGTATCAGCTATTCAACCATCGATCCCCCAATTCTCTCTGTCGCCGCCGTCCCGACCCTCGAACTCACCCCAATTGCGCCACCGCCGCCGCCGCCCCCTCGCTCTGACAGAGAATGAATGAATTCCACGCAAAATGCCAGGCATTTTACGTGGCGAGACTCAGGCCTTGAGGCCCGCTCTTCCGTCTGACCACGCAAATTTCGTTACGGTCCTTTCACACCTACCAGGAAAGAAAGAAGGTGGGCGACGGAACAGGCAATTTGAATTTAGCTCAGAGGCTTCATTTAGGCTTGAGGATCTTTTACATGCAGTAAATCTACTAACATGGGACAGCCGGCTTTACTTCCCGTCCGAAGGACTTTTTCGCCCGTAAAAATCCACGGCTTTAATCGGGTTTGAACCCGCAAACTTGGGTATAACAGCGCGATACGCTAACCGTTACAGCGTCGCCGACAGAGGCAAAGCAGCAGCTGCAGGAGCAGACGTGCGGCTGATGAGGACGCCGCCCAGCGCCCTGTGCCCTGCACATGCCCTTCGCCCTCGCCTGCTTCCGGCGGCGAGGTGCACCTCTCATCCGCCCCCGGCCGCCACTCCGCCCCGCCGCGCAACTTGTCGAGAAATCGGGGCTGCTCGACAGCTTCTCATATTTTAGGGCAACCCTCGGCATGGTAGAATGAATGTGACACGACAGACGTGGAATTTCAGTCCCCACCCATACACACCTCCCATACCGACGTATCCATAGTCTTCGAGTGCTTTCGAAGTCTGTAATAATTAATATGTTTGGATTCATAATATTATAGGTTTAGTGTCTCGAAAACACCAACAAGATAGTAAATAAAAATATCTGGTAATGTTTGTAAATGAATGTTTTTGTAATTGAAATGATTGAAGGCGTTGTCAATGTCAACAATAATATTTATTTGAATAAGACAACGCCTTCAATCATTTCAATTATGTAAATGTCAACTACAACTCACCACTAAACCAATATGCAATGTTCATTGTAAATTCTTGGAAAAAACCCCCAGCTAATGTGCTAAATCAGTAAATAAAGTAAACTTCAGTTTTATTTCTTAAAGTGTTACTAAGGTACGTTGATCGGTAACACCAACTTCTGGGTGCACACAATTAATGTTGCTTTGTATATTTTGTTACTGTTTGAAAATGAAACGATTTGTTTGTCCTTCAGTGGTTTTTCGTTTCTCTCAGAAGTCATCCTCTCGATTGTTATCACTAACAACTGCATTGTAAAGAGCTGGTAACGGCGCAAGAGCCCAGTTAGAACAGTCTCTACCTTTTGAAGTTCAATGCATTTACTGTATGTACTATCAAATGAGAGTGTAGGGGCAAACGTAAAAGTAGTACTTCTACAGTAACTGGTAGTAGGGAATGCTCGAAGGAAAAATACAATAGCATCCACACTTTTTTGTGTCTTTTTCTTCACTTTTGCCTTTATTTTGTTCGGCAATCAGTATACAACGCAGTTGATTTCTCCCCAGCGTGTTTATTTCCAAATACAAATATCTCCTCGTATAGAAATGACATCACAGAAATGCAGCCACGCCGCCCAATCGCACAGTCCTAATCATCTGGGATTCAGCAAACCGCGCGTCCGCCCTGCTGCCTCCTCGAGCGCCCCCTCCGCGTTGAGCAACTGCGCCCGCTGCATTACAATAACCGCGCAGCTGCTCAACCCGCGAAACCGGCCAGCCGCCCCACCCCGCGCAACACACGCAAGCTTTCGCCTCCCCTCGCCACCTCTCCCCCTTTCACGGCCGGCGCGAGGTGTTAATGAGCAGAACACCCCGCCCCGCCCCGCCCGCCCAGCCCGCCCGCCCGCCCCGCCCCGCCCAGCGCCGACTTGCTCTGCCTCGGCACGCTTGCAACGCCCCGCAGTGCCTCGTCCAAACCCTGCCCTGCCGCCGCCCAGCCCTACTTCCACCACGCCACCAAACATCACCTCCAAAGTGAACGAAGCTAATAGTCGCCTAGGTATTTTTCGACCAGTTATCAACCGACACTCATCATTAAAGCTCCATTCTGCTCTCATATATAAAGCCTTTTTACGTCTATTACTTACGTACGCTTGTCCAGTCTGGCGCAATGCCGCTCCTACAACCATCAACAAAATACAAAAACTCCACAATAGGTTCCTCAGAACTGCAGTTAACGCACCTTGGTTTATAAGTAACACTAACCTCACAAAGACCTAGCCATAGAGCCCGTTCTAACATACATCATTAAACTTTCCTCATCATTCTTCCAAAATCTACCCACAGTTACCGATGCTTCCACTACAACATAGGTAAAGAGCATCCCGTAGAAACTCGTCTCCGCAACCGACCCCCATTCCACATCTTCCTCCGGAAACTGATTGATATAAGATAATGAAATAAATAGTTCTCCCATAAAAAGTCAACAATATGTATTCCTCCACTTTATCATTCGCACTACTTCAATCTATGTTTAATGGGAGGTGGCCGTAGCCACCCCCTTCGCATATTTTCGTCTGAAAATGCTGGCTTCTAACAACTGAAAAGCTATATGACTGAGCATTGTATAATCAGCTCACTCTGTTAAATAAATAATTTTTTTAAAAAATGCCACCAAACGCTCATCTTCTCCTCTTCCAGCCCCGTCACGACCCGCCGTGTCCTACCTGGCAGCACCACACTCAGCCACGCCCACCCTGCCACGCTGTTTTACCTGGCCGCACCCTGCCCCCCACCGCCCCCACCCGACCGCCCCGCTACCCGGCCCCCTTGGCCCGCCAATCCCCCCCCCGCCCCAACCCCTCCCCGCCCCGCTCGATCCATCCAGTTCCACTACATCACTTCCCGCGATGCCTCGCCACGCCAGGCCCACCCCACGCAACGCAACGCAACGCAACGCAACGCCACGCCACGCCACGCCACGCCACGCAACGACACCCACGCAACCCCGCAACGCCACCCGCAACGCCACCCCACGAAACGCCACCCCACGAAACGCCACCCCACGAAACGCCACCCACGAAACGCCACCCCACGAAACGCCACCCCACGAAACGCCACACGCCACGCCACGCCACGCCACGCCACACCACGCCATGCCACAGCACGCCACGCCACGCGACGCCACGCCACGCCATGCCACGCCACGCCACCCAGCACATTCTGTCGCAAACGCCCAGCGGTCAATGCTAATGCACGGCAACGCAAGCTGCCCCAGTCGGCCGGCCACTTCATCAGAGGGTGCGCCCATTCACCCCGTCCGTCCCTCTCCCCGTCGCCTTTCAAAGCGACTTCTTTCGCAGCGGCCTCTGCCCTCGTGCCGGGGATTAAAGGGATGCGACCGGCGGCGGTGCGGAGTCAAGGCCGGATTAGGCAAATTCCATCGGTAGAAACGGGTACGTCGCACCCATCTAGTGAACCTGCAAACTGGTTCAACTGTAAATGATACGAACAACACACCAGACTAAATTCACCGTTCATAAAAGGGCTACAGATATCTCGAAGCCGTTCATTCGGCGCGCGGTTGCACCAGACTAGCGCACCTGGATCACGGAAGTCTTGTTTACACAACACAACGGGTTTTGATCTTCGAAGCGAGCGAGCGCCAACAATGTCACATGTACTCTTTATTGTCAAATAATGCGAATCAATGAACTCATATAAGATTACAGCGCAAGAAAATACTTTCACATTTAACGTTTTTTCCCTTCTCGTTTTACGTGTTAAACTAAAAGGATATACGGAAGAGTTCGTTGAGAAAATTACAAAGATTTACACTAACACACAGACTTATCCCACAATTTCTAATAGCTCGAATTCTTTAAAGGCACTAACGGCCAACAACGAATAAATTATTGATTGTTTCAAAAATCTATCAAAAAATATATTTACTAAAACGTAAAATTAAATAAAGAGCTCCTCGTTACTCAGTCAGTGGCATTACTCCATTAATTAATTAATTAATTTTGTATATTACAAATAGTAAGCTAGAACTAAACTAAACGATACATCAATACAAGATTTTCTCCCCGAATTAAAAAAAATAAATTTAAATCCAACATCTACAGAATGGCATAATTTGACAGTCAATAATTATCGACGGCCGATATTATGCAATAGACGCAAACAAGCGGAAAACACACGCGCGCACACATGCACACAGACCGCCAGATCCAACGAACAGGTAGAAAAACCAACAACAACCCCGAGTGATTTTGAAAAGCGGCTCTAAATTTGAACGCAACAACCATAACGCGGAGTACAAAATAGAGCTCGGGCAAGACAATGTGCAATTATGCAAATATCAGCGCGGATTTATGCGCCGTTTCAATGAACAGACGCTCCGGACGCGATAGCCGGGGCGGGGGCGTGCCCGCAACGCTCGGGGGAGGGGCGGGCGTACAGCGCACGCCCGGTGGGGCGCAGGCGGTGGCAAGGCAGCCAGGTCATGGTGGACTCAGGGCTCGAGGGTACTGAAGGGATTTTGTCGGTGGGAGAGGCGTTAGTAGCAGGCTGAAATGGTAGCGGGGGCCGTGGGTAATGGGGCAAAGATCCAGGCACGAGTAGCTAGACAGCGAGTAGAGGATTGGGCCGGAACTGTGTTTGGGGTGCGAGAGACTGTGGTTGATAACAGGAGCGGCAGCAGCGGAAGGTAGTGAAGGCGCGCAGGCGGTGGCAAGGGCAGCCAGGTCATGGTGGACGCAGGGCGCGAGGTACTGAAGGGATTTTGTCGGTGGGAGACGCGTTAGTAGCAGGCTGAAATGGTAGCGGGGACCGTGGCTAATGGGGCAAAGATCCATGCACGAGTAGCTAGAGAGCGAGTAGAGGATTGGGCCGGAACTGTGTTGGGGGGGTGCGGAGAGACTGTGGTTGATAACAGGAGCGGCAGCAGCGGGAGGTAGTGAGGGCGCGCAGGCGGTGGCAAGGGCAGCCAGGTCGTGGTGGACGTAGGGCACGAGGGTACTGAAGGGATTTTGTCGGTGGGAGACGCGTTAGTAGCAGGCTGAAATGGTAGCGGGACCGTGGGTAATGGGGCAAAGATCCATGCACGAGTAGCTAGACAGCGAGTAGAGGATTGGGCCGGAACTGTGTTGGGGAGGGGTGCGGAGGACTGTGGTTGATAACAGGGCGGCAGCAGCGGAAGGTAGTGAAGGCGCGCAGGCGGTGGCAAGGGCAGGCAGGTCGTGGTGGACGGAGGGCGCGAGGGTACTGAAGGGATTTTGTCGGTGGGAGAGGCGTTAGTAGCAGGCTGAAATGGTAGCGGGGGCCGTGGGTAATGGGGCAAAGATCCAGGCACGAGTAGCTAGACAGCGAGTAGAGGATTGGGCCGGAACTGTGTTGGGGAGGGGTGCGGAGAGACTGTGGTTGATAACAGGGCGGCAGCAGCGGAAGGTAGTGGGGGCGCGCAGGCGGTGGCAAGGGCAGCCAGGTCATGGTGGACGCAGGGCGCGAGGTACTGAAGGGATTTTGTCGGTGGGAGACGCGTTAGTAGCAGGCTGAAATGGTAGCGGGGACCGTGGGTAATGGGGCAAAGATCCATGCACGAGTAGCTAGACAGCGAGTAGAGGATTGGGCCGGAACTGTGTTTGGGGTGCGGAGAGACTGTGGTTGATAACAGGGCGGCAGCAGCGGAAGGTAGTGAGGGCGCGCAGCCAGGTGGCAAGGGTAGCCAGGTCGTGGTGGACGGAGGGCGCGAGGGTACTGAAGGGATTTTGTCGGTGGGAGAGGCGTTAGTAGCAGGCTGAAATGGTAGCGGGGGCCGTGGGTAATGGGGCAAAGATCCATGCACGAGTAGCTAGACAGCGAGTAGAGGATTGGGCCGGAACTGTGTTGGGGGGGTGCGGAGAGACTGTGGTTGATAACAGGGCGGCAGCAGCGGGAGGTAGTGAGGGCGCGCAGGCGGTGGCAAGGGCAGCAGGTCTGGTGGACGAGGGCGCGAGGGTACTGAAGGGATTTTGTCGGGGGAGAGCGTAGTACAGGCTGAAATGGTAGCGGGGGCCGTGGGTAATGGGGCAAAGATCCATGCACGAGTAGCTAGACAGCGGTAGAGGATTGGGCCGGAACTGTGTTTGGGGTGCGGAGAGACTGTGGTTGATGACAGGAGCGGCAGCAGTGGGAGGTAGTGAGGGCACGCAGGCGGTGGCAAGGGCAGCCAGGCCGTGGTGGACGTAGGGCAGACGATAGTGACGGGTTGTGTCGGCGGGAGAGGCGGTGGTAGCCAGGAAAAAGCAGAGGGGGGGCGGTGGCAAAGGGATAGAGGCGCTGAAATTCCGGGTTTTGGGTTTTGGGGGAGCAGGGATAATGGCGGCAGAACGGGCGGCTGGAGCGAGTAAGGGGATGAAAGAGCTGTCAAGGGTAGCCAAATGCCAATGAACGTAGGGCTGGCCCAAGATTATGACGGCGAGGATGTGGTACGATGGCACGAGTGAGTGAGTGACGGGAGAGGCGGAGGAGATGGATGGGGACAAAGTTACAAGGGGGGATTGGGTCGTTACAGGCGGAGGCGAGGGTGAGGTGGTGACCACGGTGGCGATGGCACGAGCGAGGGGGCAGAGAAGATGGCAAAGGGAACCCAAATGACAGTGAACGTACAGCTGAGGACAGTAATGGGATTGTGTCATGAGAGCAGCGGCGGGGAAAGGCGGCGATGGCACGAGTAAGGGGGTCGGAGGGGCAGGCAAGAGGAGCCAGGTCGCAGTGAACCTAGAGCTGAGTATAGTAATGGGATTGTGCGGCGGGGTTGGAGGCAGGTCGGCAGGTGGGACCGCAAAGGGGGTAATAGGGATGGCGAGGGGCGTGGCGACGGAGGCACTGGCAAGGGAAGCCAGGTTTCAGTGGACGTAAAGTTAGCTGAGGCTAGTGCGGAACGGTATCGGTGAGATAACGCTGGTGGTGGAGGTGGCAGCGAGTAATGAGGAGGGGAGGCGCTGGCCAGGAAACAGACCGCAGTGGACGTACTCGGCTGGAGGAACGTAACGGAATTGTTGTTAAGAAATCACGCTAAAGAAACGTTCAGAGCAGAATTGTTATTTGATTATTGAATCAAAAATTTAAAATAATTTTTAAACTGCTTTTTAAGTGTACACAGTCTAAAAGTTAAAAAAAAGGTGGTTAAATATTTAAAATAATTTTTGATTCTTTGACACTTGACAGTTTGGTAGTTGGTTTGCTGTAAAATATTATTAAAAATTGAATACAATTATTTTTATTTATAGTGCACTTAGCCCATCATAATTATAACCAGATTCGTAGTCAATAATTCGAAGTCATATATTATTTCGTTTTATAAGTATAATAGTAACTTCCAACACTTCATGCCCTTTCAACTTACGTAATACATTTTTTCAAACGGGATAAAAGTCTTTGATATTTCTAGAAATGCAATGGAATTCCTAGAGCGAAGAAAAGCATGTTAAGCCAAGGCTGGAGAAGTCTGGAGCGTGGCACTGCAGGAGGAGCAGCTGCGCTCCCGTGGGTGGGCGGCGTGGGAGGGGGCGGAGGAAGCGCGCGCCTGCCGGCAACGGGGCCCGATCCCGCAACCGCAAGCGCGTAATTACACGCCCACTGCGCGATTTATGCTTTTCCTGCACGGAAACTCGCGGCGGTCCGACCCCCGCTCCGCGCGCGCTTCCGCCGTCGGCCCGGCCCAGCGCGGAGGGCGAAGCGGGATAGGGACGGGACGAGAGCAGGGACGAGATCGGGTACGAGGCGGGGGTGGGACAGGGCGGCAGAGCGGGGACGGCGAAAGAAAGGGGACAGGGCGAGAGGTAACGGAGAGGGCGAGAGCGGGATGGGGGTTGCGCGGGATCGGAAGCGGAGGGTGAGGAGGAGGGACACGGCAGGGGGTAGGGGCTGGGAGAGGGCGAGGCAGGGTCGAGATTGGGTTGGATTGGGAGCGGAGGGCGAGTGAGGAACAGGGGCAGGGATGGGGACTGTGAGAGGGCGGGAGCGAGGTAGGGCGGGATCGGAAGCAGAGGGCGAGTGAGGAACAGGGGCGGGAGGGCGTGAGGGAAGGGACAGTGAGAGGGAGGGAGCGTGAGAGGCGGGATCAGAGAGCGGAGGGCGAGTGAGGAACAGTGGCGGGGAGGGAGTGAGGGAGGGAGGCGAGGGCGGGTCGAAATGGGGTAGTGACAGCAACGTCGACGTTACAATGAGATTAAGAAGTGGATGAAGAGATGGAACGGCATTGGGAACAGCAAGCCAGCGACCAACTCAACTTCAGCGCCGGCGGCGATGGCACGAGGGGCAGTAGAGCAATGGCAGATGGGTGTCAGAAGGCAGAGAAACGGGTGCGCATTGAAGCAAGAAAAGAAGACAACCGTGATGTGTGTGGGAGTGATGCGCGGAGGCATAGGATTCTTGCGACGGCAAGGCTGAATAACGGCGGGAGAGGGATGACTGAATCGGTGGGAAGGAGAACGTTGGCAGAATCTATGATGTTCATCTGCGATATCATCGATGGCGTTGGCGGTACAACGACTTCAGCTCATGATGAAGGTTGCTGTGTCAGATCCTTTTAGTTGATTAGCTTGGGTAAGTGCCAGGAGGTCGGAGTTATCAAGGTGACAGAACCTGTAATTCTCCACCATGTTGGAATGAAGCTAATTGGTTGTCGGGTGTTGTTGCGATGAGGGTGGAGACAAGACGTATCTGGGGCCAAAAACATCAGCGTGGTAGGACAACGTCTTGCTGGACCAGAACATCAATGTAGGTGGAGATGGAAATGATAGCAGTTGTGGAGGTGAAGTGGGTGAGGGTGATGATGGAGGGGTGGAATATCAGGAAGTGAAGATGAAAAATGAGAAATGAAAGACCTAAAGAGCGTGAAGGTGAAGACTTAAAGGAGGGGCTAAAGGTGTTGTAATTGACAGCGCCGGATACTTGCATTGAGAAACGGCGTTGAAAAAAACGGCAGTCCGCCAGACGCTGTGTCATTTACAGTTCCCATTGGTGTAGACTGGATAAGACAGGGGCAAAAAGCCGCCAGGAGGAACTGCCTGGCCCAGTGCTGAGGCATCGGAAGCGCGGCAGGATCTGAGGCAGCGGTGGCCGCAATGATAAGTCTTGCACCAGCCGTATATCCTCCACCACCGGGCGAGCGGCCGGTTACGGCCCGCCCGCCGGCTCGTAATTGTTTCGGCCCACGGCGGGCCACACGCGGCGCGGCCGGGGCCTTGGAAAGCGGGCCGCGAAAACGTAACGAAGCCCGACGGGCGCGGGTTGGAAACGGGGCCGGGGCGGGGGCGAGGAAAAGATCGGGAGGGGGGCGGCGAAATGGGCGGCAATCCCGCAAATGGCGCGGAAAAAACGTAACGCGCGAACGGAACGGAGCCGCGGCGCTTTTCGCTAACTGGAGAGTTCTCGGCTGCTCCTCAGAAAGCCGCGGCTTGCGCGCCGCGCCGCAAGCGGAGGGTGAAACAAGGCTGCGGATAACGAGGCGTATTGAACGCAGCTTCCTACACACGCACGCTCTTACCCTGTACTGTGTTTTTTTTAATCTCTCTGTTCTTATAGCCTCTGATCTTACACTATACGCAAGAACTGTAGATGTTAAAATATGCATACTGATGTATTATCTTACGAGATAACATTTGTAAGGGACTACATATTGTACGGGATTACATTTTGTCAGTCTGATACCCAATACAATTTTGGAATACGAGATGGAAATCTTTATACTAAGACTGGCAAATCACTGAATTGTTGTTTCAATATCTATTGGAAGGAAATGAGAGGCATTCCTTTCTACTCGTCAACGCAGGTAAAATAACTTCTTTTTTTTACTGAAGATCTTGCTTCTTTTTTTACCAAAATTCGTAATTGTAATGCTTAACAACATTATTATTCAAGTGCGTCGATATCGAAGTAATGAAGAATATTGAACTCTGCTTCCTTCGCACCACGACTGTCTTTTAACTTATCATAATACATATATTACTTGCTTTCGTAGGATAATATACAAGGAATACAGTGTGCACACTTATGAACTGTCTTACTGAATAAGATATGGTAGCATGAGTCAGATGCTCAATGTTCATTAATGCAGTTGTAAATAAAGAATGTATGAATTTTAATTACGAATAACACTCCACATTACTCTTAGAATACCTAAGATTCAGAAATGATTAGAGCCGGACTAAAGATAAAACAAAATTAAGCGAGTTAAACATTACGCCTCGCTTCAACACTCCTGATTAAAATAATCTCTTTAAAATCTGGTTGCCAAACTCCTCACAGTCACATTAACAACTTCGCCATTACAATCAAATGGTCTAGGGTCGTATTAATTGAAGCTCTACCAGCAGCGCTCTTGGGGCTTGCCATCTAGGATCTTGCTAAGAGCTCAGGAACGTCTGGAATTGGCTGGGGCCGTTCATAAATCGCAAAACCGAACACTGGCAACCTGCTAGGTCTGGCAGGCCCCTGGCACAGGTTTATAAATACGGCCCGTATTTGACAAACGTAGGAAAGTAAACGTAAGATTCCGCGGCTCGAGTCCTTGTCTTCTTGGCTGTCCAGGTGACACCGCCGCGTCTTTCGTTGAGAGGTCCTGACGAGGCCTGCGACATTACAGGAGAAACATCGGTCTCACAGCCAACGACGGGGCGTCACCCGGGCAACGAAGAAGAACGAAACGTACGAAACTAAAAACATTAGCTCATTCTTACACAGATATTAGAGGCTGGAAAAGTATGTAGTATGAAACGTCAAAATATGTACATAAATATGTGATGAAAAGATTAAGAATATGTAATATGTAATATCGGATATTATGTGTCATATTAAAATTCATTTATACATGTACCATTATACCACATTTACATAATACGAAATTTCTTTAATAAAAAAATTCTTTTAAAAAAGTTTAAAATAATATGAACGTCTTAAAAATTATTTAGTTAGCAGAGGTTGATGCCCAATTTACACCGTACAACTTTCCCATCAGCAGTAAAAGCTTAATCTATTGGTATCCAGGACCGTAGTTTTGCAGCCCGACTAAACGCGATAGAAGACATCGTACAAACTGGCGGTGGCTACGACCAGCAAACAATCACTGCAGCGTGAAACACTTTCATTGAAGTGTTACACCTCAGCGATCACCAATGTTTCACCGAAATTAAGGTTAAAGGTGACGAACAGCGGCGTCGGTAATATTTTTCACACCTGAATGTGAATATGATCTCCCGCCACTAAGGTAACTATAGCTGGACTGTGAAACCATCACGCGTCTGACATAGGGATACCTTAAGTAGATAGCACGCAGTAATAATATAGGAAAAATGCTCATTGTTTTGAAAGTACTTCTCATAAAAAAAATGTAATAAAATTGATGAAAATTGATAGAATAAAAAAATGTAAAAATAAAAATATGTAAAATATGTAATGTATTACTAAATATGTAAAAATATGTAACGAAAAAATTGGATATTGTGTTAGGACGGCGACAATACGCGAAAATTACAAATTTGAGGACTGTAAGTAGGAAGACAAAAAGTATGTAATTACATAAAAATCCAGTCTCTAGTTATCATATTCAACACAAACTGACGAAAGTTTTAGACATAGGATTTTAGTACCGCATTAAATTCTGCAACCTAATCAACATCAGTCAAATCCAATTGCCTATTATTTATTAACTCTCCTATTTAAAGAATTGTTAATATGTTTGCACGACATAGGCAACCCAAATCCTCCTGCAGGAAGAACTCGCGTGAGGGAACAAATGCAACGGACAGCACGAACGGAGAACTTGGCGTGCTTCCGAGCAAAATAAAAATCAACATTTTTATCTCATTTATTTTTTTAAAATCTTTTTGCTACCATCTAGTTATATCTAAATCAAGGCGAAATGGATTTTGCTACAAATTCGGGCGGCGAGAACGCACATTACGCAGCGTGCAGATAACAAAACAACGAAAGCAATCACATTCTGCTTTCCCTCGGCCCGCCATCCGCCCCCGACCCCGCCCTCGCGTCCCCATCCCCGCCGCAGCTGCGCCTCCGCCTCAGGGATGCCCAAACTCTGCCTCGATGCACGCGCCAAGGAAAAGCAATAACATTAAGAAGATGCATACCTATCTCAATGACCTCCATCTCGATCAGGTTTTTCGTCTACTTTTCCTGATCCTTTGAATAAATGCTGAGATGGCCCATTGTTTTGCTTCTGGACATAAATGTAACTTCATTATCTGTGCACGTCTTCTAGAATTCAGTGGGAAATATAGTTATTCAAATTATCGTTCTCCATGTTGTCGCGGTAGAAAGTATTATTCCTTGACGAAGGACGTGATGAGGGATAAGAGCCCAAATTTATTGCTGATTTACCCTTAAAAATATATTTTGTTACATCGGAGCGAATACTTTTGTTAACAATCGTTGCAAAAAAACGCTCATTCTTTTCTGTATTCAAAATTCAATTAGTATATGGCTTAGAAATGGGATCACAGAATTTTGAAAACGTGCACAGAATCCACTTTTCCCAAGAGCATTTTTGACGTTAAATAAATAAATAAATCTGTGCAGCTGGGGACGCACTAGCAAAACCCCAACGTAGTATGCAATAGTCCAATGCAAGTATTGATACTATTTAAGTAACTATAATACCCTGGTGTCGCAACTAAAGGCACTGGCTCAACTCTTGGTGTGCCACGAAAATACTCAAATTCAATAAAGAAAATACGAACGCATAAAAAACTGGCAGTATGTACTAAATATATTAATAAGTGTATCTATTAACGCTAGAGTCCCTACAAAACTACATGATAACAAGGGTTGCCTTTGTCCTCCTTCTGGAAGGATTTCCTTCCCTATTGGAATCCGAATGCAGGCAGGTTCCCTTCTTCTCTTCCAGGGCACCGCATCGTTCCCCACAACGAAAGCGAGCTGCGCGCCGAGAAGGTTTGAGAACCCCTGGCCTAGGCGAAGCGAGGGGGGGGGGACTGAGGGCGCGGGGCGAGCGATAGGATGCACGGCCCCCTGGCTCAATCCCTCTCATGGGGGCGTGGGGCGCAGGGGGCGGGCGGGGGCGCGGGGCCCCAACCCCGCTAGGGGATGCTCTGAATGCTGGGGGGGGGGGGTTCGGTCACCACGCGCCTCAGGAAGTGCGTGAAGGGGGGGTGGTGCATCCCCGTCGTATCATCGCAAACGGGGTTTCACTAACAAATTCCCTCTCTAGGACATTCTCGCCTCTCTACATATGTGCAGCACGACTCATTACTATACATGGTTCTCTTCTCTCCTCTGCACTCCTCGGATACCCCCTCCCCCTCCGCCAGAAGTCTACTTTCGAAAGGAAGAGATTTGTATTTTGAATTTTTTCCTTTCTTGGATGCCACATACGTAGTACAGAATATTATGTAATACTATAGGGAAAAACTGCGATTTTTCGGCAGAAAAACCCGCATTGTATGTCCCGATACCGAATAAGTTTTTATTTATCTTTGAATGATAACGCAATAAGGCTCCATAGCTACAAAGCCTGTAGAGGGTCTCCCACATGTTGGTTGTTGCAAAAGTAATCAGGTTGTTCATAGTTTTTATGTTCAGAGTTAGGAGTCTTCGCCAATATTTATCATGAATGTTGACTATGAACTATAGTTTTTTCGAAGATATATAATTTTTTACTACTAAATATATATTTGTTTGGTATTTTCCCCTGATAAAAGATGATTTTCAGTTTTTAGGAAACTGCACTCCCCTCTCAATTCAAACTCTTCGACCCGTTCCCCTCCTGAAGATCGCGCCTCGCAGAACTGCTCACTATTCACAAAGGTCATTGCCAGTGTAAAATGCATATATCATTGTAATCTGAACAAAAGTTTTAAATGCCGTTTGATGATACGCGCTTCGATACTGTACAGCAGTTTGTGGTCGAAATCATTTATTTCAAATCGCTCAGAAGCTTGTGTTAAACGCAAATCATTTCGGTAAAGACACAAGTATCGCCCAACACGAACTTTACTTTTTTCGGATACAGACAACAATAAACGCAAATTTGAGAATTGTTGGAAACAAAGAGCGAATGGACAATCCTCAAGTTGTGCCTACAGACACCGAAGAAACTGCAGCACGTCGTTTCAGGTCCACAATTGACTTTTCATATCGAACACCAGAGCTTCGTTTCTCGGAAAAGTGAACGTTCGCATGAGATTCAGGATAAAATTCGAAATTCGAAAATTACGCAAAACACGTTTTACACGATATTTTTATCAGAGTATTTGGGTCAATTTCATTTACCTTTATATTCTCGTGTGTTCCAAAGTTTATTTCTCGATTAGTAGATATTGTTTTGAAATGTCCCTTTCACATTTTCATCTTGTGGAACATCTCGGAGTGGAAGAGGCAAGAGTGAAGCCGTCTGTCAACCGGGGAGTCGGGGCCGACATGAAAGGGGACATAAGCCCCACGCGCCGGGCGTCGAGGGGTGGGGGGAGAGGCGTAAGGGGAAGCGGAGGGGGGCGGCGGTGGCTCGCTCTGATCTACAGCATAAACATTTGGCTGGTGGCCATAATGCAAGGACGAGGGTGTAACATTGCACATCTCCCTGTAGTGCGCAACTTCCAGCACGCAATGAACACTCACGGACCAAATGATGCGTGCGGGGTTTGAGAGAGAGGAATTTTAATGATACGAGAGAATAATCGATTTTACTCTGTTTAGAATATTCGAATACAAATTTAAGGGTTTATCTTAAATAAGGGTTTTTATGTAAATTCATTGTTTCTTATATGGTCGTAATATTCCAACATTAATTCTTCCTCTTACTGAATTGTTATTCCTTGTATCGTAGTAATTATTTGTAGATACATATTGTAGCATCAGAAACACAATCGAACACAATCACGTCACTACTTTAACCAATATATTCTGTTTTTATAATCTTCTTTGGTGTATTCCTGCGTCACTTGCAATGAATTCATGGGTGGGAGTTGATCAGCAATTGCTGAATGATGGTGATATGAGATAGAGTACAAACGAGAAACCCCAGTGCAGATAAGCAATTTGTTATTTGTATTAAAGATACACATCCCATTGTGGAAAGTAACTGATCGTTTTATTTCTCTTCGAAATATCATTGAGCGGTATAGTCAGAGTAAACTGCTGTGTGAATGTAGTGTGCGTAAATTTTACGAGAATGTTATGTAATTGGTTAATATACTTTATAGAGCATATTTTAAAGCATATCTTAGAAGTTTTCACTACATAAATGCATACATATTTCATAGATTTTAATGCAGACAATGTAATAGATTTTAATGCCGGCCCCTAGTTATTACATAGAGTGGGCGACCCATGATGTGCTGGTCAGACTGCTCGTCTTTCCGTATTGGGGCCGTGGTTCTATCAACGTCTGACACAAGTGGAATTTGGGGTGGACAACGCTGATTTGCAGCAGTCTCCTCGGGATTCTCTTGTTTCCCCTGCCTCTCACTGTACCATCGACTCCTTCTTCGTGCTCATTTACACACCTCATCATCACCATTATCACTACCTCAACACAAACTTTTTACCAGGGAGACTCGACTGGATTGAGATTTCTGGTTTCGGAAAATTAATCTCAGGCGATAGATAATAAAATGAATACAAATAGAATGAAAAATAAAGTACGGTTAAATTAATGTTATGATTTAGACAAATGGATGCAAATTTGTTTTGATACTTCATAGAACTGTAAAATTTTTCTTACTGGAGTACAGCCGGTAATTCCAAACGCGTATTTGATTTCACACACAGAATATTAAAAAAATACGACGTAGGTAAATTAATTAAATGCTCTAAAAATATACATCTCACATGACTGCTACGTATTGAAATTTGAATTTAATTATTGCTGGCAGAAGTAAAGGAATGTTTTTTTCACTAATAATAGGTATTAGTATTGTTGCCCCAAATATGTTTTCATAACGATACCTTTTGCTGCTGTAAACACTGTTCATTTACTATAAATTACTAGATTTACAATTATTAAATAAATTGTTCTTACAAAATCCTTAATTTCGATGTTAATTAAATCCCTCATTATTGCGCAGATACACATTTTTACGATTCTTTAAAAATAATAAAGAAGATGGAAATATATACGGTTGTATTTATTAGGCAAAGAAGAAGTTGAATTAAACAGAAAAGCAGTATCAAAATCACGTTGTCTGCTTAATACTATTAATTTAGTCAAAAACATGAAATGAGAATCATAAGAGAAAGCCGCAATTACAGCATACTTGTAAAGGGTACGAAAAGTTCCTCGCAGGTTAGAAAAAATACAACCTTGGGCGAAGTAACACTTCGCGTGGCTAACTACGGACCAACAAAACTCACTCGAGAAGTTAGAGTGCTGGAAACTCTCGCGAGAATTGTGTCTGGAGAGAGCAAGTCTGAGTTACCAAACACCCAAGTCGCATCTGCAAACTCTCCGTAAAGTGAGATATTTTTCTTCGATATGGCTGTTAAGTAACACATTGATGTGATTTCATTACGAATATTTGTGCTCCATTGGCTCTAGAAATTCCATTTTTTCGTTACCGTCAACACGATCTCATTATTTAACACAGTTGTAAAATACGACATCACTGATATTTCATCATGCCTGACGAGATACAAATGCTTGGCTCTTATGCGATTGAAAATCATCCTTTTGCTTTTTAGTGTACGCGCTTTTATGAACAACAAAATATAGTCAGACATCTTATCCAGTATTATTTCTTCGGCATCTATACTGCATAAAAATCCATCAAAACTAAATATTGTGGGAATTCTGAGTTGGTGTTGTTGACGTTCTTATAAGAAGAAATAAAAGAGGTCATCTTCGTCAACATATTAGCTTTATTAAGCGATATATATTTGAACTGCTAGTATCGGTATTAATCCCTCCCCCCCCCCGTCGCAATTCATTTTTGCAATTTGATCTGCTATATGTTCCTTATCTTTGCAACCATATAATGTGTCTTTTTTATTGATTTTTTTTGTTCAATTTGAACTGCTGCTAATCCTCCCGTTGCATTTCCTTTTTTTGAAATTTTATCTGCTATCTGTAACTAAATACTTTAGATGTATCCATTAATTGTTATTTAATTTTCTATGTTATTGTATATTTATTTATAATTTTGTTATATCTTTCTGTATCTTGAAGACCACGTTTTAAAATATTTCATGTAGTTGGACATATTAAGTTATGTGCATTGCTTTTGATAATTGTTTCTATACCCATAAAAATGTGTAGAGAAATCAATGATATATTGCAAGGATAAAAGCAAAACATGTCTAAATTATAATTGCCCTAAAATAATTTTTTAATCAAGTAAACTATTTAAATTCCCACATTATTTATGACACGAACGTATCACCAAATACGGAAAATTATCCAACATTGCATTGAACCGCAACAAGACAGTGATTCCCTCAGCAAGTAGAAAGATTAACTCCCAAGTGGCCTGACGGCTGTCTTGCAACTCATCGAGAGAAAGGCACGGTGTGTGTGTGTGTGTGTGTGTGTGTGTGTGTGTGTGTGTGTGTGTGTGTGTTTCTCATGCTCTTTATAGATTTGCCGGGTTCCATATTCTGCGCGGCCATCCATACTGGAGTTTTTGAACAGTCTGAACATATACAGCTTATTAACCTACTTTTGACACAATGCGCATGCGTCAACTCCAACCCTATACTAAAAAGATGGCTCAAACACTACTCTAGAATTAGCTAGTGTATTTACGAGTCTTAGCCGCAAGTTCAGACAGTCACAGAATCATGCTAAATGGAATTTGTCCCAACTAGGGCAGCAGAGTACGATGCTAACTCTACATTCTCATGATGCAAATTTGTATTGGTGGCTTTAATCTATACATACAACTATAATTATCTTTTTTCAGTAGTAGTTAATTACTCATTTCATGATATAATAATTATTTCATGAAGTAAATTCATTATTTATTTCATGATATAATAATTCTATGCATAGTTTAGAGTTACTGAAGAGCTCCGGTCCAACAAATGCGAATCAAAAGGACTTAGCATTACGGGAATTTAACGCACACTAACACGACAGTACTCACTAAGGACTTCCGTTTGAAACGACGCATACGGCAAATACTTTTTTTTACACAAGCTGTTAGTCACGTGGTTGCCTACCAACGTTTTACGCGGAGCTACACAAAAACTCTGTAGAGTCAGTGGGAGTCGGGTGGGCGTGGCAGGGCGCCGGAGGCCGCGGAGACCAGCGACACCCGACGCCTGGCGGAAGCGCCGCGGCGCGCCGCCGCGAGCAGCGCCAGCGCACCCGACCCCCCCCCCCCCGAGCAGCGCCAGCGCCACCCGACACCGCGCCCCTCTCCCTCGCCACCACCATCTCCTTGGCCCGCCGCCTCCTCTCCCCGGCCGCCAGCACCATCTCCCTGGCCCGCCGCCACCATCTCCCTGGCCCGCCACCACCATCTCCCTGGCACCAGCACCATCTCCCTGGCCGCCGCCACCATCTCCCTAGCCCGCCATCTCCATCTCCCTCGCCCACCGCCTCCATCTCCTGGCCGCCGCACCATCTCCCTGGCCCGCCACCACCATCTCCCTGGCCCGCCACCACCATCTCCCTGACACGCCAACACCAACTCCTGGGCCGCCACCACCATCTCAATGGCCCGCCGCCACCATCTCCCTAGCCCGCCATCTCCATCTCCCTCGCCCACCGCCTCCATCTCCCTGGCCCCCGCCTCCTCTCCTGGCCCGCCACACCATCTCCCTGGCCCGCCGCCACCATCTCCTAGCCCGCCATCTCCATCTCCCTCGCCCACCGCCTCCATCTCCCTGGCCCGCCGCCTCCTCTCCCTGGCCCGCCAGCACCATCTCCCTGGCCCGCCGCCACCATCTCCCTGGCCCGCCACCACCATCTCCCTGGCACGCCAACACCAACTCCTGGGCCGCCACCACCATCTCAATGGCCCGCCACGCGTCTGCTCGGCTGGCGCCGCAGTCCTTCGTACTGTCTCGTCTCGCCCGACCCCCCTCGTACATCTCACCTCGCCGCGCCTCCTCGTTTCTCTAGACTGACTTGTACCCGCCTCGTTCTGCCCAGCTTCCCGTTCTTCCGCCTCCCGTCTTTTCCCTCTCTGCGCTCCGCTACGCCATGTTTCGTCCCACCTAGCACTGCCCCGCTTCGCTCACACCGCCTCCTCTTCCTCGCTTAGATATACCCTGCCTCGCCCCTCCCGCTTCGCTCAAATCCGCTTGCTCAAACCCGCTTCGCTCTTCCCCATTGTGACCTAAACTGCTCCATCCGGCTTCGCTCAGACCTGCCTCGCCCTTCCCCACTTTGATATACCCTGCCCTGTCCCACCCCGCGTCGCTCAAACCTGCCTCGCCCTTCCCCATTTTGATCTAACCCCGCCCCATCCGCCTTCGCTCAGACTTGCCTCGCCCTTCCCCGCATCGTTCAGAACCGCCTTGCCCTTGCCCGCTTCCGTCTGTCCTTCCCGCCCTTTCCCACTTCGCTGACCAAACTCGCCCTTCCCCGCATCGTTCTGCCCCGCCTCGCCCTTCATCGCTTCTCTCTGCACTCCTAGGACCGCTTCGCCAGTTCCGCTTTGCTTGGTTCTGCCCGGTCTGGCTTCGCCTCTTTTCCCGGCTTCGCGCCTTGTCTCGCACCCCCTTGCGATGTCCCGCCTCTCTCCATCTCGTCTTCTTTTCTTATTAGGATGAATATCCTCCAAGACCATTGAAACAAACACATAATATTCACTTCTCGAGAAATCCTAATGAATCACGGAGAAGAATAGGAGAAACACTGCTATAGTTTGTTGCCACGTGTGTGCATTGGCGAGTATTTTACATTACAAGCAAGTCGTTGTGGAGTCGGATGTGCTCCAAGTTGGATGACCATTTCAATCCATTTCTCGACAGCGCATTCGACATAATTCTCAGTCCAAAACAAGAAGATTGTGGAAATGCTAAAAAAAATGGATATCTTAACGTCACACCGGCGACTGGCGGAAAAACTTAGCGAGTCTCACACTCAATTTTTGTTCAATGTTTTCTCTACAAATGGCGAACATGTGTGAGGAATGACTTTTTTCTAATAGATTCCTATCCTAATTTTGAAATAGTTGATGTTTTTTTTATTTTGAAAATTAAGAAAACAATAATTTTTTGTTATGAATTTTTGGATTATGCCTCTGAGATGGCTCATGGGCAGCATACTAGCTTCCCGTGTTCGATTCCCGGTTGAGGAAATAATAGCTGTAGCTTTTCTTTAAAATCGACCCAGTTTCTGTAGCTGTGTGACGAAGAAAATCTCAAGCAGACGGATCTTGCTAGTTACGGTGAAGAGAATACGTCATGTTCGCCTCATGTCGCCCTTACCCCCAAGCATGGGGATTTAACTAGGCCCAGGCATGGGGACACCGGTAGCTGGCCGGCGAAGTCGGACAAAACGCCAAATACATATATTTTTTTTAATTCTACGAGTCTTACCTGTTTCGGAGCTACTGCATCTAACAGAGTTAGATCTCAATTCTTGCGCTGAAGCGTCATTCAAACGCAGGGCCCACTTCGAAAGCTTCCAGTGCTTTTGACACGGGGCCAACTAAATGAGCGTTTTTAATAATCATTTCCCTTGTACGAATTGCACATAAAAATATGATTCTCCGCATGTTGAGCACACTCAAACGCAAAGAACCGGAAGGTCCCTTGTTTCCGCCCCCCGGAATCACCAATTTCTCTCTCAGCGAGCACGTCGCCGCTACCGCAATCCCCACACGCAGCGGAGGCGAGCACTCCAGAGCGCCCCGACACTCGACACGCGGCGAGCGCTCGGCGCCGAGTCAGCTGACGGGAGGGAACCTGTTTGTGCGGCGGCGACCGCACAGCGGGACGTCACCTCGCCCCCCCCCACCCGCAGAGAGTGGGAGGACGGGTGCTCCGGACCAAAGCGCCGCGCGCAATTCCAACAGACGAGCGCGTAAAACTTTTTACGAGCGGCGGCGGTGCTATCCGCAGTTCGTCGCGATGAAGTCACTGGGAGACACTAATTCACTCGTCAGCCCCTCCTCGACGTCCCCGTCCAGCCCGCCCCACCCGCTCCTGGCACACGCATCGCTGGGCAGGCTGGAGCCGCGCCGGTAACCTCTGCAGCCTACTCGCTCTCCGGCGGTCGGTTCCCTGTCGCTATAGAACGATTTTCCTAAGGATGAGCCTAAGTGACAGTTCGTGAAAACAAACAGAGAAGTATCCCTCGCCCGACAGCTGTTCAGCACGCCCTTCGTAAGTGCTAATGGCTTCTGTGAAAACATCCCTACGAAGTCAAGAGTTTCGCTGAGGTATATGCACGTACATGAGTCCGGGAAATATTTAAATTTAATTACGTATGTGGAAAATCTCTTAACATGCTCTCACAATCAGTAAAAGAAAACTGCCACGAATGTAAATAGAAAGAAAAATGATTTTAAGCCGGAAACACTGACCGGTACCATAACATTCACTTTCTAATTTCAATTATTTCCCGTTCGCACTATATTTTTGTCGGACAAGGACATCACAAAAGGAAGCGTCGAAGCCATTTACACGTTAGCCAACTGCAAACGAACGAATGCGAAAAAGGGAGTCTAATGGGCTCAAGGCCACAACGACAACAGAACCTTCAGTTATGTTGCCGGCACTACCTGTCACTTTAGCTCATCCTTAGGAAAATCGCTCTATACCGGAGGAGTAATCAGAGTTGGGAGTAGACGCTAGCTATAGAGGAGTAGATCGGCGTCTGATGAAGGACACGTGAAGTTTTGACGAACATTCAGAAAGGTTGCTCATTTTGAGTCTGTGTCGTAAGATGACATTGAAAGCAAGACCATTTGGTGTCCCTCATATGCGTAAGTACCGCAATTGGTTATGAAAGGGCTAATATTTGGAAGGGAATTGGCATTTCCTGGTTAGTAATAAACATTTGGGAAAATAAAGCTCTCCAGCTGTATGACAAAGTTTGTCGAATGCCAGATACCAGATGGCCAAAATCACTGAAAGAATACTCCCAGAAGGTAAAAGAAAAGAGGATGATCAGCATTGAGTTTAAAAAAAATACATCAAGGAAGTGATGGAAGATAGAAATCTAATTATAGTGATTGGAATTATGGAACGTTTTGGAAACTAAAGAAAGCTAACCTGAAAAAGGAAAATCAGAAAGAGAAGAAGAAATACGACTAACGTTTACAGCCCCAGTTTCGGTATTTATCTGCTAACGTACTCAGTGAAATAGCACGCTACGATAAAAATTCTGCGTTCTGGCGTCGTCGTCTCTTTCAGTCAGTTCCATGAAGGACTAGTCACGCGACGAATGACTCGAGAACATAATTTTCAGCTGCAATAATCAGTCCAGTAAAGTGCCTTTCTCATAGCACGCATGCTATTTTCTCAGCACCATCCATACCGAAGGAACTTCCCTAATGCTTTGGAGATTGACACTGCAATATGTTTGCAGAAGTTACAAATTGCTGCGGCCATCTCTTGGAATTGAACCCTGAATCTTACGTATGTGAAGAGATCATGCTAACCATTAATCATCACACTTAGCAGCAACGAAGAGCTTTTTTCTTGTCCATAAAAACATTTTTCATGCAATTAACAAATCATTGATATTCTCTCAGAGAAGAAGAAATCCTACTTCTTTTTTTTTTGCCTCAACTTCACTATGTTCTGATTGGATTAAGTGGCTCGGGGCATCAACTAATGACCCTGCAGCACTCGGGTTCGAGTCCTCACAATGTAGCAAGATTTTCAACACAAGCTATATAGCTAGATCGAATTTAGTCTCGCTCTGGAGGAGAATTCTAGTGACCGGCTGCCCTGATCGTTAGTTTTCTGTAGAGAAAACCCAGCTAAGCAACATGTAGGTCGGCTCCGGCTGCAGATCTCCCCATCAAGCGGGGGGAGATGATGGCCACCTCCCGTGATAAAACATCCGTCCATCAACGCAAGTTCCGGTGAGGACTCTGTCAGCCGCGGGCTGAGCACAGCGCTCGCCCCAACCCTCGCGCGGTACTCCGGGAATAAAAGCCACGGACTAATCCACCCCCCCCCTCGCGGCCCGGAGGCGAAGCGGTGCCCCTCGGACCGGAAGTGACGACGTCGTCCGGGCAGCCCTCTCACGCGCGCGTCGCCCTTTGAAATTAGCGCGTTAATCGCCCGGAACGACATTCGCAGCCCCTGCGCCCCACTGCCGCCCCGGGCGATCACGGCGCCGCTCCGAATCAGGGCGCTGACGAAAATTAATCACAGCCCGATTCGTCTCTTCCCTCACGCCCGCATGTTCACGACACTTCCATGAGCAATCGTTCCTCCTCTAAAATTTCAACACAAAATAAATGCAAAAATTGTGATAAATACTAGTAATTACTATCTTGGTCATTATCATGCGGTTTGATACCGCATGGCTTAAGAATTTAAAAAGCGTCAGTTGGTTTAGTGTAACAATGCTAGTTACAGATGTAGTGCTTCCGGTACATTCGAGAGAAATGTCATGTGAAATGAAAAATGAGAAATGCATCTCAGAAACACAATTGTGGGTTTACGGTCGATGTTGTAAATAGATTGCAAGGAAAACCTCGTGGAGTCGTAGAATAAAAAATTAAAACAATTGACATTTTAGTTGGGTTTAATGTTTTATTTCAGAAATGTAAGTAAATTACTTGGACTTCAAACACAGCTCGTTTGAAGTTTGAACTACCTTTCTGTACCTTTTCGCAGAAAAGAAGTTTAAAAGAAATCTTAAGGAAGAAATGATCCTCAATCACGACGCAAGTAGATCTGCATCTTATCATCTGCTGATGTACTATTCAGGAAGACAAGGGATGCAAAAGCCGAAACTTCAAAAATAACTTTTTGGTAAGGAAGACCCGCTTGTGAAGAGAATTTGAAATAGTTCAATAATCGCGCGGTAATATTGCCTCATTCATGTTTATTTGTTATCATTACACGTAAACGCAGCGATAAGTATTATTCCCGTGTACTCTCAATAATCGAAGACAACCAAATGAACCAGATTTACTAGGTGAGTCACCTGGAGTTATCCCATTGGTCGTGATTTGCCTGTGGTTCAGGTGGTAGCGGCAGTAACAAACATTCCAGGTACAAATCTGACAACCAAGTCAAAACCAAAACAGTTTCATTAGTTAATTTCTGTTCACAAGGAACTGACAATGAGTGAGACCCATTCGGAGGCGGCAACCATTTGTTGAACAAGACCTTCCAAACCATTGCCGAAGTTCTGTGGTTTCTCATAAGCCTGCTCGCCCGCCTGCCAGGGGTCGGGGAGTGAGCAAGATCGTTGGCGTTACGAGCGGACTGAAAGGCGCCTGCGTGCCGGACCCATCTGAGGGCGCACGCCCTTTAAAATTAGCGCGTTAATTGTGCGTAACGACATTCGCAGCCCTCTCTGTCCTTGCCACGCTCGCCGCATTCGCTGTACTGTCGTCCACACTGCCTTGGTCGCCCCGCCACCCTCGCTGCACTCATTGTCTTCACTGTCCTCGCTGTGGTCCCCTCTCGTCCTCGCGCAGAACTCATCCTCGTCGCCTGCTGTGCATGTCCCTCTCGTCCTCGCAGCGGAACTCATCCTCGTCGCTCGCTGTGCATGTCCTCCTCGTCCTCGCAGCAGGAACTCATCCTCGTCGCTCTCGCTGTGCATGTCCCTCCTCGTCCTCGCAGCAGGAACTCATCCTCGTCGCTCTCGCTGTGCATGTCCCCTCCTCGTCCTCGTAGCAGGAACTCATCCTCGTCGCTTTCGCTGTGCATGTCCCTTCCTCGTCCTCGCTGCAGGAACTCATCCTCGTCGCTCTCGCTGTGGTCCTCCTCGCCTTCGCGAACCATCCTCTCGCTCTCCTCATGTCCCCTTTCGTCCTCGTTCAGAACTCTCCTCGCCCGTGTGCATGTCCTCTCGTCCCCAGAACTCATCTTCCTGCTTCTCTGTACTGTCGCCCTCACCGCCTTGGTCGTCCTCTCGCTGTCCTCGTCGCCCTGATTTTCTTCAACGCCCTCCCCGTTTCCGCAGTCCTCGCCGCAGTCATCTTCCTGTTTTCGCCATCTTCATCGCGATTGCGTCCTCACCCTCCCCGTCGCACTCGTTGTCTTCGTCCCCTGACCGTCCCCCCCGCCGCGGGACACCATCCTCTCCGCCCTTGCCCGTCAACACTGCCCGCAGGCCGCGATGAGGCTGTACGGTCCAAATGGGGTGTTTAAGGGGTAATACTCGTACGCAATGCCATTGCATGTCTCTAAAGAGAACGATAGACTTGTTTGAAGGCAGTGAAGACGCGAATGAACGCGTGAAAAATGGCATTCCATATTTGGAAAAACATACTGGAAAAATTACAAACTTATTCAATTGTTATCCTCCTGATCCGGGATCGACTCTCAGTCGGGATGACAATTCTTTGCACAAATTTAATTTAAAAACCTAAAAAAGAATTATATGTAATTGAAAGAATTATATATAAAGAATTGAGAATGTGAGAAACTAGTAAGATTTCTATCGGAAATGTTAGATAAATTTGCAACTGAAGTTTCATAGACGTGAATCTCGCACACTTATCATATATTAGTGATAGGAGGAACGGGGGTCGCAGTTCAATTGTATCAGAAGGAAATCAGAACATTCAAATTTAAGTTAAAATCAAGAGCGGTAACAAAAAACGTTCACTGCTTCCATCCGGCGCGATAGTCGTTTGACGTCCATGACATTGGTACGTTCATTATTCAGTGTCCTCCCGAAGGTCGTTCAGATTGATTGATTGATTTTTTCGTGTTTCCGGGCGCGTCCACTGCTTAGTCCCGTTAGTGTAGTGCATGTCTTTTTCCCGGGAGCTGGCGGTGATCTTCCCCCGCTGGATGGCGAAATCCTACCGTCGGCTACTGGGGTTTTCCCTAACCAGGACTCTCCCACCAGCGGGGCACCGCCCCAGCCGGGACAAGCTCTAAGCTCCCGACCTGTCTCCCGGAATATGTGGTAGTGTAGTGCATGTTGGTGTAAGTGTGTGTGTAAGGGGAGAGGATAGGACAAGGAAGAAGAAGGACAGATAGCGTGCGGTCCGTGGCCCGTTTGGTAGGGTACTGCTCCGGCATTCGCCTGGTGTGATCGGAGAAACCACGGAAAACTACCGATCAGAGCAGCCGGCAGCTAGAATTCTCCTCCAGACAGCGACTGAATTCGACCTAGCTGAAAAGCTAGTGTCGAAAATCCTGCCGCCGTGGGGAGTGGGAACCTAGAACCTCCCGTCAGAGGCGCTGCAGTGACATCAGGTGATGCACTGAGCTACCGCTCCCGGTCGTTCAGCTACGTCTGGTAGTCTCTGAATATCAGGACACAGAAAGCTCCCACAAATGTTCTAAAAAGTAGTTAAACATCTAAAACTAGTGTACGAAAACAATGATATATCTCGCAAATACCAGAAAGGAAAATAATCTTCCATATTTCGTTAAGTAAGTCCAACAAATTGTTTCTATTAAACGTTAATAGCTTCTGCAAGAGTATAAGCGAAATTTAACATCATTTAATATATTTTCTTTTTGTATTGATAAGGAAAAATTATTGCAACATGCGGAAATTTTTCATTGCAAGAATTATAAGTCCTACAAAAATGAAAATGCAATTAATTGTTTTTTAAATCACTACCCATAAAATTGGTTTAATTGGCTCGTTCACTTTTGGTATTCGATTTTAGTGTTGACACAAACGTTTCCGTAAAAACTGAATTTTTCTCCACGCAGCATAGTTTTTTCCATTTTGTCTGACAAAAATACTGTCACGTTTAAACCCTCACGCCCATATCCTTGGTCTAAATTTCCCGTGATAGCGGTCGACATTGGGCGCATTTTGTCTTCCGTGTTGCTTCTCTTCCTCATTAACGTGAAGTATTGCCTAATGAAGCGACGCCTTTATTCGAAATTTCTCCCGCCCCTCTGGCATAAATTTTCCGGCAACGTGCTCGCGAAAAGGGAAGTAAAACGGCTTAATTCCGTAATGAAATGCTGCATCAAGTCAAATCTTCCTGCCACAAGTTTTCACGAGTCGTTCTCGGAAAAAATGCATCATCTCGCTTTAATATCATGGAGCCCACTTTTTCGAAAGGAGAATAAAAAGTGTCCAGAAAAGCGGAAACTTAGATTGATGAGATTCGGAGAGAAAATATGTTTCGAGAATAGTTAAGAAAAATACACATTTTTCTCCTCCTTGCCACGATTCCTCTTCGCCAGCTATGCAAAGAAACTTTAATGAAATTTTTAGACAGAATGATTGATCAGATACATAAGACCGCAGAGATGTTTTTTACCGCTTTTAAGAAGAGGACGAAACGACTGAACTTCATTTATCTGTAATATTTTGAAAGGAGATTAGCTTTCCAATTTAGATGAATTGCGATCATTTCGGTCATTTGTAAGTTCATAAAAAGCGATTACCACCGACTGGTTTGGAGATATTCAAATGAACTACGAAAAGTTTTCAAATATTTACCATTTATATGAGATTTCGGAACAGTGATAGAGCGTAGAAAAATTAACACTAGTCGATGGTTATAATTGAATCGTTTTTTTAAACTCCGTAAGTCCGTAATGCCTAGAACAGAAGGTCGCCCATTAAGAAAGAAGAGTGTGTTTCAGGAACGGAAAATTCCGAAGATAAAGAATAGGAAGGAACGCGCACTATACTGAAAAGAATGCGGAAAATACGTGTGTGAGTCAAAAAGATACTCATCGGATTGTTGCGCCCAATGAAGAGGAAGAAAATTGTATTTGCAAACCTCAGAGAGATTCAAAACATTTTGTCATTGTGCATTATCTATGACGCATCAAACCCCCTCCCCCATTACCATGAATCATATTGACAGATATAGTGTTTATTATTTTTCTATAGAATCGAAAATGATTCAATATCTCATTTAAATACATAATTTAATATTTATAAATGAAAATCATATCTATAAATTTTAAATGCAGCATAAATGCAATTTTCATCGTAAGAAAAAATCATGAGTGCTAGACCCTAAATATTGCACATAGCTTTCCCAAAGAAACGTCCTGATTGCGCCCCTCTGATTATAGAAAAAGTAGGATTCATCTCGCCTGTAGGAATGTTCATTGTTTAATACTCTGCCACCAAGGAATGGCCCGTCGCTTCATTTGCATCTTGGCGGAGTTGTCCAAATTCATCTCTGTGATGCCCTTGCGGAGTCTCTCGTAGTTTTGCGACAGCTTCAAGCAACCCCTTTCCCACCCTCTCCTCCCTCGCGCGCCCGACACTCGCCCGACCCTCGACCGCCCCGCCCCACGCTCGCGCCCGCGCCGCAACCGCCCCGCCCCGCGACCGCGACCGCCCCGCGCCCGACCCTGCGCCCGCCCCGCGCCCGACCCCGTTCGACCCGCGCCCCCCCGTCCCCGTCCCGTCTCCTCGTTCGCCGCCGCGCCTGCCGCCGCGTCCGTCCCCGTAATCGCGCCCACCCCACGCCCGCTCCGCGCCCACCACGCGTTTGCCCCCGCGCCCGCTCCTGCACCTGCCCGTCGTCTGGGCTTCGCGGCCGACAGCTGCCTCACACTCTAGCCCCCGCCCGCTCGGCTGCCAGCACGCCCTTCACCCGCCCGCCAACCTACTCGCACCCGACCGTCGGCGCACCCCGCCAGTTCAGATGCCCCCTTTCCGGCCCAATTCCGCCCCCCCCCCCCCCGCCTATTCCTCTACACTCGTCGTCCGCACTTCCCATCCGCCCGCCTTCACCCGCCCTCCACTCGAGGTCAACCGGGTGGCGTTCGAAGAATGGTACCCAGACTCCTGCAGCATCCTTTCCCTCTTCGCGCTTTCGTACAATTCGCCCCCTTTTCCTCTCCACCGCTCCCACCTCCCCCCGCCCGGTCGCCACCCAGTTACCTCTCGGCTCAGAATCCTCCCTGCCCGTCCCTCCTCGCTCTCCTACAAGCCCGCAGACCCCACCCTCGCCTATTGGCGCTCACCAATCCTCTTCACCTACCCTCTCCGCCCGCACACGCGTCCGTCCCGAGCAGCGCTAAGGTTCATTGACCGCCCACGCACCTGCTGGCCTGTCCAGGTCCACCCGCCCTTTCGCCAGCACGCTCACGTTTCGCGGTACCTCGTGAGCGCTCAGAAAAACTCGGCAAAAGTAGACGTGGGAGATGATAAAATATGCGCTTTTACAAGAAATGAGGTAAAGATGAAATAATATTTGACTTGAACGCAGAGGTAGATGAGACAAGTTGTGGTTAAGAGTTATGAAGATTGATAAGGTAAAAGAAGTTGTAGACTTAAAAGGGGAAGGGAAAGACCTGATAGAGTTCACGAAGGCTAAGAATAGTTGGAGATGATTTCGTGGACGTAGGAACATGGTAGAGCTAGGTAGGCGAGTGTGAAATAGCAGAAAAATGTCAACAACAGACCTGCAAGACAAATGGAATGCAATAGTGAGATAGGTACTGTACATTGTACGCTAGAGGTTTGGGAGACTTCAAATACACATCCAAAAACAGAGCAAATGAGCTAATAAAAGAATAAAAAACAGCCGGAGAACAATCTTCTCCCCCATATGTCATATACAGATTTTATTGCTTTTTGAATAAATAAATCAAATAAATCAAACACAATCATCAGGTTATCAGGATATTAGAAGAAAAATTTCAACGGAGTTACGCAAAACGAAAAGACCAACAGAAGATCAAAGCGGATGAAATCTACAAGTGCAATTGTGGAGTTTGTGGACCAACGGTGCCAACGCATCGGGGTTGCGGTGTCAACTCCGGTTAGTGAAGAGAGAAACCCGAGATGGTACGGCTCGACGCGGACGGCTATAGGAAGTCCGGACGCAGGACTGCAGGAGGCCGAGAGTACAGCCACCAGGCAGCAAAGGGCACTCAACGCTGGCCCTCCGCCTACGGCAACAGCTTCCCTCCGAGAACCGGGACTCCAACTTGCACTCCACGGCCCCTGTGCCGCCGGCGCCGCCGCCGCCGCCGCCAACTCCTCCGCTGTGGCGGGCGCGACTAATTGGGAAAATTCATAAGCGTTTAAGGGCGCCAGAACGACGGCGAGTTCCGCAGCTCAGCGGTGTTTCGCCGGCGCGTGAAGGGTTGCACGACTGGGTGGCGGCGGGTGGAATAGCACAACCAGGAGAGAGACAGTCGGGGCGAGGTGGAGCGGAACGGTAGGTGACGGGATGAAAGCGGGGAGTGCGGGGCGCGGAGTGCGGAGCGGGGAGTGCGGAGCGGGGAGTGCGGAGCGGGGAGTGCGGAGCGGGAGTGCGAGCGGGAGGGCGGAGCGAAGAGGGAGGAGCGGGGAGGGAGGAGGGGAGGGAGGAGCGGGGGGAGTGAGGAGCGGGGAGTGAGGAGCGGGGAGTGAGGAGCGGGGAGGGAGGAGCGGGGGGGAGGGCGGAGCGGCGAGGGCGCAGCGGGGAGGGCGGAGTGGGAGGGCGGAGCAGAAAGGACGGAGGGGAGGCGGAGCGGGAGGGGAGCGGGAGGGCGGACGGGGACAGAGTGGGGAGGGCGGCGGCGAGGGCGTAGCGGGAGGCGGGAGTGGGGAGGGCGGAGTGGGGAGGGCGGAGCAGAAAGGACGGGCGGGGAGGGCGGAGTGGGGAGGGTGGAGTGGGAGGGCGGAGTGGGAGGGCGGAGTGGGAGGGCGGAGCAGAAAGGACGGAGGGGAGGCGGAGGGGAGGGTGGAGCGGGAGGGCGGACGGGGACAGAGGGGAGGGCGGGCGGCGAGGGCGTAGCGGGGAGGGCGGAGTGGGAGGGCGGAGTGGGAGGGGGCAGAGGACGGGCGGGAGGGCGGAGTGGGGAGGGTGGAGTGGGGAGGGTGGAGCGGGGTGGGTGGAGGAGGGCAAGCGGGGTGCGGGGAGGGCAGAAAAGAGAAGGCGTAAAGGAGAAGACGCAACAGAGGGAGCGGGGAGGCGGTAGCGGGGACAACTGAGCCGGAAGGTCTGGTTCGTGGCGGTTGGAGCGGAGCGAAGGGGGAGGGGGGAACGACGCCGGCGGAATGAGGCGGGCAGAGGGGGCGGGACGTCTTGCGCGGCGCAGCGGGGCGGAGCGGGGCGGGGGGGCGGGGCGGGGCGGGGCGGCGGAAGGCGGCTGCCAGAGATAAACGGCGTCGCGCGCGCACAGGGCGGGCGGGTGAGGTTAAGCGCGCGGGGATTAGCGTCTCGCGAGGCGCTGTGCTTCGTTACCGGAACTCGCACCGGAAATTCGCCACGCCCGGAAACAATTGTAAATGGAACTGTTGAGGAGGCTGATAATTAGTAGTTCAGCAGGATTAGCTCTTCCGCATAATGCCAGATTCTATTATTCAAGTGGATATTCCGATATTCCAAACAAGAAATACTTTTGTGTAATAACTGTCATGCAATATACTTATGAATCTTCTTCATTCATGAATATTGAAACATAATTGGCCACTAATGACATTCGAATTAACTTTAGCGAAGACCATTCGTGGAAAAATAAAACTTGCACTTACTTAAAAGCTTTCTTTTTAAGAAAAAAATAGTCAGCATTGGAAATATAAACTAAAAAAGTTTAGTATACGAAAGTTATTATAGAATATTTGCTTGTAATGTCAAAAGAAATAAAATAAGAAATCTATATATTGTAATTCATTTGGGCTGAAACTTGCTAAGCTTTTCTAGGAACGCTACGAATTTCTGCACCGGCCGAATTCAAGCAGAATGGCATTTTACAAACTTTATTTTCACCCCTCATTCTAAAGTCAATATTTTTCCATTAATCTTCACATACTTTATACAAAATATAAATGTCTAGTGTTATGCATAAGTAATTTTGTAATGCATATCAAGAACAAAAGAGGTTTGGACAACTTAAAATCAGTAAATCATTAGCCTCAAAACCTACCGCATGGCAGAAATTAAGATTCGGAAACTTCAATTACAGAGAAATTGGAGAATAGAATAAATCAACGTTACCATTTATTCATCAACCTTGCAAACTTCTGACAATTTACCACTCTACCCTTAGACATCCACTGCTTCCTCAGAGTTCGAAACAATCAAAGAGCAAATACTTCGAGGAAAGTGTCACAGAGGCCCTTCTCCCCACATTGGTGGAGCGTTTCCGCCACGTTTAGCCGCACTCTTAGCAACTTCCAAGTTGCCGAGTTGAGAGAACACATCCATTCTTAATACGAACTACCCGTAAAAATGTAAAAGTAAATGTATGAATGTTTGTTTCACAATAACTTTTGAACCATTGCAGCGTTTGTTCCCCGATATTCCACGAATACTGTCCCCCTATAATGTTACCCCAAACGGTTTCGTGCCAAAATTTGGTTACTGAATACCCGCAAACAGGAGCAGTTGCGGAGCGGCTACGAGGATACATAAGCGAGATAAGCTTTACTTTCAGTGTTTCATTCATCACGCTATTTAAATGTCTCACATCTGAGTTTTATTTCAATTTAATTTTTGTACAAAATATACCAGACAGTTTCGCAATATTCATTTTATTTTCAGATTGCTACAATACGAATATCACATAAAGTAGTTAGAAGTTCAGTAAAACTATTTGACTTTCACTCCTTGATTGATTATTTCGTTCTCCGGGCACGTCAACAGGTCACTAGTCCCGTAAGTGCAGTGAATGTTTTCATCCCGGGAGGTGGCCGCGATCTTTCCGCGTCGGATGGTGAGATCAAGACATACATATCGACTACCCGGGGTTTCCTCTAGCCAGGTATGTTCCCCAGCGGCCACCACCGAGACAAGTTCTAAGTTCTGACCCCCCGATATGTGTGATTAATGTAGCGCACACAAGTGTAAGTGTGCCTAGGTAAGCGGATGAGGATAGGACAAGGAAAAGGGCAAGGGAGGATACATGGGACACGAACATCAAAATTCAAATGGGACGTTTTTACATAATATAAAATTTCAACAACAAAATTGACGTAAAATAAAATTAATTTTTTGACGTAAAAATAAAATAAAAATAAAAATGTTTTGTTTTGACGTAAAATAAATAAACCAATGTCCTCCCAATGAGGGCACTGCAGTGACTCATCGGACACCTGAGCCACCTCAGCTAGTCCTTTTCGGTGTGGAAGTATTGATGATACAGAGACTACGATTACTGAGAAATAAATGCGTATATTAGTTCTTCAGCCTCTTTTACCAATTTACCACCCACACCCGCAGAATGCAGGGTGTTCCCAACAAAGAGCAAACACCCTTAGGAAAGTGTCGCAAAGGGCTCTCCTCCCCTCGGAAACGGGGCGTCACCGCCGCGACCAGGCACACTCTTGCCAACTTCGCGATGGCCTCGCCCCTTCCCCCCTCCATTTCCCTCCCCACCCTCTCCCTCTCGACGGAGATCGCGGAGCTTCCAGAAGTTGCGGTCTCGCGCCAGTAATGATCGCAAGATCTATCGCTTCCAACTTGGCGCCAACTTCGCTCCGCCCCACCGCCGCCCCGCCGCCGCTATACGGCGTCGATATAACGGGCCGCGGAGGTGCGCGAGACTTTACTGCAAATAAGCTTCATAAAATGATAAACTGCTTTTGTGAATGGCATGTTTATTAAGGCGGTTGGGGGGCGACGCGCGAGTGGCGGGTGATTTTGTTGTTGGGGAGAGGACTCCAGGAAAGCGAGGGGGCGGTTGGCGGGGCTGACAGACGTCTTGAACTGAGCCGGAAAATGGAAGAACTACAAGGCTGATGGTGAACTTGCAAAGAAAGAACACTTACCTAAATTCTTCGCAGCCAAGTGAGTATTAAATAAGTAAATAAATTTAAAAAAATGTAACGAGCAAAATATATAGAGAGGGTTCCCCAAAATGTATACACTTGGCCGTCAGCAGTTCAACGCCATCCACTTTGTTTAGCTGGTGATGGGGGTCACTTTGAACACAAATAAATGTAGGAAAATGTAACAAAACATTCATATGAAATAGCAAGCAAGAATCACAACCGTATATCTCCTCGTTCCAAGTATATTCACTGTCAAAGAGTATATATATTTTTTTGAACCCCTCGTAGTACTACATTCATTTTTTGAATTTCTTCAATAAAAACATTTTCAGATTTAAAATAATAATCAATAGTTCAATAACTAGTTTTCAATTTTTTCAATGTTCATTTGATTACAGGGTTTACCACCATTCCATAGTTATCTTCTTACGCAATACGCAAAAACCAGTAATATAAATTGCAATTTCCAATTTTTCATTTGTCCATCTTTTCATTTGTTAATGCTATTCTCTACTTCCAATTGGCAAATAAGGAGTCACGTAAGGCTAAAACCTATTCGTGCTTTCTGCTTCGACACAAACGCGAACTGGAGAGAACGAAGCACTCTCGGAGGGTTTGTTTCCACACTGATTCGCCGCAACCAAGGGCCCATAAAAGGGGGTGTATTTAATACTCCGTAACGAGGTTCATCGGGGTAAGTAATGCGAGCACATGAAGAAAATATGCAAACGCGTCGCAAAAAACACTATGGAAGTTTTACATCATAATAAAGTATATTAAAAGCACTAACTTGGAGCGTGATAGTTTTATGAGCTCAATTTCCGTAATAGCCTTACTGGGAGGACGGGAGAAAATGTTTTGAACGAGGCAGCTAGGACGTTGGAAAATGCAGGAATATTCTGCATTCTGATGCGGCAGAGATGACGTGCACGTCGAAATACCTTCGAGGAGAGCGGTAATTTGTTCAAAAGAATCACACTACAACAGAGAATCCAAAGAGAATATTATACTGACAAATTACACATTTACATACGGAATGGGATTCACTCGATCCTCTTTTTAACATGCCTAGCGGTGAAAGAAATTCCGAAAATAATTGACGAAGCCCGCTTTGCATTTTAGTGCAGGATTCTTCAGCATTCTGTAGCGTCTTCTCGAGGTCTACTGATCCCAGACCAACTCACAACGGAGTCTGTTGCCACTAACCCAGAACGTTCTCGACGCCAAGACATGAAGTCGTCGCCATGAAAAATTACGGTATATTTCGTGTCGTCCCATTGGATGGGTTGTAAGCTCTTAATAAAGCCCGACAGAGAGATCTAGATTGTATAACCGATTGCCTGCTAACCTGTTACACACGAATTCCACCCACGCAACTGTTGCCAGATTAATCAAAGTATTCTGAAGTAATTAGCTATGAAATACCGGCTCCAAGTGTGTAAAGAAACCGGTTACTCCACGCAGTTAACAGAAACGAACGGGAAGAAAATGAATACGTGTACAACACACCAGGCTGATGCTCTAGATTACAGACCAGAAATTTACTCTAACACTATGTTTGACAGTTCCGACTATTTTATAGAGATAAATGCACAACGTTCTCACAATCACTATCTAATGCCACTTGAGTAGTCTCTTGTCTTGGTTACTTTGCAAACACCTACGAAATAGCACTCTTATAATTATTATATTCATACAAAATCCATAAATTTAGCACTTTCCTTCCCGAAATACCATCTCGTGAATCATTCTCATGGATGCGTCCGATGTGAAGTTATTTTACAGCGGCTAGCCCCAAGAGCTATTGGGGACATCCATTGTACCAGCAGACATTTATGCGCCTTTAACTCATGGAAAAGTTTAAAGACGCATTATATCCTTAAATGGCGCGATGATTTCCTGAGAACGATCTCATTACTACAAGAATTTGTAATAACCCAGGAATTTTCACTACTTCACAACGTGATCATCTGAAATTAGCGACCTCATTGAGAGCACACATTTGTCCTTTAAATAAAGAAGCGCTTTATCTGACAAGGTTTCTCAATTTGTTTACTGCTTTACAATTAAAATTTGAACTTCCTCCCCAGAGACAAGGAAATCGCGTTACAATATATTTTCCCTGGATGACACCTTTTCCTTTGGATGTAAACTGACTCGTGTTTTTCTTGAGTAGGCATTCGATCGATGCACGATTAAATTGTTCTTACTGCCTGACTAATGTTGGAAATTTACAAATATAAATTATTTAATCTGGAATCAATATTGGGAGCATCAGTAATCTGAAACTCTAATGTTAATAAAATAGTGCTCTATTAATTAAAAAGCATGAGTACATTACCATACATGTCATCATATGCGCTGCGAATTGTTTTCTCAATTATGCTTGCACGAAAATGGAAAATTAGTCTTTCTTTAGAAAGAAGATTCACTTGAACACTTTGCCGTCTTTAAGTTTGCTAAGAAGTATTTGTGGCTATCTTCAATGGATTGCACTTGTTGGTTAGAGAGAAACTTCTTCCTCGCGAGAGCACGTCCCTTTAAAACGAGAATCAATGTTTTGTTGTTTTTGTAGAGAATCCTGCTAGCGAACTTCTCAAGTTGCTTTTTTTCGAATCGCTATCGACGGCGCATCCGCCACCAGCTTGCAGTTGGAATTATCGATTAGTCAACACCCGCATCGTATTCAGTTGAGCAAACATTGTACATCTCGTTGTTAGTTTGCTTCCTGGGGACTGAGAACAACGTTCTAGAACGTTGTTTGCCATTGGCCTGAAAACTTTTCCGAATGTCATTTTTTCTTTTATAGTAATTGTATTTGAGTCAGTTGGGCGGATCTAGCAGATTAATTACGCGTGTTTTAGTGTCTGGATACCTAAAACTAAATTATGTAACAGTGGCGCAACTAGTGTGGAACAATGTGTCAACCAAAGAGGGAGCTATAGATCTAGTGTCTCGACTACATATTTTCTCAAAAAGAATATTTCATTCACTTTGAATTCAACATTTATTTTTGTTTGTTGATTTATAATGATGTATAATGTATTCACTCCATATATTGAATGACACGTTTCTATAGAAGATTAGTAAAAATTATTTTTGTGAATGACTTGGAGGGAGGGGTTGAAGCTCCAAGAATCCCCCTCTCCCTTGGCTGCAGCATTGATGAATCATCGATTACATCCGCCGCCAAAACTCAATCGCTGAAGGGAATCATTTCATCATTTTATTTCGAGTCGTTTATTTTTCCTAGAAAATGGTTTTAAATTATTTTAATGCGAATATGAACACATGGAAATATATATCCTACGTAGTTCCATTAAGAATCAACAATTTCAGTAAATGACGCAATATCATTTCGTATTACAAATTTTATATATCTTCTGAGACACCCAGTTTTGAACAACGAACAAATGAACTTGTAATAAATTATTTTATTTCAAAATGGCTCAGAGGGTTCACGCAAAAAGAAACTGAAATTTAAGTCGTTTTTCCCAAAAGAATTTTACTTGGTTATTCAACTTTTAAAAAAATCAGTTATAACCGGGATAAAAAAAGGTGAGCGAAAAATAAACAACTTGGTATCGGTCATAATCGACCAGTTCTTCCCAACCGTAATTTGCCTTTCGCACGTGCACATGCTATCGGTCCCCGTCCTGCCCCTCCCAATCCATCCCTCCGCACCGCGCGGTACGACGCTGAATCGCATTGCACAACCGAGGAATAACAGCACTACTCGAGTCGTTCGCGATCACACTGCTCTCCGCAGTAAGGGTTGTCCACGCCGTCAGCAAAAACAGTACGGCCAAAACCGACAAAATTCATGACTTTTTTCAGTAACTTTCCGTGCAAAATGGCAGCTAATTATTTTACAGCTGTTATAAATAGTGGATATCTTTCAAAAAAAAAAAAAAGGCAGGCCCGATTTGAACCTGAACCTGTTGAAAGGTCCCTTGTCAGTGTTCCCAGACGCCAGCGCGGCTGAAGCCAGCGCAGCGGTGGGAGGGAGAGGGGGAGGGGGAGGGGGTGACGGCGGCTGAGGCTGTGGCTGCTCTCTCGAAGCGCGCGCCGCTTCCCCCTTCCCTTGTCCATTCCCCTCCCCTCCCCCGCTGTGGCCGTGAGTCACGGTGCGTGGGCGGGCACGGAGTGGCCTTGCTCGCCGCGGGTTGTGATGGCGGGAACGACCGCCGCAGCCATGGCGGCGGCGACAATAGGCACAGCGGTGGTACTGGTGGTGATGGTTGTGTTGGAAGAGGAGTTGATGATGCACGAGGCAGAGAGAGAGAGAGAGAGAGAGAGAGAGAGAGAGAAAGAAAGAGAGAAACAAATAAAGAGAAGCTTATGTATACGAAGAGGCAAACACGGAAACGGTGGCAATGGAACTCGTGGGGAAAAGTTGATGGAGACAGATGCTTCGTTGCGGCGAAAACAATGATGGTCACGGCACCACTGGCGGAAGAAATCACAACGAACAGTGAATACACAGATGGATGCGAAGACGCAGAGTTCATGGAGGCTCCGAAGAAACGGAAGTTGCCGCAGCAATGGGGTCGGTGAGACATCAGCAGCGATGGCGGCAATAGTGGAAATACTGATGACGGCAGTGATGGCAACGGTGGTGTCGACGCCAGTTGCTAAGGCAACGGTAGTGGCAACGGCGATGGGTGGTCCAGGCCGGTGTGGAGGAGTGGGGGCTCTCCGGCCCCGCCCCACCAGCGCTGCGCCCGCCCGCGCGACGACGCTCCCGGCGCCCGCCGGACAAAAATGCGTTGCACAAGAATATCTTCTTCGGTGAATTACCTCATAGAGGATGTTGAAATGTACTCCCAAGAGCATTTTAAATTTACAATTACAGAAATGAAAATATTAACTGCAAAAATTGGCATGAAAACATAGGAAATAGAATAACCAAACACTGAAAACCTTGAAAACAGAAATATTAAAAGTCATGAAAAACTAAACATTTCGATTACCATGCCTTCCTTTTACCATACTTCATAAAGTTATTCTTCTCCTTTCCTGTCTATCTCACAACCTTTGCACTTGGCAGTACAATTTGGGTATTAAACAATTGCAATAAATTACTATATTTAATTATAAAATGTTTTGACTTTAACTTCTAGATGGTTCATTCGCTTTAAACTAAAATAACCGAGAGACAGTACAAGGATCACAATTACAAGCGGTCACGTTTTAACGCCTTGGGGCACGCCTACAAATCCATCATCGCGCCTCCACATGCGTGGTGGCTCCCAGCTGCATTCCTCCTTCCGAAGCAAATACTATCGAGTTGCAACATGCAACCATCACTCTCTCCGCCCACGCTCAACCTCCGCCGCCGCCTCTTCGCCCACTCGCGGCGGCAAACCGAATTCAGCGCCGTGTACCCCATTACTCCTCCATAATCTACGTTGTTCGCCCGCTAATTTAAGCCATTCGAAGAGAGGCTCGCGGTAATCGGAACAGCCCGAAGCCGCTCGCCGACTAATTCACTTTTTCCCCGCCGCGCGCGCCCCCAGCGCATCGCCCCGGGCCGCGTTGCCGCCCCTCCCCCGCTCGCCAGCAGAGCGCCGGGCTGCGGACGCAGATCGCCCGAACACGCCCTTCCATCGCTCCGAAAGTGGATTTCACCCGCCGCTGGGCGTGTCCACACTTGGAGCAAACAGTTGTCGGTTTGATCAGTAACGGCTGTAATGCGTTTGATTTCAATGCACGCATGCGACTCTCTGTTTCCTCTTCTAGTCGCTTGGGCCCACACCCATTTTCTGCAGCTCCGCACTAGGTGTTTATTGGCGTTGCTTTGTACAAAACCCGAGCGGAAGCGGAAAGTTACGCGGTTAAATAGACAGTAATGCTTGCGCGCACGCACTCTAGCAACTGAAAGGAGACACCGTTCTGTAGTCCGGGTTTGGACAAACCGCACCTTTCAAGCGCGAGCGCGCGCCGGTAGATCGCAAGCGAGCTCGAGAAGCGAAAGGTAATAAGGAAGTGGAAGGTACTGCCCCTCAGTTCACATAAAGGCGCCGTCACATTAAGTCAGCGTGAAGGGTAGTTACAGGAGCAGTAGAATGAGCAGCTCAGGTGATCAGTCAATGTTTTATTTAGTAGTTACTGTATTTCCGTGTTATGTTCTAAATACATTTGTTAATAGTTCTTTTCCGTGATCAACTTTAATAAAACAACCACAGGACATGTCTAATGATTAATTAAAAGCCGCCCCTTTGCTGGCAGCAGCAGACAACTTGTAATCACTTATCCAAGTACTTGTAATTAAATATAAAATATAATAATTTACATTAATGTGTAGTAATAATACCAACCCCGACAATAAAACCCTACGTATTATCCATACGACCGTTTAAAAAACCCAAAGGTAAGAGACATAGCTATAACAAACTCAAGTGTGAGTTTTTACGCCTCCACAGTATTTGAACTCCAGTCAGATCACTTGCCGGTTTTAATTTCAATACATCAACTACCTCCCCCGCACTCGCCACCTCCAAAACCAAATACACTAAAACTTAATTGGAATAAATTCAAAAAACCAACATACTCCACCATAAACCAAAAATAAAAATACAAAATCACTAGAGATAAATCAGGCATAAACACATTTAAATTTTATATCTATTGTACTAAAAATCTTGGAAATAATAATTAAACCCTCAACAAAACTTACAACGAAAAACTACCGAATAAGTAATAACAATAAAAATAAAACAAGTAAACTTTGGTCCGCCTAAGAACGCCAGTACTGAAATAATATAACTAATATAACTAATATAATATAATAATATAATATAATAAATAAAAAAAAAAAAAAAAATAAAAAAAAAAAAAAAAAAAAAAAAATAAATAATATAACTAATATAACTAGAAAAGTACTAAAAACTACAAAGACCAACAGTATGACAACTTTGTTCATTCCTTAAGCACTAGGAACAATATTATCACAAGAAAAATACTTAGACAAAAGCCACCATTCTGCCATTAGATACTAGCGCAGAGAAAGTGTTCAAACTAGAAAGCAGAACTAGCCAATTTTTTCGCCACGCCTTGTCTCGAATAACATTGTTGTTACTTACATTGTGTTAACGTACCAATAAACTATTTCAGGATTATATGAACAGTCATACAGAGGACATGCCTTCCTTCTTCCAAAACCGAACCACCTCTCCTACATGTTCCCATTCGCATTTGAGTAAGTGCTATTAAGATTTGCTGCCGAGGTTTGCGAACTCAGCCACCCGCATTGTATTTGCGAGCTGTGATCCGGTCCAGCGAGCCTGAACCTTGCACAGGCCTACTGTTTTTGCAAAACTATAACGTAAATATAGTTAAGCAATGGTGTTCTCACGTGCTTTGGTACACGTTTCATTAGTCACGATGCTCTGCACACCGAGGAATGTCGATGCAGAGTCCCAAGCTTGGTAACCGTCTCTTCAATCACCAATTTATGTCGGGAAAATGCGCCGGTCAAAGAAAAATACTCGTAGAGGCATTGTCTAAATTCAGAATATATTATTGCAATAGACAATTTGAGTAAGAGAAGCAGCAAATCCCACTTGAAAAAAAAAATCTTTACTCTTCCCTTCGATCAATACCGCAAAAATAATGTGAAAGCACCTAACAAAGAAGACAATTCATTTATCCAACCTCTTTTGTAAAGATATAACCAAGAACTAACCAAACAATATTGATAACATTTCCTTAAACCCCCATCGGAGCGAGTGAAAATAAAAGCTCAAAATTTAATAAAAAAGGGGGGGGAAGCGTCACATCGATGTTCAGCTGATAGCCACCCGCATTGTTAAAACGGTCGAACGCGAACAAACGCGCAGCGGAAACAAGCGGCGCGCGCGGCGTGATCGCGCGTAAGGGCTGTTTATCGGTCGCGTGCCGCGGAAGAGGGGGGTGTCGTTGTCGTAATGTGAGTCGTAGAACACGGGTGCAAGTCGCTGCGGTTACTTTTATTAAACATTCCTGCGCTGATTGCGTCCGCTACAGCGGGGGAATCGCGCTGGAATGGCGGGACGCCGGCGGCGACGTATTTGAACAGCAGAGACCGTCCACGGCGGCCATTACGCCACACGCGTCTAAGGAATGCGGGTAATGTTTTTTTTTTCTTTCTAAATACCGCTTTTTAAACTATATTTTGGGATTTCAGGATATTGAAGGTTTGATCTGAAATTTTGCAATTTATTGAAAATATACGCTGATTTCTAATTCATGACTATTCAATCCTTGCCATTCCAATTGTATAAATAAAAATATTATTTTTAATTCATATTTTATTATTTCTATACAAATTATATTAAAATATTATTCATTTTAAACGTCTGCATTAATTATTTTTAAATTATCGTTACCAAGCCATTGCTCAGTTAGCCTCTCCAGTTAGCTTCTCAATTTGCCTCCCAGGTAACCTGGGAGTTCGGAATCACAACCGAACTTTTTTGTGTATTTTACGTTCTTTTCTTGCTGTTCATTTAAATTCTTTCTATTTCATTTGTTCTTATCCGTACGTCCGAATAAAAACCAGTATTTCGAAATACAGCATTTTGTTTCTCCTTCAACTCTTCAAGTCTGAAATAAATTTTATATATCTTAAACCTTCTGCAGACTATCGCATATGAATAATCAATAAAAAGCTTGTATAACTCCATTTGTGCAAGAACATTAAACAAAAATGTCTATTTCCATTCTTGAGCACTCATAAGTTCGCGTGTGAACTGGTTATAGTGTTTCGCAGCCCGCTTCTAAGTAAAGCTTGTTACCTCATTCCCGTTGTTAATTGTCTCTTTCATTTTAGCATAATTAGAGCCAACATTTTGCGAAAATTACCGTAAAGAAGCGAGCAAGTTAAGTGGCGACAGTCCGCCGCAGGGGTGGGGCTCGTAATAGACGGGTGTTCTCAGAAATACGCACACGGTGCGAGGAACATGAAGGCGGGAGTGGGCGAGAGAACGAGGTGGGGGAACAGCGGAGGCGAGAGAGGCACGAAGAACGAAGGTGGAAATGATATAAAGAGCAAAGCGAAAGAGAGAGGAGGAGGGGCAGGAAGAGAAATATGAGGGAGCAAGAGGATGCGGGATGGAGAGGCGGGAGGGAAATGTGGGACGGTTAGGGCGCTATAGATGTAGACGTGTGGGGGTGTTTGGGAAGGAAAGCGAGTGGTAGGAGATCGTGGATACGAAAGAAGTTGCTGGAGGGGAAGTGGGAAGGGAGGCGCGGTAAGGGGGGAAGGGGGGGGAGGAGGGGAGCAGGTGGGCCGGGAGGGATGGTGGTCTGGTAGGGGGTAGAAGGGATGTGGTCGAAGAGGTGATCTGGAAGGATGAATGAATGAATGAATGAATGTATGCCTTATTTTACGTGGCGAGACTCAAGCCATGAGGCCTGCTCTTCCGTCTGACCACGCAAATTTCGTTACGCTCCTTTCATATTCTAGGGGAGAAAGAATGTATTGAGCGATAAAACAGGCAATTTGAATTTAGCTCAGAGGTTTCATTTAGGCTTGAGGATCTTTTACATGGGACAGCCGGCTTTACTTCCCCCAAGGATGGAGGCGGGACAAGGACGGAGAAGGAATGTTGGCATACTATGGGACAGGAAGGAGAGAGCATGGTGCGGGGTGTCAGGACAGATGGGGGGGGGCTTGCGGAATGTGTGGGTTGTGGGATAGGCGGGCAACAGGGAAGTGGGCGTGTTGGGAGCGGGATTATGTGAGGCAGGTTGCATGTGGGCAGACAGGCAGGCAGGCGGAATGGAGGGGGGGGCGAGGCGGGCAGGATCAAGGAAGGATGCTGGAGATCAGGACAGATGTGGGCGGTCGCGGTGCGGATGGGATGTGAGATTGGCGGACGGGTGGGCAGAGGGGATGTGGGCAGGGAGGGGGGAGTGGGCGGGAGGAGAATGGAAGCAGGGAGCGGGCTCAAGAAGCGCGGCCGCAGTGCAGGAATCTGCCGACTGCGTGTTTGCTTTGCAGGCGATGCTCAACGTCGACGTGAGTGCCCTTTTGTGCGGGTCGCGCGCCGCCTCCGCCCCCGCCCCCGCGCAGCAGACGCAGCCGGGAACGAAAGTGGACCCCTCACTGCTGACTACGCCATCGCTAATACCACCGCTTCGTTGCTAGCTACTGCGTCATCCGCACTGCAAACACTACTGTGCTCAACACAATTTCCATATCGAAAGAAACGAGCAGATTTTAATTCACTTGAACCATATCCTCTTGAACCACAAACTGACAGGAGAACCATTATTTTGTGTTTTTAACTTTTACAATATTGTCATTATTGGATTTTCATTCACAAACCAAACACAAAAAACGTAAAAACCTCCAGCATAAAATACCGATATTAAAAAAAAACGGCTTGAATACATAGATGTTTAAAACATTCTCGTTCCTATAAAAACATTGATGTTCTGAAAACATGACACGAATGTGGTATCCCTACCGTATAGCAGCTAAGGCCCTTCAGATTGCATCAGGTGCAAGCAAAGAGTCCAAGGAGAGTTGTTATTCAGGCTGTACTTCCGTTTATTTGTAGTTGCACTTGATGCAAGTCAGCTGTTATGGTGTCATCTAATTGGGAGCTTCGACTACAGTGACGTCATTATGGTGGCGTTGAACATTCCGATTGGATGACACTATAACAGCTGATTAAACGTCAAGTGCCATTATAAATAAATCGATGTATAGTTCTCATTGGTAATCGTCTCTAATCTTAGGAAATATATAAATAATGCGATTTGTTCAGGCGTTTGGGCCACAATACTGGTTTATGTGGACTCGCATCAAAAAGGAACATCAAGGAACACCTGCAAAAGCATGTTATCTCAAAATAAACGATTGTTGACAGGTTGCAAACGTAAGTGTGTTTTAAGTTTAGGTAAGTGAAGGGAAGTGAAGGACAAAGCAGTAAAGTGAAGCACAGTGCAGTGCGGTCTTAAGTGTACACATTCAGTGCGGACGCATTATAGACGTTTCTTTTCTTTTTATCAAGTAACTTAAGGTTTTATGAATCGTCCGTTTTTATATTATTATTATTATTATTATTATTATTATTATTATTATTATTATTATTATATTACCTTATTTATGTGATTAATTGCCACCGGAGTATTCTCAATTGCAGTAAAGTGATACATTTATCTTATTAAAAAACAGACAGTACACCCAAAATTTTAGACACAATGTTCGTCTCCGAAACTTCTTCCTATGAAATTCTCAAAATAATCGGTAAACTAAAAAATAAATATTCGTCCGGTTCAGATGAATTCCCGGATTCTTTGTTAAAGACTTGTGCGTATGCCATTATACACCCGTTAACTCACATATTTAATGCATCTTTATGCACTGGAACGTTTCCAGATATTTTCAAAACAGCTAAAATTAAGCCGCTCTTCAAAAAAGGCAACAAAAATGAAATTCAAAATTATCGGCCCATTTCTCTTCTATCAGTTTTTTTAAAAATATTAGATAGACTTTTTTACGTACGAATGGAAACCTTTCTCACTAAACACGACGCGCTTTCAGATTGCCAACATGGATTTAGAAAATCAAAATCAACGGAAACAGCTATATTTTCTTTTCTTAAAGATGTCGCCTCATCATTGGATCAAAACGAGGCATCTATTGGATTATTTTTAGATCTCTCAAAAGCTTTTGACGTCATTGATCATGACATTTTACTTTCCAAATTACCTTCATATGGAATTCGTGGTATTGCTCTAGATTGGTTATGTTCGAACCTTAAACAACATCTCAGAGAGTTGAAATACCTTACTGGAATGATGGAACATTACGTACGCACCTTTCCGACTCTTTGCCCGTTGCATATGGAGTTCCTCAAGGATCGATTTTAGACCCTATTCTGTTCCTATTTTAAGTAAACGATATGCCCTCGACGATTCGAAACGGAAGAACGGTTCTCTTTGCGGATGATACGAACATCCTCTCCAATAAACAAACAGAAATAAATAGTACAATATCAGATGTTTCAAATTGGTTCCAAAATAACAAATTAATAGTAAACGAAAAGAAAACGGTTTTAATGCAGTTTTCCATTTCAAATAAACAATTCTGTGCTCCATTGAAAATGAACAGTGTACCATTGACTGATGTTAAGGCAACAAAATTTTTAGGTCTCTCAATTCAGTCAAACCTTAAATGGAACGTCCATTTAAATGAATTGAACACAAAATTAAGTTCATTATGCTACCGTTCAGAATTCTTGCAAATTATTTAAATACATCTTATAGCTCCCAGACTTTTAGATTACAAAACGAATTGTACGAATAATAACCAAATCCCACCCACGTGATTCATGTAAGCCTCTCTTCATTAATCTAGAATTCTACCATTACCGTGTCTTCTTATTTACGAATCAGTGGTTTTTGTAAAAAATGACTTGCTCAAGGGCGGGAATATATTTTCAGAAAATGCCGGTCTATTACTATAACACTCGACGTAGAAATCATATTCATCAGGTGACAGTATCAACAGCCATTACAAAAAATTCACATACAATACATGTACATTATTTTACAACACTTTGCCAGATGACATTAAACGATTAAATTCAATAGAAAAGTTTAAATCCCAAGTGAAATCGTTTCTGCTGCATAACTGTTTCTATACAATTAGAGACTATACTGAGCATCACAAGAAAAGTAACATTAATTTTAACAATGATACATAATGTATTATTTACCATTTGGACTGTATAAATGTGTATAAACAACCTGTAACAACTATTGTACTACAGCTTCCGGGTCAATGACCCCCATCTCGATCAGGTTTTTCGTCCAGTTTCCCTGATCCATTGGGCAAATGCTGAGATGGCCCCATGTTTTGCTTCTGGACATAAATGTAATTTCATTTTCTGTGCACGTCTTCTAGAATTCAGTGGGAAATACAATTATTTAAATTATCGTTTCCATGTTGTCGCGGCAGGAAGTAATAAGAGACAAAATTTATTGCTTATTTATCCTTGAAAATAGATTTTACTACATGGGAGTTTTTGTTGTTGTTTTTTCTCCCTTTCAAAATTCAAAATTTAAGTAGTATATGACTTAGTGTAGGGATCACAGAATTTTGAAAATGTGCACACAATTCACTTTTCCCCATAGCACGTCATACGCAGTTTTTAACTGTTTTTTTACGTAAAATAAATAAATAAATAAATAAATAAATCTTTATCTTTAAAGGCAATGTATAATTCTGAGTATTTCTAGTAGCAATTTGTTCCTGAAACAAACGCATTACCTGTCCGGGATGTATTCCGTGCGACCTAGGATATATATTCCTCTATGTGGTTTCCAAGTGTCATTCAGGGTAGTCAGAGGGGAAAGAAATAGGAAGGGAGATGATGGGACAAATGAAAAAGGTAATATGTATTTGTTTCTGAAGTTCAAAAGCTAGAACAAGGCAGCAACAAGCGAACTATTCACTTGAAGAAAATCAATCGAAAACAAACATCGAAATCTTCGCACTACAGAACAATCCCATCAGTCAACCTTCCCAAGTGCACGATGTCAAAATACCCAGCCCATCTAACCCGATCCAGTTTTAAACCTGCGCTTCCTCATCGTGGCGCGAACTAACTGGGGAAGGCACGAATTCACCAAGCACGCTTGCGCGGAGTGGCGTGCGTTCACGTGGCGGCTGCAGAAGGAAGTCGGGCACGTTGATTGGACTGGCCGTGTGTGCACGTGGGCCGCGAGCACCGCCGTCTGCCACTTGGCCGCCGCCGCCGCCGCCGCCACCGGCTGCTCGCCGTCCGCGCCAGGCGCGTCGGCTCGGGCTCCGTGCGACAATGGGGCAGTCGCGAGGCACAAAGCGGCAGCAATGGACTGACCGCCTTGATTGATGTCTCGGCCACCAGGGAGGAAGGCCTTCTGACGCGGAGGCGGAGCGCGCTCTCGCAGCTTTATTAGCAAATGTACCCCTACGTAAGGGCCCTCGAATATAAGGCATCTGTAGGGTTGCCAACAATGTTCATGTAAAAGGGATGACACTCGATAAGAAAAACAACAACAAAAACGCATCAATACATTTCCTTTTATAAACATTTAATTTAACTCATTCTTTTTAACTTCTACTTTCTTTTTAACTTATACGCAGATAGAAGCATTCGAACGTGGACACTGAGAGTTGTGACGACCACCGGCATGTTCAGCGAATCTAATATCGATCAAACGTGCACCTTTTCTTCAGCTCGGAAAATACTACTCACACTCCTTGATCAAAATGAATGGAATTATGAACGATCGGCAGCAAAAAGTATTGTTGACAAAATCTGAAACAATAAATTTTTGCTCCTGAACAATATAAACATTTTGAATCGAAAACTGAGCTACAGATTTGATTCAATAACATTATCGTCGACATAACAAAACCCCACACTCCTGCCGAATCTAGCTCAAGTAAACGTATTATACGCGCACGTTTTCTTGAGCCCTAGAATACCTACCCCCACTCCTTTACCATTTTCAATTGAATTAAGAATAAATTATAGCAGCGAGCATTGTGGACAAAACTTGATAACCAGAAATGTTCGCTCCCGTGTAATTGAAACTATTTTGCATCGAAAAACGAACTTCAAATATTATATAAAATGCCTTGTCAAAATAACCACCGCGAGCGGTAGCTCAGTGCATCAACAGATGTCACTGCAACGCCTCTGACCGGGAGGTCCTAGTTTCCCACTCCCCACGGCGGCAGGATTTTCGACACGAGCTTTTCAGCTACGTCGAATTCAGTCGCTGTCTGGAGGAGAATTCTAGCGGCCGGCTGCTCTGATCGGTAGTTTTCCGTGGTTTCTCCGACCAACGCCAGGCGAATGCCGGAGCAGTACCCTATCAAACGGGCCACGGACCGCGCGCGATCTGTCCTTCCTCTTCCTTGTCCTATCCTCTCCCCCTTACACACACACTTACATTAACATGCACTACACTACCACATATCCCAGGAGACCGATCAGGAGCTTAGAGCTTGTCCCGGCTGGGGCGGTGCCCCGCTGGTGGGAGTGTCCTGGTTTGGGGGAAACCCCACTAGCCGACGGTAGGTCAGCGCCGGATCTCGCCATCCAGCGGGGAAAGATCACCGCCATCTCCCGAGAAAAAACATTTACTACACTAACGGGACTAATGACCAGAGCAGTTGACGCGCCCGAAAACATGAATAAATCAATCAAATCAAAATAACCAAACTCCTCGTGCAACGAGCGCAGCGAGGGCTCAAGAAAACGTGTGTGAATAATAGCACGCGTGTTCCGCACGGGGCCGGCGCGGCGGCGACGGCAGCGCCCTGGGGCGCGGTGGGCGCGCGGGCAAGCTCTTGGCCCGGTCGCCGTGCCGCCCCGCCTCTTTCCACCGCGCGCCGCGCCGCTCCGCGCCCTGCCTCGACCCAGGTCGCAGAGGTCGGCCGCGCTGACCCGCGTAATAGCTGCAACGAGCACCACCCCACCCGACCACCAGCCGCGACGGCACCGCCGCCGGCGCCGCGGTGCAGCTGTCGACTCCACCGGCGAGACTCCGCCCCCGCGGTCGCCATTTTCTGGCCCGTTTACTCCGAGACGTGACCTTCTTCCGGTGAATCGTATGATAATTGAGAAGCGCCGGTCGTGGAACCGCTCTCTGCTAATTGTACTTCAGACGGTACTGAATAAATTCGTACTTGAGCTCACGAGCGAGAGGATTAATAAATGTCATTCCACAAGTAATTAGCAAGTAAATGTAATCCAAGCGGCGCAAGCCTTTGCAATGAGGTTTTATTATTGTCATTTTCATTACTATGCTTAGGTAAGTGAAGAACCATACACTTTTATGACCTCCATTTTCCAGGAGACAAGTGACCAAAGTGATTTTTGTCGCAACCTTTCCACCAGTACAGATAGCTCCGATCAACAAATGTTTCCTTTGCAGTCTCTGAGCGGGAAGCCCTAGGGTTCGAGTCAGGACGGTGACGAATTTTCGACACCAGCTGCAGAGCAGGGTCGAAGTCAGCCGCTGTCAGTGGGAGACTGCTCTGATCGGTAGTTTTCCGTGGTTTCTCCAATCAACACCAGGCGAATGCCGGAGCAGTACCCTAAAAAGTGGCTCATGGACCGTGCGGAATCATTCTTTCCAAATTCCTCTACTGTCCTAGCCCCTTTCTTACACTCAATTACGTGTACAACCCTACCTAACTTGTTGAGAAACCAGTCAGGTGTTTAGAGCGTGTCCTGCCTGCCACGGGGCCCCACTGCCGAAGATAACTGGAAGGGGAAACCGGGTGTAGGTCGGCACCGGATCTCGCACTCCAAATGGGGATGACCACCGCATTCTCATAGGAAAAAACATGCACTACACCTACGGAACTAATAACTACAGCAGTTCGTGCGCCCAGAAACAGGAAATAATACATCTATGCAAACGTAACATTCCGCTATTATAAGGGTGGAAGGGGTGATCGTGAGGGATCAATGTAGATGAGCGATTCATGATTAACTAAATTAAGTAATGAGTTGCATTACTTTTCAAATGATGTTAGGTGGTACGAAACGCCAACAAAACATACATGCCCTTCGCAGTATTGCGACCTAGCATAGATAGCAAGACTTCGCATAGTTCGACGATGCTCCAAGCCTCTGAAGTACCGGCGAGCCCGGCAACTATGAAGGTCCAAGTGTAATGTTCATCCTCTTTCTCAGAACAAACAGACGCGACGCGATACGACGTGGGAGGGTCAGCCATACAGGAGCCGCCCGCGCTTCTTCCCGTGTGTTTATGTTCAGAGCATAGAGGAAATAACTTTACCTGCAACAACTTTAGAGGCTTATAACAAGTGCGACGAAGACATTTACCCAAACTGTAAACTCATGCTCCAGATACTGTCAAGCTTGCCGATTAGTGTAGCCTCCGCGGAACGAAGTTTTTCTGCTTTATATCGAACAAAAACTTGGCTCAGAACCGTCAGAAGAAAGACTTTTGGGTTTTGCCCTTTTACATTTGCATCAGGACAAGAAATTAGATTCAGAGAAACTTTTGACTCGATTTTCAACGTCGAAAAGCCGCCGACTGAATCTTGTTTTATCATGTTATATAAAAATCATTTTTTAAATATTATAATTATTTAAATAAATAAAATATGCCTTGAAAACAGTTTGTTGTTATAATTATACGAATAGTATGTTTCATTATGACATTTTTTTTATTTTTGATCTATAGAAACTAAAATAAAGTATTCACCCCACCCTCTGGAGAAAATTCTACATTCGCCCTAGATTTAATAGTCTGCCGTTCGTTCAGAACAATCGAAAGAAATTAAATATTGCTTAAGACAGGGGATGAGTGTACATATTCGAAGAAATGGTATTTCTTGTTCATATGATAGTTTTTCGTATAAGAGATGGTATAACGAAAGTATTGTAAGACACACGGTCAACACAAATCAGACGGCTAATGGTAAACTTTTGTTCAATGCTATCAGTGATGGTAAAACGGTCCAGCGGTCATATGGACCTCCTTGCTTAGTGACACTATTAAGTGATAACTTTTTCTTCATTCTCATAGTCAAACAAATGATTTTGGTCTAGCCGCGCCGCTTCGCTTTCTGTTTTTACCGTTATTTGACTGCACGTAACAACTGGTAGCGATTTATACAAAAGAGGATTTCCCCCATCTTAAAAAGTATGCTGGGCCATCAAGACAAGGTGTAATAGTAATATGTAAATGTAATTGAGTAATGGGTAAAAAGAAAGCAAAGCGAGTGGCATGGGAACATTATGGATGTTGCAAATGCTTACTCATCCGTAAGATTTTTAAGAAGAGTGCTGAATGTACTATTTGTAATGGAGGGAAGTCCATGCCCTTAACGAATTGTTATGAGTTCATTGTGATTGTAAATGGTTTTCCTGCCTTACAATCCTCTGATGCCCCATCGATCACCTCATAACCGCAGCGAAATTCCTATTCTTATTTTCAGTAACCTTGTTTTATCATTTTATATAAAAATATTTTTTTATATGCTGGTTATTTAAATAAATAAAATGTTCCTAACTTCTTCAAAACACCTTCATCTGACATTTACATGATAATGCACTATAGTGGAATTATTTACCGATATACTCACTCCTATGATTATTTAGAGGTTTCATCTTCAGACACTAGTCTAATTATCTCTTTCTCACCATATCTTCAGCGGATGAAATTACTGTTGTTCAGCCCACAGATGCGGCAATAGCCCGTATTAATCTCTACCCTCCAGAACCATCCTTCCCATACTTCGCATCGCGACCACACCCAAGCCTCCTGTTATAGCCTGCACGTGCAGCAACCACCCCGAAAGGTTTGTGCTTTTGTCGAGGCACGGAATTCATTTAGATTACCCCTATCTTTCGACCCCTCTTTTGCCTTTTTTGCACATAAATAAACCGCGTTAAAAGTTTCCTTTCTAGATAATGCACGTCCCAGCCGCTACATCCCATCGTTTATTAGATAAATAAACAAATAGCCGCACGAATTTTCGATTTACGCTACTTTAGGGCGCATCTTGTGCGAAGAGCGCAGAAAAAAAAACATTAGCGGCAGCAGGCTGAGGAGTCTGAGAGAAAAAAAATGTAATGAAAATTTCATGTGCTCATTAAACAACGAATATTCCCTCGAGTTTTCCAGTTCCCGGAACACAGTCCGTTTACACCACGAGGGATTTTCCGGAGCAATTAATGAGTTCGGGATAGAATATTGATACGTTTAATGTGAAATTAGTATTGAATAAAAGACAATCGCTTTAAGCGCGCTGCTGCTAAATCACCAAAGCGGTACTCACCACTCGGGAATCAGAGCACTACGGAGCAATAACCGAAAAACGACCGCAGGGCGCTAAAAAACGCCCTTCCGCTCCAGTGACGCTTGAATTTTCTTTTGATTCATTGATTGATTGGCGTTTCCGGGTGCGTCAAATGCTAAGGTCATTAATCCTGTAAGTGTAGTGCGGAGGTGCGAGAAGTGGCAGTGATCTCCCGCTGGATGGCCAGATCTGGCGGCGAACTACACGGTGACTCCCCAACACGTCGTTTCCCCAACTAGGTCTTTTGGGGATCCGGCCCACCTATCGTCGGCTAGTGGGGTTTCCCCCAACCAGGACTCTCCCACCAGCAGGGCACCGCCCCAGCCGGGACAAACTCTAAACTCCTGACCGGTCTCCCGGAATATGTGGTAGTGTAGTGCATGATAGTGTGAGTGTGTAAGGGGAGAGGGTAGGACAAGGAAGGGGAAGGACAGATCGCGCGCGGTCCGTGGCCCGTTTGGTAGAGTACTGCTCCGGCATTCGCCTGGGGTTGGTCGGAGAAACCATGGAAAAAACCACCGATCAGAACAGCGAAGAACCGCACCGGCCTGGACAAACTTCCGACATGTGATGAAGTGTAGTGCATGTACGTGTGTTTAAGTTAAAGGTGAGGATAGGACAAGAAAGAAGAAAGAAAGATCGCAGGCGGTCTGTATCTCGTTCGTTAGGGTACTGCTCCGGCATACGCCAGGTACTGCTCGGAGAAACCCCGATAAATTACAGATCAGAGGAATCGGCTGCTACAATTCTTCTCCAGACAGAGCGGTTGAATTCGACCTTCGAGAAGAATATCTAGCTAATGTCTAACATTATGTCACCGTCGGGAGTCGAACCCTAGGATCTCCCGTTTACCTCCCGAGTTGTATCGTAGCCAGAACATCATTCCGGGAAGTAGGGGCTACTCGACATTTGAAGATTTTGCTAATAATATGAAAATTGAAGCCTAAATCATCATCATTTCCAAGTTGCTCTATTTTCCTGAATATTTGATATGTTGTTAGGAATGAAAAAGTGCCAGTTTTTTTTCGAAAGAATAACGTTTTTAAGGACAAAAACTACCCTTCAAAAGTGAGGGCGCAAATAATAAATTTCAATAGTTCGCACAGAAAAATAAATATTTACGACAAAAAGCAATTTAAAAATTATGAGACTAGAAAACTTTAGAAATTCGCACTAGAGTTATTCGTATTTAGGCGAGGGTAAACTACTTTGGAATATAAAACAATGTTTCAAAGTGCTTCTTAATGTAACTCTGTAGAAAGTAAAAATCCTGATGAAAAATATATTAGTAACTCTTTAAAACAAAACAGACGTGCTTTTCTTTTCTTTTTCTTTTTCTTTTTTTTTTTTTTCGGAAAAATTTAACAATGAAGGCATTTTAGTGAAGTCTCATCACTGAGTTGGGGAGCAACACCGCCACATCTCGGGATAAAACATTCACTACGCTAACGGGACTCATGACCATATCAGTTGACGTGCCCGGAAATTCCAATCAAGCAAGCCTCCGGGCGTGAGGTAGTGCGAGCGAGGAGCTCGGTTTCCGGTCGGCCGGTGGGGTCGACGCGTCGCGACGCCAGGGACGACGCCGCCCGCGGGAGGAAATTCCTGCAGCGCCCCCCGCGCGCTGGCCCGGCGCGTGCAGGAGGCGGTTGAGGTGAAGGTCGCCTCACACGGGGCAAACGGGTTCACTCCCGTGAGGACGACCCGTAACATAGCGGGCATTTTCTTTTCTTTTTTCTTTTCACGTCACAGAAGCTCAGGAACATGTTATCTGGCTAACCGACGTTTATAGCCGTCATCCTGCATGCAACGTGCAGAAAGATTTGCAATATTCTTATAATTTTCTTCGACATAAAAACACACCAATATCAGTGATCAAATATTTTCCAAAGATGCAAAATGAAGCATTACAATTTAATAATCGTGGTGACAATACGAGTATCACTCATATTCCCTACCACTGTTCAAAGTATTGATCCGAGTCTCACTGTTTTGACTGTCTACTTAAAGCTCCATGCCAGGATAGACGGTTCGAATTCCGCATATTGCATGGATATTTTCACATTTTGATTGAAGCATAGAAGACAAAGGCTACTACAATAATATCTAAACCAACATCACTTCTCGTTTCTATGTGGCATGTAGTGTAAGTAACCCAACGTTTGGTCCCCAAAATAGCTCAATGAGAGAGCCTTACAAGTTGAAATTCTCAAGAGAGTCGCTAATTCTAAACGGACTCGGAGTAAAGTAATGTTGAATGATGAGTAGCTAGGAAAAGCAAATAGAGCGGTGTAACAAGTTCGAGAGCGGTGGGATGCTTGCCATGTCCCTGGAGATCCATCTCATGAAAATGAGCTCCCACTTACCAAGTCACGCAGACTCCATCAGCAAGGTTCTATCAAGCAGCATGCAAAATCCCTTTATACCGACCTCAGGGTGAATGGGATATTCGGAAAGTTCATCGCCTTCCATTAAAACACCATCTGAGCGCAATCGCAATCGTAGCAAATGGTTAAATAAAGGAAAAGAAAGTGAACACCGTAGTTTCTGGGATACTTCTTTATAAATTCCGTAATGGATATTTGAACAAGATTTGGCATTAGGGTCGGATTAATCCGACCTTTGCCAGCAAGCAGAGTTACCTGACATGTGTCCTGTTTTTATTCATTATTCACGCTTGGGGTACGGAAGACAGGTGGCGAACATGACTTATTCCCATCACCGTACCCTGTTATTTCGCCTGCCTGAGCTTTCTTTTATTCCACAGCTACAGAAACTGAGACGATTTGTATTAGAAAACTAAGAGCATCATTTTTGCCCCGGCCGAGAATCGAACCCAGGACCACCTCCGAGAAAGCTAGAGCGATGTGCGTAAGCCACCCGAGGAGCGGTCGAACAAGATATCTGGAGACAATTCTATTTAATTATTGTATCCCTAACAAATGTAATAACTATCAACCATAGTGTAAGGCATACATCTTCACAACGCCGAGGTTTTAACAATGAATGTAATGAAAGAAAAAGAGCACTTCCTTCAGGCAAGTAAACACTGAAAAAAAATACAGATTTCACTAGGATTTATTGATGTATGTTTCGAGATGAAACGATCAAAGGCAGGAAATCATGTCATGGAGCCCTGTGTTTATTCGCATCCAGTACTAGGTTTCCCTACAGAAGGGGCCGCGCGGGGTCATGGAGGCTCCTTTACGTGAGTGGCGTGTAAACTGGGCATCGTGCCCAACTAGCATTCCGACTGTGGCAGCAGCGCCCGAAACAAGCACAGCTGACTCACGTATCCAGCACATACGCCACGACGTGAAGTGGCCCGCCGGGGCAATGTCTCCATCGATTAAGCCATCTCTGTTTTATGTAAATGGTTTATGTGATGTTTATACTGCTTCAAAAATTCTGATACATACATGAAACGTATCAGGGAATTTTATTACTAAAAATAATTTCCCGGTTTTGTCTGTCAACTTTGGAAGAATTAAATTTAAAACAACCTTAATAATAAATAAATAAAAAATTATAAACTATTTCAATCATGGAATCTACAAGTAATTTTACACACGCATTGAAGGATTTCTCAAGGAATGATTATTAATCGGAAACCTATCACGAATGTTGAGAACAGAACAAAAAATATAGTAGAAAAATGTAATGATGCTCCAGACTTCTATTTTACTATAAGAAACAAACTTCCTTCCTAATAATTTTCCTTTATACACAAGTCGAAGGATGTTTGTGCGCAAATGTACACAGAATCGAACAAACGAACCCCACCAAGCAATCGATGTTCTTTCCGGTCCGGCAGAGTTCTTCCCCCATCGCTGCAAAACATTTCCTTAACGACGCGGCCGCGGGGGCCGGAGTAAATAGGAGCTTAACTCGACAGAGACGCGACAGCCCGGGCACCGCCCACAGGGTCGCGCCGGCCCGCGAGGACCCGCTCCCCGCCCCATCCCATTTCGACCCGCACCATACCATGCGCTTCTCGCCAAGCCCAGCCCGCTCACCCAAACCCCCACGCCCCACCGCCTCACCCGTCCCGCCCCCAACCAAACACTCTGCGACGTCTCTCCCGCGTCGCACTGCACACAACCACATCCGGTGCCTCACCGTCTACTCTGCCCTGCGTTTCCCACCCTACCCCACCCACAACGCGACGTTGGCCCCCCCCCCTCCGCGACGACACATCCCCCCCCCCCCGCCCACCGCCCTCCCCTCCCGCACACCGCCCCGTCCCACGCCGCCCTCCCCACCCTATTGCACGAGGTCGCATCCTACCTCGTCGCCCACTGCGCTGCACCGCCCCACTCCGCGCCTGACAGCCTACGCCACCCCGCCTCCGCGCCACCATCCCCACCCACTCCCCCCCCCCCCCCCCCCCCCCCCCCGCCCTCCCCCGCACGACGTCCCCCCCGCCTCGCCTCGCGTAATCCCACCCCTCACCGCGACGTGCCACCGCGCCTCGCATCGCGCCACCCCGCGCTTCGAGACACTTCGCGTCGCGCCATCCGGCGCCGCCCCCTCCCACCCCGCCTCGCGCCGTGCCCACGACCTGGGACGTGAATTAAATAGAGAAGTGCAGCGACGGCGGCGCACAACTCGAGACAGGGGGAGTGACGGCCCCGCTGGAGCGCGCCCTCCTTTCTGTAGATGAAGCCCCCTCCTCGCCCTCGGTACCGCCGCGTCCGTCCACGCACGATGAAGTGCAGCGCGCCGTCTCCCACTCCACGACGCAAACTTCCACTCGTCAGAACATTTCTGATTTTACTATTTATTTTCAAAACAAGACATTTCGGTGGAAATGGAAAATTACATTCAATAGTCGCTAAAGACGTAATCAACCTACACAACAGCACTAACTTACATCAGCAATTAAAGTTCAGTGAAAACGTTGCATTTTCCGAAATTTCCCGTTGCAGAAATTATATATTTGATAGAAATATGGTTGGCTTCTTTGCCTCCTACAAATATGCGTTTATGCCGTTGTAAACTAATAATTATTCTGCGACATTAAATTTTACACCCATCGCTACGTGAACGTGTAACGAGATCGTGGTAGAACGAGACGAAGGATGATTCTTTACGAACATGGTCCCGGATCGCCTCCGGCAACGAAATGGGAATCCGGGCAGATTTCGGTTGCCGGTTCGGCTGGCGGTCGCTGGTCGTGAGATGGCGTCCCAGCCCCCGTGGGGATCAATGGCTCATAACCCCTTTATCTCGCCTCCGTTTCCATTAGGGCTCTGGGGCGGGGCGGGGCGGGGCGGGGGCGGGGCGGAACGGGCGTCGAAGGAAGGACGACGCCCCAATTCGCCCCGCGGAAAGCGATGGAAGTTGGTCTCCTGCTCGGCGTTACGAGCGACGGTGAAGGCGAGGACGAGGGCGAGGGGGAGGACGTGGGCGGGACAGGACGCCCACTCAGAGTCCGTAAGACGACTTCGCGATTGGGGCGCTGTTGGTGACTGCTGGACAGCGCGTAGATGTAAAACGTACAGTGGCCACTTGAAACATGCCAATTATGTTCTTTGAAGATCAACAATTATAATGAATTATAAACGATGTTGGAAATGGAAAATTAAATTCAATAGTCGCTAAAGACGATATCAACTTACACAGCAATACTAACTTACATTTGCAATGAAAGTTTGGAAGTGTGAACATCTAAAAGACGTTCACTCTTCCAATACTAATTGTTTTTTAAATGATTACACACATTACAATACGGACTTCTTGGTTAGAAAGCATAGTGCATTGAAACCTATCTAATTTTGAACGCCCTGAAATAATTTTTTGACATACACAGTTTAACAATACAAAGAAAGTATTATTTCCAAACATCCATTAACACGTACGGTTTGGTTCGATATCAGCGGTTGGAATATGTAGGATATCGAATGTACAGGATGCGTACATTGGATGTCAGGTTGAATACTGGGTGACTAAGCAATATTCAGCTACAAAAATATTGTTATTATAAACGTAGAATCATATTACGTTTGTTAGTAACCCCATACAATCAGTAAAACTCGCGAGATGTCGTGTTTTTGACACCTCACTTACGAAAGATAGCTAACTTGATCACGCTTTACGTGGGGAAGGAGGAACTTTTATAACAAAAACATTAAGATTCTAAGTTACACCATGATTTATGTATTTCTAAAAAATAGCATTAAAATCATTTGAGCCATCTAGTAGAGGACCGCAGTGGAACATCAATATTTATATACATACGCAAATGTCCTTTAGGGGCAGTCCCGACATGTAAATACTGTTAAACCCTTTCCCACATTAATGTTTGTCAGCGCATGTAATAACTTCGCCGACAGACTAGTCCGCGGCGGCGCCGACAGGGACAGTCTCCTCGAGCCAGACTGACGTCTCCGCGGACGCACCTCGACTGCTAATGCCTGCGAGAACACAGCGCCGAGCCGCGCTCCTCATCAATCCCAGCGCTCGACCAAGTGATTCAAGCAAGATTACAAGCGACATATGAGCCGGCCGGCCGGTCGGCCTCCTCAATGGTTAATGCACGGCGCCCCCTCCCGGCGCTTACGATTACTTTAAATAAGCGACTCACATAAATCGGGCCCTCTTACGGCGCTGCGGTGGCGCCCGTCCAAAGGAAGATTCCGCTCGGTTATGTTTATGAGGTCCACTCCGCGAGCGGACATGGATGGAGATCGACGATTAACAGAAGAATAGGATTAAAGATACAAAGGAACGCTGTTGATTAAAGGAGAACATTCGACGGAAAGGCGAAAGAGGTGGAGAAGAATGACATCAATTTAGGGGTGAAGAAGAGAGAGGGTGAAGAGGACAAGAAACAAGAGCCTCAGACAGGGAGAATTCTAAAACTAAACGAAAATATACACAAAAGAGTCACTAATTTCTATATCCAAATCTTATCCTAATATTTAAAGTTGAAAATTGCTTGAAGTCAGTCTCATATAAAAAGGGTTCTCGTTGGAATTGTTATATTATTATCGCATACGAAAAAAATACCTGTGAGAGATTGACCAAGGCAACAAGCTAAAAAACTTCAAAAGCGGCAGGGAGAGAGCGAGAAAACAATTCATATGAAGCAAAGAGAGTAAAGGAAAGGTGGGAAAGGAGGGAGGGGAGGGAGAGAAGAGTGAGAAACAGAGAGGAAGGAGAGAGGGTGCAAGAAAGATGGCCATCTCTAAACAATGAATGTCGTTATATGTTATTTACAGAAAACATCAACTAGGGTAACATCCTCCAAACCTATAACTTCCCTTAAAAAGTTTCGATCAGTTTCTTTCTCCAATTCTGTCCTTTGAATGCAATTATTATTCGAAATCGTCTATAAATGTTAGTCAACTGAGATAATGATTATCTTTGACTCGCTTATTTTTCCAAGTTACAGGTTTACGTCAACTTATATATCTGAAGAAAATCAGGCACAGGATGACCTCCTACCCCCTTAAAAAATCAACTCCTCTACATGCGCAGAACCTTCCAAGTCCTGCAACGTCGTAGACTCTCATCCCTTTATGAGAGACGGTCCCGCCTGACGACCATGACAACAGATGACCATGGTGCGTATCAACATATGAAAGTTGTTATTAGGGAATCATCATCTGTTTTCCGCAAACGACAGGAGGATGATATTGTAGCGTCGTGTCGCTTAAACAGCGTGGGCACGTGGCGCGGTGTGCACCGGATACGTAGACAAAGACAGAAGCTATGACGCACGGGGCTTTTCTGACAGGGTGTGCGCATCGCTAGGGCGGAGGCAATGGAGGCGGCGGGCAGCGTCGCGAGGGCTATTTAAGGACCGTGAGAACAATAGCTCTTCCTTCTCGTGATACTGGCAGCGGCAGCGTGGGTCGTCCGTGAGAGGTGCGAACGTGCACGCGGCGCAAGAAGCCGGCAGTTATTGTCGTGACTAGTAGGACATGTAGTCGGTCTCAGGGCAGGCGGTACTACGCACGGCGAAACATTAGGTAGTATGTTGCGGTGTGATAGGCGTTGTAAATATCTCTCCTAGCAGTGGGGTCTATTTAGTTAGTTAATTGCATACAGTGCATTGGTTATTTGTGACTACTGTCTAAATTGTGAATAAACCCTGCTGTTATTACAACCCACTTTAGTCTGTGTACTGATTACACCCGTATGACGCCACAATATATGCTCTGTACAAATATTAAGTTATCCGTGTATATTATGTATAAATTAAATGTAGTACATATTTGAGAATCCTGTCGTCTTGACTCATCACTTGGCAGCACAAGTGTTGGGCAGAGAACGCCCCGGGCAAGAGCCCGCGAGTGGAAACCGCTCAGGTAATCGCGGAGGGGCGAGTGGGCGGGGCCGGCGCCGAGAGCGCCTTAGGAAGGCAGGCGGCGTCGCCGGACGTGCGACTACTTAGGCCACGTGAGCGGCGGGGGAAGAGGCGGTCGAGTGGCGCTAGACAGGCGGGAAGGGGGGGGCGTGGGGCGCGGCGCTGGCGACGAACACGGGGGTTGGGTGGACCTGTGAGAGTAGTTATTTTCAATTGGATGAATAGACGAGTGGGCAAGGGAGGGGAGGGGGTTTAGTGAGTGTGTACGAGTGCCTGAGGGTGCAGGAGAGCTGGAGAATGGCCGGACGGACACGCGAGCGGGAGAGACGGTGGGCACAGAGCGGACAGCAGAGGAAACAAGAAAGCGAGAGGAACGATGGGAGAGAGGGGGAGGGTGTGAGGGAGAACAAAAGGGCGATCATGTGATAAATCGGGCACATCAAGCAGGCGAGCAAGAAAATGGAAGAGAGCGAGCAAAGGGTGGCTTCTTGGGCAGTTTGGCGGGCAGCCCGTCCATTCCTCAACATGTCCCTGGATTCTCGTCCTTTTTCGGCAACAGTTTGCTCGTCCGCCAGCAGGTGAATGCACGCGGACACGACAAGAATTGTAGAGGCTGAGACCTTCACGATACGCACGAGCGGAGAGGAATTTCATTTGGCAGTGAAGCAGGGTATTGTTCGACACCTACCCTATCGCCTAAAGTACATTTATTTCTTCGAGCATGTGAACTTTATTTCGTGCGGAAAACATTGATATTACACTATTTTCGAAAATAAATTATTTTATAACGTAAATATTTCTAGTAAACAATAAACAGCTACAATCGTTAATACAAATCACTTCGGTTGTTGGTGAAATGAAAACTAATATTACAACTTTAATTTAATACTAGGAATACAAATTGCATTTCCCAATTCGCTTTAATAACATTAATGTAATTCATTATTTCACTCAGCTGTGACGGGAATTGACGTTACGAACAGTAATTAAATCCTGCATATCACAAAATAAAAGCATTCAATCGCCCGTTTTCTCGTAGAACTGGCCATTAATATGCATTTATTTAGAATGTTTCCAATCAAAATAGAATAATGAACACGATATAAAAATGCCGTAACTGTCAAACCTCTAGACGATATTTTTCCTTACTTGAACAAATACAGCAATCCAGGATGTCTTAGTTACTCTTCGCTCTAAATGAGCACGACGTTTATGGCAAACTTCGTTTCCAAATTCAACCGATACGAGTGCTAGTGTCACTACCTAAGGCTTAGAATAATTGTGCATGTGAATTCATATTAAGAGACGATTTTATTTTAGCTACTTCTTGTACTTATTTCAATCCAACAAATAAATAAAAAGTTGACTTATACATATCTATAGTGGGAATGCAGCTGGGGTGGTTTTGGCATCATTTATGGATAAAATGATGGATTTTTGTCAACTAGAATTTATTGCGAGAGCCGACTTTCGACGGCTTGGCCGTCATCATAACCCTAGCCTTGGGTGGCGAAGGTCAGACGCAGTGCGCTGTCGTATCATCAGCTATGAGAAATTGTGGATTAACGCAATCAAATATTTTCAGTCAGAACCGAAACTGTTTCGTTGATTTTGTATTTCTCCCGTGTTCCTCGGAATCTAATCATTTTTATCTTTCACATGCATAGGGACTACGGTCAATTTATGCGTTTATTCGAAATCAGTAATACAGATTGTTCAATATGAATCAACTGTTTATGACATGACCTATTTTACCAGTTAAACTTGATATATCTCGATACATTACCATTCTGTCAAACGAGAAATAACTTACAGTAGTCTAGGCGACTGATGCCATTAGATATTATAAAAAAACTATTACACTGAACTTTATAATAATGTTGCTCGCTATTTTCTACTGAAGCCCATTAATTAAAAATTCATAATCAAAAGAACATCTTATTTATTCATATTTACAGAATTTACAGTTCTAGACATCGTCCTGTTTACATATGCATCTTTCTTTCTCCATCCCTTCTTTCTTGTTTCTCCCTTGGTAACATATTTTATACGATACCACGACAACAAAGTGTACTCCATACCACACCATTATTCTTGCAAGAGTACTTTTAGTAGGCAGAGGCCTCTCGGGATGTTTGCAACGTCACACCTCCTTCCTGGCTATGTGGCTGTCTCGTCGCTCTCGCACGAGACTTGTAATTGATTGATTGATTGATTTTCGTGTTTCCGGGAGCGTCAACTGTTTCGGTTTAGTCCCGTTAGTGTAGTGTTTTTTCTCTCTCGAGAGGCGGTGATCTTCCCCTGATGAGATCCGGCGCCGACCTACCTTCGGCTAGTGGGTTTCTCAACCAGGACTCCCCCACCAACGGGCACCGCCCAGTCGGATAAGCTCTAACCCTGATCGTCCCCGGAATATGGGGTGGGTAGTCATGGAGTGTAGTGTGTGTGTATGAAAGATAGATAGATAGATAGATAGATTTTTTAAAGTTCCTGAGCAATGCTCGGTGGCAAACTATTACAATTAGAATAAATTACAAAACTATTAAAATATTTAAAATATAATTAAAATTTAGATTAGATTTTAATATCCAGTTATAATTAATTTTGTATCTAATGTTGACTTATAGCTTCTTAACACTTCACCCACTCACTTTTTCACTTCATTTTCACTGCGCTGCACTACCTCCCTCCCCCCCGTGCCCCACCACACACACTTCACTTCATCACTGAATAAGAGACAGACTATATTTTTAATAAATACTAACGATTTTAAAAAAAATAATAAATAATAATAATAATAATAATAATAATAATAAAAATAATAATAAAAATGATAAAGTCCCAGGGATTTAAAATGACCCATAGAATTAAGTATATTTTAAATTTCACTACATTAGAAGGAAGAGTCCCCAGTCCTTTTTCAGGTAGTTTGTTCCAATCTACTATAGTAATGATTCCCAAAAGGGGAACTTGTCACGCCCCTTTCTTTCTACATCGTATTTCAGGGATGGTCTCCTCTACTTTTTTAATCAGATTTTGTAATCTTTACTGATGTCTGCCCATGCTGAGTTCCTTTGTATGTCTTACATTAGCAAAGCGCCTTCCTGTCTCTAGATAAGGGTTCCCATTCATCCGTCCATCAACGCGTCCATGATTTACAAACTTCCGGCCCGTTTTGAATTTTATCTAACGCCTCGATTTGCTCCTTTTCTGTACGGGTCCCAGCGGGCCCGCTCCGTATTCTAAAATAGGACGAACAAGTGAAGTATATGCCAAGGATCGGGCATTCGAACTACTGTTTTTAGAATGCGCATTACAAAGTGCAGCGCCTCCATGATTTTTTGACCGTATTGTTAATATGATCCGACCAACCTAAGTCGCTACGCAGGACCAAACCCAATACTTACAGTTTTTTACACGCGGTATATCGTTAGTTCCTAACTTGTAATTGAGTGACATTCGAGCGAGATTTGTAAAACAAATGAATTTACTTTTTCCGGTTTTAAATTTCCCCATCTATTTCTGCACGCCCAGTTCCATAAACAGTTAAGATCGTTCTGTAAAATATTTTCATCCGAAGACGCGCCAATACTCCTCATATTATGCAATCATCAGCGAAAAGTCTAACTTCGATTTTATTCCAGTTGCAATATCATTAATAAACGCTAAGAATAGCAATGGCCCTAACACACTCCTCTGGGACCCAGAGGTTACATCGGCTTTCGATGAGTGTTTGTCACCATTCTGACTGCTTGAGTTCGGCCCGTAAGAAATTTTTATCCACAAAATTATTCGATGATCTAATCCAGTTTTTGACAGTTTTTCAATTAAAAGGCCATGTGGAACCAGATCAAATGCTTTGAAAAGTCTAATATTACTGCATCTACCCTACTCCTTCTCAATGAACTGCTATGTCCTGACAAAAAGAAATAGTCTGGCTGTCGCACAATAGCTGGACAAAAACCTGTTGTTTTTAAAAACCCATGGTTTTTATTCAGACTGTCTAATATATTCCCCAACTGTTTTCCCACCCTTTTTGATACAACTGATGTCAAACTTATGGGCCCTTTATTAACAATTTTTTGTCCCCCCTTTTAAACCCACCCTGTTTTTTCCAAATTTTTAGGAATCGTTTTTTATTTACAGTGACATCATTCCTGGTAAGGAATCAGGCTTCCTCCCATTAATATTTCCGGGTTCAGGACCTGAATTTTTTTCCTAATTTTAACTTTTCTAATAATTCCCATCGACCTAAAGGTTTCATAACGGGGATTTTTTACTAAAATTTGATCCTTCGGCGAAAACCTACGCGTAATGCTTTTTAAAAAACCCCCCTTTTTGTCATTTTAATTAACAACCTGCCGAATGTGGAATTTTTTCTTTGTTCCTCTTTTCTTTATTTAAAAATTTTAAAAGTTCAACGATCGTTTAGTAGATTTTGGTAATTTTCGGGTATTAACTTTTTTGGGTAAGTTTTTGATTTTAAAAAATTTATTTTTGTGTTCTTTGTTTAATTGGTTTACTACGCTTTTCCAACCTTCCTTTTTAGTCGCCCCAATTTGTTGAAAAAGACCGTCCGAATTGCAAAATTAAACCGTAATAAAGGGTAGGAAAGGGAAAAGGAAGGGTAGATCGCGGGTGCGCGGTCCGGCCCGTTTTTTGGGGACTACCCCGGGATTCGCCTGGTTTATCGGGGAAAACCCCGGAAAACACCGATCAGAGAGCCCCGTGAATTCCCCAGACAATAATTGACCTGCTCAAAGCCAGCGCGAAAAAACCCCCGGGGGGGAACCCAAACTGGCCCGCCCCCGGACGAGACGTGTGTAAAACGCGCCTGCGGGGCAGCCCCCGGGGGCGGTCCGTGGGGCGGCTGAGGGGTCCGGGGCGCGAAATAAGCCCCAAAGCCCCCGGCAGGCACGCCGGGCGTCCCCGATCCTGCAGTTGTTTGGGGGACAGGGTGACGAATCTGTTCGCTCTGCGTCACGGGCGACGATAACGATGACTAATAAGATGACGACAAAACTCAATAGATGCCAAAATCACCCAAGCCAGAATCAAGTGAATACAATTAAAGCCATTAATACATAGATCCAGTCCACTATCATACAATTCAGCATTATAAATGTACAAAACAATAATAGAACCCTTGCAACTATACGCCTGTCCAATCTGGTTAAATGCAGCAAAAACCAACCAAAGAAAACTTCAAATAATACAAAATCAATTTCGCAGAGTCATTTCAAACGCTCCCTGGTGTGACACCACCGAACTGATACACAATGAATTGGACATAGAGCATCATATCACCTACCAAGCTACCAACTTCTTCTCAAACGTAACCCAAATCCCTTCACTAACCTCAACCTTTGTATTAGGGTTAAATTTTAATGTAAGTTAGCTATTAAGTCATTAAACATACGTAGAATTAATTTAAACTGAGCTATGTATTCACCATCTGTGTAAATAAATGAAAAAAGGAAGATGACGAAATGCTTTCGGTTATTTCACAAGAAATTGAGAAGCCAGATATTCCGCTAGGTTGTTTCCAAAGTCAACTACTCGGGTTCTAGGAAGATGCCAGAAAACGTAACAACTGTTTTCAGTCTGCATGCAACATTTCTGGTTTTATCTTGTCCCACTCTCCCTCCTTAGTATGAGACAATTAGGTTGATCACCCGTTGACAATCATCCTTTTATCAAAAAAGTTGCAGCAACCGAATGGGTTTCGAATGTCTTCCCGCGCACCCTACAAAAATTTAATATTTTAGTAAATATGGAAATAATTTAATTATACGTATTCAGCCAATAAAGCTTGTATGTAGAATAATGGACCATATAATGCAATTTATAAGAAGAACTTACAGTTCAAACTGTATAAATGTCTTCATAACAGCAGTTCGAGAGCACAATTAGGTTCCTAAATTTTGGAAAGTACTGTGGGAAATATGTACAAAAATGGCAATTTCAACCCATATTATTTGAGAGCAAAAATTTTATGAAATAATTCAAAACAGAAAACAAAGCATTAAAGGAAACGAATGAAAGTGCAAATAATTAGAATCAGATAAATAATACATAATTTTCCTTTTAAACTACATGCAATTTTTTTGTTGCTTGCGAATTCCTATACTTCAAACGGCAAAAAATCCTATATTCCCTCCAGGCGACATGGCCGCCCGGTAGCGAAGGTAAAACACAAGTTTCCGCCGTGTAGGGGATCGACCGACGCATCTCGGAGCGGCAGCTATTAAATCCACCCGCAACGGCACCCGCCCCCCCCCACTCACGCGCCAATAGCCGATGACGCAGGGCGGGCGGACGCCAATTAGAGCGAGTGACACATCATGCAAATGAGCGGCGCCGGCCGCCTGGGAATCTGGGCTGGGCGGTGGCGGAGGCTTTGGCGGCAGGCAACGCCCCCGCGACGCGGGCACAACGGGGGGGGGGGCGCGACGCGTTGGCGGGAAAGCGAATGGCACTACGCTGAGACGGCGAAGTAAGCATCTAGCAGCAAAAGTTAGGGTGACTGCGTTGGGGTGACGCGACGAGAGCAAGGGCCGATTCTGAAAATATTTTCGGGGAAGAGGGGAGCTTCAGTTTGGTTCATCACTCATATTTTTGAATATTTTTCTTAATTCTTCGCTTAGAATACAAAATACACAAGTATACTCATAATAAGAACATTGTTTTGGTTGTGTTGAAATCTACAAATGGTTATTATTGTGAATAAACTGAGTAAAATGACAAAACAAATTGTCTTGGGAGAAACAGAGGTCCCCTTGGCCACGGTCCGTTCACCCGCCGCAGGGCGATGGAAAAGAAATGAACAGGGTGCGCGAGGCATATTAACAGATTTAAAACAGTAGGTGAGCAAAGAAGTCAAAAAATTCAGGCCATGAACAAATCGAGGAAAAGCAAGAAAACAAATAAAATAATTAGAATGGTAAAAATGTAATGAATGGACTGTAGAATTAATAAAACAATATTAATTATATTCATATATGTAAAACATTACGAGTAATTAACAATTCACTATTGTTGAATTAATTATATTACTTTATAATGTTTATTTGTTCAATTATCTTCTATTATTCTTTTTGTTATGATCGCTTTTAGTTTCGATAGTTCTTGATTCAATAAAATGAAAGACCAACAAGAAAAAAAATAAAAACATAAGTAAACTAAACTGAATAAGGCACTCAATAACAAGAGTATTTTCAACTGACATTCTCAACAAATTGACAATTAATTTGTAATTCAGTATTGCAACCGGACGTATGGACGGCAAACAAGGTACTTTAACCAGATAAAGATAAGGGGCTCGTGAGGTAGGACTGAGTGCGCGGGACAGTCATTGTGGTGAACTGTATGAACAAGATCTTAAGTCGGCATGGGTACGTGGAAGGGGAAGACCTTAGTCGGGGACAGGGAGACGAGGCAGGCGAGACATTCGTGGAACTTACGTTTACAATATTATTTTGTTTGTAGCTGTTTCTGAAGCCTGGTGGTCGAAAATAGTCAGCGAATTCCCGAGAAAATATCGATGATTTCATGAATGGTGATGATGACTGCCCTTCTCGGTGTCTGAGCGCATGCGTTGCAGGAAGCTTGCGTCTTGCACTATGCTAAGCTTCCCTTTCCTGGGCAAGAGATCACAGTGCTCGTTTGCATTACTTTGTCTTCCACGGATTGGAGAATGTAGTGAAGGTTGAAGGATGATTAAAAACAAATAACGAATGGAATGTTATCACGAGATACGTGGCGGTATGAATAAAGTCAACCACAATTGCAAATACCCATGGTTTGGTTTGGTTTTTTTCGTGTTTCCGGGCGCGTCAACGACTTCGGTCATTAGTCCCGTAAATGAAGTGCATATTTTTTTCTCGGGAGATGGCGGTGATTTTCCCCCGCTGGATGGCGAGATCCGGCACCGACCAACCGTCGGCTAGTGGGGTTTCCCAACCAGGACTCTCCCAACAGCAGGGTACCGCCCCAGTTGGGATAAGCTCTAAGCTCCCGACCGGTCTCCCGGAATATGTGGTAGTGTAGTGCATGCTAGTGTAAGTGTGTGTGTGTGTGTGTGTGTGTGTGTGTGTGTGTGTGTAAGGGGGAGGATAGGACAAGGAAGAGGAAGGAAAGATCGCGCGCGGTCCGTGGCCCGTTTGGTAGGGTACTGCTCCGGCATACGCCTGGTGTTGATCGGGAAACCACGGTAAACTACGCATCAAAGCAGCCGGCCGCTAGAATTCTCCTCCAGACAGCAACTGAATTCGACCTATATGACAAGCTAGTGTCGAAAATCCTGCCGCCGTGGGGAGTGGAAACCTAGGACCTCCCGGTCAGAGGCGTTGCAGTGACATCAGTTAATGCACTGAGCTACCGCTCCGGTAATACCCATAGTCCTATGCAGAACGTTTCTCTCCGGAAAACACAGCTCTTGGTCTCCGCGACCTCGTCACCGAGGCGGCATGAACGACTACAGAGAAATGGAATGTTAGACAAATAGAAGAAACTGGAGAACTAACACAAAACTGGTATGTCCGAATAGGCGCGAACACGGCGGAGCAGCGCGCGGTTGAGTGCAAAGGGCCACCGAAGGCGGAGGGCGGGTGGCCAGCATGACGTCACCGTCCATATTTAAGAAAGCCGCAAGCCCCAGGCAGAGCAGTCTGAAGTAAGCTTCATTCAAGCCCAGCAGCCGAGTGAGGGTCCGCGAGTCGGACGACTACTCGTCCGACTTCGTTGATTGATTGATTGTTAGTGACTCCGGGCATGCCAACTACTGAGGTCATTAGTACCGTAATGTGTAGAGTATGTTTCTTTTCGGGAGGTGATAGTGTTCTTCCCAGCTGGATGGTGAGATCCAACGCCGATCTATTGTCTACTAGCGGGTTTTCTCCAACCAGATATCTCCCACGAGCGGGGCACCGCCACAGCCGGGACAAATTCCAACTCCCGACCGGTCTTCCAGCGTGTGTAGTGCTTGTTTGTGTAAGTGTGTGTGTGTGTGTGTGTGTGTGTGTGTGTGTGTCAGGGTGAGGATAGGACAAGGAAGAGTAAGGAAAGATCGCGCGCGGTCCGTGGCCCGTTTGGTAGGGTACTGCTCCGGCATTCGCCTGGTGTTGATCGGAGAAACCACGGGAAACTACCGATCAGAGCAGTCAGCCGCTAGAATTCCCTTCCTGACAGGGACTGAATTCGACCTAGCTAACAAACTACTTTCGAAATTCTTGCCGCCGTCGGAACTCGAAACTAGGACCTCCCGATCAGAGGCACTGCAGTGACATTAGTTGATGCACTGTGCCACCTCTCCCGGTGTAGTGTCTTGGAATTGAACCTCAGTACCCGCAGGTGAAAGGCTTGAGCACTGGCCGCTTCGGAGCTCTGCCGCCGGTGGGGCTCGCAACGGGCGCGAAATCTGCCTTGGCGGAAGTCCGTCTCTACGCGGACAGCAGCGCGGGATCACACGATAAACTCGTGCGTGCGCTCGGATTTTGAGCTGCGAATGGGAGCCTCTCAATCAGCGCGGGCGCTGCGGCGGCGATTTCCCGGAATTCGCCAGCGCTAAATCGTGTGAATCGACACAACGAAAGGCACACCCCACAATTGGACTTTCATCCCTGGATTTGGAGGAATTTCAACCTTTTGTTGGCGAAGTGTACACACCAGATGTAATCCTTTGCGGTAAAAAGTGTCCTCAGTTTTCCAATGCCACGTGAAAAACATGGAAATGTAGAGTTGGAAATTGGACTTACTTTTATCATCTTCATCAGCAATATCACAAGATTAGGTTGAAAGCCAGTCCCGAAGGATCAGACAATCTCCATGTTGGGTGCTAATTAAAAACGAAACGCTTATTTCTTAGAACCAGATGTTGGATGTCAACGGGCAGACTTGCATGGCAACACTACGACCGGAACACAAACTAGGTTTTACTTTGAGCAGGAAAGAGATTTTCAAATTTTGCGCAGAAAAATTGTCTGTCTTTTAAATGACGATAATTAGTCGCACAGTTTTGCGAAACACAGAACAGATAATATTGAAAGTAGATACAGATAGTACGTAGTCGTAGTTGTAGATGTATCGTACAATGGCAACAGGATTGAGTTTACTTAAAAAAAGCATGAATTAAGAAGAAATATTCCATCAGATAAAATAATTTCATTAAATGTCTCGAAGGTTTCTCTCATGCTTAAACAATCAATCATATGTAAAAAAAAGTAATAACTTTAAATTCTGTAGAAGAACGCAGAAAATTCGTACCTATTTGTCTTTGAGCTTGATATTTATCTATCGGTTCAATTCATCAGTTCTTATCTGAAGTAATATACTGAAGAACTGTAAAACACTAGTGAAAGCAACTTCCCAGACACGTTCTAACTTTAAAACTTTCAGTACAATAGTGCAGCTAACGCGAAATAAAAAAAATCAGAACACAGAACAGACTTTCTTCTTTGTTCGGAAAAGTCGACGGTGTAATCCGCAACACGTGCAATAAAAAACGGGAGTCGCGATAACGGATAGCAGCCGCTACCACCACAGCCACCAATGCTGCCATCTCCATCACAGACTCCACCTAGCTTCCAGCGTTCGCCTTTTTTCAGTGGTGAATGCAGAACCCACCGCCAACAAACCGGCTGAGTTGAGCAGAGCCAGAATTGCCGTTGCGGTGAATCTAATCCTAGGGTTGGAGTCCCTAGTGGCAGATTTTTGACACTAACTATATTATTACTACTATCGTCTCCTATATTACGTCAGTAGTATACATACATTTTCCGGCTCTCTCACACACAAACAATCTTAATAAATGAGGTCGCTAAATAAAGATAATTTCACGGAGACCTGACGAATTTCACTTTGACATTAAAAATATGAAGAATTCATTTTAAAAACGCATCTAAATATTCGCGTGAAATGCAACCCGCAACACTCGGTCGCATTTTTTAAAATCTGTATCGCTAAATATTATATAAATGCGTCTGAGGATCTTAAAAATTAAAATTTTGAGATCAAAGGCCTCAAAGAAACTTTACTCACACCATATTCAACAGGATGAGATCTTAAACATTCTATTACATTTTTGCTGATTCGACGCTTCTCGATTCTACACCACCTGCTCAAAGCCCGTAGAATATGCAACTGTGTGTGAAATTTAACTAATGACTTGATATTATACGCATAATTACACGGGTGACCTCTCTGCTCGAAATAAGTTAAATAAGAAAGTTTGTATTGACAAGGGTGTATTGTATTGTTATCAATTACAAGGTGATGTATAGAACAAGTGACACAATAAGAGGGTCTTCAAGAAAAAGATACATTACAACCTTAATGTGGAATGAAAAATAGGAAGAGAGTAAGTTTGGTATATGAGAGTTCTCAAAAGTATGCTAGATGCTAAATTATTATTATTATTATTATTATTATTATTACTTGTTAATTATTATTATACGTCCCTTAGGGAAAGGCCCTCCGTTTGTCAGTGGGTTATACATTGGTGAATTTCGAATACCCATCAGGAACATCCATATAGAGACGTTAATTACTCACAAAAGAAGAAAATGCAAACGTTATTTACTCATAAAATAAGTAACACTGATCACTTTGTTACAGTCATATTTAACAATGCTCTCTTTGAGAACTTTTTTCTCTTTGTTCAACTTTTTGGGGCTTAAAAGTCCTTCTTTTGAACAAATCTACAGCTCAAGAAAGAAACAAAGCTATTAACGTCTGCCACCGAAAGGAAAGAAAAATTTTTAAACATTACCCTAACAAGTAGAATAGAAAATAAAGACGTAAGAAAGGCAACACAAATCAATGACGTTGAAACCCTGTTAGACATCCGAAATGGCGTCCGTCACATGACTAGTTGTATAAGCAAATCGATTCAACCGCAATCTGACGAGAATTCTAAGCAACCTGACTCTGATCGTAGTTTCCGTAGTTTCCGATCAATACGTAGGCGAATACCGGACGATCCAACGACGGGCGCGCGATCTTTCCTTTCTTTCTCTTGTTCTACTCGCACCCCTTACACATACAGACACGGACTATACTACCACACGTCGGGAGCGTGGAGCTTGAACTGGCAGATGCGGTGCCCGGCTCGGGGGACCTAACGGGAGGGGGAATTCTCTATAAGCCGACACGCAGCTAGGCGTTACCCTCCAGTGGGGGAACACCGCCACATATCGGAGCAAAACATTCACTATACTTACGGGAAAATGACGTACACTAGAATGACGTACATTGGAATGACGCAATATTTAATTAAATTAAGTAACTAACTTTAATTACATTTAATTAATTAAATTAATTTAATTCCGTAATTATTTTCGTAATGACGAGAATAATGACGGAAACATCAATAAATCAATCCACCTTCAAGAAGCTTTCGCCGTCGCCCGGTTTTCGCAACCAACCATCATCATCCCTCATTCCCGATATCTCCGCCAAGAGCCGCCTCGATTGCCTCTGCTACGGCTGCCAGCACTGCCGTCTCCGCCCGTGATGCTGTCCGTGCTACCGCCTTCACCCTCCCGCCATTTTGTGTCTTTGCCACCTCCGCTAACACTGTCATAGAGTAAAGAATTATACTTCTCTAGCCTATGACACTGTGATCTCCGTCCTTGTGACCGCCGCTGCTGCCAACCCCACTACCTTCGCCCCCGCCACCTCCAAAGTCACCGTCCCGCCACAGCTACCTTTGCCTCCACCCATGCCTCCGTCCCCGCTGCTTCACGAACAAAACGAGGCGCGAGAGCCTTCCGCTGGCGCAGCGCGCGCCAGGCGGGGGGGGGGGGCGGAGGGGGCAGAGTCGCCCGTAGGAGTTCGAAACAAGAGAAGTGATTGAAAGCGAACCAGCCCCCTCTGGGGAACAACGATTCCCTGCGATTTCCAGCGCAGTAAGCTCAGTGTTCGTCCAGTTGCGGCAGCAGTGGTGTCGGCTGCGGTGATGGTTTCTGTGGTGATGATGGTGGTTGTGAGGTGGCAGATATGTGCTTCTTTTCTTTTCTTCATCCAACAGATGCAAAAATGTATCTTTGAACCTGAACCTACACCGGTAAAAAATTTAAAAACGATTTTTTTCTTCCATTCTCAAACGTGACGTTACCGTTTTTTGTGTGTGGTCCTGACGACACTCCCTGTTCAGACTAAAAACCGTCACTTATGTTTGTACATGGGCATTATCAGATATTAGGAAAATTGGTACTTGAGTTAACTCTTCATATTATGGGAGGGGGTAAATTCAAATTTTGAGTGAAATTATTATTATTATTATTATTATTATTATTATTATTGTTGTTGTTGTTACTATTATTATTCACATTTCATACGCACTAACAAAAATAATATGTAAGAAACTGGGCGTGAAGACAGCAAAAAAATGAAGGAAATTTGGGCTCATAGAAAGGTAAAGAAACTCTTGAGATTTTGGTGTGGTTTCGATTGGGGCAATTCGCGAAGAAAGAGAGAAAGGCAGAAGAATACTTACATGCCACTATTAAACAAGTGGCGTTAGTTTGATAACATCTGAAAGAGACCTATAAACTATCTGGAAGCTGTGAATAAAATTATAAATTACAATTATCCTTTAATATCTTCACGATATTGCGTAATATTGTAAACCATTCCATTCCGACCTCCATTTACATCAAGCGCGGTACCGATTAGAGAGATTACAGTCCGGTCTACGTATCGTCTAGACGGGTGCCGCATACGCTTCCGCGAAAGCTGCTTAGCTGTTGGGCGGAATAGAGCGGGAGCGTGGGGGTGACGCGGGTGGTGGCATGGGGGGGGGGCGGATGGGAGGGGCTGAGTCGCGGCGCGAACGAGGAATCCGGGAACTCCAGCGCGCGGCCGGGGTCTCCCACCAGGCGCCACAGACGTCGATCGATATTTCATAACTTCTTTTATCTCCTTCCATTCCATTATTGGAGCTATCCACGATCCCTCTACCCCGCGGCGCTCACCGGCTCAAAATGGGCCCAAAGGCGCCAAGGAAAAAAGTAGAAGCTCACCTCCAAAGCGCAACTTTTGGAGATAAAAAGCGACGTAACGAATGCTTTATGAGATAGAGCTGTTAACTGTGAGTGATAAAATAGCGCAATTTTCAAATAGTCACTTGCAGCGCGAGGAAGAATGGTAGAAATGACGATAAATCTCGAAAAGATACTTGCCCTACTTAGCTTTTCAAATGTCTTTATTCTGGGCAGAAATGAGTAATACAGCTACAATTGATACTCAATGTCTCACCAAAATTATATTTCAAGGCCCTTGAAATAGTGAGAGAAATATGGATGGATTTTTTTTTAGTTACACAATTTTTTAATTCTTTGTTGGTTGAATGCTGACTTCGAAACCTCAGATTTTTTTCTCCCCGATCGTGTTCTTCGTATCTTTTTCATTCAAGGATGGTGTTCCCCAAGGCCTCGCTAGGAGCTTGCGTTCTTTCATCGCGCGAGGATACTCTCCGCCCCGCCCTTCCCCCCACCTCGCCACACCTCACCCCGCTTCGCCACACCCTGCTCCGCCCCGCCCCTCCCCGCATCCCAGCTATTCGCGCCCGTTGAGGCCGCCCTTCACTTCTAATCTCGACCGCTGTTTCCGCTCTATCACTCACCTCCGTTCCTCGCGCAGCTCTGAAAGGTCTAGCATTTTCCCGACTTTTCACGTCCTTCCTCGCTGTCTTGTTTCTGTATACAATCTTACGTTTAAAAACAGGGTAACTACAGTAACGCAAATATCAGAACCCTGAAATCTCGAACTCCCTGAACAAAAATCAACATTACGATCTTCTTGTATAAAAGAACTAGCAATTGATTATACGCCATGTTGTTCAACGGTCGCCTAAGTTCCACTTTGGTACGGAAATTTCATACCTGAATATATTAAATAATTTCTATTCCCAATCTCGACAGTATTTAAAATGCAGTCATAATAGGTATTTTACTTAGCAAGATTTAACAATTTAATCAAAATTCTCAGCTGCAGCGTTTATGAAGACGATTTTAAAACTTAAGAAACAGAAATATGAATTTTTTTCAATTTTACCCTACGAAATAACACCGCAATTCAATAAAGATATCTGTTCACGTCTATATCTCTCAAAATTCTTGTATCGTTTAGCAAACACCCACGAACGTCTTCGCAATATGAAATGTTTCGCGCCTGACAACTCAACTATCCAGATATCGCCAGACCTTCCATGTCAATGCCACCTTTTAAACTACGTAAAGTCGCATTTAAGGAATCTCAGCTTGCATCATGAATCTGCACTATCAGAAATGAAAACCGCAAGTCAAAATATCCAGTACGCCACGTTCTGCTGTCACATCTTCAAAAACCATTATTTTTGCTAGAAACTACGAGTACTAATTTCAAAAGTCAAGGAAGAAGGATTTCTCTACTCCATTCCACATCGCTGCCTCCCGCTCTGCCTGCCCTTTATCTCCACGACCGCTTTTGTGCTACTTGACAGAGATGGACGAAGACTCGATTTGGCCAATACAAACGCCCCGCTGCCTCCTCCATCTCCATCCAACAACGACGCCCACTCCCAATCGGCCGCCAGTCTTTGAAGTGTCACCCTTCTAACGAAGTGCTGCAACGCTGTTCCTGTGCGACTCCCAACGTTTGAAGGTTTTCCCGTGTAACAATCAACAAAGCCGCGCCAGCCCCTTGAAATACGCAAAGAAATTAATAAAGGGCGTAATAATATTGGCGCACATGTTTTAAATGAGACCTTGAAGGAGCCTCCCTGACAAACGGCCCGTCTTTGCAAAAGACCGAGGGTCTTTTGCAAACTCACAGGCAAAGGAAATATCAATTTACCTACGATAAATGCAGTCGTGGAAATATACCCAGCCTTTTCTACAGACATATATTTCTAGTTTAATGAAATACAAATTCTCAAAATGGAAATAAGTGAAATCAATACGGCAAAGAATACTGGGTATTTTAACCCGCTTTCTGCTTCAAAAACTGTGAAATGTCAAATGTAGCGTTTGAGAGAGTCGCAAATCACAGTTATCGTTGAGAAACACAACTAAGGGCAATATCACTATTTGATTTATGGGTCAGAGTATCTAGATGAAAAGCCCAAGTGAGGACCTGATCGGTTGAATACGGAAAAAAAGTGTAGTATGAAATATCAAAATATGTTCATAAAAATGCTACTAAACGACAAGAATATGTAAAAACGGAAAATATGTGGAGTTTCAAAATACATTGCTATTTTAAACCTTTACAAACAAAATAAACACAAACTATTTGCAATTACATACTTTAATAAAAAATAATTACACCAATTTAAAAAATAAATACTTTTGTTAGCCACCGTACAATTGTGGGCACTCACTATAGCATTCACTTCGTGAGAACGTCTGCCACAACCAATATTTCTCGAAAACTGCGATTAAACATCAAGAAAAACATAAACATTCCTAGTCCGGCCTCTCTACGATTGTAAAAAAATTATTTCCTTTCAATAATCACCGAATTTCTATCCAAAAAAAGTCTGCATCACAGAAGATAATACTTTAGAAGAAATACGAAAATATTAGATGGACTGGAGAGTCTCAACAGTGCAAATATTTTCCCATCTCCGCACTCTCCTTTCGTAACCCCTCGCAAGTGCAAGCTTCGAAAACGTTTTCACCCTACACCAGTGAGGCCACAATGAGGCAAGCTCCATGGTAATTACTTAACGTAGGTGTGCGGGAAACTAAACTTTGAGCGAAAGGTGGAATAAGAGGCATGACGTGGACGATTTTAAGACTTGACGCACAAAACTCACTCACCCATTTACCAACAATGAAAAGTTGAATATTAAACTTGATTATGGAGAATGCAACAACAAGAATACGCCATCAAGCAACTTAAGAAGTGTGAATGAGTTTTTGTGACCGGGCGCTTCAACTACTTTGTCATTGGTCCCGAACGAGTAGCACACGTTCTTCTTTTTTTTTTAACCTGGCCGATGTCACTTCATCAGCTGTTACGGTGTCACCCAATCGAAGCTAAAACATCATCACGGTGACTTCACTGTAGTGATGTTCAAGCTCACGATTGGACGAATGTAACAGCTGATAAGCTATCATCAGCCTCTCACAGAAACCCAAGTATATATTCACTAGCTCGGGAGGTGGGTGTGGTCCTGATTCGGCGCCGAATTCCTACACGTCGGCTTACGGGATTTTCCTCATCCAGATATTTCCTCTGCGGCGCCGCCTCAGAACGGACGAGCTCTATACTTGGTTTATTCTAACGAGACTTCTGAGGGTAGTATCTCCAAGATGGAATATGGCACGGTTTTTCGTGTCTTTCTCGGTTGTGCCGCTAGTCACTTAATCTGCAGCACTGCTTGATAAGGCTGCGATCATGTGACACCTTGCGGCAGGACCGAGAAAGACGCAAAAAGTCGTGCCGTATTCCATCTTGGAGATGCTACCCTCAGATGCCACGTTAGAAAACCCAAATATATTATTTCAACATGTCTGATAATGTTGTTGTAGTGCTAGTGCTAGTGTGTGTGTGTGTGTGTGTGTGTGTGTGTGTGTGTGTGTGTGTGTGTGTGTGTGTGTGTGTGTAAAGATAGCGAAAAGGACAAGGAAAAGTAAGGAAAGGAAAGATCACGCATGGTTCTTGTTAAAGTACTGTTCCGGAATACGCCAGTATAGATGTAAGAAGTCACGCTAAATTACCGAACAGAACAATGACCACTAGAACCAGAGAGCGACTAAATTCGACCTAGCTGATTGTAGATAGACAATCCAACACCGTGAGGACTAGGACCTTAAGATCTTGCCAACGATACTCTAAAAGTCACGGAGTTACCTCTGACAGGCACTATTTTGGAATTTTAATTCGAAAAATATGTAAGAATGTGTTGCATAATTTTGTTAACGTGTGGATTTAATTATTTTCAATCACAATTTAAAGCAATGATTATTTTTCCAGAAGTCAATAACAAAACAGGTCATTCATTGATGAAACAAAAATTACACACATTCATGTGGAAAAAAAATTGAACTGAAAGAAAACATTAATTGCCTGATCTTTAAAATACATTGTGTAGCGGCGAAGCATATAAATTTATATTTCACCATGTGTGGTTCTCTCAGCACTATAGGGGCTTACAGTCTTGCAAAAATTCCACGATGCAGTGCAGAAAGGTGGCACGGAATAAATCACAGTATTCTAGGTGATTAAGAACGCCCTCATAACCATCATTAAGGTTTCTGCACGATGAGAAAAAGTATATCACAAAAGGACAATCGTTCTGCGTCTTCACACTAACGCAGTTGTTTCTCGCGACAATGAAAAGGAGCAAATTGCCAGTCATGGTACCCGTCAGACTCCTCCCTCCTCAAGTGTGCTAACAAACCAACTTCTAATTCGGGACGCTTTTCACAGTGTTCTGATTTAGGCCATTTCAGCTCATAAAACAGGAAATTTGAAACCTTAAAACTTATAGAATAAAATTTATTTCATATCAATACATTTTGAGTAACATTGAAGTATATTCCATGCTCTTCATACATTCCGTTCGGTCGATAAAAGTTGGAAACTACGAACAAGTGAAAAGATCGATTCCCACTGCCCACTAAATCTATCCTTCAAGCATCTTCTTTCAGGCAATGCTTATTCTAGTAATTTCTTTCAATATTAGATTGCCTATATAACGATTGAGGATTTCGACCACTTAAGAAGTGTATGTTAAGGCTGTACAGTTGCTATATATTGGTGGATAGTGTTGCGAAACAGGTTGCGTATCGAAGTGTAAAACTGAAGCAAACAATCCAACTTTTATCCGTCAGATTGTTTGACGTGCATGCACGCGATCTAGTGATTCTCCTCCAGAGGCGACATTTTTGGAGGCTCCTGCGGCTCCTCAACTTGGGAAATGTTATCGCCGCCGATGTGCACCTTCCCCCACAACGCCAAGCCACGCCCCCCACTCCACGCACCGCCCTGCCCATGAGCCCCGCCTACTTTCCCTGCTTTTCGCTCCCCCCCCCGATTCTCCAACCCCTCGCCGTACCTCGCCCCGTACTGGTTCTCCCCGCCCTGTTCCCCTCTCTGGTTCGCCCCACTGTTTTCCTTCCCGCCATAGTTCGCGCCACCCTGGTCCATTCCGCTCCGGTTCACCCCGCCCTGGTCACTCTGCCAGGGTACGCGCAGCCCTCGCTCCAGATCGCCCCGATCTGGTTCCCCTTCTGATTCGCCCAGCCTTGGTAAGCCTCGTCATGCATCGTCCAGCCCTAGTTGGCCCCGCCTCCCCATCCTTGTTCGCCCCGGCCTGGTATCCCTCACCATGGTCGCCCAGCTCTGGTTGCCCCCGCTCTGGCTCGGCCAGGCCCTTTTGGTTGATTCCGGGCGCGTCAACTGCTTTGGTCATTAGTCCCGTTAGTGTAGTACATGTTTTTTTTCTCGGGAGATGGCGGTGATCTTCCCCCGCTGAATGGCGCGATCCGGCGCCGATCGCTAGCGGGTTTCCCTAACCAGGACTCTCCCACCAACGGGGCACCGCCCTAGCCGGTGGTTATGCTTTTTAAGAACCTATTTTCAGCGCCAATTTTAGACCCTTTCCGAAGTGAATCACAAATTTTCAACCCTTGTTCTGGGCCACGGTGAATATTTCAAGACTCTGCGAAGACAGTGACAAGGCAGAAGCAGAATGTCGATGTGAGACTCCGGCGCAACATCCCCAACTGGAGAGGAATCTTGCCAGGTGATATTTGATTCCGACGTGTCGCTCCTGCATGGGCGAAACTTTCACAAAGGGCAAAGGTTGAGTGAGAGATAAAGGCAAGGCCGCCCCTGTTTCCGAAAGGTAACATGTGTGGGACGACGGCGTTCTTCGAAACGCGTCGTTTTGTGGATTCAGTAGAAATGAAAACGTTTCTGGAACACCTCACGGCACTGGTAGAGGTTGGGGGACAAAGTTTGTTCATGCACGTGATTGGATGTGAAAGCACGCGATGCGTGTCTGAATAACGTTGCGGTGCGCGGGAAGATATACAGTACACGCTACGGATACAGGAGAAAAGATCCGATGGCATTCCGGAGGAAATATAGGAAAATAAAACAATTTAAGTCTAGAAACTCAAGACTGAAAATAAAATACTTCATAGAATTCGCGAAAATCAGAATTCAAATAGGCTTTCTTCTACAGAACATAAACACATTAATAACAATACAATTTTCTGAAACGACCTGAGTGCACAGTTAATTCAAAATTATTTGTTTTTTTATAATATTTTTTCTGATAATTTTAACAAATTTTTGGAGTTGCATTTCTCTAAGTAGAAGCCTTTTACGTATTCTTGACTTTGAGGAGAAATTTAGTGATTACAAGTCTTACTCACAATGGTTATAATAATATTGACGAAGGACTACACAGTTGTTCAATCATTAGGATAGTAATCAAATAAAGCATATTCATACCAACAGTGGCGACACTTGCAACTAAAAGGTTAATCGTGTACACCCTCACAAAAGCGACTCCTGACGCGCACATTGTGTAAAGTACTACTGTACCTCCTTCACGCTCGTGTACGGTTGATTGCGTAAAACGACGACCAGCGCACCGCCGGACAGCGCTAGCGTCTACGGCAGGTGTCGACTCGCCGTTCGCGCAAAGTGGAGAATCGTGTTCTAATGTATGGGCAGTCAGCAGGAAACCCGAGGCCCTAACAGCGGACGTACAATGCGGAACAAGACGTACAAGGTAAATGAGTATACATTAGACGACTGATACGCCTCTACAAGTGCACGTGTCAAGTCAATATGAAGGGTGTTAAGAGCAAGAGAAATACAGATATAGATATGTTGAGCTCAAAAATCGAAGTCAAAATTCGATTATTCTCCCGCCCTCTCTCAAGCCAAACAAAGACCACGAAATACAATGATTAGTCTCACAAATTGATCGATGGGTAACATTTTACATCACTTCAAGTATAACGTATCTCACGAGTAGTGTCATCGGTTTGGCTTCTAGTAAAGGATAGAAGATGCAGAATGGATAATTAAATAATAAGTTTATTAATTCGGGGTCAAATAATCTGAAAGTTAAAAAAAGTGTCGAAGTGAGTGACGTAGAAATACTGTTTCCCAAGAATTGCATTAATCGTATTTTGGGTACAGCGCCTATTCTTACACACACGCTCACTTTCAAGTAAACATAAGTTGATAGAATATCGACTTTGGCCACGTCAGCCTTTCTTAACTCGCAAGGAAACCTATGTGCACATCGATCGGACGCCGACTCAGCAAAGCCCAGTCATATTTCTCGATGCCGAGGGTTTGCGGACTCTGGGTCGCTTCGTCTTCCCTTTCCTGTCCCTCCCCGTCCCATTTCGTCCCACACGCCCCTCCCTGCCCCAGTGTCTGCCTGCCCTCGTCCCGGCCATCCCCTGCCCACGGGCCCCCACTTGCCTTAGCCCATCCCCACCTGTACAACCTTTACCTTGACCACCACACCACACCCTACGCTTGACATTCGCCCTGCCCACACCAATTCAGTTGGGCTCGATTCTTCCGGTTCCGCCCGCTTGGTCTGCATGCCTTTTCCGTCCCGCTCCACCCGGGCCTGCGTTACCTTATTCTAGTCCGTCCCAACACGCTGCAGCCCGCTACAGTCCGCTACAAGCCGCATAGCCCGCTACAGACCGCCCTGCCCATCCCCAACCGCCCAAGCCCGCCCAAACCCGCCCAAGCCCGCCCAAGTTCGCCAAGTTCGCCCAGTCTGACCCGTCCCGTCTCTCTGTCTCGTGCGGGCATCTCGGCCCACAGCGCAGGCCTGCTCCAAATCAGCCTGGCCACCTCGCCTTGCGAGTCCGCCTACCCCCCCGCCTCTTCCTGTCCCCCCTTCCCCCCCCAGCGCCCGGACCGCCTGCGCTGACTCACCCCGCCGCGTCCTCGCCCTCACCCACCCCCACCTCCGCCCGCGAACGGCCGCAGGATGGGAATAGATTCCCGAACGGCGCATTCCGAGCGGAATCGATTGCGCGGCGCGGAGCCCAGCTGGCGGCCGGCGATTCCGGCGCGATAACGCTCGCCGCGGATTACCTCGGAAGAAACGGTAGTCGCGCTCGCCCACGCGGATTCCAGCGAGTTAAGAAATTCCGCCGCCCCTTGAAACATTCATAGACAGCCCTCGCGCTCGTTTGACAAGTTGATATGAGCGCGTAAATGATATTGGCTGTCCAGGTGACGCCGCGTCGAAGGCTGTGTTGCCGACGTTTCGACCGTCTTGTCTGTTGTGCACAACAGCCCTGAGGAAGACCACAAGATGGTCGAAACGTCGGCAACACAGCCTTCGACGCGGCGTCACCTGGGCAGCCAAGATCATTTATATGATTCTGGCCGCGGAAGCCTACGACTTCACTTGATATGATCGCGTTGGAAAAACACGACAGAGCAGAGCGGCTGAAATTGGATTTTATTGTGGAAGAGAATCGGTATTCGTTGTGTCTCCATGAGGTGTGTAGTTTCTTTGGATCTTTATCGATGCACGGGAGATGTCGCCGAGAACTTTCGCATTTCCTGCACGTATCCAAAACAGCTCTAATAGGGAAGATTTTCACATTGCGCAACTGCATACGATATGCACGGAGTAAACAACTCTCCCGGGGACGATAATAAAGCCCAACTTGTATGCAGCAACATCCGCCTCTAGACACGTGACTGCGATGCGCAGGTAGCTTCATCACATGCGTGCACGCCCATGAATATTATCAAGGAACCAAACGAAGAAGGGTCACACATCTTCTTGAGTATGTTACTTACATTTCTTCACTGCGTGTTAGCACACATATTCACAGCGATGATATAAGAATGGCACGCCACTAATTCAGAGGCTTGTGGAAGCAAAGTGTTTGTTTTGGTAAATGGCATGGCTAATTATGGCAGTGAGCAAACGGGTCAGCATATTCGACCTCACTCAATTTGTTATTAAGCAGTGACGATGATAATTTTGTTGATGGTATTTGCAAACATGTTTGCGTAATTACCTTGAACTGAAAGTACAATGTTACAATGGAGACACGTATTATTATATCAGATCGCTGGATTTAAGTGTTACATGAAAATAGTAGTTACGTTATTTGCTAACAACCCAGTAAAAGTAGCTGTATCTAAACTAAAAAGGCGATACACCAGTAGTTCAATTTAGAAGATTAAGTGAACAGTGCATTTTATTCTTCTTTCCAAAAGTAAATTTTTATATCCAATATAGGGTAAAAGTCGCTTACAATAACAGAAGATGACACAACTACGCGTTAACAATTGGAAAATATTTTTACAATACATTTTTTACAGTCCTTCTGGAGGCTCATGGACAGCGTGCTAGCTTTCCGGGTGAGATTCTGGGTTAGATTCCCGGTCGGGGGAAAACAGAGCTGCAGCTTTCCGTTAGGATCGTCTCACCTATGTGACGAATGAAAAGCTCAGGCATGCCAAATATGCTAGAAAAGTAAAGGAAATACGTCATGTACGTATCCAAAACAGCCTAATAGGAAGATTCAATTGCGCGAACTGCATACGATATGCATGGATAAACAACTCATAAATACATAAAGCTGTGGTCCAGGCCTGGGAACACCACTAGCAAGTGGCAACTAGCAACACTGGCGAAAGTCTGATTAATCTGCCCCTAAAATGTCATACACATACATGCCTAACAGTTTTACAAGATAATGGTCTATTACTCTGGACACTCGCAAGCAAACAGAAACAATGAATTATCATAACCATGTCTCTCTGTATAGTTATTAAGAGATAGCGTATTCCAGGTGAAAGAGATGAACGAATGTTACCAGTTACACAGATTTGATATATGTCCACGATCCAATTTGTAAAATATTGTGAAATGTCTGCATTTTGTGATAGATAGTGGAAATACGTCAAACGTGTGAATAACTCGTATTATTCTGTCGTCCCTTAAACTTGGCTTATATTTTCTTTTAGTAAAAATAACAGTTAATATTGTATTAGTCTTGGTCACTGTATATTTATACTCTTTGTAGCCGCCCAAAATAGGTTCCTAAAACACCTGTAGAATTCCGAAAATAGGCAATTTAAATGGAAATGAAAATAAGTTATTCAAAGTTTTTTTACTCCAGACTTTTATTTAAAAAATGAACACAAATTGAGGTATAAATAATGAAACTGTCACTACTTATTTCACTGGATATCGGAACACATGTATACAACATTCCAGAAAAACATCACACGATAGGCGTGTATGTATATATCACTCTGGCGTTTGAACGGACCTGGCACCAAGCCTTAATATACAAGATCAAAAAAATTGGCACCTCATACTACATAAAATCAATTATCAATGGCTTTCTCAACAAAAGAACTTTTCCAAATAACGTCAACAATCATCATTCTAACCCTATACTAATTAACGCAGAACTCTCCCAAGGATCACCATTTTCACACACACTATTCAAATTATCCGTTGCAGACCTTCCTAAATTAATGAACATTAACATAGCTCAATTTGCGGACGATACAGCAATATTCTCTTTTGGCAACTCTCTCATTGGCATCAGAAATACAATACAAATATCCATCAACATCCTTGAGAGCTGGGCTGAATGAATCCATCCAAAACCGCAGCAAAAATATTTACACTAAGACCTTATACTCCCCCACCCCTAACAATAAATAACAATACAATAAAGTGGTACCCCTCCAACAAACCTATTAAATACCTCGGATTAAACTTAGATACTAAACTGAATTGGAAACAGATCATAGACGAAAAAATAAAACAAGCTAAAATTGCTACTGCAATTAAAATCTCTAATTTACAGAAACAGCCCATTACCATATCACTCTTCAATTGCACGATATAAAACCATTCTAAGACCGTTACTGCTGTATGCTTGTCCCACCTGGATAAATGCCGCAAAAACGAATCTAAAACAAATTACATATCATTCAGAACAAATTTCTCAGAACAATAACCAATGCACCTTGGTTTCTCACCAATCATCAGTTTCATAAAGAACTCAACTTAGAACTCGTTGAACATCACATACCTAGCGACAAACTTTATTACTATTGTAGCGTCGCGTGGTTCGGCGCCGCGGCGTCGGGCCGCGCCGGGCCGCGCCGGGACGCGCCGGGACGCTTCGGGGAAACCCGCTCTGCCGGATGCTAGTGGGGGTGTGAAGGCGACGGCGCCTCGCCGCGCCGGCTGGAAAACCCGTAGGAATCCAGGCTGGAAATTCCCTGAAAGGGACGCGCGCGATGCGAGGCTAAGAGATGTCGGTTGCAGCCCTGGAAGGGCTGGCCAGCGAGCCGTATGACGCCCGCTGCTTGTAGGGTGGGGCGAGCCAACGGATATATAAGGCCGCACCGACAGGCGCCTCGTGGGATACGCTGGGTGTCGAAAGACGAGAGGTATCTCCAGTGCATTCATTGCACGTGATCTTCGGGTCGAAGATCGGTTTGGCGACAGGCCATGTAACTGGTGTAGTTACGGGACTCTATGTCCGACAGCTTCGCACCTCGCGTTGCTTTTTGCTGCTTTCGAAGCAGTGGTTCTGGGCGAGGCCTAGGGACGGTCGCGGGGTTTCGCGGCTAAGAGAACGGAAAGGTTGCCAAGGGTCGTCTGTGTTTTTTCTTCCTAGTACGTCACACTATTTACTCCAAATCTCTTCCCTTACAACCTTCAGACTCGCAATAAATCCTAACCACACCAGAATAAAAAGCAGATATCCCTGCAAATATATTTCTAAAACCCTCCTCCGCATTCAAACCTGAATAGAGGACCCAATAGGACATCCTCAACCTTATATTAGATACAAGTTTTAGAAGCAAGTTTTAAATATAAGTTAGCGTGTAAGCCTTTACACATGTAAAGTTGAGACTTAAACTGACATATGTACAACCAACATAATCAATAAAAAAATTAAAAACTTACTTCAGTCATTTCATATCTTGAAATACGTCAAAGATAATAAAATAGTCCATTTCCTAAATATCCGAAGCAGTGATAAATAGTTAAGTATTAATATATTTTGTCAATTGTAAAAACGTAAATGTTAAAACTGTATTACAGATGTTATGAATGTAACGCAGAAAACCGTAAAATGTATAAAAACATAGCAACATCAAAGGAACAGCCAAGGTCACCGCTCGGTGCTGTGAATCACGAAGCCTTCAAGAATTGAAATGGCCATCATTGAATCCCATGCCCCCAACATAAATTGTCGTGCTCTACGGGACCTAATCAGGATTTTTCGTTCAAAGCAGCCCATACCAAAGCCCTGATCGATCCAGATGTGGACGTGCGTTAAGAAATGATTGAAGTCGATCTCCGCGATTGTAATTCATATTACCGGTATTTCGATCGGTGAATTAAACTATCGACTGATTCATTATTATGATTTCGAGCGCGTCATTAGTCCCATAGTGTGGTCCATGTCTTTTTAATCACGGGAGGTGACAGTGATCTTCCCCCGCTGGATGGTGAGATCCGGCGCCGACCGTCAACTTGCGGGGTTTTCCTCAACCAGGTATCTCCCACTAGCAGATCACCACTCTATCTGGCACAAGCTCTTAAGCTCTCGACTGGTCTCCTGTCATATGTGTTGTGCATGTAAGTGTAGTGTATGTAAAGAGTGAGTATAGGACAAGGAAGACGAAGCAAATATCACCCACGGTCAGTGACCCATTTGTTAGGATACTGCTCCGACATTCGCCTGGTGTTGATTGAAACCACGGCAAACCAGAGCATCCAGCCGCAGGCATTTTCCTCTAAGCGGCGGCTGAATTCGACCTAGCTACGTTGTTAGTTTCAGAAATCCTGCTTCCGTTGGGACTGGAACCCTACAACCTCGAGTCAGAGGCACTGCAACGACACCAATTGATGCCCTGAGTCACATAAGGCAGTATGAATTACTCCAAAATACGATATTTTGAATTATACTAGTTTTATTTATTAGAGAGAAGGTTTGTGTGCTGTAACACTGCAGGACTAACAGACCAGCCGCCACTGATCCGAAGTGTAGCAATAGGCCTATATCCTTTTCCCCATTTCATTAAATTGATTGATTGATTTTTCGTGTTTCCGGGCGCGTCAACAGCTTTGGTCATTAGTCCCGTTAGTGTAGTGCATGTTTTTCTCGGGAGATGGCGTGATCTTCCCCGCTGGATGGCGAGATCCGGCGCCGACCTACCGTCGGCTAGTGGGCTTTCCACCAGGACTCTCCACCAGCGGGCACCGCCCCACCTGGACAAGACTAAGCTCCCTGACCGATCTCCGGGAATATGTGGTAGTGCAGTGCATGTTAGTGTAGTTGTGTGTAAGGGGAGAGGATAGGACAAGGAAGAGGAAGGACAGATCGCGCGCAGTCCGTGGCCCGTTTGATAGGGTACTTCTCCGGCATTCGCCTGGTGTTGATCGGAGAAACCACGGAAAACTACCGATCAGAGCAGCCAGCCGCTAGAATTCTCCTCCAGACAGCGACTGAATTCCACCTAGATGAAAAGCTAGTGACGAAAATCTTGCCGCCGTCAGGACACGAACCTAGGACCTCCCGGTCAGAGGCGCTGCAGCGTCATCAGTTGATGCACTGAGCTACCGCTCCCGGTCCCTTTTCATTAAAGTTGTTGAATTTCCTCTTCGACATTATTCTTGCTATGGTGGCGATGGATAACCGTATGTACATCAATATTTCTTCACACAACATTGCCCGCCTCCTAACAGCACTTCAGACTTCATGGTTGTAAATTAATCTCCTGATGGTTGTTGCTGGTAAGTCTTGAAAGCAATGAAATCCGGTGAAGCACGAGCATTTGGTAAACAAAAGTCTTCATTTCACTACATTTAGGTGATGAAGTTTTAAGAATTTCCTCACTGACATAACTTGTATAAAATGCAAGAAGTTATTGTAACTTCTGAACCTCCCCCCCCCCGAATCATCATCGATTTATTCAAGTTTTTATCTTTTCTTGTGTTCAAACCTGATTGAATGTGGCACAACATAATTCTCTCCTGTATTCTTTTTTAAGCGTATAAAAAAGTTATCGAAGTTCTTTTCGATTAAACTCTCCTTCTCTTCTCAAACCCCCCAATGGCTGTCGGAAACTATCCTTCGATATCAATAATTATATACCTATGGCAGAAGTAGTTTCTGATAGTCTTGTCTTTTCAGTCTGCGGTGCAAAATTCAGTTTCGAATTGAGCTTGATGTCGACGCATGAAGAGGGAGTAAGTTTAACCTTTAATTAACAATCGAACTGACGGTTATCCCGCGCTTAGTCGTTTGGCGTTGCGTACACAACGTTAATTTTATCACACGATATTTATTTCCTTAGTACTGGTTTATAACTTTTACTTAACGTTCGTATACTAAATTTATCTTCTGGATATTGTGTCCTCTTTACGCTTATTTCACCAATTGCAAGTATCAATTTAACTCATTATCAAATGAAATGAATAATATGAGATTTCACATACACGGCGTCCGTACAGACAATTCAACGATCTGTATGTTTATCTTTGCACTAGCCTACGCAATCTTCCTTTGCAAACGTAGGAGTGTGTGAACAACCTCATGTGTATATAAATCGTTCCAGAGCATTTCGTTTGTTAACGGAATTGATTAAAATGCCACAAGTTGAGTAATTGTAAAAAATTCAGCTTCCATCACCTATGAAACTTCTTCCTCAGATGCCCATATTTCACGATACCTTTTAAAAATTCCAAAAATAATACAGTTATGTAAGATAAATATAACAATTTACCATTTTCCTAAATACCTAGACATGTAATGTGAAATACGTACTCCCCGAGGGCTTCTTCCAAACATCAAGTAACAAAAGCTGTAAGCCTGTAGGGGCCGACCAGTGTATTGAAGTAATAAAAAAGGATGAGTCATCTTCAATGTTTGCTTGTGCCAGATATAAATGACCCAACACTTACAATCGCTGATAAAAATATTCTGAATCCAACACGTACTTTATACCTAGAAAGTGGCCTCCGAGAAGTGAGAAGCCCTCCAAAAATTAAAAGCAATTTAAAGCTTCGCGACTAGTTGAATGAATTTTGGAAGATGTAAATAATAAATCTTCAAACTAAGTTTCAACAATGCAATATGTAAATTACAGTAATTGCGGTATAAAAGCACCTCAAATTATGACAAAATATTTCACTAGTAACTGGAAACCATGAAATGTTACGTAAAACGCTTCGCGTCAGTTTAATCAATTATGATATGTCAATTGCGTAGAACTCAAACTCCGTCTACCAAGTTTATACGACTGGTACCACAGCAAATTATCTCCGGCCGGCGCCTCCACAATCCCCAACCACTGTTAGTTAGTTAAGGCCTTATTTTACGTAACGAGACTCGGCCTCTTCTGTCTAACCACGCAAATTTCGCTACGCCCCTTTCGCCACCTAGCGGAGAAAGGAGGTATTACCTTGGGCGACGAAACAGGCAGATATCAATTTTGCTCAGAGGCTTCATTTAGGCTTGAGGATCTTTTACATGCAGTAAATCTACATGGGACAGTCGGCTTTACTTCCCCTCCGAAGGCAGGCGTACGAAGAATATTTTCGCCCTGAAAAATCCACGGCTTCGATCGGGTTTGAACCCGCAAACTCGGGTACAACAGTCCCGAGTATAGCGCGAGTATAGCTGTAGTCCCAGGTATGCTGACCGTTATATCATAGACTAAAGAGGTAGTCTTTACTCTATGGTTATACCACCGAATCCTATTCTCGAATCCAACATGGCGTGCCCGCCACGAGGCTCCCATGGGCGGAGCCCATCTCCCGTTGCCCACTCTCCGTTGCAGCCACAGCGGCCGCAGTGTTTAGAACCAACACAAACAGTAGCCTGAGCGCCGTCTCCCGTCCCTGACAACGCCCCTGGGCCGCATTCGCCGGCAACCGCGGAAGAGAGAAGTCACGCGGATCAGAACACTTCCAAAAATATTATTTGGAAGAAACAAAATCCATCTGGTTTCCTTACTACACAAATGTGGAACTGACACGTCCGCTCTGCAAAGTGCAGTTGTATTAAATAAATGACACGTAATACGATATTGAAAAGAAATGCTTTAATATCATTCATTTTTTTATGATGCGTTTCAGTAAAAACTCGTTACAACGAAACTACGCGGACAAATGATTTTCTTATGCTACGGACAGTTTTCATCACATGAAGAGAGTGTATTAACGCATGAATTTAAATTTTAAACCAATCAAAATCAACTAATATTAATGTATTCGTTGAAAAGCTCGGTTTGTTGAAATCACGTTACTATTAACTTAGTAATGTGTTATGATGTAACATGAAAACTTTCATTAAATTAATTATAAAAAAATTTTTAAAAATCATGCTCATGAGCCAACCCACCAGCGCTTATTGTGATAAAATTAAATGTAATTACTGGGTGTTAAACAAAAATTTTCGTCCGGAAAACCGCGGTTTCATCTTCCTATATACTTTCTCGAGAATGTTTTAACTTCAGTGATCGCTTCAGAAATGACTTTATGATACAAAAGCTTCTTTTTTTATATACTTATAAAATCCTTTTCCTACGACGAAAAACGTGAGCTACCCTCTTGCCAGATTCTACATCTGGCCATTATTTCTCCTCAGAACTCCCACTAACGCATCCTTGCCTCCCTAAGATTATAACTTGCCATACTTTCTTGGCGAACTTAATTCTTCAATCACGCCTTTCCCCGCTTTTTCACGGGTCCCCAGACAATCCCTAGTCAAATTCTTTCTCGTTCATAACGACAACTGCTCTTGTTCTTTCAGATGCCTTTCCTACACGTGCACACCACCAGCTGGTATGTACAACCTCCGTCTCCCAGCTTTGGCGTTTACGTAAACCATCTCCCATTCAATTCATTTGTTGTTTTTTTACGACGTTCTCAGCCAGTAGATCTTGCGTCATATTTTCACATTTCGTAATAACTTTTTAAGCCATTCAAAAACTACACATTAACACACTCAAATGAAACAATCTACAACAGAACAATCCGAATGTTCAACCAAATTGAGTTAATTCTGAATACTTATTTAACATTCAGGAACCACCTTTGTTACGAAGTCTTGTACCTTCTTCTTGAAGACCTACAAACAACAGAACAATCCGAATGTTCAACCAAACTCATTATCAATTTAAAATTTCATTCGTTCAGTTTTGATATTTATTACTGATGCTTTGGAAATTCTCAAAACTTTATTCTTGTTTCACAACTTTCGATTATCGATAATTTTCAAAACACTGGTGAATCAGTGATCGTGCACTGCAAAGTACTCGTGCAGAAGCCTCCTCACCTTCACTAACTGCGCCACGTTCGAAGCCCTGTGTTGCTCGCATCACCTCCAACCAGGGTTGCCAGGTAAAAGGGAGGACACTCGACAAACAAAACAACAAACAATCGCACCAACACATTTCTTTCCATAAATATTTAATTTAGACTAACATCAGCTCTATTTCTTTCTTCTCTCCATTTGCAATTCAAGTGAAAAGATTCGTTCACAAAATTCGAATGAAGTTGGTCTGAGGGTCTATTTTTTTTTTTTTTAAGTCGCGAGACAGAGACATTATCATGCATGCGTGTTTCATCGTTCAGAAAAAGGATATTAATGTTTTATATTCTAAATTAAACAATAAACGATACAACGTAGCAGATATTAGTCATGTGATAAAATAAATGACAACAAACGTCAAAAATGTACTAAAAGGAGGACATTTAAAATTCACAAGAGGACGAGAGGACAACTGACGTGAATGGAAGACTGTCTTCCCAAATGGGGGACGGTTGGCAAGCCTACCTCCAACGTCAACACCCACGTGTGGTGGGCCCGCTCCTGTCTCCCAGTGACGGCTTCCAGGCGCCGCCCCGGAGCGTGTTTAAGGAAGGCGGCGTAGCGTCGATGGGGATGCGCGCTACGGCGACGGAGGTAAATAGGTGGAGGAGCAACGGTGCGCCAAAGTTCGAAGTTGCGGCCGCAAGAATAGGGATGGCAAAAAAAAAAAGAATAGAAAATTACGATGACAGAACGCTTTAAGGGAGAATATAGCTTAAACTAATATTTTCGAATTAGGTAACACATTAGATAAAGGACCTTTTCCTTCGACAATTTATGAATGAATGTGAATAAACGGAATATTAGCAAAACACGATACCCTTTATTTTTTATTTCCTTCTTCACATTCGATAAACATTATTATTACTACATTAGTTATACATGACCAAACAATAAAATATGCCGGCATTTCATGTAAGTACTCTTAAAAATGGGAAAGTACCATCAGTTTTATTATATTTAAAACATCGATGTTTTTTGTGAATGATTTCATCGACATTGAAAACCTTTCGGTAATGCATCGATGTTTTCATAAAAGTTGCCGCCTCTTAACGAGAACGGGTCGGTGGGGCCAGGGGTGGAGATGTGGACCGCGGTGGGAACAAGAGGGAGCAAAGGAGGCGATAGCATAGTGTTAAAGAGTGACGGGAAACAAGACGGCAGAAGCGGATAGATGGGAAGAGCGAGAGAGCGGGAGGGAGCGTGAGAGGGAGCGTGAGAGGGAGCGGGAGAGGGAGCGAGAGGAGCGGAGAGGGGGAGAGAGGAGGGAGGAGGAGAGGCGGAGAGGGAGCGGAGAGGGAGCGGAGAGGGTGGGGAGCGGAGAGGACGGGAGAGGGAGCGGAGAGGAGCGGAGAGGGAGCGGAGAGGAGCGGAGAGGAGCGGAGAGGGAGCAGGAGAGAGGAGGAGGAGAGGAGGGCGGAGAGGAGCGGGAGAGGGAGGGGAGGAGGCAGGAGAGGGAGCAGGAGAGGAGCAGGAGAGGGAGCGGAGAGGGAGCGGAGAGGGAGCGGAGGGAGAGGAGGAGCAGGGGGAGGGAGCGGAGAGGGCGGGAGAGGGAGCGGAGAGGGAGCAGGAGAGGAGCGGGAGAGGGAGCGGAGGGAGCGGAGAGGAGCTGAGAGGGCAGGAGAGGAGCTGAGAGGGCGCGGAGAGGGAGCAGGGAGAGGGAGCGGAGAGGGAGCAGGAGAGGGAGCAGGGAGGGAGCAGGAGAGGGCGGAGAGGGGCGGGAGGGCGGAGAGGAGGGGAGAGGGCGGAGAGGGAGCGAGAGTGGGCGGAGAGTGAGCGGAGAGGAGCGGGAGAGTGAGCGGGAGAGGGAGCGGGAGAGAGAGCGGGAGAGGGGCGGGAGGGGGGCGGGAGAGGGGGCGGGAGAGGGAGCGGGAGAGAGAGCGGGAGAGAGAGCGGGAGAGAGAGCGGGAGTGGGAGTGGGTCCGAGTGTGGGTGTAGGAGCGAATTCGTCAACGAAGTTGGCGGCATTAGCAGTGGCGGGAGAGGGGACGGCGAGGCGACGAGAGTGGGAGGTCGCGGGATACGGGGGGGGGTAGGTAAAGGGGGGGGGGGTAGATGGCGGCAGAGGGGGCGGTACTGTGCTGGCGGCAGGAGGTTGGGAATGCAGCAGCGGAAACGAAAGCAACGAAACGGGAGCTCCAGCGAGCGCGACAGTGGAGATGGGAAAGAGAGAAGTGGGAGGGGGCGATGGTGCGCGCGTATGCTCGCTGGCAGCCGTCAGGTGGGGGTGGGGGGGCTGGAAACACGAGCGAGACGCGCCAGCCTCCGGCCGTTGTTCCCGGATGCCTCGCGCAACAACAAACAGCGCTGCCGCCCGCGCCCGCAGCGCTCGCGAATCGCCGCCCGCTCGTTGAGGCGGCGTGACGCTCCACGCCTCCCCCCACTCCCGCGCTCCACACTCCCGCGCTCCACCTCCACGCGCTCCACACTCCAGCGCTCCCACTCCACGCGCTCCACACTCCACTCCACCCCACGCGCTCACACCCACGCTCCACGCCCACACTCCACACTCCACGCGGCGCACACGGAGTTCAGTGCACACACCAGGGGCATCGGAGGAATCAGAGGGGCCAAGGTTGTTGTTTTGTTCTTGTTATTATTATTATTATTATTATTATTATTATTATTATTATGTTTACATGTTGCTAGTTCACAGGAAGACGTGGATCTCAAATAACAATGGGCGTTTTGCCATGTGTTATTTGCTATTGAAACATGCCCGACGTTGACTGGTGCCAAGTTGAAACAATCCCCGTCTTTCCATTTAAAAACAAGCCCCACTTGGAGGGACATTTTGAAACATTATTACTACTGATATATGTAATTTGGGTGCCAGGAAAAGGTTACACTTCAAACCTAATGATTCTTACATAATCTAAATATCTCTCCTTCCAAAATTAAGTTGTGCAAGCTAAGTTAATTGAGGTTCGAAGTTCATAATTGTTGCTACCTACTCTTATTCCATCTGTTATCCATACGGAGTGGCGAGAAATCAGAAAATCTAATTCAAATGCTGGATTGCACGTAACGAACAATGATAATCAGCTTTCTTTAACTTAAAAATTAAATTTATTATAATGATAATCAAAAATGAATCAATCTTTGGTCATGACCTGTTTTCTCTATATTACAATAGTTATAAAACCTTGTTATTAATTCGTGGGTCTTCGCGCGCTCTTCACTTCTTCGTTCGATGGCGCCCCGTAGAACCTTGTCCGTCGACGCAGCAGAATCTTGCTTCTGGATAAAGTCCTCGCCTAATGTCCGTGTCTGGTTCCAAATTCTCACAGCGATACTATTATAATCCGTAACTTTCCTCACTAGCGTCTCGAGCGGACGCCTAGACACGTATTTACTTCCTACAAGAACGCTCTATCCTAATATAAGAAACGATAGTTAATTTTATTCAACTGTTAATTACAGCCTTTCCTCGATCTAGTAAAATATATCAAGAGCCGACCCGCTCATCATCGCGTTGCTCTAGCGAATGAATGTTCTTCTGAAAACTGGGAAATCTTTTTCTTTTGTTTCTCAAAACAATGCTTATTCCGCCTCCGCTCTGTCATTTCAACCTAACGAAAATGACCCTTAACGCCGATTGTTTATTTGTCACATAGCGACTCTCTCGGGATCGTCTATTGACATCCCTATATTCTGTGTCATATAAAGCGACATTTCCATAGTATCCATAGTCAAAATGGTTCGTCATTTTGGTATATCACACTATTTATTTAAGAATTTCAATTTAGAGAGTTCCGGACAATGCGACAAGTATTTAATATGGCAGACTTCGGAATTAATTTAAAAAGCTTTTTTGAAGGTTTTCTTTAACGTGTTTTTCTATAAGTCCGTTATTGGAGATAGTTATTGGGAGGATACTTGGTCCTGTATCCATTGATCTTTGATTTGATATGCCAGATCGCTGAACTACCTTATTTTTTCCGAGAATGCTTTTTGCATGTTCCTGTAGAAAGGAACCTGATTGAACACATTATAAATGACTATAAATAAAATTACTTTGAACTGATGAAACAGGATTTTGTAAACTTTACATTTGCAATTTCTTCAAGCTCCTTTATGAGAATCACTTCTTCCCTTACGAGATCTGTCATCGACATAAACTTCATTCGTTGGAAAGAAGAACGTCACATTTGTGGATGATAAACATTCCTGATGTAAAAGATTGAGATTAAGTAAAAAAAAGTATGAAAGAACATGCAGCAGGATGCAACCAAGGATGCTAACTTGCAACTTTCACAGTGACCTCGTCGTTTCCTTGTTTCAATCATTACATAATAGGAATCTTAGTACATTCCAAATCTGTTAAAACGTTTTTTATCAGCAAACTGCATTTCAGAAATTTACTATTTACTTGATCTATTCTTTTTTTCTAATTTTTTTCACATTTTTTTCACGTAATGAATGCGTCGTTATGTCTGTTTTTTATATAATCTTATTTGGAGAGTGACATAGGAAAGTGTTTAAACTCCAATGCCTGCCCAATTAACTCAATCACGGCGATTTCCAATTTTTTATTCTATTTCATTTCCAAAATGTTATGGACTGGATATGGTCTAGAAATTCACTAGCCTCTGCTACTTAAAATGAGCAGAAAATATTATAAAGCAAAAAGTACAACGGTTCCATCAAAATGTAATATTGATAGATATGGAGCTGGATGGGCGAGGATTATTCTCAACATCGCACTCCTAACATCATTTAGCAAACGTTCGAAGTTACACAAATCGATACACGAGGCATTAGGAAGCCACACAGACTCGACACAGTGAGAAATCGGCGGCCAAAGCGGGGGAAGGAGGAGATAGCAGCGGTGGCCAGTTCCCTGAGCTAACTTCCTGCAACAGCGCAGAAACAGTCCTCGCAGTAGGAACGCGGCACTGGCGGCACATCACTCAAAGAGGAGGCACAACGACAGGAAAGCCGCTCTACCAAGACCCCGCCCCAGCCCGCTTCATGAAGATCGCGAGGTCGCCCCTCCCTCTGACAATCACCACCCGCCGCCCACGGACCAGCCCCCCCCCAACCCTTCCCCCCCCCCCCCCCCCCCCCCCCAGACGCCACCCCCGTTGCCCAACCGCCCCCCCGTCGCCGCCCCTTCCCACCACCCGCCCCTGTTCGACCGCCCTCCCCGGCCCCCCCCCCGCCCCCCCGCGGGGCGGTCCCCGCCACTCGCTTTCCACCTCCCCCACTTGCATCACCCCTCACTGTCGGCCGCCCTGGCCTCCGTACCCACCACGGGCCGCCCCCCGCTGCCGCCTGCCGTGCCACGCCCACCCCGCCGTCTTTTCGGCCCACCGCATGCCGCTCGCCGCCGCTCTTAATTGAGCGTAATTAGCCCCATTTAGCGAGTGCGGGCCGCGGCGGCGGGGCGGGGCGAGCGAATACTAAGTAAATAATGGCGGCCGCCGCGACTTGCGCTCACTGGCGCCGCCGCCGCACGCGCGGAACGCCCCCCCCCATCCCCACCCCCTTCGCGCCTAAATTCGGTGCCAGAACGACCCACTCGCTGCCGCGCTCAGACAGTGGCGCCGACAGAAGGCGCGCACTAGTCATTTTTGCAGAACCGGAACGTTTGGTTTTCTCGAATATTGTTTTTGAACCCATAATAGGGTACAAGCCACAGTAGTGACAACAGTTAAGAACAATTTTGTAAGATCGTTAAAAGGCCTTGGGTTTCAGTACTACATTCTCTATGTGAATCTCAATAGGCGATTAGTATAGCTCTTTCTGAATAAAAGGTTTCTGCGGCCGGAGTCAGTATACACTTGGGGCGGGAGACGCTGCATCCTAGGCAGTGTTGCCAACGTTTCGATCGTCACAGTGCGACGTTCCTGGTATGTCGCCCTGAGAGCAGTCGCAGTGTGACGGCCGAAACGTTGGCAAGTATGTCTAGCACGAGACGTCTCCCGAACAGCCAAGTTTCTCTATATCTGAATAGATCCCCTACCTAAAATGGTACAGTTTCAATTCGTTTTATATTTTATTAATTAGTTTCCACGCTCCGATGTTTATTCATTAGTAACCACTTGAAAATTGCAAAATGTTGGTGAAAATACTTGACTCGGTAATGTGCGATCGATATTTATAGCCCCTGTTTTTGTGTGAGATACGTTAAGTCCAAAAAAGTATCATGATACATTGCCAAGCCAATATAAATAAGATGTTATCAATTTATTATTTATACAAAAGACAAAATAAATAAATGATCTTCGTTCAACTTCCCGCCTCTAGAAGGCAGAAGGTCCGTGACTTCCAAGTTTGAAGCATGAAGGACGTTTCCACTTCTAATTTTTCTAATTTTGTGCTTGAAGTGGCCACTATTGGTGTTTTGTGCCTATACTTCGTGTGTATTACGACACTTTTAGCATAAGTTTAATAAAGAACCAAACAAATTTACATGATAAAAATCAATGGTCCGCTCCTTTATTGAGTTTTTACTTTTAATTCGACTTTTTTTTTTTCTTAAACTATTATCAATGTAACATCATAATTTCATGTCACTATAGTCATACTGTTGAATCACCAGTTTATGAATGCTGTTCATTCTCTATTATGCAAGTAGTAACAAACTAAAACTTACCATCGTTGCTCAATCATGTTGAAAAATTTTTTGATTCAATAGTAAATCACTTTTAGCTTTTGGTACTGGACTAAAAAGTAAATGAAATCGTATTTCATAAATTGCTCTTCACGATTTTGTTAATCAACATAATAGGAATTACAAAACTGCAACTTCTACATTTTTTTCCGTTTGCCAAAAAACAATATTGTTATGTATTTATTTTAACTGAATTCCGTGTTATAAAACGTCACAATTTGCAAACAAATTCATTCTGTATTGCCAAAGTACACCTCATTTTGTCGGTCGAAGAAGCGATGCGAAACGGAAGGAAAGCTTTACGAAAACGAAAGAAGAGCGCGTCAAATAGAAAACGTCACGGTCGCCAACGCCAAGTTTTTCTTTCAATTTGTCATAACCCCGCAGAGCATCTCACAGCGATGGGGTGGGGGGGAGGGGAGCGTGCTGCCTTTTGGAACTCCCGCTACAACAAAGGGTCCGCCAGTGATCCGCTGTCACGGTCATTAGAGATAGCGAAAAAAAAGCACGGCCATCCGTGACTCGGAAGTGCGATGTGCCGCGAAAGCCTTCAGGAACTGGTAAGTTAAGCCGGAGGAAGCATGAAAATGGCTACTCGAGCGAATTAGGTTTTAAAGGGTCAATTTGTAACTGATTTTATTTTTTTGACATTATTATTATTACTTATTGTTATCATTATTATTATCATATAACAATTAATTTCAACCCAGAATTACATACTAAACTTCATTCTGAAAGATACGGTCTCTCCACCTGAGTAATTCTGACACATTTCATAACTGGTGCTATCTGTAGTCTAGTAAAGAGGATGCCGCTTGTCTGTGTCTGGCCATGACCTACTCGGCTTGTGTGCCCTATTCATGTCTGTCATTTGAATTCGTTCGATCATTCAAATTCTGTAACCGGACGAAATAGCGACCTCTAACAATTCCGCAAGTCTATTAACAAATTCACCTTATTGAAAATAACAGCACTTCCAGCGCCCGACATTCAAAATCACAGCGTTTTTACGCGGATCTACATCGTCGCAACAGCAGAAGCACAACCAGCCACGCAGTCAGCGGTCGCTTCCCGCAGCACCTGCAGGGGCAGGGCGGGCCACGAGCACATCTCACGGAGAAGCGATCGATCCCCCGCCAATCACCCGCCAGAATCAATTAGCGGAGAAATGTCACGTCTGTCGGGAGCCGCCGCCCAACGCCCGCCCCCTCGCCCAATGCCAGTCGGGCGGCGGAGCTGCGAGCGGAAAACGTTTGCACCTCCGCAACAGAAATGCAACCGCTTCCGCAGTCGCAAACAGGGCTGTCAACCTCGTTTCGTGGTTGCTCTCGGCGGCCCGGGCGACACCACAGCGACGAGAGAGGGCTCACGGATTCGACAACTTTTTGGGGGCATTCTTCAGCGCGAAATGTATCTAGTTGTCCGGGCGACGCCACGGCATAAGCAAAGGTTTCGTCATATATTTTGTTGCATTCAACGCCATGTTGTAGGCCCGAAGAAGGCCCCAGAAAGATTGCTGGGATGTTAGCTAACGAGGCTAAGATACAGCGGCGGCGTGGTTCGTACGACAATCAAATATCTCGACAGCAAAATCCTAAACTTCATTTCAGCTACAGACCACCAGAGCTTAAATTTCTCATATTTTAAAAATGTATATTAAAAAATGTACAATATTTACAATCTTAAATAGCAGTGACTCATTTGCTTACAGCACAATGAAAATAGTTGAAAAGAATAATAACAGGAACTATAACAAGTATTTGAAATTCTTGTAACAAAGGCCTGATTGCGAAAGAGTAATACACTAATGCTGAGTGTAGTACCACGCCCCCTCGGCCAATGTGATAACAACGGCAGAGTTGTGAGCGGAAAAAAGTTTCCACCACTGCATCAGAAATACAATCGCTTTCGCAGTTGCAAACAGGGCTGTCAAGCTCGTTTCCGTCACGTGATTGCTCTCGGCTGCCCGGGCGACACCACAGCAAGGACAGATGATCCGACCGGGAGCGGTAGCTCAGTGCATCAACTGATGTCATTGCAGCACTTCTGACCGGGAGTTTCTAGGTTCGAGTCCTGACGGCAGAAGGATTTTCGACACTAGCTTTTCAGTTAGGTCGGATTCAGTCGCTGTCTGGAGAATAATTCTCGCAGCCGGCTGCTTTGATCGGTAATTTTCCGTGGTTTCTCCGATCAACACCAGGCGAATGCCGGAGCAGTACCCTAACAAACGGGCCACGGACCGCGCGCGATCTGTCCTTCCTCCTCCTTGTCCTATCCTCTCCTCTTACACACACACTGACACTAACATGCACTACACTACCACATTCTGGGAGATCGGTCGGGAGCAAAGAGCTTGTCCCGGCTGGGGCGGTGTCCCGCTGGTGGGAGAGTCCTGGTTAGGGGAAACCCCATTAGTCGACGGTAGGTCGGCGCCGGATCTCGCCATCCAGCGGGGGAAGATCACCGCCATTTCCCGCGAAAAAAACATGCACTACACTAACGGGACTAATGACCAAAGCAGTTGTTGACGCGCTCGGAAACACGAAAAATTCAATCAAAGACAGATGATCGGGATTTTTATGGCCTTCTTCAGGAGCGAAATGCTCGCGGCTGATCCGACGACGCCACGGCATAAGCAAACGTTTCGGCAATTATTTTGTTGCGTCGAGGAATGAAATCCATTCGGCAGCCCTGGCAGTGCCGTGTTGTGAGCCTGAAGAAGGCCACAGAAAGATTGCTGGATCGTTAGCTAACGAGGCTACGATACCGCGACGGCGTACGGATGACCGAGAGCAATCTAATGTCTCAGCTGCTGTAGCCCAAACTTAATTTCAGCTAAAAAGTTTTCCTTATCGCTGAACGTATTATAATGGCTTGAATTTTGCCATGTTTTAAAAATGTATTTAAATGACACGACAGTATTTACAATCTTAAATGAAAGTGACTCATTTGCTTGCAGCACAGTGAAAACAAATGAAAAGTATCATATAATAGGAAGCACATAAAAAAAGAAACATTGTAATATAGATCTAATTGCGAAAGAGACACGCACGCTAAATATACTACTAATGTAATTACTGACATCACGTCCTTATACATGATTGCTTGTTAATAATGCAGAATTGACAGAATGTTTGTAATAAATTTTCAATACCATTACTTCGGGAGATTTTCCACCAAAAACATACCACGGTTTCTTGCCAGCTACGTTTTCAGATCAAGAGATAATTGAAGATCTTGAATTCATTTCATTTACTTCTGAAAAACACACACAATTTGTTCTAGAGTGGGAGGTGCTTTTTTTATTAACACGCACGGGATCCGTGAACACACAACGGTAATCCATTCAGTCGTCATTAAACTGTGAGTTTTTAGTCTCTCATAGAAGAAGTAGGATAAAAAAGCATGCAATATGCAATTGGCATTCATTGTGTATGCACACTACAAATGAAAAGAAAAAAACCTAAGCGTCAACTCCCGAAAGAGCTTTTTTTTAATGTTTTTTATATAAAATTCCCAGCAAATGCGTTCGCGACCTAATTCGCATTTTATAATGAAGGTGCGGTCAATTGGATCTCCACTGGTTTGCAATGTTTTTGACATTTCAAAAGTTCAATTATGAAATGCATGTTAAGTGATTGCAATAAAATTATCATTAATTTGCATAAATATTATATGATTTATTCATTACTTTATCGATGAAGCTTCTGTAAAGTTGCAATGAACTTCAGATGGAGACATTGAATGCAGTTTCCACGAAAGTGCATGAGAAAATAGGATTAATTGATACGTGTATTCATTTCTATTATATCACTTGTATTTTACGAGAGTTTTGAGGTTACTTTGTTTTTTCAAAGGAATATACATATTTTTTCAGACTATTATGAAAAGCGTAAAAAGACAAATACAATGATATACATATTGTCATATAGTTAAATATATAAATAAGTATAAAGAAGTCCTCACATAAAGAAGTCCTCACAGAATAATGAAAGATTTCGTGCTCTTTTCAATCGTAAGTGCGACAAAAATATGAAATGAAATGGTTCAAATTTTTACATGCAATTATTATTTCTAGTGAATTTTTGCCACCCCCTTAAAGTGCTCCTACGCGTAAAGAAAAAATACTTGCTGTAATTTCTATATTAGAAATAGTACTATGAGACTATGTCGACAACTGTGCTACTGTGTAACACTTTTAGGTTTTTCTGAATGATTTCTGATCACTTTTAACGTGAATTTAAAAGCCAAATCATAATCGGAAATACTTTTCGATACAGTTTTATAAGATTGATAAAATTTGAGAACAATTATGTCAATTGCAGATCAAGAATTGTGTACTATAAAAAAAATAAAGGAAGGTACGTAAAATATCTTTTGAAGGTTTACTATTCAGTACGACTCAGCTGATCGCCTGCGTTTGCTGCAAAAAGTCGAATGCAAGAGGTAGGAATAACATGAATGGGTGAAACTTTTCAAAAAGATTCTGCGAACAGATCGATAATGCAATACGCCGAAAGGCAAAGAAAAAATATGATGCATTCGAATGAACTCGTCTACGAATCAAAACATCCGTCCATTAAAATATTACGCGGTACGATTTATATAAAAAATGTTCTCCAGTTTTATTTCACTTTTTGTATTACATTATTTAATTACACATATCGCAAGAGAGGTTTAGTTTTGCCGTAGATCTTTTATGTTCTCATGATACGTTCGGGAATAAGAGTTCCGCTCCCCCTGTATGCTATAAAGAAAATGGCTTGAAAAAAAATGCTGTAAAGAAAATAGCTTGTTTGTTTTGGTACATATTGAAACATCAATTAGTAGTAAATTAATGTTTTAAAAAACAACATTTTGGGATAGTCCTCGCATTTATTAGGTATTGTTTTCAAATATACAAATTCACAAATATTTATTTATCTATCACTTAAAGAGGTATTTATTTTCATGACGTAATTTGTATTACTTTATCTATAATTTCTTTTCCATAGCACGATCATTAATCAGTGACAGTGTTTCGAAAATAGACCCCTTTTACACGCTTTTACAAACACTGACGTTTTACAAACGTCAAAACTAAACTCTTACAATTAATTAAAAGTTTTCAACAGCTGAAAGGACTTCAACCGAAAAATAAAGTAAAATTTTGACAAAACACAAAAGTTTCTTAAATAATTCGTGTAAAAATAATAATAATAATAATTATTATTATATTATTATTTTACGTTATTTTTTGACTCCACTAATATATTATATCTTTGAAAGAAAATTATACTCTTTTGAATGGAACACATTTTTGCTGTAAATAACGTCACTATAAAATCGATCTTCCAGAGAATTACCACTGATACAAATTAATACTTAATACTATTACTATTCATTCCAAGGTATATTGATCTTGCATTTATATGAAGACGATTAAACGAGATCTAAAAGTTCATTTCTTAATGTTAAGAACTGTGATGTTTCTTCTTTGAGTCAAAGTTTACCATAATCAACTCATATCGTGGTAGAATGTAGGATTGTTCTGTACGACCACAAGATTTTGTATCATATTTTTAAACCCTACAGTATCACATAAATTCCCCACAGATTTGTACTAAATGCAAGCAGAATATATTCTATTTTTATGGTTCATTTAGCAAGTGATCAAAGAATACCCAAGTATATATTTTTAACAAGCTTATTATTACCATTATATTCTTCTTCTTCTTCTTCTTCTTTATTATTATTATTATTATTATTATTATTATTATTATTATTATTATTACTTCCTTATATCTCAAGCCACGTTGCAATCTATAAACGCAGTACTGACTAACAAAAATGCCGGGCAGCCATGCCCGGGTCGCCCAGCAGCTCGAGTCGCGGGTCATCAAACCCCTTTGCACATGAGGTCACGAATCTCATGCAACACATCCGTTCCATCTCGCGCACGGCATTCGCTCTCCCACGCTCCACTTTCGGGGTGTCGAACTCGCGCCCCGCATCCCACCGACCACGCCCACGAGAACGCGCCCCCTCCCCCGTCGAAAGAGGAAGACGAAGAATTTGCTAACTACGCTGCGATGTACGTTCAAACGTGGCCAGTTGATCCTAATTTCCCTGCGTAAAATGTTCATAACTATTTTTTTTTTAGTCTGCATTTTCATACAATCACTGTTAACCTTTTATGAATATTTGTTAATTACATTTAAATATCAGTACTTTCTGGCAAGAATACGGCAACCTGCCTATTCTAGTATGTGGATGGCTCATAGTTTGCATACCCTGTAGAGAATGTGGGAACATTCATTGCATTATCGACCTATTATAACATTGTCGACCTATTATATTATTGTAAACTGAAGCCAATCATCAAAGCGAAGATCGTAAGTCATCAAAATAATTACAATGGTCAAGTCGACAGTTCGATTTCCAATAAGGTCACTTCATTTTTGACCACACAAAAAAATGCTCGAATGATGGTTTATGATGATCAATATTCATTTATAAACATCAGCAATGCTAGCGGTGAGTGTAACGCAAAGTCACACTCTCTGGCGGGTCCAAGCAGGGTTCGATCCGGACCAGGGCCCAGATCTTTGTCTGACGTGTTGAACATCAGCGTGTTTGTGGCGCCCGGCGGAATGGAATTCGCAGATAGATTCCTCTGATCGGCTGTTTTTTATTACTTCGAGACGAATGCCAGAGCATCATCCTACACATCGGGCCAAGGGCGAGTGCGATTCTCCCATTCCCATCGATCTCTCATCAGGACTGAGACGCCGTGCCGGAGAGTGTACATCCCATTAACCTTCTCTCCCATTAACCGGCGGAGAACTAAGCAAGAACTCACAGATGATTGAATATGGTAATAATAATAATCTGCAGCGCCTCTGACCGGGAGGTCCTAGGATCGAGTCCTGACGGCGGCAGGATTTTCGACACTAGCTTTTCAGCTAGATGGAATTCAGTCGCTGTCTGGAGGAGAATTCTAGCGCCCGGCTGCTCTGATCGTAGTTTCGTGGTTTCCCTATCAACACCAGGCGAATGCCGAGCAGTACCTAACAAACGGGCCACGGACGGCGCGATCTGTCCTTCCTCTCCTTGTCTATCCTTCCCTTACACACACTACACTAACATGCACTACCTACCATATTCCGGGAGACCGGTCGGGAGCTTAGAGCTAGTCCCGGCTGTGGCGGTGCCCCGCTGGTGGGAGAGTCCTGGTTTGGAGGAAACCCCACTAGCCGACGGTAGGTCGGCGCCGGATCTCGCCATCCAACGGGGGGAGATCACCGCCATCTTCCGAGAAAAAACATGCAGTACGCTAACGGGACTAACGACCAAAGCAGTAGTTGACGCGCCCGGAAACAAGAAAAAAATCAATAATAATAATAATAATAATAATAATAATAATAATAAATAATAATAATAATAATAATAATAATAGACCAAAACTGAACCTGACTATTGGCTAAGGAGACGTTTAAAAAGAAGATTATAAACTATGCAAAATAAAACCGTTTAATAACAAATCTTACGTGTAAAAATAAACCCACTGCCCTGGAGTTTAATTAGTCGTTTTCCCAGAAGTTTTAAAATTCCCTGCCTCTTCCACGACTTCCAAGTGTGTGGAGATCCTTTCCTGGAAGAGCGATGTGTGGGCGCATGGGCGATGGGCGTGGCCCTGAAGGTCCCGGGCGCAGCTGGCGGGCGAGCAATGGCCGGCCACCGGTGGGCGACGCCGCACGCACGCACACGGCGGCACAACACCGAAGAACGCTAGCAAACGTTTTGGTAGCAGGACACATTTGCAAAAATTATTAAACTCGTTGGTTTGGTTGGGTTGGGTTTGATTTGGTTTGGTTTTTTCGTGTTTCCGGGCGCGTCAACTGCTTTGGTCATTAGTCCCGTAGTGTAGTGCATGTGCTTTTCTTGGGAGATGGCGGTGATCTTCCCCCGCTGGAGGGCTAGATCCGGCGCCGACCTATCGTCGGCTAGTGGGGTTTCCCCCTAACCAGGACTCTCTCACCAGCGGGGCACCGCCCCAGCCGGGACAAGCTCTAAGCTCCCGACCGGTCTCCCGGAATATGTGGTGCATGTTAGTGTAAGTGTGTGTGTAAGGGGAGAGGATAGGACAAGGAAGGGGAAGGACAGATCGCGCGCGGTCCGTGGCCCGTTTGGTAGGGTTTCGGCATTCGCGTGGTGTTGATCGGAGAAACCACGGAAAACTACCGATCAGAGCAGTCGGCTGCTAGAATTCTCCTCCAGACAACAGCTGAATTCGACCTAGCTGAAAAGCTAGTGTCGAAAATCCTGCCGCTGTAAGGACTCGAATCCAGGACCTCCTGGTTAGATGCGCTGCAGTGACATCAGTTGATGCACTGACCTACCGCTACCGGTTTAAACTTGTTGGTCCCTCCCCGAAAGAACGAGTATTTATTTTTGAATTTTATTAAATAAAATTTGCTTCTTTCGATCAGATAATGATGTACAGACACGAAATTTCATGTATGTGCGACTCCTTCAGCACGGAACCCCAGATAACATGTCTGTTTGTTTTTTTTAAATAATTAAGTAGCTATTGGAATCATTGAAATATTAAATTAAAAACAATTAATAATTTAACAAGATGTCAGTGGTGATGAGGATCTAGTTTTAGCTGTAGACGATAACAAAACATTTAATTTATTGCCTATTCAGAAACTTTAAATCGCCCCAGGGAGATTTAGACCATTTTGGGAGATTTGGCAGATTTAGACCATTTTGGGAATGCTTATTCGATCCAAATATAAATCACAATCTAAAAAGGAACAAGACCAGAAAGGAGTAACCGCGCATTTTCTAGCAGTGTAACAAAAATCACTCAAGAGGTATGCCATATTAGAAGCCCTTCCTGAGCAGTAAATAATTACGTTTTGAATGTAAGCGCTGTTTAAGTTTGGCTGTTCCCAACATTCAAGATCAAATTTTTGGACATTAGTTTCATATTTGGTCCTACCAATAGTTTTTTTTTTTCATGAACTCCACTTCACAAGCATTAAACAGACTCAGTCTTTTCCTTGTTTCTCAAGAAGTCGCACTAATTATCACTGAACGAACCGAAGTAAGATCTCCCATTTAAGTGAAGTTATCTATGACTATGTGATACCGTGCACACCATGCGTAAGTTAGAATACTGGTATCCTTTGCACTGTGGTGATGTCCATAGGCTACTTCCTACTTCGTACCGGGAGCGGTAGCTCACTGCATCAACTGATGTCACTGGAGCGCCCCTACCGGGAGGTTCAAGTCCTGATGGCGGCAGGATTTTCGACACTAGCTTTTAAGCTACGTCCAATTCAGTCGCTGTCTGGAGGAGAATTCTAGCGGCCGGCTGCTCTGAACGGTAGTTTTCCGTGGTTTCTCCGAATGCCGAAACCCTACCAAACGGGCCACGGACCGCGCGCGATCTGTCCTTCCCCTTCCTTGTCCTATCCTCTCCCCATACACACTCACACTAACATGCACTACACTACCACATATTCCGGGAGACCGTTCGGGAGTTTAGAGCTTCTCCCGGCTGGGACGGTGCCCCGCTGGTGGGAGAGTCCTGGTTTGTTTATTTTATTTATTTATTTTACATAAAAAAAGTTAAAACTGCGTTAGGAGAAAATCCCACTAGCCGACGGTAGGTCGGCGCCGGATCTCGCCATTCAGCGGCGGAAGATCACCACCATCGCCAAGAAAAAAACATGCACTACACTTACGGGACTAATGACCAAAGTTGTTGACACGCCCGGAAACACGAAAAAATCAATCAATCAAACCTATTTTGTACTTGAAGATGAGGGTAGAGTACGCAGGCAGGCGGGCAGGGAGCAGCGGTGGTCGAACTGTCGGGCAGGAAGAGAGAGCGAGGAGCCAATGGCGGGGAACAGAGGACAAACGACACGCGACCGCCGTCCACGCCAGCGCACACGACCAGAACTGCCGCCGCCCTTCCCCTGCCTGTAGGCGAGTTTTCCAACCCACGTGCCTCTTATTCTGCCGTCGGCAAACGAAAAGAAAATAAGTAATACAACACGCCAACTTACTCTATGCAGATGCTTTTTGAAGCTTTGCTGTTCGGTCCGCAATACTTTTATAACGTGAACTTGCAAAGAACAGTTCTCGGAAAATGCGACGCTCTAGAAATATGAAGTCTTTTCGGTCTGACGGTACAGCCGGCAACATCGACATGAGCTCTGTTCTGGCAGTTCATCCCTAAGTGCCTGTCGTGAGCGCGTGCATCCCTTCCTGTAGGCGCACACGCCGCCTGTGTGGAGTTCGCCACTCCACTCCGCTCCACTCCGCTCCGCTCCTCTCCTCTTCACCCTGCCCCGCTCCGCGCCACCGCCGCCGCCGACCCCACGAGATCAATATCTTCCGACGGATTCCCAGCGACACGCACAAACAGCCGGGGAATGGCGCGCCGCAGTCGTTAGCTGGCATCCCCCCTGGGCCAGCCACCCCCGACCACTTCTCCCCATTCCCTTCTACCCCCGCCTCTGACCATTCTTCAAGCCAGACTCTGTCACGGTCCAAGACTCTGTCACGGTGCAAGAATCTATCACGATCCCAGACTCTATCACGATCCCAGACTCTATCACGATCCCAGACTCTGTCACGTCCCAGACTCTGTCACGGTCCCAGACTCTGTCACGGTCCCAGACTCTGTCACGGTCCCAGACTCTGTCACGGTCCCAGACTCGTCACGGTCTCAGACTCTGTCACGGTCCCAGACTCTGTCACGGTCCCAGACTCTGTCACGGTCCCAGACTCTGTCACGGTCCCAGGCTCTGTCACGGTCCCAGACTCTGTCACGGTCCCAGACTCTGTCACGGTCCCAGACTCTGTCACGGTCCCAGACTCTGTCACGGTCCCAGACTCTGTCACGGTCCCAGACTCTGTCACGGTCCCAGACTCTGTCACGGTCCCAGGCTGTGTCACGGTCCCAGACTCTGTCACGGTCCCAGGCTCTGTCCCGGTCCCAGGCTTTGTCCCGGTCCCAGGTTCTGTCCCGGTCCCAGGCCTGTCCTGGTCCCAGGTGTCACGTTCCCAGACCCTGGTCCGTTCCCGTTATAGCTCCGCTCCTAACTTCGTTCAGTACCTGGGATACCTTCCCGACTCAGTGCCCCCCCCAACTCAGCAACGTCCCCGCATCCAACTCCACTCATTTCCGTCACTACCCAGCCCCCGCCTAGTTTCGACTCGTCCTCCTCCGCCCGGTCGTTAACCCAGGGCACTGGGGCGGAACTCGCCCGAAACCAATGAATTGCGATTTTTGCGGACGTGCATACTCAATATCCATTCGTATTAATATTTCCCCCCGGTCTTGCACGAAAGTAGATTTTTTCTTTTGAATTAAATTCCATTCCAAATTCTGCGGTATACCGCAATAGTAAACGAGGAAATGATTTGTACACGTAGTACACAAGAAGTCATCGAGGAAATGATTGTTTTTTATATTCTCCTAAAATTATCGCTCCTCGTTGATTTCTGAAGGCTATACGACTGTACACAGGTCTTAGTGATATTTAAAGAACATACAATGCTTCACAAACAGGTACTGTCATCTTATTTTATTCTGATATTAAAGTCGTCACACGAATTTCTAATAAATTCAACCTCAACTTGCGTCATCATGTAATTTTAATATTTTGTTCTCAACCGCAACATAAATTCCAGCTTACAAAGTTTGGAATGTCCAAATGTTGTTAAAGTATCTTGGCAAGCCCTTCTTCTCGCTGTAACTCTGCCCAGAAATCATTCCACAAAATCCCATCTCTCTTCATCGCCCTCATACAGAATTTTAAATCTCGTAAAATTAATTTTCCGTTCTAGAAATTCGAGGTGAAAGGAACATATATCGACGCAACACCTCAGTGCGAAGGACCACGTTTGTCTCTAGTCTTGCGGTACGTTAAAGAAGAAAAATGAAGAATACACTTCTGAACGACAAGAATCCATATCTGAGAAACCGTAAAATTCACTCGCCTACGCAGAGGGCCAATGAAGATCAAGGCAACTCATAATTTGTATCATAATTTGAAAATTTATTTGATTCTTTTATTTTTTATCGAAAATTATATGGTCTTCAATTTTCCAAAGTTACGATATTTTGAAACTTAAGTCGAGCGCGGGTCTCTGTGTATTGTTATGTACTGGGTCACCGCAAATTCAGAAAATTGGACTAAGAATAGATGTGAACAGTCGATCGTCCAAGAATACAAATGACATCTAAATATATTAATGCAACCAAATATAATAAATACAATAAATGTATATACGTGTCCGTAGAGATTTTATAAAAGTTCACATACTTCTTTCTTTCTTTCTTTCTTTGAACTGTGGTCCAAAGTTTTCTCTCAACCGCACTGGTGTTCACACGAAAAAGACCTTTCTCCCAATTGATTTTCAAGTAACAGGTTTCATTAATTTTTGTTTTGAGATCTACAGAAAATGTAGACAAGCAAGCACGAAAACAGACTTTTAAGCCATTTGAGGAACAAGCCAAGTTGTCCAACGAATCACATTGGCAATAAAACTCTTTAGTTGCTACATACCAGGTTTCATGTGAAGCAGATTTCAATACGTCGTGAGGGCTCCATATAAAAAAGTCGTCTGCAAAGGGTGCTGTTACGACCAGAAGCACCAACTTTCCACTAGGGCAATGAAATTGTTTAAGAAACGTTTTTGTTTGTTTGTTGGTCCAGTTTCAGACTTACATTTTTATTTAGAACCATGGTAACATTTAAAATCGATTAATAATGGTGTCGTCACCCTATCTAATTTCGAGAGGGGAACGCAATTAATTTTTTTTATCACCCATGGTATAAATATTTATCACAATCAAAAGAAGCACCCATTGTCAAACCAATACTTGTTACCCAAACAACTTCATAACGAAGCACTCTGTATTTTCTGGCATAGAATGACATTGTTTACACAAACATTCATGCTTTAGATTGGAATCAATGTTTTTTTGTTTTGTTTTTGTTTTTTTGCAAGGAGTTTCAATTCGCGTTGTCGATTAATTTTTAAGTGCATTACCGTAAACCAAGCACAATTGTACAAAAAGACTGATAAAAAATCAAATTCTAATTTCACACAATTCTACTTCCAAAATGTGTGTTTTTGTCCGTACTTTGTTCTACTTTTGAGATCAAGTTCACTTGGGTTTTATTGTAGGATAATATTGAATTCGGCTTTGAGATTTGTATTTGGCATTTTGAGTAGATTGACCAACTTCACCGGCTAGCTTAATATATCTGAGCAAATGACCAAGGTATTTATGATTTCGCAAAGCCTTCTGTGGAAACAACACGGAAGCTTATTTCGCACCAAATGGATCTGATTGTTCATTAATGGAATAGAATTCACATTTACTTTCAATCTCTGATTGCATGATATGCAGCGAAAATTAACGTTTATTGGGAATCCGCTGAGTAGTTTTTAAACAACTGAATCCACAAAATTGAAGTAAAAGGCTTTTGGATTCAATATATCAAGAGCTAAAACAATGTTTAAATAACGAATAAAATTGACGGGCTTTTATATAAAGTACACATATTTCACTCACCTTCATTTTCATAAATGTAAACTTCTGCAGTGCTTCCCCATTTAGTAGGTCCAACAGAAAGATAATAGTCGAAATCGTTATCTTCGCCTAAATCGAATTTTCGTTTATCTTCATATTTGCTTATTGTTCAAATATATGAAGAGATTGCAAATAATAGTTTAATATAAAAAAGCTTCATCAACAATTTACAGTGTCTGCCGTAAATCAAAGCTCCTTTTAACACTGCAATAATCTTCGTTTCAAGGAATTATCGCCTTTCCTAAATAATAGATTATCATACTTTGGATGTCATGACCACACTCTTATAAAAGTGAAATGTTATTAACAATTCACTTCCCACATAAAATATATGAAACATCGTACCATCAGAAAGCTACTTTTTTAGAGTAAATCGACTGATCTCATGTTTTTTTCAAGACAAGAGAATGCTTTTCGAAAAGCAAAATAGAATCCGTACGAAGTTTATGCAGAGTACAAGCAATGTGTTTGAAAGTAAATAAATCCCTTAAATCAGATCGTATGTAATAGTGTCAATCGTAATAGTTACATCGAATTATGAAAAAAAAGGAAAAAAATTTATATTCTCAAAAAATAAAATATTTCTATGCTTCTCTCAAGTAACAGTTGCGTCAATGTAGGCACCAGGACGTGTACTTACTGCCAAGACTGGAAAACAATTGATTAATACGTCACTGTCCTCTCGGAACATGGGGTCAAACAATGGCAGGACTAACGGTTTGAAGCGGAATTAAAACGTCCAGTTTCCCCAAACTTTTCTGACAATGAGCTCCACTCCATCATTCCTGATTCATTTCCATCTATTTCGCAATTACTCGTTCTTGTCCGTTTAGACGGTTCGCCATTAAAATGCCTTATTTCTGTAAATAATAATAATAATAATAATAATAATAATAATAATAATAATAATAATAATAATAATAATACTTCATTTGTGGAGGAGTTGTGAATCGGAGGGAAGAAGATTCAAAAAGCGAAGGAATCAGATGTACAAGTTTTGAAAGATATATTATTAAAATGTAACCCTTTGAATTAATAGCTAATTTCATACGGCTAGTACTCCAAATGATGGGTAAGATGAGAATTAATAGCAGTGCAATTCAATTCTTAATACTCTTAAATGACTTAATAGCACCGATGACAACGTTGTCCTGTAGATTTCAAGAAAAAATTTGTAATTATTTTTCTGTTGTCTGTCAAGTATTTTATCACGAACATTCTCTGGGATTGTGTTATGAAACAATTTCCAAGTCCGTTACAGGAGCAAGGCAATTTACACGATCCTCATTCTAGAATACCACGCTCTCACACGGACTATCTCAGCGGGAACGTAATTATAGACCATTGGATGCCCCAGCGTGGGCACATTTCTGCTGTGCTGTGAAGGTATTACAGTTCAGATATCGCCGACGCCTGATAAAAAAAAGTGCAATTCGAGAAGAACAATATTGATTGTAATTTATTATAATCTCAGATTCCGTTTGATCAATTAGTACCAACGAAAAATATATTACAAACATTACACATAATTCTCCTCCATTTGAAGATATTCTAGAAAATTGATTAGAGAAATTAAAATATATAAATAATACGACCCCTCCTCTATAAGTAATATCTTTCTTATCGCATTTATTTTCTTTCATGATTCAAAGAACATTCAAAAGCGATCGAGCACCGTTCAATTCAACTTAAAGTATTCTTATCTGTTGGCGTTTCTCGACATTGTTGACTCTTTCTTAATTAAGGAAGATACATCCTCTTGATGGTTCGTATCATATAATTCAATCTCGACTTATCTTGAATTGAAGTTAATGTGAAGTTGAATTGAAGTTTAGTGTAACGTACGTTGAACATCATTTTCCCCCCACAATCTTTTACACATCAAATATTGCATTGAATGAGGCTCAGTTTTTGAAATTTAGGGAGCTTGAACCAAAATTACATTAAATAAATTTTTCTACGTAATTAAAAACTTGAAAGTAGACAATTATTTTTTGAAAAATAATATTTTACATAGGGTTGCATCCGGAATTGTTTAATATGATCTGACAATGCTACTTACGTATAATTCCATTATCGCGTCATTTCTGTCAGGTGTCACTTAGCAATAATTGAAATAAGAACCAATCTAAAATCAAATTCCCTCAGCAACATTGCACATAATCCCATTTTACGCAAATTTCAGAGTAAATAGGTGCAAAAGGAAAACAAGTTAGACCCCATCGAACGCAGGTATTTTGTAGTGTCAAAAATCCTAACACCCCTAGTACATCTGTATAAGAAACACATTGAATTTGGAATACTACTGTTGTGTTACTGTACATGTGTTGATGACTTTTCGCAATAACTTACCTTTTTCGTCAGAGAGAATGTATTCAAGTCATAATATTATACTTAATCACAACAATAAACGATGTATTGATCAGCTCCCAAAGTCCAGAGCACACCATCAAAAAACCAGATACGTGTACATCTGTATTTACCACGTATTACCGAAAACCCCAAATCCATACCTACTACATCCAAAATATACTTCTGCCACTAAAAAGTGTTGTAATACTTCGAATGTCAAAAACCAAAACTTGTTTTCCCTTCTTTTGCTTCCAGATAGGACACAAAAGCCGTTTCATCTCGTATGTTTCGCATAGATACACGCGTTTTTTTGCTCCAACATCAAATTTAAAAAAAGCACTGCGACTGAATTAAGGAAGCGAGTCGTTCGCGATCGCCGCATTTAGTTCCAAGAACGCTTTCCCCACCCGCACGGCTCCCCTCCTGTGCCGAGTCCGTTCACGAAACCCCAGCGAGCGAGCGCGGATTTGCAAGTCGCGTGCAGCGACCACGCGGAAAAAATACCCGCGCGGGGGCTATATTTATTGCACCCTTCCCAAAGCGCGCCATCGCTGCACCGGCTCGGCTACGTGGATGGGTGGGGGCTCCCGAGCAGAGGGAATCATTTTCCTTCGCTTGATACCGGGAGCGGTTCTCAAAATATCAACGTGCTTTCGTAATTACGGGGGAATGTAGTGAATTTCGGCGGGCCGTTTGCTGCTACTAAATCATTGCCCAGTAGGGTTCTTTCGCGTGTTGTAATCTTGCACCGCGACAAGGAAAAGATGGTCATTTCACTTCTACTAGTTTGGAGAAAATAAAATGACTACAACTGTTTAGTACTACAAACGATTTGATTTACGTCATTTTAAGATATACATATTACAAAAAAATTATATTAAGAAATTATAAAGCACCATTATCTACATTTCAATAAAGATTAGAATTGTGTCTGTTTTCCTCTGAGATGCTGAATTTCTTCTTGTCTATAATAGGATATCTTTTCACCGATAACGAAACGCCTATGGATGTTTTCAAAACAAAACGCACGTTAACGAAACAAATTAATCTGTAACGGCATTTATCCACGAATGTACGTATGTATGTATATACATACCATGGAACGTTCCGGGAGACCAGTTTTATCTTGAAAATTGTTGTCGCACATAATGGATTTAAATAAAGCTACTATTGTCAATAATGAATGACCTTGTGACAATTAGCATTTTTTAAATTTAAAATCGAAATATTTAGATCATAATTAAAAAAAATTTGGTATTAAATGGAAAATTTTCATTTTTATTGTAAAATTCTTGTTTCATTTCTTTTGATTCTAATTCTTCGCCATTAAAAAGCCTTTCCATCACGACGTGAACATCAAACTGACTTCAATTCCGAGAATCGATTGATTGTGTGTACTTCCACGTACAGACAGAATTACTAGAATAGAGCCATTACCGAAGGTGCATACACGGTTGCGATATCCACAGAAACCCAACAGAATAGTAGCAGCTAATCAAATAGAACCAAGATATTCTTTCCACAGCATTGTGACCGCCCAATGCTTGGTCCGCAAACCATATTCAAATCGATGTACTACTCTACACTTTTCAACTGACAGGTTTGACTCAAGAAATTGATATTTCTATGCTCTCATTGAAAAGTGAGGGAGAATCTGCGTAGTGAAAAAAGGATATATCATGAATTTTGTATTTTGAAACAAATGTAATCAAATCACTTATCGTGGATGAATCCAGGCAGCATTTTCTTCTGAAATCCTTGTCATCTGTGACGAACATTCAGTTATATTCTTGAAAATCAAATTTGTTTAAAAACCAACAGAAACCACAAAGAACAGAAAACTAGTACACAGTCACAACTTCAACATTTCATCGTTTTGGCAAACGTTAACTACCCTGCTTTTGTAAAGTTTGTTACAATTTACTCAGAATAATGATGATTATTGTAATTATTATTATTATAAATACACGCAGTTATTTTGGCATTATATTTAACAACATGAAGGAATGTTTGCTACCATCTATTCCCTTGTAACTTCCAACATAAAGTATACTGTATAAAATCCATTTTAATTCTCATCTTTAATAGTCTAGCCTTTACGCTGCAGAATTGTTATCATTTCCTTTTACAGATCGTTTTGAACAAGACCTCATGTGTAGTCTGGAGAAAGGTCGCCGACCCCGAAGTAACAACACAGAGGCTTAAAGTAAGGAGGGGGTGGGCCACTTCGCCGAAAAGATCAATGAAGTCCCGAATATTCCACCGCCCGATGTAACCAGTACAAAGTGAGGTTAGAAACACTCTCCGAGCGAGGAAACAACACTATTTGAAGAGAAGCAAGGAAATTCCCGTCGAAAATATCTCGATTCACACATTCTGCACCCCGAGCGACCTGCAGGCGCTGGCACCCCTGGCGCGCTGCGTCGCGATTGGTCGGCGGGGCGCCATGGTCGCCTCCCTCGCGAGGGCCGTGATGCGGCGGGCGCGGGCACCTGGCGCGTGGGTGGGCTCGAACCGGGCCCGTGCGGGCGGGAGGGCGGGCGGGTGGCCGCGCGCGATCGATATGCTGGCTGCCTGCGACCGCCGCCGCCGCCGCCCCCGCCACTGCCGCCGCGCGCCGGGCGTGAGGGCGGGCCGCAGGCACGGCCGCCCATCGCCCTCGGCGCCACGCACCCCGCCGCCCCCGTCGCACGCCAGCCCCGCCGTGCCCGCCCCGCGCGCCCCCGCCGGCCCCCCCCGCCCGGCCCCCGCCTTAGGGCGGGGCTGCGAAGGCGGGGATCGCGGGCGACGGCAGGCGGACGGGCGGGCGGGTTTTTGGCGGAACGACGCCGACCGGCCACGCTACGCGCCGGTACCCGCGCGCTCGCCGGCCGAGTCAACAACACACACACACATGCCACTCGCGGACGAGTGCGCTGCCCTGCACATCCACCGCGCACGCCGCCCCACCGCACACCTGTTATTAGCGCAGGTGAATTTCATTATCCTAGCACCAAGCACTGCTTTAGCAGCCTACACACGAACGCATAAGCACGGCCGTAACTCCTACACGTCAACTAGCGGTGCGTGGGTGGTCGCAGTAACAGTCCATTACGCTGCGAAAAAATCAGTGTGGTGTGTGTATTCACTGGGCGCGTGCTGGTTGTCAAAACACTGCCACACACAAAAACACACCGCCGCACAAGAACACATGATGCGAAACGTCAATGTGGATGAGCGTTGCGTCTGCCGCAGCATGTGGGTAGACACACACTTAGGTCCAGCGGCGAAAAGAAACGCAGGGAAGTCGCTGATGGCGAGTGGAGAGGGCATTGTGGCATTCAAAACACATCTGACGCGAGCCAACGTCGGAGCACTGGCGTTCCTCCGCCGAACCTCGGGGTCAATACATCCATTTGAAATGGGCGACCACTGAACATACACACACACACATATACACAGGACACAAACACATCGAGGCGAGCAACACTACTACTTACAGGTGCGAACCGGCGCGAAAACGTTCCCTGCTTGTCGCTGCTCGTGCGGGCACAATCCCAAACTTCACACACACTCACAGGCGCACTGAACGCTGAGCCGCAGGCAGGCGCTGCCGCTGCAGTGGGCCTCGTCGTTGCCGCCGCTGCCGCCGCCACCGTCGCCGCCTGCGCAACAAACCCCCGCTCACACAGCGGCGCTGCTCGACGGGCCGGCCCGAGCTGCCGGCGTCTCCCCTGGTCGCCGAAGACCCGGACGGCGGCGGGCCGGCCCGGGAGCGGCGATGGGATCTGATGCCGGCTGCCGCTGCCTCCGCGACGCACCCGCGACACTTGAACGTAAGAGTCTCGTGATCTCAGGGGCGGATCCAGGGGGATGGGGGAGGCATGTGGGCCATTCCCCCCCCTCAAAATGACCTAGAGTTTTCGTTTGTTACCTTCCTCTATTTGGCAAAATTCATTTAAATATATATGTTATAATTATTAATTATTTTAAAAAAATAATATTGAATAGTCTCACATATATACACAAAAAAATAATATTCAATATAATAAAAATATTTTAATTATTTAATACAAATTTATGACACCCCCCCTCCAAAAAATGATCGACTGGATCCGTGCCCTGTGTGATCTGGATTCTTTACTTCCGAAATTGTACTATCACTCGCAGTGATAATAACAACACTTATGTAAGAATAATACGATCAATACCTTCAATTGTGATTATCCAACTAATGTTAATAAGAATTGCAAATATGTTTTTTGGAAGTAAAGATGTTATTTTGTTTTCTATTTTTATTATTTTGAGATTTTTAATTTAATCTTTTCTCAAGCATTCTTTATTGCCTTCTTCATTTTTATTTGTTAAATGAATAGCCGTCTGGGCGGCCGGTCGAAATGACACCTCGCGAATACCGGAGCAGTGCCCTAACAAACGGGCCACGGACCGCGCGCGATCTATCCTTCCTCTTCCTTGCCGCTAGAATTCTCCTCCAAGCAGCGACTGAATTCGACCTAGCTGAAAAGCTAGTGTGGAAATTCCTTCCGCCGTCAGGACTCGAACCTAGGACCTCCCGGACTGATCCGCTGCAGTGCCATCACTTGCTGCACTGAGCTACCGCTCCCGGTGGGATTGGTTGTGTTTTCAGCAACATTTGAAAACGGTTAAAGCTACTTACCGTGCAGAAAAATACTCCGAGGTACCAACATCGATATGACTTTCGCTGCACTTGAAATCGAGACAGGTTCTACAGGCTCATATTTCATACGATAGAAATGTCATGTTGTATCTACAATGTAATCATAATTGAGAAGAATCAATAGTAATCAGAGTAACTATTATATTAAAGAGAAGAATAATTAAATTACATTTTAAGACAGAAGGGTTTTATGTGAGATATAAAGTGCGAACTGGAACTTTTTCTCTGCTTTCGTCCTGTATATCTCTACCTTACTAAGATTTTGTTTAGAGAAGGTGAATGGATTCAACGAACCCTATTCCTGCATGAACGTAAACTCTTGCATGAATAAGGTAAATCCAGGATAGATCTATATGTAAACTAATTTGAGATGGTTGGATTTAAAAGTGCAGTATTAACGTAATAGTTCTGTTTGATCAAATTTAACTTGAGTCTTATATTGCAACCGAGGAACTTAGAAAGTTTTAACTTTACAATCTCAGAGGCAGAGAAAGTAATACCTGCGTAAGGGCCTTCATCGCTGGACTAATCATTGACAATATTTCGCACTATCATTTGATAAATTACTTTCGTTAATTGTTACAGAGAATCTTTATTTATAATTTTATGTATTAATTATTGATTCATATAGTTGAGCAAATGGAATATTTTCTTTCAAATCATTATTATTCATGTCTCATGAGAGCGTTATACGTGTTCGTGGTTTTGTTTAATAACGACGAACGTTGTAGGCGCTGCGTCTCACATTCAATAATTGAGAATTTTTTCATTTCCTACCATCCATGCCTACTACTGAAAATCTTGTTTTACTTCACATTCTGCAAACAAATATTCGCATTAAAAAAAACTAGAATATTTCGTAAACGTCGTGCAACTCCGACGTATCAGATATGAAAGCGAGGCAGCTGTACATTTACTGGTCAAAGATGCAATGGTGTCTTTAATTTAGTATAAATGATTCATCTTCATAGCTTTGTATTTGTTTTATATCTACAAGAATTAGAGATATTTTTACTCGTAAACGGTATCCTCCTTGCATAAACGTAGGTGATTTTGTTCGCATTGTTACTTAAAAGACATTGTAAAGGAATGGGAAGATATTTGAAAGCAGGTTAACAGGGCTTGGTCAGAAAAATTTTCACTAGTTGTTTGCCAACGTTTCGGAAACTTTTATTTCCATCCTCAGGGCTTGCAACTTCAAGAACAACTCAACCCATTCACTGCACCATCCTCCATCTCCGGCACCTCACATGCAATGAGGGACACAACATCACCCTCACCACACCAACACACAGCATGACTGATACTAGCACACATTCATGTTGTGTGTTGGTGTGTGGTGTGATGTTGTGCCACTCGCCACCAACCCCTCCAGCACCTTACGACAGCCTTCACCACCATTAGCAGCAACGCCACTGCCACAACTACAAAATATTCTATACTATAAATCAAAGTTTTTCTTTATTATAAAATGTTATTTATAATATATCTTTATTATAAGGATTATAAAATGTTTTATCAAACCACAGCTCTTTCGATAAAACTTGAAAGTATAATTTTGACGGATGGGTGGAGTTTATAATGATAATGATTTTGTTTAAGTGATGATTTGAATAAGCAATGGCAGAATGCTAGGCAGAGGAAGTAGAAAAATGAGGTCTGTACGTGCTGCGAGTCATTTTAGCCATCCCAAACTCCACATGTATCAATCGAACGTTGCACCTCGTTACCTAAGGTATTGATGAGCGGTCTCACCACTGCACCGCAAGACCAGAGCTGTATTCACAATCACCACATCCATGGTGACAGTCACTACACTGTCGCCTCAGCCAACCCCCATCGCCACTATCACATGTGATTGATTGATTGATTTTTCGTGTTTCCGGGCGCGTCAACTGCTGTGGTCATTAGTCCCGTTAGTGTAGTGCATGCTTTTTCTAGGGAGATGGCGATCTTCCACCGCTGGATGGCGAGATCCGGCGCCGACCTACCGTCGGCTAATGGGATTTCCCCCTAACCAGGACTCTCCCACCAGCGGGGCACCGCCCCAGCCGGGACAAGCCTTAAGCTCCCGACCGGAATGTATGGTAGTGTAGTGCATGTTAGTGTAAGTGTGTGCGTGTAAGGGGAGAGAATAGGACAAGGAAGAGGCAGGACAGATCGCGCGCGGTCCGTGGCCCATTTGTTAAGGCACTGCTCCGACATTCACCTGGTGTTGATCGGAGAAACCACGGAAAACTACCGATCAAAGCAGCCGGCCGCTAGAATTCTTCCCCCAAGCTGCGACTGAATTCGACCTAGCTGAAAGCTAGTGTCGAAAATCCTGCTGCCGTGAGGAGTGGGAACCTAGGACATCCCGGTCAGAGGCGCTGCAGTGACATCAGTTGATGCACTGAGCTACCCCTCCCGGTATCGCATGTGTAGCGTCTGATGAAATAAGAAGGCAGGATTTCACATGTATATATTTACTTGCATGTTATGTATAAGGATAGCTTGTTTTTTAGTGCAGAGAATTGATAGTGTTTCATCAGCATTTCTTTACAGAAAACATACGAAAAATTTAAATAACAATCATTCATTTGTTACAATTGCATTTAGCGGACATGGCCTCATGCTAATCGGTTTCCGGTCGTCACGTGAGACAGTCTCTCATGACAGGATGAGAGAGCTATTGTCTGTGCCATCACAGCCAATTCCACCTTCCCTGTCCGCCATCGCCATCGCTACCGACACCATCACCACTATCACCGGCTTAGGAGACTCAGGGCATCAATCGATGTCATTGCAGTGCTTCTGATAGGGAGGTCCTAGGGTTTGAGTCCCGACGGCGACAGAATTTTCATCATTAGCTACGTGCATCGGTCGAATTCAGCCGCTGACTGGAGGAGAATTCTACGAGTAATTGCCGGCTGTTCTGATCGGCCGTTTTCCAGGGTTTCTCTGGTCAATACCAGTCGAATTTGCCCGAGTAGTACTCTAACAAACGGATCGCGCGATCTTCCCTTCTTATTCCTTATCCTAACCTCACTCCTTATTTACACACACACTTACACGCACCACACTACCACATAGTCGTGGGAGACGCGACGGGAGGACTTAGAGTTTGTCCCATGTGGGGCGGTGCCCCGATAATGAGAAATACCATATATACCTATGGTTGTGGGGGGATATCCCACATGCCAACGAGTAAGTCGGCGCCGGATCTCACCATCCTGCCGGGAAAGATCACCGCCACATCTCACGCCCCACAGGTCTAATTAAAATATCGTTTCAGTATCAATCAATCAACCACCAATACCAAAATCATCTCCACTACTCCCAGCAGCACCACTCCCACGAAGCGTTTGACCGGGAGCGGTAGCTCAGTGCATCAACTGATGTCACTGCAGCGCCTCTCACCGGGAGGTCCTAGGTTCCCACTCCCCACGGCGGCAGGATTTTCGACACTAGCTTTTCAGCTAGGTCGAATTCAGTCGCTGCGAAGCGTTTGACCGGGAGCGGTAGCTCAATGTATCAACTGATTTCCCTGCCGCGCGTGTCGAAGAGAATTCAGGCGGCCGGCTGCTCTGATCGGTAATTTTCCGTGGTTTCTCCGATCAACACCTGGCGAATGCCGGAGCAGTACCGGAACAAACGGGCCACGGACCGCGCGCGATCTGTCCTTCCTCTTCCTTGTCCTACCCTCTCCCCTTACACACACACTTACACTAACATGCACTACACTACCACAAATTCCGTGAGACCGCTCGGGAGCTTAGAGCTTGTCCGGCTGGGGTGGTGCCCGCTGGTAGGAGAGTCCTGGTTAGGGAATCCCACTGCTGACGGCAGTCGGCGCCGGATCTCGCCATCCAGCGGGGGAAGATCACCGCCATCTCCCGAGGAAAAAGCATGCACTACACTAACGGGACGAATGACCAGAGCAGTTGACGCACCCGGAAACATGAAAAAATCAATCAATCAATCAACCAAGCGTTTGTGCCCACTATCATTGCCGGGCTCGGCCTTGTCCTCCCATCCCACCCAGCTAGCTCTGCACGCCGACCGAAACGCCGCCGGTTACGCACGTCGGCGTCGCGTCGCCGGGGTGGCAGGGCGGGTTGCAAAAAACCGGAAGACGAGTCGCTAAGCTTGCGCCGCCCCCCCTCCGCCGCGCGCGCTTTTTTGTGCGTCGCGTGTATAAATAACCGCGTGGGGATATATCGGGCGACCCGGCCGGCGCCCGGCGCTCGTGGCACGCGGGCAGGCCGGGAGTTTTGGTGGGGGTACCGGCGAAATGAATGTGGGATGAGGTGGTGGTGGACGAAGAAGCAACGGTGGTATTGGTGGTATGGTGGAACGGTGGTGGTGATAGTGATAGTGGCGATGATGGTAGTAAAGGGGTGGAGGGGTTATGGGTGGTGGTGGTGTTAGGTGAGGTGGAGGTGGTTAGGTGGTGGTGGTAGTATTGGGTGATAGTGGTTGAGGAGGTTGAAGGGTAATGGTTTGGGTTTGGTGACGGGGTGCCTTACTGTACTATGTAGTTCCAAGTCTACCTCTGAAACTTATTGTTTTAGATGCGAGTTATAACGCTGACAAGTTTTCGACATTATACAATAGTTGAGTCGTTGCCGAGTGAAAATTCTAGAAGCTAGTAGCTCTAATGAAGTACGCGTAGGCTTCCGGCTCGAGTCGATGACTCCTTCGCTGTCCACAGCAGAAGTCACTCTAATGAAGGTTATTTTGTTATCCCTGTCTCATCCTTTACAATTAATCTTTGCTTATATAGTACTTACTATTCACACATAATACAGCGCTCATTCGTGAAAACTACCTGGAGAGATTAATCTAGAATGTCTGAGTGCAATGTGATCTTGTCAGGGTCTTAGAGTCTCTGACTGTGGGTTGGTGGGAGATACACCGATACGAGAAAAAGAGTTCAATAGAGCTATTGTGGTCGTGGTGCCGAAACACATCAAAAGAGAAGAATAGAGGATATTGATTGCATTAGTATATAGTAGTAGTGTGTCTTCATAAGGGGAGCCATGACACTCCCAATTAATAAGACCAAAGAACGTATTTCTAACATTTGCGATTACTATGAGAACCTGCTAGTGCTGCTTGATCTGTTGGGTTATTTCACAATCTGCCACTACTAGGTCACCAGTACATCGCTGGATGAAGTTGTCAGATCAAATTTGGTTCATTGAATAATTCTATTTCCGTTTGTGCATGTTAAGCGTGGAAAACTGCTTTAATACGACAGCAACCAGACTGACACACGTTCCACACATTTACTTTAAAACAAGGTTATGTGCTTTCCAGTCATGAATAAATACAACCAAAGTTAAATATTTTAGTTTTACTCCTACGTCATTGGTCAAATAAAGTATTTAGATCTAATTGTAAATTCGTACACTGTATTTAAATTCGTAAAATGATCCTTCCTATGTAAAAACGTGTCAAATTGAATATTTATCTAATCGTAAAATATTTAGGAATTAGATATTTTTTAAAGATCTAAGTTAGTAAATATCTTCTTCCTTCAGTGTTGTAATTTAACAGTGGCTGCAGTGTGTTTGTTTGGAGATCGAAAGAATTACGGTTCGAGTCTACTTAATATTTTAATCGTTTTAGGTTCATTTATAACGAAGCGTGGAAAAAAGACGTTTGGAAAGCTTAACTGAAAATAATAGTTGCATTTATTTCATGAATATGCGATGTTTGCTAGAGCATATTTTTGGCACCGTCTCTTCATGGAGCTACGAGCCCCTCCTACTGATTGGTTTGATGTGATAGAGATTGGGTCGTGGTGGTGGTGAAGACAGGATGCGAAGTGAGGTCATTGATGGAATGATGAACGATTGATTGAGGAAGTGAATACATGGTCACCAAGTCTACTGTTATCGATTGTTGAAGATAAAATTAGAGTGGTGGATTTTAGCGGCGCGGCCAATATGCCGTGCAAATCTTCAAGCAAGACGACGGCGATAAAAATTGCGTGAGGCGATGGCGCAACCAGTGGTGGCAGCGAGCGTCAAATCGTTGGCCAGGAAGTGGCGCAAACGTGCCAAAAGCAGCGGGTGACGGTGATGACGTCCAATATGGTAACGTCAGCAGCTCAAACCAACGTGAGCACGTTCTGTGTGTAGCTGCCAGCGATACAGGAGGCATGGCAGCGATAGCAACGCCAATTCAGTCCGAGTATCACGCTTTAGAATGTGATGACGTGGAATCCTTAAGACTGCTTACAATGACGCGGACGGGAACATAAAGAGCGTTGGAAGACGGACATCTTACATGGGCTTTCGCAACACGTTGGGAACACGAAGCATGACGGAAACGGAAAGGATTGTCAACATTTATCATGACCCGGGAACGGGAAGTCTCTCGACCAATGGAAGTGCAGCACTACCTACAGAGGAATGGTTATCTACGGTATATTTATATAGAGCAGTGACTATGACCGGGAGGTTCTGAGGTTCGAATTCCGACCGACGCAGGATTTTCGACGTTAGCTAGATGGCAAGGTCGAATTCAGCCGCGGATTGGAGGAGAATTGTAGTTGTCGGCAGCTCGGATCGGTAGTTTTCCGTGGTTTGTCCGATCAACTCCACGCGAATGTCGGACCAGTACCCTAACAAACGTGCAACGAACCGCGGGCGATCTTTCCTTCCTGTTCCTTGTCCTACACCTTACTTACAAACACTTACTCTTATATGCACTACACTACCATTTATGCAGAGAGACCAGTCTGGAGCTTAGAGCTTGTTCCAGCTGGGGCGGTGCCCCGCTGGTGGGAGGCACCTTGTTGGAAAAAAACCTTAGTAGTTGACGCGCCTGGAATCCCTAATCAACCGAACGCTCAAACACGCGAGAGAACCAGCGGGTTGACGCTCGCACTCCTCTGCTCTATGAGCTGTCATCATTGTGGTAATGATTTTTTGTCCATTCAGCTATTCCCAGGGCAGATGAGCAATGAGGCCTGAATCACTCATCGAATAGGGTAGGTCCTTCGCGAACGAAAAAGTAAATTCATAGTTAAAATAATATAAATACAACTGTTTATGCTTACAAACTGAAAATTAATCCGGGATATAAACACCTACATTTATCTGAGCATTAGGATTTTAACTTATTGAAGTGATTTATTAACAATATAATAACTTTGACACCCATCCTGAAATTCCATTCAAAGTGTCTAATTCTCGTACTTATAAAAATATTTCAAATTAAATACAATAAAACGTTAATATTTCACTTATTTTTACGAACGCATTTATGAATTACATTATCCATTCGGAGGGAGTTCAGGATTTTTGTACGATATCATTTTGAAGGCGTATTACATTGTCCGTCTGTTATCCATTCTAATTCTCATCTATTTTTCACAAACAAATAATTGGACCCAGGCGAATCTTGACGGACCGAAGTTCACATTTCTAATCTGTTTACTCACCTGTAATTATTAATGCTTATTGTAAATCGTTGACTATGGTTTTAATTATGTTTTCATAAAAAACAACTACACAAACTGGTCAAACTTCGTGTATTAGTAAGCCCTGGTGAAGGAATTAAATATTCCGAAACGTTGGCAAACTAATGTGTTTCATTAATTGACCGATCCCGTGATCCTTATCCTACTACTTATTAACGGTCGTGATTTCATCTGTTGGTATACTTTTAGGAATTCTTTCGTATTTTAAAATACACAGACGAGAATTGAAGGTTTCGTAATGAATGGTCACGTTGGACCATGGTCGATTTTAAAGAAAAAAAGTCCAATAATTAAGGAAGTATTTATGCAAAACAAAACATTTATGCTAAAAAAATGCAAAAATAAGCATTATAAAACTTCGTCATATGCCATCACTTGTCATTATTCGTGCACATATATTATCAACCTTTAAATAGATTCGCTAGAATAAAATGGAGTTTCCTAAACATCCGATGTCTAGAGATAATACACATTAGCATCATGTTGGAAGAACATACGTGAGTTCCTTCGGGGCACCGACTTTTGCTGGTTCTACGCACCACCAGTTTGCGTCACAAACCACGTGACCACAGCACAGGCACTTCGTTTCAAAAGTCAGTCCAGACGTTTTTTATTTATTTTTTTAAAATTATTTTACGTCAAAAAAGTTACAACTGCGTACGACGTGCTATGGGGAAAAGTGAATTGTGTGACATTTTCAAAATTCTGTGTCCTACACTAAGTCATATACTACTTAAATTTTAAATTTAAAAAAAGCTCCCATGTAATAAAATATATTTTCAAGGATAAATAAGCAATACATTTTGGGCTCTTATCCATGTTGTACTTCGGAATAATACTTCCTGCCGCGACAACATGGAAACAATAATTTGAATAACTGTATTTCCCACTAATTCTAGAAAACGTGCACAGAAAATGAAGCTACATTTATGACCAGAAGCAAAACAAGGGGCCATCTCAGCATTTGCTCAATGGATCAGGGAAACTGGACGAAAAACCTGATCGAGATGGAGGTCATTGACCCAGAAGCTGCGATACAATACTTGTTACATATTGTTTAGAATTATACAGTCCAATGGTAAATAATACATTAAATATCACTGTTAAAATTAATGTTACTTTCCTTGTGGTGCTCAGTATAGTGTCTAATTGTATAGAAAAAGTTATGCAGCAGAAACGATTTCACTTCGAATCTAGTCGTTTAATGTCATCTGGCAAAGTGTTGTAAAATAATGTACATGTATTGTATGTGAATTTTTTGTAATGAGCTGTTGATACTGTGACCTGATGAATATGATTTCTACATTGGCCGCCATGTTGCATGGACAGCGGGTAGTGTTGAGAAACATTTTGAAAGTGGTAGAAAATGACAATTTTCAACGGTAACCAACCAAAAATAACGCGATGAAGGGGTACAAGATGTAATATTTAAAAGAAATGCTTCATAAATCTGTTTCAATGTCGTATACAACGATGTGATAATTTTGGTATCTGGCTGCATTTAAAATTCCCGCTAATATCATGACGCAAACTGGTGTCTGAAGCTCATTGGCTTATGTCGGATACTATGCGCACGAGCCCCCCTGATTCGCGCGCTTGTAGTGCAAATTTCACTTCCGCTTGGAGAATACTTGGGAAGAGCTCCCACAGTCGATCTTGGATTGAACTTATGGAATGGTCTCTTTCGTAGAGTCTCTCGATTCCTAAAAATAATCGAATCCGGAATTGTATAGTCGGAATCGAATCGCAAGAAAAGAATCGATTACCAAAGGAAATCGTATTTAAATACAGAGTTTGTGCATCCTCGAATGTTAAAGCACTATCGATCTTCTGCGCATGCGCAGTGTAGGAAAAGAGAGCCTACAGAACATTCCGCTCTCTAGCGGCACTGCTGCAATTAAGAAACGCTTTTCTGCTTTAAAGACGCGACACTGGAGTGAATATAGTACAACTTTTTTCATTCTGTTCTTTCTTCACATGCTCTTTAGGCTCTAAAAATCACTAAGCTAGCAGTAGTTTACCCACTTCCTTGATATGGGAATAAGTCTTACGTTTCTGAAGCACGTATGTTAAAAGAACCTTATTCGTTGAATCATATTTCTTGTTGTGTTCACAAAATTCTCACAATGTTCACAAACTTTTCAACAATTTTTTTCATATGTTTCTCTCTCTGAGTCAGAAAGGTTATTATAATCTGTTGATAACGTAACTATAATGTGATATTGGTAAATATTTATCCTCAATCTATCATTTCTCTTTCGTGTTGATGGTTTATAGAAATGACAAAGTCTGAAGAACTAGAAACAATGAGAATTGTTTACATTTTAGGTACATATTAATTTAACTGAATGTGTAAGCAGATATATAATATGTGAGATATACTATTGTATCACTCTGTCACAGAATTTCTCATGTTCTGGAAGGGTTTGCACAGCATGCCGTAAAACGGGATGATGATGCCGTAAAACGGGATGATGTATGTTAACAGGAAACACGTAACCTCTATTTATTTACATATGAACTAGTTGCGGCGGCACAGTATGCTTCTAAAGCTACATTCAAAGAATAGCACTTTGTCTTTTTAGTATTCGTTTACTTAATTTATTAGTGTTATAACATACCTAGTCTTAGCATGCCAACAATGGATGCTGAACCTTGTGGCAGCATCATTGACTTGCAAAACAAAAAATTCTCACCTATTGTTTACATCATATTCTTAAGGAATATTCCCAGTAAACTCAACCTGGAGCTTTTAAGAATAAATTTACACTCTAAAATATATTTTTTCTTGGACAAATTTATGGAGGGAACGGGTACGAAATATTCTTGGCGTTCAAAAATATTATAAGGGTTCACCCGTTTCAGAAATGTGCATGTTTTCTTCACGTTAGTCAATATACGAATAGTTGGCGGTGTCGAAAATGTGTCTTTTATCGAAATCGTTGGAGTGAAGAAATCGTCGTAAGTAGTAGTTCATTAATATTATGTCAAATTATAAGTCAATATTATCGTAAAAATTGATTTAAGTCTAAGAAAAAAGTACTAATTTTAAGATAAAATAATGGACGTCTCCTAATTAATCATTACTTTCTCCTTTTGATAACTTGACAACACCACGCTGCTAATGTGACTAGAAATCGACGTACTGCAGGCAGGTATTATAATTTGCATAACGTGCGTTATACTCTACGTTCATTGGGAACTTTTCCTGAAAATATGATGCGAAGCGAGGCAAATTCAAACGGACCCACCCAGGGAAGAACGCTAGAGGTGTTAGTCCCCTCAGATACAAGAAGAGAGGATTGTGCTGTATCTGATATGAAGCGCTATAAATGAAAAAATAGCTCGTTCTTCAATAACGAAATGTTCATTTTATATTTCCTGATGAAAAAGACGTACGCAATACAAAACTGTGTAAGTCATTTAAATTGTGTTGTTTCTTAAAGCTTTTAAACTGGTCAGGGAGGATGCCTCCCTTGCTTACCCCAAGGAGCCGCCACAGCTTCTTTTACAGAGAAGAAAAAAATCATTGGCATATGGGTCGGAAAGTGCGTAATTCGATTTATCAGGCTTACTGCTTTGAACATGATGTTGATGTATCACAAGGAATGTTCATTGTGACGGTCTGAGTCCATGCCACAGCTCCTCTTCACAGCCAATGTCTTGGTTCCCCCGCGTGTAGAACTCCTAAAGCGGCCCCCTTGGTTTGGCCAAATATCGATGGATATCGTTACTGATTCAAAGAGACGCGCACTTAAAAATGAGTCATCCATTACAACTAATTGAGAAAGAAGTCAAGTAAAATATTGTTTTTAGGATGGCTGCCTTTAACTGAAAAGAACCTCCAATGCCACAAGATTACCACAAGATTATTTCACATATTTCTTCTCTCTCCCTCACTTTTAACATTTTCAACCAAGATCCCGATCCGAGGGAACACCATCATAGCCTTATATGCTGATGGCGTCACACAATTCTCATATCACAGTGGAATCAGAATAGCGAAAGGGCATTTTAAAAATTATCTAAATAATTATATTCCATGGACCCAAGTGGGGAATCAAGTTAAATATTACTACAATGCCATGCCAAGTTATTCACATTACGGGGGCGAAATTATATTCTATGGACCTCTTCTTGGTGAAGCATCTAGAAGGATTTGATAGAAGGCTGGTTTTGGAACCCCGTATCCACACAGTGAAGCTTTAATTAAATGTCTCAGAGCTATTCTTCTTAATTTACTCTCGATTTGCCACTTATAATTCGACCATCGATAACATCGCGGGGATTCGTCGTAATTATAATGACAATTGGTAATATTATGCATCGCCATTATCTGTGTTTCGCTACCCGGAATTGAAACTCGACCACATAGGAGCGCTTGTTCCATCGGCGGACATTCCTTCCTTGTCCTTGTAGGGCTGCACTGTTTGCGAACAATGTTTTGCGTCGTGAAAGGTATGGTACTTTCTTATTTTTTTAGTAACTTCCAGTTTAGATGGCAGCTAATTTTTACACAGCACATAGAAATACTGAATAAGTTATCTGTAGAAAAAATATGAGGCCAGATTTCGACCTGAACCTGTGTAAAGGTCCCGTGTAAGATTTCATTTATTACTCCAAAACCAACCAAGAGAGATTCGAAAGAAAAAATCATATCTTATATTTTTTTATAATTCAGAAGATAAACGTTTCTTACTCTCTTTGAATTCAGTTTACTGTGCTGTGTCCTTGCAAAAAATGTTTAAAGAAAGAAATCCGCAGGTTGGGATTGAATTTAGCGCTAATGTTCACGCAGCAAGAGACATAATGCCGTGAAATCTTGTTTCGAGAAGGCTGTGGAGTTTTAGGCTTTCACATATCACATTTCACATTTCTGGCGCCCAAACTAGGCTCTTAAACGAAAAATCAGGCGTTACAATGTCTGAAATAGAGAGTGTAAGGACAAGTAAAATAACTAGAAAAAAAATAACACTAGCTCTTTGTTGTCAGTTTCATTGCCTTTGGCAGTATTATTTAAAGGCACTTTTTGTCACACAAAATCTGGATGCAGCTCAAATGATCGAGAAATATACATTAGGGAGAATAAAATAGAATGGTTTAGGGGCCAGGAAAGCAGACAAACGGACAGACGTTTCCAGAAAAACACCTTTTATGTATTAAGACGCTCCAAAAATGTTATTCTATAAAAATATCGTTTCTTTTTCCTACAAAATTGTATGAATTTCTCCAAATGAAGTACGCGATAAAGTAAAAACAGACTGCCGTATGTTCAGTGCTTTGCTCAATGCTTTGCTGAGCCTTGTGTATATGCCTGTAATATATCTGAGATATATTACAGGCACATGAATATACCTGTAAGATGACACCCTCTGCCGAGGAACTGCTTGATTTAAATGTCCCACTTCACTTCGATCACAAAGCAACGAATTGGCCCTACAAACATTTCTTCTTAAGTCAGTCATAAAAATCACGAACACAAAAAACGAGCCGCCCATCTCACGAACGTGTTCAAACCTTTCAATATCTTACAAATTTATAATATTGTCTTGGATTTTTTTAATCGATAAACATCCTGGGAATACAAATTTTGTTTGTATACTTTTCAGCACTGGAAACATTTTTCTTATAATAATAATAATAATAATAATAATTATTATTATTATTATTATTATTATTATTATTATCAGTAACCTTTAAATATAATCAGTACTGTAAGTGAAGATGTAACTTTTCCAGACTCCCTGAGTGGGGTTAAGATCAGAAGCTTCATTCACAATAAGGCTAGTTCTGCATTTAGGTAGTGTTACCATTTACTAGCGGTCTTCCCTTCGCCTCATTAATGTTGCTCTCTGGTGGTGCATTGAGGATCCAACTAGCCTTAGAGCTGATGGCTCCAGAGACTAGCAGAGTGGACATGGATTTCCTCCTCGGGGAATGGGGATTCAGATCTCGGTCGATTCACGAGAAATTTGTGGTCAACAAGCGTATTCCCGACTGATATACTCGATGTTCTCCTGTTTACTCTACTCCACTAATCGCTAATGTTCTCTCATGCCAGTAATCCAACATTCTAGTCACAATTTCAAGGAAGGGCAGTCAAGCGTAGGATTTTGAAATCATGATCAAATAAAGTGCGGCTTCATTTATGTGAATTTTCATTACTGAGTTTAGTCCAATATACACAGTGTTTTGCGTACGTGTTGGTCAAGTTCAGGGGTTGTGTACGAATGGAATACGAACGAATAATAAAATATTACATGATCTTTGCAATGACGTGTACCTTAATACTGCACCTTATTTCTAATCGTTTCTTTTACATATAGATAAAATTTCATAGCTATGGTTAGAATGTAGCTAAAACAATACAAAAATGCACAGCACCGTGTAGAGACAAATAATACTTTTTATTTACTCCTTTATTTGAAATTAATTTTATTCGAAAATAATATGTATAAAATTTTCCTTGTATCCTCATCGTCTTGCGTTATAACCTTTCAACACGTACGAATTAAAAAGAATGTCTGTATTTACATAAAAGTATGTCCTGCTCAATTTCCTAAGACCTTGGATCGAATCTTTTGGAAATATTCTTCAAAATTAACGTAAAATTCTAATGCACTGTAAATATAGTAGTTTGAATGTGTGACGTCGCCGAGCAAGTGTTGTATTGTGCTTCGCGAGAAATCGAAATTTCGAATCCTTTCCATTAGGATTTTTGAAGATGAATGAGCTTTGTACTTGTAGATGGTGTTTTATTTCTCGACTACACCAAAGCCTGCTTTGTTTTTACGGTGAAGTTTTTTCCTGTGCTCAGTTCTTCAATTACGAAAGGATTTTGATATTGAAAAAAAAATAGATATATTTTTTACGTATGAGTTACGTAATCTTCTTTAAGTTACTATAGTTATCTATATTATACGATATAGTAATCGATGGATGTACGTATAGCATTATGTTAAATATTTTTAAGTGTTTAAGAAAGAAAATATAAAGACCTAATGAGAGTTACGTTACCTTACGTGTGCATTCAAATTTAGCACATTTATATTCATATTTTTTTAATACAGACCAAATACTAAAAAGAAAACAATTACAAATATTCTTTTGGTGTTAACTCTAAATCTAATGTGCAAAACGCCATGTTGAAGAATTCTTACGAATCAGTAATTTCACACTGAAAATGAGCCAAATATTCAGTAATAAGGTTTGTCAGGAATTCGAGCCCCTAAAATACTTCAAAATAGAGATGAAAATGAGATCAAATTTACGTAAGAAGATGATAAAGTAAATATTTTCACGTCATCAATCTGGATAATTCGCATGTTAATGCTTAAACGATTAAAATAAATGTTAAATTCATCAAAAGCCGTATTTTATTAAAAGTTAATTCGAGAGTGTAGAGCAAATGTAAAGCATCAGAAAGCCACTAGTTTCACATTTCATTTTAACCTACGATTACATATTTTGTATTTTAGTGTTTTGAGTCTCTGAAAAAGAGGTCGTTAATACGAATGTCCAAAGAACCTATTACTGCATAAGTGTTACAACAAATCTAATTAAATCAAACGCACGGTTGCACATTTCATATTAAAGCGCAGATACATCACATAGGGCAGTCGGGTTTCCTGTTTCCACATGCAACTTTTATTAGTAATTCATAACATAATCTCGTATTAGAATTGCAAGCTGTGAAAGAGGTGATACTTTCGTGATACAATTTTTACTCAGGGACAGAGTTCATTGCCTACATAATTGTGTTACTGACATCGCAATGACCTCATTTTGCAAAGAGTAGATTATCCCCCTTCCAGGAAAAAGAGAGCCATTTCCTTATATGATAAAATCAGCTTTCCACGTCAGTTTGAAGCCCTTTCGTGACAATCGACCGAGTCGAGAGATCGCAGCGCCCTCTGGAGCGGCGGGCGCCGACAATGGGCGGCACTCCCCAGGCTCATCTTCAGCGGCCAATCAAAACGCCGGAGTTTGCGGTGGCGCTGCGATCAGACGAGCGGCGGAAAACGAGAAGCCTTTGCAAAAAGCGCCCCGCCCCCTTCCCAGCCGCGCCGCGGCGACAGTCGCAGAGCCTTTGATCTCGACCCCCTGCGGAGGCAGGCAGCCGGCCGCGAAGGCGCGGTGGGGAAGGAATGCAGAGGGGCAGAGGAGAGGGAAAACGGAAGGGAGGCGCAGGAAGAGAGGAAGCGTTTATGGGGAGGGTGGGGAAGAGAAAAGAGGATTGCCAGAAAAAGGAGAGATGGGACGAAGGGTTGGGAATGTGTTGGGATCAGGTATAATGCTGCTACGAATGGAGAACATGGAATTGGAGGGGATTGGGAACATAAGAGCGGTTGAAGCATTGAAAGGACGGGTAAAAGAAAACGTTCGGATCAGTTGAGGACAAGTGACAGGAAAGGAGAGTAGGAGGGGTGAGACCACGGCGTTCGAGAGGTAAAGCGGAAGAATGGAAAAGGTCGATGTAATGTGTGGCTTACAAACCAGCTCGTGACGCCTGAAATGCGGCGTTCCATACAAACCGACCTGCTACTTACATGATTTGAAAATCATGTAGGGTCCATTACAGACCAAGCGCAATGCTTTAAGCATGTCAAATAAATCAAGAAAAAACACCTTTCGATGCAAGTTTTACTTTTAAAAAACACTTAATGTTCAATGGACGCTGTTGTCACACAGTCTATCCCAGGCCTGTACAAGTAATTTATTTAATTTGTATATTTACACATTTAATCGTGACAGTGGCATGGTGCGATCTGGCTACGCTGCTTCTCAGTATCCGCAACAATCGCGTCACTTTTCTACGATATTATCATAGAACTCAATTATTTGATACTATAATAATTTTAAATCTTGTCAAAATTTGCAAGTTAAATAATTACACTCTCATACATCCTTCTTTATTACAAAGAAGTTTATTTTACAGTAATTGTAAATTCTAAAACTAAATCCAGCACTCCAATTGGCACAGAGCTCAGGCAACCGTCAAATTTCTTCGCCCCTACAATCGTTCAAACGGAACTGCTGCAGTTGATTTTGATGAGGAGGCATGTCTGCCTCCGGCTGGCTCTTGTTATTTGCACCATCATTTTTAACATGCGCGTGTGTGAATATTCTACTTTTTAAATGTGTTATTTATTTACAAACGTTCTGACAGAACTTATTCAGTTTGGCTTCCGCTCTTGTACGGGACACATCCGTGTGGCTGCTGCTCGCACCATAATTTTGTTGGTGCGACAAACGAACATTCTACTTTTTAATATGCCGCTCGCACCATTACATTTAATATGTGTGCGTGTGAACTTTGTACTTTCTAAATGTGTTATTTATTTATAATGTTCTAACGGAACTTAATCAGACTGGCTCCCGCTGTTGTACGGGACTTCCGTATGACTGCTGCTGGCACCATAGCTTTAATACTTGTATCGTGTGTGCCGCCCCCCTGTGTAGTGTAAATATTACGTGTGTCACGTGCTAAAACGCATTAGCTGACACTTCACTGTGGTGTTGACATCCCTCCCGTTCAATTTGATTTTTTCTCTTGACCTGACAAACATAATTGCTTCAATATCTCACACTCCTTAATATTTATATTACTGAAATTTTTTATATTATATTCCATTTGTGAACCCAAGTGCTTCAAATTATTCTTGATGAAGTTTCTTGAAATTCGTAAGTTTTCTGTGAAAATCAACTCGAATTTGCGCTTTTCAGCAAAGCTTAAACGATATTCTCTCAAGGACATCTCCGCTTTTTTTTCAATAGAAATTTGCTTATACGACCAGGTTTTATTCTTGTATAATATTGTTAGTCATATTTCAATTGTAATATTAGGAGACCCAAAAATTGAAACAATTGAAGAAATGTCCTTTAGGCGTCGGTACCTAGAAAAAGGAAACTATAATCTAGGCCAGACTAAAGAGATTAGGAAAGTAACTGGTACGAGAAAGGCTGTGCCATTTTGTAGACCTTCTAGGGTATTTGTCTCCTTAAAAATAATAATAACTCCATTCGACATAAGATCTTAAGATAATTCCTTAATTTAATATGCTTTAATCACGTGTTACATACACTGTCGCGTATTAATTTTTAATTCTAATTAAGGCAATTTATGGTAAATGATTTAAAATTCTATTGAGGCGATAGCACCTTCGATATCATACTCAATGAACGTCTCTTTTTTACTTCAGTTGATATCTTTTCCACTCCGTTTTCCTTGCATTTTTTTATCAGAGTGCAATGTAACACTGTCGATAGTACTATATTATTCTCCTTATCAATCTGCACAGGAAATTTTCATTCCAGTTTATGGTTTGCTTTGAGGAATTTCAGGATATTTTTCATGCTCCTTTCCTGAATGTTACTAAAAGCAAGTTTTCCATGCAAAGTTTCAGAAAATAATTATAAAATATTTTTAAAATGATTTTATTTTGAAATTACTACGTGATACTTCCATATAACTTCCGTTTATTAAATTAACTCCATATTATCGATTGAATTTAATGAGCAGCGTTTGATTTCATTACTGAATAATTATTAAATTGGTTTTGCAAATTATCAACTTATTTAATTGAAATGCTTTTAAAGAGACTGTCGCATTCTGCAGCATTGCCTTACCAGAATTCAGAGAACTCTTCCCGTATTTGAGCACTTTATCAGCACAAATATTATTTTTACTTTCTCGGTCTTACTTCGTAAGAAGAGAAAGTATAGTAATCGAGCTCCGAAATGCGGTAATTTTTCGTCAGAGAAACTTTTATTGCTGAGTTCTGATAACAAAGAAAAAGATAAATCATGATATTTTACTTATATTTGTCTTGTAATCCTTTTTAGCTATATATTATTTCTGACCTATAGCTAAAGACAATTCTTTTCTTTGCTTCTTTCTTATACAATTTTTTATAACACAAATTTATTTATTTTTTTAGAATGTAAAAATGTAATCATTTGAAGTAAAAGTAAATTGTTTTTATTTTTGTAATATTATAGAACCTGAAGATGGAAAAACATCCAGCAACGTTGTTATCCTTATGGAAATGTTTTATAATACAAATTTTATAACAAAAAGAAAAAATGAATTGCCTGCTATTTCTGTTAAAATACAACACAATGGCTACAGTTTCATTAACATAAATTAGTTTTAAAATTAACGATAAGGTATATTCTGCTTTTAAAATAGTCTTCGTCCGTCTTCAGAAATAGTGTCACGGATGTATAGAATCTTCAGGAATGCAGGTTTATAAAATGTTACAGATGAATCAAATTGAACAATTTGGTATGCCATCTTGATTACTTAATGTAATCTGTTTGAAAAAATTAGATCTTAAAGAATATCATGTACAATTTTTATTTTGAAAAACGAGAAGTTTTCGTGAAATGTTTGATTAAAGTAAAGGCAATATATATTTTTTCTCAAAGATGCTCCAATTTTATTTTTTTCTCGTATAGAGCAGAGAACGCTGACTTAAAAGGCCCCGGTCTCATTTCGTTGAACATCTGAATTTTCGAAACAAAGATTAAAAATAAAGGGAGATACTATGCGCTGTGGTAGCTAAATCGAGTTTAAACATTATTAGTATTGCATATAGTCATATAAAGATGTTTATTATTATAATTTGTGCATTATTAAAATAAGATGATGTAGAGTATTAACCACAAATTTCACGCCTCAGGCCGTATCTCCATCCCCAACAACACAATTATCTGAATTTAAGAAAAACGTTTTTAGTTGGATGAGCTGTATGTTTTCGTTCTGAATTTTCTATTTTGTGAATTCCACATGCCAAAACTATTTATACCCAAAATACGAGTATTTTGTTGTATTTGGCTCGTAAATTAACTAAACGCACATTATATCTGAATACTTTCGTGAATGCACCTGGGGTCTACGACGGTTGTTCTGTGTATTCGGTCACAATGGCCGGTGATGAAATAAGGAAATCGATATGGCGTGTCCACATCGTACGCTCGAGCGTATAAATGATAGGCTTTGTCCCAGTCAGGTACCTCGAAAGTTACATGATCGATTTTCGACTAATTCACCAACACTTTAAACGTCCTCTCTCGAGCTAAATGTATGAGCGCGGTTACACACACACATACAGACTCACAAAGAACGCTGTGCATTCCTATACTCAACTAAAACGAAATCCAATAAACTCGTATCGACTTTCACAGCTTCATCAACATTCGTCGAAAAGGTCTTTCCGTACAGTAGGAGAGGTTTTTCTTCGGTGAAATAGAGTATTTTGAAATTTCCGTTTCAGTTTGTTATATTGGCATAACAATATATACTGAAGACACTTCTCTATCATACGGCCAAATTTTGTGTTCAAAAATTACATTTCTTATATATTAAATAATATCCGAAATCCATTGAATTCTGTCTTCAACTACAAGGTTGAATTTTTTAAATTCCTGAAAAATTGTGTTTCGTAGAGTAACGTTACTTTGGAAATAAGCTTTTCAATTTCCTGTAGGAATTGTGATATTCAGTGACTTAGTTTATGGAAATAAGGTACTCTATTCCCAGAGATGCACTCAGTGCCGTCGGCTATTCTGCACCAGCGCCCCGCTGAAGACTTCAGGAGCAGAACACAACAGAAATGAGGGGTTTGGGCGAAAAAATTGATAACCCACAAAATGCTTTTACCGAGATAATTGGTTTCAAAGTTTAAAAACTATCCTGTAAATCTGTTTCCAAACTTATTTATAAAAAAATCTCTTTAGAAATTTGAAGAAATGCGTCCAAAAATGTATTAAATTGTGAAATACATTTTTCACATCTTGTAATGTTTATGTGGGATATTAACATTTTCCATTAGGATAATCTTTCATTTTAATATGTTGATAAATTACAACTAACAATTTATGTGATTGAAAAACAATACAAATACAAACATAATCTTTCAAAATTACACCATTTATTACAAAATAATGACAAATGGAAATCAAAGTAAAATGTTTGCAAAAGTTTTACATTGTTGAACATCATCTTGACTGTCTCATCAAGGTAAGGGAGTGAAGATGATATCCTTCGCCTTAAAGTTTTAATGGAGTCTTCTTCCTTGAAACTTTTGTTGTAATATTCCGTAATATGTTTCTGTGGAACGTAGGGAAATAGAGATATCACATCTTTTTCCTTCTCTGGGTCAATTAAACGAGGCTTGGTATACTTTTGTGACAAATTGATGGACGTGAATGCCACCGGACGACCTCTGCGTGCAATATTAATTTGTTCAAAAATATCATTATTAAGTGAGGTACTACATACTTCAAGAACGTTAGGTTTACATTTTGAAACTCGAAATTTACTCACTTCATTAAACAAAACTTTGTGTTTGTTAGGTGTGGCCATATTTTGTTGAATGCAACGTTTTAAATAACTTGGATCACGTGTTATGCTTTCAGAGGCTTTTTTCTGAATTTTTTTTTAAAAAAAAGTTAACCCTCTCATCACCATCGGGAACAAGTTTCGAACTTAAATGTTTTCAGAGCTTTCTATCATTCCAAACTTGCATGGGATACCCGTTACCGTACTAATTGCATTGGTGCTAACACTGCCGTCACATCGTATTTTTTCTCATTTTCTAAAGTTAAAATTTTCTTTATATTTGTGGGGGAAAGACAAATTATTTGAAAACAAATACGATACCGTTAATGTTACAATTATGATGTCGTATGATATTTGTTTCCTATGCACTAAAGTAGTTTATTATTGCGGTTTGTCAGAAACACAAGTTAATATATTATTGTCTTCTTTACGATCTGATTATGGAAAAACTTGACATGTCACATTAATAAATAATACATTAAAGAAACCGCCAATTTGGCTAAAGATTTATACACTAGAAGGATTCTTGCAAATTCCCATATTATTCAACAACTATTTTGCAAGTATTACAGACATTTACAACATTGAAAAAATCACCTTACGTAAATGTAAAAACTTGATAACCGCAGAATCCTAAGCTAATCGACAGTGAATAAAAACAATCACCTCGTAATTTGAACAGTCTTCATCTTCCTCAAATTCGTAGTCAGTTAACACTATCGTCACTGTCATCAAACATCAACGGAGACATCACATGACTACGCAAAATCACTTTTTTTCTCATCCCAGCCGCTCTACACTACCTTGCAACCATCTTGAAAAATCGGGATGTCAATGTTTTCCCTTGAAAACTAGCTCCATATGGAATATCGACATAGGCGATAACTCGGCCATCCTTTGGCTTACAACAAAACGTCTTAGATTCGCATGTAGCTATCATTGCTAAGAAGTCGATAGTGCAGGTCACTCGTTCTCGGTTTTCGTCAAAATGTGGGTTATCAAGTTCTTCGACCACACCCCTCAAATCTCTTTCTTGCCGGCCAGTAGCGGGAGCTTTGGATCTCGGGCAGTTATTTTAAGTTTCTACAAAGTTGATAGCGACAAAGAGGCGCAGACGGGAGAAGGGTAAGGAACCCCTGCCCCCGGGGTCGCCAATACATTTTTGTTTCCGTCGCAGAAATAACACCCTATCTAAGAAACAGTAGAAATTCGTCCCGATCTCAAGGTGATCAGTGACACATTTTATTTGTGCAACCTCCGAGGAGGTAGCTTCTAGCATGGAAAGCGCTATACACATGTTGCTATGATGATCTAAGAATTGAGAACACCTCTTGGAGGTCGCATTGACGCAGTAATCCATGTGTTGGTTTGAGGAGCAGAAGTACTGAAGAGGGTGATGATGTGCAAATGCGTCATGTCTACCTTGAGGTCTCAATCCCCCTTTCCCGATACAAGGGACAAATATGATAAATTCGTATCACAAAAATTCTGTTGGCGTGTTTCAGTTTCTCATCGATAATCAATAGAATGAATTGGTCGATTAAATAAAATTACGGTTAAGGCGGCAAAATATTGGGGGAGCTCTTTGACGAGATTATGCCAAGGAAATTCCGTGTACTCTTGTCATGAAGGCAGACTGAAATGATGAAAGTCCAGACTATTAGCATTCCTCGGCGTAAAAATCATTAAATATTGAACAAATTCAGTCTGTGTTACCAGTCTAGGCCAAAAGGAAATCGTTTTACTTCTTGTTTTTCTCTGGAAATTCGTGCGTGTGAGCTAAGTTTACACGCCAACCATTCTGCTGAGATCTCAGTCGCGTCACCAACCTGACGCAATTGAATTGACTGTCAGTTCGTGCATTACCAGCGTTTTACACGAGCCAGGCGTGTCGCCAGGAAACTGCTCGGCTTCCCTGGTTGTCAGTCCATGTGATGCCATCACGTCTTATGAGGAAAGAGTCAGGATTCCGCGAAATTGCGACAATGTGCAATGTTGCCTATTCTGTTCGTTCTTGGTGTCTGATCTGTGTTGCGCTCTCACGGCCATCTTTGAATTAATTGGGCTGCCTATGTGCCAACAATTACAATTTGCCGTCGCGTGAATGGAGAGTCTACTGCGGCAGCAACTCACTTGTTTTGAAAAATGTCCCCAGAAGCTCCCTAGCATTTCTAACCAATATATTTGAAAGCAGGTTTACAAGGCTTGGTTAGAAAAATTTTCACTAGTTTTGCCAACAGCGGAAACGATTTTCATCCTCAGGGCTAATATAACAGAATATGAAGACAACACTGTTCAAGAATAATGTTACCAAAAAACAAACATTATTCTTGAACAGTGTTGTCTTCATTTTCTGTTATATTACCTGAGGATGAAAAATTTCCAAACGTTGGCAAACAACTAGTGAAACTTTTTCTGACCAAGCCCTGTTAACCTGCTTTCAAATATTAATTTATGGTCGTAAAGTACTCTTCATAATCTAACCAATATATATATATATATATATATATATATATATAACTCGGCGCTAAGGATAGTTTTCCCAGTTTTGGTAAACATTCCGTATTAATTTCTATAGCAAAACTCAACAAAAAACCTGCCAACCCTACTAGTTACAGATCCATCAGTCTTATTACCATTTTGCCAAAAATGTTAGAAAAATTACTATTAAAGAGACTCCTTAAAGTTACAAAAAAACAATATTATTCCTCCCTTTCAGTTTGGTTTCTCCCAAAGTCATTCCACAAGCCACCAATTAGTGCGTTTAACCCAAAATATCCATGAAGCATCATGCTGGCCATCGTTTATTTACAGGCTTTCTCGATGTCGCTCAAGCATTCCACAGGGTCTGGTGCAAAGGAATTACAAACAAACTCAGGAAACTACAAATACCGAAATAGTTAATCAACACCATATCCAATTTCATTAAAGATCACACATTTATTGTGCAAGTGGGCTCAAATCTCTCTTCACCGCGAAATAGTTCAGCAGAAGTTCCACAAGGTTCCTCGTTGTCGCCTGTTCTTTTCAATATCTACATTTCAGACATTCCAACGCACCCTAATGTACACATTGCCCTTTTTGCACACGATACTGTCATTTTTGCTTCTGATCAGTATCTCAATACTGTGATGAACCCATCCTGCCGCCACGGCAACACACGCATGCGCGCAATGCGCGCAGCTCGCGGTCTGGGTACCTCACAAAGGGGGGGGGGAATACCGTCACACCGAAGTGCGTCGGTAATCAGCTGACAGGTGCGCGTTAATTTATCAATGAAGGGCTGCAACGGCACTTACCTGTCACCTGGCACCGGCATTCAGGAACCTCAAGGGGGTAGGCACTCTTGAATGAGGGCATGCACGGGGTTTGCTATTACTACCACTACTTTACAATAATCACAAAGTGTTGTAACTTTAAGTGTCAATCACCTGAATGGCAAGAACACATTTATTGCTTTTATTTCTATAATACAGTTTGGGTAAGGAATCCCCTTAAACTAAATTATATGTTATTTACATTAAATGACACCTTTCCTATTTTTTACTGTCTTTGGAATAATTACAAAATGAAAGTCTTTCGTTCACCTCTTTCGATGATTGCACAATCCGTAGTCGTCCTCGAAGCAGTCGCTGTCGCGAGCCGCACCACGGCAAGGCGCAGCCAACCGGAAGCAGCAGTGCGTGCGGTGCTAGTGCTCCTGGCTCCGATCGGTGGTTATTGGAGGAAGTCGTCTGACGCCACCCACTCCTCACCAGGCCAGCCTCAATGACTCAGCTGCACAATCATTCCTTCCGGAGGGCCGGCCGTTGAAATCGGAATAAATTCCTGATTGTCTTTTTATACTGGGCGGCCTGCACTACGTTGGTCGACCCCAAGTCACAGCTCCACTACCTCTCATCAACACTGCAGTCTCAATTCTGTGTCGTTCTCTCGCCTTCTATCCGTCTTCTGCCAAAAATCCGCTGCTCTCGAGCTTCCTGCGTCGCATCCCCACCCTTTTCCCAAGTTTCGCCCATCGCTCCTTCACGTGATTGGAATTTTGAATATTATTGGCCGAAATCTTAGTTTCCAAAGTATTCGACGCGAGTCGAAGCCGATAATTTTCAAATTAACCTCATTTTCTGGGCGCCTGATTGGTGGTCTTTGTTGTGCGTGTGTGTACACGGAGATGAACACAGCAGTCCTTTCTGCTGTCTTCGTGACGCTTATATGGGTCCTACGGGATAACTTCAACAGTAGCCGGGATCTCTATAATTTGCTTGTTCCGGTGCCTAACCGTGCACGTGGACTGGCCGCCGTTTGCCAGAAAGGCTGTCCCCGGGAGACAATTGCACCCTAATCGTAAATCTTTTGAGTCTTCTGGCACGCGTTCGCGCGTCTTGCGCTGAGCCGTGTCAAATCAGGGACCTTCCTAATCGGCGTGACAGAGGGGGAAGTTTTGGGTCCGGCGACTAGCAATGACCTCATTGCAATACCGCAAGGAACTTAATTCAGGGACACCTCATGACCATTGAAACATTGTGTAGAAACTGGAAAATTAATATAATTCAAATAAGTCCACATCCAAAGTTTTCACTCTACGATTTCCAGCCTTCCCACTCCTACTAAAATTTGACTCGGCAGTAATACCATGGTGCTCATCAACCGCCCCAGTCCATTATCTAGTTGTCCTAATGGATACCAGATGGACAAGGAAAGACCATGTCAGCTCCAAGGTGAACGAAGATAATAGACGCTTAGGTATTCTTCGACCAGTAATCAACCGACACTCCACATAAAAGCTTCATTTTACTCTCCTTATATATAAAGCCATTTTACGTCCGTTACTCACGTACGCTTGTCCAGTCTGGTGCAATGCCGCCCCTACAACCATCAACAAAATTCAAATATTCCAAAATAGGGTTCTCAGAACTGCAGTTAACGCTCCTTGGTATATAAGCACACAAAGACCTAGCCATAGAGCCCGTCCTAACATGCATCAACAAACATTCTTCCAAAATATACCTTCGGTTACCGGTGCTTCCCATTAGAATATAGGTAAAGAGCATCCCGTAGAAACTCGTCTTCGCAACCGACTCGCCTTTCACATCTTCCTCTGTAAACTAGCTGATATCAGATAGTGAAATAAATAGACCTCTTATCAGTAGTCAACAATATGTATTTCCCCAGTTTATCATTCGCACTACTTCAATCTATGTTTAATGGGAGGTGGCCCCCCTTCGCATCTTTTCGTCTGAAAATGCTCGCTCCAACAACTGAAAAGCCATTTGGCTGAGCGTTATACAACCAGCTCATCTGTTAAAATAATAACAATAGTAATAATAATAATAATAATATAATAATAATAATAATAATAATAATGTGCTGTCGAAGCTTGATGTACTTGTTGTTGTCGTCCTTGATGTATTGATGACTCCTCTCGGAGTACGGATACCCCAGGAACGCCATCCAGGAGTATCGTTTTAGTCCTATTCACTTCATCTAGAGAGAAAGTACTGGCCATAATTCTGTAAGAGAGCCCTGAAAGAGAGCATAAACAGCAGAGATTGCCAAACTTCTTCAACTCTTAACACCCTGAAAAAAAAAGCTATCTAGCGACACTTATTATCCAATTACAACTGGAAATTCAACAAATTAATATCAGATTACTCAGCTGATATTGCTCGCAACGAACATTTAGAGATAACCTGAGACCTCTGGTTTCACGGAAACTCAGCTGCGCGCGGTTCCCTCCTTGTCAGGTCGTCCGCTCGCTGAGTATGTGCGGATCGAGGGGAAGAGTGCTTTTATGTGAATTTCGAAGTTAATATAAGGTGACATATAACACATAAAGTAGTTGAGCACTCGGATCAATATTATTTGCCAGTCTATATGTGACCGTTGGAGGGAATACTTTACCTTGATACGTTCAGTTCCTTGTTCGTCCTCCTTATTGATTTTTCAGTAACAATACCCAACCTACAGCACTCCCACGTTGAAAATAAATCATTTCATTCTTCAATCATCAAAAGCCATTGTTTGAGCGCAGCCATTGTATGAGCAAAGGTTATAATGGCGCAAAAACACAAAAAATCCATGGCGAAAAAAATGTCCCTTCTGTTTTCAATCAATCGAGGACAACAAAAATCTTGCTATAATTATCAAAGTTTGAAAGATCGTGTTACAATGCCACGCTTTATCTTCGTCCAATTACATTTTTAATAAAAAGCGAGGCTTATGATCGACTCAATAACGTATTTAGATAAGAAAGTTTAATATCATTAGACACAGATTTTACGTAATAAACTGTGATGTTTAAGAAAAATATTTAATTTCGGCTATAGAATAGCGACGTTACTAATTTAAACTAATAAGTGAAGATGTTTACAATTGGTCATTGATAAAAAAAAAAAAATGTTCTACTGTTTTTCACGACTTCTAAATATAGTGAGTATTCGCCGTTTTGAAAACCGTTGAAATGTAATGACAGTGATTTGCCATATTTTTCTCTCTCCATCAATTTTGTCCCGCAATTCTCTCTTGTTTTCGATAACCCCGAAATGAGTTCACTCCTGTCCAGGCCGGTAATACACGTAATATCAACAGATTTTGCACGTTAACAATGGATATTTAAATAACAATGACGGAACTTTATCAATCAAATCAATTCGTTTACTTTTCCGTTTTAAATAACGTTTATTAATTTTTATTTATTTATTAATTTTTCAGATAATTTCATCGTGAATTCGTTTGTTTTACAGAATTGCAAGAAATAAAATTACAGAATTGCTTCACAGATAAGCTTGTTTTAAATTAGATACCTCAAAAATGCCACTTACTAAATTGAAAGTCAATGACGAGTTGCCAAAGAAACATTCCATTATTAAGACATTCCGTTCATACTGATGTCACGAATCTTGTCAATTCCTAAAGAATTTTAACTATGTATTTAATCGAACGATAATGATAATTCTATAAATAAATAAAACATAACAAAGATCACCAAATTTGGTAATTAGGGAGCGTCGAAAGACAAACGAACCTCAACTAGTCACTAATATGTGCATACGACCACCGGGCTACCAACTTGAGGTTATCGTGTGTTGTACTACTTTGAATGGCGTCCCATTTTTTCGTTCATGACTATAACCTCACTCTCCCTAGACACTCTGGTTTTCGTTACTTTGCTGGGTCTTACATTTGAACAAACTTTTATCCATCAAATTTGAGGTCTGGGAAAAAATAATGTACAGATTAATAAAAAAATGGTGTGATGTCTTCCACACATCTAAAGAAGAGGCAATCCATGAAAAAACATAGAGGTAATTGTGAGTTTTCTCTGGCTGTACCAGGCAAACATTCTGTGGTGGAAAGAGTATTTTGAATTGTGAACTCCCTCTGGATTGATGAAAAAAAAAAAAGTTTTTCTACCGAAACTATTTAAGCCATTGTAACTTTATAAACTCATTTCAAGACCTGAGCTGCAAGGAATTCTAAAACCTGTTATTAAGTAATTCCAAACTCTTGCCAATCATATCTCATAAGTAAAAAATTCATAGTGATATTCCTGAATGAGAAGTTTATATTGAGCAGGTTGTTCACAAGTTGGTTATTTTAATATATGTCTTTTTACGTATCAAAAGTATTCTGTACTTGACTCAGTGAAGCACTACTGTCACATATGAAGCACATTTTCTTTGTAAGCCCATGTCTCTTTGTGTCCCGTTTTTTCTTCCATATTTCAGAAATGTCCTGTTTTAAGTCATAAAAAATCACCCGAACTTAATACTATTCCTAAATTTCTGTAAAATGCTTGTTAACGTTTATGATGTAAATTAGTGTCTCATGTTACCGTGCTCTGTGTTGTCTTTACCTTGTTTGCATGACCGCGTATTCCAATCCGTCGGCCAAGGGCAGTCGCGTTTTTCTCGACCTTGCAGAATGCAGAGGCTTATCGCTAGTGATCAGGACCCGCGGCTGGCAGGAAAAGAAAAGATAAGCATTTTCTCTTTGCCCAGCCGACGACAATAATGGGTTCCTACTTTTTGAAGTCAATGGTGGCTTCACCTCTTTCCTCTTTCAAGGCTTCGAGGAAACACTGCTTAGGGGGTTGAGTCTTTAGTACAGGCATGTCAAACCGCGCCCGCACGAGCTTCTTGCCGCCTGGGAAGCTTAGCGCTCCTGCGGACACGGGCGACTTCCCCTCACTCCGCTTTCATTTCCCCTCAGGAAAGTACAAGCGCGAACTTTAGCGGGGATGGCAAGCGCGCTCGAAATATCACAACGAATGGTTGCTTCATACGAAAACATGTTTGGCAGATTTTTTCAATTAACCGATATTGAAACAAGCTCCGTCTTTCTATTTAAAAACAAGCTCCTCTTGGAGCAACATTTTGAAACATAATTATTACTGATAAATGTGATTTGGGCGCCAGGGAAGCGTTTCACTTGAAACCTAATGATTCCTATGTAATTTAGATATCTCTCATTCCAAGGTTATGTTATGATGGCTCAGTTAATTGGGGTTCGAAGTTCATATCTCTGGAATCCGAATTTTATATCTTTTTCTTTTGCTTATTCCGCCTCTGCTCTGTCATTTCAACCTAACGAAAATGATCTTTAACGCCTGTTGTTTGTCACGTAGCGACTCCCTCGCGATCGTCTATTGACAATCGTATATTCTATCTCATACAAAATGACATTTCCATAATAAAAATGGTTCGTAATTTTGGTATATCACAATATACTAATTACGTTTATATACTTTTAGAGGCCTACTTATTAATATATTTTACGTTCAATTTCCTTCAAATTTCTGCCTTATATATAATCATTTTGACAAGAGACAGGAATATTTTCGAATTGAAAATTGATGGCCTGCTTTTTTTGTGTTGTTTTATTAAATGATTCCGTTATTTGTTACACTTGTATCTAGGAATAATTTGAAATAAATGAACAAGTCTCTGTGTAGAGTATCTCCTCTAGTAAAACCTTCTCTTAGATGTATTACAATACTCTAACGGTCGAACAGCTCTTTCAACAGGTAAGGATCTTTGTCCCTAATGTGAAAGACGTTCACTTGCACTCTGCGACGCGATGTTAAATTGCACTCCTAATTAAACGTAAATATTAAGTCAAGATCATTTCGATTCAAAATATTTACTTTTACTCTCAACTCAAAAGTTCAAATATTAGTGATGTTTTTCATTTATAAAATTATAAATCAATATTAATATCACTAACTGTTAACTGATTTTTCAAAAGACTCTCATTGGCCAGGAATCCAGTAATGTACTACGACCCCAGTGAAATCTGTATAACCCTTATTTCTAAACTACCCTACAGTTTCTCTGGACACAGTGTTAGAAACCTAGTTACTTTTACTATAGTTCAAGAAAAAAGGACATTCACTTACGTGCTTAGACCGTATTTCCTGCATAATTGTACATGACATTTGAAAAGACCTGAATTAATCATTATAATTCAACATTTCCGTTCCAGAATCCTGACCCGCGGGGAGTGGCGGTGCAGGTGCAGCGGTGCCTCGCCTTGCGTCTGGTGAGAAGGTCGCTGACTCGCAAAGGGCTGGCAGGCGGCAGCCAACACGGTCAATGGGCTGATACTCTCGCGAGACCACTAATTTCCACGACGGCGCCGCGGCCCATGACAGCGCCGGAAGTAGCAGCCTCACAGTGGGCCAAAGCGTTCCAGCCTATCACAAAAAAGCGCAAATTAACAGCGCAATAAAATAAATAAAGAATAAAATAACGAAATAACTAACTAAAACAATAATATAAAGCCTGTATCCCGGCATCTGTAACGCAAAGGCCTGATGGGATCCTATAAAGCGAAACCGAATGCTAGAAGTTCGAATCCCGTGCCTCCATCGGCATTTTCACAATGTGGTTGCGGCTTGGGCGACTTCTCACATCACTGCGGATTCCATTTGAATATCATCACATCCATATTCATTCATAATTCATTCCTCAAGATCTCACTGCCTTGTTTCAGAAAGTGGAAGGCCAAAATAAACGAGCACGATGATCATACTATATCGAGGAAAGAGAAGCGCGTAAATGAGTAATCTTCGTCTCTCGAGTACAGACAAATGTGAGCTCTTGATTCGTTCAAAAATAAAACAACATAATGCAATGGTTAACGAATCCTCCGGATGGTCAGCAAATGAACTTTCGCCGAATTTTTTTATGTTCAGATAACGGATAACTTACGAATGTCGGTCACTTCACGGAGTAACAGAAAAGAAGAGGAACCGCCGACATCTGTTATAAAAGATCTTAGATGAAGAGGTAGGATTTCAGAACCATGGATTTGACATTGATGATGGAAGTTTACGGGCTTGAGATGTTTTCGACCATAGCCCGCATTCTATGGAAAACATTTCCGAAAAATCCTGAACGGAGAAAACGAATTGAGTTGGGCAGATTCTTTAATGTTCTGCGAATGAAACAAATAAATAAGGAATAAAATAAATGGCTGAAATAATAGACTGGAAAACGAATATCGCAACAACTGAGAGCACGTGAGTTTGATATTCAAAGATTAAAATATATCTACCATAAAATAGTAAATTTGATTACTCTCTTTAGGTTTCTTTTACCTAAGCCCGAGAAGAATGTGCAGTTAGTATCATGTATCTTTACCAAAACCCGGGCAATGACAAAATTATCTACATCTAGTACGTCAGATATCTAATACATGATTATAATAAATAAATGCCCGAGCAACAGTTTTTTGTTTATTTAAGGTTGCATTAACTACGAGGTCATTAGCGACCACTATTGATTTAACGTTAGGGGTATCTGAATAAAGTGACGGGGGGATGATGAGGAGTGAAAGGACGAACACGAACCATATGCCACGAAAACAAAAATACTTCCAGCCAAGAGTCGAGCCTGCCATCCTTCGGCCTGAGCTTGTTGCTTATGGCGACCCTCGACTACCTGGATCGGCAATAGCAGGGGTTTCCTAAGCTAGGTTACTTTATAACTAAATGCTGTGAGATATATAATTTTATTTATTATTTGGGACTTTCGCAATAATTATTAAAGAAATTTCCAAAAAGCGAAGAGATGGGTAACATACAAACCTTTTCGTCATCTTTGTCTTGGGAAATGCAGAACTTGGATATTATAAAGATTTTATGAAATATTACAATTTACTTACTAAATATATCACATATTTTTCTTAAGTCAGTGATGGGTATTCATGAACTGTGGCGAAACAAGGCCCCGTGGCTCTTTGGGTGGTTATGAGTGGTTTCATCCCAGACCTACCTACAAACATTCACTTATAGTCATTTCTTGTTTCCGTTTTTTTTTTTTTGTCATTTCTTTTCATTTTTCTTTCTACCATTTCTTCTTCCTTTTCTTCTTCATTTTTTTTTCTTTCATTTTTGTTTTCCTGTCTTCTTTCTTGTTCTTTTCTCATACACACTGACCGGGAGGTCCTAGGTTCGAGTCTTCATGGCGGCAGGATTTTCCGCAGGATCCTCGGGCGGTAGGAGCCTCTTCCCTTACACACACACACACACACACACACACACACACACACACACACACACACACACACTAACATGCACTACACTACTACATATTCCGGAGACCGGTCGTAAGCTGAGCTGTCCTGGCTGGCGGAAGTAAGCCGTGGAGAGTTCAAGTTAGGGGGAAACCTCACTGCCGACGGTCGGCGCCGGATTCAGCTGAGTGCGGCGGGGGAAGATCACCGCCATCTCCTGAGAAAGACATGCACAAATAGCACCGACCACGACCGCAACTGACATGCCTGGAGAAACCTGAAAAAATCAATCAATAATTCTTTTCTTTCTCTTTCTTTCTTTTCTTCTTCTTCTTCTCTTTCTTTCTTTCTTTCTTTCTTTCTTTCTTTCTTTCTTTCTTTCTTTCTTTCTTTCTTTCTTTCTTTCTTTTTTCTCTCTTTCTTTCTTTCTCTTTCTTTCTTCTCTTCTCTTCTTCTTCTTTCTCTTTCTTTCTTTCTCTTCTTTCTCTTTCTTTCTTCTTTCTTTCTTTTCTTTCTCTTTCTTTCTTTCTTTCTTTCTTTCTTTCTTTCTTTCTTTCTTTCTTTCTTTCTTTCTTTCTTTCTTTCTTTCAGTTTCTCTTGGTCTGTGCCCCTTTGGAATGGTTAAGTGCTGCCGGCCAGGACGAGGAAATGCAATGCCGCATGTCGGACGAGGGCGGACTCGTCATAGAGCAAAGAATGGACTCCTTCCCACGATTGGCGCTGGGGCGGGCAGCGCATGTCGTTCTCGCCTTCTCGCGTACGCAGCGAATCACTGCTCTAAAAGAAAATCACCCGTTTGAGGTCTTTGCGGAGAGCGCGTCGGTAATTACAAATGAAATTGGTGTCCTCCGGAAGTTCTCAGCCTGAAGTTGGCCGCAGGCATGGATTTGTTTGGTAATAATTTTCTGAACTGTTTTACTCAGAGAAGAATTTCTCGTTGTAGTGATCAAAAGTATTTTTGGAGTTAATTTGTGATGTAAAATTAATAATGGAATTAGTTGTAAAGTTCTGCCTATCATCTCAAATACAATCATCTTAAAATTGAGTTTATAAATAGCATTTGTTTGTTTCTATCATTAAACTTCTCTGTACTTATGAGTTGTATGAGACCTTCATGTTATGAATTCAAATAATTATGTGAATTTCTATTTCAATTATGGTGGCCATACATCCTGTATTAAGAGAGAAAGTCCTTTATTTTGAGTCTGTGTCCTGTATTTTTAATGACAGGAAAAAGAGACGCTAAAATGACACTTTTTTGTGACATGTCATAAAATGTCTACAGAATTAAAATTATCATAATATATTCCGTTTGATTCTTTCTTTAATAAATTAAGTGTGACAAAATATTGTGCCTATGTGCCATGTATTAAGAATGTTTGCAGAGTCCGTTGTGGTTTACAGGAAGAGAAAATGCAGTTATGGCGTCATAATAATTGCTTAATCAATCAAAACGTGGTAATACCGTAAATGCCAGTGTATTTGCGTAAAAATTGGTATCAATGGTTTTGAGGTCGCTGAATTTGATTTTGAAAGCGAAATTTCAAAATTCAAATGGCGGGGGTCTCAAAATCGTGATCAAACGACCATCTAAAACCAATAAAAGTGCATAAAAGTACACATATAGATTCTGAGATCAATGATTTCAAATATAGCTGAATGGAAAATTCAAAATGGTGGTCTGAAATGGCTAACTGACCTTACAAAATGAACCCAATATTGAAAATATTGATAGCTGGTTCTTCTATCGCGATGACGAATATCGACATTAAATATCAAAATTCAAAGTTGAAGCTTGAAAGTGAAGGAATATGTGAAATATATTATATGTAAAGTTCTGTTTTCGAAGGCGAATACAAATATTGCAAACGAAATTCAAAACCGCTGCTTTAAAATATATATCGGATTTAAAGGGTAAAAGAATATTTTTTAGAGGATAATGACGAAGAGAGTTTTTGACTTCCTTTGTCTATTGATTTGCTTAATGTATAAAAAGTGAACAATCTTTATGGTCGTAAAGTAGCATCTGCGCACCTTTTCCTGTGCTCCGGAATCTATACAGAATTTTTTTGTTTTTTGTTATCTAAGGTCGCATCAACATCTAGTTCATTAGTGACCACAATTGGAGTTAACGGTATGGTAACTATGAAGATAAACGATACGATGATGATAAGGGGCGAAAGAATGTACACGATACAACCATGCTCGAGGCGGGACTGAACCTCGCTTATTCTTTTTCGGTCCGAGATCGCTACGACACTACTGCCTTAGCGATCTCGGAGAGGGGATCGGCAGAAAAATCTTTGTTGTGCCGAAAACTCGGCGCTTAGGTTCACAAGAGCAGGTAGTGCATAGCGAGTTCGAGAACCAAGAGCTGTAAATTCTAAAATGAACAACTTTTTAGTTAAAAGGCAAAAAAATGTCAATTGGGAGGGGAAAATATAGCTTTAAAAATGCGAAGTTGGCGGAAAGGACAAAGGACATGGTACTTGCTCCCTCTTCCAATATTTTGTTCAAGTTGCCGCCTCTGTCGTCCTCATAACTTTTCAAAAAATCAGATTTGATGATCTAAAAAACGAACGGCCTTTTCTCAGGGAGGAAGTGGTATATGCTGTATAATGTTGCTTAAATACCAATTAGATCGTTACCAACAGGGCAAATGTATAAGTTGATTGAATACTTACTTCTTACTTGGCCGGAAAAGGTCCTGGAAACAAAAATAAGGATAAACCTTAAATTTTGGTGTACCAGAATCCATGTTTTGTGGGTCCTTGACACCGAAAAATCGAATGACGGCAAAATGTTTGTCTGTCAGCCTTTTTCCAAAATCGATATTCCTCAATCGATCTGACTGATGTCGCGGCACCTTGAATTTGAAACCTAAATTTTAGTTTTGAGGGGTTCTTTACATGAAGCCTCTGGGACATTTTCAAAATTTAAAAAAATGGCTCCATTGTTTTCATTTTTTTGTCGGATAAGGTGAAGGACGTTTAAGAGAATGGTATAGGTCTCATATTCGTTGAAAACCCTAATTTTTCGAAAATTGCAAAAGTTCAATGTAGTAGCGTAGAGTCCTCCTACGACTAAAATATTAGAGATAGTGATTTTTCCCTCAATGAAATCTGTTCCCTACAGATAGATTTTGAAATAAGGGCATGCACAATGTTTCGAAATTTGCTCCAGGGGAAAATAAGAGGCGAGAGCATGTGCTGTTTTTTGCACCGTGATTTATTGAAGCAACTTTACATTAATTATGTCAGTGGCATTTTTTTCGAATGAGGGAAGGGAAGATCTCCTCACGTATTTTCTTCTTTTGAATGCATTTACCAACCAATTTTTTTGGTTTCATAGTTGAGGGAAAACGTATAAGTTATAAATTGATAGCTACGACACACTTCGATGGAGTTACTCGCGCTTTTTAAGTGTCGAGAAAACGATTGAAATCACTCTGAGGAAGGATTTTCAGTGTCTTCTCCTCTCATGCAGTGAACTTCCGCATCCCACAGTACTATCACAAAAAGAATACATTTTAATGTAGCCCCATGGGAGAAAACAGTTTAATGGCGCGAGAATCTCTGACCTTAAACTGCCATCTCGAGAAGTCTAATATCACTATAATGAGCATTATTAGGTGAATCGCATACACGTGAGATATGTCACACATATGAATTCGGCAAAGGCAAAGTTTGTCGCAGAGGCAAACTGAACTCATAGCTCCTTCTCTCTTTTACTCTCCTTCCCTCGTAAATTGACGCATGTAATCTAATTTATTGTAAAATCATTTAAAGTTCTTTTTTCAATTGAAATCTTTCCTCCTCTTCAGAAACTTAAACAAACTGCCACGGATATCTCCCAGTATTTTATAACTCAATTGAATGATATTTTATTATTCAACAGCAAGGTCAACCACAGGAACAAACCACTCGGCCAGCATTACGTATTCCGCCTGCCGAGCACCGCATTCCATCTCGTAGTAGATCTCGTCCACTACTAGAGCTCTGCGCTAGGCAACCAGCTGTAGCGGGAAGACGCCGGGAATGCGCCCCGCTGCCAGCGCTCGGGCTGCCAACTCGAACTATTTCCAACCGGTGCGGCGCGGCGCGGCGCGGCGGCGTGGCGCGACGGGTTTAGTAGCATGTGCAGCGCACGCGGGAGTGGCACGCGCGAGGCGGAGACAGCTGGCCGCGCCGCGCCGCGCCGAATTGGCGGGAAACGCCAGGCGGGAACCGCTTCGCGCGCACGCAGCCATCGACCTGGCGGGCCCGGTGGAAGGGGCCGGGTCGGCTGAAGGGTACTTCTGACTAGGGATGCCACATCGATGTCGATGTTTTTGTAGAAACATCCATGTTTTAAACCATTGTAGAATTTACGACCATTAATAAATTACGGGATGTGGTTTACGGATTGGCCAATTCATGAAACACATAAGTTAGCCAACGTTTCGGAATTGATAATTCCTTCATCAGGGCTTACTAATATAATAGTCAAGCTTTATGTCTACCTCCAAACCAACTCCAGCATTAAATTGTTGCAGCACTCGACTTCATCGCAAGACACGTCTGAATGGGGCCACAGCCCGAACGTAAGTCTGTATAAGTGTGTGTGTGTGTGTGTGTGTGTGTGTGTGTGTGTGTGTTGCATATAGATATATTTATTTAGGTTCGCTTTGAGCTAATGCTCGGTGGCAAACATTATTTCAACTAAATATACTGACAATTACAAAACTATTACTGAATATTTACAAATATAATTACAATTAGAATTAGAGATTTATATCCTAGTTATAATTAATTTTGAGTTATCTGTAAGTTGACTTGCAGCTTTTGTAACACTTCACTCCACTTCACTTCATTTCACTGCGCTGCACTACACTGCACTCCCCTCCCGTGCCCCCCCCAGTACTATTAATTACACTTCACTTCACTGTATAAGGAATATGACCATATTATTAATACACTAACGATTATAATAATGTAACTAATAATAATAATAATAATAATAATAATAATGACAGTCCCAGTATTATTAATGATGACTCTACATAGAATTAAGTATACTTTTAAATTTCACTATATTAGAAGAAAAGAGTCTCAATGCTTTGCAGGTAGTTTGTCTTAATTCACTATAGTACGATTCACAAAGGAGAACTTGCTTTCTACACATCGTATTTTCCTCCTGATATATATGTATATATATACAGTATATATATATATGTATATATATATATATATTTATATATATATATGAGTGAGTGGAACACTCACTCACTTTCTGCAGATATAAAATTACAATTTCACACTTCATACAGAATTAATGAACATAGTTGACGGGCCCCGAAACACAAAAATAGTCAATAAATAATATTCGAGTGCATTCGGAAAGACGCACATAAATGCATTCATATGTATTTGGGTAACATGAGAAGGCCTAGATATTTGAAGTCCCTCGGAAAATCGTGTTTTCAAAATAATTTTTGTTATATATTTCTTTCTTGGGAACATCATTGTGTTAAAAATAATATTTCAGTAGTTTTCAGGTTCCGATATTTGATACAGCGCGGGAGTATAAACAATACTCGTCTGACGTGATCTTGATGAATGCTTCTAAAATAGTTCAGATTGCTGATAACTGCACCATGAAAGGGTGATAATTGGTCAATGTTTGTAAAAGGATTTCTCGGTTATCTGGGAAATCTACTTGCAATAATGAGACCCGTATTTATGTCTCCAAAGACTTATTGCGTCAGGACTCATTACCCTTTTGAAGAAACTTATGGAGGCGGTCTAGAGCTGAAAATGTGTACCAAAAATCGATTTCTCAAATAAATTTTATAATAAGCTTATGTTATTTAGGTTATTTTATTTTTAGGTTACGATATCAGAGACAATGCCCCATACTTTGATGACGAAATAGTTCGTGTTTATTACTGGTTGCTGGTTTATCAAAGGGAAAAATTCACTTCAAAGCGCCGGGCCCCGCTTCGTGTGGCAACGACCTGAAGCAGGACACGGACAGGATCAGTGGAAGGGGTAGCCGAACGGCGCTGGCCGAAGTATTTTGGGGCCCCCTGCGAAGTCTAATTACGGGCCAGCCATGTTTAGCTCGAGTATTTACCTAGATGTACTGTCACAGTATTCAAATAACTCGATATCGAATAGTATATTCAACGAGCGTAGGATGGTAGCTATTATTCACTTGTTTCCGACACGAACGACGTAGGAGCCAGTGTTGAAATTTCTACGAGTGAATAATAGATATTCTACGCGAATAGAAGAGTATCCTTTCTCTATGGCTTTAAAATTGATATTTTAAAAATACTAAATGGGCGCCTTAAAAACGGTTACAGAACACTCAATGTTCTCTGACCCTAACAAATGCCAACTCGCATATTGTTTCGTGGTTCACCCGTCTCACGCCAGTTGCGATCTGCCGCGGCAGAGCACGCAGCACCTCTGAGGGCCACAGCGAGAACACTATGTTGTGTATAAAGAACGAAGAGAAATGTGATTGGTCGACAGCCGTGCGAGAATATCTCGCATTTTTGATTTACGAACATTTGACAACTCAAACTCTTCGCAGGGTGTATGATGTTCCTGACTCGGGATAGGCATACTTCAGTTGCCTTTGCTGAAAAAAGCTTTCAAATCTGAAGATAGCAAGGTTAGAAGTAAATAAGTGGAATCTGAATGGAGATTCTCACGTGGAGAATGGAGAAGTCCCTACCCATGGAACATGAAAGGGATGAGAAATATGTATCAATTAGGCATTAGGCTCCTAATAGCGAACAATCCAGAACATTTGAAAAAGGTCCCAACCTTTTACTCTGGTAATCCAGATATGTGGAGCTTTATTGCCTGAAATACCAGAAGAAGAAGAAACTTCACGTATCTATTATCAGGGAACCTTTAATTAATGATAAGGTTTAAAAGGAAATCAATGTCGGAAGCAGAAAAACCTTCGAATTGACAACACTGTTCTCAATGAAGTTCAGTATTGTTTACAGTTTTGTACGCAGAAAAAAATTACGATCACACACACACACACAAACAAACACACACTCACACAAATCAATCATGAAATAATTTCACTGAAATCTTAAAATAAACACTTGTTAGTGTATGAATAAATGCTCTTGTCTCACGTTAAGGGCAGTGATATTTCAACATATCTTGTTTAACAAAAACATTTAAATGTATACTTGATGGAAAAATGTAGACATTTCCGCATAAATGAGGACGGGGCTCATCAGACATTGATGAAGATGAAGATAGAGAGGTAAGATTGACAATGACCAGTACGTAACGTTAAAGCTGACTATGAATGGTGATTGTTGGTTTTAAAGGTTAAATTGGTGGTCAAACAGCGAGACAATGAATGTGTGGTCAAAGAGACCAGAGACGATAAAGTGAGGGAGATCAGAGGCGAAGTTGCTGGGAGAGTCTAGATCAAAGAACAATGAATAAGGTAGAAGAGATCTTGGAAAAGATAAGACGCAGAAATGCGCAAGAAAATAAATGAAAGATCAAGGGTGTAAACTGATTTGATGAGCTGGGCTGTCACTGAACTTGGTGTTAGAAATAAAAAATATTATAAATAATTTAGATAACTTGAACTACATACAACCCTTTACCAAATATGACAGGAATGGCGATTGTACTCACGTTGTTTTTCGTCAATCTCCACAGAAAAAATTATGTGCGGTGTACGTTTCTTCATTTTTACAACTTCCAATTTCTTATTATACGAACGATGGTTAAAAGCCGTATATGACAAACACTGTACATTGCACTTATGATATACTGGAGTACACACATAATGAGTGTACCCTACAAATGCTGAAGCATGGTTTGGAAATGTATTAGCAGACGAGGAAACGGGGTTGGGTTCTTTGGTAACAGTCAGTCACCTAAGAGGAACGCGAGCATTTTTAATTTCACAGTTAAAACACGTTTAATCAATAATATTTCTGCAGAGCCACTAAACATGCTCGGAAGCGCACATCCAACGTATTCCCAAGTTTTCTACCTCCGAACGAATCAAGAAATCGATCGGGGTATCGGCAACATGAGCTCACGTGTGGCCCTATCTTACCATTAGTGAGTCATGCAAAGAATACACGCTGTGTCGGATGACGAGTCTTGGGAGTTGTGGCGTCGATCGGTCGATGTCATTGAAAAAGACTAGCGTTATTTTTAATCTAATTTAACTTGAAAGATTTTTAATCTCGTAATTTTCTTCGTGGCTTCTTTTTCTAGGGCCCGGTAGCCCACAGTGTATGACCGGACTTTAGAGGAAAGGGGGCGGGGCAGGATTGGTGTGGACAACAGCTGGGATGACTAATAAAAAAGCGGTGGTGGAATGAGAGACTGTATAAAGATGAGGAATTAATCTTTCTGGTGACTGCCTAAGGCGTAGTCCTCTGAACTCATTGTTCACCATAAATCCCACAATGCGGGTTCAGGGTTTGAACTCTGGCGAGAGAGTGAAAGCGATCGGGCAGATGGTTGCGTTACCGGTGGGTCGCTCTTAGAGGAAAGATTCGGGGGCGTGTTGGCCACAGCTGGAATGAATGGTGAGAAAGCGTTCGTGGAATGCGAGTCTGGAACACTTGAAGAAGTTGGGCCTCACTTTTCGTTCATCTATCGATATTGCCTTGGTAGATAGATCGCAGTTCGTGAATCATGATTTAAATAGAGGTTTACCGAGAGCTGCCTTTGACATATTCCGACCTAGCGAGGCTGGCAAGTCTGGCACTCTTCGGTTGTAAATCTATCACCGTCGCTACGTGTTTCATCTTCAGAACATAGCGGAGGCGATATATTTACTCCGGCGTGAGCCAGGATTGCAATCCATGTCTAGGTAGACAGATGCCTCTAGGTTGAGGCATCGAAGTTCCTTGAAACTGCTTTACGCACCACACATCCCACATGAGTTCAGGATTTGAATTCCGATGAGGGATTGAAAGTAATGGGACTAGTGGCTGAACTACCGGTCACACGGCCTAGAGTAATGGGGCGGGGGCGATGTTGGCTGGATTTGGGATGGAAGATAAAGCAATGGTGGAATGAGGGACTAGAGAAGCAGGAGGAATTATGCAGAATATTTCGTTTATCTACCATAATTTTCTATCTATCCTCTATACAGATCGTGGTTTGTGAACGATGACTTGAACTGAGGTTTGCCCCGGTAGAAAGCCCGAGGGTTTGCGTTGAAATTAGCCATACACCGGCAAGCGCGGTTTGCAGGCCTGGCTTGCTTGGCTTGTAAATCTGTCGCCGCCGCTACGTGTTCCATTGTGTGGCATAACGCGACAGCGATGGATTTATAACCGGCGCAGACCAGGCTGGCAATCCCGGCGTGGTGGTTGGCGCCATACTCCCCTGATCAGGCTTTTTGCTCGACATAAATCTCCAGCGAGTTCAGAGTTACCATGGCAGAGGCAGAAAAGCTTCGCTCCGATGACTGTGTTACTGGTCTGATGGTCTTCGGAGAAAAGGGACGGGGGAAATGTTGGGCACAGCTGGGATGAATGATGAGAAAGAAATGAAAGAATGTGAGACAGGAGAAACTGATGGAATTATGCCTCTTATTTCGTTCAAGAACAAGAATTTCTTTGGTAGAGATATTGTGATTTGTGAATTGTGATTTGAACCCAGGATTACACAAGTCGAATGTCCAAAGGCTTGCGTTTAAATCACCCATACACCACCTAACGCGGTTTGCAAACCTCGCTCTCTTCGGTTGTAAACGTGTCGCAGTCCCGGCCCGTTCCATCTTGAGAACAAAGCGACAGCAATCGACTTACGAGAACCAGGCTTGCAATCCGTGATTAGCTTTGGAGGTGCCTTGTTCCGCTGAACGGACTTTGTTCATCATAAATCCCTGGCGAGTTCAGGATTTGCACGCCGCCGGCGAGAGATTGAAAGCGAGCGCGCCGATGGCTGCGCTGCCGGTCGGCCGGCCTTAGCGGAACGGAGCGCGGCGGGGGAGGGGCGGGGGCGGGCCGGGCGGGACCTATCAGCGCCGTTGCCGCCACCCGGAGCCGTTAACTGCCGCTCGGCGCGCGGCCGTTCAACCGGGGACCGGCGCGGCGCAGCGCTCTCGCCGGGCGACTCTGCGGCCACCGACAGGCGGCGCTGCACAACACAAATTGACAGTTGGCGACAGTGTTTCAGAGTTGGCACAAGCTGTAGAACGATTTTTCTAAGGATGAGCCAAAGTGGCAGTTTGCGAAAACAAGTGAACATCACATGTATTTCAGAGAAGTATCCCTCCGCCGCAACAGCTGTTCAGCCACACCCCTTCGTAAAGTACTAATGGATCCTGTGAAAACATCCCTATGCAGAAATATAAGAGTTTCGCTTAAATATATGCACATACGCGAGTTCGGGAAATATTTGAATTTAATTATTGCATGTGGAAAATTTAACATGCTCTCACAATCAGTAAAAGAAAACTGCCACAATGTAAATAGAAAGCCTTCAATCAGAGTTTCGCCACAACAGCACAAAGGGCGGAAACTCAGTGCATCAGGTACGCATTCTAAATGTCGGTTTTAAAATAAACGTAATATTTATCACACAAAACGTAAATTCAATGTAATGTTAATGGAAAAAAGAATTTTTACAGAAGAGCACGTAACACTGCACTTCCTAATTTCAATTATTTCTCGTGGCGCACTATATTTTTGTCGGACGAGGACATCACAAAAGGAAGCGTCGAAGCTCTTTACACGTTAGCCAACTGCAAACGAACGAATGCGGGAAGGGATTCTAATGAGCTCAAGGGCACGACGACCATAGAACCTTCAGTTACGTTGCCAACACTAGCTGTCACTTTGGTTCATCCTTAGGAAAATCGCTCTATATCTATACTGCGATTTGTTCAGAGCTGCTTCTGACAGGTCATCAGCTGTTACAGTGCAATCCAATCGGGATCTTACACGTTACTTGAATGACGCCACTATGGTGGCGTTCAACCTTCCGGTTGGATGATACGTAACAGTTCATTTACGTCAGAGACAGCTCTGAATAAATCCAAGTATATGCACTCGACGACCGTAAATTGTGAGCGAGATATGCGAGAAGAGAGACACTGCGCTTGCGCATTTATTCCTACTTTCCATTTATCCGTTCAATCCATACAAACAATCCGTATTTGTCCAATACAAACCATTCATCAGCGATCAGCGCCTAATCAGAAAACATTGATTACAATTTCAAGACCAATGCGAGTTCAGACGGGCGCTTGAGGGCGGCGGTTTTACGGTCTCTGGGCGGCGGCGCTAGACGATGCAGATTGGCAGTTGACACCAGTGTTTCGTACAAGACATCTGCATACTTGATGACCATTGAAATGTAAGCGAAATACACGGAAAGAGAGATTACAATCCCTAAGCCAATGCGAGATAGGGGTTGTAATCGCTAAACTCACGATCAGAAATTAGGTTCTTACGCGAATTACTTCCTTTTAGAAGCTTTCAGTCGGAAAACTAAGAAGTGAATATTTTTGAGAAGGCATTCATTGTAGCCGTCTCCCTCCTCTGTTACGACACCGACTAAGGAAATTCCGCGCGCGGACTCTACCCAGTCTGCTTCTTGGTGTGTGGTAGCTCACCCTTATTCTTTAACTACCTCACATCATAAAAATTTTGAGCGTCACATCCCCAGGGGTGAGGTCAATCACAGATTCCTTGTATTCTAAAAGATAGTGTCACAAAATTGAAGTCGTAGGCTTCCGAGGCCGGAGTCATGTGGATGATCTATTGCATGTTGTGCTGTTAACGTAGCTGACCATCATTTTGTGGTCTCCCAGGTTGGCAGACTGTGCCCTGGAGGAAGACCACGAAAAGATGGTCGAAACGTTGGCAACACAGCCTTCGACGCGGCGTCACCCGGACAGCCAAGATCATCCACGTGTCACAAAATTGTTTCAATGTGATTCTTTTCACAATTCCTACCCGGAATCTGTGGTCTAAACCAAAATTAATATCGTTGATCTGCCGTACGCTCGATCGCTAGGGATCCCCCCCAAAAATCTCCCTCCAGGTATCTCCCACCAGCAAGGCAGCGCTCCAACCGGGTCAAGCTGTAAGCTCCCGATATGTGTGGTAGTGTAGTGCCTGTAAGTGTAAGTGTGTGTGTGTGTGTGTGTGTGTGTGTGTAAGGGAAGAGGATAGAACAAGGAAGAGGATGGAAAGATCGCGCGCGGTCCGTGGCCCGTTTGGTAGGGTTCTGCTCCGACAATCGCCTGGTGTTGATCGCAGAAACCACGGTTCACTAGTGATTGCTTTGCTTGGTAGTGATCTGCAACAATGACTTATCTATAGCGTCATCATCAAAAAACAAACTTGGCGGATTTTTCCTCCTTAAGCTCAGTCTACAATTCGGTCTTCCGCAACCCCTTAAACCAACCCCCTCTTGTCAGGAGTGCCTTCGCTCACTTTGACGTCTGCAAACCTTACCTACATTGCTCGAAAAATTAATTAACTGTCAACAGGTAAAGTCTCTTGCAGTCACCAATGCGTGTCTCTCATTTCTATTTCGATTTACCCAGAAACTCTCTACATGTCTTTTGCTCCCATTCACTGAACACATCACATCCTCCTTTTACCAAAGTAGCTAGATACCATGATGTGGGAAATAACATGTGTGTTGATCTGTAATGGACAACCAGGAATTCTGTATAAATAACTCCAATTAGATATTTCACCACATTTATAATCCATATTAATCAGCTTTTTAAACAACAGAACCTTTTAAATGTAGGATGAAAATTCGATCTCCCCACCTTTTCCCACAAAAGTAGCATTGCTATAAGGTATAATAGTAGGGTATTTGTGTCTTACAATATATCTCTACGACTTATCCATCCCTCTCTTCTGATATGAGCCTCTTCGCCGATGACCCGGTCTTTTCCGCATTCCTAATGGCATCAACACTGTAAACGACAGCGTACAATTTGTCATTTCAGTCCTTGAAGCTTCTTATTCAAAGTAACAAACTTATCTGAAACCAACTAAAGGCTCGGCAATAATGTATCCATATGATGAATGACTATGACCTCTTCTCTCACTCTTTCAAACTCTCCCATTCTCTGGCAGCACCACTCTAACTTGAAAGTACTATAACATTGTTTACGAAGCATGAAAATGATGAAAAGTAGTTCTATCAATTAATCAATTGATTATGATCTCTTAAACTCACAATCAGATTTTACGAGTATTATACGAATATATTTTTCTCAAACTTTACTTGCACCTCCTATGGCCTGTATTCCAAACAAATCTCAATCGTCTTTAAATATTCGAAAGAAAACAAATTCTCCTCAAAATCAAAAACTGCCCTGGTTGGACTGAAAGTACGGCAAATATGGCATTCAACCTCTTATTCATAAAACAACAAAGCCAATATTTATTTCTTTGTGCCCCTCCCAAGATACAACTACTACTAGGTACTACTAGGTCATCACGCCTCCCAACAATTAAGAAACTATACGAGTATCACCTCGATGTTATAAAATAATAATTTTACTCTCCCCGGCAATCCATCTCTACCATTCCAACCAAGGGATATTCAAAGTAAACTGTTATATACTCATTGTAGAATCGCAATTAGGTTAACCATGAAGGAGAAATTAAATAATAAATAGATCATTATCAAAAAGAAAACTATCTCTCTTAACACAAACAACTTAACATATCTCACTCCTACATACACGAGACAGAAGCACAATAGATATACCATTCCCTTCCTTGGACAATGCCACTAAACATTGCCAAAAAACTCAATTTGACATACACGTCACATAGAGCACACCAAAAAATCTCCAGAACATATTTTCCCACAACAAAGATCCTATTCCCAAGTCCCTATCATGTGGAGTATACTCCATTTCCTGTGGCAGCTGTACGCACACATTCGCCAGACCGGACGATCGTTCAAATTCAAAGAATCAAAGAACACATGCATACTCTTACACATGAAAAACAACACAATCACACTTTCCCAGCCATCTCTTAGAACAAAAAACACTCTTTTAATCCAGACAGTGACACTCAAAATTTTGGTGATGGAAAACAGATACACTGACAGACTTAATTAGAAGCCATTCACATCAATAATTTATTAAACAATCCCCAACATTAATCATTCTCACCTAAACAAATGTTTCTCTCAAACTATCTTGAAACTTCGTCGCTTCCCACGCACATTAACCCATCTGCGCGCTCTCTTTCCGCTACCTGGCCTTCACCTAATGGCTACTTCCCAGAAAACCCTGGCGGCCCTCCTCCCATTGAGAGCTGTCTTTAAATAGCGGGCAATGCCTTCACCTCGCTATGTCTTGTTGACCGAGGCCCCTGTTGCCTGAATCGGTATAAGTCACTTGGCCCATCTCAATTTACTAAAATTTAAATTTATTTGTCTACATTATTTGTATTTCAATTAATTTTCTTCTTTTATTAGTACTCTCTATTCAACATTATGTTTATATTATATACTCCAAATTTTCTATTTCACTAAAATTGTAATTTCATTTTAATATTGTAATATCCTGTATTTGATTTTATATTATTTATTATTATTCTTATTATTTTATTATTATTATTATTATTATTATTATTATTATTATTATTATTATTATTATTATTATTTGTAGCATTAAAGATGGCCGCAAAAGCTTTATGCCAAAATAAATACATTCGACGAAACAACGCCTCATCTTCATTTACATGATGCAAATGTAAACGCCGCACCATTTCCTACCAATAAATAGAGAGTATATTAGGATATTATATGAATCCGTCATGTAAAGTCTTATGATTTACCAGTAAAAAAAATTTAAAAACTTACTCACTCTTTCACACTCACTCTCACACTCACTTACTCTCTCTCACACTCCCCTCACTCACTGTGCATCAATTCTCCTTCGCCGTCTCACTGCTCGCTCACTGTCTCACTCCTTTCTCTCCTTGACTCACTTCTCTCGCTGACTTACTAACTCCTTGCTCTCTCATTCACTTCCTCTCTCTCTCTCATTCACTTCTCTCTCTCTCTCTCACACACACGGTTGTGTTTGCGTATGTCTCTCTTCATATCATCTCGCGAATGTCATTGTCTCGCGGTTGCCGGCGCCTGGTCAAGAACCCTTGACTTCGCGAGGCATGGTGGTGGAGTAGCGGGGTGATGGCGGTGGCGTGGGGACAGAGGCGGCATGGTGACGCGGGTGACGTGTTGTCAGGGTGGCGTAGTTGACGAGGGTGGCGTGGTGACGGGAGTGGCGTGGTGGCGAAGTGGCGGTGGTGACGGAGGTGCGGCGTGGTGAAGCGGGTGGCATATGGTGACATGGTGACGGGGATGGCGTGTTGTCGGGTGGCGTGCTGAAGGGGTGGCATGGTGACAGGGGTAGTATGGTGACGAGGGTGGTATAGTGACGGGATAGCATGAGGGGCTGGTGAGGTGGTGGTGACGGGGTATGGATGTGACGGGTGGATGTGAGGGGGCATGGTAACGGGGGTGGCATGGTGACGGGGGTGACGTGGTGACGGAGAGGCGGGGTGGCAGCGAGAAGCGCGCAGGGCACTGCGAGGACCTCCAACCGCCTCCGCGCTCGGGGCGCCGAGGGCCAATTACCGCGCAATCCATTCGTGCGGGCGAGGGATCGGGAGCGGCGAAGGAAATTTCTGAACGAGCCCCGCGAGGACCCCGGCCGCAGCGGCCCCAGGGAGCGCTTATAAATTGGAATTTAAAAAAGGAAACGCCAGAATCCTGCGCCACGTTGTTCTTCCTGCAGATAAAGTTGCCTAAAGATGGAAGGCAGGTAGCTGCCCATTGAGGGGAACCCGTTCTCCTAACTCTGGGATTCTCAGAAAATCTCGCAATCTTGTGAGGAAAATTGTAAGACCTGTAAAGGAACACGCTTTGCAGGCTAGTAGATGTAGGACTTCGTATGCAGTTAAAATGCTGCTTCAATTTTTATTTGCATTCATTTAGTTTGTTTTGAAACTGTCGATTCCTTCATTTTGTCAATTCATGTGTGATAGTGAAGAATTCAAATATTGGTTAGAAGAATAGAATCATTAACACAAATAAAGCTGATTTATATTTGATTTATAAGAGAAAGTATGCTAACAATTTTCCGGCATTGGCCAAGAGTGCTTAGGCACAAGTGTTGCGGTGAGGTCGGTTCGACGGGTCTCGTATTCGAGTCCCGCATGAGCATGGTTGTTTACCAGTGTGCTGGGGAATTTTGGGTCGTCCCACGCACCACAACATTCCTTCGTTCCTGGTCGGGTGGTCTACAATCCCCGGACTCTTCCGGTGGCCTAGGAAGATACATTAGAGGTATGTGCGCGATAAACCTGGACGGCATAATTCCTTGGTACATATCTCCCTCTGGTGGCAATGTGGGTCTGGCGTCACGAAGTGATATTCCAGGCGACGCCATGTATCACTGAGAGTGGAAGCACTAAGGAGCAGCCGCGACCCTTCTACCGGTAATGTTTCGTACGTACGGGCTCACGGTCTACACTAAATCGGAATTAGTAAGTTCACACACCGAAAACAAGGGTTCGTGGGCCACTTCCCTGTCCGAGTTGGGAACCATGATTGTGTGGCGTCATACGGGTGTAATCAGTACACAGACGAGAGTGGGTTGTAATAACAGCATGGTTTATTCACAATTTAGACCGTAGTCACAAATAACCAATGCACTGTATACAATTAACTAACTAAATAGATCCCACTGCTAGAGATATTTACAACGGCTACCACACCGCCATATACTACCTAATGTTTCGCCGTGCGTAGTACCGTCTGCCCTGAGACCGACTACATGTCCCACTAGTCACGACAATAACTGCCGGCTCCTTGCGCCGCGTGCACGTTCGCACCTCTCACGGACGACATACGCTGCCGCTGCCGCTGCCAGTATCACAAGAAGGAAGAGCTATTGTTCACGGCCCTTAAATAGCCCTCGCAACGCTGCCCGCCGCCTCCCGCCACCCTGTCAGAAAAACCACGTGCGTCATAGCTTCTGTCTTTGTCTACGCATCCGGTGCCCACCACGCGCCACGTGTCCGCGCTGTCTTAGCGACACGACGCTACAATTGTGACATAGGTGTCACTAATGGACGTTACCTAGTCCTAGTCGGCGAGGAATAATGATACACGCACCTAAGTAATGGTTCCTCGAATGACTAGAAAGTGTCGAAGAGGTAAAAAAATACGCATCATTTTTTCTTTTATACACTTAACTTAAATGTTTTGCTTTCTTTCAATTGCCAACATTCAAATGATTAAGGTATTTAGAAAGTATATCGGGACATTCTTAACAAAGAAAAAAATAGGTTATGATTGATAAAGAATCAATTAAAATTGTAACTCACTCAAGTTAGTTTCTGATAACAACACTAATTTTCTACAACAATATTTTTTTAAATTTTCATTTATGTACTTGGTAAGTTAACGGGACAATTAATAATTAATGTTTTTAGCAAACAATTGAATCTGTAGTACCCCCTCTCATGTCGTATCATAGCCCGCTAAGTTATAAGCCTCGGCACTCCAGCCTGCTTCTTGTTGTCGCTAAAAGTTCCTCTACTCGCCGCTGGCGTGCTGCCCTCCGACCATTTCTTGATCGACTGGTGCATCCAAATATACGGAAATCCGAATTACAAACACACAACTTTTCGACATAGAGACTTTGAATTCAAGTATCTAGGCCTCTCCGTTACATCATTAGCAACATCAGCAATGTTCTTCACGATCATTGGTACAAATGTTCACAAATTATGCAAATGCTCGTTATTAATTGCACTGCGCTCTCGTCACACGCAAGGAAACTGTTTCTTTGCTAAGCTGGCTTAATGTATTTTTGAAAGTTTCTTTTCACACCAACCCTTGGAAGTTATAGTACAACTTTCACAATACCACTCTGCTCGCTCTACCACCGATACAGTTCGCTCCGAGCAGCGGTAGGGTACACATCGCGCTCCGCTCTGCTCAGCATCAGCGAAAGTGAAATACTTTTCGACAAGTCTGTTTAATTTACAGTTCAAGCTTAGTCCAGTGTGAAGTGTTGTGTAAAAGTCGCCGCACAAAGCAAATCTACTTTATCCAATAATTCGGCAGTTGCCGCGCCCCGGCCTGGCCAGTCATCGCCAGGCCATGGCGGCTGTGACGGCACGAACGCCGGGACACATCCCCAGCCAACGCAGTCTCGGAAGAGGACCATCTAGAATCGGAAGAAAGCAAAGAACCCGGACCAGCAGCTCACTGCGTCTGGCCATATCTGGCAAGCGGAGGCATCAACAGGGACCCGAAACACCACTGTAACAATGCGCGTAATGGCATCCCCTGAGTAGTAACCATGACTTAGACAGCGGCCTCGCCCTTGGCCAAAATGCCCGAGTGCCCCCTGAACTGTAGCAGCAATGCAAAACCCACAAACAAGGTTAAAAGAAGTTTTAACGATACAGGATGAATCATTACGAACAAAATCACCAAATAAACATCCCATGTCTATTCAGTGCCGACGGGAAACAGATACGCACCACCAGAGGAACTAATTAATGAACCGGTTCACCTTTCATTAACGACACTTCGAATCAAGAAAAGAAATGTCAATTCTCCTATCTAGTTAACGATATAGAAACATTAATTCAACGGGAAATAAAATTTTAAAGTAACTTCAACCAGTTCACATCAGATATTAAAAAAATAATCAAAATATTGTTCAGAACCATTGCGATTTCAGAAAGGCTATCAAATATTTAATCAATACCAAAGGAGATTTCACACATAAGGACCCGCTAACAAGAAGTTTTCTTAAATGTTTAAAAAACCACATACATCAATAACCCAAGAAGAAATATACGAAGACTTTAAGGAAAAGTGTTCATCATTAATAGTGTCACGACTGTATAAAACAACTTCCCCCTACCTGTCGTTGCCGGAATTTGATGCCGACACAGTATTGAATCAGTGCTTTCAAATTAAACAAATTTGTAATTGAGGTTAACCTGAACAAAGACGAAAAACAAAGGCCCTGTCAATGTCTGCGCTGCCTGGACTTGGACACACTAAAAAAAACTGTAACCACACAATCGCATGTATTTACTGTGCTGAAATCACTTTCAGTAAATTGTCCCCAGCGGGAAAAAGTACTGATTTGTAAGAACTGCAAGGGCCCCACCGGAGATACTGAACTGGGGGAATGTCCTTCACAAGAAACTTATGAATCCCAACAAATGCACATCAAGGAATCTCAAAACTAAATCAAACTGCCAGGCCTCCTGCACCCGATTCTCTAAGACAACTTCCCAACTCTCCAATCAATCAATCAAACCCCAAAATTCATTATATGAACAATCCGCCTAGAGCAAATCCAAACACCCATTTCAATCAAAACCCGGGCATCAACTCATCATATTCCTAATCAAAGTAATAATTCATTTATGCACTACTAATTAATTCAATCACAGCCTATATAATCAATATTTAAATACTATTATTTCCGATGTTGCTTATGATTATAACCAAAACAAAATTCATTCACACATTTTTAATAATAAAATAGCAGTAAAACCCCTTTGAATATAAATCAAATAAACTGGAATCCAAAGGGCCCAAACCCAAAAAAAAAAGAATTTAATTACCCCCAAAGCTAAACAAATCAAAATATTTTTGCAAAACCCAAACCCATCTGAAAATCAAAAAGTATTCAAATACCAGGTTACAATAAAATTAAAACGACAGACCCAACAGTAATGGAGGAGGAGTTTTAATATTTTAAAAAAAAATTTTCCCCCATATATACAAGTAAACCCCCCCAATACCCCCGGGTTTTTTGGGAAACAAAGAAACCAAATTCCCTTAAAAATAATAAAATTATAACAGTAATGGAAACATAAAATCCCACCACATAAAAAATGAAGTCGGGAAAAAATAGAATCTTTTATTTAAACTGAAAAACCCCCATTTATTCTCAGGGGAGTTTTAAACCCCAAAAACATCAGTTGGGGCTGTAGAATTAAAAAATCCCAAAGAACTCTATTAAAATTAATAACTGCCCCTAAATTTAAAAATATTAACCCCCACCAAAAACCAACATATTACCCAAAGCCCGAAAAACACCCAACTTTTTGGAATCGCAATTGGAATAAAAAAAACCACATTTTTACTCCACACTTTTAACGGGTTCCCTGCCCCTTTACCAACCATCATCTCTAAAATACCCCCTTTCCCACCCCCCCTACCCACACATTAAACACAGAAAACCATAAACGGGAAAGGGAATTAGGAAAATAATAACAAATAAAACCCCCCAATTTCAAAAATCTTAAAACCTATTAGAAATAAAAAGGGGAAATTTCTTTAAAATTTAAATTACCAACACTATTAAAAATTTACAACCCAATGGGCCCCCTTTTTTCACTCACAGAACCTTAACAAATTAACCAGAAAAAAAAATAACAAAATAAACATCGAAAAAAAACCAGAAGGTTAGGGACCAAACTCAGAAACCCACATTTTTAAAAGGGAAAGAATTGAACCCTTTTAAATTCAATAAAAAAAAGCAAAGACTTTCATAGCTAAACTACAAAAAACCCTAAAAAAAAATCTTTAAACCCCCAAAATAATTTTCTCTGGGTTCACAAAAAACCCAAAAAAGAAAAAAGCACCCCCTCTAAATCCCCGGGAGGGGAAAAAATTCCCCCTTTCCAAAAGCCAAAGCAGGAATATTTTAAAAAACAACATTCACGCTCAACAACACACCCCCCTATTCCGATTGCTTTGATATTACAAAAAGTTTCAGCCCCAAACTATGATTTTACCACAGGGGAATAAAAAATATCCCCAAATGAAGTGAAAAAATAATCAAAAAAATTCCACACAAAAAAACCCTTATGATAAAATTTACCAATAAAATCCTAAAAAAAATCCCAACCCTTAACTATAGTTTTTATAAAAACATCCCATAACTCAATAATAAGGTTGGAATTTTTACCCAAGGGGGGTGGAAAAAATCCCAAACATAATTTTCCCCTTTCCCAAAAAATATAAAAAACCCTAGAAAGGGGAAAATCAACCGATACGTTTACTAAACACCTTTTTAAAAAATTTTCGAGAAACTAATTTAAAAAGGTTAAATAGTTTCCCCAACCCAACCCCAAAATTTTCCATTTACCAAATTTGGCTTTATAAATTATGTATCAATCACACCAACTACTCAGACTTCGGAAAATATCCACCGGGATTTCAAAACAAACATCACCTGGGGTTTCCTTTCTTGATTTTCACAGGGTTTGATCGAGTATGGCACGAAAGGGTATTATACAAGCTCCAAAATAAGAAAACCAATCTATTTTTAAAATTTAACAAAAGTTTTTTTAAATGATAGATCCCCTTTTAGTTTCCGAGAAAATCCCTCTCCCAAACCCCCCCAAAAAATAGCCTTCCCAAGGGGGTTTACCACTTTTCCCCCCCCCTATTCAGATAAACACAGCGGAAAACCCCCTACAATACACCCATCTGTTCCCCAAAAGATACCGCAACCTAAAACCCGCCATCCCAAGACCATTACCGATAGGGGTTCCCCAAAACCAATTTTAAAAAAAATAATATGGTCAAATTTGGGGGAATCCCAAAATCCCCCCAACTAAAACAATCCCCAAAAATTTTCCCTTAAGAATATTTTTCTCCCCACCATTCACATTTGTAAACACACAATTCTGGAAAACCAAAAAAACCAAACCAGTAAAAAACTCCGGGGTGAATTTTGTTAAGACTCAACTGGAAAAAAATACATAAAATAAAAAAAACAACAAACCAAAAAAAAAAAAAACCAACAAAAAACCCATAATCAAAGCCGGTTTCCCCAAAAAATGCCAAAATTCAATTTATTTAAAAAAGCGACCCTTAATGCTTTTTCATGTCCCCTCTGGGCCAATGACCCCCTTTTTAAAATTAATAAACCCCCAAATTGTACAAAAAAGATTCCCAGATTAAAAACATCCGATCCATGGGGTTTATCTCTTTTAAAGCCCAACCTTAAAAGAACTGAATATATCACCGATCATCAAATATATTGCCCATCTTTCCAATAATTTTTATTCCAACCTCAATACAATTAACCGAGCCGTCCACTACAACCTGGCCACCATAATTGACTTCCCTACTAGAATTAAAAATAGATTTCCTGCCGAAGCGTTCCTGAACATTTTCTCTTCTAATTGTCCACAGTAGGGGCTCTCTTGTAGTTTCCTACACCTATAGTAAGGTAGTTTAGTTTTAAGTTTTTAGTATTAAGTTTAACATAAGTAACAATGTATGCCAGCAAATGTACATGAGATAGTAATTACTACTGATCTGTGTAATTTCCAATCACTCAATAAATAAATAAAAATAAAAAAAACACCGATTACCTTCAGGGTTATTTAAAGATGAGACTGATTTATTTAACACGTCAAGAACCACCCATGCTAAGTATCTTTACATAGTAAATAAATCATAAAAACATAATTCTAAATGTTTTTGTAATGAATAATAAACATACGTTCTTAATGATTTTGAACGTTAATAAAATGTATAAACCTTACCCTGGCTACCTACCAATTCAGTGTATTCTTAAAATTCGACACAAATTTAAAAAAACACTCACAAATAGCACAAACAATTTCTGTTTACGTTCAATGACGAGAAAACACTAGCTCAAGTATAGGCAATGATTGCCTCAGACAACTTTGGATGTTTATGATATTGTAACACCCTGCAATCCAAAGGTGATAAATTTTCTCACAAACGTCATTGGGAATCACGAGATGTTCTCTGATTGTTAATTTTTATTTCTGTGAATCTTTTATTTTGTTGTTGATTTTGGAAGCGGCTCTTGCAAAGGATTAGAAACCATTTCTACATTGTACATCAGTTGCTCTTAATGAAAATCTCTGCTAGTTCTTTTCATACACGCTCACGATAGTGCCAAAATTATTTTCATTAGTTGTAACTAACTTTCTGGTTCTACTTCTAGGTTAGGACGTTTCTACCTCGGCAAAAGGGATTTGGAGTGCTTTTTGATGAGTGAACTTTCCTGGGTGGTATTTACAGCAATCAGTATTTATTTAGATCAACGTCCGTCGTCCGTTTTAGAACTAGCAATACATCTTTTTATTCAACATCAAACACTTCCTCTATTTTGAATTTGTTCTTTTTAGTGTGTAATATAGTTTAAATAATAGAGTTCGAAAATATAAAAATTTATGGTACCGATACTGTAACGGGTGCCGGCGGCGGCGTGTCCGTACACCGGCCTAGCCCGAGCCCACCGTTGTGCGGCCACTTGTAATACTTTCCACAAGCCCGGCACGTTAAACTGCTACTTGTAATAGATTGCCCTGCTCTAGCCCTTCTTGTAAACAAACAAACAAACACTAGCCTCGCGTTGGGTTACCACATATAATAATCTTCCCGTTCTCCTACTCACAATTGCCCGTCGGCGTGGTCTGCGGTGCGTCTGTACAGACGCGAGCAAGGTACTGCGCTCACGTGCGTGGATCAGTTCAAGTGCTACGTGAATGACTACGAACACATATCGATTTTACAAATCATGACCCCAAAGGTGGCCATGAAATTTATTCAAATTCCTCTTTCTCGTATTTTCCTTCAATTCACAATATCTAGTGCTGTAATAGCACTGGTGCCTCTGACGGCACACATCGACATAACTCCCGCAACAAAAGAAACAACAACAAATAGATAATTCTCTTCCCACAATACACGAAACATGGACATATACTTTCTCATTCACACAGATTATTTACAACAAACAAAAAACAAATGCCATTCACACATATGATTAAAACCCCAGAATGCATTCTGTCGAAATTTACGTATTAAAAATATATTAATCACATAACTTGATCTTCGACAGAGCGTTTTTCACTTCGTGAAAAAAAACAACAAATGTCAAAATACTTGCTCACGTATGATGCTGCTTCCGAAGAATCCGGGTGTTTGTGCGATTATCCACGCACAACAGCGCCTCCCGTTGTCGCCATCAGTTCCGGAACACACTCGCGTACGCATCACTGTTCACGTAACATGTCGGAATTCACGCTGCCACCTTTTTCCATAAATATTCCAAGTTATTTGAAAATCTCTGAGTCTCGAATTGAATTCCGCGCCACTAATCGTAACTGCAACGTCGCGCTCCCCACCGTTGCAAAATTTCTCATACGGCCACGCTCATTATCGTTTGCTCTCGCGAGTCCAACGGGCGTTGCCGAATTCACAGTAATTGAAAACCATTTTTTTATGAAATTCCTTTTCACGAAATATTAAATAATTTACATGAAGTATTCCCAGTTACTATTGCAAATTTTGTCCATTACTTCCGCACTTTAAAAAAAATTTCAAACATCGCCTACGCGAATACACGTCTTGCCTTCACCAAGTCTAGGCACGTTCTCTCAATTTTTTTTTCAACTTAGCATTGTTATTTTTGCTTCAACACTTTTCCCGGATCGCTTGATAACTGACGATCGCGTCACTTTCGTTCTCACAAAATATTTAATTTTAACGTTTCGAAACACTTTATTTCCGTTTTGTTTTAATAAAATTCTCCGCAATTTCCTAAAATTCGATGTTTTCCTCTTTGTTTTCTTTGGTCAAATTCCTTTATTTTCCTATTTTCCGTTTTTGGATGTGAAAGGAACGCACTGCAATTGTTCGCTAATCGCTTCTTCTTTAAACTTTTGCTTGAATTAATTTATTTGTTTTATTAAAATTTTGATACTTCCGTCAAGATATTTAAATGGGATAAATTTTGCATGATGCCCTAATTTTCTTCTTTCCCCGAAAGTCTGAATTTGATATCTTATCGCGTTCTCTTGCATTATTCGAAAAACCCTCTTCTTTATAAGCGTTTCATCGCTCCAACAATGGACTCCATTAATATTCTCCTTAACACAAATATACGAAATACGAAATTTTCAATCACTTCTTATTGCCTGACGCGATTTTACAGGGATAACTTTTAAAATGTTCCTAAATTAAAGCCGGATCTAATGTCTATGGTCAAAACTTGCACAAGTATCGGGTTCACTTTATTTTCTTCCCCAATCGGTTTTTTTTTATTATGGCGCCTTTGCTGTAAATGTTTTCAAATTGTTTATTATCCAAACGCATACTATCGGGGATCGTGTAAATCATTACAATACTTAGCCATTTTTTCGTTTCTATCTATTGCCTATAACAGTTTAAAGACATTATGCGCATTATAGTTCTCAACAAACATCTGAAAATTCAGGTAAATATAAGAAGTAATAAATAAATATAGTAGTTTATACGCCAAAAATAATTTCTGCTGCCTCACTAATCAGGCGATTACCATAGGTTTCACGCGTTCTATTTGAGGGTTAATTTGAAGTATTAATTTCACAATTTCTTTTAAGCAAACTGTACAGAGATACATAATAATGGTATTGTTTATTATTACTATCAACCTAAGTTTTCAATGCCTCACATCACTGTCACCAAAACTGCTCGAAGTGTGTGCATTGCGAAGTGTGTGCTATGCAAAGCGGCCCAAAGGTCTCGCGGTCGACCACGTGCGCACCAGCAGCCTCATGTGAATCTTCGTCCGTTCGCTAGCTCTCATTAGGATCAGCGAAGTGCCGCGGCGGTTGCGCATACCAGCGGGCTATGGTACAAGCAACTCCTATAGCAGCGCTAACGAGGCATGGTGCTCATCTCAAAAATCACCGCTGAGACGTGCCACTCACTTCACTACGCTGTCCACTCTTTACTTCTCTCATTCTACGCTGAACACACTTCACTACGAACCGTCAGCTTACGCTCTCACTTCTCTACATGTAGTCAATCTACGCTGTCCTTACTTCACCACGGACCGTCAGCTCACAATGACCTCTTCAAAGCCCGAGAATATCGCTCTCGGCAGGTCTTCACGGTTGTCGCCTCAGTCGTGGATACGGTGGTCGACTCCACCACTGGCTGAGCCCTCCTGCTGTTACCTTCGTAAATGACGCCGATACAACTTATTGTGAAGCTCTGAATAGGCTGTACTTAGCAGTGGAGCAGCAGAAGTTCTCCACCTCTTGTATATTCTTATTTTATGATTTATTGTCCGAAACTTTACTTAGTGAAAATCCGAACCTTCAACAGAAACGTTTTAAAACTTCATTCATTTTTTAAAACTTTTCAATAATTTTAGGAATAACGAAACAATAATGCTTGAAACAAGCCTACTTATAATAACTGTTGTGAGCCAAGGAATGGGCAACGAGAGCAGAAGCGAGGTTAATAGTAGTTTACGATATAAGTGTCGTAAAGCATCTTATTACAATACGAGATTGGAAGATTGCCAAACGAGGCCGTTAGGCCGAGTTTGGTAACCAATCGAGTATTGTAATAAGATGTTACGACACGTATATCGTACAACGTTTTATCCACTTTGTAAAAATTAGTTAGATTTAATCTAAAAGATCGTCCTACGCGTTCGTTTAGTACTAACGATTTATTTTCTAGAAGTGGCGACACTGTTTCTAACAATGATAACAATTGAAACACATTTGGTGTCAACCTCAAGCTTTGTGTATTCTTTCCACGGTGTAAGAGTATTTTTTTCCAATATGAGTGACAGCAGCTGTGATTCTGACATCGAAATAACAGCAAATGCTGCTCTAGACACGCTATTACCAGAGAAATCACGAAAAATATAGAGCGTGAATACACTTTATTTAGAGACTGAGTGCAACCAAACATATTAAAACCATTTCGGAAAAAGTATGATGGCGTACTTCTCTGGTAAGTCTAAAAGAGAAACCTCAAGTCTATGGTCACATTATTCCATGTTAAAGAGTACAATATTACTTAATGATAATGTGACATAAGTAAGTTCACAAATTGATAGCTTTCTTAAAAGAAAGAGCGAAGGATACATGAGCAAGAAATCTAAAATATTTTCGAAAGATGACATACATAAATTTTAATAGAGGCAGATAATGAAATTTATTTAATGATGAAGGTGACATTAATAGTTGGCGTGTCTGGAGCTTGCCGTAGAGAGGAATTGAAAAATTTAGAATTAAGTGATATAGAGGATAAGAATACGTATATTATCATTAATATACCAAACCCCAAGACATTAATTTCAAGACTATTTGTTATTACTCAAGGAAGTGTCAAAGAATTCAACTGTTTGGAGACTTTTCGTCAATATTTTCGCCTTCGGCCGGAAAATGTCAAGCACGATCGTTTCTTCTTCCTACAAGAATGGAAAATGTTCTTCGCAACCAGTTGGGATAAATACTTTGGAAACATTCCAAAAAATAGCAATGTATCTTGGTTTGAAGAATTCTGAAACTTTTACAGGACATTGCTTTCGTCGATCATCTGCTCTTTACTCGCCGATGCAGGTGCTGACATGAATGTGTTAAAGAGGCACGGTGGATGGAAGTCAAATTCTGTTGCTGAAGGTTATGTCGAAACATCAGTGCAAAATAAAAAAGAGATAGCTATGAAAATTATGGGGGAAAATATTTCGAATGTGGAATCTACAAATATTTCAAATGCAAAATGGGAATTGTACAGCTTCAACATCATCGGAATTACGGTATCAAATTGCAGCAAATTTGTAATTAATGTTTACAACAAATAAGCATAGCTATTATTATAATTTGAACTTATTCTGTTAAAAAGTTATGTCAATAAAATTCTTGAACAATTGTTGTTATTTTTAATAGTAGGAATCATGGGTAGTCGCGGAATAACCCATACAAAACGAGTGTCGTAATGAAGTACTTTACCGCTCTGGGTGCGGTAAAGAGCTTCATTACGACACTGAACCTAATGTCGTAATGTTTGACTTTACCTAACCAAAGTGGATAAAACCTTTTATTACACTGTTGTTAACCCGCAGCCTCAACTCGTAATCCAGAATACAGAGCCAAATCGTCACAGTTCCATTAGATGAGTCAAAAGAATGCCGAGTCAACCATACAGCAAGTACAAGTCCAATGACTACGTGCCGGGTCACAATATTCACTAAACGTTTGAAGACTGATCCATACTCTCGTAATAGGCCGGAGGGTGTGAAGCGATCGAAGAGTTTGTGCTCTCCCGAAGTCATTTACATTGGTTTGGAGTTTGAATCAGAAGTTTTCCCGTGGAATTGTGACGCTTCGCTACGCGTGTCCAAGTTGAGGACGAGGCTCGGGCCTTCAGCCTTCGCGTTAACATAAAACATCCTTGAGTATGTCCGACGCAAACTGTCAACACAATTTATGCGAATACTCACCTTGAAAATCATTGGGCGAGTATCAATCATTGTAAAAATTATTCATCAACTCCGCTCCGCTGTCTTCGTGGCTCCGCATTTTCCTCTTCCGAGACACGTGTGCGTGTCATTCGCGCACGTTTTCTTGAGCCCTCGCTTCGCTGGTTGCGAGAGGAGTGGGAATTTGGCTATTTTCACAAAAGAAATTTTATATCAAATGAGTAGTTCGATTTCCGATGCAAAATAGTTTCTATCACACTACTAGCTAACATTTCTGGTTATCAGATTTTGTCTACAACGCTCGTTCATTCATTGTTAATTCAACTGATGTTGGCAAAGGAGTGGGGTTAAGTATTCCGGGGCTGAAGAAAACGAGCGCGTATAATATCAGCTGTCCCCGGCGCCGCCCGTCTTCTCCGCCACAGCCACAGCGGGAGGAGAGGGGGAGGTGGCGCCCCTCTCTCAGCCACCACCGCTCTTGCCACTGCGCCTCCGCGCCCCCGCTACTGCCGCACCCTCCATCTGCGGAGCACCCAAGTGCGCCCCCCTCCTACCGGACCTCTCATGATAGTGGCTGTTAATTTAAGCTGTTTGAACCGCCACTATAATAACCACAAAAATCACTATTAAATATTTCTGTCTTCAAACATAAACTACATATTTGACAGGATAGGAAGCAATATATATATATATATATATATATATATATATATGTACACACACTCTACAAATATGATTTTTAAATATTGTATTTTATAATTCTATGATGAAAAGTAAGTCTCTTCACAATTAGTCTTTATTGTGATGGTGCCTCCACACGCTTGCTAGACACTATAACATATTATCCTATTCGGCCTCAGTTCTTCAATCCTATTGGACATTTTGCAACGGAATTACGTAGTCTTCTATTTTTGGCAGTTCATAATTGATTCTGTCACTACATGTTTTTTTAGTTGTTTGAATCTAATTATTTTTTTCATTTCTATACTAGTTTTGTTAATTCAGAACCATTGCAACCACCAGAGAGTAGTTTAAAGAAATGTCTGGTCGTCCACATTCAAATTGGTAAAGCTCGGCAAAGCCAAATGTACGTAATTTCGAATTGAAAAAACTACCATGTCATATGAACATCTGAATACATTTTCAGAACCTTTCAATTGTTTCATGTAGATTGGGAAAAATTAAAACTGACCTTTCAAGTCATCAAACATCGCATATATTTCAAGTTTGTCAAAGACTTGAGAATTCGACAATCCGAATATTTGACTTCTACTCCAAATGTATCCCGCCAATAACCAATCGGATAAGCATATTTAGTTCCCCTGACTCCCCCTAGCCCGTGCCACCCACGCCGCCGCACCTCTTCCAACGGTGACTCCGCGGCAGCGGCCTCATGTTCATGCCACGCCCCCCTCTCCCCGACATAACTAAGCGCACGCGCGTAACTCGCCGCAGCGAAGGCGGAGGCGGCGGCAGCGGCGGCGGCGGCGGCGGCGGGGTGGCGGAGGCGGTGACGGAGGTGGCGGCGGCGGGGAGGCGGCGGCGGCGGCGGCGGAGGCGGCGGGGCGGCGTAGGCGGCGGCGGCGGCGGAGGCGGCGGCGGAGGTGGCGGCGGCGGCGGCGGCGGCGAGGCGGTTGCGGTGGCGGCGGCGGCGTAGGCGGAGGCGGCGAGGGCGGCGTAGGCGGCGGCGGCGGAGACGGAGGCGGCGGAGGCGGCGGCGGAGGCCGCACCGTTGCAGGTAGTCGCTCCCAGGAGGCGCGCCCACACGCCGCCCACGCAATGACCCCGGACCGACCCTTCCCCGCTGACACAGCTGCCGTCACCACTCCGCTTTCAAGCCGCCCCTATAGTGACGCCACATCGATAACATAACATGGATGTGTTACCAAACATCGATGTTCAAAATTAAAATATCGAAGTTAATAATACATTGACCAAAAACCACCTATGTATTTTAAACACCGATGTTTTGGAGCTGGTTTAATAACCTTTAACATTAAATTCGTGCGCAACAGAATTTAATTTGTCTCGCCGTGCTTATGAAGTTATAATTAACATTTAACTGAAAACAATGTTACAGAATAATGCGAATAGTGGATAAAACTAAACGTGAACGCCCAGAGTCATTTCAAGCGCTGAGTCCTTCTTTCGCCGAGGATAAGTACGGGAAGAAAAGGGGCTCGTCAACTACATCACATGCGTTGGCAGCCTCTCCGCGTGCGAAATTCGAGGATGGGTATAGGAAATATGGACAAATCCGGATCAGCTCGGGCGAGAGATAAGTCTGGACATGACGGTCCAAGTAGCGTTCGCTTGGTTTGAACACAAATTGACAGTGGTACCAAAAGGTATTATTTTACATTTTAACTTTTATAAAGTTGTAAATATGGTAATTTTCCATTTAAAAAAATCGGAAACATAAAAACGTTGAGAACAAAACATCGATGTTAAAAAATCTGCTTTCATATATCGATGTTTAAAGCATCGATGTTTCTATAAAAACACACGTTTAAAGCATCGACGTCTCTGTCACAACCTATTCGCCGCCTCATGTACACAGTATAACCTAGCCGCCTCCTCCCCCTCCCCCAGCCATTAATCCCCGTATTGGCGGCGACATAGATTTGACCTCCACACTGTTTTCTGGACGCCCGACATGCGTCGCTAGCGCTGCCGTGTCGATGTGGTTATCTCCACTGTGCTTCCGAGTCGCCCCCACCACTTCGCCATCGCCTCCGCGTCGATATACTTGATGGATGCTTCTTGTTTAGTGCGAAGCACCTTAGCGTATCTTACTTTTGAGCCTCTGCGCATGCGCAACTCGAACTGCGCATGCGCAGAGGCTCGAAAGTGGTTTGCGCTAAGCTGCGCTAAAATCTGGAATGTTATCACTAGGGAGCGGATTTCTATGCTATTGCATATTTTTGTCTGTTGCTTCAGTGCATACCTAAATAAAATTCTTGATATTTGGTTAGATCACGATGCTATGAAGATTAACATATTAGTGCATATTTGGCTGATTTTTCCTGTGAGTGCATATTCGTTAAAATATCCATCATAATTATAGGCGCATATTTTGCATATTCCGTTAAAATAGAGACTTATCTCTAAATCTTTTCACAGAATTGATTAATTTATGAGCGTTCATTGATTCGAAAGAGCTTGTCACAGTTTGCGTTTTTGTTGTTTTCGATATATGATAAAATACTTGTCGAAGTGTAGGATATTTCTTGATAACATATTTTTGAAACCATTCAGAAGAAATACAATAAGACATACAATGTACTTCACTAAAGTGAATACTTGCTTCAATATTTCTCCCACGAAGTAGGGTAGGGGTATTTATGTTTGCACAAAAATATATCTTTTCATTCCAAGCATTGTTCTCTTGAATTTTATCAAGAAGGGTTTATGGAGGATATGAAATATTGTTAATTTTAATTGCATATTGAAGGTTATTTTTAAGAATTTTTAAGTCATAAATACATATTTTGAAAAACATATTTCAAGATTTTTTTAAAGTATAAAAACCCATTCCCTAGTTATCACGCAGCTTTTGAGCCGCCCTACATCCATTCACCAGCGCCTCCGAACCGACATACAACAGATGAAGTCTCCCCACCGCCTCAGTGCCACCCTTAAGTCGCTCCTGCGCGGACTTCGGGCCGCCCCCAACAACCCCGCCGCCGCCTCCGCGTCCACGCAGATATCGCCTCTTTACTACTACTCCCAACGGCCCCATACCGCATCAGATCGTACCTCATCGTAACGCCATAATCGATATTTTTCAATGACTCTTCTCGAGTGCAAAATGTAGAGCGTATTGAATTGGCTGTTAAAAATGAAAAATTGTTATTGGTTTTTGAAAAAAATAGTTGTGTTTTTGCGTATTATTATAAGAAGTGGGTTGGTGATTTAAATCTCCGTTGCGACATAAATCGAACAACAAAAATTAAAAGTTTTGTGCACTTTCTGGTTTGTACATGATATTCATAATTGCCTCCAACGAATTTATAAATTTGTTAGTGTTTATTGTTTTTCATACAATATTTTCCTCTTCTTCTTCTTGTTAGGCGGTATCGTTGGATTAAGGGTCACGTCATATTTTCTGGTGACCATTTCTTTCTTGATCAAATTCAGTCGATTTGAAAGATCCATTATTTTACATGGTGAGGCACAGGCCATCAGACTTGCTCTTCAGCTTGACCACGCAAATTTCACTATGCTTCTTTTACCATGCAGGAAAGGTTTCGCCCGGGCGACGGAACATACAATTAGAATTTAACTCTTATATCTTTTAGGTTTGAGGATCTTTTACGTGTTGTAAATGTACAACACGGGACTTCATTTCCCCTTCAAAGGAAGTTTTCTCGTCGATAAAAATCCAGGGCTTCAGTCGGATTAGAACGCGCGAATTTGGGTGTTACAGTCCGATACGCAGTTAACCAACGAAAGCATTGGGCTGGCGACTCTCGTGGTGTCTAAATTTATCAGAGATTTTGCATAGCGTGATGCACCTTAGCTTGTTAGCTTCAACTAAAACTCACAGTCAGAATAGATTCCGCTAATCCACCAGATTTAGCGTGCGACTTACACAGAAAGCTAACCGGCCTCTCATTATGCTACATGGAATTTGATCCCAACAGTGGCGGCAGAGTTCTCTGCTAACTCTCTATGCCCATAATGCAACATCGTGTTGGATGCGTTATGTAATCTGCGAGTACGGTTACATTTAAGAAATAATATATTCATTAAAAAAGGAAAAGGTTGTGCAATTGCACAGAGGCCTATGTGGCCCACAAGAGAGGTGAAGGTAGGGGTCCACCTATTCATCGCCGTCGGCATAAGGAGGAGGTTGTATAACGAGCACAACGCTCCGGCCGCCTTTCCCCCAGTAAAGATTCTTGTACTCACTTGAAAAGGACGGTGAGTCTACCTCAGAGCCGGCTTGAATGGATATCAGCTGATAAAAAATTAACTACTTATACCATAATTATAGTGCTATACCATATACCACCATATATACCATATATACCATAATATATTGTTATAATTTTTTATTAATTAATATTAATATAGTATAATTATATTATATCGGAAAATCCGTAGTAGATGAGAAGCTCTAGTCGAACCGTTTCGAATCAATGGATTCGCATTACGGAAATTTAGCTCATACTCTGCCACCACAGTTCGGATCTACCACATAGAACAAGACTTGCAAAAACTCTTTTTAGCCTTCACACGGTTAGTGGCAACATTATTCTGCGCAACGCAAAAACTGTATTATGATTCACAATCTTGGAGTGTTCGAGAACTACTTAAGACACGTTTCTACGGAATTGTATAGCATGTAGTCTGCTTGCCAATTCTGGTCGTCAGCCGCACTCCGAGCTCGTCGCCCGCCAGGACGCGCCTCGGTGGAGGGAGGGGCGGGGGTGGGGAGGGGCAGGCGGAGGCGTGGCGCCGGGGCCGAACGCGTCGTTCGTCCGCTCCGCCGGCTGCTTCCGCGCTGTTTGTCCCCCTCGTCGAGCGACGGTTCAATCGGGCACAGTCTTCTCCTCTTCTCGCCGGCGCTCGGGGCGAAGCGAGCGCATGGGGCGGGAGTGAAGAGGAAGGCTGTGGACGGCGCGGCGTGGGACCAGTGATGTCCGGTGCTTGCTTCATTGTTTGTTGGTTTGGTTTGGTTTTTTCGTGTTTCCGGGCGCGTCAACTGCTTTGGTCATTAGTCCCGTTAGTGTAGTGCATGTTTTTTCTCGGGAGATGGCGGTGATCTTCTCCCGCTGGATGGCGAGATCCGGCGCCGACCTACCGTCGGATAGCGAGGTTTCCCCCTAACCAGGACTCTCCCACCAGCGGGACACTGCCCCAACCGGGACATGCTCTACGCTCCCGCAACATGTGGTAGTGTAGAGCATGTTAGTGTAAGTGTGTGTGTAAGGGGAGAGGATAGGACAAGGAAGAGGAAGGACAGATCGCTCGCGGTCCATGGCCCGTTTGTTAGGGTACTTGCTCCGGCAGTCGCCTGGTGTCCGGGCGTTCGCCAGGGGACACAAGGTGCCAGATCATGGGACTGACAGGGAAAAAATGGAAACGAAATTAGAACTCCAGAAAATCGTTATCCTAATTTTATAAGTTGCGGTAGAGTAGTCTGATATTTCATAAAATATTTAATTATTCTACTCCATTTAATAGTTAATTATAGCCATTACTTACAAGGTAGAACTCTATGAAATGAATTAAATTAACACTAAAATAGGTTCTACTGAAATTCATATTTATTACTTCATGTATTTAACAAGTAATTTTATTAAACACTAACTAAACACATTTTTTTGGTTTTTAAACTCAAATGGGAATAACATTATTTGATCTTTCTTGCACTAATATTTCAGTCCGGCGCTGGGTAGAGCAGGGCGACGCGGGTCGGCGCTGTGCATGCTGGTGATGCGTCAGTGTGTGGGGAGGGGGAGCGGAGGTGGGCGAAAGAGGCACGCGGCGCGAAAGCCAGCGGGCAGCGCAAGGCAACGAGGAGAAATAGGAAGATTCGCTGGAACCCCTGAAGCACCTGCCTTCCCCGCTCACCTTTGGATCTGTTAACGTTGGTACTCCACGAAGAAGACTATGGCCTAGTTCTCGGAAAAAACTCTGGAAACGAGTCAGTGTTTACTCACCATCAGAATGTACCGGTTCTCTGAAAGTGACGGCAGCCTGTTTATCTCTGGCGCTAAACTACAAATATTAGCTTCCAAGCTACGGAAGGTAAAAAGTATAAAATTATTAATTCACGGCGTGTGGCTAAAATAATGCTTGAAAGATGTGGTCAATATGATACGGAAGAAGCAGAGAGTTCAATTGGGTTAGTTAAGTAATTGGTGTAAGTTATACACCATTTTTATTTATATTTGGCCATTTTAATACTATTTAATCATTAGCGACCTCAGTTACGTCAATAAAAATTTTAATTTATGCATATTTTTACCAGAACATGAACAAATATTGAATTGGACATTTTTTGCCATTAAATTATTTTTCATTTAGGGAATTCGTAACAGATAAATACTTTTGGTACATTCTGATGGAGAGGTGAACTATTTTCAAGTTTTTTCCTAAGCTGAAGTGTTCCCAGGCATTCATTAATAGGGGGTGTAGAAATAAGCGAACCACAAATTGGACATGGGTCAGGATCTGATTTTTTGAGCAGATGCTGTGGGTGGTGTTAAAGTGACCAATGCGTGGTTTGGTTAACATGGCATGTCATGTCTTCTATTATTTTTTTTTTTTTTTTGGTAGAGGATTTTCCAATATATTTATTTTCACCACGTGTAGTGGTCAGAAGAACGGAACTTTACCCTCATATACCCATTGTCCACAAATCAGGCAGGCAACTTCAGCGGTCTTTTCTTATCTCGAATTCTTGTTTAGTGAATTTTATTTTGTCAACAGACATAATTTTTAAACGAAACATACAACTAAGTTTTAGAATTGCTGAATGCTCGATTTATGCTAGATGTCGTAGATCGCCAAAGTACTATAGGCCTCTTGGTCTGGGAGTTTACCGGACTTCCGTTCGTATCTTCCGGGTAGTAGGTTAATGAGCGTTTATGGGTTAAGCACCCAACCACATCCAAAATGTGTTTCTGAAACCTTCCATGTTCTTTAGGTTGTCTTAAATTCTTCGTTACTAATCGTCTTCTTCTCCGTCGTCTATTACAGTCAAATACGAATATTGGCCTAAAATCTTATTTTTAGCAGAACTAAAAGTATGCATCTAGCTATGGGAGAATGGTTCTTTTGAGGAATGAAGATCTAGAGCGCTGTCCGGCCCGTGAGTAGAGAATGGAGACAGAAAGGTTGTAGTGCCTTATGTTCCAGGAACTTCTCCGGCATCCATATAAAATCGAAAAACCACAGAACACCTAATCAGGGCAGACTCCTAGAATTTTCACCCACACAGCTATTTAGTCGGTGTCGAAAATTTGCTACATTCGGGGCCTGGACCTCGGATTTACGATTTACGTGTTCATGAATCTTCAGTTTACGGATTCGCTACATAATCTTGACGGACGCTTGAAAATATTACCTATAAACTCCCAAATCTCAACGATATTTTGTGCACACATTCGGAACAACAGAAGGGAAAGTGCCCGAAGAAAATTGCAGTAACCGAGCGAGGAATAAAATCAACGCTTGCCCGCCGCCGCGGCACTACGTCTTCACGCTTGGCGTCGCCTGCGCGGGGCTGAATACAACCGCAACATGTGAGCAGCCGGAGAGCGAATCCAAACACGCCCCTCCCGCGCCGCTTCTTTTCGACGGCCTCATTGCATACGCAAACAATACAGCGGCGGGGAGCGCGCCCGCGGGCGCGGCCGCCGCCTCTGCGGTTTGGCAGCCTCGCCTCCGCGCCCGCGCGCACGCACGCGGTTGGGGAGGGCGGTGGGCGGGGGCTCAGGCGGCGGGGTGGAGGCGCTGCTGAAGGAGAATTCTTCTAGGTTGTTTGTTTGTTAGTAATTCCGGGCGCGTCAACTACTGAGATCATTCGTGCTATAAGTGTTGTGCATGTTTTTTCCCTTGAGAAATGGCGGCGATCTTTCCCTGCGGACGGCGAGATCCGGCGCCGACCTAACGTCGGCAAGGGGGATTTCACTCAGCCAGGTATCTCCCACTAGTAGGGCACCGCCCCAGCTGGGAAAAGCTCTAAGCTCCCGACCGATCTCCCGGCAATATTGGTAGTGCAGTGCCTGTTAGTGAAAGTGGGTGTAAGCGGTAAGTATAGGAGAAGGAAGAGCAAGGGAAGATCGCTCATGGTCGGTTTGTTATGGCATTCGCCTGGTGTTGATCGAAGAAACCACGGAAAACTACCGATAGAACAGCCGGCCGCTAGAATTCTCCTTCATACAGCGACTGAATTCGTCCTAGCTGACATGCCAGTGTCGAAAATCTGGCCAATGTGGGGAGACACTGCAGTTACAGCAGTTGAGCCACCTCTTCCGGTAAAATGACTCTAACGGCTCGCTGCTCTGATAGGTAATTTTCCGTGGTTTCTCCGATCAACACCAGGCGAATCTCGAAATAGTATCCTAACAAACTGACCATGGGCCGCGAGCGATCTTCCCCTTCTCGTCCTCGTCCTTTCCTCAAACCTTAGTTACTCACACTTTCACTCATACGCGTTACATTACCACTCATGCCGTGAGAGCAGTCGATTGATTGATTGATTTTTTCGTGTTTCCGGGCGCGTCAACTGCTTTGGTTATTAGTCCCGTTAGTGTAGCGCATGTTTTTATCGGGAGATGGCGGTGACCTTCCCTCACTGGATGGCGAGATACGGTGCCGACCTACCTTCGGCTAGTGGGGTTTCCCCCTAACCAGCACTCTCCCACCAGCGGGGCACCGCCCCAGCCGGGACAAGCTCTAAGCTCCCAACCGGTTTCCCGGAATATGTGGTAGTGTAGGGCATGTTAGTGTAAGTGTTTGTGTAGGGCGAGAGGATAGGACAGGACAAGGAAGAGGAAGGAAAGATCGCGCGCGGTCCGTGGCCCGTTTGTTAGGGTGCTGCTGCGGCATTCGCCTGATGTTGATCGGAGAAATCACGGAAAACTACCGATCAGAGTAGCCGACCGCTAGAATTCTCCTCCAAGCAGCGACTGAATTCGACGTAGCTGAAGAGCTAGTGTCGAAAATCCTGCCGCCGCGGCGGCGGTCTATTTTCAATATTTAGGGGGACATTGCTCTTTTTGAACTGAAATCAACTGTATAATAGTTTTTTTTGTTAATTGTATATAATTTTGAAACCTTTATCACTCTTAACTGCTGTTCTATAATATGCAAAAGATATTCGAATCGGTTTTCTGCGTATTATTGCGTACAAACAAGGATATACATATATTCTATAATTAAACGAATTGTAAAGAATAGAACCTGTATTTTACGAAAGAAAATAAGTGATAAATACATACCCAAACGATTTATATATCAAAATCACTGCCTGAAGAATCTTCCAAGTCTTCTTCATTCTGGCTTTGGAATGAATCATCTGAATGCTGGTGAACTCGTGACAATTCTGGTGAATGTGTAAGGACTTTTAAGAGATTGATGGCGGGCTGTGGCAATTGATTTATTTTTCTTTTAGGTAAATTTCGGATGCTAGATATCACTGGATCAGAAGATATCAAGAGAGCATGGAGAAGGTCTTCGATGTTTCGTTGCCTGTTACTTTTGCGAGTATTGTGCTCGCGAAAGTAGCGACATTCTTTATGTCTTGTTTCTAATGCTTCCTCGCTTAATTGTCCTATAGGAAGCAAAAGTGTGTCCATGACGTCAGCATCGTGAATTAGAATTTTGTGGACACTCGCTGGCATTTTGAACCACCCACACTGTTCCACAAATAGTTGAATGACAGGAACTTCCATCAAAACCCCATTTGTAAATAATTTCGAAAGAGGAAGTTTCATGGTTACTAACAACTCTGCTGAGAACTTCGTGTTGAGCTATGGATAAACGATGTGCTGTGTGGTCATGTAGGCTTTGCAATTTAGCCTCGCCTTTTGTCTCGGAAATAACTATGTTGGGGTAGCACTGCTCTTTAACTTTCAGTACTTTGTTGTAGGCCGGATATATATCACAATTCTCTCTTTGCACCTTTTCTTATCAGAATATATTGTGCTTTACTCAATTTGGCGTCTATAATCAGAGCCAGGGCTTCTTCTGCAGTGTAAGGGTCAACATTTTCTTTTGCATATTTATTTTTCATTGTCCAACGAACGAGGGCTTGAAATTGTAGTCTTTTTATGACATGAGCAACATTTCGTTTGCCTTGTTTTCTGAAGACTGTGTCGCAAAAGCTAGTTCTTCAGGACTCTGGCCCTCAATTAATTTTCTTGTGCGCCTTCTCTTTGTTCTGGTGCTCAACGTATCAAATTCTCTTTGATGATGTGTCGTGGACATTCGTGGTCGTATATCAGGTCGAAGAAAGATCATTTCTTCTTCTAACCAGTCTTTATTTTCTTTCAAAAACGTTTCCTTCCGCTTTCCGCTTGCTTTCCAGCGATTTACAATTGAGATAGTAAAAAATCTAATTTTATTGATAATACCGTCTTCTGTAACATTCTGCACTCTCGACATTATCAAATCAACTACCTTCTTCTCACATGAGTTTATTTGCCTGAGACAGAAGACCTTCGTGCGAAAGATATCCAAACAGTTCCAGACGCGTCACTCCCAGTCGCGCACCTACCGACAAATAAAACTAAATAACACAATTTCCGCAAATCTCCGCACATTAAAATTAGTCTCGTTTTAAAGGTAGATAAATACTCTATATCATATAAAAAATTGGTCATGTTACAACGTGGTCCTTTTTTGTTCTACTCCAATGAATTTCGACTATGAGTTATACACCTTCATTTTCCCCCCGTTTTTTAATAAAATACATTTTATACTTCTAAAACGATAAACACGTATTAAAATTAACATATAACGTATCTGAAGAACCAGATTCCATGATGGGATAAAAAGTTTCTCACAGGAATATAACACGCACGTACTAGAACACCTCGAACACAGCCTACCGAGCGACCTCCAAACAAGACTGAGCGCGCTCTGTGTCTTTCGCTTCGTTTCATGAATCCTCATCGCTCTACGCTTCTTAGAATATGGTCTATTCATACTTTTTCGAACGATTCAAGATTCTGATCACACTCCTGAATCGATACATTGAGGCTTGAACAACTTTGGTTTCAAGGCAAATGTCCCCGTAAATGAGCAAAATAGACCACTGTGCGCCGTGGGGAGTGGGAACCTAGGACCTCCCGGTCAGAGGCGCTGCAGTGACATCAGTTGATGCACTGAGCTACCGCTCCCGGTGAGAGCAGTCTAGAGCTTAGAGCTTGTCCCGGATGTGGCGATGCCCCGCTGTTGGAAGATACCCCCCAAACCAACGTGCAGGTCGGCGCCACGGGGGTCTCCAGGGGGGGAAGAGCACTGCTACCCCGTGATAGAAATACATCAAACTAACGGCAATAGTGACTAAAGCAGATGACGCAACGGAAAGACGAATTAATCAATCAATCAAGCGACGATGTGGTGTAGGGACAGATCATGACTTTATATCCCGGGGAGACCAGAGAAAATGGAAAGGTTAGGTGCAGCCTGGAATGGTTCAGTGCAACTATTGCCACTGAAGCGTCTCGGATGCTGTTTTAAACAACGTACCTATGCGTATAATGTTTTTTACGCATTTTTGATTTACATAGTAAATAAAAAAACCTGAATGACCTGTTTCCATGGATGAAGAGTTACAAATGTCTGCTTGCGATTTTCCTCCTTGCATCGGTCTATTGTGGAAAGTAAAAATCCCTAGATTTCGTATTACATTACAAAAATATTTATTAAAATTGTTGACTTATCATTTGAAAAGGTCAGCAAGTTATGTATTTGTATAGTATTGCAACCTCAAAGTTAAGTATGGAGACTATAGTGACTGAAATGGATGTTTAATGGGTTCATATTGTTCTTTTAGATTTATATTTGAGGCACACCGACGTAATTTCATGTCACGCGCCACATCCTTTGAGAACGTCAGAGATAGGGAAAGGGGGCGTAGTTGCGGGAAAGACGCTAATGGAGGAAGCCGCGGTGGTCGACCAATCATGCGGTCTGTATTGCCCTTTTTCTGGAGATAATATTATCAGGCGCGTATACGTGGATCTGAACAATTATGTGATTGATTGGTTATATTCTGTTTCCGGGCAGGTCGACAGATATGGTCATTTGTATCGTAAGTGTCGAGCATGTTATACCCGGTAGGTGGTGGTGATGCTTCCCCACTGGAACGAGAAATCCAGGACCAATCTACACGTCGACTTGCGAGATATCCCTCCTCTAGGTATCTAAGCTAGCGGGGCACCGTGCCAGTCGCGACAAGTTCTAAGTTCCCGTGTGTTCTCCCAACGTGTGTGGTAGAGTGGTCCATATAAGTGTAAGAGTGTGTATGTAACGGGAACAGAAGAAACAAGGATGAGGAAGGAATGAACGCGCGCAGTTAGTGACCTGTTTGTAAATGTCCAACGTTTGCATGAAATTGAAGGAAGAAACCACAGAATACTACCAATCAGAGCAGCGGGCCGGTATAATTCTACTTCAGACAGTTGCTGAATTTGACTTTTATTGCTACTGTCGAATATCCGCCACCTTGGCCCTCGAACCCTAGGATCCCACAGTCAGAAACGATGCGGTGGTGAATGTTGTTGCTCTGAGCCACCTCAGCGAAGAATTATTCGAATCTCTCGCTAGATTTGCCGTCACGGCGTAGAGTCATGAAGCAAACAGTCAAATACATTTGACTGCGCGTGCCTACATCAGGGTGATGATAGTCCGCGTGAAGCTGTGTGAGCGGCGTTGACCGGGGCAACGGCGCCGCGGGGCCCTTGCCTGCCTGGGCAGCGGCGCGGCAGATGGCATGGTGGTTGTGGTGGTGGTAGTGGTTCTGCCCCGGGCGGCGCAGATGGCGCAAAGGCCACCGCTGTCCGCTCCCACACGCCTACCCACTCACCCAGACACCACCCTCTGGGGACGGATCAAGAGGGAGACGGGCTTGTACCCCTCCCCCCAAGAAACATTCCACAATAAAAATCAAGGAAATTATAGTTATTTTTTACTTTAAATGAATTGGGAGCCACTGAACCGTTTCGAAACAGACTTGCTCTTCTCTCTATGCTTTCACACTCTCAATAACATCTAGGTGACTTAATGTCAGAGTTATTTTGATTTTACAAGAAACGTAAAATGAAGAAAATAAAGTGTTGACTATTCTCTGGGTGTTCATACATTCTGCCTCTTGAATAGATTTTAATATATATGATGAGTTGAGGTTAAACGAGTGTGCGTCAAGGGTAATAGCGACCTGCTTGAAGGGAAGAACACTTGTTGTTTCCTCTTGACTAATATTTTGTACATCTTACGGATGAATTAAATGCAAAACTGTTCATAATACTGACAATAAACTTTGTTTTGCATCAACCTTGGGTGTTTATTAATTTGTTTTCTTCCTATTATTTAGGTTTGTATTATTTTATTTGCAGAGTTTTTATGAGAGTTGTGGAAAAATCAACTGACATCGAGTTCTGGTTGATTAACTCTCAGCTTCAAAGACAAAATACCAAATAATGAGGGGATCGAGCATTTTATATGCTAATTTGGAAACATTACTCCGAACCGGCACTTTTCCTCACAAATATGTTCATCACTGTTCAAATTATGTTTTCATTTGGATGCCACTATTTAAGAAAGGAAAAACAGATGAAAGAAAAAGAGAAGAAAAGTAATGAAATGAAATAGAAAGAAAAAGAGACAGAAATGATAAAAACTTTCAAAATCAGTAGAATCGGGTGAAACTTTTCTTGAGTTACGAATGATAATGTAATGCAAAAACTTATTTACTTTCGTAAATACAGATTATGATTCAAATACTCTTAGGGGTAAAATAGCAATTAATTAATGTATTGGGTAATTTATGCAATTGTCATAATTATACGATAGGAACATATGAAATATTTTAAATCGTTCAGGTCAAAGATTGCCCCACAGGTATAAACATTTAAAGTAAAATATTCCAAAATATTGAAATCAGGAAACGCCATGCAAATATTAACACAGTTCTGGCCTCTGAATATTAATGTGTCTCCTCCTTTCTCCAAAATATTACTATCAAAATTAATGTTGTGACAAATAAGTACAATGCCGAGTACGCACCGGGAACGGTAGCTCAGTGCATCAACTGATGTCACTGCAAGCGCCTCTGACCGGGAGATCCTAGGTCCGAGTCCTGATGGCGGCAGAATTTTCGACTCTAGCGTTTCAGTTAGGTCGCATTCAGTCGCTGTCTGGAGACCGGCTGGAGACCGGATTCGAGAGGCCAGCTGCTCTGATCGGTAGTTTTCCGTGGTTTCTCCGATCAGCACCTGGCGAGTGCCGGAGCAGTACCCTACCAAACGGGCCACGGATCGCGCGCGATCTTTCCTTCCTCTTTCATGTCCTATCCTCTCCCCCTAACACATACACTTACACTAACATGCACCACACTACCACATATTCCGGGAGACCGGTCGGGAGCTTAGAGCTTGTCCCGGCTGGGGCGGTGCCCCGCTGGTGGGAGAATCCTGGTTAGGGGGAAACCTCACTAGGCGACGGTAGGTCGGCGCCGGATCTGGCCATCCAGCGGGGGAAGATGACCGCCATCTCTCGAGAAAAAACATGCACTACACTAACGGGACTAATGTCCAAAGCAGTTGACGCGCCTGGAAACCCGAAAAAATGAATCAATCAATCAATCAACCGAGTACGACACTTTGGTTTTCCTGAGCGTCATTTGTATATTTTGCTCTTTCAGTTAAAGATTATCATATTGCATGTAGCCGCTGCGAACTTTTCGCGAGCTTAAACATTTAGATACCTTGGGCGGAAGACACATTATGCAATAACCCTTTCTCTCTGACCATTACGATTTTCTAAAGAAGATTAAGTCATTACGCATAAGAACAGCGAACTCCAAATTAAATCGCTTTTTGTCACATTTGCCTTTGCTTCCATGGATTTTCATGCGATACCAGACACGTCTCTTTTTATTATGGTTCAGTGATTACTGTTTCGTTAATGACTCTTTTCCAGGCTAGCTGCTAGTGCCGCTCTTAACCATAAATTCCGAGTTCAATAGCAATCGCTACAGAGTAGAGAGAAAGTTATGCAATGCTGCGCGAAAAAAACGATGAATTTGCGGTAGAAAAACTCTTATTGCAGGGTCCTGCTAATGAAAAAGTTGGTAAATCCAGTTGCTAAAATGTTAGAAAAAAACCTAAGACGTGGTGTAGCCAGAATCCATGCTTTGTGGATCCTTGATACCGAAAAATAGAACGACGGCAAAAGTTCTGTCTGTCTGTCTTCCTTTTGTCTGTGAACAACACTCGCGGCAAAATCGTCCAGCCGATTTTCATCAAAATGCATATTTTCCAATCGATCTGTCTGATGTCGCGGCCCGTTGATTTGAAATCGATATTTTAATTTTGGGGGGTTCTTTACATGACGCCCTTGGGACATTTTCCAAATAAAAAAAAACTCCATTATTTTGGATTGAATTTTGTCGTTCGATAGTATGAAGGAGGTTTAAGAGAATGGTGCAGGTCTAATGTTCGTTGAAAGCCCTAATTTTTTGGAAATTGCGAAAATTTAACATGTTTTTGGAGTCTTCCTTCAACTAAAATATTAGAGATTGAGATTGTGTCCCTGAATGAAATCTGTTTCTTAAAGATAGATTTTGAAGTAAGGTCATGTGCAATTTTTCGGATATTTGAGGTCTTTTCGCGTAATTTTGCGTGAAAATACGGGCAACAAAGTACTTGCTGTTTTAGCACCACTAATTTAACATCAACAATCACATAGTTTTTGACGTAGTCCAAAAGCATTCCCAAAATTGTGCAAATACAAATCCTTGTCACAAATTCCATTACAAGTGTTGACATTTTAATTTGATTTAAATAGATATTACATAGTATTTCAATTTCATAGTTCCTCAATTTTTTTCTTTCACGCTCGTAGTTTTTCATTTCACTCGAAATGGAAATTAACAGTCGTTAACTCGTAAACATTCAATTTATTTCGTGTTCAATTTCTTTTGAACGACTCTCTTTGGTGCTGCTAGACCGCCGGCTTACAACTCCACTGAGTAATAACAGGCGTGTCGGCCGCCGGCGCCGCTGTCGCCGCCGCCGCCGCCACCTGCCGGTCCCGGGGCGGGAACGGCGGCGGAGGCAGAGACTCCCACGCCACGCGCCGCCGCGCGCCGCACCCGACATCTGGCGGCCGCTGGGCGCAAATTGTACGGCCTCACGCACGCGCTCTGCCGCCGCCCGCGGCGTTTGCGGCGCGAGGCTCTGCGCTGGCCACAAGGCGCTTGGAAGTACGTTTAATGCCAACACTCCTACAGCATTTATCAACATGCAAATTAAGAAATAATTATATAAATAAATAAATGTAAAAATTGTGTATTAGTAAGGGGCGTGCAATCAAAACAAAAATTAATGATATGAAGTTTACATCTTTATATTACTCGTATGTGTACTACTGCTACTAACTACTACTACTAACTACTAACTATCTAACTACTGTCTAACTAACATCTAACTAACTAACATCTAAATAACTATTAACCATCTAACTAACTATCTAACTACTAACACTACTACTACTAATAATAGTAATAATATTGACAACAATGTCTGAACTTAGCATTTTAGGATGGATTAATGCGATTTTTGCCAGCTAGCGGTGTGCCCAGGCTTGTTCTTCATGTATTATTCACGCACATTAAGGGAGACGTGTGGTGAGCATGACGTATTCTCATCGCCGGACCTCGCTTTCTTGGTCTGCCTGAGCGTTTTCATTTACGATCCACCTACAAAAACTGAGACAATTGAGAGAACTGAGACTGTATTAGAAAGCTACAACTTCATTTTTGCGCCGGCAGGGAATCAAACCTGGGACCGCCTCACAGAAAGCTCAGCCACCCGAGGAGCTATTTTAACAGCAATAATAATAATAATAATAATAATAATAATAATAATAATAATAATAATAATGCTTGTGCGCGAAGCAAATCAACAATCTTCGCAAATACTTTCTTCAGAAAACGACGTTGCTGCGGTTATCCATCAGGCGCTGGCTGCAAAGTCATAGATGGTGGAGAAAGAGGTCCCATACTTTAAGATCAAATCGGATTCAGTTCTAGAGACGAAACGGTGGAAGCTTTTGTGGAATGTTGCAGTCACTACTCATTGCAGGATCGAAGCCAACAGACCTGGCAAAATATGGGTTGACAAGTTTTCACGGAAAGGGATTATCGTAGACATCGTTATCCCTTTAAAACGAAATATAGCTGCCTTCATTGCCGAGAAGAAGCGAAAATATCAGGCCTTGGCTATTGAACTGAGCGACTTCTGGCGGTTAGTATCTGTTGAAGTAGTTCCTATGGTCATCCTTGCAAATGGCTGGTCTCTGAAGAAGGAACTTCATCGTCTGCAAGGCTTGGTCTTAAGAACTGACACATTTATACAATGCAAAAGGCTGTTCTCCTGAGTACTGCACACATCGTGAGGAAGTTTTTATTGATATAACTTCATCTGAGTTTGCCTGAGAATCCTGGTCGCCCGAGTTTGCAAGCGAAGCAGGCACCTTAGTTCTCCAAAGGACCCGGTGTCTGCTGTGTGGCATCTCGCTAGGCGAGAGACTTGAATGACATAATAATAATAATAATAATAATAATAATAATAATAATAAATAATAATAATAAATAATGATAATAATGATAATGATAATAATGATAATAATAATAATGATAATAATAATAATAATAATAATAATAATAATAATAATAATAATAATAATCCTACCATGTAAATATTTGTATCGTTAATGGTAACGAAGAGAATAATTTTGCCTTTAATAATGTGATATTTTTATTATGGGTGCGAGATGGTTATAATTTGAACTATTGCTTCATAAACATCTCCACTCGTGTAGGAATTTATTTATAGTGTGGGTACGAAATTCGTTAGGAATAATGACCAGATTGTTGGCCTCGATATTTCCATGAGTCATGGCCTTAGATCTGCAAGTGATTTCTTGAAAGATCAGAGAACTATTTCTGTATATTACGATCTCAAGAATATTGTATCAAGAGAGGAATCAGACCCACCCTAGGAGTTGCGGGTCACTGTGCAACATGTTGTTTATGCTTTCACACTATGACACTAATATAAAAACTTTGTACAAGACTATTTTGTAATGATGTAAGACAGTTTTACTGAGGTATTATACAGAACGTCTCAGAATAAATGTTACAAATTTCTATGGCACGTTGGTGAGTCAAAGATAACTGGCGGTTCGTGATATTGTTGCATAGCAACCAGACATTTTCGACCAATGTCCCTTGACATGTTAATATTAAAAAGAAATCACTTTAATGAGTGCGAGTAATCTATCTCCGAATGAACTTATCTACAAGCGCTAACAGACGAAAAGAGGCCCCAGAGAGCGTCCGCGTGCTGACGTCATCTAGGGAATTGGATTTCAGCTCCAACAAGCGGATGTCCTGGCGTACGATACAAACCGAACATATTATTTGTATTATCCCACACTCTTTCTAATGCGTTGCAAAAGATTCTCCAAACAGACACGTAGAGCTTCCCAAAACAGCCACTTCTCAACTCATCTCAAGCCCAACAAAAGCAATTAACGGTGATTTAAAGTTGTTAAACATAATTTTTTACGTGTTTGAACAAAGTATAAAACGTGAAAATACTCAAAATATTAATTTATTCATATAAAATTGCCTGAAATATGTAGTAACATTTGTTTTGACGAAAATATTTATTTTTATGCAATTTAATTACAATATTTATTTTTTAGTTGATGTGCAACTTGTTATACGAAAACCATTGCGAAAACCATTGAATTTCCACCGAATTTTAACCGCTCAAGATTAAAGGGGAAAATGTTTTTCTCTGAAAGTTCGAGCCCTAGTAATGACGTAAGTCTGCAACAAACTGGTTCATGTGGCACCAGCCGCCCCTGAAAGATGATCATATTCTCCCAATGGCCATCAGGTGGGGAATTTCAAATAAGAAAGTTATACAAGTAACATGTGCCCCTGTTAGAAATGCAACCCATCATGCGTTGATGTTTAGCAGGTCGCGTTTAAATGGAATCATGTTTAGTGGACTCACCTATCAGTGCATGTTGAGTTGTCTGCCAATCAAGGGCAGATGTTAAAGGATAACTTCCTGATATTAAATTTCGTACCACATGTTCATTGGCAAAAAACGATCATCTTGGACCTAGCTACATACCCTCAAAGTTTATAACATTTACACTGAGCCACTTTATATTACAACTGTGCCAGATCCAATAATCTTTTATTTTGGCACTTTCATATTTATCTGATAAATGAAATTTTTTAGTTTGATTAATTTTTAATACGTTACAATAATATTTTTTCTATGAATTTTAAGTCAATGGAAACCATCTATTACGTGTGACGAATCAGCATTTGTATTTCAGTGGAATTGAAGAGAGGAAGTACCACAGGCTCTAAGTGTGAAAATATATTTTCAAAATGTTTGCTTTCAATAATTCTACATAACACTGGCTGTACCTGCACAAAAGTTGTAATCACCAGCTATGTTATACGGTTTTGTGATCAAAATAGGTGACACAGCTTTCCATTCGTCCAGCAAACAAGTTGAACTAGTTTTTTCTTAGGTTGTTTGTACTAGTTGATGAACATTATCGCGGTTTGTGGTTCGTTCTCTTTTGCGAAGTAAGAAAGGAAGTTACACATAAACGGAATTGTACCTTCATGGCAGCAAAATTCGTCAAATAGACGTCAGATAGACTGCCTAATGGAGATGAGAGGGAGCAATAAGAACAGGGATGACCCCAGTCATGCCAAACATCAGTTTATTGGGGAAGTGTTACTTACATTGGCACCAGACGTAGCCCAGCCTCGCCAAGGACTGTTCTCTGGAAGTGAGACTTTTCAACGGCCATCGGACGGGTTAGCGACACTCAAAGTACACGGCGGTCATCAAGGGAGAGGGTAATAAGCTGCCAGCAAGGACCTCGAAGGGTCGGTCTGGACTAGCGGGGCGGAGAAGTGTCGGCAGGGCCAGTTAGGGCCGATCTGAACTGACGCAGGTGTAAAGGGAGGTCTTAATTAATGTATTTTGTAATTTATGCAATTGTCATAATTATTCGATAGGAACATATGAAATATTTTAAATCGTTCAGGTCAAAGATTGTCCCGCAGGTATAAACATTTAAAGTAAAATATTCCAAAATATTGAAAATAGGAAACGCCATGCAAATATTAACACAGTTCTGACCTCCTTTCTCCATGTTAATATGTCTCCCCTTATTTCTCCAAAATATTACTACCAAAATTAATGTTGTGACAAATAAGTACAATGCCGAGTACGCACCGGAAACGGTAGCTCAGTGCATCAACTGATGTCACTGCAGCGCCTCTGACCGGGAGGTCCTAGGTTCCCACTCACCAAATCCCGGCGGCAGGATTTTCAACACTAGCTTTTCAGCTAGGTCGAATTCATTCGCTGTCTGGAGACCAAATTCTAGAGGCCGCCATCGCCGCGAGTGTCGGCAAGGCCAGTTAGGGCCGATCTGAACTGACGCAGGGGCAAAGGAAGGTCGGGAGGGCCAGTTTGGGCCGATCTGAACCGATGGAGGAGTGGAAGGTCTGTACACACGGGGGACGAGCTCACAAGGGGCATTCGTCCCCCCGCTAAGCGGAGGTTATATAAGCAGGGGTTGTATAGCTGTTGTATAGGCCTTTACTGCTGAGGCGATCTTTTCGAGGCGGAGCTTCGCAATTGTGCTTACGCGGGCGCCACCTGTCTGCGGTCATGCGGCAATTTTGTTACGCGCGTACAACTGAAAGCTAACTGAAACACGAAAATGCAAGTTTATGCTTTCTTGATTCACGCCATTATGGAACACGGAATTACGTTCTGGGGTGTTCATTGGTCAGATTAAAGCATTAAAATCGAGGGAAGAAAAATGGCAAAAATTGCGAACAGAAGCAATGGATCGAATATCAATAGGGAATTGGTTACACGTAGAACGCCAGCACGACTGTGTGCCTTCTTCAAGGCATACACAAAGCAACCGGTGTGGAAAAGTATCAGTGAAAGAGTTGAAAAGCATTGTAAATGAAGTAGGAGCGACTATATACACACACACACACACACACACACACACACACACACACACATACATACACACACACACACACACACCGCGCGCGCGCGCAAAATAAAAAGAGGAAAACAAAGAATGGATATAAGAAAATTCACTTTTGTAAGAACGACCACTGTTGACCACGACCAACAATTTACCTGCAGAGGAACTAGTGACTCATCCCAGGAGTACGCAAGTTATGCATTGGTGAGTGCTTAAGAGGGCAAGTACAGTACAGCGAAGTGCTTCGATTGTTTCAGGATAAGGAAGGCACAACAAAAGTGCGGACGTGTGTATAGCCAACTTACTTTTAATGTAGAAATTATTGGGTAACGTAGGGACGTACAGTGATGTGAAGTGACTGCTTTGAAATAGAAAAGGGGCGAATAGTCCACACTAACTATTTTTATGTCTTTTATGTGGGTATGTATAAGTGTGTGTGTGTGTGTGTGTGTGTGTGTGTGTCTTATTGATACCGAAGGTTTATGACTTGCGTTAGAGGCTTTGCCTGAGGCAAAAGTTTTTATCTTGCACAATGTAATGAATCCGCAATATATGATAACCCTCTTAAAGTTATTGACATAGTAGTTCACGGTTTCTTCAATTTAAAAGAAGCTGCCGAGAGACTTATCGACTGCAGAGGTTTAATATTATCTAGTCAGCAAAACGAAACAGTTCGCCAATAAAAGAAACTTTTATTGATAGCTGAACATTAAAAAAATAAACATCTTGAAACAAACCCATCAAGAATCTAACGTCTCCAACAATAAGACTGTTCGCCCCTAAAAATCAAAAAATAAAGTTTATTATTAATGATCCCGTAATTAGAAAATTCTCAGCCGAGTGAATTGATAAAAACATATATTTTTAAACAAATTTTTTATCATTTCAAAAATATATAAAAATTATTTTACAATTCATCTTAACGATTCAAAACATGTTAAATTTAATTTAGACTTTAAGAATGGAGAATGCACTAAAAAAAGCGCTATAGAATTAAACAGATAAAATTTTTTAAATTACATTTAAACGCCAATATTACTGATATTATTATTAAATTTTGATTGATAAAAATAGAATTAAATCACAAAAATTTGTAAGTGGCAAAGGTAATAGTGTTATTCTTGTGTAAAGATCTTTGGGAAAATTCTAGATAAATCTCTTGTTGGTAAAACGATCCTGTATTTACCATCAATTTTCCAATACATTAGTGGCTTTACTTTCGACGCATTCGGTGTCGTAAACTGACTAGTGTTCATACAAGACATTTTCCTTTGTTAGGCTCACCTCCGAGTAATCACTTACCAACAAAGTTTCGAGACCTTCCGACGCGCGGGGAAGGGAGTACTTGCGCTAGCCGAATCTCCCAAGACTTCGCTTCCTTCTTGTCCTCCAAGTCACGTGCCGCGGGCTGTTAGGGTTGGGCTGCTAAGCGCACGATTGTGTTGTAGGCTCCTAATGAGCAGACGAGCTGCTGCTTAAGCGGCCGGCACAAACGGCAATTTACGAGCCTCGACATTTGCTGCCACCCAGGACAATAAAAAGTAATCGTTTTATTTTTAACTACACAACTGCCTTCACAATGTACACGAAGGAACACACAATTGATTCTACGTTGATGAAAAAAAGGACGGGAGATTCAAAAGCGATCAGAGAGACAACTTTTGACTTGTATTTTTCGCAGGATTCGTATATTTTATTTTAAACCCTGGCTCTATGAATCTTCTAGTGCGTCATACTGACCAAGTGATTCTTATCCAAAGAATATTACTTTATTTTATCCTACACACTCAAATAATTGTTAACATTATTCCATTATCTATTTAAAAAATACGAAAGAAGCACCCTCGAACAGTATAGAATTCGTTGCAATAAATAAATGTATGTAACATACATATCTAACGGCGAAATTTTGAAAATGGCTAATTGGCGAATTAGATGCTTAATGTTTCTATTATTCATATTTTGGTTGATAAATGATACGATATACGTATACAAAGTAGGAAAATCTTTAAAAGATACATCGGACTTTAACCAGATAAAATGTTGATTAATAAATACTCTCTCCTCCCCTATCTCGTAACCCACTTCACCAACAAGGTAGGTGAAGAACTTTACGATGTGTGTGTGTGTGGGGGGGGAGCGAATATGTGATTAACAGTAATAAGACAGCTGGTGGGAAGTTTCTAACGTTTCGAGTTCCACTGTTTTAGTCATCTATTTTTATTTACAAATACGCAGAGAAAGACACGTTGTTGAAAAAAAGAACAGCACTTTTTGGTGGCTGGTTTGGTTTTTAAAATACCTATATCTGTCAAAACTTCGACATCGATTTCTATTATTCTTTGATTTTTAATTCTTCTTTTTTATAACGTGACACCACCGCCTCCAATATTACATTTCTGTTCCTTGGATCCTACTTCTAATCCTGACATTAATAGTCCATAACTCAGCTCCATACGCGAATAGACTTTCAACTATGGTTTTATTCAGTGTAATTTTTGTTTCTTTTTATGCTTAAATTCCATGTCAATGAATGTAAATATCTTATAACCTGCCTACCTGTAATTTTTTGACTATCACGCCCATCACTTGTTACTGTAATGGTCGAATCACAACCCGAGTAAATAGTTTTGCGGATCGAAACCCTTGCCGACTCAACTAATATTATAAATTATAATATTAAGAAATCCTTACAAACAAAGCGAGAAAGTACATTTTTGCACCTAGTTTATCTTGGATTTTTTCTAACCCGATGGCGGAAGTTGTTCAAACTCTGTAAATTAAACGCTATCATGTCACTAGTGGCCTGCAGCAGCAATAATACAGAACAGCAGTTATTTAATACCAAGAATATAAAAAAAGGATCTGTTACATAACGCAAAACGTGAATAGCAAATAATAAATAATAGGCGGCCTTCTTCTTAGAGGCTTGCTGTCACGTGACGCGATCAGGTGTGTCGTAAGTAGTGACGCACTTAGTGTAAAAATCCAGTCGGTATGCACAGTATGAGAATAAGCAGAATAACAATCAAATATTCGCATTTTTTCCACAAAATCGAAACTGATTCATTGTTTTCGGAATTCTCCCGAATTCCTGGGTATCTGACGAAGCCAGATACTTCTCAATTAGGCACCGGCAGCATAGTTTTCTTTGAATTTCTGTTCACATCCGAAATTAATAATTATAGATATCATGACCTTCCAATTGTATATTTTATGGTTTGTAGACTGAAGCGTGGCCTCGCAGTGAAGCCCATTGGTCAGCGTGCTCGCTTTCCTGACGCGAACACGAGTTCGATTCCCGGTCGGGTAAGATTATAATGTGCATTTTCCTTGCAATGTCCCAGTATATGTTGCTGTGTGACGATGAGACAACTCACTTCTAAGGTTGGGAAGATCAGAATACGGCGTGGGGATGTATTCGTGCTAACCACACGTACCCCCTTAACCCATGGCCGCGAGGCCGGGACGCTGCTGGTACGCCATGGTCCGTAAGCGGACAGTCGTTTGGTTTGGTTTGGTTTCTTTTTTTCGTGTTTCCGGGCGCGGGTCAACTGCTTTGGTCATTAGTCCCGTTAGTGTACTGCATGTTTGTTTCTCGGGAGATGGCGGTGATCTTCCCCAGCTGGATGGTGAGATCCGGCGCCGACCTACCGTCGGCTAGTGGGGTTTACCCCTAACCAGGATTCTCCCACCAGCGGGGCACCGCCCCAGCCGGGACAGTCTCCCGGGATATGTGGTAGTGTAGTGTGCATGTTAGTGTAAGTGTGTGTGTAAGGGGAGAGGATTGGACAAGGAAGGGGAAGGACAGATCGCGCGCGGTCCGTGGCCCGTTTGGTTGGGTACTGCTCCGGCATTCGCCTGGTGTTGATAGGAGAAACCACGGAAAATTACCGATCAGAGCAGCCGGCCGCTAGAATTCTCCTCCAGGTAGCGACTGAATTCGACCTAGCTGAAAAGCTAGTGTCGAAAATCATGCCGCCGTCAGGACTCGAACCTAGGACTTCCCGGTCAGAGGCGCTGCAGGCGGACAGTCGCGCCAAGTACAGACAGACTGAAGTGCATTTTTGTGGGGGGAAAAAATCGAACATAATGTAGGCGGTGAGCCTCGTGTTGTCCTTTAATGTATTTTCCTCACCTCCTCGCTTCTCCAACGCGCTTACTGCGAAGCGTGAGTGGTGGGGGCGGAGGCAGGAGGCGTGGCTAGGAGGTCCGCTGAGCTTGGAGGTGAGGAAAAACGTCGCCGCCCCACACCACCTCTCCCCGCTCCGCCCCGCCCCGCCCCGCCCCGCATGCGCGAGCAGCGATTCGAGAGGGCTCAGAAAACGCGGCGCGGTTGATTCGCTGAATAATTCGCCAAACTTCTTAGAGCGGCTTTTTTGCCTAAGTGGATTTGGAACTTTGTGGAAAAGAAATATACATAAACTGCCTGGTTGAACAAACGACAGGCGTTTGGGAGAGCGGCAGAACGGTGCAGCTGTTGTGGAGACAGAATGACTGCGGTAGGTGTTTCGGTCCATTGACAGACCACAAAGAAGCCGCACTGGTACTCCGTTGTTACCTCCAGTTTACCTTTATGTTTAATCAGTTATTAATGAAAAACTATATTTTTTACTTCAGTTCAAAAACTTCCGTCCAAACGTGAAGAACTATATAAAATGCAAGAGGTATAAAACGATTCTTGCTGTTGCTTTATAATCCAGAGTTCTCTCGATCTTTCACGGGTACGTGACCTGAAAGCGCTCCTATGAATGGAGTTTTGCAAATTCTAGGGATACTGATAGTGTCCATGACAAGATTAATATGTCGATATTTCAAGTTACTTATCCTTTGGGAGAGAGAACAAAACAAAACATTGTTAATTACATATAATATGATAATCAGAACAAATAGTTGACTTATTCCAGAATTAGAATGGTTTCATGCCTTGTGAAATAGATGAGGAATACACTAAACTACAATTATATATTTCAATAGCATTTATTTATTTATTTGTTTTTATGAGGAAACAGCGAACAAATAGTAAATTGATCCATGCCCTAATATGTATCAAGCAGCCGAAATAGATGCGGTTTTCTAGTTTCGGGTACGCCGAGTCAATTCTATTATCAATAACGAACGTCAAAAAGACAATAATAATATAGACGAGGCTAAGAAAAATTGACGTTAAAAGCTACAACAAATAATAATAAAACGAAGGTACGAAATTTTTTGGGTCAAATTAACTGATTGAATGCGCCTACGAGCATAGACGTCCTTTTGCCTTTGCTGTTGTATGCTAAACGACGCTAAGGTGCTAATCGTGCAAGCTGTTAATTTTATTTCTGTTCCACATTCTATAAAATAAAATAGTTTTAATTTAATTTGAAAAAAATGGTAGTTTTCAATACATTTAATCTGCATTGAACTAAAAGTGTATTTTAGAAAGAGGTACGTACAGCGTAAATTCAATGTAGTACGTTCAAATTTATATAGTATGTGATGATGTATCATAAGAAGCTTGGGGGAGTAATCAGTTAAGCTACATCAGCCATAAGTAGTTTCCCGCTACACGTCAATGTGAATGTGTCGATTTTATCCCAAGATTGACTTATCTTATTACTCTCCCAAGCCCATCAAATGGGACATGATTCCGAAATACCTATAGTAACATCATAAGCCACGCTTTTACCGATATCAAGGTATTAACATTTACTGGGAGACTTCCTGTAACTTATCTTGTTACTGACCCAATCTCTTCATATAATGTTTTAAAAGATTATTAAAACATAGTTTCTAGTTTTGTAGTTTTGAGACGATCCATATGGGATCGTCTAAAACAGTAATTTTGAGTCATTGAGTATTAATTCAGTAAGTGACTCTGCAATGTAAACATGGGAAGGAAAACGAAAGGTAAGACTTATTTAAAATTGAGCCAGATCTAAAGAAATGTCTTTACCAGACCAGACGTAAGTAAATAAAGAGGGGGATATAAATTATATAAACATTAGCGCAGATATTAAATGTTTGTAACAACTAAACCAAAAATAACAATATTATATGAAAGATAGTTGAAGGGAAAAAGTAGAAAGGTTCGTGATGTTTCTTTCCATTGGTAAGTAGGAAACGATAGTTACCACTACCAACAAGCTATGCAACCTATTCCCAGAATATTGATGAAAAGATCTCAATTTCACCACTTCGCGAATTCACCTCAAAGTGTATACATTTTTGAATCCGATGGATTAGTTAAAGGCGAAGAAACATAAAACATTATTAGTATTGTTTGTTTATTAATACATACAAATTACGTAGCAGTTTCGCCCAGCGCGAGACGAAAATAGAAGTTTTATCTGTAAATAGTTAATAGGGTTAAAAATTGAAAAAAATGTGCATATTAACGGCGTGAGAGATATTTAAAAAAAATTACATTTGTGTAATTAAAAACAGAATATCGAAAAATTGCATATTAAACATTGCAATAAGCTATATATTTTCGAACAGTTTGAAGAAAAAATTTGGAGTCATTTTTGAGAAAATGGCGTTTGAGCGTTTCTGAAAATGTGCAATTTTGAGCGCATTTTTACAGAAAGCTGTATTGGAGAAACTTTATATGCCATTATTTAAAGCACATATACTCATAAATAGAATAATATGATCAAATAGTCTCTAATGTAAATATTAACGCCGTGCGAGACTAGTCAATAACATTTATTTTTGATTTTTTTAAACAAAAGAATAAAGCAATATGGCGTTTATGTCATCTTATAGAGTGCATTTAATACTATCCCCACCAAAAGTTTGAAGAAATATTTCGAGAAAATCGTATTCTAGTTATTTTTTAAAATTGCACATATTGCACGCAATATTGCTCGAAAAAAATTAAAATTTTGAAAAAAAAAATGCATGACCTTAATGAAAGAACTACATACAGAGAAACAATGTTACTCGAAGGAAAAATTTCTATCTTCAATTTTGTACTTTTAGGAAGAAGCCGGAAAATATTTTTTTGAAAATTCAGAGTTAACAGTGAAAAACTGACCTACGCCATCTTTATGTATATTCTTTCAAAAAATTTAAAGAAAAAATTTAAAGTCATTTTTGAGAAAATTTTGTAAATGTCTCTGGGGCTTCATGCCCCAGTGCAGCCAAATTTGTAAAGTGCACCCAAATTTGAAAGAAAATTTTTTAAAATCGCCGCGCCTCAAGTCGAGCTACATTGACCGGGGTATATCTATTTTGGAGAAAATCTTACGAATGGTTTACGCGTTAGTGTTGTTTACAGACGGACGTATTGCCGTCAATTGATTTTTCAGTATCAACGGGTTCAAAACAGGGGTTCTGGCTACACCAAGTGTTAGAGAATTTTTTCTAAATGTAGTAACTGGATTTATCCACTTTTTTGTTACTAGAGCCCGGCAGTGAGAGTTTTTCTGGCGTTTTTTTTTTTTCGCCCAGAATTACACTTTCTCAACACAACTTTCTCAATACTTTGTATATACGTACGTCTACGAGAAAATAATACTTAAATGCAATAAAATTTGTGTTTTTAATCTCAGGTTACTAATTGACTAATCAATGAACTAATAGGAATACCAGTAAAGTGTAAAATAAATTCGATCAAAACATATGAAGTGTTAGAAAGGTATGACGAATTATCGCAGTAATCATTATGGAAAACAATCTCTTCGATGAAGATAACTACGCTTATTGAGAACTTAATTACTCTGGCAACGTCCCTCGCGTCCATATTGTGTACGTAAAACGAGTTTATTATCTTCTGCACGCTAACTAAATTTTGTAATTTTTTCTTATTAATTTAATGTGAACAATGTGAACACTTTTTCAATCCCGTCAATAATGTCTAATTACAATAAGAGAACAAATAAGTTTGCACATTCTAGCTAATTCAACAAATTCTATTTTTTATACGTAAATTACATCAGAGGAAAGAAACAGAAATATAAAATTATTACAAACATGCCGTGACCGAGAGAAATAAAACAATGAAAAAACTTGCCAATGAAACGCGAGATTGTTAAGATAATCGTGTTACAATCTCTCATCCAGCGGTTCGGATATTACCCTCCATTTTAACAAGCAACACAAAGCGCTGCCGTGACTACGCGCACTCTCGGAATCGTATTCGAATTATCGCTTTTTTAAATGGACGGCTGCACCACTGGACCATTCCCAAGTGCGCTTTAATGCTTCTGGTAATTACTTTTTGTTTCTGTTAACTTTGATGAGATGCTGGCTCAAAGAGGTAATGTCCGTTTCTACTGAAACGATGTGCGTGGAAAAAATGAAATGGCAAGTAACAACTACTTTGCAGCCCAAGTAATAAAATTCTTTATGAAAATTCAAATTTGATAATATGAATTGACTTTTACGCCTCAATTTTTTCCGTCTTACAATATTTTACGTTTTTGTATCTTATATTCCAGTATTTCAGAATTACAAATACGGGGCGAAACTATCATTGTTAATACTTGTAAAAATGAAGGCAATTAAGGCTATATTTTTAATTTTGTTTTTTCACATACAGTGAATTAACTTACAGTGAAATAACAATAAAGTAACTTTTAAAAAGTTATTTTCTTATTTTGTAATTTTTTCATTTGATTTTCTCCATTAAGTATGCAATAACTAAAGTAATCTTTATCAACATACATTTATTAACAGAGCTGAATTTCGACCGCTGTGCGTCACCATCAACCTTGCTATATATGGTGAAAGTCGGGAGATATTGCGCTGTTCAGAACTTATGTATGGAAATCAGCAAATTAACAATAACAAGATTTTTATTACAGCTTCGTTGTCTTTACAAAAAGTTGTACCAAAATCCAAAAGAGAGTAAACCTATATAACATAGCCGAGTCACCAGATGTTCCGTAGAAGTCCAAGTCCAAAGCCGAGTTCACCACCGTTAATCAGAAGAAATCACCTATTACACTGCCGGGTCGCAATCACAATACTCAACACAATCAAAGCTCAAATTACACTCGGTACACTGTTCTGCCGCTACCCCGGCAGCTGCCCGTTATATCTTGCTGCGCGTCGAAGACTCGTCTCCTCGTAGACGCTTCGGGCCCGGGCCCTTCCGTCCTCATTGGCCGGCTCCTTCTTTGCTCGGCTGCCCAGTTCATGCCCGCTGACGTCACGGCGTGCCGACTCCGCGGCGCGCGCTTTGGTGTGGCGGACACCGCCGCAAGCTGAAATTACACACGACTTTTCTTGTAATTCAGCCTGTAATATCTAATAATAGCTCGGACGCAAATCAAAAGAGGCACTGAAGACTTTGGCCATCGGCTAAAGGCAGTTATGAAGTCTTTCTTCAACTCAAAAAATCGTATCAAAACCCTAACTAACAGTACCAGTACTCACGTACTCTATGAGTATTGTCAAGTGGGCCGATAACCATAGCGATAGCTCAGTGCATCAACTGATGCCACTGCAGCGCCTCTGACCGGGAGGTCCTAGGTTCCCACTCCCCACGGCGGCAGGATTTTCGACACTAGCTTTTCAGCTAGGTCGAATTTAGTCGCTGCATGGAGGAGAACTCTAGCAGCCGGCTGCTCTGATCGGTAGTTTTGCGTGGTTTCTCCGATCAACACCAGGCGAATGCCGGAGCAGTACCCTACCAAACGGGCCACGGACCGCGCGCGATCTATCCTTCCTCTTCCTTGTCCCATCCTCTCCCCTTACACTAACACACACACACACACACACACACACTTACACTAACATGCACTACACTACCACATATTCCGGCAGACCTGTCGGGAGCTTAGAGCTTGTCCCGGCTGGGCGGTGGCCCGCTGGTGGGAGAATCCTAGTTAGGGAAACCCCACTAGCCGACGGTAGGTCGGCGTCGGATCTGCCATCCAACGGGGAAGATCACCGCCATCTCCGAGAAAACATGCACTACACTAACGGGACTAATGACCAAAGCAGTTGAAGCGCCCGGAAACACAAAAAAAACAAACCAAACCAATATCGAAGCTATAAAAGGTTCTATAAGAGTGTAAATTACTCATTTTAGATATCACCATCCCAAGAGCTGTACTCAGAAGGTCAAAAACCGAGATAGAATGGAGCGAAGGGCTATTATCAATCTACCATATCTTCATAGCAAGCAAATTAATACTTTGAGGGGGCATTTAAGAAACAAAACTAACTCCCAACTGTATAAAATAATCCAACAGACAAGTAATAATTACTCTCTCTTGGGAGCTGCTGTTAAGCCGTGGAGTGAGTGATTATAATGTACATACACCCACATTCCTATGATAGTCGTAATTGATTATAATGCTTTAATTATTAGGATCTTGCAAAACAGCAAGTTGAGAGATGTCATGAATAAGATCTCCTGTACATTTAACATTTTAAATTAAAGTTCACTACTGTTATACGTATGAATGCATTGCGATGGAAAGCATACAAAAGAATAAACAGTTTTCTGTTAGTAATTCATACGTGCACCTTGCTGTCAGTTTCCACAGCCGCACTAGATGAACACGTCAACTGACTCGCATACAAAACATGAGATAGGAGCTGCTCAAATCTGCTTCAGCCATACCATTATCACATTGCCGTTTAGCAACACACGACCCCTGACATCACACACCTTGTGTAGCGGAAACACCATTCTCAGTCCGTGGAATGCACCGTCATATTTTCCGCAGAGTTGGGTCTGACGTCTAAATGGAGAGCAGCATATGCCTATTCACAGACAACCCCAGGCAAAGAGTGGTCGAACGCATGACTTTCTGCTTTCTGCACGCAAGTGGCTACAAAACAAAGCAATCTGTGTAGAATGTTAATTTTAGTGTAATATATAGTTGCGAGAACACACCCTTCTCAATCTTAGGTATGGCATAAACCTGCAAAGGTCATCAGTTGAAGTATAAGAAATAGAGGAATGGAAACAGAAGTCACTCCACTGTGCATATCCAGTAGCCATTCTGAATAAATTTCTTGAAATGGCCTACAAGTGGGTAACTGTTGGGTACCTGTACTTTGAGACTAAGAGCCCCGTTATCGCAATTCAAGACCAAGAGATAGCAAAAAAAAAAAAAAAGAAACTATCTAAAGATACAGCTAAAGATGCTGGAGTAGTGAATGACAATTGCAGAATGTGTGGCAAAGGATCTAAAACGATCCAACGTACCATGAAGGCTGTCGTGCATTGGCACCCACCGAATACTGACTAAGGTATGGCATCATTGGGCGTATAATCCACGACTAATCTTCCAAGAGAAACTCTCTTCTGCAGAATGATACACATACACCTTTTAACAAGTACCATCCGCAGTTTTAAAGATGACACCAGCAAACTACACTGGGGCCGACGCATTTTAAAAGATAAAATTATCAATCGCAACAGACCTAATAAACCATCTGCAACAAGACATCCAATAAGATCCGGTTTGTAGAATTTGCTGTGTAGGAACATCATGATAGCCTACCAATCGAAGTTGGAGAATGGAGAATTGGTCCATGTTGTAAAGGATCTCTGGGAAACGCGCAAACAATACCTGTGGTATTGTCTGCCACTAGCGTCACACAAAAGGCCGTTGTCAAATCACTAAGGAACTGGATGTCAATAAATCCATAACTATTAAGAAGGTCAAGAAGGCAGTCATAATTATCATTGTTCTATGTTCACAAAGTTCATAAGTGCAGATATTTAGTAAACTTGAGGATTCAAAATTTTGTATTTTGTATTTGGAGAATTGCTCTAGGCTTATAATTATATAGTTTTGTATTAACATGTATGAATTTTTGACGTAAAATAGATAAATAAAATAAATAAATAAAAAATATTTTGTTGTAACCACTAAAATTTTTATATACATTTATAAGTAAATGTATTCACGCTTTGATTTGTATCTACAAACTAGAAAACAATGGATAAATAAAATAATAATAACGGGTAGAGAAATTTGACGTCGGTCCGTGTTTTACACGATAACATTTGCCGGATCGTAGAACTCCTGCGCGAAGTTGTAAAAGTGTGCGTGCATAAAGGTGGGGCAAGCAGCAAGTCCTCGCGTCCCCATGGCAACAGGATTCCTTGGCACTGCCTCCGCCTCCATCCCCCTGCCCGCTCGTCCCGTCGGCGTCTTCTGCCTGTCGACTTCCGTCGTCTGCCCTCTCCGACTTTCTTTGCCACTCTCAATCCGCAGTCGCACGCAGAATGAAAGTCATAGAGGTCATGAAAGAATAGAGAAAACGTTTTTTGTGTTTTTTCTTCTTTTCTATGGTTAGAGGTATTTAATTATTTCGGTTCAAATATACGAGGTCGAGATTTTGGTGATAAAATGCGTTTTGAGGGTGCTTGAAGGGAAAAAAGTGGTATTTACCATGACTAATGTATTGATGAATCCGTTAGTTGTCACGCATAACTCCCTAAAGCCTTTACAAGATTTTCCAAATTTTCTGGAAAATGATTCCAAAATATTTTCTTGGAATAGAAAATAATGTACTCATAAATATAGAAAAAGTATGATTTTCGTTTAATACTCTGATTTTTTCTAGAATTACAAAAATTAAATTTTTGAACCTGTTCAATATTTTCAGAACTGAGGCTAGATACTTATTCCTTAATGCAATCTGTTCTTTAAAATAGGAAATTTAAATCATTTCATGAACAGTTTTTTCAAAATGTGTCAGTAGTTTTCGCGTCATCTTCAGTCAAGTAGCGTCAATTACCGCCATTCTTGGTTTTTTTTCCATTTTTATCATTTTGAACCATTTTTTTCATATCCACACAACTGCTTACATCTTATGCTTTGTCTTTTCCTTCACTTCTTCCAAACAGACATTCTTGCGAACGCACTTTCTGTGTTTCACCCATCCCCACTCCTCCACCGGCTTCCCTAATCGCGCGGTCGTTTCTTCCCATCAGACTACAGCACGTAAATACACTCGCAGCGATGCGAAATGAGAATTATTCATTCGGATTGAAACAAACTTCCTTCCCGCGAGCAAAGGGCTCCGAGAAAAAGGAGGCGCGGAGATATTTTACGTCTGAGAGGGCGAAATGAAAAAATAACAAGACGGGCTAGGTAAACAGAAGACGTAGGAGCCGTTGCTTTCAAGAGAGGGCGCTCCTTGGCAAGCGGTCAAGAAGGGAGAGCTCGCGAGGAGTCGACGAACTGCTTTGCGGGGAACGTAGTACAAAAGGTAGTGCAAACTACGAATGGGTCTTTTCCTAATACTGTCCTTTTAACGGTTCTTAACGCAACCAGAATGAAAATCCACACTTAACGGCCGGCGTCCGTTGAGGATTTAACAGATCTTTGTAAATTGCTAGAAATATGCATATTAACGGCGTGAATATAAAAAAATACATTTGTGTAGTATAAAAACAACGATTACAGCAAAATGAATTTTATGGCATCTTCAACCATGGAATGACCACTATGCATTCGAAAAGTTTCAAGAAACAATTTGCAGCTCTTTTTGAGAAAATTCTGGATTTTGAGCTTATTTTCACAGAAAACAACAAAAAATACGAATTTTTTCAAAATTTTTTAAAAAAATTGTAGGGCGCAATTCTGGCTTCAGATTCGGATTCGGCACGTCGAAATATATAGAGAAACATGTTTCAAGTCTATAAGCCTGACGTTTTGGGTGTGCGTGCCTGTATAATGAGCGTTTTAACTGCTTTACTTTTAACTGTTTGCATCTTTAATGAAGTATCGTGGCACGTTCTTCTCTGTTTGCCCTTCATATCATAACTAAAACCTCTCACTAATATGCTAATGATAAATAAAACGAAGTTGAGTTTGAAAACTTCAGCAACCTTTTGTGACGTAATAAATGAAAATAAATGAATTTGCTAACGTTCTACGGAAAGGTTTTGCACTAGAATCTAACGCGCACCTCGATTTTTAGTACTATATTTTGTCAGAAAATGTTCGCATTAGATTGGCGAAAATACAGTTGTTATTAGTCACTTGTCCGATAGCCAGAAAAAATAAACTTTATCAGTTATTTGTGTTATCGGTCGTGTGTCATTCAATACTTCCTGTAACACTATTTTCTCATTAAAAACTAACATAAACAAGAATTAGCATTCTTGGAATAAGTATTCTCATACGTCTGCTTATCTACAAACTCATTTGTTTTTGGCCTGAATGGACCGCAACCCATCCCACTAGTCCTTACAGAGCGTTTTCGAGTTAATAGCTCCAATTGCAGACCGCCAAGGTAGTTCAGAAATTAAGATGGATCCCACTATCGCAACCAGAAATGAAATTATAACAATCCAATCGCCTGTTTACCTTCACGGGCACAGGTATTGATTGATGATGCTTAGAACCATTTTAAAACCGCGCTGTGAATATCGTGGAATCTAATTTTCTTGGAATGGAGATATTATATAGCTTTCCCATTGTTGAGGCCTGGAACTAAAGCTGTTGCTTGAAACCTAGAGGAGAATGCTATTTTCCAACTTTATAGTAGAGGCATTTTTCGCGGATGGAAAAAACAAACAATCTTCTGAAATCAAGAGCAAACCCCATTAATAGCCCTTCCCGTCCCTTCCTGATCTGAAAAAACTCAGCCCTCCCACTAGGCCCTCCCGAAAACAGATGCCCATCTGTAGATGTACCCACCACGGAACGTGCAACAAGGAAATTGTTCTGTGGCAGAGAACAGTCTTTTTGAAGAAGATTGCTAGTAGTGATTCTCAAATAAAGAGAAACCCCATTAACAACCCTTCCCATTCCCACCTGATCTGAAAAATAAAATTCATCCCTCCCGTAAGTACCGCCCGAAAACAGATGCTCATCCTGCAGATGTATACGCTGAAGGGAGTGCAATAAATACAGTTTACTCACCAACTTTTACGACGGTTCTTGACGAGTTTTGGCTAAAAAATAATCGAAGCTTTATTTAAAAAAAAAGCACGATAATCCCACCCCACATTGTCCACGTCTACTATGTAATTTTCAGTTTCCTTATAATGACCATTTCTCCAGAAAAGAAATGGACAAATCCCGCGTCGGGAGACAAGCTGAAATTTTACATTCTGAGAAAGAAACATTTTTGAACTCTTTCCTTGAATAGAACATTCGGGAATCCGTCTCCTTTTGAAGAGTTGGATCAACGATGTACTTGCACTATTTTGGCTGCGGGGCGAAACTAAACAAAGTGATCTCCTGACTCCCGATTGCCAGACACTGCTCTAACGCGAACGATTTAAACGGACCTACCCAAGCGAACCAAACTGAGAAGGGATTCTAAGAATAAGAATAAGTTCGCTTTCCGCGGTGCTACTCGAAGATGAATTGAGAAAACACTACAAATTATAGCATGCGATCCTAATATGGCACAAGTCCCTTTACCCCTTACATTTAACTAGGCAGGACCATGGCTGTATACCCTCCCTGAAGCCCCATTGACATTCAAACATCAGGAGAAATCGGGAGGGTAAAAAACCTGCACTATTTACTTTAATTGTAAAATTAACTGAATTTAAATTCGAATATTTAATTTAATTGATTAGTCGTTAAACATTCAAATATATATTGCATGAATGAACACAAATAGTCTCAATTTTTTGAAAGCAATATTCTGCAAGATTTTGGCAGTTTCCTCAAGAAGTTATAACTTTTATCATTTAATGATTTCCTGACTCCCGATTGCCAGACACTGCTCTAACGCGAACGATTTAAACAGACCTACCCCAGCGAACCAATCTCTGCCCGGTTACTCCATAAAACTTACGCGCGCTTCCAAAGTACAGCCGAAAGGGGTGGAGATAGGCGGAATCCAGCGTACCCACAGAATCACCCATTGCAGACGAACACTGCCACTACGAGAGCCCACAGAGGGGGGTGAAGACCCTGCCTAGTGACAAGCACTGACCGATGGTCGCGCCGCAAACTGCAGACTGAGGCGTCGGACGTCGCACTTGGACGTAGCCTTTCATTGCTCCCCCAGCGGGCCTCAGGGCCAGCCAGACCAGTCATCACAGCACGAGTCACCAGTCACCTTTGCTTAGTAAATATGAGATCAACCGCCCGTGGGGAGCTTAATATACAGTTCACTTCCCCGACAGGACGCTCCGATTTCCCCTTCGCGATATCCGATTGGTGGTAGGAAAAGTGATTTGGCCCGCTCAAAATAGTGTACGATGTTATTCATGTTTTCTGTAAACATGAACGTAACATGGATATACTAAGCTTAGAAATGCGTAATTTAGAATTGCTGAATCTTTACAATTATATTGTTACCTTTATTTGCATAAAAAGAGTATTGATTTTCGTGATTGCTGGTTTATGAAAAAGTATTAATGAGGAATGTGCCGCCTGACGTCACTTAAGAAAGGGAGTGGAGGGAGGACTGGAGGGAAGAGCACAGAAGGGGAGATGTGGCAGTTTGGAAGCGACCGTCATGGAAGCTTGATGCAGTTCATTCAGTCGTTTTGGGAGGTATGTATAGAACTGAGGTTTAGATCTTGACAAACCAAATTTTCCATATCATTTATCGTGAAAAATTAATAACTGCATGTGTTTATAGAATTCTTTTAGCTTTTCTGTAATTACTTTCTATTCATATTTATCAATTCAGGGTCATTGTTTAATTGGGTTAATAGGGGAAATTTTACTTGAAGTATTTTGACGAACAGCCATACATAAAACGCCAGGCGTTTTGTTAACTTTTTATTCGGAATATATTGAATTTGTACTATTTTCAGGAATTAATTAAAATTGAAGCATACATTACTTCTAAACAAAATTACACACGTAATGAAGCCTGATGAAAAAGTGTATCCATAAACAAAAAGAAATAATTTAAGACCCAAAGAATGTTTCGAAATCATTTTTTTATGTTGAAAAATTGCATAAATTTTCAACTGAGCGCTGCTACAGTTTGGTGTTTAGACTAATCAAGAGAAAGGAAAGAACCTTAGTACAAATACTACGTTAACGTATATTTACTATAAACATTTTTTTTAGTTTTCACCTCGAATTAAGATTTCAGAAACATTCGTCTCTGTCATGAGGTTAACCCTTATGCTTTCCTTTTCCGTGATGTGGCAAGTCCCTTGAAGGTTGTTCGTGGCCCTCCCCTTCAATTTATCGAAGAGAATAATTATGCTACCTTCTGAAACTCTTGAACTTCACAAGGTGAAGCCACTCAGTCGCAGAGAAGACGGAAACATATCGATACGTTTGAATTGAAAGCGTGAAAACCAGAACGGTATCAGTGACATTTCATAAATTCCAAGAAAAACGTGTTTATATTACGCACATTTCAATCCCAATATAATTTCGTGATTTTCATAATGAAACAAAGCACATCGACTTGACAGCGATATTGAATTAAATAAAAATTTCTCGGAATTTATTAATGTCTCTTATTCCGTTCTAGCTTTCATCCATTCAATTATAACATTAATTAACTGAATTGCAGGAGGCAGGACATTATATTTCCGCTTATCATATGTAGAATAGGTATTACGATGAATATGTGTTCAATAAATTAGCAAAACATTTAACAAACAAGTTACTATAACTTTTTGAAGATCATGACGGTTTTACATTGAATCACCCTGTTTGCTGTGAAGTATGCACATGATCACATCGATATTTTTATGTTAACTGTCATAGTTTTTTATCTTCATTTAACATAATATGTTTCAATTATCTCTACTGAACAAAATTCATAACTTGATTCTAGTTAAAATGTCCGTGTTTCGTCGTAAACGTAAGTGTGGATTTATAAGAGCGATGAATAAGTACAAGGTCTGACAAAAACTCGTACAATTAAAATTCTTAATTCAATTATAATTCTAAATTAATTACGAAATAGTGTTTAAAGCACAGAGCTTCGTAAACTATCTAACAGACACGTGTTATTGTAGAATTTTGGGTTAATTTTATACTTTTTCGTTGTAAATAAATTAGTCCTAAAACGGCTAGTACAAAAAAATTATTTTTCAATTTTAGAAGAGCAAATTTTAACTAACATTTCTGCGTACTTTTGAAAGTTACTTAAATAAATAATAAAAAAATACAGTGTAGTTCTTGGAGGCACATTGAGCAACATCCAATATCCATATTTAATGAGTAACCCTGCATCAGAATATTTCCCCTCAATCTCTTATCGTTTCAACACATTTTTAAAAAATATTAATAAAAGAAAGACGTCAAAAAACGTGCTTTTGTTACGAAATATTTGTGTGCAAAATAGAGAATTATTGGCAAAAGCATACACGTCCATTTCCACTTTCTTTCGGGTCGTGGCCCTGGTCTGACTGGAAATGGACGTGTATGCTTCAGCAACTATATTTTGGAATTGGGCTGGAGGCGAACATGATGTTTGACCAGTGAATGTATTTGTAAGCCCTGATGAAGGAATTAAATATTCCGAAACGTTGGCAAACTAATGTTATCTCATTAATTGACCGATCCCGTGATCCATATCCCATAACTTATTAACGGTCGTGAATTCTACAATGGTATATTTTATAATGTGAAACAGTAATTTTCGATAAGGAAAGTACCGAAATGACAGAACTTTTAAATAAATAAATAAAGTGAAAACGTTTGCGTCGTTGAAAACGGGGCGTCGTAATTAGGGGTCTTCGAAGAGAATTGCAAATGATACAAATTGTAAAAATAAATGTCTAAGAGAAAGCTTGAGGAAGAAGTGCAAATGAATAAGAGAGAACAATAAGTTCGCCGAAGAATAGGGAAAGAAATGCAAAGGACGCATCCAGACAAACACGGCTCCGTAACTCCCTAACGCAAGTGCTGCAAAGCGCAACGCCGTCGTCGCCAGCGCTATCTTTTGGACAAGACGCGCACTAGCTGCTCTGTCTTACTCAGGTCTGGGGCTCACGAAAGAAACATTCACTCCGATCGCGGAAGTCTATGAACTTGGCCAGAATTTACATTTGTCGGGCACGTTACCTTTCTCAGTAAAAGCTCCAGGATGTCAAAAAGCCCACTCTTCCGTCAAAGGTATTATTGTATTTATTGATGAGAAGATCGGACTCCGTTACAAAAATCTAGTAGTTTTGAATTACATGCGCCTCTGAAAGGAATGGTATTTTTGGTGTATATTTCTTCTCGTCAGTATCTTTATGAAAACATATCAATGGATATTTGTTGCCTTTATCAGAATCATCCCAATGGTTGATTTTCCGGGGATCAATTTTTCCAATGCATAATTCCCCGTTTTTCTATTCTACTGTTTTAGTTGAATTATGAACGTGCCAATGTGCATGGCTTGCAATATTTGAAAACTGGGAATTTTTGCTCCCGAGTAATAGGAACGTGTTTGCATCAGCAAACAAGCTACAGAGGTGATTTTATTGTATTATTGAAAAGATATCACACGAAGCAAAACAAAGGGGCTATCTCATTATTTACTCAATGGATCAAGGGAAACTGGATACAAAGATCTAATCGAGATGGGATCATTGAGCTTGAGGGAGAATACTTGATCAAATTTCTGAATTTACATTCTTTGCTCATAATTTAAGCAGGCATTCTTCTATTAAGCTCGAATACTCATATCTTCTGAACAAATCCTATTTTCAAAAATGCGGCGAGTGGCGATGAAATTCCATCAACGGCAAAAGCGCAACACACAAGCTACTCAATATTCTTGGTAAACCATTTACTTGGGCAGAAGGCGATTTTCACGGCTCTCAACTACTCCGTTTTATTATTATTATTATTATTATTATTATTATTATTATTATTGTTGTTGCGTCTTTTCGCAATACGTCTCATAGCCCTTGAACTCGTATGCTTCCCCAAGCGCGAGTTTCTATGCTTGGATGAGTGCTTTAGGGTTGGTTTTTTTTTTTCGTGCGCGTCAACGGCTTTGGTCATTAGTCCCGTTAGTGTAGTGCATGTCTTTTTTCGGGAGATGGTGGTGATCTTCCCCCGCTGGATGGGGAGATCCGGCGCCGACCTACCGTCGGCTAGTGGAGGTGCTTTAGGCCATGCGTGAAGGAGGGTGCCTTAAGCAAGAATTATATTCTCTTACTGCAGGCCTAAATAGTGTACCTGTGATGTCAGCACATCTAGTACTTTCATTCCGCGACTTTAAGGATAGGACCGATTCAGACACATGTGTTGCGCACAAAAATTAATTTCCGTTAATTAATATATCAAGTTTTAATCGACAAATTCTAGTTAAGAATAAAATGACACATGAAACGAAACGGAATATTGATTTACGACTATATCTTATTAAATAATCTGTATCATTACAAAAGTATTGCGTAGCATTTAATACATTAGATTCTTTGTACTTTCATAAAAGGTTTTTTCAACTGTGTTCTTATATGTTAGTTAAAATTAGCTTGAATTAAATATCCATAATACGAAGTAATTGTTCAAAATCCTAATATTGTAATTTTTTTCTGAAACTACTTTTTTGTGATGTCCCGATAACTGTTAAAAGATAATTAAATTCACGCATGATTTTTCCTGAACCTGATTCTTCCTGATTACTATATTTAATTTATCAACGATACAAGTAGTAAATTCATTACTTTTCAAAATGGTTAATACATGAATACAATTTCTTACCTACAAATTCCAGCATTATCAAAGGTTGGTTCAAATTGATTCAAATTAGCACTTTTCTAATGAGGCAATTTAATTACTCAAATGTATTAAATGAGGAGGAGATAAGGAAACATATTAAGCAATACAATACAACACCAACCTAAGGATACCAAAAACTAGTTTCACCTATTTTGTTATATATTGCTATAACAAATAAACAGAAATTAATAATTTATAAGAGAAAATGTACTTTTGTTGTAACATTAATCAAAATTTGGCACTTTATTTTTCTCCAACACAATTAGTGCTACAGTGTCTTCTTCGAAAATCACATTTGCTTTGGAGTCACATTTTATGACAAAATTTGTTGTTCCACTCACCTTCAGTGGAAAGATGTTATTAATAGCACTTGTGAATCATAATAGTCAATTTTTTCTCTATTTTTGGTCTGCAATCTCTCTCTATTGCGAAGATTAACATTTAGCACAATTCGAAAACATTGATGGCATTGCACCATCTTTTAATTTTCAAGTGATATCTAAAATTTCCTTCCATTTTCAACATGGCACTCAAAAGTTCGATAGATGACCAGTAGACGAAAATCGGTTTCACAAACCTTTAAAAATTTTTTGAAGTAAATCGGTCTCACAAACCTACAAAAATAAATGAAGTTAATAAATGAAGAAATAATGACGAAAGTGAACACATTTAAGTTAAGCATGCATATTACAATTATTAATTTAGCAATATTTAACAACATAATTAATAATCCGTGATCATTTCTATTTTACATACATTTACCCCATTTTGAACGTATGTTGAAACCATAACAGTAAAGAATCATATGGATCACGCTGAGAATTAATCGTAAGATGCATATATTTAAAGCAAAAACAACCTTTAAAACTGAACGTGATTTAGGAGAACAAATCTACATTTACTCACTAGATGCAAAACTAGAGACCATCTCAGCTTTTCCTCAATAAGTCAAGAGACATTGCACGCAACATGCGATTGGTAAGAAAGTCTTTGACTCAAAGTTGTTTACAATTAATAATTGAGTTTCGTGTACTAAAATGTTCAACCCTTATTAATCTATTTTAAATTATTAATATCTTATTACTGTGTAATCAATTACAACCGTTTTCTTACCTTGAAATGTTGATTTGGTGGAAAGCATTTTTCTTCTGATGGCAAGTATGGCAGATACGGTGGTATAACGGTCAGCGTACCGGACTGTTATACCCGAGTTTGCAGGTTCAAACCTGATCGAAGCCGTGGATTTTTAAAAATCCTTCGTACGCCTGCCTTCGGAGGGGAAGTAAAGCAGGCTGTCCAATGTAGTAGATTTACTGCATGTAAAAGACCCTCAAGCCTAAATGAAGCCTCTGAGCAAAATTGAGTTCTGCCTGTTTCGTCGCCCAAGATAATGCCTCCTTCCTCCGCTAGGTGGTGAAAGGAGCGTAGTGAAATTTGCGTGGTTTCCATCCTTCGGAATCGAAAACATCGCTGCTCGTGGTTCCCGTCTCGCACTGTAGCCTAATTTTCTCAACATTTGTCATCACAACTTTTAAAACCCATATTCTGGATTTTAAGGACAGTATTAATTTAAATATAGTTTATAAATTCAGCATAGGAGAAAGCACTAACACCTCTAGCATATACTAATACTATCATAATATTATCGTAGATATAGCCATGGTCGGCCGGCATACTTCTAGGTCACAAGTAGCTAATGACGTAGTTGTTACGTCTGTAGTAATAGAAGATATGGCCGTAGAGCAGACGTTTGCAAGAATTTATGGGACCGGTACGCTTATGTTGGTATATAGTATCATCACGAGTGAATAATGCGTCTGCTTCTGTGTGTGATTGCATACTAGCTATTAATTGTGGCTCTGTACCGTATCTATATAGCAAAACCCTTGCAGAGACCATTCTGGCCCAATGATACACTAGAGGCAAAAAGACATAATTAAGTACGTTATGACTAGGCGACATGGAGAATGTGTCAATGGTAGTAGGGTGTAGTTGAATGAGTGGGGTCGTGATGTAACATGTGATATTGTCATCACTTTGTGTGCCTCCGAGATCGCATCGGACCATTAGCAACGAGAAAGAGCTCCAAGGAAATGCAGGTGAACAATAAGAGGGAAGCAAAAAACGACAATACAAACGTTTATGCCAGTTACGATTCTTAAGTACCATGTAAACAATAGTGAAAATTAAGGAAATTCAAAATAATAGCAACTTATAAATGCAAAAACATGTTGCATCATTTAAGAGTTTTCGTGTTAAAATAGTATTGAATACATGTTTATTCGTACTCGCGCATAAAATTGAGAATAAGACACTACAATATAACCAAACAGTCAAAGAGACGACTTCATTTTGTGTGACGATATCGTTTTTAAAGTTTAAAAGCGATAATTATCGTTTTAAAAGTTATTTTCTTTCTTTTCTGCAATTCTACCTTTCAGGGCTTTGCACATAGATATATTTTATAAATACATAACATTTGGGCCGATAACCCATTACTCTTGTAGATTTTTATTACCAGCTAATTTATAACAGTTGTATAGATATAAAATATTCATTTGCACAATTTATATACAATACATATCCATGTACTTTTGAATTCATTAAAAAATTATATTTACGTTCTTGGGTTTATAATTCGTAAATCTGAACACACTTTATTACAGATATTACTTATCATGGAAATCTTAATGTATCTTTCGGATTTCGTACCGGTAGCGGTAGCTCAGTGCATCAACTGATGTCAACTGATGTCACTGCAGCGCCTCTGACCGGCAGGTCCTAGGTTCGAGTCCTGACAGGCGCAGGATTTTCGACACTACCTTTTAAGCTAGGTCGAATTCGGTCGCTGTGTGGAGGAGAATTCTAGCGGCCGGCTGCCCTGACCGGTAGTTTTCCGTGGTTTCTCCGATCAACACCAGGCGAATGCTGGAGCAGTATCCTACCGAACGGGCCACGGACCGCGCGCGCTCTGTCCTCATCCTTGTCTTATCCTCTTCCCTTACACACACACACACACACACATTTACATTAACACGCCCTACACTACCACATATTCCGGGAGACCGGTTGGGAACTTAGAGCTCTTCCCGGCTGGGGCGGTGCCCCGCTGAGTGGGAGAGTCCAGGTTAGGGGAAACCCCACTAGTCGACGGTAGGTCGGCGCCGGATCTCTCCATCCAGCGGGGGAAGATCACCGCCATCTCCCGAGAGAAAAAAATACACTACACTAACGGGACTAATGACCGAAGCAGTTGACGCGCCCGGAAACACGAAACAATCAATTAATCAATCAATCAATCGGATTTCGTCAACGTATTCTCTTACATTACTTTCCTGCTACACTGCGGGCAATCACAATCGCATCTCGCGCGGGCTCGCGATGGCATCGTGGCGCGTGAGCGGGAAGTGCCGGCGTTGGAGCGCGGGCGGTGAGGCGCCGCCCCCTCGCGGAGGCGTTGGGGTTTTATCGCACTCACGCTCCGCGGGGCTCAAGAATTTATTGGGCCGCGCTGAATGCCGCCGCCGCCGCCGCCGCCGCCGCCGCCGCCGCCGCTGTGTCTAATTAGCGTCACGAAGACGACGCCCGCCCACCGCCCGCGACTTCAGTCGCTCACGCGGAGGCGTTGAGGTTTTATGGGTGGTTCCTCTCTCCTGTGCCCTCTCTCTCTGCCTCTCTCTCTGTGTCTCTCTGTCTCTCTCTGTCTCTCTCTGTCTCTCTCTGTGTCTCTCTGCCTCTCTCTCTGTCTCTCTCTGTCTCTGTGTCACTCTGTCTCTCTGTCTCTTTGTCTGTCTGTCTCTCTCTCTCTCGCGGCCGGCTGCTCTGGTCTGTATTTTCCGTGGTTTCTCCGATCAATACTAGGTCAATGCCGGAGCTAACCCTAACAGATGGGCCTCGAACCGCGCGCGATCTTTCCTCCCTCTTCTTTGTGCTTTTTTCCATCCGTTACAACACAACCGCACGCGTCTGGAATCCAGTCGGGAGCTTAGAGCTTGTCCCGGCTGGAGCGGTGCCACGCTGGTGGGAGAGTCCTGGTGTGGGGGGAAAACCCCCACTAGCCGACGGTAGGTCGGCGCCGGATCTCGCCATCCAGCAGGGGAAGATCACCGCCATCTCCCGCGATAAAAACATTCAACACACTTACGGGACTAATAACCTTAGCAGTTCACACGCCCAGAATTACTTATCAATCAATCAAGGGAGTGAAGAGAGTGAATCTGTGGACATTTCGAATTCAGTTTGTCCCTTCTGCCTCCCTTTCGTGTATTTCTTGCAATAATCTGTACGCGGGGCTAACACCAGAAGAGGACAATGGTCTGCTTAGTTACTTTTCTTCATTTTTTTCCTTCTTACACGTTTCTTCTAATTCTTAACCTTAAGAATTGTCCGTGGTGCTCATTTCCCAACAAATACGCTCTGCTTTACTTCGCATATCGGAGGTATCCAATTCAGTGTATTGCTTTTAGATCCAATCTTCCTAATATCCCAATAAATGTTCATTTAATTTGACATCTCTGGCAATATAGTTTTCTTTTATTATTATTATTATTATTATTATTATTATTATTATTATTATTATTATTATTATTATTAGTTAGTAGGTCGTTATTAGATATGCAAATTACTTTAATCAATACTATGTGGCTAGGCCAAAGACTTTTCGTATCTCTCTTTTTACTTTTCTGTGACACATAAGAGGAGAAAATTTGAAGAAAAAATTGTAGGATTTTTAAAAAATAATAGTAGTGAATTGTATATATTTCAGGCCAAATGATGAGAATACTATTCATATTCTCGAAAAATTGTATACTACCTTATTTAAAGATCTGTCTTTGCATAACACATTTCATTACGAAAAAACATCTATCTTCAATATTGTAGGAAGACGCTAAAAAATTGAACTTGTAATCTTCTAAGTGTCCTTTTCGCTTAGAAGCGATGAACTTATCCTAGCTTACCCGAGGACAAAGTTTAATCACAAATTGGGAGCCAATATTGAGAAATTTAGAAAATGATGCTGAAGCTTCATGAAAAGTACCTTCTAAAAGTCAAATGTCCGTTTCAAAATCACAGGGCATTGAGTTCTATTGAGGTCTATTAATTTGTTTTTGGAATTTTTGCGACTTTTTTGGAAGTTGCGTTGCAATTTTCACCTCGGTACTTCATTAAAATATCTTCCTTTAATTACTGGAGAATGTGACCATTTGCATGGAAGTCATATTTCAATATATTTTTAACACGATTTTGAACTAAATTATTCACCCATTCAAATGCAAAATAACCACCCCAACAGTCTTCACCTTTACACACTATTTTACACTTTACACACCACGCACTAATACTTCGAACGAAACAATTCCTTCCTCTGAAAGCATCGTGACCTTTTCTTCTTAGACAGAATAAGTACGACCTCTCCCTACACCTCTTTCCTTCTTTCGTCTGCACGCAAAACACGTAGCGCAGTTTTCGTTCCAGCTTTTACGAACTCACGCGCCCTCGCAGAACATTCTTTGGAGTGCGACTCTAATTAACGCGAAAACAAAGTCTTGGCACCAACGTTTGAAGAACTCGGCTCTGCCGCACAATTTCAGTGTACCTTTCGTCTGATGCCTCTGTTTTACGAAGAACAATTTGCCTGTAATCGCCTTGTTAGTTGAGTTTTAAAATAGTATTTGCAGTGAATATATACTTAACGCATTGACGTAATTTCATCAAGGTATTTGATGAAGTAAAACTTGGGGAAACGGACCTTGATCAACTCTGTTCACGAAATGTTTTTCATTATTATGAATACAGATTTGTTTACTCCAATTTAAGGAAATATTATTTCAAAAATATTTAGAGGGAGCCCTCACAGTGTCTCATGACAGCGTGCTAGTTTTCTGTGAGCTGGCCCCGGGTTCGACTTGCGGCCGGGACAAAAAGATGCAGATTTCTAATACAAATATCGCAGAGAATAGTATAGCTATGGCACGAAAGAAAGACATCAGACAGGTCAAGGAAGCTAGGTACGGTGATTCGTCTTGCTCGACAAATGTCTCTGCTGTGCATCTGATCGGAAGGTCCGGGATTCGAGTCCCGTCGGTGGCAGAATGACACTAGCTGGTCAGCTAGGTCCAATTCAGACGCTACCTGGAGGAAAAGTCTAGCGGACGGCTGCTCTGATAAGTAGATTTTCGTGGTTTCTCTGATCAACACAGGGCGAATTCCAGAGCAGTAACCTAAGATACGGGCCGCGGACCACGCGCGATCCTTCCTCTTCCTTGTCCTATCCTCACAGACTTACACTAACATGCACTACATGCCGGGAGAGCGGTCGGGAGTTTAGAGTTTGTCCTATCTTGGGGCGGTACCCCGCTGGTGGGACATGCCCGGTTGAGGAATTCCCTGCTAACCGATGGTCGGCGAAGGTTCTCACCATCCAGCGGGGTAAGAACATCGCCACCTCCAGAAGGAAAAAACAACTTACACTACAGTTACGAGAATAACAACCTTAGCCATTGACGCGCTAATTGATTACTAACAATCAATTAATCAATCAATCGACAAATATATTCCTTACAGGTGTGGAAAATGAACACGGTGTGCCGCTAGTTGGCAAAAGTCGGATTAATCCGACACTAAGTGCCAAATACATACATACAATTATATAGAGGGAATGAAACTGAAATGTTCCGTCCCCGAAATATTACTAGGGCCCGCCCCCTGCTGAGCGCGCTGTATCTCTTTGCACCCACCCGCTGGGGAGATCATGTCGTGGAGCCGCAAGCGAATTGTAATTACGCAACGATACGCCTCTCCGGTTCTTCAATTAGACTGCGCCGTTGCATGCGGTGCCGACGTTTCCTGGAACGTGGGAGCGAGCGGGGTGCGGATGCACGGCGGGCGGATGGGTGGGTGGGTGGGCGGATGGGTGGTCGAGTGGGCGTGGCCCCCGGAATGCGCCGCTTCCGTTTAGGGCAGACCGCGGCGGCTTGTTGAAATAATGACTTGGGCGCCAAGAACACGAGCTTCCCTCCAGCAGTAGGATTCTCTCTTGGAAGATTTCGAAGTTCCAAACCCAAACCAAGAATTGTTTTGTGGGACGTAGAAGATTAAAGAATTTAACAAGATCACTCCAGCTTATTCGTTCGGAATGCCAGTTCTCGATCACAAGTATGGACTTTTTTGCAGTAATACGATAATTAACATCACGAATGTTTTGAAAATTCTCGATAAATCCAATTGTCGCAAAGAAAGGATTTATCAAGGATTTCTAATGAGCGGATGGTATTTAGTATGACCATTTCATGAATGAATACGGTAATAAACTTAAATAAAAAATTAAATAAGCAAAAAAGGCGAAAATTTTAAATTCCGATCTCATCTTAATACTCAGCGAAGCCGAAGAACAAGTTGATTCCCTCACGCGTAACAAGTCTTGACAAGTCGACGAAGGTCGAGAAATCTTGTACCCCTTCAGATATGGATTGATCGGAGAATTTTATGCCCATTTGCGATCGGGAGATAGTCATTTTGTGACAAATATGAAGACTAATCTGTAAATCGTTGGTTTGCGGCGAAGCGCCTCAACAATTCATCATTTCGTAGCAAAGAACGTCGATAATGGAAACTACAAATGAATATTAATTAAAGAACGGTGGGTGGTTGACAAGAAACTCGTTGCACTCTGCAAAAATCTTTAAATTTCTTTCCAAGACAATGCACACCAATTCCATGTCCACGGGGGATTTTCTGAATCGGAAGGAGGAAGTCACAGTGCCAGGCACTCTCCTAGTCAAAGCCTTGTGACAATTATTCCTAACCATTGGAATAAAACAGCAATATACTTGTTAACAGCAATAAACGGCGGGAGAGCTGTCTTTGTAAGATCAGCTATCTGATGCCGTCCTAGATCCTTCGCACCCTACAAACATTCGCCATCTTTCGTCTTCAAATTTTTCGTTTCTCCATCTCCTATTCATCTTTTCACAGCTTCTTAATCGATTCGCCATTCGCCTTCCTCGTCCACATTTCTCTCACCGCCTACATTGCCACGCGTCGAGCCTCCGTCGCCCCTCCCCTTGTCTCCCTCCGCTCCCCTTCCCCTTTATCTGGCCCTGCATTTTTCCGACTTCGTCGCCCAGTTTGGTTTGGTTTGGTTTTTTCGTGTTTCCGGGCGCGTCAACTGCTTTGGTCATTACTCCCGTTAGTGTAGTGCATGTTTGTTTCTCGGGAGATGACGGTGGTCTTCCCCAGCTGGATGGCGAGATCCGGCGCCGACCTACCGTCGGCTAGTGGGGTTTCCCCGTAACCAGAACTCTCCCACCAGCGAGGCACCGCCCCACCCGAGACAAGCTCTAAGCTCCCGACCGGTCTTCCGGAATACGTAGTGTAGGGCGTAGTGTAAGAAAGGAGAGAATAGGCGGAAGAGGAAGGACAGATCGCGCGCGGTCCGTGGCCCGTTTTGTAGGGTACTGCTCCCGGGATTCGCCTGGTGTTGATCGAGAAACCACGGAAAACTACCGAGCACGGCCGCCAGAATTCTCCTCCAAGCAGCAACTGAATTCGACCTCGCTGAAAAGGTAGTGTCGAAAATCCTGCCGCTATCAGGACTCGAACCTAGGACCTCCCGGTCAGAGGCACTGCAGTGACATCAGTTGATGCACTGAGCTACCGCTCCCGGTTTCGTCGCCCAGCTTTTTTCAAACCTTCCTCACTTCAACTTATTCCACATTCTCATCTTCGTACAGCCTCCTTTATTAAACATCACTCATCCCGCCTCCCTCTCTCCGTCTCTCTCGGCCGGCCCACAAGTTTTTGGCATACCCTTAAACATATGGATAAATAGAACATGTGAGAAGTGTGCGCACTTAATTAAGTAGACATACTTTAGTGGTAGTTCCGCTAAGGAAGCGAGTTAAAAGTAGCTTATTAAATTTGTGGTCTTTTTACCTAGTTAACTTAACGACATTATTCGTACGTTCGAAAACATTCAATTTCACATACACTTCACTCTCCACACAAGTGAATTATTCTATTTTCTTTAACTGTTTGTAAAACACAAACGCACGCTTGTTTCCTCCCACTTTCTCCACCTCGCGCTTCCCACAATCCTCCCTCGCCGCTATCGACCAACCAGCTTTCTCCGCCTCTCTGCTCCTCACACCCCGTCCCGCTGTGCTTCACCCGCTGGACATGGCGTTCTCAGCGCCCACTTCTCCGTCCCTGCCTCCTCCCCTCCCCAGCCCATCAGCGAATTGTTGCGGCTAGGGTTGCCAACAATGTTCAAGTAAAAGGCTCGACGAGCAAAAAACCCAACCTCTTCAACACATTTCTTTCTATAAATATTTAATTTAGAGTAATATCATTTCTATTTCTTTCTTCTCTCCATTTGCGATTCAAGTGAAATAATTCGTCCACAAAATGCAGATGATGTTCGGAGCATCTATTTTTATTTCAGTCGTTAGACAGACACACTACCATGCATGCGTGTGTTAGCGTTCAGAAAATGGATATTCATGTTTTGTATTTTTAAATTAAACAATAAACGATAGAACATAGCAGATGTTAGTCATGTGATAAAATAAATGACAACAAATGTTTAAAATGTATTCAAAGGAGGATTATTAAAAGGCGGACGAAAGGACAATTGACGCCAATGGAGGACTGTCCCCTACAATGAAGGACGGTTGGCAACCCTAGTTGCAGTCCAAGTATCCAGCGAGCGCGCGGGGCGGCAGATAAGACGGAGAGCGGCGTCGCCTTTGTCATGCTAATAGCGCCCATCCCCTGGCGTCCGTGGAGGTGGGGCGGTGGCGCGAGTAAACAGGACGGTTGTACCGCCTCCGCCGTCACTGAAGTCTCCACCCCCGCCATGACAAGTATTGCTGCTTCCACGCAAGTCTCTTGCTCCTCGCTTTGGTGCCATCGACGCCCTTATGTCTGCAATCTTCCCAACCCAGAAAAAAATAATACAAGCTATGGTTAGAAAAAATGCTTGTTTCTCTTAAATATTTAATTATTTGTAAGAACCGTTAAGTTTTATTAAAGTATTTTTGTTTTCAATATTTATATCTGCCCACGTGGATGGCCGAGGTGGCTAAGAGCGAGTACCGACTCAGCGCTTCGGTTCGAAGGGTCGCGGTTCGAGTCCCGCCTTGGCATAGTTGTTTGTCCCCGACTTTGTATGTGTTTTTCGCGGAGGGCCTCGCGCTCCTGCTGTCCCCAGATCAGAGGAGCCCGCAAGTGTGTTGGTCTAGTACGTGGTCGAATATGCGTCCCATCGGGACGTAAAGGGTAACCGGTTGTTGGCTGGATAAAAGCCCTAAAAAAAATTCTATCTCTTGACTGAAGTTGAGATCGGAAATCCAATCGGCTCAGTGCCAAGAAGCCTTGCATCGTCCCTGATCGAGATATCCTAGGATTTGAGTCCCGACAATAGCGGATTTTCGACATCAGCTTTACACTAGGTTGAACTCAGCCGCTAACTCGAAGAGAATTCTAGTAGTTGGCTGTTCTGATCACTAGTTTTCTGTGGTTTATACGATTAATAAGAAGGGAAATATGGAACAGTACCCTAACAAACGGTTCACAGACCGCGCATGTTCTTACTATCCTCATTCTTGTCCCTCCTCTCCCCTTAATTATGTGCATTTCACTACCACACATTTTGGGAGACCAGTCGGAAACTTAGAATTTATCCCGGTTGGGGTGGTATCCTTCTGGGGGAGATACCTGGAGGTTGAAAAACCGCCTTTCCGTCATTTCCTTATAGAACTATGGCGATTGATATACAACACACACACACATACACAAATTCACACACAATACACGCATGCTTTGGTGCACTGCTCCAGCCCGCGCCGCCGCTGACTGCAGTTTCTGCCTGCACCGTCCACTCATAACCTCCTCCGGCGAGGGGCGACAAGGGTTCCTTGTAGAACTCATTCTTCCGCAATAAGACTAATCCGAACCTACAGCTGCAAATACCGGCCTTGCAATGGTTAACTCAATTTCTTTCGACGAGGGGTAACTCTGCTCTCCCTCACTAAATAAATCAGGGCGTAGTCGTAACTCCGGTCGCAGTACCATTTGCGACCTTATGAGCTTCGTCATATCAGGCATTCCGTCAAATGCAATAAAAGCGCTGTTGTTCTCCGACCGGAATATTAGGGTTCAAACCACACACGTTATATTTAATGCTTGTGTCATCATCTTCATCGACAATTCGAAAGAAGTTGTGGAGTTTTCAGAGCGAAAAATCCTTCGTATTCTTTCCTTTGGAAGGGGAATTTGGTCGGTTGAATCATATATCAAAATTTCAACATTAAAAAAACTCAGTTCTAAATGCCCCTTGTGCAAAATTCTAAAAGTGTTCATTGTCTTAGTATTTCCCTCGTTCGATACTTGATTGTATTCGGTCGATAGATTTGCTCTCTCACAGAGTCATTAGTACTGCAAAATGGGCGTTACATATAACGACTGTAATGCAGATCGTTATATCTTCAGCTAAAAATTAAATAAAAATATAAATAACGGCTGCTGCTAAAAATTAAATAAACATATAAATAAATACAAAATCTAGAAACGGAGTAATCTAATTTTATCAAATTTATGACTTCCGATATCATTACTATTTTAAAATATGAATGTTTTACAGTATAAAAAGTAGGCAAAACCCTATTAAACTTGAAATATAAAGAAAAAAATTATTCTTCCAGCGATTTCGAAGAACGAAAGTGAAAAAGGGGCAACTCAACTGACAAGGTACTGTGGTTTTAATACAAAGATATCCAATTACTGGAGCTCTTTACAGAACTATATCATGACAATAATTAGAAAATTTATTATGAGAGGGCAATTGTATTGTTTTTGAAATTCTTAACTCCAAATTTCAATTGTCACCAGAAAAAGTTACTTTCATTGAGTTAGTACTACAATATGTCACCGTTGTACCAGTTAACCAATGTATACAGTAAGAATATTTTTACAAAAATGAACTCACCATACTTTCACAAATTCAGTAACAATGCACAACGGAATTCCACTTCCCCATTACCACAGACACGTTACTACTCATACTAGATCATTATCTGTACCATTCCCTTTACATCATCTTTACCAGCCAAGTTCCAACGCCAACCACATCAATAAACTTGCATCAACACTCCTGCATCATTTGCTTCTCCAGATGACGCAACTACATTAACATCATCATACTGCCCTAACTACATTACCACATCATAAAGATTGCATCATCAGACTTCATCAACACCACATCAAAATTACATCAACCCTTCACCTCTAACAAGCCATGTCTATAACTTCATACGCCCAGTTGTGATCAGTAAGATATTAATGTATATCTTTTGAAAATTAATTCATAATGATTAATTAAAAGGTTCCTATTTCATGGAAAAACTAGCAGAACGCTCACGAATAAAAGCCTCTTGTTGATTGTTGTCCTGTAAGTAATTATTATTCTACAACATGTGTTCATATCTTGCAGCTTTACGTCGTGATTAGAGAGCATGGAGTCAATACAAACACGTCTCTCAGATGACATTTAAACCAAAGGCAGAAAGTGGTTCTCAGGGCAGGCAAGGTAAGCTAGGCCTCCGCTACAATCTGCCATATTTTAGTGTCATACAATATTTTTTGCAAGATTTTTTTAATAAAAAAATTCGGGTGAAGGATGGATATGTGTTTATCTCGTCCTCTTTCCACGAAGATTGTAAGAACAATAATGCCACACGTGAACCTCTAGGCCGGCGTTTTCCAACCTGTTCTTCCTCGCGCCACACTAATCCCAACACGTGGCACATTTGGCTCACTCTTTGCTCAGGAGAATAAAGAGAAGGCAGAGAATAAGAAGGCTGGAAAGAATAAGATAGAAAAGATGGAGGAGTAAAAAATGAGAAGACAGCGAGGAGAAGAAAAAGAGCGAGAAGAAAGATAAGTATGGGGAATAAAGAATGAGAAGAAGGGAAAAAGGGGGAAGAAGGAATGGAGAAGGAAGAGAGAATGAAGGTATCGCATCCGTTTCGTCCATCGTTTAATGATAATGATCTCTAGTAAGAGAGTGCGAACTGAATTGAGAAAGCCGCGGTTTTTGAACCTTCTTGAAAAAGTAGTGATGATGCTTTAGTTTAATGTTTCCTGGTTGTAAATAATACATTTTTACCGTTTTCACTCAAAACAGCTTACATTTTTTTATTGAAAACCTTGTCAAGAGAAAAATTTGTATGAAGTAAATTTCTATTTAGTTGGACATTGCCTTTTCAAGAAGAACTTTGTCATAGATACAAACTTTTAAGATCTGAAAGACCTTATTCAAGGTGGTTGTTGTTACAAAAGAATAAAACATTAAAATTAGATCATTTTAATGATTATGGGTCAATAATTATAATTGGTAGGGTGGAGGTAATGTGACAAGAAAATAAGTTTGGTCCCCATCCCGGAATACAAATTCGGATAGTGATATAAAATTCATAAATTTTTTAATGGCTGACAGGAAAAGAAAGATCTCTTAGTGAAATCTATCAACACATACATAAAGTTTGACTTATGAAATATAGATTTAAGGCAAGTGGCTCAAAGACTGACTTGTTAGAAAGTATGTCTGCATTTGACATTGCGTAATAGAAAATATGTACTTTGAATTAGAAGTAAGTTTCATTCTTTGGTGTGAGGTTGTTTAAATAAAACTCATATAAACCAAATATTTCTCGCAATTTTATCAATGTTGAAAAAGACAGTTACTCAATTACAATATACCTGTGCTTGACACAAAAGGGGACTGCTCCAAACGAGCACACAGTAATAATCCTAAAGATTTCATTCCGGGATTTGTTAAAAAAGTGCATTTGTAGGAAAATAAATGTTCAATATTTATTTCTTCAGAAAAGTTAAGGAATAAGTTCCTATATTTCTGAATGCATTGAATTCAACGATTCTGAGCCATTTTATGCAGGGCCTACAAGCTTTTCCATAATAATTTTTATATAATATTTGAATATTTATCTCCATTATCAACATAAAAATTTAAATTTATTAATCGTTCAGGGATGATATGCATATGTTTTTTTTATTTTATTCTTCATTTTGATATTTCTTCACGAATCACACAATCACACATCTTTTTCTTACGTACCTAAGTGGTTCAACATTTATCAATTACGTCTTTTATTTTCTTCCACAGTTTAACTTCCTCACAACATTGAATGAGTAAAATTACACTTCTTATAAGTACCGGAATATGTCTTTAAGAATGACCACAGAGTTAGTATTCTGTTTAATTTCTATAAATTGCAGATCTTCCAGCCTCTGTAGCAGGAATTTTATTGATGGTCCTACTGCCGCACCCTGCTAACTATTGAAAAATAAGTAGTAAAATTCTTAGTGATTTTACGGTTCTTAGAAAAGTATTTCTGAAACACTATTGACAAATAGATTGTTCTTTCAAAATATTTATGAATTGTACTACAAACATAAATATTAAGCATTAGTTCAGCACCGTCAAATAGTGTATCAATACACATAACGTCCTTCTTATATTCGTTAATGAGAAATGTTTTTAAGTGACTTACGCTCATTTAGAAACACTAAATACACAATCAAGTACATTTCTAAATAAAACGTCAATTTCAATGCAAAGAAATGAAATTAACTTGTCGCTTTCTCCAAAAAAAAAAAAAAGTATACTGAACTCGCAATGTTTTACCTTTTGTCTGAAATGCATCGTCATCAAGGAAAATATAAATCAACCGACGTTTATTGACTATTGTCAATAAAACAAAGTACGAAGTAATAATTCAAAAATATCAATAATACTTCTTTCCGGCAATCCCATGAATCGTTATAACATGAATCATCATTTTGACGACAATTAAACTTACTTCGGCAAGGAAACAAAAATAACAAAATAAAAAAAGTGTTTGAGTCGATTCTTTTTCATGTAGCTTTACGTCCGATAATAGAGGCATTACGCGCAGTGACACGTTTAAAGTTTATTTTCATTACGAACTTCAATCTTATTTTTATTTGAACTGTTCGTCAATACATATTTGAGCAGTGGATTGTAGCAGCAAAAAAAGCTTCTGAAAAAAACACACAAAATGGTTTTCCCAAAAAATATCTCACACACTGCTCTAGAACAACAAAAGAAACTCTTTTACAACACTACAGAATACTGAATATTTTAACAAAACCGTTCTCACGGATAACATTTTATATTAAATACGTATCAACAATACATCAGTTGTTTATCTAGTGAGAATATCAAAAATTTGCTGTTCAATATCACAGCTCATGAATAGCAAATGCGTACTGGGGTGTGGCCTCTCCTTAGCAGCAGTGTCGCAAGAAATAACGCACTGAATAATATTCATATTATGAGAATTCAGTTGCTACGCGCAGTATGAGAATTTGCGCAAGGACACGATCAAATATTTGCATTTTTATTCAAAATCAAAACTGTTTAATTGTTTTTGGATTCTACCCGAGTTCTTGAGTAAGTAAGGAAACCGCAGACACCTTTCACAAAGTTGGAGGATGCATGGTTTTCCTTCACTTGCTGCTCACATCGGAAATTAATAATATACATATGGTGTTGTCATTCGTACGAATACATTGGGTAAAATAATAAAATAACATGTTTTTGATGAGAGGATAACTCTTACGCATTACTCTCCATTGCCATTACTCATTCCTCCATTGTCCATTCACTCCAATATTTTTTTCTAATGACACGACCTTATGGAACGACATCATAAATTTCTATAAATAAGAACCCAGTAATTTTGTTGTCTCATGAATTATGTTTACGTTGATAAGTAAGAAATATGATCTAACACCAGAATATTGTGAAATGTTTTTTTCGCATGATGCGAAAAAATTATATTAACAAGAAATATTGAGGTAGTGTATTAAAGGAGAATTGAAAACTTAAAAAAAAATTTTTAATCGATGAGAAATTGTGAATAAACTTTTCACAATGGAACAATAACAATACAAAATATTTATTTAAAACCCTAAGTATGTTAGTTTAGGAAGAAATTTGAGTTTCCATTCAACGCAATTCGTGATTTTCCTTTAAATGAAATGTAGTGGTCCCTAGATGTGTTATTGTTTTCACTTTTTAACATATCTTTTATATTAAATACTAAATTTTAATAATATTTCAAAATTAAGAGTATTGACACTAAACTGCCGTCATTTGCTATTGCGTCATATTACAGTCCAACTTCATTGGGAAGTTGAATGTAGTTGGTCTTGCGGTTTTATTGCGCGAGTTGCAACTCAAAAGCAACGAGCTAGAATATACTACGCTCTATATCACGCTAGGATATAGTACCCTCGGATATCTACTATACAATTAAAAGCAATCGGCGTTTCGTGAGGTTACATGAGCGGGAGAAGATAGCTTTTTGGGTTCGACTATTGAGTGCTTTTAACTGCAAAGATAAGTGAGTGTATAAGCATAATATCCAGCAATCGTTTGGCGCGCGTGTTTCTTTACAAAAAATAGTGTGTATAATTAGGTGATGCATTACGTTTTTTAATTAAGATGAATGGAAGAATTCTCTTCTATTGTCCATTCCAAGATAGGTATCGGCAAACATACAATCAATTACATTTCAGAAACGTTTTTTACTCCATGTTCAGAGGGGATAGTGTTTGTTTTGTTGAAGAATTTGTATTCTGTACTTCCCTCGTGTAATTAGTTCTGGAGAATAATGATTGATTGATTGATTTTTTCGTGTTTCCGGGCGCGTCAACTGCTTTGGTCATTAGTCCCGTTAGTGTAGTGCATGTTTTTTGTCGGGAGATGGCGGTGATCTTCCCCCGCTGGATGGCGAGATCCGGCGCCGACCTACCGTCGGCTACTGGGGTTTCCCCTAACCAGGACTCTCCACCAGCGGGCACCGCCCCAGCCGGGACAAGCTCTAAGCTCCCGACCGGTCTCCCGGAATATGTGGTAGTGTAGTGCATGTTAGTGTAAGTGTGTGTGTAAGGGGAGAGGATAGGACAAGGAAGAGGAAGGACAGATCGCGCGCGGTCTGTGGCCCGTTTGTTAGGGTACTGCTCCGGCATTCGCCTGGTGTTGATCGGAGAAACCGCGGAAAACTACCGATCAGAGCAACCGGCCGCTAGAATTCTCCCCCAGACCGCGACTGAATTCGACCTAGCTGAAAAGCTAGTGTCGAAAACCCTGCCGCCGTCAGGACTCGAACCTAGGACCTCCCGGTCAGAGGCGCTGCAGTGACATCAGTTGATGCACTGAGCTACCGCTACCGGTCTGGAGAGTAAGAAATAAACGATATGAAACAATATGTTGAGGTTGTTCATTTTTCTTATAGAGCTTATCTTGTAACATTCTGGTGTAATTTTCTATAGTTCTTTTGTGCCATTTCGCAAAGATGTTAAACCCGAGTCTCGTAATGTTGCCATGTCTCGTAAGCATAGTGGTTACGGTCATAGCCATGAGCCACGGGGTCTGTGGGTTCAAATGCCATCTTATGCGTGGATATTTCCTTTAATGTGGCGTGGTGGCGCTAATCTAACTAACCATGTAGCTAATTCAATACCCAATTCGTCCCCAGTTCTCTTCCTGCCCGAAAGTTGTTTGAATATGACTGCCTGAGTGCCACGGGGAATAAACTTCTTAATGGGGATATGGGTTGCTACGCGAGCGGCCCCTGGCCGCGACCAAACCTTCCTACCATTGAGAGAGTGCAAGAGTCTCCATGGACCTACGAGTATCAAGCGACAGAGATAGGTCTCAGCACAATGGGCTAACGAGCAACAACAGAGTGATGTGGAAGTTAGGGCTAAGGTACCCTAGGGTGTAAAACACGGTGCAAGTACCCGAGGGCAAAAACCATCAGCTGATGACCTAGAGGTTAAGCTGATGTTAAATGCGTAATGATGATCATAAAGATAGCGTTCTTCAATTTTCCTCAGCGGATAAATCCTACCTCCTTCCTGAATTGATTTTTATAAAAGCCGTTACTACGGATTTCGTAATATTTTGCTCAATATGTGTGATACATTAATATACTACATACATTAAACTTAATGTATGTAGATATTAATGTAAACATGACCCCACAATTTCTCTTATCAAGTGAAAAATATAATAAAACTAGTAGTGTTACAAACGCACATCTTTTTCGTATTATTTGTAATAACATTTGCTGGAAAAACACAAACGTATTTATAATTTACAATGCAAACAGAATTTGAAAGAAAACTATGCCCGGAAAGAAAACTATCTCCGGATGTGTAAGAGGCGTCTGTGTTTTTTTTACGCGGTCAGTATCTTGAAAAAATTCAAAAACAATGAAAAAGTTTAGATTCTGTCAAAAAATGTAAATATTTGATTGTGATATTCCTCCTATTCTCAAATAGCGCGTACCGACTGAATCCTCGTGATCGGTGCATCACTTCTACAACAAGGCTGACGCCACATGACACTAAGGCTGAAAGGAAGAGGTCGTACGCCATTAAATATATGCTGTTCACGTGTAGCAATGTAGTACCGTACATCACCATTTTGATATTCCTGTTATACAAAGAACTGTTTAACTGTGTATGCGTGTACACTATACAACGTTATTCACTATTAGTGAGGACGTTTTTATTAAAATATTTAATTTACTGTAGTGTTTTATCCGAATATTTCATTTGTTATTCTTGTACAGCGTGGAGTTACTTTTTGGAAAACCATTTTGTATGGTTCAGTTTGCTGCTGCAGACCACGCAGGTCTTAAAGTGTCCATTTTACTATTAGAGCGTAAAAAGGCCCTGTGAGTGGCAGGATTTTCGGCACTAGTTAGATAGCTAGGTCGAGTTCAGCTTCTGTCTGGAGACGAATTCTCGCGGCCCGCTGTTCTGATGGGTAGATTTCCGTGGTTTCTCCGAATAACACCACGCGAGTGCCGGAGCAGTACCATACAGGGCACAGACAATGGGCGATCTTTCCTTCCTCTTCCTTGTCCCATCTTCACCTCTTAATGACACACATCTACATTTACATGCACTATATTAGCACACTAGTTGGGAGACCTGTTGGGAGTTTAGAGCTTGTCCCGACTGGAGCGGTGTCACGCTGGTGGGAGATATCTGGTTGAGGAAAACCCTGCAAGCCTACGTAGGTCAGCGCCGGATCTCGCCAGCCGGGGTGATATTAGCGCCACGTCCCGCGATAAAAACATGGATAACGCTTACGGGACTAATGACCTTAGGAGTTGACGCGCCCGGAATCACTCATCACTTAATGGTATTTGAATCCGCCAACTTCGGTACAAAAATCGATGCGGTAACCATTACCATCACCGAAACCGCAAATGCCCCCTGAATGACCCGTGAACGCCCGTGTGAACCCCTTGAATGACCCCTGGGTGAGCCTGTCCCCGACCCCCTCGCCGGTGCCAGCCGAAGGGGGTGTCCCATCTTAGCCCCCGACCTATACCACGCACGCGGGCTCCCCACTTCTCGCGCCCCGCCGACACCTGGCGGCCGCTCGTTGCTATCGATCTGATATCGAGACGCGACAGGCGCGTGGCGTTGCCACGGGAGACGGGGCCGAGCGTCCACACAGTCTCCCCTCCCCCCGCCTTCCCCCCCATCGCGCTTCACACGATCCTTCTCTGAACGGGGCGATGCGAGCCGAGCCGTAGTGGCCACAGGACTCCTGGATTCCGAGGTTCGAATCCCGGGCGATCCGCATGGCGGACACAATTACGTTGCCGCATTTTTAATCTCTTGTTTCCCCTGTCTCTCATACCACTATTGCTACATTAACCGTATGATTATGACACATCTACAGGAAACCATTTAGAACAGGTGTGGCCCAATACGCTAGGTGCTGAGGATCGCATTTGTAATGGTGATCACATGATTTACTTGTTTTTCATGCTTTCATTATATGATAAAATATGCAATGTGTTTTGCCACCACACGTAAGGTTTTCTTCATTTGTTGGAGAAAATTTAAATCAGGATTTGAGTTTAACACTTTATAATATATCTTTGGCAGTCACACTCACATCTCCAAACACTAATTACATAGGCGCTAAATTGAAATTGTTGAAGACATTAAAATTTCTGTCTTCAACAGTTTTAAATGACTCCACTAGAGATAAACGTGTTGTTTCTAATTCCTGAATTGCTGAAGCCAACTTTCAAAAATATGATTTAATATACATTTGAATATTTTGGAGACTTGGTTTTTAGACTTTGTATTTTTATTTTGGCACCCAAGACAACAGAGACTCTTTATTATTTTTCCCATCCCATTGTCAGTTATCAAATGACATTGAGTTACGGCTTCCTGTATCCTCATTTTCCTTTGTGACTTAATCGCTTGGTTTTGATTCATTTCGTGATCGTTGGTCAGAGCGCCTACACTCGCTTCTCAAATCCAGCACGTGTACCAGAGGGTTACTATTGTGACACCAAGCAATGATAACTGCGTGCTGTCGGGATCTAAGAATAATATGCTATTTATACAAAACATTCGTCAAATTTAGTGTTCATAATTCACGCAAAAAATAATTTAAGAAGTATTCGATACGCTGAATATGAGTAAATATGCAGAATGAATTGCAAAAAATGTCCAAACAAGCATTATGTATGATTTTCTCTAAAAACTACAAAATTATATAAACATTCATGGAAAGAGTATGCATTTTTTACATTAGTTTGATATAAATGATATATTTACAAAATTTGAAAGCAGTATGTGGCTTAAATAAAAATATGTATTTGCATGTCTTTTATCATAAAAAAGATGATCATGGTCTGAACGTTGTTCGAATAGTCACCACTGAAGAAAACTATTCACTTCCAAACTATCATCCGTTTACTTTCTAATACCCCAGGCCGGCTGGAGTATGTGGTGTCCATCTGAACCAAATGGGATGTGGTCCATCATCATAGTGGATGTAGTCCATCATCTACAATTATTATTTTTATTTATTTTACGTCAAAAAAACAAACAAGAGATTGAATTACACATTGGAGTACATAGGAATCATCGTTTGCGTTATCGGCTGTGCAAATTAGATAGAAAATGGCGAAGTCTTTCTTAGCCGTTGTTTTGAACACAACAAGCACATGCATTACACAAGCGTGCACGCACACACCCAAGAGCACGTACATACGCAAGCTCACTCGCCTACAGAGCACATACATAGGTCTTTTAATGGGGGTTTTAAGACCGGAATTTCCTCCATTCTTATAAACAGTTTTAATATTCAAATCACCGTCAACCCCCAACCGAACGCTTCACAGCCCTACTTTAGTACACTCTTTTCTATTTAAAAAGTTTCTTGATTTAAAAAACCCTTACATTTAGCCCAAGTCTTTCCTTTTAATACATAATTTCTCTGTAACTTAACCAGTTTTTGTTTCTTGGAAAAACACCAACAAACCAGCAATGATCCAACACATTCTCGAAAAACTTCAAGTGCTCGCTCGAGTTGACATTGTTTAATAGTTCTGAGAATGACAATCATCGTAGTACATTTTAAATGTATTGGCTCTAGAGGATTGAAAGATGTCATCTTCACCCAAATATGGACCTCTCCAAGGCTAGGTGCACACTTGAGCGTGAAAAAGCGCGAATGTGCAAACCCGCACCCATCCCTCGGGCATCAGTTCGCGTAGATGCGCGCTCTATCCCACACGAACTGCGCGCGCCGTCAGGCCGCGGACGGTTGGGGAAGAGAATTTACACAGCGCGCGCTCGGCCCGCGCTCGTCTGGCGCTCACTTTGATGTTCCGTGATATGGGCCGCGCGGCGTCCCGTAGGCAGCGTAGCCGTCAAACAACGTGCTCTCAAGATTTCCCACCTCATCGCGCCCTCATTTCCACCCACACTCTCTCGCGACTCCGCCCTCTTCTCCTCTATTTGCGACCGCACCCTCCTTCCCTCACCCCCTCCTCGCCGCACGTGGTGGCCTCCACGCTAAGCAACTGCGAACGCCGCGCCGCGCCGCGCCGCCCAGCTCGAAATTCGATAGACGAAACTAATTACTGTTTAATTAACCGCCAGCGAAACGCCACCCAGAATTCCGCACCCACACCCGGACGCGACAGTCACGTTCTCTGTGGAACTTCGCAGCAGAAACTTCCTCTGTACACACAGCAGCTTCCCTTTGAAGGAGGAGCAGATATCAATTTGTGGAAATGAACCTATGATAGCAAGGCCCTGAAGCAAAGTTCATACGTTGTCCAGAGGAGTTACAAAACATGTCGTAAGAGACCAATTTAATATTTCTGTTTACATTTTGAATATTCACATGCTGCGTTTTTAGTTTATGAAGTTTCTAGACGATCGAACCGCAGATTAATTCTATCAATATCATATTCTATCACATTCGTTCGGTTTCTGGACAAAATGGCTACAAAACTGCTACTTGGTGATCTACTTTTAAGCCCACAATTTAGGAAATGCCAGTGAATTATTTCCTCCGAGAAACGTGCAAACTGAAAATGGAGAGAACTTCATTCCTTAGTTATAGCAAATCATCTTTTGGAGCTTAGGAAAGATTGCTTGGCTGCCTGCAAAGACGATCACTTCGCGCTACGGTTCGAATTCCACCGAATTCATCAGGAATGGCTGAATTCTCCTTCATTAAACATAATAGCTATCATCTATTTAGGGATTAAAAAGTGGAAAATACCATCACTTTAAACACTATCAATATTAGTACTCAGATTTCTAGGAAACTAATACCTAGTGTTTGCTATAATTTCAAAAGTGAAGATTAAATGGAGATGCGTGTCCAAAAACCAAATTTCGTATCACCTAAAAATAAAGATTTTCATTACTGGTATGTAACATAATAGTATTTTATGAAAAGATATGACAGGTGTTCATTGTTCATACACAAATATAAAATAGCCTATATTTTGAAACGAGGGAATGTAAACTTCATACGAGTGAATTGTATTATATCAAGTTTTATAGCATGGTTTTTGCATGACTAACGATAACTTTTAGAAGTTACGTTTTATATTATTTCATTACATTAATTTCGTCGAAGCTATTCTTACGTATTTCACTAAATGATACATGAATAATGAATATTTAGAAAATTTTGAAGTTAAACGTGCTGTTAAAAAAAGTTGTACATTGAACGCTTTATCGTGGAAGACGCATGAGATTTGAATGAAATTATTGGTCACAAATAAATCGTTACTTTCCAGAATTGCAAGTAGATGGGAAAGTTTGGGGGACATGAGGGTGATTTACCCACACACATCGCGTGTTGCTCAGTATCTTCGTCACTTTGCACTGATATGATGTGCTAATTGCAGAGGGATGAACAGGCGCACATCACTTGTCGGGACTTCCCTCTTCCATGATTCCATGTCTTTCACTACTCTTCACCGGCTGAGTTTTGATCAGAGCCAGCGTTGCCTGTCTCTGCAATGAGTCCGGCTGGGAGGCCCGAGGGGTCGAATGTCAACGGTAGCGGATTTTCGACACGAGCTTAATAAGATTAATTCAGCAACTGGGAGAAAATGCTAGCGGTTGGCTGCTTTGGCCGGTAATTTTCCATGATTTTCTGATCAATACCAGGCGAATGGCGGAGCAAGGCCCTAACTAGCAGCCCACGGACCGCATTCGATCTTTCCTTTCTCTATCTTGTCCTATCCTCCCCTTACACTGACATGCACAGGCCAGTAGAGCAATCGGGAACTTAGAAGCTCTAAAAGCTTACTCCAGGTGAGGTTTGGTTTATTTTCGTGTTTCCAGGCGCGTCAACTGCTTCGGTCATTAGTCCCGTTAGTGTAGTGCATGTTTTATCTCACTCCGCTGGGTGGCGAGATCCGGCGCCGACCTACCGCCGGCCAGCGGGGTTTCCCCTAATCAGGACTCTCCCACCAGCGGGGCACCGCCCCAGCCGGGACAAGCTCGAAGCTGCCGACCGGTCTCCCGGAATATGTGGTAGTGTAGTGCATGTTAGTGCGTGTGAGTGTGTAAGGGGAGAGGAGAGGACTAGGAAGAGGAAGGAAAGATCGCGCGCGGTCCGTGGTCCGTTTGGCAGGGTACTGCTCCGGCATTCGCCTGGTGTTGATCGGAGAAACCACGGAAAACTACCGATCAGAGCAGCCGGCCGCTAGAATTCTCCTCCAGACAGCGACTGAATTCGACCTAGCTCAAAAGCTTGTGTGGAAAATCCTTCCGCCGTGGGGAGTGGGAACCTAGGACCTCCAGGTCAGAGGCGCTGCAGTGACATCAGTTGATGCACTGAGCTACCGCTCCCGGTAGCTCCATCGACCATGACGCTGCTAATCCCGGACAGCCAAGAATTCATGTTGTACTCGAGTTTGCGGGTTCAAACCCGATCGAAGCTGTGGGTTTTTAAGGGCGAAAAAATCCTTCGTACGCCTGCTTTCGGAGGGAAAGTAAAGCCGGCTGTCCCATGTAGTAGATTTACTGCATGTCAAAGATCCTCAAGCCTAAATGAAACCTCTGAGCAAAATTGAGTTCCGCCTGTTTCGTCGCCCAAGATAATACATCCTTTCTTTGTTAGGTGGTGAAAGGAGCGTAGCGAAATTTGCGTTGTTAGACGGAAGAGTGGGCCTGATGGCCCGAGTCTCGCCACGTATAATAAGGCATTAACTAACTAACTACCAGGCCTCGCCACCAGTGGGCCTACTGTATCATTCAAAATGTGTATTTAATGAGTGTCTGCCATTGAGTTACATTCATTTTTCCTAATTAACATCACAATAATTGATGGATTTTGGATTAAGCATTACTAAAATATTTCTTAAGTGTTGTTAATAATAATTATTGTTTCATGACCTGGCTATGCCAGTGCAGAGATAGAAGAACACAGCGAAGTTAAAATGTACGGGCCCGTTGGCCACTTCGGTGTCGGGAGTGGGGAAACGCTGGCAAAGTGGCAGCGTCTAAAATTTGACCAGTTGCAGCCGAGGGTAGGAAGTTGATGCCACACCCTAAATAAGCAGTGGTTCCTAAAAACAGAGTCGAAGAGGTAAAAGGTATTCATGCTCATTGTCATAATAAGATGTTTAATAACAACGGCCATAACTTAAAATTCGCATTTTTCGACGTATGCTAGTGTTGCGACCCATGAACGGTATGTTTTGTAGTTTTTGGATGTAAATAGTACTACTGTATCTTTGAAATGTGTTTTCTATTTTAAGTTCTCTAGAACCCAAGAAGTTCTAATAAAAACGCTGGAAATTAAATGTATACTTAACGTCCTAGCCGCCCTCACCATCTGCATGAATCTGTGTCGGTATCGGATAACAATTAATTTCTACATCATTTGAATGGATGTCCCCTTATTTTTTGAACATGAGGACAAATATTTCAATGTTTGCTGAGAGATTTTATAGGTTGGTTTTGTTTTTACATGTCCATAACAGTTATTTTATATTTGTATTAATTTTGAAGAATGCCATTAAGAATTTTAAGATCAATGCAGCAAGAAGAAAAAAACACATTTAAATGCGTTATTCTGGTGATGACAGATGTTTATAAAGTTTAAAAAAACATAAACTTTGTTTCTACGATAATGAGTACGATTACGATTTCGATTATGAATTCTGGAGTGCTGCTTTTTAGTGTATTACATAAGTAATACAATAGTAATAATGCCTCACAGAAGAGGAGCATAGTGGGTTTACAGCTGGTAGATGTATCGATAACATCTTTACAATAAAGAAGGTACTAAGAGATTAGCCAGAAATAAACAGACTTACCTTGTATTTATCGACTAGAAAATACGATACAATCCCATTAGGTAGCCTCTTCCAAATTCCTGTATCAGCGCCAGTATATAAATGCAGTAAAAGATTGGCAAGTGAATCAAGATACAAGAATGAAAGTGGGTAACGAAGTTTCGCAGCCATTTGGACAAACAAAGGGTCTGAGATAACGGTGTTGTTTATCGTTCTTTATTAAAGATTCTTCTCCAAAAAAGTCTAAAAATGGCAAAATATGAGTCGAGGTGTGTATTCATACATTGATGCAAATTGCCTTCATATATTATTATTCGCTGACGATCATGTGATTTTGTACAGTGATGAGTTTGACGTGGAGTATATGATGGGAAAGCATGAGCAAACATGTAGTAAAACGGTCGGATTAAAAACCAATTTCCTCAAAAAATATAAGACAGTGGGAGGGAAGAAAATTAATCATATACGAATAAATGAAGATCAGATACAAACCTGTCAAGAAGTTAAATATTTGGGAGGATTTATAAGCGAAGAAGAAGATTCCAGAAAAAATTATATTGTTTCCAAAATTACACAAGGACGACAAGCTAGTAGAAAGTGTAACTCGCTATTCTTGGGGAAAGAAATATCGAGGTATACTAAGAAAATACTTTTTGATTCTGTCAAAAGCATAACACTGTAAGGCTCATAAATATGGGAATTAAGGAAAAAAATAAAAATAAAAATGAATGAGTCTACAAATGGAGTTTTTGAGAAAAAATTGTGGAGTATCAAGAACGGAACATTTGAGAAATGAAAAAAAATATTAAGCAAATGCAGGTTCAAAAATCAGGTTGAATTGATTTGGTCACGTGAAAAGGCTTTAGCTTGAGAGATGGCCGAGAAAGGTTTGTGAGTGGTTTCGATTAGAAGAAAAAGATGTAGACCCAGAGAGGAACGGCAGAATCAGTTTTTAAAGATATGCAAAGAAGAGGTCTAGAAGAGAATGACTGGAATAATAGAGGCGTATGGAGATTAAGATTCGAGAGACGGCCGCAAGAGCTGTAAAATACTCATAAGAATAAATAAGTAATGCTAGTTGATCTCTCCTAGTTAACATTTTAATGTTCAACGCGAATCTGTCAGACAAGGACTGTAGAATTTAAAAGAATGCCTTATCTAAATGACATATGTTTGAAAGAGTAATCGTAAGTTTTCAATATAATATAAATCATGAAGGAAGCAAAACAATTATTTTATAAAATTACTTGGATATTTTATTTCCCCAAACAACCGCACATCAAACAAAAAAATTCAATGAATTTCCCAACAAGAAACAAAAAAAAACAATATTCCATGAATCGATGGAAACAACTTTCTACGGATAAAATGATCTTCAAAATACATAATATATTATTCTTGCATCCACATTTTCGTTGCCCTATTCCTGGGAACGCAATCCCTGGTCGTTATAAGATGCAATAAAAAACGAAATCGAACATCCGAAGCTGCGATTTTGACCGAGAGCACCAAATAGCTTCGACGACTGACCGCAAAACCGATTCGATAGCAGTGGAATTCATTGAAGCGCGTAATCAACGAAAGCGAAGTCGTCGCACATTGAATATTCACAAATACGCTGTGCAGCCATCGACAAAACCAATTTCGTTTCTCGAGAGTTCATTAACGACAGAGGTTAAAGTCCAACGAGTCGTGTGATGGTGCATTAGAATGCCGGCGAACTCCGTGCGTTCCAGAAGTTTCGGAGCCGCCGATACGGAAAATGTCGAAGTTACTCTGGGCAGAAAGAGTAGCTACCTGCCGGAAACTACAAGAAAATCTTAATTACGTTATGACGAAACTTGCTACGATATCAACTTCATGGGACGACAAAAACAGACTTGTCGATCTTATACGGCTCTCCGTGTGTTCAGAAGTTGAGAGATGTATGAAGTAGCTGATTCAGAAGTCGATGTTATCAGCAATGTAATGACCTACCTGGATGGAATTGATCAGAAAAATTGACAGACACTAGTCGACAGGCGCAATATACATTTGTGGATAAAATAAGTTTAAGAATCGGAAAACAATATTAAATATTATTTTTTACGTGCTGTAGAAAAGTTCTACATATTCACTATACCAAGAATGGAAATCCAATACACATTGGTTCCTGTCGAAATGAAATGAGAGAGGTTTACTAATTCTGGAAGAATAAAATCTCTTTTCACTGTGGACATATAAGTTTAGTAGAATTTGCTTCTGAATGTGTAATTGAAATTCTTTTTAATGCATCATTAACACGAGTCACCATATCGGTTGATATGTTGCCTAGCTAAGCAGCAGTCCGACGGCGGAGCTACAGATGCAAACCACTCGCTTACCTCGTTTTGCCCTGACTCTAAAGCTACCTAGTTGCCAGGGAATGAAGGAGAACGTAAGAGATTTCATTAAATTATTCGTATGAGAAAAAGAGAGGTTAGTTTTAATAAAGAATTCATTCGGCAAAATCTGAAGATAAGAAATTGTGAAAGAATTGACTGAACTTCTGATAGGGACAAATTACATAAAAAACGAAGGAAATTACACGCTATTGCAAAATCAACGGACATCTCTGATCTTAGTCCGTCTTTTATTAATTAACTGATACTTCCCAGTCGCGATGAAGCCGGTTGGCATCAGGAGATTGTCAATCCACATTGTAGGTCCCCCGAAGCTCTTGGCCATGGCCTTTACGGCAGGGGGCGGGGAGATCACCGCTCTCAGGTCAGCCGTTGGTCCGGTTGGGTGAAGGGCGCCAGGGTGGCTGCGTGTCACACATTTTGCCCTCTTACCCGTACGAGCTCATGGACGTTCAGTCTGGGCGCGCAAGGTAATGCAGGCAGACGAAATTCAATTTCTTTCTCGATCGCGAGAATTCACGCCTTATCCATACTTGCCATTTTGAATTATGTTCTAGTCGACTCCTCTAATCCTGATCGACCGGGAGTGGTAGATCAGTGCATCAACTAATGTAACTGCAGCGCCTCTGATCGGGAGGTCCTAGGTTCCCACTCCCCACAGCGGCAGGATTTTCGACAATAGCGTTTCAGCTTGGTCGAATTCAGTTGCTGTCTGGAAGAGAATGCTAGCGGCCGGCTGCTCTGATCGGTAGTTTTCCGTGGTTTCTCCGATCGACACCAGGCGTATCCAGCAGTATCCTACCAAACGGGCCACGGACCGCGCGCGATCTGTCCTTCCTCTTCCTTCTCCTATCCTCTCCCCTTACACACACACACACACACACACACACACACACACACAACAACACACCACACACACACTGACATTCTCTACACTACCACATGGTCGGGAGCTTAGAGCTTGTCCCCGCTGAAGCGGTGCCCCGCTGGTGGGAGAGTCCTTGTTAGGGGGAAACCCCACTAGCCGACGGTAGGTCGGCGCCGGATCTCGCCATCCAGCATCCAGCGGGGAAAGATCACCGCGCATATCCCGAGAAAAAACATGCACTGCACTAACGGGACTAATGACCAAAGCAGTTGACGTGCCCGGAAACACGAAAAAATCAAATCAAGTCAAATAAACCTGGTCGAGGTATACTGTCTAAATACTGGCTATCATGAGAATCAGTCAGCGGCGGTGCGCTTGCCATGGCGGATGATACAGAAAATGGCGGCTCGGTGGTGGGGGGTATTGAAAGTTGATGGAGCGACGGAACCGGGAAGGAGCAGAGCGAGAGCACCAGAAAAGGCGACCGCACTCTGAAGAATCAAAAAACAAACTAGCGTACCCGTGCGAGAGCTCTCGCATGTGAAACCCCACGCTCTTCCCTTTTTCCCTTTCCATATTAAAACTGTAATGTATGTTCTTCTTCGCTGACTCTCAAGACGCTGTTCTCTTCTGTCACTTCTTCTATGCGTTACCTTGTAATTGATAACAATGCAATGCAGTACACCCTTGTCAATACAACCTATTCTGACGGCGCACACTGGTTGAATCGGGCCTAAAACTTGGTCATAATTGCAAATGTCAGTGGATTTGCGTAAAAATTGGTATCAAGGGGTTTTTGGGGTCGCTGAATTAGAATATCATTACGAAATTTCAAAATTCAAAATGGCGCCTTCAAAATGGCGGATCGACTCATTTAAAAACAAAGAAAAATGCATATAAAAATATACATGGGGCTCTGAAGGTCATTGATTTAAATGTCATAATGAAATTTCAAAATTCAAAATGGCGGCTTCAAAATATCTATTTTTATAGAAATTCAAATAGAATTGAAGCTTGAAAATGAAGCAAATATGCGCAGAAATATGGTTAAGAACTATTTTTGAAAGCTATGAAATGATTTATACACACACACACACACACACACACACACACACACACACACACACACACATATATATATATATATATATATATATATATATATATATATATATTCAAACAAATGTCACCCATCTGCTGGGAACCCAATATCTATGTATACAGATCTAATTTCGTCGGCACTTATTGAATAAAAATATTTTATTTAATATTTAATTATGAATAATTGCGTCGGCACTTATTGTTTGTTGCGTCAAGAAAGAAGAATCCTTAAAATACACTAAAAATCTGAAAGTGCTCGTGGCTTGGTTATTATTGTTTAATCCCTCCAAAAGTTTATATTATTAATTTTACTACTAAAAGTAATTATCTGAAGGAGAAGTAAAAAAAATTATTCCAAGAAATCAATTCCCTGTGGCATGGAAGAAACCATCGGGGGCGATCTAGTGTTATATCTTACTACGTAGCATTGTAGTATAGTTGCTTTAAAACAAAAAGATGCAGATATGTGCAGCTAAATTTGTATTATTCTGATTAAGGACATTCTACTTGATATGTAAAAATAATAATTGAGGCAGGACCTCGCAGGACAAAAAATATAATCTACAATATAAACGACTAATTTTATTACGCTACATGGTTTAGAATTCAACCGCATCATATATAAAAATATTATACACTTGAATTCGAGCCATTCGAGCAACGGTAACTTTACGACACCGTGTGGAAGAAAAAAATGATTGAAATAAATTTCTGAAGCGGAAGTAGTATGCTCCAATGTCTTCCGAACGAGATTTGATAAGTCAGAATTCCAAACGCGCACTTTGAATTTTGCAATTATGGCCAGGTTTTTGCCACGATAAAACCAGTGTGCGGCGGCAGGATTTTCGACACTAGCTTTTCAGCTAGGTCGAATTCAGTCGCTGTCTGGAGGAGAATTCTAGCAGCCGGCTGCTCTGATCGGTAGTTTTCCGTGGTTTCTCCGATCAACACCAGGCGAATGCCGGAGCAGTACCCTAACAAGCGGGCCACGGACCGCGCGCGACTTGTCCTTCCCATTCCTTGTCCCATCCTCTTCCCTTACACACACACACACACACACACACACACAAACTTACACTAACATGCACTACACTACCACATATTCCAGGAGGCCGGTCGGGTGCCTAGAGCTTGTCCCGGCTGGGGCGGTGCCCCGCTAATGAGAGAGTCCTGGTTAGGGGGAAACCCCACTAGCCGACGGTAGGTCGGCGCCGGATCTCGTCATCCAGCGGGGGAAGGTCACCGCCATCTCCCGAAAAGAAAAACATGCACTACACTAACGGGACTAATGACCGAAGCAGTTGATGCGCCCGGAAACACAAAAAACTCAATCAATCAATACAACCTATTCTTATTTAACGTTATTACCAAAGCAGAGAGGTACACACGTGTAATTACATCGCGTAGAACATCAAGTAATTGGTTTAATTCCACATTATTTGCAGATTAATTGCAGATTCTACAGACTGTGAACAGGTGGGGTAGAATAGAGAAACGTCGAACCCAGCAAAAATGTAATAGAATGTTTGAGAAGATCTCATCCTGCGGAAAACGCTATGAAGAACACTTTTTTGAGGCCAATGGCCTCAAAGTTTAGTTTTCAAGGCCCTAAAACAATTCTTTTAGGAGTTATTAATGGTTATTAATTATAACCTGGCCTTAAAAACCTGGCCGAGTGGTCGGGTCGCATTTGATATGAATATTTAGATGCGTTCTTAAAACAAATTCTTCATATTTTAAAAGTAAAAGCGCAATTAGTCACGTCTATATGAAATTCTCTTTCTTAGAGACCTCATTTATAAAGATTTGTTGCGTGCGTGATCCGCAAAAGATGAAATAAAATAGGAGGCGATGAGGTCGGTGTACTCAGCATAAGTTCACTTCCAACATCCCTCGCCTCGCAGGGCTCTTCCCAGCCAATTTGTAAATTTCGAATTGGCGGGGATGACGAACACCCAATCCTTTCAAATGAGAGTGGCCTGCGATATTTACCGCCAGCGCCCGGCGGATAGAAGTTCATTCCCGGGCTTCTGGGAATGTGTTCTGCTTCGAGGGAAAATGTTGCCGTGGTTGGAAGCGCGGAGGCGGCGTTCCCTTCACGTAATCCTGCGTTCCGGTTCCCTTCCTTAATCCAGCGTTCCTTCACTTAATCCAGCTTCCCTTCACTTAATCCAGCGTTCCCTTCACTTAATCCAGCATTCCCTTCAGTTAAATAGGGCCGATCCGCACCCTTCCAGAGTATCGCTCGCCGTGACAAAGATAATGACTAGACATCGGATATTTAGGGAAATGCCATTTTTTTCTAGATAACTTATTTAAATGCTGATAATATATGTCCACGAATCATGACAGTGATGACATCTGACGAAGTTTTATAATGCTTATTTTTGCTTATTTTAACATAAATGCCTATTTTTGCATAAACACCTTTTTAGGACTTTTTTGCCTTTTATTTATTATATTTATATACAATGCTAAAATATCGGAAAATCGACTATGAAATTTAAAAATACGAGAGAATTCCTGAAAGTATACCTACTGATTTTTCACCATTTCCCTATTTCATAAATATCAACCATATCTGAGAACATGGTCGATTGACCACTGAGGGAACCGAAATTTTACGTGGAAATAAATATGAATTCCCAGAAGGTTTCAGTGTTGCTAGTGTTGGGCTGCTAAAATATATGCCAGTCACATCGTTTAGATATCCTACTCCGCATTCAAACTGATTTTGTCTCCCAGTCGTCGCAAATTTGAAATTGTGATCCTTGAAAAGTTAGTATTAATATGTAAATATTACAGGTTAATGGAAACTATTAAGAATAAAATGTAGAAAAGTTGTAAATATGTAAATCTAGTTTTACATTAAAATATACGAGCTCTTTTTGTGCATGTAAGCTTACAAAATAATACTGACAAAAATTACGATTTTTCCATTTTATTGTGTATTTAACTCATGATAGTGCATTTTTTCTCCTTATTCTTGACTTTTTCAGTGCCATTTTAGGTGCCTAAAAGACAATTTTTTAGTGCCTAAACATCCGATGTCTAATAATGACACACAGATAGCGGCTAAAGCAACGAAGTGGTGGCGGCCAGTACTGGAAATAATGAATAAAACATATTTAATTTCACCTGTCGGGCAATGCAGTACGCTGTTGCGCCGAACTATTTACCAAGATATGTAGTACATGTATGCTGTCGGGAAACGTTATGCACCACTTATTATTATAAACACTTGATTTCCTTTTGAAATCATCTGAACAATACGATCGCGAATTTGAGGTCGAAAAACCTCTGATTAAGGTTTCTTTGAGTTGTAACTTTGCAGGCGCGTCAGAATTAAGGCATAGTGCTGTTCCAAATAAGGTTAAAATTGGGACACATGAAGAAAAGATATAGGTGGAGGTTCTCAATCATCTACGTAAGTAGTATGCGAGAAAGTAAAATTGAGAAGACGATGGTTAAGTTGAAGAGTTAAATAAAGGTCAAGCAGAAGACTCTCATGTAAATGGAACTCCCGGGATGAATTGCTTCTTTCAGAAAGAAATAATTCATTCTACGTTCATAGATACGTGCCTCGTCTTTCCAGTCAGTGACTTATGCCAAGACCGGACTTATTGTCTCTGTCGACTCTCTCTTACTCCCTCTCCCAGCGTCTCTCTCTCTCTCGCTCTCTCTCTCTCTCTCTCTCTCTCGCGTTAACATTGCTTTTTGATTGATTGATTGATTTTTTCGTATTTACGGGCACGTCAACTGCCCGATAGTGTAGTGCATGTTTTTTCTCGGGAGATGGCGGTGATCTTCCCCCGCTGGATGGCGAGACCCGGCGCCGACCTAACGTCGGCTCAGTGAGTTCCCCTAACCAGGACTCTCCACCAGCGGGCATCGCCCAGCCGGGATAAGCTCTAAGCTCCCGACCGGTCTCCCGGAATATGTGTAGTTACTGCATGTTAGTGTAAGTGTTTGCAAAGGAGAGGATAGGAAAAGAAGAGGAAGGATAAATCCGCGCGGTCCGGCCGTTTGATAGGGTACTGCTCCGTCATTCGCCTGGTGGATCGAGAAACCACGGAAACTACCGATCAGAGCAGCCGGCCGCTAGAATTCTCCTCCAGACAGCGACTGAATTCGACCTAGCTCAAAAGCTAGTGTCGAAAATCCTGCCGCCGGGGGAGTGGGAACCTAGGACCTCCCGGTCAGAGGCGCTGCAGTGACATCAGTTGATGCTACCGCTCCCATTTTAACATAGGTCTGGAAGGGCCGGCAGCGGAGGAAGAGCGGGTATCGTGGAGCGCAACGGGGCCTACCGGGGCGATACTGATTGTGGCGTGGTGTCTGCGTGACGTCATAAGACGTGGGAGGCCGGGGATGGTGAAGCGGGACGGGGCATGCGAGACGGCGTGCAGGGCGAGATGAGGTGAGGCGAGAGGGAGCCGGTCGTGACTGTTTTGAACAGCGTGTGATGCGGGTTGGGTGTGCGGGACGGGTTTGCGGGGCGGGTGCGGGAACGGGAGACGAGAACGGGGCGCGGGGACGGGGGGGGGGGAAGGGGGGGGGAGCAGGGAGGGCGGGGCCGGGTAGATGAGGACGAGTATTCGGGACGGGTGTGCGGGCCAGGAAGGCGGGTGTAGCAAGGGCGGGGGCGGGGTGGGGCCCCCGGGCCCCCCCCCTCCCCCCGCCAAGATCCTCAGTACTCGGACGCGGAGGATCAGGGGCCCAATAGCTCTCGGCACGTAGGGCCCGTGCTAGCCCAGTCGCAAACGAAAACAGATAAAATAAACACACATAGGAAAGTTCTATACTGATGACTTCCAATCATAATCCTGGTGCGCCAACAATACTCTGTACGTTGTTATAGGGGTTCGTAATGAAACCTGCGTTCTTTTGGATTCATAATAACGCTTTTTGTTTAGTCAGGAAGATAAGAGAAAATTAATAGAATTTTTAAACGTAACTGCAAACATTATTGTAATAATTTTCTCTTAACCCTGTTTGAGACACACCACAGAACAAATATCATTCATTTTAAACGATAAACCCAACATTTTTTACAATACTCGAAGCTAACGTCACATCAATAAAACAAACAATTGTTTTACTCAAATAAACACATTCAGCATCTCACAATTGAATTAGGCATTGCATTAATTATTAAATATAATCTAATAAGGTTTTATCAAAAACTATAAAATAAAAATAAAAACGAATTAGGCCGTCACAGATGAAATATCGAATGATACACGTTTCAAATAACAACGTGATTAAACTCGCATGGCTTTTGCACCACCAGAGTGGAAACACGACCCTCTTTCCACATCCAACTTGTTTCATTAGCTATTATTATGATCCTCGGCATCTAGCCATGGCCTTCTGTACTGGGGATAAATGGTTTGATCGATAGATGATACGTTTGAATGACGCTGGAGGATTGGTGGAATGAGAAGCAGAGAAAATTCGGGAAATCTGAGTCAATTTGTCTCTTTCCAGAACTGTTAATGATTCTTGACCCGTGCATCAAGCATTTCAGCTTTTTGGAGTACTTTCTGAAATATTGTTATTTTGAAACAAATACTGGTTAGGAAATAAGTGTATTTGTGTAATAAAAAAATTCATTTTCGATTATTTACAGAATATTTTCACTCGTAAATTATTTTCAAATACAATAGTGTGGACGAAAATTGGGCTGTATGTCGTTCGGTAGATGGTTGAGCGATTTTAGTATTAAAGCGTTTATACGTACTACTATTTGTTAAATATGCAACACCAAGAAGAACATGTTCAATCGAATGAGTGCTGTACCACAGATTTAGTAAGTGGCAATACACACATGATTACTTTTACAGTACACTATACGATCTCTGACTGTTATTTGTATTTCTGTATTTCAATATGATGTTTTTCTCCCACGCGTTGCAATGAGAGCTTCTATAAGTTGGGGTGTGGAATCACAGAGGGCCTGCATACGTTCATGTGGAACCTCTTTCCACATGGTTAGTAGGTGAGGCCACAAAGCTGCAACAGTGAGTGTTGGAGGAACTTGACAAAGCAGATGCCGACCAACCACATCCCAGACATGTTCGATGGACGAATTGCCATGCGAACGTGCATGCTCGGGAAGCGTTGGTTCCTGTCGTTTTTCGAAGAAGGCTTGAGCATTATTTGACACGAGTGGACGGACATTGTCGAGTTGAAATATGGCGTGAGGAGAGTCCTGAAGGTTGGTTAGCCCTCCCATTCTAAAACCTCCTTGATATAATGGCGGTTGTTCAGAGCGCTCTCAATACGCACGAGGCGAGATCCACAGGCGCCCTAAACCATTGTTCTTGCTGTTCGTCGGCTTGCTGCTAAACAATCCACGCTATAAGACTGCGTTCACCTCGATCTCATTTAATATGCCTGCGACCATACAAGTAAGGCATGTTGAAGTGGACTTCATCCAAAACCACTTGAGTTGGCAGCATACATGCGTGGCAACCGACAGCATTCACATGCTTATTGCAGTTCGTAGTTTCAGGTCAATGAAGCCGGTGATATGGCGTGCATACAACCCACCCAGTCCGCAGTGGCGGTGATCTCCCCTCTCTGGATGGCGAGATACGGAACTCACCCTCACGTCAGCTAGCGGGGTTATCTTCAACCAGGTACCTCCCACCAGCGGAGCACCGCCCCAGTCGGAACATGCTCTAAGCTCCCGACTGGTCTCCCGGCATGTGTGGTAGTGTAGTGCATGTTAGAGTAAGGACGTGTAAGGGAAGAATATAGGACGATCATGAGGTTGGAAATATCGCGCGCGGTCCATAGCTCATTTGTTAGGATACTACCTCCGGTATTTGCCCGATATTGATCAGAGAAACCACGGAAAACTACCGATCACAACATCCGGCTGCTACATATATCCTCCACACAGCGTCCGAATTCGACCTAGCTATGTAGTACGTAGTGATGAAAATTCTGTCGCCGTCGGGACTCGAATCCTAGAATCTCCCAGTGTAGTGATATGAAGCTCTGAGCCACATATGTCGGCATTTTCCCAAATTTACAATTATTTTCTAAATTAGAAGAGATAACATTAATTTTAAGTTACTCCCGGGTCAACGTGGAATAATTCTCACTTACCTCTCCAGAAACGGTCATTAATGTTGAACTCTAAGAACGAACAAACGTACAACATCACTGACTTACAGTCAGTCTGCACAACCATGTCACTGAGGATAAAAGTACCATTTAATTGCACGATGTGTTCTTGCAGTTACTTAAGTGTGCAGTTTGGTCGTCAAGTGTGTCCTTTGCCCTACTCAATAAATTGTTTTAAATCTTTTGAACTTCAACATCGAGAAGCAACTTGCCTTAACAGCGAGAAGCTACGTAGCCTTGTAAGTGAATTCGTATCTTCCTAAGGCACTGCGGTGCACGTAAATTATTTCTACACATTTCAGGCTCGGGACTAGCTGTTAGTTTGATTTATACGGCGGTCGTTCTCGGAAATCCCTCTCGGGCCGCGAGGGAATGGGGAATAGTGGCACAAGAGAAGAGGAAATGCCAGCATCAGCAGAAGAAACGGATAAAAGCAGACATAACTTTATCCGCTTCAAATGAAAGGTTTAAGGAAAAAACAAATAGAAACCACTTTCGTACATTTTACAGGAACTGAATTCTAAGTTTTGAAGTGCTACACAATACAATGGAAAATGTTTCCATTGTAGGAAATGCTCCAATCTTGCAATTTTTAATTTTTTTTTCGATTATGATTTTTTCTGTTTCAATGTGATAAAATGCAGAGTACAATCCCTTTAATAGCATACTGTTTAAAGCTAAAACTTCACCTAAAATGTAATTCTTTTTTCCTGTACCCTTCAAATAGTTTTGCAGCTGTAAATGGAACCTTCACTCGCGTAAATACATGGTAGCTAAAACGGGAGATCAAGCTATTCGTGAGTTAAATCCAGGTTTCATAAGACGACATGTTTTATATGTTGAAATATTGAGACAACGTACTTTTTCGCAATGGAATAACATGTGTTATGAAGTCAGCACTGTCCAACATTTCTAAGCAGGCAGGCAGGGATATAAGGGTCAAAAGGTGGCTGGGAACAAGATTGAAGAATTTGGGATTTACATCTTCAAAAAGTTTTTTGTGTACCTATTGTACATAAAGATCGCTTTTTCATTTCTTTTTCGAATGACGTGTCGTAGAAAAATTATTTCTCCTATTTTCAACAAATATATTACTTTAGGTAAGTCTCCTCTCCTAGACGGGAGTTCATAACTACGCGGCAATGCCTTTAGACCTGAAACAATTAGTTTTCAATTTCACTTAATCAGGTCCCGCGTGTTACATTCCTAATATCATAAAAGTTGTGCGAAATGGGATTCAAGAGGCCATCATTATGATATTTAGAGAAGATACCCAATTTTATTGGAGGCAACCCACTTCTTAATATTTGAATAAATTTATTAAACTATTTTATTAAATATATTATTTATCATAAAAATATTTTTTAATAATATTATTGTTAAATAAAATAAAATATTTGGTAATATAAACAGAGAATCAATAAATTATTTTATTTTAACAGTATGTACAACCTATCGTGATTAAGTACTACATTCAGATCTTTGCGTCCAATAAAAATGTAAATCAATAAAACAGCAACAGATTTATTATACTTTTACAATATTTGCCTCAAATCTTTATAAAAATACAGCTACAATTATGACCTAACAAGATAAAAAAACGTGACAAATCCATTTACTCACCAGCTGTTTGGTTGGAAAAAACTTGTAAATGACGTTATCAAAATAATAACAACAATATTATTGTTCAATCAATAATAATTAAATAACAATTAGCTTATTTTGTTATATTACTTGAAAAATCAACTGCCACGTGAGGAGAGACAATGTTCGACATGTGTCATGGTCAGTGGAGAAGCGAGTGTGCACCTCCCAAGGAAACTAGAAGTGAAAGATAAATTGATGGAGGTGGAGGGTAAGAATACTTGGAGGAGTTTGAGAAGCAACGTGGAAGGGGCAAGGAAACACGAAGACGGGGTGGCTATAAAGCTAAGTAAAGTAAGATGTAAAGGAATCATTATATATTGTCGAGGATTCAATTCAGTTTTCTTATTAAGTTTATTTAAGGCATGGTCTGAAGACGTGGTAAAAGCGTTGCGTTCTTGATTTGTGTTTTATGCATCATTCAACTTTATTAAGACTGTTTATGAAATCATTGTTTCCGTGGTTATTGATCTTGTATTACCGGATTATTGAAATTAAATATAGGAGATAATTGCAAACGGTGTTTAAAAATTTTATTGAATTCGTATGTAGTTTCTTCTACGTTATTACTATGACTTCGCATTTTCATTTTCGGAAGGCACTTGCACTAGTTTCCTAATCTCTTTAGTCTGAGCCAGCAATTAGATTTTGCACGACCCTCTCACAAGCTGCCTCTCACAAGCTGCCACAGTGGCGACTTAGTCATTTTCGACATTTTCACTTCTTCTCAATATAGCCCAAAAATAGAATTGAAATATGACATTAAGAATATTATAGAAGAGTAAAATCTGGTTCTATATGCAAATTTGCATTGAAATATGTGAAGCTGTTTTTTTGTAAGCAAATGTCATTTGAATGCGCAATGCTGTATGAAGGCATGAATAAATGATTTTACGTGCAGGTTATAATTAAACGTTCTGATAATAATGATGTAATGAAAGGGGCATTCCAATCGAACCTTACCGCGAATACGCTTTTAACATTACAAACTGCTTATGTCTGGGCTAGAATTTTAATCTTTAACCCGGAAGTGAAAAGGTAACGCGTTACAGGACGACACAAAAAAATATTGGTTTCGTGGAATCAACGTTTTGTACAAACTAAACTCATTACACAAGCGCGCCCCCCCCCTACACACAAAGTTGTCAGACCCAAAGGCTTTGATACATGTTTCTCTATGTATGTCGACGCGTTGAATCCGAATCTGAAGCCAGAAGTGTGCCATCACCCTCCAGTTTCTTTTAAATCACGAAAAACACATGTGACTACTAGATTTTGGTGTCTTGTAGCATTAGACTCTACAGAAGCCGAAAGTTGTCAGACCCAAAGACATGACACATGTTTCTCTATGTATGTCGACGCATCAAATCCGAATCTGAAGCCAGAATTGCGCCACCACTCTTCAGTTTTTTTTAAATCACGAAAAAACTCCAGAATTTCACGGAGTTTTTTGCTATTAAAAAATACTGGAGTGTGGTGGCGCAATTCTAAGATCAAATTCGTATTCAGCGCGTCGACATACATAGAGAAATATGTGTCACGTATTTGAGTCTAACACCTTATTTTGTGTGTGTATGTGTGTGTCGGTTCTATTAGACTGCAAGATCCTAAAGCGTTTTGATTGAAACCGGTGTAGTTCCGAGAAAATCGGGAAGGGGGCGAGAGTCCCAATGCTTAAGCCACTCCTCCGCCTTCACCGCTCGTATCACCTTCGCCCGGGGCGATGGGCGGCGCTAATTTCCCAGCAGCCGCGGGAGCCCGCCCGCCCACCACCCGTACCCCCATACGCGCGCTCGAGTTGCGCAGGAAATTGCGTAACGGAACGCAAATAGGCCGCCCTCTCTCCCGCCTCCGCCACCAAGCAAAGCGCGTCTCCGGCTACGACGGCAGCGTCGGCGAAGACGGCAGGGGGAATTGAGGTTGATTGATGATTGATTTTTTCGTGTTTCCGGGCGCGTCAACCTTTGTCATTTTCCCGTTCGCAGGAAATTGCGTAACGGAACGCAAAAGGCCCCCTGGCAGTGATCTTCCCCGCTGGATGGCGAGATCCGGCGCCGACCTACCGTCGGCCACTGGGGTTTCCTAACCAGGACTCTCCCACCAGCGGGCACCGTCCCAGCCGGGACAAGCTCTAAGCTCCCGACCGGAATATATGATAGTGTAGTGCTTGTTAGTGTAAGTGTGTGTGTGTGTGTGTGTGTAAGAGGAGAGGATATGACACGGAAGTGCGCGGTCCGTGGCCCGTTTGGTAGGATACTGCTCCGGCATTCGCCTGGTGTTGATCGGAGAAACCACGGAAAACTACCGATCAGAGCAGCCGGCCGCTAGAATTCTCCTCTAGACAGCGACTGAATTCGATCTAGCTGAAAAGCTAGTGTCGAAAATCCCACCGCCGTCAGGACTCGAACCTAGGACCTCCCGGTGAAAGGCGCTGCAGTGACATCATGTGATGCACTGAGCTACCGCTCCCGGTGCAGGGGGAATTGGAGCTTTGGGAGCGCTGTGTAGTTGGAACTGCCACGGCGGCGAGACGTCGGCACGCCGTCGCTGACGGAGATGGCAGGATAGTGGCGGCCACGGCCTGCAGTTGCGTGGTCGCGGGGGCGGAGGCAGGAGGAAGGGCGACGTGAGTGCGGGTGGAGTGGTCGGAAAGAGTAGGGAGTCGGCGAGAGGTCGCGAAGACGGTGAGGTCGCGGCAAAGCTAAGACGTGAGGTCGCGAAACGGCGAGCTGGCGAAGACGTGGTGATGGCGGCGGGCGGCGCCGGCGAGGAGGGGGGCCTCTAGGGAAACAACTATTAAGTTAAGCGAGTCATCGATTCCCGGAGGTCCCCGTGGAGAAGGCAGAGGACGAGGCGGGGGAAGGGGAGGTGGCTTTCGCCGCCGCTCCGAGGGCAACCGCGCAGCCCTCCGGGCGATCGACGGGATTTTATCTCGTTACGTCAGACAAATCGCAGCGCGCGCGGCGGCGGTGGTGAAGGCGGCGCATCGCCTGCGGCAAAGACTGCGCGACCAACAGCTCGACGGACGCCTCCGCCCACATTTTATATATTTAGTAATAAGGGACATGGGATATTTATTGTGCTCAGCCCTGTCTGAACCGCCAGGACCTGAAAACGTCGCGGCGCCACGGACGCCTGAGTAATGTCGGCGCCGTGGCATAAATAAAGTGTAAAAGTGTAAATAGTGTAGTATTAGTGAAGTGAAGTGTGGTATGAATGAGTGAGTGAATGTGTTTGTAAATATAGAATAAGCATGACTGAGTGAGTGAATGAATAAGAAACAAAATGAAAGAAGAAAGAACATGTTAAAGAACTCAATTCCAAGTTATTCAAGCTATTGTAAAATTAAAACAAATAGCCCAAAGAGGCATGCATAGTTTTAAGATTAAGATTAGTTATAAGTAGTTTATTTAAGATATCACCCTCCCGCAGCTCCATAAACCGAAAAGTTGGAGCTTTATGTACTCCCTATGATGAATAAATTCCCGCCTCGCCAGGGTAACTGGCGAGGGGAAAATGAAAAAAAAAAGATATTTGATAATAAGGGGATTGATTGATTGATTACTAGTGATTCCGGGCGCATCAACTGCTAAGGTCATTAGTCCCGTAAGTGTATTGCATGTTTTTGACTCTGGAGGTGGCAGTGATTTTTCCTCGCTGAATGGCGAAATCCTGTTCCGACCTACGGCTAACGGGGTTTTCTACAACCAGGTATCTCCCAGCAGCGGGGCACCGGCCCATCTGGAAAAACCTCTAATCTCCCGACCGGTCTCAAGGTTTGTGTGGTAGTGTTGTGCATGTAAGTGTAAATGTGTGTAAGGCGTTGGATAGGTCTGGGAAGGAGAGACAGCGCGTTTGTTAGGATACTGCCTCGGCATTCGTCTCCGCCTCTCCGACATTCGGATCAACCACGGAAATCTACCGATCAGAGCAGCCGGCCGCTAGCATTCTCCTCCGGACACCGTCAGAAGTCGACCTAGCTATCTGGTTAGTGTCGAAAATCCTGCCATTTTCGGGACTCGAACCACAGCTGCTCGAACCACCACCTCCCGATACCGCACTGATATCATTTGATTTCCTGCGCCACCTCTCCTGGTTTGATAATAAGGGAGGTGGGAGAAAATGGTATGCAATTTCTTCAAAGCCGTATTAATTCACACACTGAATAAACTCGAGGAGAGGGGATGTAAATTGAAATGATTGAACTTCTGTATCTGACATTCCGTGTAAGTATGATGAAAATATCTTTTAAATGTATAGAGGCAAACCAGTGGACTTCATCTTTTGCTCCTAGAGGCACAATGTACTAAAATCCAACTGATAAAGAGGTGACCCAGACGTTGCTCGAGATGATTGGGCATTAGAAGGTATTTGTAAATAATTAGGGAATAAAATAAGTAAAATTATTTAGTTGCACGAAACGTTAAGTTACTTAAAGGCATACGGTATGCATCAAAATTACTACATTTTACAGGAGATTATGCTGCTGATTAGATGAGCTTAAAGTAAGTTACATGCATAATTTATTATTTCAATATTTCATTAGAATTTCAATTAATTCAATGTTTTAACAAAATTAAGTATGTAGACCGGCCCACTCAGTGTCTCCACCCCAGCTCTCCAATATGTTTCTACTCCAGTCTCGATCACTCGTTAATAAGTGATAAACCTGTGACAGAAAAGTTAGAAATGATACGAAATTCCTTGATAAAACATGTGTCCGAAAATTAAAACATCAGAATATACTCAATGTACAGTAAAACTTGCTCAATGTGGAACGTGTAAAATAGGGGAATCAGTCTAATATGAACTTATATCTTGGTCTTGCCAATCACAAATTCTACTTTTACATTGCATGAAGCGGAATCTTGTCTTTTAGGGAAAATTCTGGCCCTTGAGGTTCCGCTCTGAGTTTTACTGTAATTGTTTGCGCTTTAGCTAATATTTTTTCCAAATTTGCTTCGTTTAATAATTATTATTAGTTGGAAATTCGAAATAATGTTTTTATAGTGTACGTGGTTCGTGGCGTCTTCCTACACTACGTTTCTGAACACTAACAAAGACCAGACACTTGTCACGATGTCAATCCAGCGACGTTTGCAGTTCCTTCCTCCCAAATATCTTTCATTATGGGCACCGCGCCAGTCGGGAGTAGCTGGGAATGTAGTTCGTGTAAGTGTGTGTGTGTGTGTGTGTGTGTGTGTGTGTAAGGGAAGAAAGTGTATGAAAGTAAAGGGGGAGGATAGAACAAGGAAGAGGAAAGAGAGATCGGCCGCAGTCCGTAGCTCTTTTGTTGTGGTATTACTCCGGCTATCGTCTGGTACTGATCAGAGAAATCACGGAACGCTAACAATCGGAGCAACCGGCTGTTAGAAAGATGGGAGTTGTGGATTTTGCCATTATCAATTAATGAGGTCAAGGCGATTCAGTTGAAAGATAAGGAAAATTTTATTCACGTACCTACAATTAATCGCAGATGTAATTAATGACACACAAAGCGACCTCCAGCAGCTTGAACGCACCACCTCAGGTCGTAATTTCAGATAGTCGGTTTTCCTGCCTCCCTCTTTTGCATTTTGCGGGCCTTTATTGTGACAAAGCGGCAGTCAAAGGTCTCCGCCCGTGATGGCGTACAACAGCCATATTAAGGCCTAGGCCACTGATATCCTGGTGGAGACTACCAGTGGCTCTCGGTGGCATGGACGGCACAATAAAATCACCTCTCTTTGCAATTCACCACTTTGGCACAAGGCAGCAAGAGTAGTTTAGTGGCGTTCCTACGTACAGGAAGTAGCGCATTCTTTTCACATCCGATTCCGCCATTTTATATCCAGATTTCAGAAGAGACTTAACTGTGTACTATTGTATGCGTTGGGAACCACCAATCTTTCCAAAATCAATACTAATATCCTTGAAAATCTCCTTAATGCCTTCAATTGTTGACATTTCCTTTGTACGTTGCCCGTTGGGGCTCTCCGGTGAGAGGATATTACATGACGGCAATGGTGCTCCTCTATGCATCTAGAGATTCTCCGGCTCTAATTTACGTGTAAGATACGATTAGATGAGGATTACAACGATAAATTAAATGATATTTTAATAACATATTTTTTATATTACTGTATATATTTTTTTCATGAAAATATTTCCTATCCTTTGACGCACATTCTGCTGCAGAGTTCGACAGTGCTATCGCTACAGAAAACCTCTGACCGGGAGGTCCTAGGTTCGAGTCCTGACGGCGGCAGGATTTTCGACACTAGCTTTTCAGCTAGGTCGAGTTCAGTCCTGTCTGAGGGAATTCAGGGCCGGCTCCTTTTTTTTTCCCCCCCCTTATTACACTAACATCCACTACACTACCACATATTCCGGGAGATCGGTAGGGAACTTAGAGCTTGTCCCGGCTGGGGCGGTGCCCCGTTGGTGGGAGAGTCCTGGTTAGGGGGAAGCCCCACTAGCCGACGGTAGGTCGACGCCGGATCTCGCCGTCCAGCGGGAGAAGATTACCGCCATCTCCCGAGAAAAACATGCACTACTCTTACGGGACTAATGACCATAGCTGTTGACTACCCGGAAACACGAAAAAATCAATCAATCAAGCTACAGAAAAATTGGTCGCTGATACTGATGGTTTTCTTTCCCATTAGCTGCGCTTGGTGGCAGGCCAGGGAGGCGCGAGGCGTGCTACTGCCACCGGAGCGTAACCTTGACACCACTGGACCACCCGCGAAGGACGCTTAAGCCAGTGGACGCCCCAGAAACGAGTGTTTGAAGACCGACGACCACAAAATCCCAGCCGGGCGGGCGAGGCGAACTATCCGTAAAACGCATTAAATCTCCAGAAGCAGCGCGTCGGCGGCGGCGGCGGAGGCAGAAGAAGGCGGCGCGGCGCAGGGCGACGGGACGGCGACGGCGGAGACGCGCGGGCGGCGCCCCTCCGGTCGCCATGGCGACGCGGCGGCGACGGCGGCGGAGAGGGATCCCTGGCGGCGCACACTGGCATAAACACGCGGATTAGACAAAAAAAAGAAGTTTTGCAAGTCAGGTTTGCAAGCCCGCTTGAGCGTGTGGTGACCCCTTATATCTTCACATGATGGTTGGTTGGTAGTTCCTTTGTTTTTTTTAATAGTTTTTATCATCCTTGTTCGACAATATTATGTCTTTCAAGGGTTTTTATGTTACATAGTATGTGCAATCTTTTTTTACCTACATTTCATCATACATGTACAATGTTTGAAGACAATAATATTGACAATATAAGACAATAACTAACAACTAAGGATAATCAGGGAGGGTAATTCAGAAAAATACATACAATACTTGGATTAAAAACATAAATATTGAATTTAGAAATGTTTGAACCTGGGTTGGTTGTTAGTGATTCCAAGCGCGTCGGTATACGTTGCTGTGTGACGATGAGAAAAATCATTTCTCCGGTTGAGTAGGCGAGAATACGGCGTGGGGATGTCTTCGTACTATCACACGTACCCCCTTAACCCATGGCCGCGAGGCCGGGACGCTGCTGGTAGGTCATGGCCCGTACAGGCGCTGTCACGTCAAGTACAGACAGACAGACAACGATCCCTCAGGTTGTTCTATTGTGCGGACAATGTGAGAATGACAGAGTTAGATTTGGCGCGAATCAATTTTGAAAGCCCCACTTACACGAGTATGGGGCGCTTTTGTCTTCATTCCGCCAGATCCTATCCTTGAGTCATTCGTGGAGTGAACGAATGAGTTTGATTGAACATGACGATGGTATGGTTTCAGTTAAATGCAGTGGAATAGTAATCATATTTTCGAAAAACTGAACCTGCACATATTTAAAGATCCGTCTTGAAGAAACAAATTTTATGACAGAAAAATCTCTCTCTTCAATATTATAGTTGTAAGAAAACGACCCCTAAAAATTGCCCTTTTGCGATTTTCAAAAAATCTGGGATTTCAACGAACATGAGACCTGCATCATTCTCTTAGAGTCCTTTACGTTACCAGAAGAAAAAATTTGATCAAAACAATTGGTGCCATTATTGAGAAAATTTTGAAAAGGTTTTGAGGCTTCATGTGAAGTACCCTCAACAATTAAAATATCAATTTGAAACTCCCAAAGCCTCGAATTCATTCAGAACGCTTTAGGCGCTAGCATTGTCCAGACGGGTTGACATTTTGCCGTCAATCGATTTTTCGGTATCAAGGACCCACAAAACATGGATTCTGGCTACACCGCATATTAGAGGATTTTTTAAAATAAATTTGACATCTAGATTTATCCACATTTTCGTTCCCAGGGCTCAGCAATAAGAGTTTTTCTGCCGAAAATTCGCAGTTTTTTCGCACGACATTACATAACTTTCTTACGAAGTACCTGCGTGAAGGCGCGAAAGTAAATCATGGATGTTTGGAAAACGTGGACATGAATGAAATTGACATGATTGAATTGAACGAATGCCTTGTTTTACGCGGCGAGACTTAGGCCATGAGGTCTGCTCTTCCGTCTAATCACGCAAATTTCGTTACGCCCCTTTCACCTACTACGGATGAAAGAAGGAATTACTTGGGCGGCGAAACAGGCAGTTTGAATTTAGCGCAGAGGCTTCAGGATCTTTTACATGCAGTAAATCTACCAACATGGAACAGCCGGCTTTACTTCCCCTCCGAAGGGAGGCGTACGAAGGATTTTTTTCACCCCTAAAAATCCACGGCTTCGATCGGGTCTGAACCCGCGAACTTGTGTATAAGAGCCCGATACGCTAACCGTTACACCACCGCCGCCGCAAATGTCGCTTCCGTACTCCCGCCCACTGTGCGGGTCGGCCGCAGGAGCGGCGGGAGTCGGAGCGCCGCGCGCTGGATGGCGGCGGGGCGGGGCGGGGCGGGCGGGGAGGGCGGGCGGGGCGGGGCGGGCGGGGTGGGGCCGGGGCGGGGCGGGGGCGAGGCGGGGCGGGCGGGCGGGGCGGGGCGGGGCGGGGCGGGGGGGCGGGGGGGCGGGGCGGGGGCGGGGCGGGGGCGGGGCGGGGCGGGGCGGGGGAGGGGCGGGGAGGGGCGGGGGCGGGGCGGGGGCGGCTCCGCTTAAGACGTCTCGTCGGAGGCCGGGGGCGTCGGGGGGCGAAGGTGGCTCTCCGGGAGGGAGGGCGGAAGTCGCAAGCGACGAGAGTACTACTACCGCCGCGGAGAGGGGGCAGATGCGCTTTAAGATGCGTTGGGGTGTTGGGAATGGTCGGTTGGACTGCGCGCCGACGCTGCAACGGGTCTGAGTAGTGGGCCAGTAGCCAGAGGCAAATAAAGATAGTGAATTGCAAGGTACGTAGAGAATAAGCAGATAATTGCAAAATATGTAAACAACGACAAATGAGAGAGTAATGATGAAAATATTAAGAAGAGGCTGGGGAACACAGGTTTCGGAGACTATCATTGCATTTGACTTCATTGATTCGAGACCGGTAGCGGTAGCTCAGTGCATCAACTGATGTCACTGCAGCGCCTCGGACCGGGAGGTCCTAGGTTCGAGTCCTGACGGCGGCAGGATTTTCGACACTAGCTTTTCAGGTTTTCAGGTCGAATTCAGTCGCTGCCAGGAGGAGAATTCTAGCTGTCGGCTGCTCTGATCGGTAGCTTTTCGTGGTTTCTCCGATCAACACCGGGCGAATGCCGGAGCAGTACCCTAACAAACGAGCCACGGACCGCGCGCGATCTGCCCTTCCCCTTCCTTATCCTACGCTCTCCCCCTTACACACACACTTACACTAACATACACTACACTACCACATATTCCGGGAGACCGATCGGGAGCTTAGAGCTTGTTTCGGCTGGGACGGTGCCCCGCTGGTGGGAGAGTCCTGGTTAGGGGGAAATCCCACTAGCCGAAGGTAGGTCGGCACCGCATCTCGCCATCCAGCGGGGGAAGATCACCGCCATCTCCCGAGAAAAAACATGCACTACACTAACGGGACTAATGTTGACGCGCCCGGAAACACGAAAAAACAAAAACAAAAAACAATTAATTCGAATACAATACAAAATGTCGCTTTGAAAGTTGCGATGTATTTCAGAAGACATGATGTAAAATTAAATATATTTGTAAAAGCTAAACATTTTGTTACACAAAGAAGTTTAAAATAGTGATGCTACAATAGCATATACGTATATCTGCTGTGCTCTCGCCATTTTCAAATGCCTCAACACAAACGATATAACACATTTCTTTTCACATTTTTTCTTCCTTATACATTTTTTTCATATACGATTTCTTTACGCTAGCCGAAGTTTAATAAAATTATTTGAAGCCATTTTCGTGAAAATTTTGAAAATGTTGCTGAGGCTTCACGTAAAGTACTTCCCAAAATCACAATATCCGTTTCAGATCCTTAGGGCCTCGATTTGTTCAGATCGATCGGGGAATATCAATTTTAGAGAAAACCATATGAACGGTTTAAGTGACCACACGTATCACAGACGTGTTTTCATCAATCAATTTTTTGGTATCAAGACCTCACAAAACATGGATGCTGACTACCCAACGTCTTAGAGGAAGTAATTTACTACACATGAGGATAAGATTTTTCTTTTTTTCGTAACCAGGGTCCGACAATAAGAGATTTTCTGCCAAAAAATCACTGATCACTCACGAATGTAATACTTCTCTTTACTGCTACTGTAAGGCCACAACGTAAAAATCAAACATTTAGGTCACAAGATTGTCGGGTACGGGGAAGTTCTTATTTGGAGCCCAAGAGGCGATCCCTGAGAAATGAGGATCAGAGAGATGCGATTTGATGAAATTATAGTAAGACCTAAGACGAAACCAGGGTATTTGGGTTCGGAGACACTTATCGGAAACAAATGGTAGATCGTTGGCGCAGTCAGCGTGAAAGAACGGAAATCATCGAAATGGAGCTGAGAGAGATCGGGTGGGTGTTCAGATGGATGATAGATAGAGAGGGTGAAAAGCGAGAGGCAAGTGATCAGGAGAATGTAGGATGATAAAGCCAGAAGCAGTTGTAGGGAGCACAGATTTCTCCGTGCCTTCATCTTAGAATTTCAGTTGCTGAGAGTTCACTCCCTCGACTCCGAACACTTCGCTGTTATCTAGTTCTTTGACCTCATCCCTCTCCGGTTATAGATTTCTAGGGGCAGATTTTGATGACTTAAAACATTGCCAAAAATGATCGATAAAATGCGCATAAAATGTTTTTAAAATACCCTAAAAACAAACACAATAACGTAAAAAAATTGATCAAAACCACTTCAAATGTACAACTTAAGGTGATGGATATGTTACTGATGCAATTGAGGCTACTTCCTTTTGTTCAAGTGAACTCAGCTTGCAAACTTGTGGTTTGGGCTGTTCTCTACATGAGAATCTCTGCATTTATTTATTGTGAAATCGGCCGAACTGACAATGACGCCAAAAGACGTGACAGGTTCTTTAGATGACATAGTCCTCACAACGGCTAACTTTACAATATATGAGAAAAAAATTAATCGAATAGGCTACTCAGGAATTCTGTGGTTAACATTTTTTGCATTTTGTAAATATTGTTTAAAGCAAGTACCATTAAATTTATATTTAAACCAATTAAATCAGCGAAAAATGCATTAAAAATGACATGAAAGGTAAAAAATGACTTATTAGTCGAAATAGACGACAAATTTTAGAAAAAGATGTATAAAAGTGGGTCATTTCCTTTTGCCATAACATAAAATTAATTTCTATACTAAACGGCATTGTTCTGAATTGGAACAAAAAATGACATTTTATTAAAATCAGCCCCTATGGATGTGTCTGCGGGAAGCTCTCTAGGACAAATCTCCAAAACTTTAAATGTCCGAAAATCGCAAGGCCGAATCAAAATATCATTTGCTCTTAATATTAAAGAGACATGTCCTTTACTTCAATGTTCAAAAAACAAACATTTTTATTGGTGTATGGAGAAGATGAACTAATGTACGTCCTTCTCTCTCTATCAGAATGTTCACAAATCTATCGTAATTACAGAAGAACAGTGAAATGGAAGAATTTCATTTCGAATTTCAGAGAGTATTATGTGCACGAGAAATATCTTATTATTTGAAATTATAAATCACTGCAAATGTCAAGAATTAAGATTATTAATGATTAAAGAACTAAAAATTGGAAATTGTAGTGTAAAAAAATCAAGTTCTACCATTCAAATTTTAAGTGTATTAAACCTCTAATTTTGGACTATCCAGATTTGCCCTCGCTAAACGATGGAGTGTGTTTTGATGAGATATTTTACTATTATCGAGTTTTTTGCTCTATACTATGTATTTATTGCTATCATACATTATTTTACTACTCTTTATTCCTTGGATTCTGCACTGCCACCAGAAACCTGCGACTGACCAGACCAGACTGACTGCGACGTGACGAGACTTGACTAGTATAGTAATTACTGAGTAACGGAGGATTACTCCAAAGAATGCGCTCAACGCCCAACAAGGGGTAAAGAGACGCGTTGCGTCAACGACGCAACAAATTTAAAAAAAAAACTCTTCTCCATGTCCATCGCCCTCACCAACGTCTTCGCGTCCCCTTCGACCACGCGTCCGCCAGGCTCTCGCTCTGGGGATCCGTGCCGCGCCATGAAGGGGCATGGGCGTGGGCGTGGTCGTGGCGTGGGCGTGGGCGTGGGCGTGGGCGTGGGCGGGGCAGTGCTGGCCGCCCGCGGGGGCGTGTGATACATGGGCGCAGCTTCCGGGACTCCGCCGGCGTAGGGCGAGGGGCGACTGTTGCAGCCATTACGATCTTCCAGGGGACGAGCCGAGCCCTCGACAAGCGCTTTCGGACCGGGCAACACACTCAGACACCAAAGTCGCCATTTACTGCGGCGCGTTCTGGTGCCTAAACAACCAGTTGCGACGAATGGCGATTGTCTTTCCTGGTCTCTGCTTTATTTTATGTTACAGATCAGTCTCAGATGTCCGGAAGAATAGGGATGGTTACAATGCAGGAAAGTATGTTAGCATTGTACCTCGTTGTCACACGGAATGAATAGCGATGAGCCGATGATCAAACTTTCGGCTAAAAAGGCTCCACTGTGACAGACGCTTATGAATTCAGGGCCAATTTTGATGAGCTGAAATCTCGCCAAAAATTATTGATAAAACGCTCTGAAAACGTTTTAAAAGTGTCTTAAAAACAAAGAAAATTATGTAAAAAATATGATCAAAACCAACAACTCAAGCTGCTGGATATGTAACTGACGCTTCTTCCTTTCGTTCAAGTGAATTCAGCTTGCAATCGTTTGGTTTGGACGGTTAAATAAATAAATAAAATGGATCATATCCTTTTGTCATGACAAAATAAATGTCTATTCTAACGGTATGTTATAAAGTGAAATAAAAAGAAAATAACATTTCATTAAAATCTGCCCCCTACTTATGAGGCATGAACAGCTGGCGCTTGGTTCAGCTATGCGGAGTTCGGCGAGGCTCAACTCCTGCGAAACCTGTCAATAATCGTCCGCTGCTTTTGATTGATTAGTGATTCCGGGCTCGTCAAAAGCTTAGGTCATTAATCCTGTAAGAGTATTGCATGTTTAACTCTGGAGGTTGTGGTGGTCTTCCGCCGTTGGATGGTGAGATCCGGTGCTGACGAACATGTAGGCTAGCAGGCTTTTCTGCAACCAGGTATCTCCCGCCAGTGTGGCACCGCCCTAGCCGGGACAAGCTCTAACAAGCTCCCGACGGATCTCCCAGCAAATGCGGTTGGGAAAGCAGCACTAGGTTGACATGCAGCGAGAATATGGTATGGATATGATTAACTCGTGTAACCAGTGGTGCTACAGCAGCGCATATTTTCTCGCATTATATATAACTTTTTATGTTTTTTGAAAATTCAGAGATTTCAACAGATAATGAGAAGGCCATCTTTTATACGTTTTTTGCTTTATCCGAGGAGAAAAGTTGAAGAAAAAATTTTGAACCGTTGTTGAAGAAAAAAAATTATGATTACTTTTGACAAAAACTAGGCAACAGTGTTCTTAAAAATATACATATCCTTGTTTTCCCGGATGTGCGACTGCAAAGTGATTTGGTTGACATATGCTACATATTTGTTCACATCCATCCAATGCTCAATATACTTGAGCATTTATGACCGAGTACAGCGAGAATTACTCCATAATGTTCCTGGAGTAATTTAGGCTAGGCGTTATCGTTTCTAATGTCGAAAATAATTTTAATTTAGAGAAAAATCCAAGATTGACGCGGGTTGATTAAATGTAGGGGCTATGTTCTCATTGATTTGCATTCACTTGACTGGTCGACTACCAACTTAGTGTACAACACGACATATCGCTTCAAACTCTTAGAACTAGATTTGAACGCCTTCCATATTTTGAAAAAGATAATTTCTAAATTCAATACTTACATGAACTAAGGAATGAAAGGTTAATCCCCGGTTTATGATGTCACGGTTCCTTTGATTTATTTTAGGATTCATTATTTCTCGTGAATAGATATTGAGGTTGAAATGGAGAATAGCATCCCCTCTCGACCCCATCTAAACTGCGCGTCTGTTTGTATTTGCAATTGTTCACGGAGCTTTGTGGTGCAAGTGTATATATATATTGTCGTAAGTGTGGTAGTGGAAGTGCAGGTCAGTACAACACTATACCCTTTAAAAGAAATTCTCTTCAAAGTGAGGGAGGTTTATAACACAGCGGCAGAGCAGGAGGCGCGAACTACATAGCGAGAGCGAGGGCCGGAAATTCATCGCGAAGGCGGCACGTTGTGCGTTGGATTGATTGATTCGTTAGTGTTATTGATTGAGCGCGTGAACGGCTAAGGTCATTGGTCCCGCACGTGTAGTGCATGCTTTTATTTCGGGAGATGAAGCTGATGGCGCCCTTGCTGCATGGCGACATCCGTCGCGAATTGCTGGATTTTTGTCAAAAAGGATCTCTCACCAGCAGGGCACCATCTCAGCCAGGACAAGCGCTAAGCTCCCGACCGATCTCGCGGCATGTGTGGTAGTGTTGTGCATGTTAGTGGGTGTGTGTGTAAGGGGAGAGGATAGGACAAGGGAGAGGAAGGAAAGATCGCTCGCGGTCCGTGGCCCATTTGTACTGCTCTGGCATTCGCCTGGTTTTGGTCGTAGAAATTTCAGATCACTACCGACCAAAGAAGCCTGTTGCTAGAATTCTCCTCCAGACAGTGGCTGAAATCGACCTGGTTATCCAGCTAATGTCAAAAATCCTTAAACTCAATTTTAACGTAATGGTTTGTTGAAGTCTCAGTGTTTAGGATTCATTTTGTGCAAGTGGTTTAAAGAGTATAGACGGTGTTTGCACATTTATACATTCGAATTTTTCAATTTGGTGCCAACTCTCTAGCCCTCCATGGGACACATCTTATCTAAGGTTGTGCATTTTTTTATTTCTCCGCGTCCGAGATATTTTTTTAATGCCCAAATTCGCAGGTATATAGCTGAATATAACGTAAGCCAAGCCAGATTTCCTAGACAACTAGAATTTCGTCACTTTGTTCCTAGATAGCAGCACCGACCACGCATACAGCGGCCACCAGTGAAATATGCGCGAGTTATGTTGAAGTCTCCACCGATTTTTGAGAAATATCTTTCAAGGTGTAATGAATATAAAAGGTGGTAATGATCGCGGGAGAAGACTTTTCGCCTACTGTCCGGAATTTGTCACCCGTCATCACGTATAAAATTCGATGTGTTACTCAATGTGTGAGCCTCGTAAAATGTACATTCCTTGACTATATGGCGCGGAAAAACAGCGGCAGCCGATCAAACCCATCTGCGTCTGCAAACGCGAATGGATATCAGTAACAACCAGTTGACGTTTAAACTTACTCTATATTAAGTTGGTGCTTACAAGATTCTAACGCGTGCATGTGCCAACAACATTCTTAATCTATTCCCGAAAGTCAAATTTTAAGACGCTGGAGATATTAATATTCCATCAACAAGCGATTGTCTCTCCAAATCGTTCTTTTTATATAATGCTCTCCCCAAACTTGTAGAAAACTATTTCGAAACCTTAAAAGACGCAAATAGAGGAAGTTCAATTTAGACAACTTGTGAAACTTTAGTTCGTTTAGTTATTGTATGCATGACAATGGCGATAAACAATAAGGCGATGTAACCGAATATGCTGGCTTTATAACCCAAGATACCCTGGAATAAGAACACATGGAAAGTTTTCGTTCCTAGATTTTAACATCTTCTTTGAAATTTAGAGAACATCACCTGGTTGGAGTACGGTTCATTCATTATTCGTTCAACTCCTGGAGTATGTTATTTCCAACCTGACCAAGGTAGAACTGGTTGTATGAACTAGTTTCCGCGCAATTGAGAATTTTGAACAAACAAAAAAGTGCATTAAAAATGTCAGGTCTAAATACAGTTGAATCAATCTCAAGAAGCAAGGTACTTATCATGCATTTTCTTCAGTACTCTCGCAAATGTGAGTCACAAAATCACAAAATTATCCTGCCATTTTAGCGTCCGTTTCAGAAACGATGCCTACGCCTCTATGCACGAAATTCAGACTATTCATATTTTCTTGCGAAGTCTCCAGCAACGCATTATAGCGAATCCAAACCGCAGCCAGCCAGCAAGGCTCTATATTCTCGTAGTCATCAACCACGCGGAAATATTAAACAAACCCACACGGAATTCTTAAGAGATGTAGCATTTAATTTTGCCACGGAACAAGCTCTACCGCCTGGAAAAAATTCAAGGCTGTCGGACGCAGAAAAAGACTTGCCAAAAAGTCTAAAAATACATATAAAGAACGAAAATCTGAAGGGAAAAACGTGAGGCGACGAGCACAAAAAGAGAACGGGCCTAGCGTAAAGTTTTGAATTCATTTTTAAACGTTCAAAGCCATTCGTTGCATTCCTCTAGCCCGAATACCGTCTATATTTTTACTTTCGGAGAACGCAACAAACATTCGAAGGAAATACGGAAAGCAACGGCGCAAGAAACGTTAAGAGGCTCCCTGGATGTGTATCGGATTCCGCTCGGTGGGTGATTTTTATGAAGCGAACATAAAGAAGCGATTTTATCGCGAGTGAACCATCGCACAGGACTTAAAGTTTTCCCCGGGGAGCTGTAATAAGACGGAGGGTTCAGGGGTGGACGTAGACGGTATGGCACCAGCAATAGGGAAGTGATCTATAGAAGGGAAGGGAGAATATACTGGACAGCACAGGGTTGAATAATGTTCGCCCCTCTGGGGAATTGCGAGTCTCTTCAAAAATGGTTCAAGGGTTCGACATAGTACAGAAAATACTTGGATTGCTTATGTTCTTTATTTGTGAATTAGTCCGGACTCTTCGTCTCTTTCGCTTACCCTATTCTGAGTCTTTTAAACTATTCCTATGAGATTTAGATGGAATTCAAGATTGGAATGGAATTAGAATGGAATTTAGATGGATAGTATCAACAGCTCATTACAAAAAATGCACATACAATACATGTACATTATTTTACAACACTTTGCCAGATGACATTAAACGATTAAATTCGATAGAAAAGTTTAAATCCCAAGTGAAATCGTTTCTGCTGTATAACTGTTTCTATACAATTAGAGACTATACTGAGCATCACAAGAAAAGTTACATTAATTTTAACAATGATACATAATGCTTTATTTACCAAATTTGTATAAACAAACTGTAACAACTGTTATATTGCAGCCTCCGGGTCAATGATCCCCATCTCGATCAGGTTTTTCGTCCAGTTTCCCTGATCCATTGAGCAAATGCTGAGATGGTCCCTTGTTTTGCTTCTGGGTATAAATGTAACTTCATTTTCTGTGCACGTCTTCTAGAATTCAGGGGGAAATACAATTATTCAAATGATCGTTTCCATTTTGTCGCGGCAGGAAGTATTATTCCGAAGGGCAACATGAATAAGAGCCAAAATTTATTGCCTTTTTATCCTTGGAAATAGATTTTATTACATGGGAGCTTTTTTTAAAAAAATTAAGTAGTATATGACTTAGTGTAGGGATCACAGAATTCTGAAAATGTGCACACAATTCACTTTTCCCCATAGCACGTCATACGCAGTTTTTAAGTGTTTTTTGACGTAAAATAAATAAATAAATCTATTTTGAACTGCTTTCCAAAGTGGTCGTGAGAGAGCACCAGAGATCAGGCGCCAAGGTGTTTGAAATATATAGTTATTGCAAAACCAATATTAATAAAAAATATTCGATGTTATTATCTCCTTCTCACATTGCACAACACTTAGCTCTTTTGTTCTTTCTAATTAATGCCTTATTATTAAATTATTTACTTAATTGAAATAACCATGTATTATAAACACGTAAAAGAAATTCACATTCTTTTAATTGTTCGACGTGCATCTTAACGCCACGTTTCTTCGTCAAATTACCCCAAGTTATACGAATCCATCGACGTATTTCGCCATTATATTCAAATTAATTTAAAATAAATATCTCCGAGAGATTATAAAACATCTCAATATTAAGAAAGGTTACACATTAGTTTAGCCTGGTCGGCTGGAGGCCGCACCTTAAAGGTGGCCATGTCCTCTTCTAGACAAGTATAATAGAGTTGAGCCTGTTGTCTCTGATACCCTCAGAAGAGTGACAAAGTCAGACGAGCCGCCAGTGGAGTGACATCTTCAGATGGAGAGGGCTCCCACGGCTGCCGCCAGTCTTCCGAAGATCAAAGAGACCACACCGTTGCAAGGCGGGGGAATATATGGGGTTGGCACGTAAGCAGCCAAATTAATTCAAATGTGGCGCCATACTTGGAATACAATCAATTATAACCATTCTTTGGGCCGAATTAACAGCAAGGGGTACACATTTCAAACGTACCGCGGTCGCCGTAGTTAATTTTTCCGCTCAAAACCGCCGGCTGGCATGCAGAGAGAAAAACAGATTCATTTCGTGTCATCTACATCTACATCTGCGTAACTGTTTCTATACAATTAGAGACTATACTGAGCATCACAAAACAAGTAACATTAATTTTAACAATTATACAGGATGCATTATTTAACATTTGAACTGTATAAATGTGTATAAACAACCTGTAACAAGTATTGTATTGGAGCCTCCAGGTCAATGACCCCCATCTCGATCAGGTTTTTCGTCCAGTTTCCCTGATCCATTGAGCAAATGTTGAGATGGCCCCTTGTTTTACTTCTGGACATAAATGTAGCTTCACTATGCGCACGCTTTGTTGAGCTTTCCTTTTGCTTGTAGTGGTAGTAGAGCTTAAGGTGAGTTTCTATTTTGTTAGCAATACAGAAAAATAAAATCTACAGTTCGTTTACCGTTACAAATACGTTTTCAATAACTCGTAAACAAAAATATCTAGTTTTTGAAATGTTAATCTCTCGCTTTATTATTATCATTATTATTATTATTATTATCATCTTCATCTTTCAACTAAATTGTTGGGAAGGGGTTCTGAAACTCAAGAACACGTGCGCAGATGATTTTCTCCCCCATACATCACCTACAGATTTTTACTGTTTTTGACTAAATAAATATCTAAATATGCTAGTGAAACAATGGAAACACGATCGGGGAGAGGAAGAAGATAAGCTACTGAAAATAATGATTTGTGGTACCTCAGGCGAGAACAGATATAGAATCGCCGATAAGATTTGTGAAAAACTCCGAGCGAGTACTGATATGTGTTAGGAGTCATAATGATTATGTAGTAGTGATTTGACGTTGTTTTAGAAAATAGAATTGACGTTGTTTTAGATATATATTAGAATACTTGACGTCAGTGGCGTCCGGTACGGAATTCTACTGGTGGTGCCAGTTAGTGATGCGACGTCGATAACAAAACATTGATGTTACCAATTATCGATGTTCAAAATTAAAACATCGATGTTAATGAAGCATCGATCAAAAACTATTCATATTTCTGAACATTGATGCGATGTTTTAAAACTGATTTAGTCATCTCTAACATAAAATACATGAGCAACAAAATTTAATTTTACAGTGATCGTGTTTATTAAGTCATAATGAAGATAATAACTGAAAAAAAACAACTAAAAATAATAAGAACAAATAAAAATGCTCAGCCTGAAAGTCTGAGCGCCCACATAATCTCAAGAGTCACAGCTTCCTGAATTCGCTGAAGAAGGATACGGAAAGAAAAGGGACGCCTTGCGTCACGGCGTACTCCGCCTTTCCAAGTTGGAAACACAAGGAAAGACTACGTAATACCAGGGCATCGAGACGACCATCCCGAGCGAGATTGCTCGATGGCGAAAGTGCCATTAGTGTACTCTAACGTACAGAACGGGAACTACGGTGCCAGTGCGATTTTGGCACCGTCTCGTCCATAAGAGACGCATACAAACCAACAAACCTTCATAACAACGCATACAAAACAAACCTTCTTTATACTGCGTTAAATGGGTATAGACGGTGCCAGTCAGAAGGTGGCTTAGAGGTTTAGGAGGCCGACACATAGCACTGCGCTATATGAGTTTGAACAGAGTATTGATAGAGGATCGAATCACTAAGCGCTCGTTCAAATGGATTACTACAAAGAAAAATATATTCAAGAAGCGATATTTTATACATACATTTGTGGTGAAACATTTCTTTTCCTTCCTCTTTGTTGGTGGTGCCAGACACACTGGCACTGCTCTACAAGCCGCCACTGGTTGACGTTGTGTTAGAAAGAAAGTACAAACGTGAAATGAGGCCGGTCGTATAAAATTGCGGTAGACAATATTTATGATGGCGCAATTACCACAGCTGTAAGTGTTAGTAATTAGAAGATAAAGGAATGTAGCGCGGCCAGATAGATGACTACACACAAACCAAGGACAACGCCAGGAGTGCAGATGTCTTCTACCTAGGCAAGTGGATATAATTTAAATAATTATAAAGACTTTCACAGGCAAAGTACAAGGACAAGATTGTCGTAATTTTGAAGAGTATTATTAAGTTAAATAAGTCAGAAAATAAACTAAATATGGTCATATTAATATATATTTTCTAAGTATAAAAATAACACGGAACGAGAAGACATAAAATATCAATTCTTTTATCTACGAAAGATTGTATAAAGTTTAAGCTATATATAAATGTTTGTATTTTAAAATCAGAAAAAAATTTCGAAAGTAAATTACAGTAGATTTTGTTACGCTACTGTAACATTTTTGAATCATGTGTTATTTTTTCGTAGTTATTTTAATGTGTCGTGAGAGTAGCCAACAATTCACATTTTTCCCCAATTATTATAAATTTTTAACAGCCGTATTCTCATAAGGGCAGTTATTTTCAGGCTCACGAAGAAGATTAAATAACTTCAACAGCCCTGAGATATGTAACAGAGATTATTGTTGCGTATTATTATATAAAAGCTGAACTAGTGAACATCGAATTAAACAGAAGGATAAATAAGAAGGGGATTTTAGTATAATTATATTCAATCAATAAAGAGGGAAAGGGTGGTATTTCAATGGATCCCAACTTGGGGCCGAAATATATTAATAAGTTTAAGTGAGAAAAAAGAGTTATATTTCAAAATAATAAACGAAGTTATAAGTAACTAGTGTCAGGCTGACTTCAAACCGTAGCTCGGCCTTAGATTCCCGATTCTCGCCAAGCCAATCTCCGAAAAAAAGCTGATAAGGGATCCTTTTACCGTCGCAGTTCTGCCCCCATCATGACAGACATGTAGTGCAGCAGAGAAACGCTTTTTTCACTAGACAGAAAGTGCTGAAAAGAGTGTTTATCGAGATTTTTTGTTGTTTCTGAAGAATTAAGATACATTTTCTAATATTATGATATTATAAATTCGTTACAAATAATATAGGCAAGTATGAGTTTCTGCTGATTTCACTCTTATTTAGTTCCCTACGTTTATGTTTACAAGCTGTCTTCCTTAAACTCGATTTGAGAGATGGTTTTTATCATATTCCCATATCTCGTCAATTCACACCCTATTTAGGGTTAGTGGTGGGACGGCAGGCTTTTGTCTTCAACGCCCTCTCAAGGGCCGCCTTAGCCCAGCTCTGGCGGTCCGACCTCTTCGTCTATTAAGAGGACGATCCAGCGGGTGAGAGTGGAACGGCGCAGTGGACGTCGAGCTGGTGAGGGAGGAGCAGCGCGTGGACGCGAGCTGGTGGGAGGAACAGAGAGGACGAGCTAGTGAGGAGGAGCAGCGCAGTGGATGACGAGCTGGTGAGGAGGAGCAGCGCAGTGGATGACGAGCTGGTGAGGAGGAGCAGCGCAGTGGATGACGAGCTAGTGAGGAGGAGCAGCGCAGTGGATGACGAGCTGGTGAGGAGGAGCAGCGGAGTGGATGACGAGCTCGGTGAGGAGGAAGCAGCGCAGTGGATGACGAGCTGGTGAGGGAGGAGCAGCGCAGTGGATGACGAGCTGGTGAGGGAGGAGCAGCGCAGTGGATGACGAGCTGGTGAGGGAGGAGCAGCGCAGTGGATGACGAGCTGGTGAGGGAGGAAGCAGCGCAGTGGATGACGAGCTGGTGAGGGAGGAGCAGCGCAGCAGCGCAGTGGATGACGAGCTGGTGAGGGAGGAGAGCGCAGTGGATGACGGGCTGGTGAGGGAGGAACAGCGCAGTGGATGACGAGCTGGTGAGGGAGGAGCAGCGCAGTGGATGACGAGCTGGTGAGGGAGGAGCAGCGCAGTGGATGTCGAGCTGGTGAGGGAGGAACAGCGCAGTGGATGTCGAGCTGGTGAGGGAGGAACAGCGCAGTGGATGACGAGCTGGTGAGGAGGAGCAGCGCAGTGGATGACGAGCTGGTGAGGAGGAGGAGCGCAGTGGGTGACGAGCTGGTGAGGAGAAGCAGCGCAGTGGATGTCGAGCTGGTGAGGGAGGAAGCAGCGCAGTGGATGACGAGCTGGTGAGGGAGGAGCAGCGCAGTGGATGACGAGCTGGTGAGGGAGGAGCAGCGCAGTGGATGACGAGCTGGTGAGGGAGGAGCAGCGCAGTGGATGTCGAGCTGGTGAGGGAGGAGCAGCGCAGTGGATGACGAGCTGGTGAGGGAGGAGCAGCGCAGTGGATGCGAGCTGGTGAGGGAGGAGCAGCGCAGTGGGGAGGAGCAGCGAGTGGATGCGAGCTGGTGAGAGAGGAGGAGCGCAGTGGATGACGAGCTGGTGAGGGAGGAGCATCGCAGTGGATATCGAGCTAGTGAGGAAGGAACAGCTCAGTGAATGTCGAGCTGATGAGGGCGGAGCAGCAAAGTGAATGTCGGGCTGGGGGGGGAGAAGCGCAGTGGATATCGGATTGCTTGATAGCAGGCTCACAAAAGACGAGCGGTTGTGGACCTAGCGACCAAGCGTCGCGGCGGGGGGAAAGGCGGATTCGGTCGAGGTGGAGTAGCAGAGGTCGGGAGGTTGGACGGTAGCCGGCTGCTGCTCGACGCGACGGGGGGCGGAATCGGAAGACCATGCATCACGCCGAGTCGATGGACGTAAGGGGCCAAAGAGCGCTACATGTGCGACAAAGCTGTAGCTGCCCGACGCTAATTAGAAAGTTTTAAGCTGTCGTGTCGGCAGGCAGGTGAACAGTGGGCAGAAAACGAAACGCGCGAAGGAAACAGAAAGCAGGAAGTACAGAGCGAGTAGAAGAGCAATAAAAAGACTCCAGGTGACTATAGCCAATAGCAATAGACGAGCAATAGGCTGGCGTAGTATATCATTTCATGTGTAAAATCCACACCAGCCTGTTCTTCTTAATAATATAATTAAATAATTGCTGTGCCTTTGTGGCCTCAGAGACACACTACTCCACACCTACACCACACCTAAGTTAACTTCGGGTCGCAGGCCGAAGAAACCCTCGAATGATTTATTACTAATTAATTAACACAATTTGGAATTAATTGGCACGGCGAACCCTCAATGATTTGTTGCTAATTAATTGCGGTTTAAAACGGATTTAATGCAGTTTTCTATTTCAAATAAACAATTCTGTGCTCAATTGAAAATGAACGGTGAACCATTGACTGATGTTATGGCAACACGATTTTTAGGTCTCTCGATTCAGTCAAACCTTAAATGGAACGTCCATTTAAATGAATTGAACACAAAATTAAGTTCATTATGCTACGCGTTCAGAATTCTTTCAAATTCAGTCTGTCTTCATACTGCTCGTTGTGTATATTTCGCGAATGTTCATTCCCGCCTGAGATATGACTTAATATTCTGGGGAAATACATCTTATAGCTCCCAGTTTTTTAGATTACAAAAACGAATTGTACGAGTAATAACCAAATCCCACCCACGTGATTCTTGTAAGCCTCTCTTCATTTATCTAGGAATTTTACCAGTACCTTGTCTGTTCATTTACGAATAAGTGGTTTTTGTCAAAAATGACTTGCCTAAGGACTGGAATAAATTTTCAGAAAATACCAAAGTCGGAGAAAATATCAAAAAATATTTTTCTGATAGTATAAATTATCTTCTTATTTATTACATTTTTTCAGTCAGATAAACTAGTGTTAAGTTGCCGAAAAATAGAAAAAACACGTTTTTGGCTCTAGAGGGATGTGAGTGGTGGAACGAGTGCTGGGAAACCTTTCAAAAATGTTATTTTTATGTTAGAATTATCATGTAACCACTCATATGTCATTTGGTTAGGGAACTTTTTACCATCTTATCCGGGGGAACCCTTTTTGAATTTTTGTAATTTTCGGAAAATCAGTTTTCAACGAAATTGAGACCTATACCATTCTCTTAAATGTTCTTTACACTATCCAACAACAAAATTTAATCAATAATGATGGAGCCATTTTTTTGTTGAAAATTTTGAAAATGTCCCTGGAGCTTCATGTAAAGTACCTTAAATTAAAATATTTAGTTAATTATATAAATATTTAGATCATTAAAATATATTCAAATTTAACAAACCACGACATCAGCTACATCGATTAAGGAATATCAATTTTGAGAAAACAGCTGAATTTTAGCCACTAGCGTTCACAGACACACGAACGGACAGACGTTTAGCCGTCAATCGATTTTTCGGTATCAAAAACCCTTAAACATGGATTTTGGCTATACCACGTGATAGAGGACATTTTTTTATTTTAAATTTTCCATCTGCATTTATTCCCTTTTTCGTTTACTTCGGCAACCGCAGAATACTGCTATTATTCTCTATATAGGAAATGCTAACACAAACGCCAAAGTTTGCCACCCTACATTATCAATAGACATGCACACAACACTTTTCCGCCAATCCGAGGCCAACGAAAAAATGTCAACTTCGTGACGTCATCTACACATCTCTATTCGGTCTCGTTGTGAAGGTTGGTAACACTGTAGAATGAGAATGAGCGGGAAACGTTCCACTGCTGTCGGGCCGTCGGCGTCGCGTCCCCCGCATAGCGTCATAGCATACTGTCAAATGCTTTCCCAAATGGTATGAAGTTGTGTTAAGCTGAATTGTGATTGAACTTTTGAAGTGAAGCTTCGCGTGCGGAAGTGTAAGTAAGTTATCAGTGTTGGTGTAAAGTGCGAATTTATGAAATTTGTTTTCAAATAAAAACTTATTTGAGTGAAAATGAGTTAAGATTTTGAAAAATGACGTATTCACCTAGGCGTGGCGGCACGGAAAATTAAGAGTGGTAACAGCGTGTTAGTAACTCTTCGACGTTTCTATTGCTCTGACAACCAATGTAGCTTCATCCAGAGTACTATTTATTGTACATTTGTTTTTATAGGGTCATTCTATGTCAAGACTAGTTTTAGAGAATTACCGAACTGTTTCTGTTACTTCATAAATTTTGTTTAAAATTGATGATTTTTGCAAAACCTCCTAAAATATGGTATTTTCGGACTTCTTTTACTGAAAAATATCTTCCCAAAAATTCTTTCAAACCTATTATTAGAAAGGCAGGTTTCAAAGTTCTTAGATAAATTGATTTTTATTTTCCATTTGTGACATACAGTGCCCAGAAGGAGGTTAAAAGTGCAGCAATGTTGACAAAAACAAATTAGTGTTCAGTAAAGATGCCAGCGTTTGTTCTACAGTTTCTTTAATTTTAAAGTGAGAAAATTGAAATTAAGTTATTGATATAAAGTAAGATAATGGACAGTGATGGAAATTAGATATGGTGTGCAATAGCTCATCCTTGTCTTTCCATTATAAGGATTGGATTTTTTTAATGCTAATCATTGTTGTAAAGTGTGCCGTTGATGATTTATGAAAAAAACACCAACATTTCCAATGCATGTTTACAATATAGTATGCAAGTATGTTTACAAAAAAGTATGCACAGGATGTAGATGAAAATAAAAGTGATGTAAATGAAAGTTACATTTGAGAAGCTCAAATTATATTATGTTGGCAAAGTAGAGGAAATGGAAAGAGATGACCAGAAATTGTAGTAGACTTTCTGTGTAATGTACCTAGGATTGATGTAGTTCTAAAGATCACACCACCTATGAAGAGTGATGGGAGCTCAATGCAAATTTGGTGTATGGTTTGAAACTTTTTACATCTGCTAGGTATGTCTCGAAGCTCCAGCATTCTGTCCTATACTTTCTATCCTGAAGGAGGAATGGGACAATATACAGTTGACTCTCATTATAGTGAACCGTAGGGACTTAAATTTTTGATTCACTGAATCTAGTAATGTAAAAATAAACTAGTTTTTGCTCGAAGATTGATTTTATTATTACAGAGCTTCAGTAAAATATTTAAACATTGCAAGTTCAAAATATCAGTATTATTCATTAAGCCTTAAAATAATCATTTTTATTCCTTTTTACGTAACCTACGTAACTTAAAAATTTGTATTTTTATAGATCCATCTCCAGAGTCTTATGTTTTCTGGACACTTGATTTCACTGTGTTGACATACAAAATATTTCAGTTGTCTTGGTATCCGTGAATTCTTGCTCCATTGGAACACATTATTTGTATACTTGTTTTAAGTTAAGAAATAGTGAAAAACAGCTGCATTTAGAGAACAAAGTTGTCCAGAGAAAGAAAAGATCAAAACTCAATTATTAATTTCTTTCTCTTTCATTTTGTAAATACTTATCCAGATTATTAATCTCTGAAAGTTGCCTTTCCTAGGTAAAATGCTGAGTATTTGTAAGAAGGAAGATAACCTCTTTGTTGTTAAATTGGTCCTTTTATCTGTAAATATACATAGAATTGCCTTAAGTCAGTCTAATTCATGAAATTGTCAATCTGTAGAAAGCTTAGCAAATTTTGAAATATATTTGTTTGGTGTTACTTTAATATAAATTTATTATTAACTTTATTTTAAACTTGATTTCAAAAGTATATATGTATGTGTTAATAAACAGCTGAAAGAGAAAAATGGTGAAGTCTTTGGATGAAGAAACGATTATCAACTCTTTCATAGAGACACTTAAATCAGATTTTGAAGATATTCGGATGCATGCTGAGGAATATGGAAAAAGTAAGATAAACAAAGAAGAAATCATTACATCATGTAAGTATATGCCATTTTTCTTTTTTTAAGTAATTCAGTTCCTGCAATGATTACTTTGTTAGTAATTTTAGCATGTCATCATTCCTTTGTAGTAATTGTCACATGTAATCATGAATATTCTTTAAAATATTCCTATTAAGTTCGTTTAGCTTGCAAACTAAATGAGTGGGGAAGTTCATTTACTTCACTTCATGATCTAGTCACCGGGAGCGATGGCTCAGTGCATGAACTGATGTTATTGCAGTACCTCTGACCGGGAAGTCCTAGGATTGAGTCCCGGCAGCGGCATGATTTTCTACAATAGCTTTTCAGCAAAGTCGAATTCAGTCACTATCTGGAGGAGAATTCCAGCGGCCAGCTGCTCTGATTAGTTTTTTCTGTGGTTTCTCTGATCAACATCAGGCAAATGCTGGAGCATTACCATAACAAATGGGCCACAGACCGCACACAATCTTTCCTTCCTTTTCCTTGCCCTATCCTCACCCCATACACACACAAACACTTACACTAACATGCACTACTCTACCACACATCTGGGAGACCGGGCGGGGACTTAGAACTTATCCTGGCAGAGGCGGTGCCCTAATGGTGAAAGATACCTGGTTGAGGGAAACCCCGCTAGCTGATGGTAGGGCGGTGCTGGATCTTGCCACCCAGCGTAGGAAGATTGCCGCCACCTCCTGATGAAAAAACATACACTACACTTACAAGACTAATGACCCTGTTAATTGATGCACCCAGAATCGCTATCTATCGATCAATCAAACAAACTAGGCTGAACAAGAGACCCCATCCATTGTGTACGAGAATTTTTGTGGAAACATCGCAGCATGCTGGGTGAAGATTAGTTTGTTTGAACGAGTTCATTTATGAATGACACATGTACCTGGCAACCTGCATGCACTTCTATTTCAGTTCTTCCATGATTGCAACCAGTGCTAAATGAAATAATTTCTTTCTGTTCAGTACTTCCACTGACATAAAACTAATTGTGCAGTATCCATCACTGCAGAAGGTATTCTTTATATTTAACGCAGGCTTTCCTTCCAGAGCCCCTTTAGGGCTTCTTTTCATAAGAAGAATAAGAATTCAGAGCTTCTTTTCGTAAGAATTCTCACAATTCTTTTCATAAGTGTAAAGATGTACTTTTGTAAAGATAATTTTAAGGAAGAGACTTTCTCAGAAGTTTTTTTTAAAGTTAGTGGCAAATTCACTTTTGCCAATTTAAGCAATGATAATTTTCAGATGCAGGTGCAGCTAAAATTTATCATTACTCTGTATTTGTAATTGTAAGATTACTAATTGCATACTGAAAATGTAATTAGTAATTGAAGTGTTAAGAAACATTATTATCACATCCATATATTAAATTTCTTACAGGGAAGAAGAAAGTGAAAAACAAAAAGAATGACCTTGAAGAATTGCGGAAAAAATTACTTCATTGTGATCTTGAGGAAAAAACAAAACTTGCTGAACAAGAAGCCCAAAGAAAAGAAGAAGAGGAAAGAGAAAAACGGATAACTTTGTTGAAGAAAGAAATCTGTGAATTAACAATAGAAAAGAAAAGGCTAGAAAAGGGTATGCTTACTTTTATCATATTAGCAGAAACTATTAACTCAAAATTCTGTTCTCCTCCTCCTTCTATTCTTTCTTTTCCTCCTCTTTCCTCATTATTATTATTATTATTATTATTATTATTATTATTATTATTATTGTTATTATTATTGTTGTTGTTTTTATTATTGTTCCCTTTGTATATTTTTTTGTAATTCTGTAAGGGCCACCATTTTCTATACCAGAGTCTACAAAATGAGAGCATATTGGAAGTTGTATTAAATTTCTAAATGGTTCCATCTCTTCGAAGTACAGTTTGCCAGATGAACAACTTCCATCCGTCTGTCTGTCATCGAGTTAGATCCCTTCTGATCCACCAATTAAGATGAATGAGGAGTCCTTTGGTGTGTTTCCATCTTCTGACGGGGAACTAATAATTCTTTTTCGGATCCATCTGGAAAATTCTAAGAGATTTAATAACCTATTTATATGATATCAGACAAACAACATATTTTTTTCTTTGACTAACAATGTAAGTGGTCTGGCAATGGAACTCAAATTTGTAACTGATGTCCTTTACATCAAAATAGACCCCACCATAAAAACAACAACAACACTTTTCCACAATATATTTTCTGTAATTCGTGCACACGTACTCAAATCCATTAAATATGTTGACTAGGTGAAAATAGACTCCTTCACATCTGTTGTATAGAGAAATAAGACTATTTTTTGAGAGAAGGGGGGCATTCCTCCTATTAAGCAATCGCCCCTCTAAAAGAGCATTTTTATCATGGAACCTACAGTGGTAATTCATTTCTGGATTCACTATTGAATTGGAGAAAAAGTTTTGCATATTTTGCATACTTTAGAGGTTTGGGGCATAAAAAATTATTTATTTGAATATTTTTTCCCATAAAGCAGCTTTTTAATTAAACATTAATGTAAAACAAAGTTTCTAGAAGATTCAAAGAGGCATATATAATAATCTCGTAGAGAACAAGGGGCCAGGACCATTGAAGTAAAATTTATCGAGATATCATGTAAATATAAAATGGGGAAATGACTCTCAAAACAGAAAATACATTCTCTCGGTATGTACCTTTCAGAGAATGTATTTAGCTCCAATTAGTCAAAATATAAATATGCACATACTATATCATACAATATGGTTTTTTGAAGTACAAGACACCTAATAAGTACCTAATTAGTCAATATGACTGATTAGGAGACACTTCCTAAGGATGGAAAATCTTAACAAAATTTTATTGATATTGTAGCATTTAAGGCAAATTGAAATATACTGAAGTAGATAATCTTTATACTTTCTTGTCTTTGTAAGAAGAGAAAGTATTGTAATCATGTGCTGGAAATCAGCGACTTTTTTAACAAAAACTTTTATTGACAGGCTCTGGTATAAAAAAAGGGGATGAATCTTGTTTCTTATTAGTAAATTACTTCCTGTAACACGCTGTGCATTTAATATCCATATTTTGTTGGTCTTTGATTCCGAAAAATCAAGTGACGGTAAAATTCTGCCTGTTTGGTGAACATTAGCACCACATCCATACAGACTATTTTCTCCAAAATAAATATTCCTAGATCAATTTCAATAACTTGAGTTTGAAGAGGATGTTTTGATTTTGGTGGTGCTTTACATGAAGCCTCTACATTTTCAGAATTAAAAAAAAAAAAAAAGGCTCCAAAATTTTTGGTTTAACTTTGATAGTGTAAAGCACTCTTTAAAAAGTGGCACAAGTCTCATTTTTGTTGAAGTTCTGATTTTTTGAAAAATTGCAAAAGTTCAAATTTTTTTCTGGCGTGGTCCTTCAATCACAATATTGAAGGTAAAGATTTTTTTCTTAATCGAATGTGTTGTTCAAAGACATACTGGAGTAAGACCACATACATTTTTTTATGAATAATTTTGCTTCATATATAGGTAATAATTTTAATAATAATTTTATTCATGTGCATTATATAACAGTTAAAATGTACAATGTTAGAAATAATATGTTCAGTTAAGGACATTGTACTTCGCAGAGGTTAATCCATGTTTATGAACCCGAAATCTCATAAATGATATTTACGTTCTCAATATAGTGAACAAAAATTCGAGATAAAATCATAGTGTAAGATAGAAAGAGAGAATGGGAAAAAAAACCACCTACAACTCAATATATGATGTAAATTACAATCAAACAAAATCAAAGGAATAATGGTAAACAGTAACTTTGCAATAAAATATATGTATCATACTCTACAATACCTATGCTTTAAATTAATACACTTACTCAAGGGAAAATAAATTATACAAATACACTTGTTTTAGTTTATTTTATACTATGCTTCTAAATACATTTTGAACTCTGGTAGTCAGATAAGCCAATTTCATAAACTACTTTTATTTTTACATCGACTAACAGGTAAATCTTTTATATCTTTAGGAAATATATTAAACAATTTATAAATGATATGTGTATGTGCTCTAAAAAATTTTAATTTTTTTTTTTATATAAGGTTTCTTGTTATATTTATTTTGTTTAGGTCTAATGGGTCTAACACTTATTCATAAGCTCCACCCGAAGCAATTATTTCGTAAGTAGCTTCTGACCAAAATAGTGCATAATGCACAGTCATTAATTGATTAGAATTTAAAAACGGTCTCATTTTATAAAATGCATAAATTAAGTACCGTAGTTTCTTAACAATATTTTTATGTGCTTGTTCCATTTTAAATGTTTGTTAATATGTACATGAGAAATTCTTTGTCAAAACGGCCAACAAAAAATAGAAGATTCGAAAATCATCGAAATAATTATATTTTTGGATTGAGTATGTTGAAACAACAAGAAATAAAAATTCTTGATATTTTTTTGGAACTTAATTTTACATTTAAAATAATAAAATTTCTTAACAATTTTCAACAATTTTCCGGTATTATTGTTTTGAAAAATTCCAAACTAAGACTGTACTTAAAGTTTCATAAAATATTTTCTTAACCCTATCTACTGATGTCAAGGAACTTGATTAGCAAAATATTTTGAAAGTTACTGCAAGGTCATAGGGGGCAAAATGGGTAAAAATCTTAAAAAAAAGACATTCCATTCAAACGAGCAGCAACAAGGTGTCCATGTAGAAGATTTTTCTAATTTAATTTCTTTATTAATGAAAAACATAAAAAAATACTATTTTTCGTACAGATCTAACAATCTAAATGACAAAAGGTGCAAAATGTAAAGTATCTTCAAAAAACAGCTGAATATTCAAAAATTAGCAAAAAATTGTAATAGACGTATCGTTCTCCCAAGAAAAAAAAATTTGTCAGATAAAAACAACTTTGCAACACAAATTTTGTAATAAAAATGCTTGTACTTCTGAATCCTCTTAATAAGATGGGATTAAATTTTGTAGGAATAAAGTACAAGTATTTTGGTTTTTGAAAAAAAATAAATTAATAATAACAATAACAACAATAATAATAATGATGACGACGACGACGATGACATGACGACGACGATGATATGGCGACGACGACGAGATATGGCGACGACGACGATGATATGGCGACGAAGAGATATGATGATGATGACGACGATGATATGATGATGATGAGACGATGATATGATGATGATGACGACGATGATATGATGATGACGACGACGATATGATGACGATGTTATGATGACAGGAAATCGACGATGACATATTTCACAATGGATTTTGAAAGATTTTACCAATTTTGTGCCCCCCCCCCCCATATCACCTTGCAGTGACATTGAAAAAAAATGTTAATCAATTTTTTCTGTTCCTTGACATCAGTAGATAGGGTTAAGAAAATATTTTATGAAACTTTATGTACACAGTTTTAGTTGGGAATTTTTTAAACAATAATATCGGAAAATTGATTAAAATTGTTAAGAAATTCAATTATTTTTAAATGCAAAATTAAGTTACAAAAAAAGTCTCCAAAAAATTTTTTCTTGTTGTTTCAACGTGCTGAATTTGAAAATATAATTATTTCAATGATTTTTGAGCCTTGATTTTTGTTGGCCATTTTGACAAAGAATTTTTCCCACTCCCAGATATTTATAACTGTTTTTTTAGTTATTGTTGAACAGTTAAAACTTTCAATAATGCAGGTGTTGTTGTGTATTTTAAAGTTATATACTGGGATGCTATCTTTGTAATTTCCATATGTTGTTTTTTTTTCCAGCTGAATCTATAATTTTTTCCCTCATAAAGACTTCAGTGGTTATTGCAGCTAACAATAATATTTTACCTTCTGAAATTAAATCAAATATATATTGTTGAATATTTCATATAGAGCGATTTCATACAGGTCCTGACAGTATCTTGTGGAACATCTCGCTTAACAACCAATTCTTCACTGTAAAAATCATTTGAGTTTGTAGATGGTTTTTTATTGGTTAAATAGCTTTCCATTAGTTCATAAATGTTGCATACATCTGCAATCCACTTTTTCTAATTTGTGTAGGGGAATTTGATGGCCAACTGTATCGAAAACTTTAGTAAAATCCAACAGAATTCATATGCAGTGTGCCTTATTATCAATTGCATTTTATATTTGGTTTGTCACTTGCGGTGTCATCTTCAGTACTTTTTTTTCTTGAAAACCAAACTACTTAAAATTTTCTTTCTTTACTTTTGTTTAAGAAGCTGACGAATCTATTTCTAAACTTTTTTTCAAATATTTTATCAAAATTTAATACGAGAGAAATTGGTGTGAATTACTTGGAATTTTCTTATTTCCGACCTCAAAAATGTTATCTTAGCTTCTTTGAAATAAGGAAAATACAAAATACTATAATTTATTAAACAGAAAAGCTAGTGATTTTTAATATAATATTTGTTTAATTTAATTACTCTAATTGATATTTTATTAATGCCTGATGACTGAATTATGTTCATTTTTTATTTTATCAGATATATCTAAATGTGTAGTAGGGCATATATATAAATAAATTATTCTGTATGATACTGCCACTTGGAACCTTCTTTAATTGATTTACAACTTCAAGGTCTTCTGACATTTTCTTTCCTACATTGTTAAAAATGTATTTATTTCATTTGCAAAATTCTTATCACCATGTGCATAAATATTGGTTTCAACAAATAGTATTTTCTCTATAAATGTAGTTTTTGGAGTTCTAACAGTATTATCAAGTTTTTTATTGACAAAATCTTTCAAGTTGCCAGATAAACTCTTTATAATACCATTATAATAATTTTCTTTGGTGTTCTAATCAACACCTAAAATTTATTTTTATCTAGAATATACTTATGGCATTAAGGGGATTTTGATAATGTCTCTTTATTCGAATTATCTTTGACGTTTGATTTAATTAGATCAGCAATAATCTACTCTTTTCTTGCTTGGCTTTTTATTTGTTATTCATATTAAATTTAGACTTTTCAATTTGATTTTGAATTGTAATAAAAATATTTTTTTTTTAATTTTTTTTTTTTTTTTTATTAAAATATATAATTTTATGTCACAAATCACGGGTAAAGTTTCAAAGCTTTCATCACCTTTACCAAAGATGTGGTCCATACAAGATAGTGTAGTTCTTGTTTTACAGTTAATACATAATTTTATATCCATATTAAAAAGAAATCGTAAAATAATATGCCTGATTATTTTTTAAAGATATCTAAGTTCATGCCACCAATTATAAAATGTTTCTTGTAATGATTATGGTATGTGCTTGTAGAATGATGTGATACAAAGATGTCCTTTCTCAGTTTACAACTCAGGCAATTTTTAAACAATTATTTTCTCAAAAGTGGTTTACTTTTCTTTTAATTTTCTCCTCATATGTATCAAAGGACTATAAAAGAAATCGGTGTTGGTTCAGTTTTCGGCAAACTCTGTACTTTTGAAAATTGCAAAAAATAGCATTACAATATTGAAGTTAAGAGATTTTTGTCTGAAACAAAATTTGTTCTAAAAAGTGAAAGGCGAAAATGAAAAAATTTGTTCTAGAAAAGCCGGCGGCGCTAGCCGAATGCGTTTACTACGCTCCGTGAAGTCACGAAGGTTAAGCGCATTCGAGACTCGCGGGTTCGTGGTTGGGTGACCGCCAGGAACCCCGGATCTAACGCGCCGAGCCCTGGCGAGGGATAAAAGGCACTGACTGACTGCGGCCTGACGAGACTTGACAATTATTAAAAGTAAAGCACATTAATGGAGGAGTACTCCCAAGTGTAAAGCGCTCAACGCCCCTTAAGGGGCTTGGAGACACGTTGCGTCAAGATGTGGACGCAACATATTAAATCATTAAAAAAGGTCATGTCTTTTTTTTTTTCAAAAACAAGTAGTTGTCTCGTAGTATTCTACTTGATGTAAATAACTAAATGCCAAAAAAGAAAAAAACAAGAAAGCTTCTCATTTTTTCCACAGATAAGCCAAAAGTTGCTTTAGTGAATGGCTTAGGACTCATTTTCATTGTACTCTCGAAATTGAATTTCATTGAAAATATTGAAAATTAGAAAGCTTAGAATTAATGCAAGAAACTATGTGCTCTTGTAGCACCACTAATTTTAGTATTATCACATGTTCTCTTTTTGTAGGTGTGATGCGGAATGAATAAAGATACAAGCGTTGTTGCAAAATACAAGTATCACAATCAAACACATTTTAAACATTTATGTGCATTTTAGTATTTGTACAGCACATGTATACATGGCTCCGGCTGTTTGATGTGTGCTTCCAGTATGAAGCAATTTTCAGTTTTAAAGCAATGATTTTATGTTCTGTGAGGATTTTTATTTGGTGTTCTGAGCAATGTGTATGCTACTTTCTGGAAAACCATAATTCTGTGCTTAGATGGCAAAATGGTATGACACAAGTCACAAAGTGACACAAGTCAATCTTGTTAACCTTCAGAAGGAGGCAAAAGGTGCATTTCTCTTGTATTTTAGGGAAAAAAAATGGTGGCAATTTGCAATAAGGCAAAAAATCACTGAATAATTTTTCATGACATTTTTAATCTTAAAATTGCTGTTATGGAATAATTTTAAGAAGTGACTCATATCATTTTACCATTTTACCGCAGAATTATTGTGGTGTTTTGTTCAACAGCGTTTTTGCTAATCCAGGTCACTAGTTGTAAATATAAAGGTAGAGGTTTCGTGGTTTTTTTATTGTTCAATCAGTTTTCTGAAGCTGTAGATTTTTCTTCATTGTGTGGAATTTTTGGTTTATAAAAGTAATAAAGTTGAATATTGCCAAAATTTCCATATATTGGAAAAGAAAGCCAAATTTGTGTAAAAATTTAAAATGTGATTCCATCAAATTTACTATCTTAATTAAGATGTCAAACATTTAATTGTTAAAATATTGTTTAACAGTTATTTGTTAATTCTGAAATAAAACAAATTTCTGACCAAAAATTGAAACATTGTTAGAAAATAAAACGGTACTTTTTTTAAATTGAGGAATAAAATAGGAGTAATTTTCCAAAAATTATGTCTACCATCCTCTAAATAAAGTGAGCTTTTTGTAGAATAACCTATAAAGAATGGGTTTGACTGGGTAGCTACGGTATAAATACCACTGTAGGAATGCAAACAGCTCTGGCAATGCAACCTGGTCATTTAAGTTCTGATAATTTCAAGGCATTATATTGTAATGTAAGCCTTTTGTCTAAATACTTTATCAGAATATAAAATAATTTTTAGGGTTTTCATTGTTCAAAATTGTGGATTTTCATTGTTTCAAAAATGCAGGATTCTACGTGTTTAAAGTGCCAACCCCTCAAAAATGTAATTGAAGATTTCAAAAGACTATTTTGTAGATTTTGTCATGCATGTAACATGGCCTTCGCTCTTCAAAAGTGTTAAAGACTTCAGGATGCAAATTATTTGAATTATTTCAGATCGATGTGTGAGGAAGCACCATACTGTGTGTTGTGTGTTGCAGTTTACAATTGCATCTGCCGAAACCAGACCTCTTTTTTCAACAAATTCTGAATATTTTTATCAAATGAATAAAAGTTAATTTATTTAATACATATATAAATTCTTAGTAATAATGTTTTTTCTTCTATACAGATTTCGAAGAAAAGAAAGAACATGCTTCGAAAACTTTTAAAGCACTTGTTGCAGCAATGGCATTCTACAAGTTACATATGAAGTGCTATATTGAATACACTAAATCTGATAGCACGGCATTTTCATTCTGCTTTTTCTATGATGAAGATAAACCTTTAAAGGAGCGTAATTATTATGTAACTTTGGATTATTGCCCTGAACAGTGGAAAGGTAAATGTTAAATCTCTGCAATTATTATACGTGGAATTATCTTATGTTTGGTCTTAGTTTGTTTCATTTTTGTATTTATGTATTTTTTCAATAGTACTTGCAATGCAGCCAACAATACCTTGTGAAAAAACAATTTCCTCATATTTAGAAGAAACCGGAGATGTCATTGGCTTTGTATCTCATGTCCATAATGTGTATGCTAAAATGAGAAAAAAACATTAATTGAGACAGCAAAATTTAGGTTTTGCAACAACTCAAAAAAAAAATTAGTAAAATGGAAAAACTTTGTGGTAATGAAAATTTAATGTACACTGTAAATATAGTTGATTTTGTAGATTTCTGTTTGAAATGTATAAAAGAAGTATGTAATAAAAAGAAACATTTTTGTAGACAAAACATTTCTTAAACTTTGGAGCATTGGGAAGTCTCCACAGGCAAAGTCTCATCATCTCGTCTTATTTCCTTAAAATTAATGCTTCTAGAAGTGCTCTACTTCAGACATTTCTTCTACTTTATCTACTCTATATCTTTCTAAAACTTTATCTATTATCCATCTAATTTTCAGAATATTTATTGGTAACTGAATTGTTTTCAATTCAGATATCCTTTTTGCTTTGCAAATTTTAATGAAAGACAAGGAGAACCATTGTAAAACGAAGTGCAGTTAATATAATAATAATAATAATAATAATAATAATAATAATAATAATATTATAATAATAATAATGATAATAATAATTATTATTATGAAACAGGTATTATTATTATTATTATTATTAGCCTGTTCACATAAGTTCGTTATGCAAAGGTTATATTGCAAGATATATTAAAATAAGCTAGATAGCTTGTTAATACTTTTAATCTTATTTTCTTGTTCAATGATATTTTGAAAGGCAATTCTAGGGTGCAGAAATTGTGTGAATTTAGTAAAAGGCTCTCTATACTTTTCTTACAAATTTGCTACACATAAGTGATATTTTAAGGAAGTAAAACAATTTTTCTGGATTGTAGGAAAATGTTTTCAACTTTTTTCAAAGTACAGTGAAACCCCTTCATGCCCACAACCTAAATTTGCCCCTAAAATGGGTAGTCATAAAGGGATTTCACGTACCTAGTCTCAGCATTCTGGGCAAAAGCTGAAGTACTACATGAATACTAAAGTGATTCCGCACATTACGAGAATTTTAATGAATGTGATCCCCGGGCATAATGTACCCACACACGACTCTTAACTAAAGGTTGAGACTGGGAATATAGTTATGAAATTAAAGATATTTTTAGTTGGTAACATGGTAGATTTCATGCCACTAATTTTTTATATACAGGGGCCAAAAATCGCAATGTGCATTGATATTTGAATGAATTTACTTATTTCTAAGACACTGATCCATGTTAACTTGATATTTATGCTAGTAGTGATACAGAATGGCATGGATTTGAACTAGTGGTGCTACAGAACGGCATAGACATTCTCTTAAACGTTTTCTAGTTTCCTTGGTGTGGTCTATAGCTTTACGGTCTTGCCCCATCCTTTTGTCAGTTGCCATCTATTGTTGCCCAAAATATATTTTTTAAGTTTTCTCAAGTTTTTGGTTCCCTAATGGTAGATTTGAAATATTACTTTCAAAATATTGAAGAATAAAACAACATCCTATATGGAAATTTTCGTTGAAAAGTTTGGAGCCGTTTGTCAGAAACAATTATTTAATCTGCAGTATAAATGCAAAATTTGAAGCTTCTTTTTCACAGATATATTTTGTGCTTTCGAAAAACTTCATTCAAAGCACTTCCTCTCACAAAAGCATTAGTGTATACAAATTGATGGAGCGTGCATATTACTAGCATGAGAGACACTTAAAAAAAAATTAAATTTGTGTAATTTTGGAAAAACAAAACAATACAGCAAAATTAATTTTATTTCCTCTGAAACAGTGTAATTATTACTATCTGTTCAAAAAGTTTGAAGAAGAAATTAGGGGGTATTTTTGAGAAAATGCAGAATTTTGATATCGTTTTCACAGAAAAGTTTTCAGTTTGCGTGAAAACTTTGAGGCATCATTTAAAGCACATGTAAATGCAATAATGTAAACAAATTGCCGCTAATGTAAATATTAAGGACATGCGATGCTAGTAAAATAAATTAAGTTTTTGTAACTTGAAAAACAAGAGTAGAGCAAAATTGCATTTGTCGAATTAAAGAATACATTTTGCACTACCCCTACCAAAACTGTAAATAAAAAATGGAACCGTTTTTGTTATCTTTTAAAATTGCGCCAAAACTATTAAGGTTTTCAAAAAAATGTACATAAACCTTAATGAAAGAACTAAATATGGAAACAAATTTAGTTTGAGGAAGAAATCTCGCGATTGAAAAGATGCAAATGCTATGTTTTGCTCTACCCTTAAGACAAGTGTCTCACACTTCACGTTACGAAAATCCAAATATAGTAGTAGAACCGAAATATAACTTCAAGAATATTGCAGAAGAATAAACTCGATATGAAATTCAGTGAAAAATTTGCAGACCTTTAAGAAAGTGGTAGGCTCTGGACATGTGCCTTAAGACTTAAGACATTTAAAGCAATGTACTGGAAATGCAAATGTACATTCCTTAATGTGAATATTAACTGACCGAGGAGATGACAGAAAATTACATTTTGTAATTTTGAAACAAACAGAGAAAATACATGCATACGATACATTTAGCACTTTTCCCATACAAAGTTTAAAGAAAAATTTAAGCCTTTGAGAAAACCTGGTTTATAATCTTAAATGTGCCGAAACTACTGAAGTTTCAAAATGATATGATGTTAATTAAGAACTAATTATGGTCAAATTTCATTGAAGAAATCTCCATCCTCATTTTAGGAAAGAAACAATTCAACTTGACATTTAAGATTAGGTAACAGTGAAAATCGGCCCTATCCATTATAGTGTATTTTACTCAACAATTTAAAAAAATTAGTCATATTTGAGAATTTAAAATTTCTGGTTTATGAATATCCAAAATTAGGAATGTTCAAAATCAACTTCGAGTCGAGAGATCGACGGAAATATCCATTTGGAAGAACATGGAGTCTAGGATTCACTGAGATGTTTGAAAACCTTCGAATCAAGATCCTGAAATTTCTGAAATTGATACATAACGTGTTAGAAGGAGTAATTAGTTGATATATTTTACTACTTTCTGTATCTGCTTCAATGAGTTTTCTGTCGAAATTGCCGTTTGACGCAGCATTAACGTACCTCTAAAAAATTACTTTGAGGTTTTACATGGGGGATAAGTTGCGCTCGGAGATGCGCAGACAAAATCACGTTTGAACCCAGGATGAAGCAAACGGCTGGCGCACGTGTTCGTTTGTTTCGTTTGCAAGGAGAAACCTGTTTAGGAGGACAACGGTAGCTTTCTGAATTTGCTGGCAAGATGTGATTTACTATAAGCTGTAAATTATGTATTTATGCGATTGCCTTAATTTACAAAGCTACATCTTCAGTTCATAGTGATTGATTTGATAACATTTATTACTAAACATTTTTGTTTCAAAGAAAATTAAAATTATTTTCGTGAGTTCAAGATGCCTAAGAGCTGCATTAGAAATAATGAATATTGAATTTTTGAATCATAAAATCAGGGTCAGTTTAAATATGTATAGCTTTATTGTATATACTAGTGAATATAATTGGGCAGGACAGTAATTCTTTTATACTTTGTTGTTGAGATAAATTTGTATTTTATGAAAAATAAATATGAAATATTTAATTGTAAATGCTTGAAATGAAGATTATTATCAGAAATAAATTGTTGTAACTTGTAAGAAGCTTCAACCATTTTACATAACTTACATTGTTCAATAGCAAATGCTTGATATTTATTCAAACCGGATTTCACATGGTGAAATAATGGGTTGTATTATGTCCTATTTCCTTCCTGTCACTACTTCCGTTGTTTGCCAGCTGAAGATAGAGCAGGTAGGACGATCCGTTCGCTCGATTATTACAGCCAGGGGGACTCGTGGTGATTTGCAGAAGTACAAACACGAGTGAGCTATATACGTTATTACATAATTTACATTAGGTCCCCTAGTGTTTGTGAGCAACACTTGCAGATCCTCTGTATACTACTTGCGCAACTGTTCTGAACGATGACCTTGCTTCTCTTGAGCAATAAACAGTTAAGGCAGGTCGCAGCGAGGTCAGACATATTCAGCATTAAAACGTCTTGGCGCAAACAAGCCAGCCAGCTAGTTGCTAGACTCTGTCCATCTTTATTACCATTACCTAAACAAATGGCCCAGGTCCTTCAAGGGACGCACCTAAAACTTCTATCTAGCATCCTTGCTGTTGCCTACTCAGAGCGAAGACCTGGAGCATACGCGGGTTTGACTTTGATTTTTCAGAGGTTGGCATTACTGTACATTACTTACGAGGAAACCAAGAAGCGTTACCCGCGAGTACGAGAGCTAACTAGTGCAGTTTTGTGAACGCACGAAGTGCAATGTACGTTCGCGTCACTGCGGTGTGGCCATTCCTACCCTTACGGGCATCTATGGCCAATCCTGCAACATGAAAAATAAAAAAAAAACATCAAAAAGATATTAGCAAACTGGCGCGCGCATTGCGTGTGCAGTGATTCAAAGCTTATGTTTCAAGTCACATTTCACTGTTTCAGATTTCTCTTCCTCCAGAACTGCTTAGGTCGCTTATACTTCGCCGGTTTATCGGGTTTACCCGCGAGTGACTTCGCGGCACTCCCTTATAAAGGGCCGAACCACGTGATTTGGTTCGTGGTTTCTCCGATCAACGCCAAGCGAATGCCGGATCAGTACCCTAACAAACGGGCCACGGACTGCTCGCGATCTTTCCTGCCTCTCCCTTGTCCTATCCTCTCCTCTTACACACACACTAACATGCACTACATTATCACATATTCCGAGAGACCGGTCGGGAGCTTAGAGCTTATCCCGGCTGGGGCGGTGCCCCGCTGGTAGGAGAGACCTGGTTACGGGGAAACCCCCCTGGCCGGCGGTAGGTTGGCGCCGGATCTCGCCATCCAGCGGGGGAAGACCATCGCCACCTACCGAGGGAAAACATGCATTACACTTACGGGACTAAGGACCTAAGCTGTTCACGCACTCGGAATCACTAACAACCAACCGCCCAACCAACCAACCATGGATAAATTCATTTCAGTTTATTCAATATTTGAATAGGTTTAAAAACAAAGTCAATCTCGTAAGAAATTAGTGCGGGAAGGTTCAGCAATATAGCATGTTTGCTTAACCTACGCGATAAATTTTTAGAGGCTGACATTTCGTTTTGGAAACCAATACTGCTCTTTTTAGAACCTTCACTGATAGGTATAGTACGAGTAATGTGCAGTGTTAATTTGTGTCTAAAAATTGAGTGTGTTATGATGGCTTATGTATACTTGACAGGATACATCTTAGATGATATAATCAACGTTTTTATTGAATAGATGCAGACATATTTAATAGATAAGTGCATATGAATCCGGTCTCTGGTTATGATTTCATATTGTATGACCAGTTTTTGAGGTACAGATAGTCAGTATTTTTGAAAATAAGAAAAATATTAAAAAATATGCAAGTTTTTTAAATTTAATTTCATAAGAACAGGCCAACGTTTTGGACAAGTACCTTTGACTGTGTCACAGTGTTTCAAATGTCTTACATATTGTAATTTTATGGGGCAAATCTCAAATTGCATTCATATCTCGAGATAATCAGCTATCGGAATTCGAACTAGATGGTCGTTCTTGTCGCAAAAATAAACAAGTATTATGCAGTATGAAAAATTATTAATTGGTAGATATTTTAAAATATTTATTCAACAAGAAAATGTTTCTATTTTCTTCCAAACATTCTGGTTTGGTGTCGCATACAAAATAAACGTTAATTGCGCCATGGTATTCTCAAGTAAGATTTGTAGAACTTGTGCACGAAAATGTTACATCTTGTATATATCTGTCCAGAACTGCACCCTTTCTTTCCAAAGTCCAGTTTCTTGTTTGAGATCGTCACCAATGAACAGGTAATTAGGAGACAATTCGGAGTACGGAAGCCATGTCGTTGTTATCACATCGTCCTGCGTGGGGGTAGGATTTCTGAAACAAAGCATTATAAGTGTGAGCTATTGTAATCAACGAGAGAGACAAATAAAAGATAATGTTTGATATCCGGGCAGAAATAAATGTCAGAAAATTTTAATAATGCTATGTAGGCACAAATCAAAGGATTTAGACGAATAAGGCGATGAAAAGTGCCACCAAACCAATTAGAAAATCACAATGCTCGTTTGAAAGAATATAAAAATGCAGTAAATTAAAAATAAATCTCTCTTAGGGCAATCTGTTGCAGAGATACAAAGAGAAACGTGTTTTTCATGATTTATTTTCTTCTCAGCTTCTATTACGTACTTAAGGATGAAAAAATTGCGGAGACAGGGTGAAATAGTTTTTTTTGTCAAGCAATATTGACGCCAAATTGAAATAGAAAAAAACAACAACTTTATTTTCGACCTGATAACGTCGAGTGGAATAGTCTCAGTTTCCCCCCTTAGAATGTGTCTTGTAACTCTATAACGTATTTTTTTTCATGTTTTTAAACAATGTGGCCGATAGTGAAAAAATTAAAACCAACTTTATCAGTTTAAAAATTTTAAATTCGATGCGAACTGTGGTAGGAATATTTTTTCACCAGTGTTTAAACAATTTATATTTAAATTATTGAAAAGTCTTATTTACCAGCATGATTTACAATTTTTTGTTGACAAATGTTTGTTTTTATGTGCAAAGATTTTATATTATTGCAATAAGATCATCAAACCCTTCTGTTGTTAGATTTATGTATTGTTTCTAATATAAATCAAATTACTCGGTTTTAGGTGTATTAATCGTTCATGTTGATAGTATAAATCAAATTACTCAGTTGTAGATTTATTAATCATTGGCAATTAGACAATCATAGACAATTAATCATTGTCACTGTCTTCTTCATTAACTGGGATCACGCGTTCGTTTATAGTCTACTCAAAATTTCAGACGGTTTAACAATTTTTGCTAAGTAACGAACGTGTGCCAAATAATAAATGATCGCAACTATGTAAGGACAGCATCCCAGGGTGCGACTTCCGTTCGCACGTTCACTCCCGATATTCTCGTGGTTGAAAGAGATGGGTGACCTCCAGTGCAGCAATTCTTGCTCGTTCTGCGCAGCACCAGTTTGCCTCAGGAACCACCTGACCACAACACGGGCACTTCGTTTGAAAAGCGAGGCCTGACGTTGGACACCAGTTGCTTGCAGAGCAAGAAGTGTTGAGAAACATTTTGAAAGTGGCTTAAAGACAATTTTCAACGGCAACCAACCAAAAAAAATACGATGAAGGTATAATTGAAATAAAAGATGCAATATTTAAAGATAGTGCTTTTTTGTGTCTGTTTCAATAACTTGTAACTGTGATAATTTTGGCATTTAAAATTCCAGCTGACGAAAACTTTTGCCTGAAGCTCATTGGCTGAAGTCTGATACGCAAGAGCCCACCCGTGTAATACCAATATGGATATCCCGATTGAGTTTGGTACATAGCGTAACACCTATAAGATTGAGAGTTATACGTAATGATTGAATGTGTTTGAATATTGGTAAAAACGTTTTTTTCCAATCACATTTTGTTGCGAGTTACAAATTTTTAATTCGTAAAATTGGTTTAAACTGTTTTCACTATCGTCCACATTATTTAAAAAATTGAAAAAATATGATATTCAATGTTATAAGATACATTGTAAGGAAGAAGCTGATACTGTTCTCCAACTTTGTCGTCGAAAATAAATTTCAAACACATATTTATTTTTTTCTATTTGAATTTGGCGTCAAAATTGGTTGACAAAAATACCTTCAAATTCAACTATTTTCCCCCACCTCTTTTCCTCGCATTTTTTTCAGCCTGATTCTTGCAATAGAAGCTAAGAAAAGAATAAAACCCGAAGAAGATGTTTGTCGTATCTCTGCAAGAAATTCCCCTAGGAGGCTGATTTTTTTGGAATCTATGGCATTTTTTATTCTCTATTATATTATCACGATTATCGATTTGGTTTGGGACGCTCTGTTCACCGCCTTATCGCCTACATCCTTTACGTGAGAGAACATGCTGTATGCTTCTTACGGAGTTCCAAACAAATTGACTCGAAAGGACACTCGGGTAACTACTCTCACTGCGTCTGAACCAGAACCAAATTCTGCAACGGCGGCGTCGCAAGAGATTCACCACACATGCAGGAATTAGGTGGGAATAGAGAATGTACGTATCAGAATCGAATATTCAATTTGTCACAGAACAATTTGGAAGATTTAGGCCGTTAATAACCCTTAGAAACCGTTGCAAATTTGACATGTGGGCCACACAAGATTTGCTAAGAATTTCGCGTGATGTCACATAGAAAAATACTTGGAAGCGTGACCGTTTCAGACGCTGTTATAGAGCGATTTTACTAAGGATGAGCCAAAGTGACAGCTAGTGCTGGCAACATAACTGAAGGTTCAGTGGTCGTCGTGCCCTCGAGCCCAATAGACTCCCTTTCTGCATTTGTTCGTTTGCGATTGGCTAACTTGTCAATGGCTTCGACGCTTCCTTTCGTGACGTCCTCGTCCGACAAGAATATAGTGCGCCGCGAGAAATAATTGAAATTAAGAAATGCTGTGTTATGTGCTCTTCTGTACAAATTCTTTTTCCTTTATATACGACATTGAATTGAATTGAATGTGATAAATATTATGTTTATTTTAAAACCGAGACTTGAATGCGAGATGCGTATCTATGCACGTGGTTCTTACGCTGTTGTGTGGCGAGCTGTGATTGAAAGCTTTTTATTTACATTCGTGACAGTTTTCTCTTACAGGTTGTGAGAGTATGTTAAGAGATTTTCCACATGTATAATTAAATTTAATTATTTCCCGGACTCGCGTACGTGCATATACCTCAGCGAAACTCTTAGATTTCTGCATAGTGTTGTTTTCATAGGAGCCATAACCTAACAGTTTACGAAGAGGCGGGGCTGAGCAGCTGTCGCGGCGGAGGGATACTTCTCTGAAATAATGTGTTCACTTGTTTTCGCGAACTGTCACTTTGGCTCATCCTTAAGAAAATCGTTCTATAGCTGTAGAGAAATTACGTAAGTACGAAAGCACGGCTGCCGCTTGCAAAGCACTTATGAAATGAAATGAAAGAAATGTAGAAATAGGTTTTATGCAATATTCGGTTTGCATGTGGGGCCGAACATGGACGATTGCTATTAGTGCGCAGATTTTTTTTCAGTTTTGGTTTTTGAGGGAGCCCGAAGATCATTAATGATTACGAGAGATAATCCAGTTCTAATGAGTATATGCAATGGATAATGAGAATCAAATGATTGATGATGGAAAAGCGGTGAAACGAGATGCAGGAGAAACAGGAAAACTACTAGAAAAACTGCTGAGAACTCGCATTCTCTTACCGTGTTTGTATCTTTATTAATATCCTTGTGACTGAGTCTTATGACCACACTTGGAAATGGTTAAATGATATTGGTGAGGTGATTATAAACATGTGATATGAATAATGAAAAGAGAAATGGTGGAACGAGAGGCATGGAAAATGTACTAACCCGCTTTGTCCACCTCAAATTCCGCAGGATTTGAAATTGGGTACTCAGAGGTCGAAGGCGACTACTCCAGGGCTGCACGATTGCAAGGTTTTGGGTCATACTGCCCGCGGGCGCCCGCTGCACTGGCCCGCATGCCAGTACCGTTTGACTAGACAAGGTCCGTCGGAATTTCTTTCTTCCTTACTCCTCATTCAGCTATCCAAGCACCAGCTACCCAACCACCCTCCCTTCCCATCCCCTGCCGATAGACTGACTCGAAAATCATAGGGCTACACTGGTCGTCTGCAGATAAGCGTTGAATACATCAAGCTCATCAAGTATACTTCGATTAAAACAGTAAGTTCTTTGACACTTTGTCAGCTGTGACGCTGTAATCTATTCGGGAGTTTAGTCACTATAGTGACGTTCAAGCTTCCGATTGGATGACACCAACACAGCAGACGAAATGTTTTAATCGGAGTATAGGTCGCCCACTCGAACAGATCTGCACTTCACCGTGCGTCGCGTGGCAAGCTTCCCACAGCGGGAAGAACGTACCCGCACTGGGCGAACTGCGTCCACAGGCGGCCCATGCGCCGGCGAACGACGGCCTCCGCGCTGCCCTCGTCCGGCTCGCTGAGGCCGGGGATGGCGAACTGGTAGCCCAGCTCGTCGGCGTGGCACACGCCCTGCACCTTGGTGCCCAGCACCTGGCCCAGGAAGTTGAGGCGGCCGCGGAAGCCGAACCGACATGAAGACGGGCGCTCCGTGCCTCGCGTGGCCGCGCGCCGCGCGGATCACCCCCACGCCGAAGTTGACGTCCGTCAGCAGCTACAACACAAGCGGATTCTTCAATTAAGACAAACATAACGAACTTAACCGGACTTGATGGTATAGTGATTATCACATAGAGACCGGGAGCGGTAGCTCAGTGCATCAACTGATGCCACTGCAGCGCCTCTTGACCGGGAGGTTCTAGGTTCGAGTCCTGAAGGCGGCAGGATTTTCGACACTAGCTTTTCAGCTACGTCGAATTCAGTCGCTGTCTGGAGGAGAATTCTAGCGGCCGGCTGCTCTGATCGGTAGTTTTCCGTGGTTTCTCTGATCAACACCAGGAGAATGCCGGAGCAGTACCCTACCAAACGGGCCACGGACCGCGCGCGATCTGTCCTTCCCCTTCCTTGTCCTATCCTCTCCCCTTACACACGCACACTAACATGCACTACACTACCACATATTCCGGGAGACCGGTCGGGAGTTTTAGAGCTTGTCCCGGCTAGGGCGGTGCCCCGCTGGTGGGAGAGTTCTGGTTAGGGGGAAACCCCACTAGCCGACGGAAAGTCGGTGCCGGATCTCGCCATCCAACGAGGGGAAAATCACCGCCATCTCCCGAGAAAAAACATGCTCTAACACTACAAACCCGAAAAAATCAATCAATCAATCAATTACCACATAGAGCTACTGTTCCTAAGTTCGCGGGTTCAAACCCGGTCAAAGTCGGGATTATTGAGGTGTCAAAATCGACGGAATGCATGCGGATCATGTCTGCATGTAAAACAGATCCCAGGAAAGGCACTTAAGTCCATCCTCGCAAAATTAAAATTCTCTAGCAATTGAGCACCAATCATCGTTTCGATTTGAATTCGATTTGAATTTGGATAAGATTGCGGATATTGTATCTTCGTCTGTGCTATCTGATATTCAATTCATACATCAAAACTGGCGCACTAGCGCTCCTAGGGAAAGTAAGGGCAAAATACCCTAGGTATACTTGGGAAGGATAATTCTGACAAAAAGGCGCTAGGGGCTTTTAAAGACGAGCCTATGCAGTAATCAGTGTATGGCAGTAAAAAAAGAAGAACAATAACAAGCTAAAGGAAATGGTGTAAATGTTTTGTGCGTAACTTTACTGTGTTATGTAAACGCGAATTCAATTCAATAGCTTTGATGCGATATTTCTGGTTTCATCCTCAAACATAAGGGGACTATTTACTCAATAGACTGCTCGCGGGCAAAGAAATGAACTCTTCTATTTGTTCTCGACTATCTGATAAATGAAACAATTCTTGAAAGTATCCATTGGTATTGCGTGTCACACATGGGTCCTAGAAACAGAGTTGTATTATGCACGCTAATGGAAGATTACATGCTTAATCAATTTGTGTACATATTTACAAGGAAATGAACGCCCACAAAGGACAGCAGAGTTGTTTCATATCTGTAATAACCCGTTGCAAGTAACATAAAACAACACTTACTCAACTTCATTTGTAAGATTGCACTCAGTCTGTGTCACCATTAGATTTACTCATACCCTTAGATCGATGTGCGCTATCCAAATAAGCCTTCCTTCGAGAAGGGCACCAAGGTATTGAATGAGTTGGGGGAAATTTTTAATGCTAAACCAGCTCGTGGTTCGCGCGCCACTCACGTCGACGAATCCCTCGAGCGTGTCGTCTGCGAGCTGCTTGCCGCCCAGGTAGAAGTCCTTGAGGCGCTCCACCAGCTGCCGGGAGCGCTGCAGGTCGCGTTTGCCTTTCAACAGGTCCGCGGGCAGCAGGCGCTCCATGTCGGAGGCGATCTCCTCCAGAGGGCTCATCCCGGAAGGGTTCGGGCTCTTCGGTCCACCCAACTTGCCCTCGATGATGCCTACGGAAACAGGACCCACAGAATAAGGGCCGAGCGTGGGTTCTGGCCAAAGGGTTCTGGGAGAGAAAAGGAGCTTTTCATTGAGAAAGTGTGTTATACGAAAAAAACCATGGAAACTATGTTGTATTTTCCATAATAAAAGAAATGTAATTAGTTCAGTATAAGCCGAACAAACGTTTGAAACTACGAGATTGCCATCACCGCGCCGTGTATTGATGGATAATTCTCTCGCAAAATTTAGTACTTTACTTTATTTACTTTTACTTTACTTTATTTTATTTTACGTCAAAAAACAGTTAAAAACTGCGTATGACGTGCTATGGGGAAAAGTGAATTGTGTGCACATTTTCAAAGTTCTGTGATCCGTACACTAAGTCATATACTACTTAAATTTTGAATTTTTGAAAGGGAGAAAAAACTCCCATGTAATAAAATCTATCTTCAAGGATAAATAAGCAATAAATTTTGAATTTTGAAAGGGAGAAAAAACTCCCATGTAATAAAATCTATTTTCAAGGATAAATAAGCAATAAATTTTGAATTTTGAAAGGGAGAAAAAAAACTCCCATGTAATAAAATCTATTTTCAAAGATAAATAAGCAATAAATTTTGGTTCTTATTACTTCCTGCCGCAACAACATGGAAACGATAATTTGAATAATTGTATTTCCCTCTGAATTCTAGAAGACGTGCACAGAAAATGAAGTTACATTTATGTCCAGAAGCAAAACAAGGGGCCATTTCAGCATTTGCTCAATGGATCAGGGAAACTGGACGAAAAACCTGATCGAGATAGTATGCTAGAAGTCGTGTTCACACCAAATATAAATAAAGTGGAACAGCGATCAAATTGGGAAATTGTAGTTTTCTGTATCAGAAACGCTTGGCAGTGTTATACAGAGTGAGAAGTATAGGGAGATAATACGTTGCCACTTCAAGCTGTTACACTTGGGGCGGAGGCTATCGAGACGCAACCGCTCTCATTCTCCGCTTTAGAGGAGAGATACACATATAAGAATGGCGCACAGCCAATAGGATTCTACTTCCCATCGTTGATAATGATATGTGAAAACTTTGCGGCATTGTTTGAAGTGATTTAGCTATGAGCAATACACATTGCTTTCTTTTGAACCTAATAAAACAATGATGCTTACGTAAACATTTTGAATGTTCTTACTCGATGGATCCTGAACCAGAAACCAAATTGATATTAGTTTTTCGACGAATACTACCCCTGTGATACTGAAACATTTAAGTGGATTTATTTCTATGCGTCTGTTTTGGCTAATAAAATATACTTGCCATGACACATGGAATAGCCCTCTTATTAAAAAACTGGCAAACAAACCTATCAAATAATTTAATTGAATATGAAAGATGACAAACTGGTAAAAACAACCACGATATTGTAAGCACGTGAGCATGCATCAAGATGAAACAGTCTTCTTATCACCAAGTATACCAGCGTAATCATTCAGAGTGTGTCCATTTCCTACCAGGAGACATACATAACGTGAGCATTGAAGGTGTGATCGAGTTCCTACCAGGAATCATACCTGTCGTGAGCATTCGTCAAGGTGTGATAGTGTCCGTACCAATCTAAGTACATAGCACATCACAGTGAGTGTGCTAACCTAAGTGAGCACAGATTTTGGCAGTTTCTAGCAGCCGCGATTTTTGCATCAGCCAAGGTGAATCTGGGTTTCTGTCAGTTTACTTACCCAAAGTGAATTTTCAAGAAGTCTTTCTTACCATCAGTCGTACACAGAGTGAACATTTTTCAATGTGTAAAAGTGTTTATACCTGCCAGTATACCTTGCGCGAGCTTTCAAATTGCGCCGCTTTCCTTAGAGTCAACGAACAGCGTGAGCCTTCAAGGTGCGACCGAGGTCCTACCAACTGCCATGCCTGTTCATTCAATTGTCTGAACTCCTGCATGGCGCCGTACCTAGCGTGGTGTTACAGGTGTCACCGAGCTCCCCCAAACCGTCATACTTAGTGTAGGCATTCAAGGCGAAACGCAGCTCCTATAGTTCGCGTCAATTTGGAAGATGGGCGTCGCGAAGAGTCAGAGGGAAGATAAATCGTGTGAGCCAATGGGCGACGTCCAAAGCAAGCGATGCCAGAACATAAACGAACCTGGTTGGCTGAAAGAAAGCATGTGACCACAGATGCGCCGAACGGTTCGAAAGTCGTCCGCCTTCCCGGCTGACGCGAAGTAGTTGCCATGACTGGCGTGAAGATTTAAGACGCGACAGAGTTTCTACCAGACGCCATACCTGGTGTGGGCTTTGCTGCTTCCAGACGCCATACCTAACGTGAGGATTCCCTCGTGCGACGTGAGGCCGAAGATGATGGGCACCTTGGGCACATCACCGCTAGCCAGCAGCGCCGCCGGCTCCTCCAACAGGAACGCTCCCTCGCGCGTCCTCTCCACGCACGGCACGAACAACGTCAGGTCTCCGCGCCGCTTCTCCTCTGCCGTCGCCGTCCCGTCCAGCGACGCCTTCACCAGCGCCACCGGTGGCGCCTCGCGGAACCATCGGAGCAGTGCTTCGGGGTCCTCCACCGACGAGGAGGGGCAGCCGGCCGCCAAAGCCAGGCGCTTGGCGCGACCCACGGGGTCTTTGGAGAAGGCCCACGGGCACAGCGCGCTGCCGCTCTGCGCGATCGCCCGCCGGAACAGACCTACCAGGCGAAACAGATCATTTGGACATTCATAATGGAACTGGGAGGAAAGAAGTCTCTGGACAGGACCCACGGGCACAGCGCTCTGCGCGACTGCCCAACGGAACAGACCTACACAAATGAAACAGATCATTTGGATATGTCACAATGGAATTGGAAGGAAAGACGTTTCTGGACAGGGCCCTGCCGCTCTGCGCGACTGCCCGTCGGAACAGTCCTTACTGGCGAAATAGATTATTTGAATATGTCATAATGGAACTGGGAGGAAAGAATTGTCTCGACCGCGCGCTGCCGCTCTGCACTATTACCCGTCGGAACAGATCTGAACTGTTGAATCAGGTCATTTGGATATGTCATAAAGGAAATGGGAGGAAAGAAGTCTCTAGACAGAGCCCACGGGCGGAACAATTAGCAGCAATTATTCCAACAATTCCAACGTTTTTGTGTCACATAGAAACATTCATACCTTCGTTTTTATATAATTGATTTAGTTCAATGTAATCCACATTGCACCTTGGCTGCATTGTGGCCGGGCGATGCCTGTTCAGGTGGAGTGAGACCGAAGTGGACCGGAAGGGGCGGACGGAACTGGTGGGACTAGGTCGGGCTAACGGTGCAGTGGGAGAGCATGCAGCGTGCGGAGTAGAATGAGCAAAAGAAGCGAAAGGAAGGAAACGGGAGGATCGGAAAGAGTGAAAGGTGTGGGAGGAGCAAGCGGAGCTGATGTAGAAGGCCAGCTGAGCGGAAGGAATAGGCGGAGCAGTGAGATAGAAAGAAGCGAACGGAGCCAGATGAAAGGGTAGAAAAAATGGAGCGGAAGGGGGCTAGTTAGGCGTGGTGGGAAGTTCGATTTAGTTTTTTTTTTCATGTTTCCGGGTGCGTCAACTGCTTTGGTCATTAGTCCCGTTAGTGTAGTGCATGTTTTTCTCAGGAGATGGCGATGATCTTCCCCCGCTGGATGGCGAGATCCGGCTCCGACCTACCGTCGGCTAGTGGGGTTCCCTCTAACCAGAACTTTCCCACCAGCAGGGCACCGCCTCAGCCGGGACAAGCTCTAAGCTCCCGACCGGTCTCCCGGAATATGTGGTAGTGTAGTGCATGTTAGTGTAAGTGTGTGTGTAAGGGGTGAGGATAGGACACGGAATGGGAAGGACAGATCGCGCGCGGTCCGTGGCCCGTTTGGTTGGGTACTGCTCCGGCATTCGCCTGATGTTGATCGGAGAAACCACGGAAAACTACCGATCAGAGCAGCCGGCGTTTAGAATTCTCCTCCAGGCACCGACTGAATTCGACCTAGCTGAAAAGCTAGTGTCGATAATTCTGCTGCCGTCAGGACTCGAACCTAGGACCTCCCGGTCAGAGGCGCTGCAGTGGCATCAGTTGATGCACTGAGCTACCGCTCCCGGTGTGGTGGGAAGTATGGACAAGACGTCCATGCTAGTTGTTCTTTGTAAACAAATGTATTAATTTCTTTGGTAAATTTAGAAGTTATGTTTTGTTGCATAAAAAGTATTTTTTCAAACTAACTTTCGAGTGCTTTTTGCGGCTTAGCCATTCCAAATCTCTAAGGCGTTTATTAGAAAAAATACGCTTAAAATTGACTTAAGAGCTTACACAGATGCACATACGTGCATACATATGCACAGACGCACGCATACTCATGCATACACCCTGTGTCCACAAATGTGCATTCCCCCTTCTGACGCCAAAACATAACAAAAAGTTCATATTATCATGGGTTCGCAAACTCTTCGTTGGAAGTTATGATAGTAATTAACTTCATATTTGCATTTTTCTCTTTCTTCATTGTGAACAGTAAATCATGACATTTGTTTTATTTTCTCTTATTATATTTTGTTCTGATTGCTTATTCTTTTCTTCTGTTTTGTTTTGTTCACAATAACATTCATCTCAGTACAAGATGTATTCAGTGAGAGAAATGACGGAGATGCGCTACATTACCAGCCCACTGAGTTTGTGCCTAATCTCTCTCCCGAATAACCTTGCACAGAAATAAACTAGTTCAATTAGATCTTCTTCTGAATACTTCTGCCGTCAGCAGATGAGTAGTGGGACTACTGGACAAAGACGCTGGAAATCTGAATATCAAGAAAAAAATTACATTATCTTATTTGTTCAAACGTCTATTAAAAGAAGTGAGACAATAGATTGATTTATTTGGAAAGGGACTCTGATGTTTGTCTCCTAGTGAATAGCGTTCATAAGATAATAAATGACTAATCAGAGTGAACCAACAGAAGAAGAGTAAATTTTCTGGTGGAATTCTTAATCGTCCTTTTCTCGCCTTCAATGTATATCCACAAAGTTGAATTACACACAATGTACAGTATTAAAAGAGAAACTCAGATAAATGTTTGTTAGGAAACTAAACGTTCTACAAAAACGACTACAAGCGTAAACTCAACATCAACGCTCAAACAGGTTTCACTACACCACTCCATTCCTTTCTTCTATTCTACTTACGTAGCTATCGAGAAAGTATTGTAATACTACGGCACAAAACAGCCATTTTTCAACAGAAAATATGGTATCGAAGGGCCCTGGTAATGGAAAAGTTAATCATTCTTGTTCCTGTGTGTGGCAAATTTCTTTCTCCAACATTTTGTGTAACCAGAACGTTTTGTGGGTCCTTGACACCAAAAAAATGGTTTACGGCAATACGTCTGCCTGCTCGTCTGTAGTCAACGCTAGCGTCTAAACCGTTCAGACGTTATTCTGCAAAATTGATATTCCTCTATCGATCCAGCCGAACTCAAGGCCCTGCAGATTTGAAACATTCGCCTGTAAAAGTGGCGCAGTGCCCTTTGTCCGTGAACTCTTGTGTATTTTCGAAAATTGCAAAAACAAAAACAAAAAACAACAACAAAACAACAACAACAACAACAACATTGCAAGACTACCGATGGTAGGGATATTTACTTAATGACATCTGTTCTTCAAAATTAGACCTTTAATTAAGGTCATGTACAATGTTTCGAAAATATGAGTAGTTTCCTGAAAGTTTTACAAATTCTAGGAATTTGAAACTGGGAGAGGCGGCTCAATGTATCAACTGATGTCACTGCAGTGCCTTAAACCGGGAGGTCCTAGATTGGAGCCCCGACGGTGGCAGAATTTTGGACACTACACTTGGATCTTTCTAACAAGGCATCTGAGGGTAGTATCTCCAAGATGGAACATGGCGCGGATTTTCGCGTCTTTCTCGGTCGTTCCGCTAGAGTCGCTTGATCTGCAGCATTTTTTTATACGATCACGGTCATGCGACATTTTGCGGCAGGACCGAGAAAGACTCAAAGGTCGTGCCATAATCAATCTTGGATATACTATTCTCACATGCCACGTTAGAAAAATCCAAAATAGCTAGAAAGCTAGGTCAAATTCAGTCGCTGTCTGGAGGAGAATTCCTGTGGCTGGCTGCTCTGATCAGTAGTTTACCGTAGTTTCTACGATCAATACCAGACGAATACTGGTGTATTATCCTAACAAACGGGCCACGGACCACGCACGATCATTCCTTCCCTTCATTGCCCTATCCTCACCCCTTACACACTTACTACACTACTGCACATGCCGGGAGACGATCGGGAGGTTAGAGCTTTTCCCGATTGGAACGGTGCCCTGTTGGTGGGAGCTACCTTGTTGGGGAAAACCCCGCTAGCCGACGGTAGGTCAGCGCAGGATCTCGCCATGCAGCGAGGAATAATCACCGCCACCTCCCGAAACATTCACTACACTTAGGTGACTAATGACCTTAGCAGTTGACGTACCCGGATCACTAATCAATCAATCAATCAATCGAAATTTGAAATTCGAATTTCCCTTCCTTCTTTTGCGAAATGTCTTTTACGAAATATCAGATATCAATACAACGGCAGCGATCGCCGCATTTTGAAATTCTTAGAATTTTCCCTTTATAGGAAGGTTATGTCTCTGGTTTTATGGGACGCTGTTTTGTATTGACGAATTTCTGTTGATGTGTTAGATTTCAAAAAATGGGTTTTCAGATTATTTCAGTTGCTATGGTTAACAATAAGTTTTATTAGTCGTATTATGTTAGTTAACGCTTAGTTAAGTGATGGCCGAGATGCGTTAATATGGACAGAAACTGAGGTAATATAACATAACGTAATCGTTAGTAATGCAAAAAAGCGTGCTGTTGTAGTACGTTACGTACTAACATTACGAAACTAGTGGGAAGTAGTTTCGTAATGTTTGTACTATTATTAATTTCTCGCTACCTCTTACGTAGTAGAGAAAAGTTATGGAATGCTGCCGGAAAAAGCGGCGAATGTTGGGCAGAAAATCTCTTATTCCCGGGCCCTGGTTCCGAAAATGTTGATATATCCAGTTGTTAAATTGAGAAAAAACACCTCTAACACGTGGTGAAGCCAAAATTCATGTTTTGTGTGTCGTTGATACCGAAAATTCTTTTCACAGCGAAACGTCTGTCTGTGAACAACCTTAGCCGCTAAATCGTTCAGCCGGTGTTCTCCAAAATTAATATTCCCCAATTGGTGTGGCTGAAGTTGCGGCCGCTTGTATTTGAAACCGATCTTTGAATTTTGGGGGATATTTTACATGAAACTCCTGGGACATTTTCAGAATTTTAAAAAAATGGCCTCATTTTTTTTCCTGGGGTAGTCTGAAGGACGTATAAGAGAATTTTGAAAAACTTATTTGTACGTCACCGGACTGCTATGGAGCGCCCGGTCGAATGTACCACTTGCTTGCTAGATCGAGTTTCTCGTGAGTGGTTATTGTGCCATTTTTTTCAATTGAACTTTATTTTACTTTTTCATGGACTACATTGCCGTACGTTGAGCTCGTCCGCTCGGCAGCTTTAAGTTCGGGCGGGTTAATTTTATTAAATTCACTGATGGAGAATCTAGCAAAATTTCTGCTATATTGTTTAAAGTTCTGATCGTTCCGAGAACTATCATAACTTGCTCAACACTTATAAAAGACTGGCTCGTGTCTAGTGCGTAATTTGGTGAAAGAAGTGTTGGGAGTCAAACAATCTGCCGTCGATGACCTCTGCAGACTGTTTATAAGGGAAACTGGACATGCCTGGTCATCCACAAGGGTACCCCCCGCCGTCTGCGCCCTGTCTAGGGTACCACCCCCCTCCAGCCCAACCCCTCAAACCGGGAGCGGTAGCTCAGTGCATCAACTGATGCAGTGCCTCTGACCGGGAGGTCCTAGGTTTCCACTCCCACGGCGGCAGGGTTTTCGACACTAGTTTTCAGCTAGGTCGAATTCAGTCGCTGTATGGAGGAGAATTCGAGCGGCCGGCTGCTCTGATCGGTAGTTTTCCGTTGTTTCTCCGATCAACACCAGGCGAGTGCCGGAGCAGTACCCTACCAAAGGGGCCACGGACCGCGCGCGATCTGCCCTTCCTCTTCCTTGTCCTATTCTCTCCCCTTACACACACACACACACACACACCTACACTAACATGCACTACACTATCACATACTCCGGGAGACCGGTCGGGAGCGTAGAGCTTGTCCTGGCTGGGGCGGTGCCCCGCTGGTGGGAGAGTCCTGGTTAGGGGGAAACCCCATTAGCCGACGGTAGATCGCCGCCGGATGTCGCCATCCTGCGAGGGAAAATCACCGCCATCTCCCGAGAAAAAACATGCACTACACTAACGGGACATTAGTCCATAGCAGTTGACGCGTCCGAAAACACGAAAAAATCAAATCAAATCAATTCAACCGACCCCTCAAATTGACCTGCGAAGGACGCCGCTTCCCAAACAGCTGGATGACGTCGCTTTTTTTTATTTTTTAAAATTTTTTTTAACCAAATAATGGTTATTTTATTTCGGTCAGTTCAAAGATAGAATCAAAAAAAGACTCTTGATTAATTATTGAAAGACGATTCTATGATTGCGAATTGCATCATTTTGCGTGGCCGCGCTTGTGCCATTTTGTAATTTAGCTTAAGAAAATTGTCAATTACAATCCTGATAAAAGAAAATTTCTTGAGAAATAAACCTTCTAAATTCCCATGATTTTCTTCTTTCAGATTATTAAATTCGTGATTCTTGTTCATCAACGCAGCGCTGTTGCGGAGCGATGACGTTTTTGCCCTGCACTAGGGTGGGTTTCGGTGCAACGAATGGAAAACGCTGTTAGTACTTTTGTAAGGAAGTGCACTAATATTTTAGTAATAACTGTCCAGTGTTCTTTCATTGCGGATAAACACTTCAAATTGAGATGAATCTTTGTTGTTTTTAGAACTCTGGAGGCCATTTGCCACCGAAACTATAGCCTAACGCCTATGACTCCTGGCATGTTAACTTGAACAGTACAGTAAGAAGATCGTTACATCAACTATGTTGTTCTCGTTAAAATTTCCAAATTTTGCACAAAGTTAATTGAAATATTACTTATTCAGCTGGCACATTTCAGGCATCATTCATTAGTGCTAAGTACTAATTATGTAGCTTTTTTCCATAGACTTTCCTTTGCTACGAAGGAGCAATTAAATTGTTGTTTTTTTTCTAAAAACCCACATCTCCAATCTCTGCGAAAATGAGTCCTTAAAGCAAAACGCTTTACGGTCCCCTGTTTGCACATAAGTGCAGATATCTCGCATTCAGTCATAGATTGTTTTCTTTATTGAAATTTATTTTCTTTCATTTATAATTGAAGATAACCTGTCGATATATTTCAATGCAGAAACGCATTAATTTTGCTTCTGTGAATTCTTAGTAAGAGTATGGAGATTTTTAATCCAGCGAAAAAAGGATTTTTTCATCTTCACGCCATGATAAAAATACAAACACTTCACAATAGATAAAAAAGTTTAGCGGCATGTGTCCTAGTGATGACGTTAAATAAATGATAACGATTAAGTGAGGGCGTGGACACAGAATAAGAGAGTCCTTTCTGCTGATTTGGTCTGATATTTAAACAAAATATCGGTATCTTCAAATCTCTTTATTGGATTCTGAACTGATTTCACCTTTGGAACATTCCGCGTGGTTTAATTATCATATATCTGTGAACTGTTTGGCCAAATGGAAGCTTAGACCTTGTCCTGGTTGAGGCGGTGTCTTGCTCATGGCGGCATCTGAAGGAGTACCCTCCGGCGTTTAACCTGAAGGAGTACCCCTCACGCAAGCTGACGTGTACGTAAAGAGGAGCCGAATTCTTGCAGCGTAGGAGGAACACCTCTAACTCCCGGGATATGCATGTACGTAGGCGTGTTAACATACACCATCAGTTATCTCAGAGGTAGGATTGCCATGTCTCTGCAACCCGGGAGGTCCTAGAGTTCAAGCCCGGGCGGTGACGGATTTTCGGCAGTTAGGGCACAGATAGGTCGAAATGAGCCGCAGCGCGAAAATAATTCTAGCGGTCGCCAGCTCCGATCGGTAGTTTTCCATGGTTTTCCCAATCAATACGAGGCGAATTCAAAACAGGACCCAAACAAACGGGCCGCGGACGCAGTGCGATCTTTCCTTCCCCGTTTTTGACATATCCTCACTCCTTACAGACATTTAAATTTACATTTATGTCGGGAAATCAATCGGGAGCTCACAGCTTGGCCCGGCTGGGACCGTGCCTCGCTGATGCGAGACCCTGCTGATGCGAGACATCGCTGATGCGAGACCCCTGGTTGCAGAAAACCTCGCTAGGCGACGTGTAGGTCCGCACCGGATCTCACCGTCCAGCGGGAGAAGATCACTGACACCTCTCGCGATAAAATCATGCACTACACTTCGGGAATAATGATCTTAGCAGTTGACGCGCTCGGAAACAATCAATCAATTATTCCAAACTATTCAATTTTTCACTCTTTAACAATTTAGTCTCCATGTCAGGGAGCAGTATCCTACCAAACGGGCCACGGACCGCGCGCGATCTGTCCTTCCTCTTCCTTGTCCTATCCTCTCCCCTTACACACACACACACACACACCACACACACACACCCTAACATGCATTTCACTACCACATACTCCGGGAGACCGGTCAGGAGTTTAGAGCTTGTCCCGACTGGGGCGGTGCCCCGCTGGTGGGAGAGACCTGGTTAGGGGGAAACCCCACTAGCCGACGGTAGGTCGGCGCCGGATCTCGCCATCCAGCGGGGGAAGATCACCGCCATCTCCCGCGAAAAAACATGCACTACACTAACGGGACTAATGACCAAAGCAGTTGACGCGCCCGGAAACACGAAAAAATCAATCAGTCCAAACTACTCAATTTGTCACTCTTTAACAATTTAATCTCCATGTCAGGTGTAGATACAGAGAGGATACATGCTTACCATTTGCCAGAGGAGACAGGACTAGGTAATGGACAGCAGCGCCACCCGCGCTCTCCCCAAAGATGGTGACGTTCTCGGGGTCTCCGCCAAAGGAGGAGATGTTCTCCTTCACCCAGCGGAGCGCCATCACCATGTCCTTCATGCCGGCATTACCCGGAACCTCCGGGCTATCCAAAGACAGGAAACCTGCGTTTCATTGCTTCGTTTATAACAGTTTTGATTAGTTCTTCTAATATGGGCCACGTGATCCATTTTATGATTCTGATATTAGTAAAAAAACTTTAAATTACTCGATAATTTGAAGAGTATTTGGATGACCAAGTATAGATTTCTGCTGTACACATTTTTTTTAAATGATCTATTTCATGTGTAAGAATTTCGACCAAGGAGATTGAATCTAATCCAAGAAAAATAATTAACGAAAAATGAAAATCATATCTTAAACATTAATTATATAAATGAAAAACAAATGCAAACTTGTTTAAAAAAGAATGCAACCTTACAATAAAATTACTAAGGTCGATAATGACCTTGCCGTCGATGAAATCATAAATAAAAATATACTTAAAAAAAAATTCTCTTGATTTTAACGAATACGAATAGTGACCTTGTGGAATGTCTAATAATGGGTCTATTTCAGTCATGTTATGTGCCAAATGATATGAATAAGAGATTTAAACTTCAATCTCAGTTGTCTACCAGCAAGAAATGATCAAGTGTCAACGTCAATGTAATTCACGCCACGTGAATTTGTTTTTCTTTCGCTGGTTAAATATTTTAACTCTGTGAATTACTGTGCAGGGGTGTTTTTCACCCCTAGTACGCGGGTTCAATCCTGGCATGAGTTTTTTTATTGGAACTTCCTGCAAGAATAGATCACAATACACACAATTCAGTATTAAAAAGTCATTTTCCTCTAAGTTTTTGAAATTGCTTCATGCTTTAAGAAGCATAATGTGAATTACGTATTACAACTAGCAACTTTGAGCAATGTATTACAATATTATATTCAATAAAAAGTATATTTTTCTACCATTTTATTTGTATTTGCTCCAGTCAGAGCAATTAGGAGAGCATTGTTACAGAACGTGTCCAAACATATTCTTCAACACTCCAGGAACTCCTCGAGTGTTCCTTGAATAATACATTGTTCCGTGTAAAGGCACATGATAGGCAGTATTCGCCGATGCCGCTGCTTTATGTTAAACTACTTGTAATTTTATTTATGGAGAAAGTTCGTAAAACCTTTTAAAAATATTTATAGTTTTCGCGTAATTTTGAAATATAACTTGTGCATTTTCCGAGTAATGACTGGAGTGTAAGTAGGATAGAAGGTGCAATATCATAAAGTTACGTATCAGTTATTAAAAATACGAGCGAGTATGTTATGCTGGAGCACGACTGGTTTTTATATCTGTACCGCGATAATTGAAAAGATACTGCGAACGATTACTGATCTTTAAGCGAAACTAATTATAATTATGTTATTGCAAGTTATGAACACGATTGTGTATATTGTGTGGATGTTTATTCTGAAGACATTGCGTACCGAGTGGTCCCAAGCGGTAATTAATGGTGACTAGCACCACGTCCTGGTCCATGAGTGGCTCTGGGCCGTACATATTGCTGGAGCCAGAGCTGAAGCCCCCTCCGTGAATCCAGAAGAGCACTGCCAGCGGCCTGTGAACGCCTCGACCCAGAGGCAGGTGCGGCGTGTACACGTTCAGGAAGAGGCAGTCCTCGTCGCCCACCAGCTGCTGGGTTAAGGGGTCGAAGTGCACGCACTGGTTGCCCAGCTTCGTGGCATCCCGAATGCCTGTCCACGAATCCGCAGGTTCCGGAGCCTACACAGCGCCAGGAATTAGTGATGCGACATCGATAACAAAACATCGATAGTTTCAAACATCGATGTTCATCATTAAAACATCGATGTTAACAGTTCATCAACCAAAAATCATCGGTGTTTTGAAGCTGTTTTATAGTGTTCTATAACATGAAAGTGCACAACAAAATTAAATTTGACAGTAGTCGTATTTATTAGTTTATAGGTAAGATTTAACTGGAAGCAAAGTTTAAAAAATATACGAACAAAGGACAAAGCTAGGACTGAGCGTCCAGAGTCATCTCAAAGGATTAGTCCTTACTTCGCCGGAGAAGGATACGGGAAGAAATGGAGAAGCTGTACTACTGCGGCTCATGCACCGATCGCCTCTCCACGTGCGTAATAAGAAAAGGCGAAGGACAAATCAGGGCATCGGAATCATCTCAGGCGAGAGATAGTCTGCTCGATCAAGTTCCTTTTTTTTTTTTTTTTTAACGCGTCTCCAAGCCCCATGGGAGGCGTTGAGCGCTTTGCGCTTCTGGGAGTAATGCTCCCATTACTAACAGCGCTGGAGTAATTCTCCGTTAATATTGTCGCGTCTCGTCGCAGTCGGTTGTCATGAGGACCGCCAGGTAGCATCTCCGCGTACGCGCCTCCTACCGCGCGCTCCTGCGTCACCATCCAGCGGCCAGAAATTAGGAAGGAATAAGGACAGGGGTAGGGTTTAGGACACTTCACAGGGGTTGGACTAGCCCTTGTGAAGCAGCAGAACTCGTTTTGTTGGAACAAATTTGGTTCGTACACAAACACTGATAGTGTTACCATATGATATTATTTCATATTTTAACGTTTACGAGATTGTGATTATGACAATTTACAAACAAAACATCAAAAACATGCGCGCGTGTGTGTGAACACACCCTGTGTGTGTGTGTGTGTGTGTGTGAAATCTGCGATAATGAAAGGAAAAATTACAATTTGGTTTTATTTATTTTTTTACGTCAAAAAACTGTTAAAACTGCGTATGACGTGCCGTGGGGAAAGTGAATTGTGTGCACATAATTAAAAATTCTGTGATCCCTACACTAAGTTATATACTAATTGAAATTTGAATTAAAAAAATATCCCATGTAATAAAATATATTTTCAAGGATAAATAAGCAATAAATTTTGGGCTCTTATCCATGTTGTCCTACGGAATAATACGTCCTGCCGCGACAACATGGAAACGATAATTTGAATAACTGTATTTCCCACTGAATTCTAGAAGACGTGCACAGATAATGAAGTTACATTCATAAAGTGTAATAGTGTAAAGTGAATATATGTTTTAAGTTGTAACAGGAATGTAAGTTGTACGTATGCCTCAAACCACTGTTTATCACGGCAAGACAAAACTTTAGTGAATTATTGTGCCAATTATCGTTTCTATAGTTTAATGTAGGCTATGAGTCACGGTGTGACAAAGACATGTAATAAAGTCTTTTGATAAAAATTTTCACAGGATATGGAAATTGTCGCTTAAAATTTTTGGATAAAGGGGTGTGGTCTCAGAAATTAAATTTCGAGGAAGTTAAATATTAAATAAACTCGAATCACTCCCATCCCCTCATTTTACTTCATTATCATTATCTTCATTATCATCATCTTCTTCATGATCACTATCATTATCTTTACCGGATTCTGTCATTTAATATGTGAACTGAAAGGTTGAAGAGAATCTCGTCTAAGTTGGTCCAATTCCTATTAAAACGATAAATCGGGCAAAACGTCAGAAATATACATTCAAAAATTGATTGCTAGCGCTTGACCCTATTTTTACTTTCTCGTATACGTAGTAATACACGTAGCAGAGAGAAAGTTATGTAATACAGCGCAAAGTCGATTTCAAGATTTCAACGGAAATACACGTTTTGGGGGCCCCTGATATCGAAAAAGTGTTTTTTTTCAAAACGTCCGTCCGTCTGTGAACGCCACTAACGTCTAAACCATGCGTAGGTTTTCTAAAATGGATATTCCCGGGTCGATCTGGTTCGACGCGAGGCGCTGCGATTTTGAAACACTTCCTTTAAAATTTGGGGGTACTTTACGTGAAGCCTTAAGGACATTTTCAAACTTTTCTCAAAAATTTGCTCCAATTTTTTAATATATATAATATGGAAACAATCAATCGGAGTGTATTGAGGACTCTCTCTCTGTCTGTCTCTGTCTCTGTCTGTCTGTCTGTCTGTCTGTCTCTCTCTCTCTCACACACACATCACTACACACACACACACACACACACATATATATATATATATATATATATATATATATATATATATATATATGGTGGGGGGGGTTTGTGTGTGTGTATACACCACACAACCACAAAAAACAAGTTGTCAGACCCAAAGACTTCACATATTTTTCTCCGTGTTTCTCGACGCGCTGAATCCGAATCTGAAGTCAGAATTGCGCCATCACCCTCCAGGTTTTTTTTTCGTGAAAAGAAATCTGTGTACTAGATTTTGGTATTTTGGAGCATTATACTCTACAGAAGCCGAAAGTTGTCAGACCCAAAGTCCTGAAACATGTATGTATGTTAACGTTCTGCATCCAAATTCAAAGCCAGAATTGCGCCACCACCCTCCATTTTTTTAATCGCGTGAAATTTACAATTTTACGGTGGTTTCCCACGATGTAAAAAGAAATTGGAGGATGGGGGCGCAATTCTGACTTTATATTCGGATTCAGAGCGTCGAAATACATAGAGAAACATGTCAAGTCTTTGGGTCTAACATTTTTTTGTGCATGCGTTATTCGAGTGTTCCAGGTATGACACGTACCTTGTAGCGCAACTCGCCAAGTGGGGGCTTGGCGTAGGGCAAGCCCTGGAAGCTGAAAAATATATTTCCTGCGGGTGTCTTCTGCCGGCGTCCACGTAGGGCACCCTGGCGCACAGACACCGTCATATAGCCCGACATGCTGTTTCACTCGAACGATTTCTAACGATACTGACCGAGGCCAGTGGAACTTGTTTGCTCTGTCCGAGAGCTCTCATGTTTATCTCATTTGGGTGTTGCTTTATCTTCGATGAAGTGACCTTGCATTTTCTGACGAAGGTCCATGGAAAACAGAACTACCTTTATAGACTAATATAAACGTACGTTTTCGTAATTGGCAGAGAGTGCCAAATTGCTGAAACTAATAACATTCTTATAAATAACATACATTATTTGCGTTTACTTTTTCCTCCGTCTTCTTCAGAATCTACTTTTTCTTATCCTTCTTTTTCATTTCGTTACTTTACATGAAGTTCCTATGGCATTTTCAACACATTCTAGAAAATGGCTAAAACTTTTTTATTGAAATTGTTTGCTCATACAGAAAAAATGCATTTATAAGTTCGACATTGTAAAATTATAAAAACATCTTTATATTGAAAACCATAAGGGTTTTTGTTTAGAAAGATATTTTAGCCTTCCACTCAACCAAATTTTGTGATTTTTGCTGTAAATGAAAGGCAGTGGGCCCCAATGTTTTATTGCTTGCCATTACTAACCGGTTTTATAGCATAAACACGAAATTTGAATAAAATAATAAAATTAGTAGAATGAATACTTATCTCCGGTCATGTGCTCATTATTTCATTGGTTGAGCTGTAATCGATCTCTTGAAAACATTCGACATTTTATCTTCGAGAAAACTTGTTAGTGTATGGGATTGTTGGAGAAGCTAATATAGCGAGTTCAGTTTGAAGAGCGTTTGTAAATACAAAGATTTGCGTGTGTACATAAACGCCAGCTCTATCAATCGTTTGATTCCTGCGTCCTTTCACAAAAATATTCAATTGTATTTATGTGATGCATTACGTTTTTAAGGTAGACTGCAGTATTTCTTTGCAATATTTACTTCCAGGATAAATGTACACATTTTGGTTAATATAAAACATTTCCATTTAATTCTCAGAAAGATGTCGAATTCTAGATGCCCAGTGAATAGTGATTGAATACTTCTGGAATGTGTAAATCAATTTAGTCTTCCGGACTTAATACTGAATGACATAAAACAAATGTTTTGGGGGTTTTCTATTTTCAGTGTAGTGAATATTTTTCTAAGTTTCCTACAAAGCACATATCACACATACCGAATTTTTGGCATGCATCCTTTGTGTTCGATTTTTAGATTTTTGTCCCAACTTTCAATCCTTCAACCTTCAACCCTTTTCAATCAAATTGATTATTGCGGCTTGCATGTGTTGTGCATAAATTCATTCAATTGCAGATCTTTAAAACATGGTTTGCCCTTTATTAAACATATGAATAAAGGGTTAATAATACAATTAAGAGAAGAAAAGGTTTTCGATATACCACGCATTCCCGCTTCGTTAAATTTACTTATTAAGAGTGAAAGAAATCTGATGTGTCGGCTGTTGGCTTTGCGTTAATAGTAACTTGTTAAGTCCCAATTAGAGAAAGAGTTTGAACTGAATCTACCATGCAGATCCCTATTGAAAGTAACATATATTAATTTTTTGTGCTACTTGAATGGTGAAGACAGTAGATGGCACTTCCAAATTCATCATAAACGTCGCTCTAATGAAAATCTTAACTGAAGAAATGAGATCGTGGAAAAAAAGCTCCATGACTTTATTAAAAATGAAAATTTTAAAACACACTTAAAGTAAACCATACTATGAATGAAATATTAACATGACTTGAAATATATTCATAGTTTATATTTAATCTACCTCCTGGTCAGATCTATCACCACCCCAATTGCTCGTGCAAGATAGCTTAATTTAATTCATACTTCAGTACCATCATCGTTGATGTCTTTGGCTACGTCGAGGTAACGATTTGCACGTTCTGCGTAGCTTGTTATTAAATCTCCGATTCTATGTCATCTCCACGATAGCCATAAACTTGAAAGACAAATACTCAGTAAGCTTAATCTATTTTTTACATGAATATTTTACCTAACAAGTTATTTCCATTTAATTATTTTCAAGTTCACTACTTAACGATTATGACCGCAAAAACAAGTATTTTTCAACATTTCTTCCAATCCTCTACAAGTCTCCAATTCTCTACAAACTTCCCTTACGAGAATTACAAAACAATATCTATTGGGTGATTCCGTGTCAAATCGACCCAAGAAAAATGAATTTTTTACCCTAGAATTACAAACTAGGCGCATGCGTTCCTTGGCCAAATATAAATTTTCTTTTTTAAAGTTCTATATGTATTACTTTTTGAGTTGTTGTCTTTCAAAAATGGTAAACTAACGCAAACATTTTCACGCGCGCCATCTCTTCCAATGCAATATCTTCCCTTTTAATTGTCGTCCAATGATATTTTGTGGCTTGTTGAAATGGTGTGTTGTACATAATGTGTGGTGTGATGGTATATTTTGTTTTTATATCTATGAATTTGGCAAAAATATTGCCAATTTTATTAAAATTTAAGTATATACAAATCGTTAATTATTTTTTTAAATTCATTGGTGTCTATTGTAGTACATACAGTGCAAATTTCATTCTGGGACTATCCCTTAATATTACAAATTTCTCCATGCATCGATCCGCACATCCCCATGCATGGAGATTTAACATCTCTGCATCCCATCCATAATTTAAAGCTAGTGGTGCAATAACTGCCGTACTTTCTCACGATATTGTTAATGGCTATGTGGGATTCTAATATGACAATTTCTGTCTTACACTTCAACTACTATTCGAAACATTCTTAAACAAACGAAGCTTAAAAAACATATTTTTTAAATTCAAATTCAATTTAATTCAAAAATAAATTTAGTTTATATTAACGTGAAAGAAGAGGTAGCAGTCATTATCGCCTTTTGTTATCATTGCGGTGTTACAACAATGGGTTGCAAGCAACAATGGTCGCTCATTCGTATGGGATACACATTTTGTCAATTAGCATTGTTGATTCCGCTAGCAAGAAAATGAAAATGGATAGAGTAATGTTATAATTAAATATAATATTTTTATATTCATCAAAATTACTCAGTTTTTACATGCATTACTTTTCATTTCTTATTCACATTCACACACATGCATTTCTCTTTCACATCTTATTAAGCAAAGGAAATCACCTATTCGTTTTCATATTTAAATCAAACAAAATAGGTTTTAAATAATTTCTAAAAGATTAATTTTGAAACTTATAACAAAAGCTCGAAAAAGAAAACATTCTATTAAGAAAAATATATCTGCATAATTGTAGTTGTAGGAAGACGCCAAAAATTTTTTGAATTTTTTCAATTTTCGAATAATCAGGGTATTAAACAACATGAGACGGGCACCATTTTGTTAAACGTTTTACAGACTATCCAACAAAAGAATTTCATAGAAAACGATGGAGCCATTTTTGAGAAAAAATGTTCAAAAAATAAAAATGTATTATATTTTACTCAAAATTACGCGAAAAACACCCAAATTTTCGAAAAATTGTTCATGACCTTATTTCAAAATCTATCTCTAAGAGACAGATTTAATTTAGGGAAAAATTCTATATTAAATATTTTAGTTGTAGAAAGACGCCGATATTTTTTTAAAATTGTTGGCAATTTTCGAAAAATAAGTTTTCAACGAAAATGAGACCCGCATCATTCTCTTAAACGTTCTTCACACTATCCAAGAATCAAATTTAATAAAAAATGATGGAGCCATTTTTTTAAAACTTTTGTAAATATCACAGGGGCTTCTTGTGCAGTACCGCCCAACATTAAATTATCGGTTTAAAATTCAAGAAGCCGTGATATTAGCCAAAGGAGGTATATCAATTTGGGAGAAAATCGGTTTAACGGTTTAGCCGCTAGCGTTGTTCACAGACAGACGGACACACGTTTCCCCGTCAATCGTTTTTTCGGCATCAAGGAACTACAAAAGAAGGGTTTTAGCTGCACTAAGTGTTAGAGGATTTTTATTCTAAATTTAGCATCTGTATTTAAAAACTTTTTCATTGTCAGGGCTCTGTAATAATTTTTTTGCCGAAAATTCGTCGTTTATTCGTGCAGCATTACATAACTTTCTAGCACCGATAGTAAATCCGTGTTGAGGAAGTGTTATATTTATTACGTCACACTGGTGTTTATAATGTGGCGTCGTGGGAAGACAACGGCAATCACAGACACGAGCTTCAGATATTTAAATATTTATTAATAAGTATTTACAAATAAATAGTTTGATCCGTTATGTAGCTCTGATAGACCCTATACCCCGATCCCAGGAGCGATCCTTAAAAGATGCAAATACGCCTGACTGGTGGCTATGGCCACACCTCAGCGAGCTTACGCGCACAGCGTAGATCCCCAGCGACCGCAGTAACCCGTGGAAAAATGTTGCACAGCGGCGTCCCAACACATGGATTGCCCTACGAGCATCGTCTCTGCACCGCCCTGGGCGCAAGTTTTGTGCGTTCGCACGAGGTTTTCACTCAGCTCAAAACCCACCCCCGCGCTTTGCGCTCTTGCTGTGGCAGACCAGCCCCGAGGAAGACCACGAAAAGATGGTCGAAACGCCGGCAACACAGCCTTCGACGCGGACAGCTAAGATCATTCACATGACTCCGGCCGCGGAAGCCTACGACTTCAGTTATAGCGTTTTCCATTCGTCGCATTAGTGCGCACTCAGGGCAGTTTTCGTGTTCCATTCCACCGCTAGGGTGCACCAGTGCAAAGAACTACGTGTTCCATTCGCACATCGACACGGACCCGGAGCGCTCTAAACTGCACTGACGATCGCGTCAGTGCAGTCCAGTGCACCGGGCCTTTGTGAGGTTAGGTGCGGAATTTGTCCATGCTGATTTAGATTCGTGGTGAAATTATGAAGACAATTGAGGATCTTCTGTCACGCAGGGATACTTCGAATGATGGAGTATATTATGTTTTGCAAGAAATGTCTTAAAATAATGTTTGTGATTTACACGAAGTTCGGAAAAACAGATTGTGTTCTCCGAAAATTTAACCTTGAATAGCTTCATATTAACAAATCCAGTGATATTTAGAAACTAAAGTGTTTTAGTTACGACTCAATTTCGAAACGCTAATAAAGTGAAAATAAAAATAGTGACCCTTACAAAATCATTCAAATATATATGCCAAAAAATGTTTCTCGCACGCCCATGCATATACTAGCGGAAATGTTCATGTAAATATTTTTATTGTTTTCAGTAATCAAACAATTATACAGAAGCCTTTCGGTTCAAAATCTTGAGTACTATATCGATCACTGGCAAATCTCGAAAAATGAAATTATTACTCATACGCATTTGAAGTTTTCGTAGTTTTTAAATAAAGAAATCACACGTTAATAATGTATGAAGTTAAAAGTAAGAATTACCAAAAGACTGCATAAAAATTATAACGACGATCGTAATTCAAAATTATTATTTTTCGAGTTCCATCAGTGTGACTGACCAAGAACAGTTGTGTATAATTTCACTGCGTAGCGCACAAGCACTGACTCAATTCCGGAATCCGTTTCATTCGTAGCTGCCCTTTACGCGTGTGGGGCAGCACTGTTGCGGAGCGATGACGTTTCTGCCCTGCACTAGGGTGGGTTTCAGTGCAACGAATGGAAAACGGTATTAGTTTTTATGGCAGTTTTCTCTTCAGTCAGAGCTACGTCAGTGCTATTTGCCGTTCGTTGCCGTGCAGACAGCGTTAGAAAATATCTTCGATGTCTTGAAGCTTCTTTCTTTTCTAACGTAGCATTAAGTGTACTTTTCCAATAATATGTTTGGGGTTTTTCCAAACACTCATTAATTTGAGGGAACTATTAGTTCTTTAGTTTCTCAAAATATTGGTCTTGCCTCCTTATACCATTCACTGCGTATATATTGTTAGTATCATTACACTTAAAATAAAACGACTCCTTTTGTTAGGTGCTTCTCAGGACACTGTATAATCAGTCAATGAAAAAAATAATCAGTCCAATATTTTTGCCACCTTGTGGCTCTACTGACGAAAGTTGCTTCCCTTGCATCACCTGGCTCCCTCTCCCAGTCTTCTGTGATTATGCACTTTTATTTAAAACATAGAATTAATTTATTTTACACTCGTATTTCTGATTTGGGCACAACCAACGCTCTGAATCGTCGATATGGTGGGTAAGTAATAATGTCTTACACGTTATTGTAACGTATTGTATTAATAAGCAGGAAGACGGCGCCTTGCAGACACTGCGTCGCAGGATTGGGGCGCCAGAGAAACCTGGATAGAGAAGAAAGTAGAATGAATAGACGCAGCTAGGGCGAGGTACCCGAGGTATTTTGAGAACTTCCAGGAATTCATGGGAAGGGATGCCCAAAATGCGTGGCGGCGCGACAGTCACATGGCATGAAGTGTCCCGCGAAAAATGCAAAAGAATGGTTCAAAATATTTTTCGCGAAAGCTATCTAAAAACCAGTACTTTTTACAAATAATTGTTTTGAAAGTAAAAATAGCTTAGTACTGAACCTAATTACTATCGTGTCTAGTAACCCTTGCAACAAGGTCAGAGGTCATTTCAAAAATGTATTAAAACATCTAAAAAAGGACTTATTTTCTATATGACGGCATAAAACTATAACTCGTTTTCTTAAAGGGGACATGAAAACCTGGTTTTAAGGCGTTCGCGTGATATGGAAGAATTTACACAGCAGTAGAACTGTGTCGACATTTTTTTTTAATTGTAAAAAGCCGCCATCTTTTCTTTGCTTGTTATTTAAAGAGGGTATGACATAATGAAATATTGAATTGAATAATAAAATGTAATGCAGAAATCATGATTTAGGTTTCAGAACTCTTTGTTTTTCTCCCCCAAAAATGTGACTCTCTTTGGAGACTCCTACTGCATTGTTTATGGGCTGTTCGTGGTACTTTGCTTTTCCGAGCTTGAGAGGTTGCATTTGTGCACTTTTTTTCTGAAACACCAAATAGTACAAAATGGAAGCAATTTTATTTACTTCCTTGCCACACTACCATCCTCCCTCCTTCCCGATATCCGTCTCTCCATCCCTCTCCCCAACAGACGAAGTTGAGTTAGGGTTTTTAAAATATAATGGAGGCAGTGACGTTAGTTATGTTTTAAGGTGACGAGCGTGAACAAATTCATCAAAATTAGAATAACCCTGAGTTAGTATGAAAAACAACAAATACAGACCTTTATTGATTTTTTTACCCATTGCCTAATAAATTACATTTCACATTGATTGAAAATTGTAGCTGTTGAATCTAGTTCAGAACTCAAATGCTCCTTTTTGCTTTGATACCACCTCGTCCTACCTTGACGGGTAGACGATTAATTCCTGTCATTCCAATAGCGTCAGATTCAATTAAAAATGTGGAGATCATTTTTAAATGTTGAATAAAGAAATATTAAGATTTATTTAATATTGAATTTTTATTGCATTTTTATTGCCATTTAAAATATAGAAGTACAAATTGGGTTTGAAAATCTATGTATTACAATATTACATTTTCAAACAATCTTGTTTAATTATTTGCTGTACATGCCTTTCCAAAACATCATTCGCTCCTTTAAAAGACCAGTATTTGTTTCGAGTTCTTCACCAATTTTCAGGTAATTGGTCGCAGATTCTGAGAACTGCAGCCAATCGACTTTGATTAAATCATCATGTGATGAAGTTGGGTTCCTGTAACACATCGTGTATTCAATTAGAGGGATGACATTTCAATTAAATATCACACGAATATGAGTCATTAAATGTTTTAATAGAATATATTTTATCAGAATATCAATTTTCATGAACTGTGTAGTTTTAAAGCGTGATTTATCAGATAAGCAGTGTGCATTTCGCCAAATGAGACAAACGTAGTGTCGTAAGAAAATTAGTTACATGGGACGTTCGTTCTTGACTAGGTATGTCGTGCCATCAATAAACTTTTCTTATATCATAAACATGTTCACAATATGAAAATGCTGGTCTAATAGAAGAGAAATGTAGCGCATCTCCTAAAAGTATGGATACATAGCATTTATTTGTTGTTGTTGAAATGCTGTACTGTGCGTGTTACATAAGTTTATAGCAAATGAAGTTTTTGAGGGTAACTTTCAATATTGCGACAATCCCATGCGTTCGTCACAAAAGAAATTAAATTAACTAAAAGAAGTAGAACAAAAGCAGTTGAATAAAACAAACAATAAAATACTTTTTGAATATATTTTGGCTAGGTAAAATGTGAATATACGATAAAATATCGATTTGGTGACTTTGATAAAAACAATGAAGGAAACAAAAGGCAACTTAAAAATGAGTATTTCTTGCTAATATGGAGAGGAGGAGGTAAGAAGTCGCGGTAACGAGAGATTGGAGGATGGAAAAGGATTCACGACGTTACGGTTGCGGAATTGTGAAAAATTGCCGAGAAAATTAAAAAAAGTTGTTTGTGCCGGACGGACACTGACGAGTGGCCCTGAAGCGAAAATGTCATATCGGCTAACACCTCAGAAGTTGCCAAAAGGAAAAGTGAAATATGACTTTTAAACAAAGTAAAAAGCAACTGTACAAGGCCAAGACTCATACATAATTATAAAATGTTTAGTTGGAGTATTTATGACTGCAAGCGATAATATTTTAATAACTGTTTATTTTTTTGTCTTGTTACAAATTGTAATAAAAGGGTATAGCCGAAAAAGGTGGTGAAAACTGCCGCCAAACGAAATCGTTAATCGTTATTCTCTTTCATATGATCATCGCTACTATCGATTTGGTTTGGGGCAGTTTTCACCATCTTATTTGGCAATACCCTTTGACCACGGCAGGACCATTGTTGTCCGTGAAAGAATCCAAATGATCCGTTACATTACTGAACGGTAGAAGTAATCCCTAAATTTAACTAAATTTGTTTCTGTTCTAATTTGGAAGGTTAGTAGATATAAAAGAGATGGCACGGTACACGCACCCATTTTTCGCATAGTTGGCCCACAAGCGAACAAGGCGCTGCCTGGTGACCTCGTCCTTACTGCCTTGTTCTGGTCGAGGCACTTCTGCCATGTTGAACAAGTAACTCAGTTCGTCTGCGTGACATACGCCCTGCACCTTGCAAGGAAGGACCAGGCTAAGGAAGTTGACACGTCCTTTGTAGGCGAACTCGTACACATGGACGGGAGACCCGTAGCGTGCATGATCACGCGCTGCTCTCAACACGCCCAGCACGAACTGTGTGTCAGAATACACCTGCAAGCGAGAGAAGAAGCTTTTCAAAGCGAATCTGTGTTTATACCCTGCGTGTCCTTGGCACGTTAACTTTTTGAGAGACATCAAAGACAGTTATTTAAATGCTGCTTGCGTGGAATTATAGTTTGAGATACATTTTTGTTGTTAACAAGGTACTATATGCGATAGAATAAAAAAGTCAAGTTATGTCGCAACTAACCATGAATTTCAATAATTTACTGTGACAATAAACTTTGAAAAATATTCAACATGAAAATGTGTCATATGTTGACTTAAGAATGTACTGAATTAGATATTACCAAATGTGTAGTGCTGATTGTGCGAAAAATAGTTAGTCAAATTCAAAATGGATATTTTCGTCAAAATCTCCACTTCGTTTTTTGCAGCATTCCAATACTTTCTCTATTCCACGTTTTAGAGAAAGTTAAAGTTGTCCACAGATACATTTTGGCATGTAATTAAATAAGAAGGAAGTGTGCAGTTTTTCATTATTTCTCAATTTTTGTTTACATATTTTCGCACTTTTGATGCCACTTATTAAAAATTAGATCTTTAAATAATGTATTTTTAAAAATGTGACTAGTTTTCACGTAATTTTTAATGACCGTTAAAACCGCTATTTCATTCAATGAAGTGATTGATTGGAGAGAGATCCAATATGTCCATATTTCTCGCACTCACATCTATCAGTCCCGACAATTTCTCTTCTGAAGGCTGTTCCCCTTCAAAAAAGAAGTCCTTCAGGCGCTGCACCAGTTGCGCTTCTTTTTTGGGATCATTCCGACCTGGCAAATTCTCCGGAAGGAGTAGTTCTGGGCGCGAAGATAACAGCGCCATTGTCTTTGCCTCGGCAGCCTCTAACTCGTCCTGAGTCATCTGCTTCCCTGCTGGAGGGATTCTGAAGTAATCAATCTTCAGCAAGGAGCCTGAAATTACAATATTAGGTATAATAAATCTATATTGCCCATTACCAATGCGCGTAGAAATTGAAAGAAAACTATAATTCCTCTGGCACATGCCAAGTTTCTCAGGTTTTGTTAGATATATAGGAACTCGGATGAAAAAACAATGAAACAGTTTCGATTTCGCTCGACAAATTGCAAAATGTGATTGCGTTCTACCGCATGGTCTCATACTTTGCATATAGAATGTCTTCACACTCAGTGCGTCACTGCTTATACGGGGCTGACGTCCCGACAAGTTTTTTGAAGAGGCCACCGCCATTAAATATTTGCTATTTACTTGTTGGATTATCGAACAGTAAAGTGGGGTAGAGATGAATTACATCATGTAAATAATCATGCGAGATTGTAAAAAGATAGTTATTTTGAAATCACAGAACTTATGTTTTATTTACATAGGCTACTTTATATTACTTTAAATAATGGTCGTGTCAGACCACGTAAATTACAATATTAATGTGATGAACTAATTTAGAAACATTTGTCTCTGAAAAGAAAGGATCGCTTGCAACTGATAAAAATGTGATGCTCCACCAACGGCCTATCATCGATCGTAGGGTACCGCGGACTATCAAATGGGTGTGGTTCACATCTCAAATTCTCATCTAAGCAATGGCCTTGTGAAATCCAATCAATTAACTGGAGTTAAAAATTCAACAAGGTCGATACTCCCGGTGGCATATATTTTGATAGCTTCATGTGCAATCTCCGAACTCTAACATTCGCTAACTACCTAATATGAAACTTACCTGGAAGAAACAAAATTCCCTCATGGCTGGTGATCCCAAAAACAATTGGCAGTTTAGGTACGTTGCCGCTGGCCAGCAGTGCTGTAGGCTCCTTGGTCAAGAACGCCCCGGGATGGTCTGGCTCCACACAGGGCACGAAGGGCAGGATCATGGACTTTGGCGAGTGTCCTCTTCCGTGAACGCAGGCGCCAATGTGGGTGATGAGGGACAGGGCGGGTGCCTCGCGCAGCCATTTCGCCAGGGCGGCTGGGTCCTCCGCGGCCTTCGGGTCGCAGCCCGCCGCCAGAGCCAAGCTTTTGGCGCGGGCGATGGGGTCGTTGATGATGGCCCAAGGGCAGAAGGCGCTGCCGCTTTGAGCTATGCCCCGGTGGAAGAGACCTGGAACAGGTTGCCGTTTTTATTTGATTGATTGGTTGAGGGTGCGTTAACTGCTAACGTCATTAGTTCCATAAGAGTAGCTAATGTTTTATCGCGGAAAGTGGAGGTGATATTCCCTCGCTGGATGCTACGATCCGTCCGTCCGACCGTCGACCGACCTACCGTCGGCTAGCGGGAGTTTTCCTCAATCAGGTATCTCCCACCTGCGGGGCACCGCTTCAGCTGGGACAAGCTCTAAATTCCCGATCGGTCTCCCGGCATGTGTGGTCGTGTAGCGAATGAAAGTGTAAGTGTGTGTAAGTAAGGGATAGGATAGGACAAGTAATGGGAAGGAAAGATCGCGCGCGGTCCATGGCCCGTTTGTGAGGGTACTTCTCCGGCATTCGCCTGGTATTGATCGGAAAAAACTACCTATCAAAGCAGCCGGCCGCTAGAGTTCTTCTCCAGACAGCGACAGAACTCGATCCTACTATCTACCTAGCGTCAAAAATCACGCCACCGTCGGGACTCTAACCTAGGACCTCCCGGTCAGAGGTACTGCGGTGACGTCAGTTGATGCTCTGAGCTACCTCTCCCGGTACATTTTCTCGAGTTGTGTAACAGCCCTACTGAGATCATTGCTGATCCATAAGTAAAGTTGAGACTAACAATTCGTAACGATGAATCAGACCTCTAAACATAAGTGAACTCTATTGTCAGAATTCCGGGCTATTTTGCGAGAAGTTTCTTTTCGATGATAGAGCTCGAACCATAGAAATATTCCGTTTGAAAATTCACATGAATGCGTTATCTAAATTCAAATGAAAACTATTAGAAATGTGTAGAAGACGAAGGGGCGGAAAGATTGATTCTACATTCTGCCACGACATTTTAACCAATTAAACTCTATATGAAAATTCCATCTATTTCTGCTTTTCTTATTAGAATAAAATTTATTTTTATTACTCATTTTTTGGAATGAAGCATCTCTGCAAATCTTACGAGATGCGTCTTGTCGCTGGTTTCGAACCTGACTCTTGAGGCACAACCGTTACCGCCTCTACGAGCAGGACCAGAAATCGTAGACTTGACACTCCAGACACTCGTTTGACGAAATATCCGGAGTTTAGGGAACGTGGGTAGGCGACGTGTTGCTTTTTGGGTCCAAGGACCACACTGTGCATCCTCGTGTTCGCTAAACTCTGGAATTGCTCGTGAAGAGGAAGCGTGTTAATCGATTCCAACTTGAGCAATAGTGCTGCAAATGTCCATACTCGCTTCTAAGCGTATGTTAGAAACCTGACTTCCGCGTTTATGTCCTTATTCTTTCTGGAGAGCACCATCACAGGGTCGATTTGCCCTTGCCTTTCACTTTGCGAAGAATAAGAGAGTCAGATGAATCAGATTCAATAGTAAGAAATATCCGAAGTGGCAAAATTGTAAAGTGAATCATTCTCGCCTCGAACGGTCAACCCGACAACTCCGGAACCACTGAGTGAGAACTCGTTCACCGTGACCGGAACCATTTCTTTCACTTTTGCAAACAAGTTGAACCGGTGTACACGTTTGAACGTGTACGTACAGTGGTGGTCGTGCATCAAGCTGAAAATAGCTCCATTAACACGTATCGCGTTAAGAGTTCATGTGTGATCGCCATATTAAGTGCTCGAGTGAAGTTTAAGACAACACCAAGGATACGTGCTGCAATTAACAGGTGGCAACACTAAAAGGTAATATTCAAATTTACTTAGTTCTCGAGTCTCTTACCGGAAGAGATAGGTCAGGGCATCAACTGATGTCACTGCAGACCCTCTGATCGGGAGGTCCTAGGTTCGAGTCCCGACGGTGGCGGGATTTTCGACATAAGCTTGTCAGCTAGGTCAAATTCAGTTGCTGTCTGAAGGAGAATTCTAGCGGGCGGCTGCTCTGATCGGTAGTTTTCTGTTGTTTCTCCGATCGACACCAAGGGAATGCTGGAGTAGTACGCTAACAAACGGACCTTATACACATTCGACCATTGAAAAAAAAACATTGCATATCGTCAACACATAATCCTAGTATCATCGTAACAAGTTTTTATACATACGAGAAACATGATTTCCATAATACTGCTCCATTTCCTTTCTTTAAACTACACCACAAGACGTGAATGGGAGAAGAAGAACAATTCTCAACTTCTCTAGTGAAAAGCAATTAGTTGAAGCAATTAGTCGTTGAGCCACTGAGAACAGCATTTACCTACGTATAGAATTTTTTTTGGTTTTAGTAGACGAACTGGAAACTTACTGACACGTATCTAAAGAACGTGGTATACCATGTTATTACATTTAATTCATATACCAATTATTACATTTTCTAATTACCTATAGGTAATTAGAAATTGTAATAATTATCCTTGAAACTGGCACTGAGACGTTTATTTATTAATATAAAGAGATCTACGGAATTAAGAAGACTTCCATATGCCATTCTTTGATTGCTTTACTGTACACTTTGACTTACACAACGTTTAGAAACCACTTTTCTCATTTCGAAATATTTTTTCATCTCTCTCCTTTCTCTCCTCTCTCTTTCTCTCCATCTCTCTTCTCTCCATCTCTCTTTCTCTCCATCTCTCTCTCTCTCCTCTCTCTCTCTCTCTCTCTCTCTCTCTCTCTCTCTCCCTCTCTCACGGGGATAGTCACTCGTCTCATCAAAAAGTATCATAACTGGTTTCTGAGTTCTCTGATACGATTATGTCGTTGATAGTGGGAAGAGTAAGAATTTTAACAAAGCGGTGGAACGAATGAATGTTTCAATCGACATGAAGAATGCAATTTTTTGCGAAACTAGGAATTGCCATTCTTATGGCATTGCAAAACGATCTCTTAAGTAAACTATCTTCTTTCACATGGATGCATTGAGCAAGTAAATGTTTTGACCATTCTCGAAAATAATGCAGGATCTCGTACGCGATTTACGAGATCCTCCCTTAACGAGACATAATTTGGTTGGTTTACCTTTCGCCAAGGGGGAAAGCAACTGAAAGTGCACTGATGCGCCTCCTGCACTCTCTCCAAAGATGGTGACGTTTTTGGGGTCACCGCCAAAGACCGCGATGTTCTCCTGGACCCAGCGAAGGGCCATTGTTTGGTCTTTGAGACCTGCGTTGCCAGGCACGTCCAACGTCCCGAGACTCAAGAAACCTGAAAATGAAAAGTTAGTTTATAACGTGAATGGTAATTAATTATTTTATATTAAGAAAAGTTATGAAAATATTAAGTGGGATGGACCGGGAGCGGTAGCTCAGTGCATCAACTGATGCCACTGCAGCGCCTCTGACGGAGGTCCTAGGTTCGAGTCCTGACGGCGGCAGGATTTTCGACACTAGCTTTTCAGCTAGGTCGAATTCAGTCGCTGTCTGGAGGAGAATTCTCGCGGCTGGCTGCTCTGATCGGTAGTTTTCCGTGGTTCCTCCGATCAACACCAGGCGAATGCCGGAGTAGTACCCTACCAAAACGGGCCGCGGACCGCGCGCGATCTGCTCTTTCCCCTTCCTTGTCCTATCCTCTCCCCTTACACACTCACTTGCATTAACATGCACTATACTACCACATATTCCGGGAGACCGGTCGGGAGCTTAGAGCTTGTCCCGGCTGGGGCGGTGCCCCGTTGGTGGGAGAGTCCTGGTTAGGGGGAAACCCAATAGCCGACAGTAGGTCAGTGTTGGATCTCGCCATCCAGCGAGGGGAAAATCATCGCTATCTCCCGAGAAAAAACATGCACTACACTAACGGGACTAATGACCGAAGTAGTTGACACGCACGTAAGAGGTAAAATGCATGAGATAGTTTGGACATACGGATACATGCCGCTCCTTCTAATTCGAACCCACAGGCTGCCACTACACGGGACTAATCACCAAAGAAGGTGACGCGACCGAAAACATTAAATTCTCTCTCACAAAGAACCCGCTCTAAAAAATGCGCTGAAACAATACAAAAATTGACAGGAAATTATAGTAGAGGATGATTAGTTTCAAATGTAACCCTGGCGTGCTGGACACTGATAAAAATAAAAGCATTGCAACACTGCTTCTGTGACCGTCCTTCGGCTGCATTCCTGTGACAGCCCCTTCACTGCCACTCGTTTCCTTTATGTCTGGGTCACATTATATTTAGACGGAAGAGCAGGATAACGGTCTGAGTCTCGCCACAAATTGTCTTTTTTTATTCGTTGTCAAAACGAAAGAACCGATCCTTCATTCTGTAAGTTCCTGTTTCGAACTGAGGGAAAGAAGCCCTTCAGAATAGAGCATTGATAATTTGTAGTGAAAGAGTATTTGCGAACACTCATCTTTCAAAGTCGACAGAAAGCTTTCAGAGAAAAAATGTTCTTCGGAATATTTCAAACCACTGCTGTATTTCGGCTAGTAAAGCGCTTTCGCGAAACAAGTGGTTTGTTTGACCGGGTGCCGCAGAAGTATAGTACTTACGGCACAAACACCCAGGCGAAGTTCGAGAACTTTTTGCTTCTTCGCCGGAAATATTTTAAAGGAAATTTAAGTAGCAGAGTAAATCTTTCGTACGGAAGTGCGAAAGTGAAAGAAACACCTGAAAATGTAACAGCAAACATATGATCTGAAAGTCGCTAATCGGACTAGTCACATGCTTTTAAATTTTATTTGCTACGATGGTTTTTTGACGAACGTCTAGACACTTTATAGGTTTTTAGTGATAACTAGGAACGGAATTTATTGTAATACAAAAATGCAAAATATGTATATACATATGTACTTATTTTTTCCAAAACATGTAAGAAAAAACAGAAAATATCTAAAATAAAAAATCATTATTGTGTTTATAATTGTTCTCTATAAGCATTTTCTGACCATAGAAGGCCGCCGATCAGTTCTTAACAAGGAATCGAAGTGACTGAAAGTAGGTTCTACCTCTAAATAGAAGTAATTGTACACAAGAATGCTAGTAAAGGATTCCGGGTTACGGGGTTAAGGGAAACACACCCTTTCCCCCCGCCCAAAAAAAGAACTCGACGTATCCGTTTCGACGTATAAATGAATTAAAATGTAACGAAATATATACTAACAGGTCAAATACGTAATTACAGAAAATATGTAAAAGTATGTAAAATAAAAATAGTTCTAATTCATTCAGAATATCTTGTGAACTCTAATATATATTATTAAATGCAGGTATCTTGTTCCTGTAAAACCATGTAATTACATGGAAATCCGTCCCCTAGTGATAAAATTTTGTTTCCTCTGAACGGATAAGTTAGCTAGCAGAATAATATGCTACCGAATTTCAAGGAACCACAGAAAGCTGCAGACAGATCTTTATATTAAGAAAATATCGATGCTAGTGTGTCTTTTCACGTCGCCGAATAATTGATCAACGTTTTTTGAAGAAACAGTAGTGCGGAAGCGTAGCAAAACATACTGAGAGATTTTGTATTGCTTCTAGAAAATGATGTAAGGAATGACTGATTTCAGCTGATTCTGGAAGAGGTTTCTTTTTGAAAGTATATTAATTTTTTGAGGTTTGTGACTCCCTCGTTCACCTAATACCCACTAGATTTTTATCATTGGGAATGCCTATAAACTAAAGTTAACGCAAGCCTAGTAGTCTCAAAAAACTGTAAATATTGAGGAAGCAATTAGCAGAATTGTCGATGAAACTTTACATCGAAATGCAGCACAAGTTGCGTTACATCGAAATGCAGCAAGTGAATACTCATATGATAGTAAACTAAAGGCATTTTGAACATTTTTGTAAGGTATCTTATTTTGTAATGAGTAATGACCTTTTCTTTTTTATCGTCTTCTAAACTAGCTATATATATATATATATATATATATATATATATATATATATATATATATATATATATATATATATATATTTTCTTTGGCAGGGAATTCACAAAATATTTTGTAATTAAGGTGAAGATAATTGAGATATGAGATTGTGTTAACCACTATCGGTATCATTGGTTTATATAACTGGTTACCTACCTAGGGGACCCAACCGATAGTTCAAATTGACAACCACGACCCCTTTGTCCATGAATGGTTCCGGTTCGTAAAGATCGCCACAACCAATGACGAATCCGCCACCATGGATGTACACCATCACGGGCAAGGAGACCTTGTTACTTTCCGAGGGTAATTGCGGGGTGTAGATATTCAGGAACAGGCAGTCCTCGTCTCCCTGTATTTTCTTCTCAAGAACATCATAGTGCAGAGACATATTGCCAACTTTGGTGGCATCTCTTACGCCAGTCCAAGATTCCGCCGGCTGTGGAGCCTGGAAAACGTGTACAAGGTGTAAATGGATGTCCTTCACTCTAATGTACTGTGACATACCGATATGTCACGTTAAAATAAATTAACATTTATTTGGAGACAATATGGTGGAACATGCATTACGAAATATCACGAGAGCTAGAGCATAGCAACGACCGTGAATAAACAATGTAGTTTTTGTTTTTCTAAATGCATTAAGAGATGGGTTGATGCCGAAAGTAGAAACTTTGGGATTGGGCGGAGAAGTTTAGACGGTCAAATGTTATGAAAAAAATGAAGGTAGTTTAATACGAAGTCTTCGAGGGATGAATCATGCAGAAAGATTTCATTCTGCTCTGAAACGCGCTTCTGAACTGTTCGTAGATATTTTCATGTGGAAGCAATATTGAAGTATAAATTGGAACTTTGTCGGGAGTGGTAATCAAGTTCGGGACTATGTCATAGGACGTAATCGGACTGGTAATTTTGATAGTTTGAGACCAGCTTGGGTAGGGCAGAAGAGGATTTCGTTGGAACTTTGGACTACGGCAAGATCGCAAGATATTTCGACTGAGAAGTCTACGAGGGACATCAACGAAGAAAAGATAAGTTAACCGCGGTGTAAAATTTAAATTAAAGAGATTGATCAAAGGCCTAATTGTAAATTCTCTAAATTGTTTGCTAAAAGGTAAAAATAAACTTTGTTAAATTTTGTTCTTTAGAAAAGAAAGTGATTTTTCATTTAGTCAATCCAAACAGAAATGAACTAGGAATAGAAACATTCTATTTCAGATTCCCAGCTGCGCTGTATAGTCGGCGGATCCTATAATCCATTACAGAGGTAATAAGGATTATAATTGTCGGCGTATCCTATAATCCATTAGAGAGAGAGGAAAATTTTGGTATATCTCAGTACAAAACTTGTTTCTCAATCCTAAAATTTACTGAAATATTTGTATTTTATAAGTAAGTTATAAATGTGGTGTTTATAAATGTGGGTATTCAATTGTGATACAATTTTCATTTCTCTATAATCTTCTTCCAATCTTGACAATTTTATTGGTCAATTAATAATAAACTTTGTACGAGGCGTGTTTTTAAAGTAAATACAGTTTTGTAAAAACTCATAAAAATTTGTTTTTCAATCGAAATTTATTTTTACATAAAAGAGCCTTTCTTAAATTATTTTTCTACGTAAGTGTCATCATTCTCTGACATTTGACATAGCGGAAAACCATAGAAAGCCGTAGAAAAGTTTGTTCTATTCCCTCGTCATAGAAAGACGAGACGCCTGCGATGACAGCCACTTCTGCTGCGATTTGTAAAACACTCCTCAGAAAGCATTCTTATTGCGAACCGTCTGTTTTCACGAATTTTTCCGTTCACTTTTTCAACTAACCCACCATCGATAACAAAGGCCACCTACTCCATCCTTCGTTATGAAAATTGATTCGTCTATCATTGAATTGTATAACCTACTTTCTCACCACACCATCGCTCATTACAATTTCACCATACATCTCTACAAGATGGCGGAGAACTTCAGCTAGCTTAACATTCTTTGCGTTCAAAAACGGTGTACAGGAGAATCTATCTTCACTGGCTACGTCTTTTTATGAAGAAGGCATAGAAAAGTTGTTTCCCCGCTATGATCTGAACAATGGTGACCACTATGTAGGAAAAGAGTTTAAGAATTGCTTTTTAATGTAAAAATAAATGTTGTTTTGAAAAACTAAATGTATGAGTTTTTTTTTCAAAACGGTACTTACTTTAAAAACATGTCTCGTAGTTCTCCTGTACTTAATTTTGAAGATTTTCAGTTTCAAAAGAGCGCATACGGACATGTATCTTCGGTACTTCATTAATGGCTGGAGGAGAGCGTGATTCTGGTATCGGTAGTATGACTAAATCTAGACGAACCCGGAAGACCAGCATTCAATGCACTTTCAGTACATGAAAATTGAGTTTATTTTCACAACTTGTTTAACTTTTATAATGAATTATATTATGATAAATAAAAATAATAATACTTACATGTCATTTTATTTAAAGTAGTTAAACGAAAATAATTAGCGATTGAATATTGCGCGGTTTGCAAACCCTCACGAACCTTTACGGTAATACTCCAAGAGTGACCTGTCGACTGTTATAGAAAAGTAAACCTTTAAGCAGGGCCGGATTAAATTTGACGTGGGCCCTAGGCACAATTTTTTCGAAGGCGTCAGAAAAAAAGACCTTATAAACGGTAATTATAAGATTATTTCGGAACTAAAAAACGCTAATTTAGAGGAATATTCGCCGACGTTAGAAATTTTTTATTTTAAATTCGTCTTATATGACTGAAAGATTTTTTTGATTTTTATATTCTTCGCGCACTTTTACCATCCTACGTTTAAATTGTAATTTAAAAACATTCCATTTATTTTAGACAATGCAATTCTAAAATAAAACAGTATAATTTTGAATCAAAAAAGAAATTTATTTGAAAATATTTTAAGGAAGCAATGAAAACTATAAAATAAGAGACTAATAAGCAGTTTTGGAAGAAATTTTTAGAAAATAATTCAAATATGGCAAAATAAACCTCACCATAATTGCGATTTATTTTCCTAGTCATCTCAGAAGTCATCAGTGTAACTAGATGTCAAATGCTGTATATGATTTATATATTCTTAGTCCCGAAATACACTTTTTAAAATCTTTATCAGGAGTCTCTATCGAAGAACCCTCATGTTCGTAGGCACTAGGCACTATGTCTAACGTGCCTACTGGTTAATCAGGCCCTGACCTTATGTCAAGTAATTTCCTTCGTAGAAGAACCTAGATAATGCATAAGATATGTAGTATTTACGTTAACCGTAGGCAAATCAGAAGGTAATAACTAAGATTTTATGCAGACGACCCAATAAAATTTGTAAGATGTTTTTTGATATGAATTTTTTAAAATTTTGTTTTTGCTTCTTATATAATTATTTAACATAGTACACTTGTATTGAATATTAAAGAAAATACACCGCTACCTTCAAACTGACTCAACTTTTATTCAGTCAGTTCGTGAGTCCAAACATTTTACTTTCTCGCGTACTGCTTATTCAGTATAGAGAATGTATTGTAATGCTGCGAAAAAAACGGCGAATTTTCGACAGAAAAACTTTCATTGCCGGGTCCATGGTAACAAACTGCAACATAGTGTTCGAATGTAGTAAATTACTTCCTCTATCACGTTGTGTAGTCAGAATTCACGTTTGGTGGGTCCTAGATACCGAAACATCGTTGTTTTTTCCATCCCTAGCCAGGGTCCGGCTATTAGATCGTTCTCCATGTTGTCGCGACATGAAGTATTATTCCTTCACAAATGAAATCATGAGGGATAAGAGTCCAAATCTGTAGCTGCTTTACCCTTGAAAATATATTTTATTACATCGGAGCAAATATTTTGTTATCAATCCTTCCCAAAAATGCTCATTTCGTGCTGTATTCAAAATTAAACTATGGCTTAGGGGTAGGGATCATAGAATTATGAAAACGTGCACAGAATTCACTTCTTCTCATAACAGGTTTTTAACTGTTTTTAACTCTTGACGTAAAATAAATAAATAAATAAATAAATAAATAAATTAAATAAGAGATGTTTTTTGAAAAACTGGCCGTCCCCCACTCGCAGCATTACAATATCTACTCTATAAATTCGTAAGCCGTAGACGAAGTAAAAATTGCTTAACGTGATTGAAATATGAAAGTAAATATTGTATTTACAAGTTATTACACTTTACCTTCATGCGCCGTACGTAATGAAAGGGTTCAGTTACTTCCATTGACAATTTTGGAATTCACTCAACGTTATATTTACATGTCTAAATACTTTTTTTGTACTTGAGATACGAGGTTCTCTGTTATATTTGAAACGGTTTAATATTGATTAGATAATATTAATTATATACATAATTCAAAAAAAATTTGAAAAATTTAATATAAAGTGGATCAGTGTTCAAAATACAATATATTATATCTTTAGCGTTTCCTTATGGACGGCCAATCAAACAGTTTTTCCAGGTTAGCTAGTATTTAGCCAAAAATGTAGTTACTCAACTAGTATTTAGACTCTCGAAGAACTCTTGAAAGTGTCCCATCATTTCTACAAATGACAATTCAAACTTTATCAATCTCTCTTTCCTGTAGACGAGTCGCGTGCAATGTTATCTCTCGTCTGGTTACTCAGAAGTTTAGAGATACCATTCCCAGAAAACAGTTTGGGATGTTGGCGACGTACATTTGACCTTCAAAAGTTCAGGAAGACCCTTTGTGTGAAAATAATTTTTGAGACCCACAAATATTAGTTTTTCAGATATATCATTTACTCTTTCTTACACAGTAATTCAAATGGTTTTAATACTAAAGTACTAGAAATACTGATAAGAAGAAATAAAGAAGTCATCTTCGTCAACATATCATGATATGTTGACGAAGATGACTTCTTTATTTCTTCTTATAAGAACTCAACAACATCCAATCAGAATTCCCACAATTACTAGAAATACTGCTTTTGTAAAGTTATTTTCCAATTAGCCAATTACCTAGCGTTGCCTAGGTATTTGTCAAAATAGACAATTGAACAGCGTTTCTCCCAAGAAGTAAATTCTGTGAATAAATTAAACAAAATAAATATACAACAATAAAAAACGTAAGTAACCCAGAATTGCTGGATATTTATGTATTTTTTAAAAATGTTATTAATCCGTGTTCGTGTTTCTAGTATTTGAAGGTTTTCATTTTACACCTTGAAAGATATCAACTATTAAGAAGTGTCACGAAACCTCTACCTTATTATTCTGCACCTAACAGTCATACCAATTCATTCAGGTATCCGTAGATCACACCAATGCGGGAGGGGGCAAGGAGGTTAACGTCAGACCCTACAATAGTTGCAATCAAATTAAAGGCTAATTATTACATATAAGAATATAATTAACATATATGAATTAGTGGTACTTTTATTTAGCAGAAGATTACAATAATTTTCTACACGTTCATATTAAGATTTTACAGTTTTTCAGGTGTGGCAAAGGCATAAATTATATTCTGAGCATTTCCTAATCTTGCGGTCCTTTCGCCTTAACACTAGCGGACACGTTCTTTCTGGGACTAGATCAACATTTACTATGTTTATCCAATTGCGCCACTGTTCTCTACATCAACAGACATTAAAATGAGATTTCAACGCGATTTTGAGCTGACCTGGCTCAAGTGGTGCAGTTTCCACAAGGCAATTACTTACGGCGACGGTTTTAAATTTTTTTGTAATCATCTGACAAGCGGTGAATGACAAAACTGTCACTAAGGGTCCAGGCAGTTCTAATAATGAAATTCCCTAACGATGTCACAGTAACTACTTATTGAAACAAGGATAAAGAAAACAAACTACGCTTGGATCCGACGTTGAACCCCCCTTGACCCCTTGGTGCTCTGCAGCCGTTAAGAACGTTTCTGGACGGAAATATCTTAGCGTTATGCCATTGAGATTGAAGAAAACAAACACAGTACCTTGAATCGCAAGGGTCCGATAGGCGGCTTGGCGTAGGGCACGCCCTGAAGCTGTGGAAGGCCTGGCCGCCCTCCGTGCGCCGACGCCGGCCCTTAAGGGCTCCGTTACGCACAGACACCGTCACGAATTCCTCAGCCATGGTCGCACTTGCTGAGTGACTGGAGAAGACTGAGTCTTTTCCTCAAAGTTCACACAAAGCAATGTTGCTCCTCCCCCCTCTCAACCCCTTACGTCATCGTCATTCAAGGTCACAAGCCCATCAAACAGCGATAAGAGGACTGGTGGTGCGGCAAATGAGATTTAATCGTGAATGAAAAGTGTGATACTATAATAAAGAATGCATAAAGCGTATGTGGATTGGCCTGCCAGGACATAATTCACTAGACTGCTTGAACCTATAATATTGCAGGGATAGTAGCCTACGTCTGCAGCTGATTTGCCTTTGCAAGCAGTTTTATAGGAGAGCGAATATTTGTTACCAATTCTTGCCAAAACGCTCGTTACTACCTGCATTCATAATTCAACTTAATATGCATGTGAGTTAGGACAGACTACCCAGAACTCAGAAACCGTTCACATATTGATCTTCTCTCCATGTTTTTGACGTTAAATAAATAAACGAACAAATGGTTCATGGGCTGCAACATTCATTCTAAATAGGTAATTTTTAGATAAACGAGTTAGGTTTAAACGAATTTAGTATGCAGGTAGTATCGCTTAATAATAGATTGTGGAGTAAGAAATAATAAAAGGCTTTCAAAATGCTCTGTTAATAGTTATTATAAATGTTATAAAATAACGGCCATAACTCGAAATTAATATCTTTCAATTTATGTCGGTGCTGCAACTAATGGATGGTTATAAAAAAGTATTACAATAGTGCAGTACAACATCTGCAATTAACGGTGAAGGGAATTCGTCATATTCGCCACATGGATCTCTTACCTCCCAAGCGTAGGAATTTAACTAATACCCGGCACTTAACTAGCCGACAAAGTCGGACAATCGACCCCAAATGCCAATTACAAACAATATTTTTCTTTGCGTTCAAATTAAGATAAGCGTGTACGTTGGGTTGAAATGTAAATAAATACAATAAAAACGTCTCTTTTTGGACGACGCTCTGTCCGTTAGACTACACTGCCACGAAAGTAAAATGAATGAAATATGCACAATCAAATTTTTGTTTACATTTTTTTTCTTTTAATGTGCTTTATAACAGTGATAAATGGACATTTTTTCTAAATGTTCCTCGTTAAAAGTCACCTTTATCAGAAAAAACCTGTGCTACAACAGTACATTCTCTATCGCATTATTTCTATATTTGCAATTTTCGAAAATGAGACGTGGGATCCGTGGAAAGAAATTTAAAGAAAAAAATTGAAATTTATAAATGGCGTTGATTTCAAGCAGGAATTACACGAAAACGACTCGTTTTTTTAAAAAACAAATTGTTCTTGATCTTTTTTTGGAGAGCTAATGTTTTAGATAAGATTTTGTTTAAGGTAAAAAATTTCTACCATTGAATATGTAGTTTTGAAATGTTATATTTTTTTAAATAAATTTCCGAAAATACAGAGAATTTGTAGAAGTTAAGCTACCACCAATATTTTTACCACTCCTTGATACACACGAAGAGAAGATTTAAAGGAAAAGGCACCAAAAAGAAACATTTTTGAGAAAACGTTGTGTAGAATTGTTTCAAAATGGCCGTTATTTTACACAAAATTACACAAAAACTGTATACATATTTGAAAACTTGTACATGACCTTATATCAAGATGTCTTGAAAGAACAGATTTTATTACTCAAAAAATCATTTCAATATTTTACAAGATGTAGGAAGATGCCATAGTTGTAGAAAGACGCCGAAAAAATTGAACTTTTGCAATTTTCAAAAAATCAGGGATTTCAACGAAACAGACGTGCACCCATTTCTTTTAGCGTTATTTACGCTATCAGAGGACAAAATATCCGAGAAAGTAAACTAGTTGCCCTACAACAACATGTACTTCCTCGTATTAATACGAAATTTGCACCGGCAGAGGTTGTTCAGAGCATCAACTGATGCTCTGAATTCAGTTGCTGTCTGGAGGAGAATTCTAGTAGCTGGCTGCTCTGATAGGTAATTTTCCGTGGTTTCTTCGATCAATACCTGGCGAATACCGGAACAGAATACCCTAACAAATGCGCCACAGATCGCGCGCGATCCTTCCTACCCCTTCCTATCCTTACTCCTTACTTACACACACACTTGCATGCATTACACTACCACACATGCCGGGAGACCTGACGTGAGTTTAAACTTGTCCCGGCTGGCGCGGTGCCCCTCTGGTGGGAGATCGTCCGGTTAGAGGTCCTGACCGGAATTTAATGCTTGTCCCGGCTGCCGCGATTGGTGGGAGCTGGTGCTGCCGACTGGCGGGAGATACCTGGTTAGGGGTAAACTCCGTAAGCCGACGGTAGGTCAGCGCCGGATCTCGCTATTCAGCAGGGGAAGCTACCGCCACCAATCGCGATAAAAAACATGTGCTTCACTTACGGGATTAATGACCTTAGCACCTGTTGCGCCCGGACTCACTAATCAATCAAAAAATATAAATTTGAAATTTTGAAAATTGTGAGAGTTCAACGCAAATGATGCCTGTTCCTTTCAGCGTTCCCTGTTTTATTCCTGGAAACAAATTTGAGAGGTAGATACGAAATCGCAGTAAGTCAGAAAATGCTTTGTTTTAGCAGAATCATTTTTATGCTTTTGAATAAAGATGTACGAAATAATACACATATTTCTTTCTGCATTCTTAACTATAAAATAATATAATAAAGATAATATATAAAAGTCTAACTCAAATTCACTGCATTTTTAAAACCTTTCTTTCCAAAATAATATTATCCTTTTGATAAAAATTCTATTGACATAGTGCATTTTTAAAACAACGAATCCTGTATAAATAAAAATTGACAAAAATAGAATAAATTTTCATCGTTAAATTTATTCGGACATAAGCAATGTAGGCTTGAAACTTAACATTCATTTTATTTTCCAAAACGTGTTCTTCCTCACCCCACTAAACAGCTTCAGTGTCCATACTTTCAGATGCGAAGTGACTCAGAACTTTGTCATAAAAAGCTTTGTCATGAAAAGTGAGTTGCGCGTATTTGAATAGTTGCTCTTCGTCCTTTTTTAACTCGCTGATCTTGTTCATCTTCTCGATGACTCGGCAACTGTGTCTGGAGTGCCAGCTTGAGGAAGCTCTTGGTATCTTCTACAGAATGATGTATGTACTTGGATCTACAGTAAATGTGTTTTTGGCTTCAACGCTGCTGTTACTTTTTTTATAAATTAACGATATTTTCTCCCGCATCAGGAATTGTAGCTTTAGTTTGACCTTCGGCAGAACAATCTTTGAAACTCTAAAGGAAACCGCCATTTTTTTTAAAAATTATTATTATAATTTAATTTTTATTTCATTGACATTACATTGTTCAGTTTACATATTAACTGTGCAAATGTTTGATAGTCTTAATCTATATTATACTAACTTAAAATTATACACCTTTACAATTATATATAAAAAAGTTTAGCGGAAGAGGAAGCAGGAAGCACTTCCGATAAGTATTATTCCTGGTTTGCGAACATTGTATAGAAAAATGAAGGAATATTTATTAATTCTCGTTGGATAATTGGGGTTTTTGCCCAGTTTATGAAGGATGATGCTTGTATTTGGGGAAGGTTAGTGTAAAAATTGTGTGCAAAGTAGGTATTTGGTTTTTTATTGTGTTTATATTTAAATCTTATGCAGTTGGTTGTTACTGATGAACAGGTGCTTTTGGGATTAATCTAAGATTTTATTTGGATCACTTGATTTTGTTTAGATCTGTATTGGCAGCATTGATCCAGATGGGACAAATTTTATTTGTTCATTATAGGGAGTTATTGTTGGTTTAGTAAGGATCGTAGTTGAATTAGTTTAGTTTTTGCTTTCTGAGTTTTTACCAAGTATTTTATTGCTTTATTTGTTGGTGTCCAATTGATGGTGTCGTTATGTATGAAGAGTGGAAGAAGGTGTGTGAATGGTTTTAAAGTGAATATTTTTGCTACAGATTTTGTTGGGTTCAACTTTATTTTCCATATATTAGCCAAGTTTGCAAGTAAATTTAAATGATTTTGAAGCTGTGTTTGAAGAGTTGTTAAAGAGTTCCCTGAGATGTAGGGTGCGGTATCATCAGCAAATTGAGAGGTGTTTATTTGTGCTGAAATAGGAATATCTGCAGTGTATATATTGAAAAACAAAGGGGAAGTGTCGAACCATGGGGGACCCCAGCAGCAATTTTCCTTGGATTAGAGCAGTTGCCTTCGACCGACACTGAAAAAGTGCTATTAGTTATATAGTCAAGGATGACAAATCATAGATATTTGGGTGTGCCTATTGAAATTAATTTATAATAGAGAGCTGGATGCCATCTTCTATCGAATGCTTGCGAGATGTTCACAAATGCAGCGATGGGATGTTGTCCCTTTTAGAATGCAGTGTGAATGTGTTCCGTAAGCCTTAGTAGTTGGTGTGCGGTAGAGTATTGTGATTTGAAACTGAAATGATGCTGTAGTATACTGTTTGTTTTATTGATATGTTTCTTCAATCTAATAAGTTTCTCTAAGATTTTTGACACTATAGGTGGCAGGGTGATACGTCTGTAATTTTCTGATTTTGAATGATTCTTGTTTGCTATTGGGTGAATGAAATGGTTTTGCTATTGGGTGAATGACTGAGTGTTTCCACATTTGAGGAAAGTACCCTGTTCTCAATATAGAATCATTAATATTATTTAGAAAGGCAATAGCGTTCTCCGGTAGATTTGGAGGAATACTATTTTTTCTTTTTTTTTTTTTCAGAGTTTCTTAGTAAATTTCCATAATGTTTTTTTTCAGTATTTAAGATACTGATGTAGGCATTGTATTGTTTTTGCTTATATCTATTGAGAACCTTTTTACAAATATTAGTTAATATATTTAGTTCTTTTTTTAAAAACGGAATTCTTAAGGAATTCCAAAATCGTCTTACTTTATTTTTCATACGAATTAAGTTAATTATATTAGAGGGAAGCGGTTTATGTAATAATTTGTTAACATCTAAGGTTTTTTCAATATGGCCGTAGTTAATAGTACTAATTATTATGTTGTTGAGGATCGTGATGGCTTGGTTAATACCTTGGGGAGAATTCAGGTTGTGAAATGAAGGAAGGATTTTTTACAGTGCCTTTAAAGTACGTCCAATTAATGTTATAAATATTTAAGGTGGGCAGGGGAGTTGGGGGAGGTTTTCTACGCGAGTTGATATTATTACTGGTAAGTGGTCTGATTATAGTTCATGATACTTTGTAGATATGAATTGGGTTTTAATATTTATGACTGCTACGTCAAGTATATCAGAACGTTTGTTTGGATCATATGAGAAGTAAGTGGGTTCGGTTGGTACTAATACGTTGATTTTAGGTTCCTTTTTGTATTGTGTGAATATTCACCAGCGGGATACGTAGTCTGACATCCCCATGAGGTGTGTTTGGAGTTTAGGTCGCCTGCAATAATGAAAGAACTTGGTAGTTGTAATAATGTGGGGAAATTGCTGTTATTGATTTTTATATTTGGAGGTTTATATGCAGTCAGTATTGTTAATGTTCTGTTATTATTATACTTTAAATGGATTGCTGCTTTTTCGAGACCGGCGTGTGTGTAGAGTAATCTGGTGATATGGTATACTGTTTTTATTAATATTATGACACCTCCTCCTTTCGAGTTTTGTCTGTCTTCTTGATGGTTTTGTATCCCTGTAGAAAAAATGAGATTCTGGGTTGAGATGGATTCTGTATGCATGCTATATCAATTTTGTTAGCATGTAGGAAATGTTGTAATTCGCCTTTTTGTTGATAATGCCATTGGCATTCCAATTTAGTATTATTAAATCAGTATGGTGATCCATAATTGTTGTTTAATGACACAGCAATTGAGTGTTGGATATTCTAAATAATTGTTGGTATTAGCGAATTTATAAAATTAATGATGTGGTTGGTTATAAACTGAGTGATGTTTTCGATCAATGAATTACCACTATTGAAGTTGTTGTAGTTTCTGTTTGCGTGTTGGTTGTTATGTTGTTGGTGATTTGTGTTTGTTGTGTGTCACTGGTGGTTGGTATTTGTTGTCCGTGCGAAATTAGGTATATTGTTGGTTGTAGGTAGTATTGGAAAGTTTGTTATATTGAATTGCGGGGGAATGGGATGGTTCCTATGTCTGACATTTGAATTATTTCTTTTACTTTCTAGCATTTTTCGATAATTTGGACATTCCACTTATCTGAGGTCAGCCCTATGCTTTCCTTAACAAAGTTTACATGTTGGAGGTGAGTTCTTCTGTTCACTGTTTGCTGATAGGTGATCACCTGCACAAAACACGCACGATATTGTATGATTACAGTTGTTTTTACTGTGTCCAATGTCTAAATACCGATAACATTGAAGGGGGCTATTGAATTTCTTTCTTCTTTCTGGTTTCACTATGTAATTTACCTATTTGTTTTATTTCTAAAATATCCTCGATTTTGTTAGTTCCGTCAAAGACTTCTGCCACTACTGGGATGGGGGAATTGTTTTTATATAGTCGAGACGTTTGTAGTAGAATTGAATTTGTCATTGATTTCAGCTAGGATTTCATTTTCTGTGATTGAAGGATGAATATTTTTGATCACTATTGAGTATTTTTTACTAACGTTATCCGAATACGTGTGAAATTGTTTTTTGGTGGATAGAAAATATTTCACTGCTTTTCTTATTTATTTTATTTATTCTACGTCAAAAAAACAGATAAAACTGCGTATGACGTGCTATAGGGAAAAGTGAATTGTGAATTTTCAAAATTCTGTAATCCCTACACTAGCTCATATACTATTCGAGATATCTCTATGACACTACGAAGTAACATAACCTAAGCAACTTACAGGTACCACGTCTTTTTCTCATTGTTTTTGTTTTTAATTGTTTTATACTAGTAATATTATGTAAGATTGTAACTGATTGGTGTATTCACCTTTCAGACACCGAAGAGGGCCTTACAATGTAGGCCAAAACGCCTGCTTTAAATATACTTTATTGACTGGAATCATCGTTTTTTCTTATAATGATTCTTATTGGTCTAGAGTTCCGACGGCGCTATCGAACACATTGCCTGCTGTGTAAGACACAGCTCGGTCAATTGAACTAAAACTTTCACGCGAAGCAGACGTGTTTTCGCCCTGCTCATACTCTCAAAAATTGTTAATTGATAACAATTTTCGCGCAACTTGATATGCTCATATGTGAAACATTTACCTTAATGTTTTGTTAGTAACTGTAATCAACTGCTCAGAGTGTATCATGTGATGAGCTGATTAAATATCGACCTAGATACTAGTGCAGATCGGTTACGTGAGAACAGTGCTCCGCATTCAACCCAGTTACACGCAACAATTTTAACATATTTACGATAGATTGTGTAATGCAATGCTACTTCTATCAATCCAACTTTGTTAATTACTGATCTGATTTGCTGTCGGTGACGCGTGAAGTGCTCCGCGTTCACGCCGTTACACGCAACAATTGTAATATCTTTGCGACAGACTGTGTAATACAATTTTAAAATTCAGCCAATTCCTGCTTAAAAAGTTTCTACAATAATCGACGCAGCTGCTTCGTAGAGGGCGAGGCGCCACGCCTTGCAACGTGTGCATCACATCAACACTGAGCACCTGAACATGGATATCACTGTATGCCATATGTTATGATCTATGTTTTCAGTAAAGATGAGTTGTGAACCTTTCCTCAGAACAAGTAAACTGTGATTTAGTTGTGGGACTTCTGGCTGTATGATAATGCCAGCAATTTTCCTATCAGTCCAATTTTATTCCCCAAAGTGCTTACAAAATTTAATCTTCACAAGGTTTGATTGATTGATTTTTTCGTGTTTCCGGGCGCGTCAACTGCATTGGTTATTAGTCCCGTTAGTGTAGTGCATATTCTTTTCTCGGGAGATAGCGTTTATCTTTCCCCGCTGGATGGCGAGATCCGGCGCCGACTTACCGTCGGCTAGTGGAGTTTCCCCCTAACCAGGACTCTCCCACCAGCGGGGCACCGCCCCAGCTGGGACAAGCTCTAAGCTCCCGACCGGTCTCCCGGGATATGTGGTAGTGTAGTGCATGTTAGTGTAAGTGTGTGTGTGTGTGTAAGGGGGAGAGGATAGGACAAGGAAGAGAAGAACAGATCGCGCGCGGTCCGTGGCCCGTTTGGTAGGGTACTGCACCGGCATTCGCCAGGTGTTGATCGGAGAAACCACGGAAAACTACCGATCAGAGCAGCCGGCCGCTAGAATTCTCCTGCAGGCAGCGACTGAATTCGACCTAGCTGAAAAGCTAGTGTTGAAAATCCTGCTGCCGTCAGGACTAGAACCTAGGACCTCCCGGTCAGAGGCGCTGCAGTCTTCACAAGGGATGCAATTGTATAATTGTAACTAAATGTATTTATCCATTTAGCGTAATTATATGTATTTACTGCCTTGATTTGTGTTCTTTCAATCTCCTGACTAATGGGAACCTTTGAATGTACTTAATTATAAAAAACGGTATGCACAGAGGAAAAGGTGCGAATCTTTGGGTACAAGCTATACAAGGTAAGATGCTGCGGATGGTTAATTATAGATTAACGTCCAAAACAGTCTACTGATGAAGAAACAGCTACACGAAGTACATTAATTGAAACTTATTGAATTCTGACCAATGGCCATAGATGGATATTCTAATGTTGGAGAAACTAATCTGTAATATACCAAGGAAATATATTTTTAATCTTTATTCCATTAAGTTTTTTACATTCAGAAGAGTATATAATTTGTCATGTTCAAAATTAAACAATTTCTTGTTTTCAGGGTGACAATAATAAATATAAACATTATTTGCCATACAAGCCTCTCCAGAACAACATTCTTTCCTTTAAAAGATTGGTATTGGCTTCGAGTTCTGGGCCGATCTTCAGATAGTTGGTCGCAGATTCTGAGAATTGCGGCCACGTGACTTTGATTAAATCATCAAGTGATGATGTCGGGTTTCTAAAACATAACGAATTCGAACAATGATGTCAGGAAAAATAATTATTTTAATCTTTCATTTAAATTAAAATAGTTTAAATTAACATAATAGTCTGGCAAAATATGTTAAATTAATAATTAAATTAAAAAGACAACCTTATGAAGATTAAGAATAAAATTGTCACTCAAACGTCCCATGACTGACTTTTGTGGTAACTATAAATAAATATATGAGCTGCAACAAAATATTTTCATTCAAGTAAGTCAGTTTCGACAAAAACTGATAGATAAATAAATAGGCATGGAAATGGTAACATTTGAAGTTCGAAAAAGACTCTAGCACCTGGATGATATTTTCTTATTATGCGTTCAATTTTCTCCGCAATCTAAAAGTCTGGGTACTATAGGATATGTTCCCAGAATATTATGCCACATCTCAGGCGGATGTGCATATTTGCAAAATTCACGCAACGAGATACATGAAGTCTTGAATTTGAAAGAATTGTGAATGCGTAACGGTAATTTAGAGTCCAATTCATGTATGTCGGTATTCCAATTTACGTTTGGCTGATTTAAGAGACCCAGAAATCTTGTTACATTAACATCAGCCAATGGTACATTGTTCATTTGGATAGTACATGAAATGGTCTGCTTAAAATGCATTGAAGGGCTTGTAGTGTTACTCACCCATTCTTCGCAAAGTTGGCCCACAAGCGAACAAGACGTTGTCTGGTGATTTCGTCCTTACTGCCTTGTTCAGGTCGAGGGACACCCGGCATTTGAACAAGTAGCTCAGTTCGTCACCGTGACACACCTGCTCTTCTTTGCAATTGAGAAGCAAGCTGTAGCAGTTGATGCGCCCTTTGTAAGCGAACTCGTACACGTGGACGGGCGACCCGTGACGTGCGAACTCCCACGCTGCTCGCAGCGCGCCCAGGACGAACTGCGTGTCCGAATACACCTGCAGCCACAGGGAGGAAGTCATCAACTCACTTTCATTGATGTTTCCGGGCACGGCAACTGATCTGGCCATTACTTTCATTAGTGAAGATCGGGAGCGGTAGCTCAGTGCATCAACTTATGCCACTGCAGAGCCTCTGACCGGGAGGTCCTAGGTTCGAGTCCTGACGGCGGCAGGATTTTCGACACTAGCTTTTCAGCTTGGTCGAATTCAGTCGCTGCCTGGAGGAGAATTCTAGCGGCCGGCTGCTCTGATCGGTAGTTTTCCGTGATTTCTCCGATCAACACCAGGCGAGTGCCGGAACAGTACCTTACCAAACGGGCCACGGACCGCGCGCGATCTGTCCTTCCCCTTCCTTCTCCTATCCTCTCCCCTTACACACTCACTTACACTAACATGCACTACACTACCACATATTCCGGGAGACCGGTCGGGAGTTTACAGCTTGTCTCGGCTGGGGCGGTGCCTCGCTGGTGGGAGAGTCCTGGTTAGGCGGAAACCCCACTAGCCGACGGTAGGTCGGTGTCGGATCTCGCCATCCAGCGAAGGGAAAATCACCGCCATCTTCCGAAAAAAAACATGCACTACACTAACGGGATTAATTACCGAAGCAGTTGACGCGCCTGGAAACACGAAAAATTCAATCAATCAGTTAGTGTAGTGGATCTTGTATCCCGGAAGGTGGCGGTGATTCCCTCTCCGCGATATGGTGAGATCCGGTGCCGACCTACAAGTTGGCTTTCGAGGGATTTCTCCTTCCCCTGCAGGCCGACTCGCCACAGCTGCGACAAACTCTAAGCTTCCGACGCGTGTGGTAGTGCAGTGCATGTATGTTTAAGGGTGTCTTTGAGGAGAGAGGGTAGAACAAGGAAGAGGAAGAGGACAAATTGCGCGCGGTCCATGTCCTGTTTATTAGGGTACTACCGATCAGTGCAGCCGGCCGCCAGAATTCTCCTCCAGACAGCGTCTGAATTCGACGTGGTCGAAAATTCGTCACCTATCACAAGTCTCGAATCTTGGGACATCCCGGTCAGACTCTCTGCAGGTAGCAGCAGCGCTAGTTCTGAGCTAAACTCAGCCTTTCAACCTCTTTCAATTAATTACAAATATCTTGATTGAGGGAGTGGCGATTTCGATGTGTATTGACCTGTTGCATCGGTAGAAGGAAGTTTTGCTCGGGATCCTTTGAAGACCTTAAAAACGCTTATATATTTTGTATGTTGCCAATAGAGTTTAAAGTTTACCTGGGCGTGAGTAGATGGGCGGAAAACACGATAAATAGTTAACGTTTGAACGTCTCAATAAATCACCAATATTTTCACTTCAAAATATTCACATATACGTAATATAAAATGATGTAATTTATCAGCTTTCTTAAACTCACCTCTCACATTATTGAAAAAACTCTCAAATGTTACTCTTAAAACACAAATTGTTGTTAATTTTTTCAGTTTTTTTCGATAACTGGACGGCAGTTAAAACAATAAAAAACATTTTCCTGCCTTTAAATCACCTTGTCTTTAAATATACTGTGAAAATAACTGCAACAGTTCTGTGCATTTATTTTAGTGTTTATTATACATTTGTATACATTGTTGTAGCTCCCTGTAATATTTTGATTTTGGAATTTAGTTACAAATTATCATTTTTTAATCTTTCTAATCCTTTGCATAAGTATGTCATACGCTAAGGAAATACGATAGTTTTGGCAAGAAAACCTCGACAACTTGCCCTGGAAACACTGGAAGAAAAAGGTTTCATTCTAAATGACACTGCTGTATGCCTCTGCGTGCTTCGGGAACAACTTCGTGTGATAAATGAGCGGCAATGCTGGTTGCAAAGTAAACCAATTCTCAAAAACCAATTCCTAGGAAGTCACATGATGCATCGGCAAGTAACGAGAGAAATGTCAGAGATGCTTGTGCCCCAAAGAAACTGTAGGGTATCAGTTGTTCTTGTGCTTACGTCTACCAAACTCGACAGTTTCTCCTCGGAAGGCTGCTTGCCGTCGAAAAAGAAGTCTTTCAGGCGCTGGACCAGTTGCGCTTCTTGTGTAGGATCATTCCGACCTGGCAAGTTCTCCGGGAGGAGAAGCTCTGGGCGTGAGGATAACAGTGCCATTGCCTTTGCTTCGGCGACCTCCAACTCTTCCTGGGTAGACTTTTTGCCGCCAGGCGGAATTCTGAAGCAGTCGAACTTCAGCACGGCACCTAAAAAGGTTGGAGTTATTTATTGATTTCATTTCATAAGGAATAAAATTCTGAATATAATTTCACACGACAGTTTCTTCAATTACACTATTGAAAACTGCGTGACTGTTATGTGATATTACTTTATTAAAGGTAATTGATAGAGCAAGTCAAAACGCCTTGAATCCGCGAATGAGATTTGTGTCACCAATATAAGACATGTGTGATATCCTTTTGTTGCGAAATAAGCGTAATCCACGCAAGCATATTCGTTAGTGTATTCCCGCCAGTGCAGGAAAATGACTGCTCCACGACACTGAAACTTTCGATACTCACGGATGGAAGTCAATGAAATGACGGTGTTGTGACTGGTAGCGGTAGCTCAGTGCATCAACTGATGTCGCTGCAGCGCCTCTGACCGGGAGGTCCTAGGTTCGAGTCCTGACGGCGGCAGGATTTTCGACACTAGTTTTCCAGCTAGGTCGAATTCAGTCGCTGTCTGGAGGAGAATTCAGCCGGCTGCTCTGATCGATAGTTTTCCGTGGTTTCTCCGATCAACACCAGACGAATGCCGGAGCAGTACCCTACCAAACGGGCCACGGACCGCACGCGATCTATCCTTCCTCTTCCTTGTCCTATCCTCTCCTCTTACATACACACACTAACATGCAGTACACTACCACATATTCCGGGAGACCAGTCCGGAGCTTAGAGCTAGTCCCGGCTGGGGCGGTGCCCCGCTGGTGGGAGAGTCCTGGTTAGGGGGAAACCCCACTAGCCGACGGTAGGTCGGCGCCGGATCTCGCCAACCAGCGGGGGAAGATCACCGCCAACTCCCGAGAAACAATCATGCACTACACTAACGGGGCTAATGACCGAAGCAGTTGACGCGCCCGGAAACACGAAAAAATCAATCAATCAAACGGTGTTGTGAAGAATAAACAGTGCGGCGCCATGAATAGGGAAGTGACCTCGGGTTTTACTGACGCGCTGTGGCGGGCTACAGAGAAGGTTCGCAACACACCTGTCAGAAGTAAAGGCTACAGAGGTTCGCGGGTTCAAACGATGACTACGACGTACAGCTTTAGACCTTGTCACACGAGCGTTGCGTTAACGCGCGATAAGTAATGCGCGTCGTACATTAATACTGTGTCGTATGATGAACGACCAAAGCGCTCGTGTACCGTTTTGCATAAAATAGTGTTATTTAACGCGCGTCAACGCAACGCTCGTGTGCAGGGGCTCTTGGTGCTTTATCAAAATGTGTGAACGTAGCAATTTCATTAAATATTTCTTCTATGAAACTAAGGAACGAGACATTTAATTAAATTTACACCTTTTAACTTTGCAAGTTTTCCCATTGATGTAAATGCTGTGCAAATAGAAACACACATTGTGACTGGTTATGAGAACAATAGGAAGCATTGAAGCGTTAACCTGTTTGTGCCGCATATCAGTACATCTGCATTCAAAGCAGCTTATAATGCCCTGGGGCGAGTTAGACACCACGCCTGCAGAAAATGCACAAACATTTGAATTGATCATTGATTGTGATTCCTAAGCGCGTCAACCACTAACGTCATTAGTCCCGAAAAAGTTGTGCATGTTTTTTGCTCGGGAGGTGGCGGTGATCTTGCCTCGCTGAATAGCGAGATTAGGCGCCGACCTACATTCGGCTAGCGGGTTTTTACGAAACCAGGTATCTTTCACCAGTAGGGCACCGCCCCAGCTGGGACATGCTCTAAGCTCCCGGCCGTTCTCTCGGCATATGTGGTAGTCTAGTGCATGTTAGTGTACATGTGTGTAACAAAGTGGCGAGGATAGGACAGGGAAGAGGAAGGACAGATCGCGCGCGGTCCGTGGCCCGTTTCGTAGGGTACTGCTCCGGCATTCGCCTGGTGTTGATCGGATAAACCATGGAAAACTACCGATCAGAGCAGCCGGCCGCTAGAATTCTCCTCCAGACAGCAACTGAATTCGACGTAGCTGGCAAGGTGGAGTAGAAAATTCTACCACTGTCGGGACTCAAACCTAGGACTTCCTGGTCAGAGGCACTGCAGTAACATCAGCTGATGCTCTGAGCCACATCTCCCAGGGAATTGCATTAAGGGTTTTTTATATATTGCGCTCACAGCTTCAAACACTCATATGCTACAGCACTCCGTTCCTCGCCCTACGCACGCCCGCATGCTTACACTCCCGAACGCAATGCTTTTCGGTTTAAAGAAATTGTTTTTCAGAGCGACCTCCATTTTCTATGTTATCTTGCAAATTGTTTGAAACATTTCTTTATTAACACAATCAGTAGATCCATCACGATCACTAAAAACACAGGTCCTTGAATCCCACAGAATAAATATCACCAACCTTTCGCAGTATGTGCAGTATGAAAGTTACTTTCTTCGCGTCAATAAAGTATTACAGGCCACTGAAAATAATATATTTTACCGTTTTCTCACATCTAATCGACTAATCTGAATGGGACAAACAGCGCTCGGTACGAGACAGGAATGTGTAGCGTCATAGACTTGATTCCTTGCTCTAGAGAGACGGGCTGCAAGGTATGGGGATGAGGGAGCCAAATATAGGCTTTCGAACAAAGACCACCCTTCAGGAAAATTCCAGAGGGTAGGGGGCTTGTAGGTGCCGGGCACAAAAATGCAGCGTCGGTGGCGCTCGCCTCAAGACGAGTTCGTGGGGGACAGTTGACGTAGGAGGTCATGTGACTCGGGCCTATATTAAGGTGCGTCGCAGAACCCTGGATCGGGTAACGTTTTTTGTTTCCTCGCAGCAAGACCGCAAAACATGTCCGACCAAGTCTGGCGCGGAAGTGCTGTAGGCACGAGCAGGTGTTCGAGGTTCGGACACCGTGAAATATGCTCTATACTTCAGGGCAGATTGTCTGCTGAGGCACACCAGGTGCCGAGTTGCGGGTCGGCCGAGTTGGCTACTCGCAGGCGCGGCCGCAAGGCGCGTGTTGGGAGAGGGGGGCTGTTGCGGGTAGCTCCCACAAACGCCTTAGAGTGAGGTCTGTAGAGATACCGTAACTATTTATTGTAAATAAATTGTATATACCCACTCGTGTCTGTTCCTTTGTGACGTAGATCCCTACCCACGACGTTAAAAACGACATTTTGATCCAGTTTTGTACGTGACGTCGTAATGAAGTTTTTTATTTTTAAATTATGCTGATAATTATGTTTTATATGAAATAGTAAACATTTCTAGAATATAGATTAAATTATATTAATGAATTATTGCTAGTTAGAAACGATGCTAAGTCTGACATTCTTGGGATTAATTTAAGTCTTGGCATTATAATACAATAAGAAAAAAAAGTTTTTTAAATTTGTTTGGAAAATTTTTTTTTTTTAATAACTCAATTTGTGATGGTTAGCCAACAAATTTGAAAAATTGCTAAATTGTGTGCAATTGATTAATTGCTCGTATGACCTAAGATTTTCCATATTAAACCTGAGCCCGGAAAATACTTCTGAATCCCGAAGACTCCGGGTCAAACCCGAAGAGGTGGCTTCGCTAAATGCCGGGTATTTTGCTAGTGCTAGATAAATGTTCTTGTTCTTGGGCGATGATGGAGGAAGAGGAGTAGGAGTAGGAGTAGCTTATGCCAAATGATGTACCTGCCGACGCCAACTTGGCAAGCTAAGGAGTGTTCTGTTCTGCAAACCAAGGACTGGATGGGGGTCGATAGCTATCGCTCAGAATGGCAACACTTGGAAATGTGACAGATGCTGTGAGAAAACTGCCTATACGTATGAGAGTTGAAATTCACCACCGTCGAGGCTCGAAATCAAGGACCTCCCGTTCACAAAAGCTGCAGCAACGGATGTGTCATCGAGACTTCTCAGTCGGTTTAATGAATGGTATTTGCAATAATAATATAATGTTAGATTTCCAAATATTCATTCACAAATGTTAAAATTTTTATTTCATAAGCCTGGAGAAATAAAAAAATAACTAGTTTTAAAGTAAGTATTTAGAACTTTGTTGAAGTTAAGGATGCTAAAATTATTAGTTATAGGAAAGTGAATGTTATTTGACTTAAAATGTGTAAATGAATGTCTAAAAGTTAGAACTGCACCCAGAAAATAGGTTCCCGGCAGACCAATGTCAACCTTTTGGTAATATGACTTTGAATCCAACCACATACTTTACCTGGAAGAAAGACGATTCCCTCGTGAGAGGTAATTCCGAGGATAACCGGCACTTTGGGGATGTCGCCGCTTGCCATTAGGGCTGCGGGCGTCTTGGGCAAGAAGGCTCCGGGATGGTCCGGCTCCACGCAGGGCACGAAGGGCAGGACCATGGACTTGGCGATCTCCTCCTCCGTGAAGCAGGCGCCAATGTGGGTGATGAGGGACAGGGCGGGTGCCTCGCGCAGCCATTTCGCCAGGGCGGCTGGGTCCTCCGCGGTCTTGGGGTCGCAGCCCGCCGCCAGAGCCAAGCTTTTGGCGCGGGCGATGGGGTCGTTGATGATGGCCCAAGGGCAGAAGGCGCTGCCGCTTTGAGCTATGCCGCGGTGGAAGAGACCTGGAACAGTGCATTGCGTTTTAGTTTATCTTCTTTCTCTTGCCTTTCATTCTATTATGGCTTTGAACCTGACACCCACATACCATACAGGCGGCGATGGTGTAAAGTGGCGGCGATGGTGTTTAGTGGCGGCGATGTTGTAACGGTTAGCGTATATGCACGGCTGTTATACCCAAGTTTGCGGGTTCAAACCCCATCGAAGCCGTGGATTTTTAAGGCGTACGCCTTCCTTCGGAGGGGAAGTAAAGCCGGCTGTCCCATGTTAGTATATTTACTGCATCTAAAAGATCCTCAAACTTAAATGAAACCACTAGCTAAATTCAAACTGCCTGTTTTGTCGCTCAAGTAATACCTTCTTTCTCCCCTAGTAGGTGAAAGGAGCGTAACGAAATTTGCGTGGTCAGACGGAAGAGCAGGCCTTATGGCCTGAGTCTTGTCACGTAAAATAAGGCATTCATTCATTCACATTGTGACATACCAATATGTCACTGAATATTGTACAACATTTATTAAAAATGACGTCAATTAAATGGGGTAAATTATGTGAATATGCTAGCATAGCAACGGTAAGCGAGCCGTCGTCAAGGTCAACATATTCATGCAGTGACAATCGCGGAGACGGCTAGTTAATTCTGTATAGAATTCGGGGATTGGCCGAAAAAGCAGTGACAGTCGTGAAGACGGCTAGTTCGTTTTGCAAGAAATTTAGAGATTGGCTAGGTACGAAAGTACATCAAAGATTATCTGCAAATAAACAATCGACAAAATGGACCGAGCTTTCCAGGGCTGAAAGAATACGAGAGACAAGCATTCTGACTGATGCCGTGGTCTTGAACGGATCGTGCTCCAATTAATGTTAGGAGTTTTTTTCTTTGGGGACTTGTAACCATCTACTAGGGAATGGATATTGAGAGAACATCAAAATTTGAACACTAAGTGTGACAGTGGAGCTTAAAATATTTCGTGTGAACGAGTTGGAGGGACATTGAGGGCTTGGGCGAAGTTGTCAGTGATCGGACTGGAATGTTAGCAGCAAATAGTTTATTGATCTGATGAACGGTGATTGAAGTGTGCTTCCGAGAAAACAAGAGAGAAGACGGTGTCTGGACCTGAGGACGGCGGCGTCGGAGATGAATAAAGATGGTCCAAAAGCGCGTGAAGGTTGGAACGGTCATGACAAACGTTTAATTTTATATTGGGTAAAGTTATACAATACCAAAATTGTTTTAAATTGTTTAATAAATTTCCATGTTTTTGTGAAATGAATATTTGATTTTTCATTGAGCCAATTCTAGCAATGAAGTAGCAAGATAGAATATTCGCTTTTCAGGTTCCTCGACAGAGTTTGATTGAATATATTCAGTTTATTTCAACATACTTGCAGTGCTGTTGTGAATTCCACCTACCCTTTGTTGCATAGTGTAACTCAGCTGTAACAAAATGGTTTTCAGGTCACGATTTAATTACGAACTATTTAATATTACACATAATCTACATAATCCGTTTATGTCACCCCTTGCATTGTTAGGAGGTAAATGCGATAAAATAACGAGATAAAGTGATAATAATCTAGTGGTGTCGTGAATCGGAACTTCCTACTAACACACTGTTTCCGTATATCAGAAAGAAACGCTTTTAGGAAAATCAAACTAAAATACGAATGATACTTATTTTATTGACTTGCTTGTACCTACTTTATCACATAAACGATTTGACAAATAAACTTTTTAATCGTGAAATATAGCCCATTTTGTTGGAGGAAAGCACAATTTAATTTTGTGTTTTTATCAAGCAATATTTTCTTCTGAATTTTTAAAATTATTTTTCCCTTAATTAAAACAAATAATGTAATGAAAAATAATTATTGCAATAAAAAATAAAAAATCATGCAATAAAGGGCTTGATCAATTCTATTCAACAGGCGCGAACGCTGAGCCAAAAGCCGAGTGTTATTATTGGGCTTACAGATTATACAAATGATGTTTCTTCGCGCTTTTTTCTTGCAAAATTGTAAATCGCGATACCTTTGATTTCTCTCTGTCCTTTTTCCTGAATAGCGTAGTACATAAGGCACGTGGTGCAATCATCTTCATCCTATCGTATTTTTTAAAAATTGTAATACATTACAGGGCTACATACGTATACTATATACGTACAACATTTTACTCCTTACCTGTTGCATATGGACGTGTAATTCTATACAGAATAACTTTCCTGGAAGTTCTATTGATTGAAACCAATTATTAGATTGATGGCAACTAATATAAATTATCAGCGTTTTTCAACACTAAAAATTTAACATTTATTTATGTACATATTACAGATTCTATTGAGCTCATGAAAATTACTTTTTTTGTGTAGGACATGAAATTACCGTACGGTTTTGAATATAGTTCGTAAGCTTACTACAATATATTGTTAGATGGGTTCTCGGTCGATCAGCAGAATGTTGTCCATGAATCCTTGGTATTCCTATTTTCGCGTTCTTGCCTTCATTAAAATCAATTAAAAATGTATTAGAATGTCCTCAATGATTTAGTATTTATAGGATTAAATCTTCCCATAAAATCAATACGCGGTCGCGACTTTCCCTATCTGTGTTTCGTATGAAACACCTACTCGCGACTGTCTATCTTCAGCTACTTATCGAAAAATCTTTCCATCTACGGGGCTATTCTAATACACATTCCCTCGAAACACAGAGTCTATTTTAATTCAAAATTTCCATTACTACATTAATACATCTACAATTACAATTCAATACTACTATTTAAACAATACCAAGCTATCAGACTAATTATAAATTCCGCCTCACTATCATTTAAATAATACCCAGCCTATGCTGAATATCCGTTCGCACTTCACCAACCGCTTGCGTGTCCACGCTTCAATATCCTATAAGAGAGTCATTCCTTGCGTTCTTCTACAAGTTCACGGCTTTCAATACCCTCTCCACACCTTTTGCCTATAATTTGTACGGGGCCGTGTCCATCTGCGCTATGACACGAAACATGGAATATTACACTTTGTTGATACGTTATCTTAAAACGCGTATTCTTTGCTTTCGAGTTTGCATATGTCATTATTACTAACGCGGGATGCCGATTTTTGCATTCAAATTCAACGCGGGGTTCTTGGCTTATCACAATACCTAATATGTAAATCGCTGACATCGAGTCAAAAAATTATGTAATATATTTTTTATTCAAAACCCTGAAAAATTGTAAAAATTAAACAGGTAGAAATAAAATGTTAAAGAAAAGAATCGTCATGGTCACGCCCATCATCATCATCAGTGATTACCAACCACTCATGTCACACACTTCCCTTCTCGGAACATGTCGTTATTCACCTGTTAATTTGTTACCATATCTTCACCTCTCTCTTTACTCTAGTCTCCACTGTCGTTACATTCCATTCCGAAACAAACAACGAAATATAACATGGCGTATCGAGTTGCACCACAGGCCTCCTTTTCATTTCCAGAAAAGCTAGGAGCTAGTCGATCTCTTGATCGCGAACCAGCGATCGCACGAGAAGTTTTGTGATATACGGATCGTAGTAGATCTTATAGGGAGTGAGATGGCAATGTGGGGCTCGGCGTCAAACGTACGGCCTCAACTAAGGGAGAGAGAACAGGATGGAGAAGGATTGATCCTACGATCCGACACTAAATTTTAAAGTATTGCTCCGGCATTCGTATGAAATTGATCGGAAAACCAAGGAAATGACTGATCAGTGAAGGACTGTGTCGCGTCGTCCCACCGGAAAATCCGGCATCGTGAAGTCTTCATCTTCGACCCTCGTATTGAACAAAATTTGAGTTGCGGCAGAAAGCTAACGTATCCTGTAGAGATGATATTTGTCTATTGTTTTATTTTAAGGTAAGGGCGTTAAAAAAATCAGATGAAGCAACTTGTTTTCAGATAAAGGTGGTTTCTCAACTGTAGTATTGCAGGAACCATGTGGCATTAATTAAAAATGGTTTCATGTCATAAAAGCAGAAATTTAATAAAAACCAACGAACCGTAGGCAGAATTTTGAAATCCCCTCTCTAATTTCCTTCTCATTATTATTGCCCTTCCCTTCTTTCTCTTTTCGCATCTGACATATCCGCCATGAGCATCCTAAGCGATATTAAGTGGTGTTGTTTCTAAAATAAACGTAATTGTAGTCATGAAGGCACGCAGTAATGCAAAGTGTGTTGAACAAAAAGTTCTTTAATTTGGTAATGAACATAATTTTGATTACAAATTGCATTTATATTGAGGAAAATTACATTCTGTTTAATGAAACACAGAACAACAAATTATGGCAGAATTTTTTGTCGTAGTCCAAGAACAACCAATCATCCTGTGAGCCACCTGGGTTATGTAGAAATGCTACTGACATTTGTTGATTCTTACGCCAAGTCACCTAAATACAAACTCCAATAAAATGTCAAACAAGAGGTGACTTTATGTTCACGTACCTTTAGCTAAAGGCGAAATCAATAGAAAATGTACTGCGGCACCTCCAGCACTCTCTCCAAAGATGGTGACGTTGTTGGGGTCACCGCCAAAGACCGCGATATTCTCCTGGATCCAGCGAAGGGCCATTGTTTGGTCTTTGAGACCTGCGTTGCCGGGCACGTCCAACGTCCCGAGACTTAGAAAACCTGAAATAGGAAGCTCGATTGATTTCATAATACAGTATATACCATTCTTATTCGTATACTCAGATTTGGCAACAAAACGTTATATCTCGTCGTAAAATATTTTAAAATAATGGTCTGATGAATGTAAAATAAACCTCGCCGTATCAGATGAGATACGTCGGGCCTGGAGGAAGCCTAATACCAGCGACTGTTTCATGAATAAAATTCCCACGGTGAAATACGGCGGTGGATCAGTTATGTTGTGGGATTGTATGACTTTAGTTATTTATTTTACGTCAAAAATACAGTTAAATATTTGTATGAGAGAAGTGATTTCTGAAGAAGTGAATTGTGAAGAAGTGAATTCTTCTCTATGGAGAGAAGTGAATTCTGTGCACGTTTTCAGAATTCTGTGACCCCTACACTAAGCAATATACTACTTGAATTTTGAATTAATTAAAAAAAAGGACTTCTAAGAGGGTTGGTGCTATCCAATTTATCGTTGGAAATTGATGGATACGAACGTATATTTCGACATTTTGAAAAACAATGTTAAAAAAAGTGCTGAAAAATGGGCTTCCCACCTGTTTACTGTTTTCAACAGGTCAATGACAGTAAGCACAAGGCCCAGCTCAATATGACTTGGTTAATAAGGAAGTGCAAAAATTACTCCAAACACCACCTCAAAGCCCGAACTTCAATCTCACAGAGAATTTTTCAGTTTTAAAGAGAGAAGTTTATAAAACTGGCGTGAAAAACAAAGAAGGACTGAAACGTTTTGTGGAAGCAGAATGAAAGAAAATAAAACCCACAACTTGCAAGAACCTTGTTCTTTCCATGTAGAGGCGATGCCAAGTTGTGATAAAAGCCAAGGGATAGGCAACAAAATACTGAAACCATAGTTCACTTTCTTTTAATATTTTTTATTTTGTGTCATCATTTCTAATGTACAATACCAAAGTTCACAAAAATGAACATCACTCTCTTTTTTTATTTTTTAATTAATACTGATTCTAATACAGAACCTATGTTTTTCAGTTGGGAATGAGATTGTTTTTCAATTTATAACGGCTGTTTTGAAATAACCTTTAATTTCACTTAAATAATAGTTATTACCTTGCAAAGTGATGTGTACGATAAGAATGTTAGATACTGTATAATTTTTCAGAAGTCTTTAGACTTTTTTATCACTTAAAAGAGAAATTTATTGAGACCATGAATATAAATCACTTTGACAATACTGAAATTTTCAAATTTCTCTTCCACTAAACCTAGATTTTAAAATACTAGGCTGTAGATTTTAGGCTAAGATTTTAAAATACCAGCTGTTATATCTCAATGAAAGAAATTTGGGCTTTTCTCTACCTGAACATTGTTAACCACATATTTCAAAAACCGCGGGTCACATGCAGCTTGCCAATATATTTTCTCCATCCCGTGTGTCAAATGCATAATTAAACTAAAGCAGATATCGGAAATTACCGCCGAGTTTCTTGAGAGAACGCTCGAAAATGTCCGAAGCTGCCTTGTGATTTAAACGTTGATTTAACTGCCTTGTGATTTAAACTTGTAAAAACAAGCGAATTCTTTCTTTCATTTCTAAACGTCATGACGTATCTCAAGATTTCCTTATCTGCTTTAAAAAATACAAAACATTGTTACGAAAAGTCATAAGGCAGGCCAAAATCATGAAAAACGATCAGGATATTTTGAACTCAAATAATAAAACAAAAGCAATGTGGAATATAATAAAAAATACTACCAAATCAACTAGAAAACCCGTAGAGAATGTTGTTTTAAAATATAACGATATAAATGTGAACGATCCGGCAACAGTGGCTAATCTCTTTAACCAATACTTTTCGAGAATTGCTGCCGATCTCACTAAGGGTCTTCAGGCACAAAATTCAAAAACAGACAGTTCACCCAAAATTGTAGACACAATGTTCTTTTCCCGAAACTTCTTCCATGAAATTCTCAAAATAATCGGTAAACTAAAAATAAATATTCGTCCGGTTTAGATGAATTCGATTCTTTGTTAAAGACTTGTCGTATGCCATTATACACCCGTTAACTCACATATTTAATGCATCTTTATGCACTGGAAAGTTTCAGATATTTTCAAAACAGCTAAAATTAAGCGCTTTTCAAAAAGGCAACAAAATGAAATTCAAAATTATCGGCCCATTTCTCTCTATCAGTTTTTTCAAAATATTAGAGAGACTTTTTACGTACGAATGGAAACCTTTCTCGAAACACAACGCGCTTTCAGATTGCCAACATGGATTTAGAAAATCAAAATCAACGGAAACAGCTATATTTTCTTTTCTTAAAGATGTCGCCTCATCATTGGATCAAAACGAGGACCTATTGGATTTTTTTTAGATCTCTCAAAAGCTTTTGACGTCATTGATCATGACATTTTACTTTCCAAATTACCTTCATATGGAATTCGTGGTATTGCTCTAGATTGGTTATGTTCATACCTTAAACAACGATCTCAGAGAGTTGAAATACCTTACTGGAATGATGGAACATTACGTACGCACCTTTCCGACTCTTTGCCCGTTGCATGTGGAGTTCCTCAAGGATCGATTTTAGGCCCTATTCTGTTCCTACTTTACGTAAACGATATGCCCTCGACGATTCGAACGGAAAAACGGTTCTCTTTGCGGATGATACGAACATCCTTTGCAATAAAGAAACCGTAAATAGTACAATATCAGATGTTTGAAAATTGGTTCCGAAATAACAAATTAATAGTAAACGAAAAGAAAACGGTTTTAATGCAGTTTTCCATTTCAAATAAACAATTCTGTGCTCCATTGAAAATGAACGGTGTACCATTGACTGATGTTAAGGCAACAAAATTTTTAGGTCTCTCAATTCAGTCAAACCTTAAATGGAACGTCCATTTAAATGAATTGAACACAAAATTAAGTTCATTATGCTACGCGTTCAGAATTTTGCAAATTCAGTCAGCCTTCATACTGCTGTTGTGTATACTTCGCGAATGTTCATTCCGCCTGAGATATGGCATAATATTCTGGGAAATACATCTTATAGCTCCCAGACTTTTAGATTACAAAAACGAATTGTAGAATAATAACAATCCCACCCACGTGATTCATGTGCTCTCTTCATTAATCTAGGGAAATTTTACCATTACCGTGTCTTTTATTTACGAATCAGTGGTTTTTGTAAAAAATGACTTGCTCAAGGGCGGGAATATATTTTCAGAAAATGCCGAAGTCTATTACTATAACACTCGACGTAGAAATCATATTCACCAGGTGACAGTATCAACAGCTCATTACAAAAAAATCACATACAATATATGTACATTATTTTACAACACTTTGCCAGATGACATTAAACGATTAACTTCAATAGAAAAGTTTAAATCCCAAGTGAAATCGTTTCTGCTGCATAACTGTTTCTATACAATTAGAGACTATACTGAGCATCACAAGAAAAGTAACATTAATTTTACCAATGATACATAATGCATTATTTACCATTTGGACTGTATAAATGAGTATAAACAACGTGTAACAACTATTGTACTACAGCTTCCGGGTCAATGACCCTATCTCGATCAGGTTTTCGTCCAGTTTCTGATCCATTGAGCAAATGCTGAGATGGCCTTGTTTTGCTTCGGGACTTAAATGTAACTTCATTTTCTGTGCACGTCTTCTAGAATTCAGTGGGAAACACAATTCTTCAAATTATCGTTTCCATGTTGTCGCGGCAGGAAGTAATAAGAACCAAAATTTATTGCTTATTTATCCTTGAAAATAGATTTTATTACATGGGAGTTTTTTGTTTTTTTCTCCCTTTCAAAATTCCAAATTTATTGCTTATTTATTTTTGAAAATAGATTTTACTACATGGGAGTTTTTTTTGTTTTTTTTTCTCCCTTTCAAAATTCAAATTTTAAGTAGTATATGACTTAGTGTAGGGATCACAGAATTTTGAAAATGTGCACACAATTCACTTTTCCCCATAGCACGTCATACGCAGTTTTTAGCTGTTTTTTGACGTAAAATAAATAAATAAATAAATAAATAAATAAACGTTGATTAAAAAGCAATTCAGTCTGACTTTGATTAATGAGGGTCCGCTGGATTTCTGTAAGCTATTCCTCAATTCTCACTCAAAGTATGAAATGCGACTATTAAAGGTATTATATTGCTTCTTCAGATGGTCAGGCAGCCATAGCTGGTCGTCATTCATACAAGTATTTACTATGACAACATTTAGCGATGCAAGATTAATGTTTTGTGAAAATAAAGTTGTACAAATTGTATTTCACTATAATTTAAAATATTATCTAAAAGTTTAAAAGCGATTTTTGGTCTCTAGTTTAATTTTACAATCATTTTATGAGTATCGTTTTAAACGTATTTATCACAAACATTTCAGAGACGTTCAAATATTCCGGCGGAACTTCCTTAGACCGAGATTATCTTTTTCTGAAGACCTAAAAATAGTAGTTGCTTTTGAAATGTGTCTTCTATTTCAAATACATACCCAGTGGACCCAACCGAAAATTGATGGTGACAACCACGACGCCTTCGTCCATGAATGGTTCCGGTTCGTATATATGGCCGCAACCGAAGGCGAATCCGCCTCCGTGGATATACACCATCACAGGCAAAGAGGTGGAGTTGCTGTCGGAGGGTAACTGAGGTGTGTGCACGTTCAGGAATAGACAGTCTTCATCTCCCACGATTTGTTTCAATTGTCCATCATAGTGGATGCACATGTTTCCGGCTTTTGTGGCATCTCGTACGCCTGTCCAGGGTTCAAGGGGCTCTGGAGCCTACGCAATTTGGAAAAAAAAATTAATACTTCTTTTTCTTTTCCTCTCTATACGATATAGTACAAACAGGAAAAGTATTGGAATCAAGTCAACACTATAACCTGGAATATCGGTCGTACAATTTATACTTAAATCTATTTTCAGTTGTAACTTCGCACACATATAAGGGTTAAGGTCTAATTGCTGCTGTTTCAAAGATGGTTAAAATTGGTGTAGGTGGAGAGGACATAAACGCAATTTCGTTCCCCAAAATCAATTTGTATATATGGATGCATGGATGGATCTGTTACGAATAACTCTCTTAGATTGCAATCTTTTGAGTTGAAACTTTGGAAATACTTGAGGAGTTAAAACTGGTGGTGCAGTTCCATAGAGATTGTCGACAACACTTCAACTTAGAACTATTGTTTACTCCTAATCGCAATAGCACGTCATACGCAGTTTTAACTGTTTTTTGCTTTTTTTTGACGTAAAATAAATAAATAAATTTGAAGGTCCTTCCATTCAATTCGGAGAAGGGTGTATCGGTACCCTATTCTGCAAACATTTTCTTTCGTACATAATATTTTAACATTTAATTTCGTACTCCCTCTCACTTCAATGTTTTGTTCATTTGTTCTACATTGCTCGATGTAAAAAAGGAGCAACAAATTGAATTCCGTGTGAATACGGAATTAAAGTTTAACATACATGAAAAAATGTGTGGAGAAGAAGATACCTCTAAACCTTACACCAAATCTAATGGACAAGCACTCAAATTGCGGTTAAGAATAAAAATAGTTCTGATTTTGAAGTATTGTTGACAATGTCTTCACCCACGTGCAACGGAAGAAAAACGCAAAGACGGATCGGAGGGGGAGGAGGGAGGAGGCGGGAAGAATTAAATTATAATTAAATAGAATAATTTAATTCCAAGTTATGAACTTTTAATATTTTATCGACTTTGATTAGGTAAAGACAAACTCTACGCCATTAAAATCAATTTTGTAATGAAGTGTTTACTGCCCTAGTGTGGTAATGTACTTTACTACGTTACTAGGGCAGTAAAGTAATGGCGTACTTTGTCATTGTCTTTTGGAAATATTTTCGACTTCTTGTCTTGTATCCTTTACTCTACCTCTTTAAAAACGCTAATAATGAGAAACTACTGATATCAATATTGTCATTCTCCTTCTCTAATTTGCCCAAGAGTAACAATAAAAACTTTTTCGGTTTGTTAATTTCTTTAAAAATTAAATACTGACGCGCATAATTCTTTCTTAATTTGTTGGGTAATTTCTATAGTAGCATTTGTTGATATTTCTATTTCCGAATCAGAACTGTATTCATTCATGTCGAAAAGTATACACCAAATGTATTTCGATTCCTCTTTTTGATAACAGTGTCGCCACTTACAGGAGAAATAAATGTGAGTACTAAATGAAGGTGTAGGACGAAACTTAATATTAAATCTAACATTTTTTACAAAGTGAATAAAACGTTGTACGATATTACAATACAATGATTATATTACAATACATCTGATTACAATACTCAATTGGTTACCAAACTCTGCCTGACGGCCTCGTTTAGCAATTTTCCAATCTCGAATTGCAATCAAATGCTTTACGACACTTAAGTCGTAAATAACTATTAGCTATCGGGTAACAGTCTCTCTTTATCAAACTGCTTGAAACAGCCTTCTTCGCCTATTACCTAGAAATGAATTAAGTTAAGAAAGGAAGACCCCCCCCCCAAATAGGAAAGATGAGTAGAAACTAAAATAAATAAAAAGTACTGATGTGCATACATTGTGAACAGAACAGCGTGAAAAGAAAATGAAAATGAATATACCTACCTTGAATCGCAAGGGTCCGATAGGCGGCTTGGCGTAGGGCACGCCCTCGAAGCTGTGGAAGGCCTGGCCGCCCTCCGTGCGCCGACGCCGGCCCTTAAGGGCTCCGTTACGCACAGACACCGTCACCAACTCCTCAGCCATGGTAGCATTTGTGGAGAAGCAATAGATCAGTGAGTGTGCATGATGATCTGCTTCTCACCTCTCACAACCCGTTGCGTTATCTTCTTTCAAGGTTACGAGCCCAGCAAATCGCGATAAGGGAACCTACTACATATGATGCAGCAAAATTGTGTGTCTTTTTTCCCCTTATCTTAAAGAAACGTGAACCAATCGGCTCGCTTTCGCGCACACACACGGCGAGCGGACAGACGCAGTGCCCTCTAGAAATATACCCAGCTGGCATTGAATGACATATTCATAACCTCGAAATTTTAAGGCGAGTTGACGCATATCTACACTTGTCCAATTTAATGGCGAAGCTCCAGCCTTCGCCATTAAAATAAATATTCTTTCCACGGCAATATTTCCAAGGCATTTTATTCCCAAATAGTTTATGAGCGAAGATTTTTGAAATCACACTATAGGCTTCGCTACGAAGGCGTTGTGTCGTAATTTATGTATTAAGAGTCGAAGTTCGTAACGTCACTTAAGGTTTGTTATAAAATATCCTTAAGACTGTCAACGCATAATTTCAAAGTATTTTAGCGAAAACTTTTTAAATGAATGTGAATTAAAACGTGTCATTCTCATTCGAACTACAAAACAGAATGCACCTGTTCCCGTCACTCGTTCTTTGCTATGTTTACCGATATCGCGACGCCCGAGATTCGTTACGATAAGCGACGAGGCCCAGGTAGAGTGCCAAGGTGGTCACCTTACTTTTACTTATATATATGTCCAAATGTTTACGTTTTCACATTCATGGTTGGGATAACAAATAAGATATGGTAGGATTTGCTTTACTTAAGGGAAAAGTATAACTTAATCACGTACCAATACTAGCTCTCAAAATTGATCGTACGCTATGTAAGAAAATACAAAGAATTTTCAAAATTCAAAATTTAAGTAGTATATGACTTAGTGTAGGGATCACAGAATTTTGAAAATGTGCACACAATTCACTTTTCCCCATAGCACGTCATACGCAGTTTTTAACTGTTTTTTTGACGTAAAATAAATAAATAAATAAATACCAATAGCGTAGAAAAATATTTATTGTAGAATTGTGAGATACAAAACAAATATCGCCGTTAACGCAAACGTTATTGGTGCATACAGTACAAATTTATCAAAATATATCCAGAAATATGCGATAAAAATAATTAGAAATAAAACTTTTCATAAAGCATCTGCAATTCACCACAAAATGAATGTACGCTGACAAACTGTTGCCAAGAAAACTAAGAAATAATATTATTGGAATTGGAGGTTAAATGGAAGAATAAAGAAATTTTCAATATTGTGAACATGATTAGCGAAGATTTTCCCATAAATTGTATTTTACATATATCCTGTATATGGGAAAAATTGGATGGGATGTAAGATAATACAAAATGCATTTATATTTTTAAAAATGTATTCATTTATTGACGTAGAAGAAATAACATACGGAATATGAAAAACACTAATAATGAAAAACCGGTATCTTAAATACCAATTACATTGATTATTACAATATCGTTTAATTATTATTCGTTATTCGTTATTCGTTATTCTCTATGCATTCCTGTTAACGACTGGTACATGACGATAGGGAAACGTAAAAAAAACGGCGGCAATGTAGGTGGCATTTTGGCTGAAAATGGCGTATTTTATTAATGTTTTCGCAAATTGCCAGAAAACGAAGCCTCAGAGAGAAAAATGACCTGCGCCATTGAAACCGCCGTTAAATTTCGAGTCAGGTGCTGGCTTTCAGAAGAATCCGTGTCCGGTCGAAATTTGAAAAATTCATAATGGGGTATTATCAACTTTTACGATTTGGCCATGCGACCATATCTCCTAAACGAATGCGAATTTTGGCATTCTGAAACCACCGGCGTGTTCCTGGGATCAAGGGCTATCAGAAAATGTGGCCATTTGTCCAATTCGGACGAAAACGACGGTTTTAGAGGGTTTTCCTCATTTTAATGCATTTTCAATATTTCCAAAATAGGTCATCTTTGACAGCCTGTATCTTCTAAACTATTAGCTATACGACGCTGAAATCCGCACGTAAATTGAAGAATACTTTTCTCTATGCATTCCTGTTAACGACTGGTACATGACGATAGGGAAACGTAAAAAAAACGGCGGCAATGTAGGTGGCATTTTGGCTGAAAATGGCGTATTTTATTAATGTTTTCGCAAATTGCCAGAAAACGAAGCCTCAGAGAGAAAAATGACCTGCACCATTGAAACCGCCGTTAAATTTGGAGTCAGGGTGCTGGCTGAAAGCCAGTTTGTTGATTGCCAATGAATGTAAAATATTTCAGAGCTATCATTTGTCATACAGATCTTTCCAAAATATTATTCGTTCCTTGAAGAGATTTGTATCTGCTTTAAGCTCTTCATTTGTCTTCAGATTGTACGGGTTGCGATTTTGCGCATAGCGCAAGGTCTCCGCGTACACGACACCCGCCGATCAGCGTAGTTCTAAAAACATCTGCCTATTTTTTGCAGATTAGACCGACGAGACACTTTGTCTTCACGCGCCCACTTGCTGCAGGGCAGCCAACGTGACGCTACCTTCAATTCTTCGCTCCACCTGACGCCCGCATATTTCCCTACATGCTCCCCGATATATTCCACCTGCATCTTCTCTGCACATTCACTAGTGTTTATATGAGTTTGTATGTAGTGATTATAAGTGTGTGTGTGTGTGTGTGTGTGTGTGTATTGCACAGTGTAAATAATGTAAATAATGATCAGTGTTTGATTAAGTTAGGATATAAGACAAAACAGATTTAGATTAGTTTTAATGTTCGGCCGTAAGTGATCAATGTTAATAGAATTTAAGAATAAATATGAATAGCACATATTCACTGCATGTTCACTATGCTTCGGTCATTTACCTTCGAACTTTCCGCAAATAATTAATACATTTTCTACATGTTTCTTCAAACGATTCCCTCTAATGTTCCCCACATGTTCCCTCTAAATTCCCCCCGCCCCCATATGTTCCTCCTCATATTCCCGAAATGTTCGCAACCACTTACGGCAAATGTTTCGAAATTGTCTTGGAATTACCCTTTTTGTATCTCCGGAACAACTTTTTACTTCAAAAGTTTAAAAAATTTAGTTTATTTGAAAAAGACGGCAAGAGATATCAAAAGTGTGCAAGGACATTTCGCAAACAATAGGCCTACTTTATTGCATTTCATTCAAAATCAAAGGCAAAGAGTTTGGACAAGCCGTTACAGAGATAATTATGTTTACATTGTGTTATCATCCGTTACTTCAATGGAGTCTCAACATAAGCCGGACCATAACATTTGGCGGACCTAACACTTTTACATAATATGTATATTTGTTTATGACACTAATGTGTCATAATTAAAAATAAAGGAGTAACCGCAGCCGAAAGATATTGCTCGTGCGTCACTAATGACTGCTCGAATATGAAAATATTTCTCTTCACTTAAAAGAAAGTATCAGGTGGCTCATGGTTGTGTGCTTGCTTTCTGGGAGGTAGTCTCAGTTTCAATGCCTAGCAGGTGCAAAAATGAAGTTGTAGCGTTCTAATACAAATCTAACCGTGTCGTAATCAAAAATTTTCTATAGCTGTGTGGAGAAAGAAAGCCAGTCCAAGTAAGATAGGTAGGTGATGGGAATACGTCATGCTCGCTACAACTTTCCTTCATCCCGAGGCGTGGATAACAAATAAAAACAAGGCACAGGCATGAAAACACCGATTGCGAGCAAAAGTCAGATTAATCCGACTCTAAGATGCCAAATACATACACTTTCACAAATACACACATTTAAGAACGATATGCTTTGTTATTTCAGGTTTTATAAATACTTTGAACACATCTGCAAATGCAGTTACACTGTTTGCAATAAGAAAGAAACCTAATCTGTTAGTAACTTAATCTGTATTTGGCAACAATTTCAATTGTTTAAATAATTACCGTGAAAGATAATCTCTCGAAATCAACATACATTAACTCAAAATTAATTGCTGTTTTAAATAAGTTGCATATCTACATCTCTGAGGAAATGAATATATAATTGCGATTTAATTTTCAGATTTGTAACACAGTACGTTACATCTTTGAATAACTGCTATCACAAAGGTTCAAAAGCTTGGAATCTGGACCATTGAGCATTCGGTAGAACCAAACTGAAGAACTTGAGAGTATTAACATGAGACTAACGACAGTTGGTAATAGAATATGCCCAGCAGAAAGAAATCACAAATTTCAACAATATATATGTCTGATTGATCCATTATTCAGGGAGTACTGAAAAGTATAAAAAATTATAGGAACTTTATAGGATAAGGAATAAATATTGCCTTTCTAAAATTTGGTAGATTTTGCTAATGGCGGGCTTTTAGAACCTTCAAATTAACTGGGAATAAAATACATAAAAGATAGTTGTAGCGAATCACACGCTATCCTGTTTAAAAAAAGGTCTCAATTAGAGAATTACAGAAGCTGAAAATTGTTGAACACAATATTTCATGGTAAGCCAACATAATAAATAATAGAATTCAATTACAAGCAGATTATCAATCTCAAATTTATTGAATTGGAGAACAATCTACTTTAACGTCAAGTTAAAGCAGAAGTAGTAATACTCTTGAGTAAATACTAATAAATAGATATTGTTTGGTATATTGACGCAACAAGCTAAGTAATTCACATTTTAGAGACAAAGGCAAGAATATCATCAATATCTTTTTTCTGAAATATACAATTCTTCAAAAAGAATTAGATTTATTTCTTTGGAAACAGTTTTGGACATGTAAGATTAAGTATTATAGCTGCATTTTTGTCTAACAATTCTATTTTCAATATTATTACATAGAATTGAAAACAAGTAGCTTGAAAGCGACGAGCAAAACAATTTTTAATTGCCACCAGAAACAAGTGATCTATGTCAGCTTTCATTCAGAACAAACATACGATCTAAACTTAAGTTCGAACATAACTTTGAACAATCTTTATATAAGTTTGAAAATTTATTTAGAAACAATTTTGTAGCATTAGATGTTTTACATGTTTTTAACAACTAAGTGACTAACCTACTTCTTTCTACGGAAAAGAAATGCATACCTTCGATGATATTGATGATATCTGATGTTTCTACAAAAATCGTATGGCTCTGATACATACCAATTTTAGTTATTTTTGTTAGTATCTTCTTGACATAGGCGCACACAATGTAAAACAGCAGGAGGATCAAATATATTTCTAGACCCTTGTACAATCATTTTTTTAATTACATATGCCATGTATTACTTTTGTAAATAAATAAAAAAACATATTACGAGAAGAAAAAATTGTAAATTTAATTATACCATTAATAAGTAGAATTGGTTTTATGTTCAACAATTTACGTGGTTGACAGACGGCTTGGAGGGCTTCTTCCTCAAAGTAAAACAATTGTTAGGTTAAAAAGGGGAGATTGAACATATTTACGAAAATAAAATTGAATTGAATTTGAATTTGCTTTATTTTACGTGGCGAGACTCAGGCCATGAGGCCTGCTCTTCCGTCTGACCACGCAAATTTCGTTACACTCCTTTCACCAATCATGGGAGAAAGAAGGTATTACGTGGGCGACGAAACAGGCGATTTGAATTTAGCTCAGAGGCGTCATTTAGGCTTGATGATCTTTTACATGCAGTAAATGTACTAACATGGGACAGCCGGCTTTACTTCCCCGCCGAAGGGAGGCGTACGAAGGATTTTTTCGCCCTTAAAAATCATAAAATGTCATATTAGGAAGGGCTGAATGACCCTTTTCATAGTTTTCAGGAGTCACGGTCGCATTGACTCCCCAATTCTTGATTTATTTAACTCCCCCTACACTTCCTGACTTATTTAACTCGAAATTATTTTGTCATGGCTTATACATTACAACATATGATTCAATACTCAGGCTTAGTCTAACAAAAAATAAACCGTATTGTCGATGATAGTCCCATCTTGATTTTCTTAGATTTCTCCAATTAGTATGTACGCATAAAGGATCTGTTAACTTAATAATTTTAATAGAATCAGATATTAAAATAGTACAATATTTATTGTTTCAACATTTTTCTACAATTTTATCACTGCACACTGATGCATTTATTTTAGTAGTGGAGCAAATAATTGAATCTTTCATGTATTACTAATGTTTTCCAATACATCATCTACAAACGTTTTAATGTTTTTTGTCTAGTAACGAGGACCAACGAATTGAATGGGAAAGGCACCCAACAACCAGTTATATTTTCAGTTGCCAAGTAAATCTTCCCAGAACTGTATGCGTTCTTCTAAAAAGCCAGTATGTGCTTCAAGGTCTTCACTAATTTTTAGATAATTACTTGCTGATGCTGAGTAGGGAAGCCAAGTTGTAGTTATAACTTCATCCTGTATTGGAGTTGGATTTCTGAAGAAAAAAGAAAGTGTTAAAAATTAACTATGCTCCAGTAGTTCAAACATTTAAAGAACATGATGTAGTACTCAATAAATAAAATAAATTTGGCCCCTACAAACTCTATATACACAACGGTGAAATGACTAGGAGGTACAATCCTATTATATCGAAAATATAATTTCTATTCTTAGTAATAATAATAATAATAAAATAATAATAATAATAATAATAATAATAATAATAATAATAAACTTCCATAATATTAGGGACAACCTAAGGTAAATGATTTAGTCATCTTAAACTATAAATATTTATTAACATTCTCGTCACTATATGAAGATGTAATTACTATAGAAATGGTGTAAAGAAGATTAAAAATGAAGAAATAAAGAAATGAATTGTCACGGACAATCACATACATGTAGTGTGTTGAAGACATTTATTTTCTTCGTTGATAATACGGGCAAAAATTGTAATTTTTTTCGGTACCATGAATAAAAATAACTTTTTTTTACCAATTTGAGGTCGGTTATTTCTGATATGAGCTCAACATAGAGCCACCATATAAGGTTTGTTTGTTATCATAACCTTTATTTCTTTTTTTTAAATATGTGAACGCCATAATTTATTTTTAAATCATTGTCGTATACGAGTGATTTTTGTATAATTTAATATCTGCTTCAAAATTTAGCATAAAGGAAGTACAAAAATATACTATATTAAATTATAATCAAAATTAAATTTGTAATTGGTAATTTAAAGTAAAACATGAAATGAACAGTTACACGTGATCGTAATAATATTTCAAAAGGTCTACATGTGAATGCTGTTCCGTTCGTGTAGTACCGTGGTGTAGCGTCTTCTTCCCATAAAAATCATCTTGCTTGGGCCATCTTCCTTCGAAATGTTCTTCTATAACTCTAATAACTTGGTGAAATAACTCACCTTGTTCATCGCTGACTTCATCCGGACTCGTAGGGAAGAAGTCTAAATGAGAATGAAGCAAAAGTATTCAAGGAGATTCGACATGCCAAATTCTATTAACTCGGCGAGAAGTTCTCCACTAATAACTCATAGGCATCCTCCTTTTGATTTCCAAGGAATCCCTTATACGAAAGATTTCCAAATACGAGTTCTTTGGGGGAAAGTATGACTTCAAATTTCTATCAATCATCACTTTTCTGATTTCAGGTCAAACAAAAGTTCTTTGGGAAATTCCAAAGAATCTTCTCCTTTTTTTAAAAAATGTTATTTGATCAAGTTTGATTGAAGTGGGGGCAAGATAATACTTTGTGGATCCACCAAAGGTTTACACTTTGTATTTGCTTTGCTCGGAATGATTTCATTTCTTTGGGACCACTCTTTGGTTTCATAGTGCTTCACTGTTGATCTCCTATGCCACATACAGAGAAAACAGCAGTATTTAGAAAATCCCACTTGAAGGCCAAGTAACTACGTTATTACTTTAAAATCTGAGCGTATTGGTAATTTGTGATTTTCGTGCCCGATGCTTCTGAGCATTACATCCATGCTTTTCTATGATTCTTTTAAAACGACCGCATGTTCTAAGGGAATAAATGTTTTTATTCCTCAGTGTAAGAGCACGGCCTTCAAACTGAACTTGGACGTATCTATAATGAGTCGCCATTCATTTTATTTATACGTTAATTTTAAGTCATTCATTAGTGCATTAATATCTTTGCAATAACAGAGTACATTTCCCTTACTAAAATGAGAAGAAAGCTTTTCATTTCTTTTCCTAAATACTGCCACTTTCATATTTTCATCCAATGTGTTCCATGTTTGCAATCGTAACGCTAGAAGTTCCGCCTTAAGCTGGCTTTACACTTGCAAGAAAATGGCGAGCAATATTATTTCGCAAGAAAAGTTGCCAATGTAAACATTGTGGCAATAAATATTTCTAATGTTGGCAATATTTCTTGCTAGATATTCCGGTCGTTATGTAAACACACGTTTCCGTCCTCGGAAAGATATTGCCGGCTATTGCTGGAACTAGAATTGGATTGAAGTCTGAGCAATATATTGCTGGGAGAAGCCAATGATAGCCACGGTCAGATGCACAGGAAGTACGGTTAAGGTAGTACATAGACGTATTATTTTGAATTGTTTTATGCGTTTTTTCCTATAATGTGTGTGAAAAAGGTTTAATAAAATAAATGAAGTAATAAATATTACTAATCCTTCATGGTTGATTATCGAATGGTTCAAATTTTGGTTTAGCTACAGATGCTCCCTAATTATTAATTTTGTTACGTTAAAAATTATCAAGACTCCTAATCTAAGATTTAGAGATTTTAAGATAAATCTATAATACATCAACAGTAGGTAAAGGACATTTAAAAACTTTTTACCGAATTAATAATTGCGCTTTTTATAAATAGAAAATTATTAGAACCCACGTGAATCGTAGTTCACGACAAAATATTGAGGCTCCTGAACCGAATTTGCACAAGCCCCTTTTCCTTTCGTTTTAAAATAGTCACATGTCCTCACAATACGATGTCGTTTCTTTGTCTTTCATTGAGCACAATAACTGCGATCGCATCTTCTCCCTTCTACTATAATATATATCATGTATCCTTATATCCATGTCGGAGTGAGATATAACTCACTTAAGTTGACCGCCATTTTCCTCGTGGCATCACCAAGCACGGTAAGAAAAAGTTCTTATGTAAAACGATCGGCAATATCTTGTCGGAAAGATCTTCCTCCCAACTTTCTGGCAACATATTGCCCCGTCTTGTTCTTGCTAGTGTAAAGATGGCCGCAAGAAACAGCAACAAATTGTTGAAAGATGTTGCGGAAACCTATTGCTAGTGTAAAGCCAGCATTATATTTGGATAGATGAAGATTTTGAACAAGATCATTGAGTTCATTTTGCTCAATAAAATGAGAAGTTTTGTGGGTTCTAGGATTGTATGTTGAATCGCTCATTATAGATTTTGCATTATTTCCTGTCGGAATTTCGATCGTTGGTTGAAATGTCTTTCCATTCACATGATGGCTTAGGAATTTGTAAATTTTAGCCCCAAAAACACACACACAAAATCCCACAAACATTACCAAACGTAAGAACTATTTACTTTGAAGAGATCAGAGGTTTACTTGGGTGATTAAAATTTTGGGAGGCAGAAGTCTAATTTGCTTGGCCGAAAAGGTTGTGGACCTCTGCACAGCAAGCCAGCTGCTCCAAGTTTAGTGGGGTCAAAGAACAACTTAACAATTGTACGAGTATACTGTATAATGAAATTTTTTCTCCTCACACGGAGAGTCCATGAGGTCGGCGCTCCAGCGTGACGAGGACTACGAATGACAGCAATTTACTACGATGACGACAATAATAATGAAGGTCGACAAACAATAGTGAGGGACACATGAAGGTCGACTGCGCAACAACAGGTCGACGGCGACAAAGTGAAGGTCGACGACGTCAACAATGAGCGTCGCCGGCGACAATAATGAAGTTCGACGGCGTCAACAATGAGGGTCGACGGCGACAATAACAAGAGTAAGAATCCTCACCCGCCCTTGGCGAAGTCCGTCCAGAGGCGCCCCATCCGCCGCCGCAGCAGCGCCTCGGGGCTCCCGTCGTCCACGTGAACTGGTAGCCCAGCTCGTCGCCGTGGCAGACGCCGGCCACTGGACTGCGCAGGCGCGGCCCCAGGAAGTTGAGGGCGCCGCGGAAGGCGAACTCGTACATGTACACGTGCGCACCCAGACGCGCATGCTCGCGCGCCGCCCGCACGCTGCCCAGGGCGAAGGACAGGTCCGTGTTGAGCTGCGGGCACGCCAAATGCAAACTCCCGGAGTGTTCAAAAGAAATGGAAGAGCAAGACAGCATCTTTGGGAACCGCATATATTTTGTGCAGAGTAATGAGTAGACACCTACTCACTAGAGCTGCTTTTTTGAAAGCTGGTTGCAACCTCGGTAGATTTTTTACGTAATCGACACCCCAAAAAATTAATAATAAAATTAATAATAATAATAATAATAATAATAATAATAATAATTTGTTATACTGTAGGACCTACTCTTTCGCCTAACAACGCCCTTTATGTCGTCGACAATATTGGACACTTCAGAATTCAGATAGTACTTTGGGGGAGAGAATTGATTGCGGACGATACGTTTTCACGATAAAAATATTTTTCCCCAGCTGTGGCGACAATGTATGCTGCTAAATCTGTAGCAGAGTTCCTAAATCTAGGAATTATATTATATTGCCCATGATGTATCATCACCAGAGCAGCTGTAGTAGAACAAATGCGAATAAAAAGAATGTGGTATTTTCAGGTTTTAATATTAGCAGCATACCCTGCGGACTAGAACCGGACACACACAGTTCCGATCGTTCTCGGGATGAGACGAGCGCATCAGGACTGCAATGACGAAAATTTTAGTTCCAGCACTGCCGTTATTGACAAAAATGACACCAGTTCTATACATGTATCGCGGTGCGCCATCTGTGTCGATGGATGAAAAAAACAATGGATATCGAATGCTGGGGGAGTCATCGGATCTCCCGACTCCGTTTATCGCTCAAGATTTCCATCTCAAATGTATTATTTATTCCAGTATCAATGGAGGGGGTAACCGAACTATGTGTACAAATCAGTGTGGCATGCCTCAAAAAGCGCCTCAAAAACTGAAATAAAATTCTATTGCATAAGTCACGTTGCAAACCTCTGCAAAGTTGTACAATTGAATCTGCGCAAGCATAGATGTGATGTCATTTAAAAAATAAAGTTTTCAATATTTTTTTTATTTTTAAAAGTAATTAAAATTCTATATGAAAATATTGTCTTCTTTGTAAGCTCATAGTGCTTTTCACGTGCAAAATATTTCGAAACTACCAAAAATTGTGCACAGAGAACGCTCCGCAAGCTCTGCCGAGAACATTCGAGAGTGGTAATGACGGTTCCGATCCTTAATAGGAACCCTTATATAGATTTCATAGGCAGATAAGAAGCGCGGCTCGCCTTACGAGACTGCGAAAGCTAGTCAGAGAGAAGGATCGATAATAGAATGAGTTTTGTCCGGCTCTACTGCGAACACGTTGGAACTACTTCCATTTATCGCGGTTTTAGAATGAAGGTTGCGCAAAACGCTTCAAACGACACAGGTCACGCTACTGGCTCTGATGTTCATCGTTTATTATTGCGGTACGCTTTGCCAAAACTCCATATTATGTCACGTTTGGAGGGACTCTTATCTCTTATCGTTAAGAATCGATCTTGACGACACAAGATTAGTGAATGAAAGCTCCGAGTGGCAGAAACGAGGACAATCTAATTGACAGTTCAAACTGTGATGCAAGGATAGTTGCACCGTGGTTCCAAGGAGAACAGCAAGTTTTAATTGATTGAAAAACATGTTGGCATAAAATGCGTTGGACATACTCAAAGATGTTTTATGTAAATCGTGCAGGCTGGAGACCGGAGCTCGTCATGAAATCGGACACATAGTGAAGCGTCAATTCGCATTAAAAAGTTTGGGCTTAAGACGCCATTCCGCTTGCTGATGCGTGTAGTGTTCTCACGTAAGAGACCCGATTTCTTCACGTACTTTGCGATAAAGGAGAAGAGCATACACTAGTCCGGTTTAAATAAAATGTCCGTTCATGGTCACGAACTGGATAGAGCGGAAGACACTGTCATCCTATTGGGAGCTTCGCTGCCACTTAAATGTATGGTGCTAAAGCTCCCAATTGGTTGGCAGTGTCCCCCTCTCTTCCCAGCTCGTGACCTCGAAGGGACACTACATTTAAATCGCACCATAGGTCACCGCAGCCAGCGCATATCTCACGCACATGCACGAAGCCCTCAAGGGTGTCCTTGCTGAGGTCGCGGCCGTTGAAGTAGAAGTCCTTGATGTGCTGCACGGTCTGCTTGAGGCGCTGCGGGTCCGGGCGGCCGGCCACCAGCTTGTCCGGCAGCAGGCGCTGCAGGTCGCCCGCTGTCTCCGCCAGCGCCGCGTCCGCCGCCGCCTCCAGCGCCGCCTCCGCCGCCGCCGCGTCCCCGCGCGCCATCGCCTCCGCCGCGCCCTCCGGCGGCGCCACTATGCCCACCCGGAACAGCGACCCTGGAGAAAGTCGTATTTATGAAGCTCTGCTAGCAGAGCTCTTAGGGTCCTGCCGTCCTGCCTTAGGGGCGACTGGAATTGGCTGGGGGCCGTTCATAAATCGCAAAAACGAACACTGGCAGCCTGCTAGGTCTGACAGGCTGAGGTTTATAAATACGGTTCTCATTCATTTATTACCGGGCGCGTCAACTGCTAAGCTCATTACCTCCGTAAGTGTAGTGTTTGTTTTTGTCGCGGGAGGTGGCGATGATTTCCCCCGCTGGATGGCGAGATCCGGCGTCGACCTACCTCGGCTTGCGAAGATTTTCACCAAAGAGGTATCTCCCACCAGCGTGGCACCACGCCAGGCGGGCAAGCTCTAAGATACCAAAGGGTCGCCCGCCACGTGTGGTAGTGTAGTGCTTGGGACTGTGTGTGTGTGTGTGTGTAAGGGGAAGAAAAGGAAAAGAAATAGGAAGACCGCGTGCGGTGCTTGATCCGTTTGGTAGGGTACTGCTCCGGCATTCGCCTGGTTTGGTTTGGTTTGTTTTTTCGTGTTTCCGGGCGCGTAAACGGCTTTGGTCAATAGTCCCGTTAGTGTAGTGCATGTTTGTTTCTCGGGAGATGGCGGTGGTCTCCCCCAGCTGGATGGCGAGATCTGGCGCGGACCTATCGTCGGCTAGTGGGGTTTCCCCCAACCAGGACTCTCCCACCAGTGGGGTACCGCCCCAGCCGGGACACGCTCTACGCTCCCGACCGGTCTTCCGGAATATGTGATAGCTTAGTGCATGTTAGTGTAAGTGTATGTGTAAGGGAAGAGGATAGCACAGGGAAGAGGATGGACAGATCGCGCGCTGTCCGTGGCCCGTTTTGTAGGGTACTGCTCGGGCATTCGCCTGGTGTTGATCGGAGAAACCAGGGAAACTGCCGATCAGAGCAGCCGACTGCTGTAATTCTCTTCCAGACAGCCGTCGAACTCTACCTAGCTGACTAGTGTTGCGGATCTTGCCACCGTTGGGACTCGAATCCTAGGACCTCTCGGTCCAAGTCACTACAGTGACATCAGTTGATGCCCTGAGCCAACTTTGCCGGACCGGGAGAAGCAAGAAAATAGGTTTCTATATCGTAAATATAAGTGCTTACATCGACAGTAAAAATTAATAACTGATTATACATTTTTCATTAATGTAATAAAATAGTCTGTTATTGATGTGTTCTTGCTGAAGTACAATACTGCGATTTATTCAGAGCTGCGTCTGACAGGTCATCAACTGTTATGGTGTTATCCAACCGCAAGGTTGAACACCACTGCATTGACGTGTAAGCTTCCGATTGGATGACACCGTAACAGCTGACGACCTGTCAGACGCAGCTCTGAATAAAATAAATATTCAGCCTAAATGAGCGCTCACCGGGCAGCAGGAAGATGCCCTCGTGCGACGTGAGGCCGAAGACGATGGGCACGCGCTGCGCGGCGCCGTTGGCCAGCAGTGCAGGAACGGGTCGCTGGCGGCCGCGGGCTCGACGCACGGCACGAAGGTGGCCAGCACGCCCCGGCGCCGCTCGTCGCTCGTCTTGGCCGCCTCCACCCCGGCCCCGCGCCAGCCGCTTGGCGCGGCCCGCCGGGTCGCGCGACAGCGCCCACGCCATGCACGCGCTGCCGCTCTGCGCGATGGCGCGCCGGAACAGCCCTGCAAGCGGTGCGCTACGCTCATTGGTGGCTCCCTCAATTGCTACGGTCGCTTGATTGGTGATTCCGGGCGTGTCAACTGCTAAAAAGGTCATTAGTCCCGTCTGTTTTGTGCATGTTTTTTCCTCGGGAGGTGGTGGTGATCTTCCCCCGCTGGATAGTGAGATCCGCGCGGACCCGCTAGTGTGTGTGTGTGTGTGTGTGTAAGGGGAGAGGATAGGACAAGGAAGAGGAAGGAAAGATCGCGCGCGGTCCGTGGCCCGTTTGGTAGGGTACTGCTCCGGCATTCGCCTGGTGTTAATCGGAGAAACTACTGATCAGAGCAGCCGGCCGCTAGATTTCTCCTCCAGACAGCGTCTGAATTCGATCTAGCTATGTAACTGGTGTCCAAAATCCTGCCACCGTCGGGGCTCGAATCTAGGATCTCCCGGTTAGAGGCACTGCAGTGACATGAACTGCTACGGTCATTAGTCCCGTACGTGCATGCTACCTGCCGAAAGGCGACGGCCACTCCACCAGTGGCACGATATCCGGCAGGCCTACGTCGACTTGCGGGATTTCCCTCCTGGTATCTCCCGCCAGTAGTGCACCGCCCTGGCCGGCACAAGCTCTTAGCGCTCGACTGGTCTCCTAATACGTGGAAGTATAGAGCATGTAAGGGTGTGTACGTGCTTGTTGAAGAGGAAAGTTGGGGACAAGGAAGAGAAAGGAAAGATCCCACCCGCTCCCTGGCTCATTTGTTAGCTTACTGCTCCGACATTTAACTGGCGACAGACTAGGCTTTTGCACAGACGACAATTGCCTTTAAAAGATCCTGCGAAAGAGAACACTACATCGATCCTACGCTACAGGGAGTATGCCTGAGCATTGATTCGTCTTCCCACAACATGCATGTGCTGCTGCTCTGCACGCAGCGACGAAACAGTCCTGCACTTGGAAATCAGTTGGCGCACAGGTGACATGCGAAAATGGACTCGACAAGCAGGCGAAACGATGGGACCAATGGCTCTGCAGGAGAGTTAATCGTCAAGGAGACCTGCGACGACGCTCACAGGAACCTCTCTTAAGCTGACACTACAACAATCGGGTACCACAAAACCAAGTATGCCACCATTTAGAACTATTTAATTGCTAATGCAATTAAATTATGCAAAAATTAATTTAATTGCTCTTCAGACTTCCTAGTTTTTAATGGTGAGCTGATTAAACATTAAGCTTGCACCACCACAATCGGTTACCACAAAAACAAATATGCCTTTTAGTAGAAATATTTAATTTCTAATTAATGACGCAAAAATTAATTTAATTGCTCTTCAACTTTCCGAGAAATGTATGGTGAGCTAGCGCGCGCTCGCCGCCCAGGTGTCGGGCCGACGGGTCGCCGGCTCCCCAGCCCGCCCGGCCGCACGGGAGCTGGGCTGGCGCGTCACATTTAAATAAAATACTCAGAAAGCTTCAGAGCTGACTTCGATATTGTATTTCCTTCGATCAACAAATCAAAATAGTTGAATGAAAATAATGCCAATACTTCATGTACATAAAAGTCCTTCATAAACTTAAATGATGATCGCCCAAATATCGAAATACCATATACGTACTCTAATCTACGATATGTTGAGAAAGCCTTGATTTTATCGTCACATTAGATATCAGACGTACGTAACTTCTGTTGCGTACATCAAGTATTTGTTCACTTTACTCATTGTTCATTCATGGTGGGAAAAAATTTGAAACTCAAGATCTGACATTAGACATTCTTTGTAGCATCTGCTAGTTTTAAATCAGTAATTCGTTTGATGACGTTTTTGCACATGACTAGATATTTAATTATTACGGATGGTGTACATTCTGTTTGGAACATTTATTCCATTGCTATTTGACTCCTGTCCTCAACTGTTGACTTATTTTTGTAAGTCCCCATTACACAGATGTTGTTAACCTCATGATATTGTTGACAATGAACATCAATATTAATGTATTTTACATCTTTAAAACATTCAATTTTGATACTTGCCTTTAGAAAGAGGAGTCAGAACTTGATAGTGCACTGAAGTGCCTCCTGCACTCTCTCCGAAGATGGTGACGTTGTCTGGATCTCCCCCGAATACGTGAATGTTATGCTTCACCCAACGCAGTGCCATCGTTTGATCTTTCAGTCCAGCGTTGCCAGGTGCGTCCACCGTTCCCAAACTCAAAAATCCTGCAATCGGACGTTGGAATTAATAATTACACGAATACACTGTGGTCTTCTTGTAAATTCCGTGTACGACTATTCATTACATACATGATCTGGTACAATTGATCCGCATTTAAGAAAAGATAACGTTTTAAGAATTGGCTATCACTATCGTAAATCAAGGTTATTTATTATTATGTGTGGGACATGACCCAAATAATATGTCGTGTCATTCAGTATATCACCATATTAATAATTATACAATCAAACCGAAAAGTTCTGAACATTCCCAATGGAAGAAGTGTTAACTCAGTTAACCAGAAATTAACTTACTAGTAAGAGTCTGGTTTTCCAGAAAAAGGAAATTCTAATTCATCCAGGCAGACTACATTTGCAACTTACCTAGAGGTCCAAGACGGTAGTTAATCGTCACAAGCACCACATCATGCTCCATAAGAGGCTCGGGTCCATATATGTCACCTGAACCCAGCATGAAAGCTCCCCCGTGAATCCAAACGAGTACTGCCCGCAGCTTTTCTTCTTTGCGGCCGGTGGGAAGACGTGGGGTAAACACATTCAGGAACAAACAGTCTTCGTCGCCCACAATCTTCTTGCTCGCAGGATCGTATTGAAGACTTTGATTGCCTGGTTTGGTGGCATCACGTATCCCCGTCCATGATTCAAGAGGCACTGGTGGCTGCAAGAAATGTAAACGAAGGATTTTTAGTTATAAAACTCCAACAAAATATTTTTTCTTATGGAGTTTTACGAACGTTTACTGCTCGACATATATGAAACTGTTAAAAATTGTGTTTGGATTTTCATTAAATGCGAGAAAATAAATTATTGTGAATAGAATTAAAAAAATAAAGAATCAGAAAATTCACCTTTATAAAAGACACTCTTATCCTGAGGAAGGAATGAAGTTATTCCCGAGGGATCAACTGTAACTCTTGATATATCGCTCATAAAAACCAAGAATTCTACCAACAATTTCGGATTTACAAATTAGTTGCAGCTTAATGCGCCCGATATTAAAAAAACATTGTTACAAAACGTAGCAACTTAGAATTTCCGTTGTAATTTTTATCTCAATTTATTTAAAATAATTTAAAATAATGTCTAATTTAAAATAAGACAAGTAGTTTTTTATTATTTAACTACATTTTGTTTTATTATTTACAGGAACGACAAAATGTTCGCACAGAATCCAGAATTCGATCCTTCCCTTATCAGACCGTGCAAATGTTACTTTTGGTGCACACGTAGGTAAGCAAGTTTTCGATGTCTTATGTTCTTTGTCTATGCGGTTGTTTGCAGGAATTGTTTTCGTCGTATTCAAACGGAAACATTCAGTCAAAAATTAAATTAAGTGCATTATGTAATTTTTAAATTTGCCAACTCCTTAATTTTAATATTTGATAAGCTTAGTTAAGATGTGAGTAATGAACGGGAACATTGCAACTGAGAGAGTTGCAGGATTTGGTGTGCCTCACAAGGAATATTGTGAATAAAGAAAAATGCTTTGATTTGCAAATTTAGCTAAAGTTTGTTAAATCATTGGATACCGTTTTTAGCAATAATCGTGCCATTTTATATAAAAGCATCGGTAGAATTGGCATTCGTAGAAATTAAATTGAATGTTCCGTCGAGTGCTTTGGAAAAGGTGTGAGCTCATGTCAATCAAAATTTGATAACATCATTGCTGTGGCATTGAGGATGAAAGTATATCAAAGAGAATTAAATCACCATTACACAATATTCATGATATGAAAGATAAAAGTCTTATGATTCGCCGAAGGCATTATAAAAGTCAAAACTACTCAACGAAACGCTACTTCAGCAAAGATAGCAGTTCAATGAATTCAAGATAACTTGAATTTTATTATAACGTGAACGTAAAATGAATTTAGGATACTTTGAGAATTTAAAAAAATGCCAAATTGATTCATTCTATGAATAAGTAAATGTTAAAAAAATGTATTTACCTCAAAATAGCAATGATCAGCGTAGATAAAATATCGCCTCTGTCTTCGAATTTACAATAAAGTATAAATTATTTGAACGCGCTATTCTCGCCTTCGGGTTTCCGGGACAATTTTCCTTCGGCAGCTAATAAATAAACTATACGAAACATGAAAAGCGAAATTCGTGATTATCGCGCAAATTCGTCAATTGCACTTTAAATCCATTTTTTTTTTCAGGAATGTTCGAGAAAATAATCGGACCACGGACTATATTCCTTCTTAAAATTCACCATTCTTAAAATTCGCCGTGATAACGTGTAATCACTCTAATCTATCTGTGGTTTTACCGTTAATGGGAAAACTCACACTTCACTCGACTCCAATCCATGACTTACCTCAATGTCTATCGCCCGCCAGTCGCTACTTCGCTCTCCCCTTCCCCATCATGAGCAGCCTATTGCGCTTGCTCAAACTCCAGAGCGCGAGACATCTCATAAGAACAGTTCCGCAAATAGACCTTCTCAAGAGCATGTACCGGGAGCGGTAGCTCAGTGCATCAACTGATGTCACTGCAGCGCTTCTGACCGGAAGGTCCTAGGTTACACTCCCTACGGCGGCAGGATTTCCGACACTAGCTTTTCAGCTAGGTCGAATTCAGTCGCTGTCTGGAGGAGAATTCTAGGGGCCGGCTGCTCTGATCGGTAGTTTTCCGTGGTTTCTCCGATCAACACTAGGCGAATGCCGGAGCAGAACCCTACCAAACGGGCCACGGACCGCGCGCGATCTGTCCTTCCTCTTCCTTGTCCTATCCTCTTCCCTTACACACACACTTACATTAACATGCACTACACTACCACATATTCCAGGAGACCGGTTGGGAGCTTAGTGCTTGTCCCGGCTGGGGCGGTGCCGCGCTGGGGGGAGAGTCCTGGTTAGAGGGAAACCCCATTAGCCGACGTGGTCGGGCCGGATCGCCATCCAGCGGGGGAAGATCACCGTCTCCCGAGAAAAAACATGCACTACACTAACGGGGCTAATGACCGAAGCAGTTGACGCGCCCGGAAACTCCGGAAAATGTACGGGGCATCACCCAGGCCTCTGCTTCTCCTCGCCCCTCCCCCAATTGGCGCGCATCTACAGCGTTTCCCTCTACAAGCCGATTCTTTCCAAACTGCCACGCGTGTGTCTACAGCGCGAAGGCGTAATGGTAACCCGTGCGCCCGCAGCTGCCCTGGGCGGTGGGCCTGTTTTGGGCAGGGCCGAATGTAGCTACAAGTAAAATCTTCATTCATGCATGAGCAGCCCCGCGTCCCGGAAGAAAAATCGAAAAAAGTAAAAATGTTTTTTTTAAATAAACACATTTTAATTTGTTTATGAACATAAAGTAATTATATTATAAATTAGTGTTTTGTTAGTAAATCCGGTTGGTTTCGTGTGCTTGGAGATCTCGCACCATGTAAATCTAGTTCTGTTTTGGCGCAGGCTTGATGTAGGGCAGGGCTGCTCAAATTCGAGATTTTGAGCCAGGTGCCCACTGCAGTGACCCGCGTGCCACTCCCCATTTTCCAGAGTAGATCCGATCTTTCAAAGACGGAAGTCCTTTCCTCCATTATCCCTCTTTCTGCAAAGCAAGAAGTATCTCCCCTCCCCTGGAGCATGCAGTGGGCCACACCGTGTGCTAGCCCGTGACTGCTGGCCCGGGGCACTTTCAAGGGCGCCGCCCATTTAACTACCGTTTGCAAATGCCACGCCGGTACCGGCATGAGCAACGGTGGACACCAGGATAAATGAAGGAAAAATTGATGTATTTAGGAACTAAAACATGTTTCTAAAATACATTAAATAATTTCATATACGTTTCTGTTCAAATATATTGTTTTTGAAGTATGTTAAGGACATGTTTATTTTCAACATTTTCTACACTCGGAAGCCTACGCGAGAAGATTGATGGTCACTATTTTCAGCATGTAGTTCAACAAAGTTGTTCTGATTGCACAACTGTTATCTTCATAAATATACACTAAAATAATATTTCACCGTATTAATGGACAGGTCTGGCTGTAAAAGAGTGCCGGAGCTTCCACAACGCGATTGCTCATGGCGACGATTTACAATTTTTTAACTTCCGATGACCTTCGAAAGATCACTTCCGGTGAACTTCGTATCACTTAGAATTAGGAAAGATAGTAATTGGAAAATTTCTAAACGATGGAACAATACCTCACCAAAAATAGAGGGAAAACTAGGTAAAGACTCGCCGATGACCCCATTAATACGTCTGATATAAGCCGTGGCAGGCAGTCCTGATGAAGGGCGTTCCCTAGGGTTTCCAACAATGTTCATGTAAAAGGGAGGACACTCGATATGCAACAAAAATGTAAAAGGAGGGCACTTGATCAGCAAAAAATAAAAAAATATAAACAACAACAAAAAACGCATCAACACATTTCCTTTTTATAAATATATATAGTTTTTAGTAACGTCAGCTGTATTTCTTTCTTCTCTCCATTTGCGATTGAAATGAAAAGATTCGTTCAAAAAATGCAGATGATGTTCTGACCGTCTCTTTTTTTATTTTCATCCCTAGACAGAGACATTATGATGCATGCGTGAGTCAGCGTTCAGAAAAAGGATATTCATATTTTCTATTCTAGATTAAACAATAAACGATACAAAGCGGCAGATGTTAGTAGTTTGATAAAATAAATGAAAACGCGTGTTAAAAAAATACTAAAAGGAGGACTTTAAAACACAAAGAAGGACGAGAGAATAAAGGCCAGTCCTCCCAAATGAAGGACGGTTGGCAACCCTCTTAATACATCTGATGTAAGCCGTGGCAGGCAGTCGTGATGAAGGGCGTGGCCGTACCTTGAAGCGGCGGTGTCCGACGGGCGGCTGGGCGTAGGGGATGCCCTGGAAGCTGAGGAAGGGCTGGCCTGAGGGCGTCTTGCCGCGCTGCCCGCGTAGCGCGCCCTGCCGCACAGACACCGTCACGGACCCCGACATGCCGGCACTGCTCTCGTCTGCTCGCCAGCGATGAGCTCTGCGCGCTCGCAGCCTTGGGCAGGCGAGGCGCGTTATCAACTCTATCTTGTCGGCGTATCGCTTTATCTCGGCGCGCGGTTCACTCCACCTTGAAATGCAGTAATCCGATAACTGCTGTTTTTCTTCACCTCCATCGTTTTATGTTCCTTTTTGTATCATTTGGCAACAAATGGGTTTCGATTGTCGGTAGTGGCTTTGAGGAGATCAAATAATGGTTCATTGAAAGGCAATGATATGTTTTAGATATTTTTATATTCTATGAAATCTGAGTTCTAATTAATCGTTGATGATAATTCCGTTAAAATACAACGTTTCAATTTCGTTTTGTTACTAATGGCATGAAAAGCATTGAAGTCTTTTAAAATTCTGTCTTTCATTTCCATTTTATTATTAATGACCTAAAAAGAATTGAAGCCGACTTACAGATTGGCTTGGTTTCTTTTTCGTGTTTCCAGGCGCGTCAACTGCTTTGGTCATTAGTCCCGTTAGTGTAGTGCATGTTTTTTGGGAGATGGCGGTGATCTTCCCCCGCTGGATGGCGAGATCCGGCGCCGACCTACCGTCGGCTAGTGGGGTTTCCCCCTAACCAGGACTCTCCCACCAGCGGGGCACCGCCCCAGTTGGGACAAGCTCTAAGCTCCCGACCGGTCTCCCGGAATATGTGGTAGTGTAGTGCATGTTAGTGTAAGTGTAAGGGGAGAGGATAGGACAAGGAAGAGGAAGGAAATATCGCGCGCAGTCCGTGGCCCGTTTGTTAGGGTACTGCTCCGGCATTCGCCTGGTGTTGATCGGAGAAACCACGGAAAACTACCGATAGAGCAGCCGGCGCTAGAATTCTCCTCCGGGCAACGACTGAATTCCACCTAGCTGGAAAGCCAGTGTCGAAAATCTTGCCGCTGTCAGGACTCGAACCTAGGACCTCCGGTAAGAGGCGCTGCAGTGGCATCAGTTGATCACTGAGCTACCGCTCCGGTTTGATTTAAAGACTTCTTCATTCCACAGACAGCTTTTTTCGTTTAGTTCTTAATTAACCTATATGATACCAAACACAGTTCATGTACCAACGATTTGGTGTTATCTAGAGACTATTAGTCTTACGTATGTGAATCTTCTCACTGTGAGAAAACCGTGGTCATATACATAGGCTAAATACAATATAGGTTGACGACACCAGTAGTGGTCTCTGCGTCAGAGGTGACCATTTCAAGCACAACAATTGGAAAATAATAATTCGAGGCTCCTCGTTTGTTTCAAACATAAGAGGTTATGCATATGGTGGTGAGGATTAGAAGGATGCTAATTGATTCTGTTTTCCTTATTTTATACTTAGAAAATACACTGGAAATTTCTTATTAATATTGGCATTGCAGTAATATAACATCAACCTGTCCTTTTTTGGATTCTTTTTGGTCGCACGTTCAGAGGCTACAATATCGACTGGCCATTACTGAATCGATTATTTGATTACTATTAACATCTTGGCAATTTTCAATTACCACTCCCGGAACAAAATTGCAATTTGGAAATAAATGAATTAAAAATTGTCCCTTTGTAGGAAAAGGAAATAATTTCCCACTGATTAACATAACGAATTTAGTTTTGTATCCCAAACATTTTGAGAAAACTATGAAAATATTCTTAACTATGACCACCACTGGATTTACCTCTTCTTGAGAAGTTTTTCGTATCAGTCGATGCGGATCTAATGGGACTTTCATTATCATAAAAGTTCCAAAGTCTCTGATTTTTCAACTTACAAAGAACGAGTGTGATTGCAAATTGGATTAGATTTTTATATGATGTGCTGAGTAGTGGAATACTTTTGAGTAGATTTAGACACTTCAATCCTCTTGTCCCTTCTAAGGTATTCCCACTAATAGATGCTCCAACAACTGCAGGATTTGTTATAGACCTAGTCACTTTGACAGAAAACATTAGAGCCACTGCAATTTTATAGATTCAGAAGACTTTAGATTGAAAGAATATGGCTGTACTGATTACTTTCATTCCTTACAATAGATGATCAGGCAGCAACTCTTAAGTAGATGTGAGTTAAAGGCACGATGAATGCAATGTAATTGTAAATGTAATGATTAATGACTATGTGATAATATTTGTACTAAATGAATGATGCGATGCGTCATGATCTGCCATTGTCCTTCGCACAGGTTTATATTCCATCGAAGAAAATAAACCGGGAATATACAAAAAAATAATGTCAGTATATTTTCTTAATTATGAATACAATATAATATTGCACAACATACAAAATTTAAGTAACTGAGCGAAAACGAACATATATAAAAAAAAATAGTGTTTTAGATATTGTATAAATTGGTCCAGAACTGCATACGTTCTTTCAAAAGGTTTGAATGGATTGTAAGGTTTTCACTTATCCTCAGATAATTGGGCGCTGTGTCCGTAAACAGAAGCCATTTTGTTGGTATTTCTTCATTGACTGATGGTGTAGGATTTCTGTAAAATAAAAACCGCATTTTATGTTTTAATAATACGTTCGTTAGAGATAAAAATAGTGAAAATAATGATATTTATGAACTATTCGATTCTCTTCAGCAAGGCGAAGAAGCCTTGACTATTTTATTGTCTCAAGTCAAAGTACAAAAAGCTTGAGCAAATGTACGGCTTGACTTAGTGTGGTACTAGAGTGAAAGGCTTTGAAGGATTTTTCTCTTAGCTGAAGGGAAACGAATAGTTCGACAACAGTTTTGGAAAACTGGACACCATCAAGGTATGTAGCTCTCCCATTTTGCTATGCACAATGAAAATGAACAGTGTACCATTGACTGAGTTAAGGCAACAAAATTTTTAGGTCTCTCAATTCAGTAAAACTTTAAATGGAACGTCCATTTAAATGAATTGAGCACAAAATTAAGTTCATTATGCTACGCGTTCAGAATTCTTGCAAATTCAGTCAGCCTTCATACTGTTCGTTGTGTATATTTCGCGAATGTTCATTCCCGCCTGAGATATGGCTTAATATTGTAGGGAAATACATCTTATAGCTCCCAGATTTTTAGATTACAAAAACGAATTGTACGAATAATAACCAAATCCCACCTACGTGATTCATGTAAGTCACTCTTCATTAATTTAGGAATTTTACCATTACCTTGGCTGTTTATTTACGAATCAGTGGTTTTTGTCAAAAATGACTTGCTTAAGGGCGGGAATATATTTTCATAAAATGCCGATGTCTGTTACTATAACACTCGACGTAGAAATCATATTCATCAGGTGACAGTATCAACAGCTCATTACAAAAAATTCACGTACAATACATTGTGACATACCAATATGGGGACATGTTTATTTACAGAATATTTGTCGTAAATGGGCGAAATGGTTAGGGCAAATATTAGGCAATATGGCGCCTTAGTAACGACGTCGTGGTTGTTGTCAGGATAAACAAACATTCACCTGACCGTGAGATGACGGCGTGAGTAGGAGGAAATATAAGAGATTTCGGGATTAGTTGAAGAAGCGTCGACTGATTATTAAAACGGAAATTTGGGCATTTTGTCGAAATAAAAGAAAGGCGAGGCATTGTGGGTTTTAAAAGGGAGGATAAAATTCATTCGGTCGCATGTCGTGACGGTGAGCAGTTCGCTCGCGAATATATTCATTTGTGCATGTTAGGACTTATAAAAATTTCGGGGGTCTACAATGTGTTGGGACTTTGAGATATTTTCGTGTGGTAGAGCAAGAATCGGACTTGAGGGATATATTCGGACTCTGGATATTTTCGTGACGAAAAGAAGTGAACTTGTGATACTTCTAAGATTTGGGGAACGGGTCGAGTTCCGAATATTTTGCTGTGCATAAAAATAAGACTTGGATATTTTTCGCGAGTGAACTCTAATCATTCTTGAACTTATAAATGTATGCGGTTCACAAACGATATCGGACTTTGCATATTTTCTTGCTATAAACGGAAGATAGAACTGAGAGATTTGTTTTGCTGTGTACTCATAAAAGCACTGGATATTATACGGTGAGAACGGACATCAGACATAATATAGTGGAGCTGGAACAAATATTTGGAAGCGGGAATCGGCGGTGTTCGTTTTCAAAGAAGAGAAGAAGATTCGTGGAAACTGGACTTCGGGACTTCGGAGCTTCAAATACAAGAAGGGAAGGCGTTTCTTCGAGGGAGCACCAATCAAGAGCACGCGAAGACCAGAATCGCCGTATAAGGTTCGAACCAGGTCATGACTAAGAAAGTTTCTCAATGTAAATTTTTTTCATTTTAATTTGCTGCATTGATAAGAAATAAACATTAAGATTCTCAGTGATATTTAATGTATTATTTACCATTGGACTATATAATTCTAAACAATATGTAACAAGTATTTTATAGCAGCTTCTGGGTCAATGACCCCCATGTCGATCAGGTTTTTCGTCCAGTTTCCCTGATCCATTGAGCAAATGCTGAGATGGCCCCTTGTGTTGCTTCTGGACATAAATGTAACTTCATTTTCTGTGCACGTCTTCTAGAATTCAGTGGGAAATACAATTAATCAAGTTATCGTTTCCATGTTGTTGCGGCAGGAAGTATTATTCCGAAGGACAACATGCATAAGTGCTCAAAATTTATTGCTTATTTATTCTTGAAAATAGAATTTATTACATGAAATCTTTTTTTCTTTTTCTTTTTTTTCTTTTTTTTCAAAATTCAAGTAGTATATGACTTAGTGTAGGGATCACAGAATTTTGAAAATGTGCACACAATTCACTTTTCCCCATAGCACGTCATACGCAGTTTTAACTGTTTTTTGACGTTAAACAAATAAAAAATGCTTTGGCTCCTTTGGCTTTGGATCAGAAACGTCTACAACGAACTCCGTCGTTCACGTCTTCTTCCGGTCAAGAGCATTTGCTCGAGAGTTTGCAAAAGCAAACATATTCTTAGGCTTTACACCTACGCTATCTTTTCCAGCTTATGGTTCTACTTGTTTGCCTAATCAGCTTGGGAAATGCACGAAAGCAGCGATACGGCTACCTGTTCTACCCAAGGACAGAATGTGGGTGCTTTTCCATTCGTCGGTTGCTGCTAAGGCGGCGCGGCATGTCCTTCGTTGAACCAGCCAACGTATACAATAGTTTCTATAAAGCAGGATACAGTGCTCAGACACACCATTTCCTGGAAGAAATGATTTTTATGGCTAATGATTAAGATATTTCACTACCATTTAATATATTGTTTGCCATGAAATGGTTCATACTGTATGAGTGTCTAATGATGGTATGTATCTAATGATCAAATTCGCAATGATTTGAAATTCCCTACAGTCGCACAGCACATCGCCCGCCTCTCCGAAAGATTCTACAACAAGCTTCATAACCTTCCCGTCCAACCGATTTTCTCACTAAGAAAAACCACTCACCCTCATCTAAACCGCATCCCGTCCAGACTACCCAAAGATAAATTCCGCCCTCCATAACTTCTACGCTTTTTTCCATATCATAAGCGCCGTCATCTCACCCATAACACAAACCACCGCAATAACTCCCAAGCACCCCAACCTGATTTTCTTGTAGGGAGCCCAGTGGGATCATCCTCCCTCTTATTTTTGGTCTGTATATTATTGTATACATAATGTAAACAAACAATTCTGTAAAGTGGCAATGTACGCTGTATCAGAAAATATTTGAATAATAATAATAATAATAATAATAATAATAATAATAATAATAATAATAATAAAAAGGATGTGTATAGGCTACTTGGATGAATGTCGAAACAAAATTATCTACTTGCTATAAACGTTTCGGTCATTCATTGACTTCACTATTTTTCGATTCACCGACTTCACGATTTTAAAATAGCTTCACTATTTTTGTTTCATTTTCATGATCTTTTCATTTTTTCTAAGACTTCAGTTTGAAGAGCACCTAAAATCCTGTGCTAACGTAACTCTTGCCTGGCGAGTGTGTTGTTCGGGTGCGCCTTGTGACGGCTTTTGATTGATTGACTGATTTTTTCGTGTTTCCGGGCGCGTCAACTGCTTTGGTTATTATCCCCGTTAGTGTAGTGCATGTTTTTCTCGGGAGATGGCGGTGATCTTCCCCCGCTGGATGGTGAGATCCGGCGCCGACCTACCGTCCGCTAGTGGGTTTTTCCCCTAACCAGGACTCTCCCACCAGCGGGGCACCGCCCCAGCCGGGACAAGCTCTAAGCTCTCGGCGGTCTGTTTGTTAGGGTACTGCTCCGGCATTCGCCTGGTGTTCGGAGAAAGCACGGAAAACTACCGATCAGAGCAGCCGGCCGCTAGAGTTCTCCTCCTGACTGCGACTGAATTCGACATAGCTGAATAGCTAGTGTCGGAAATCCTACCGCCGTGGGGAGTGGGAACCTAGGACCTCCCGGTCAGAGGCGCTGCAGTGACATCAGTTGATTCACTGAGCTACCACACCCGATCCTTGCGTCGGGAAACCTCGTGCAGTGTACTTGCCCAGTGGATGCGAAGTTCGTCCACAGCCGCCCCAGGGGGGGGGGGGGGGCCCCGGGATGCGGAACTGGTAGCCCAGCTCGTCGCCGTGGCACACGCCCTGCACCCTGCTGCGCAGCGCCGCCCCTACGTAGTTGAGGAGGCCGCGGAAGGCGAACTCGTAGAGGTAGACGGGCCACCCCAGCCGCGAGTGCTCGTGAGCGGCACGGAGAATTCCCGAAGCGTAATTGACGTCGGTGTAAAGCTGGAAAAGCACACACGGATGGATTGATCATTGTATCAGACACCAATCAAATATTTTTTTCCCTTTCCTTTTCATTTTCCCCTGCAATTTCCATATGCAACCTAGGAAAAACCTATATCAACCCCGAAAAAAGAAATCTAGATTCCCAAAAGATAAATTTAATCCGCCCTAAAGAGAAACGCATGATTTCCCAAACTTACTTTCTGTAACTTTTTATTTGTTTCTTTCTGTAATTGTAACCTACACCCCTACTTTCCTATTTTCATAGCAAACAATAACTATGAGAGGTCGAGGTCTCTAGTGGGAGTATCCTCGCTCTCCTGTTTGTAACTCTCAGTACTATGCGTGCTAAGTTGTAGTCCTATTCACTCTTATAAAGCGCTTGCCCCGATGTATGAGAAAATGTCAAATAAAAAAAAAGGATGGCTGTCAAAGCCGGCGTAGGTGGTTCAAGAGCTTGGAGCAGCGAAGTTTGGGTGTATTGCTGAAATATCATTCGTTCCACGACCGCTTTATTTTCCATTTCCAACAATTTCCTCCCCTAGAACAGTCGTTCGCCCTCACGGTTTAACGCATTGTTCAGAATGCTCGCTTTCCATGACGCGACCCCGGGTTCGATTCGCTGTCGGGCAAGACTATAATGTGCCTTTTATTTGCAATGATCCAGTATATGTTGCTGTGTGACAATGAGACAACTCACTTCTAAGGTTGGGAAGATCAGAATACGGCGTGGAGATGTCTTCGTGCTAACCACACGTACCCCCTTAACCCATGGCCGCGAGGCCGGGACGCCATGGTCCGTAAGCGGACTGCCGCGCACAGATAGACCAGTCGTTCCCAAAGTTTTACTTTCTTGTGTATGGAATATAAATAAAGTTATGAAATGCTAGCAAACATTTTTTTTATACAAGCATTATAAACGTCCTTTTTCGTTGCAATAAATCGATGATATATTTGCGTCATATGGCATAGATTACGACGTTTATGGCACGATTAATTGCGTCAGCACACATTCAGCCAATCGCAGCAAGTGAATTGTAGGATGGGTTACCACCGAACGAACCGAACACCGCATGCCAAGAACCGGTGACGCCACGATAAAGTTGTTTCCAAAAATTAACCTTAATTCACTTCTAAACTAACCTAACCTAAATAACTCGCTCTTAACGTCGCTCGTATTCAGAACATTTACTTATGCAATAAAGCTTAATACTATGTACTAGTTGCATGATATAGTATTTTGATTTTAGACGAATATATGTGTCCTGAGGGCCCCTTTTACCGTTGATTCTCAATACCCCCCTCCCCTGCTTCATAACACAACTGATTCGTGTCTCTCTTTTTCATTTTGGAACCGAATGTTCACCAACTTACATTGACGAGTCCTTGCAGCGTGTCTTGAGAGAGCTCCTTGCCGTCGAAGTAGAAGTCCTTGATGGATCGGACCAGCCGACGCGCTCGCTCCGGGTCGCGGTGGGCGTCCAAATCCGCGGGCAGCAGCCGCTCCGGGTGCGAGGACAGCTCCGCCAGCGCCTGCGCCTCCGCCGCCTCCACCCCCTCCGGCGGCGGAGGGAACAGGCCCAGCCGCACGCCCGCGCCTGCCAATTTCAATTCGGCGATTTGCTTCTTTTTTTATTAGTCTGTGTCCTCGAGGAGCGTAAAGGACGCTTAAGAGAATGGCGGAGGTCTACATTTCGATGAAATCCCTGATTTTTCAAAAATTGCTAAGGTTCCATTTTTTCGGCGTCTTCCTACAACACCAATATTAAGATTGTAACCAAATTGCTTTTTCATTTTGTTTTAATTTGGCGCATAACCTTAATACACAATTATAAGCTCTCCTTCACATAAATTCGGGCTAAACCTGTGCATTTTCAAGTTTCGCGCTTTGGTGTTTTATTTCCCTCCAAAATCTGTAAACCTAGTTGCAGGGAGTAAAATATGTGAAGTAATATTTTACATTTGAAATGCAGTACCTCTCAGCATTGCTTCCAGAGTGCAGCAAGCGCTCTTGGACGCGGGACTTTTCAAAAAACGGAAAAATTCACAAGACGCGTCGCGCTTGTATTGTTGAAAGGCGAAAAGAGCATCCCCTCGTCGACTTATTGCTTCTACGCGGAGAAGAGATAATTTTTGTTTAGTCAAGAGTTGTTAGTCGACATTTAAATATCAGTGCATTGTTGACAATCTTTGCCGGCCACGTAATGTAGGCTTCTTGAATGCGTACAGGAGCATACACGCCTAAAACGTGGGGACATATCTGCCATTAACCACACAGAAATGTGGTAAAACACTTAATCCAAATCTTCAAAAATATGTAGTTTTTAAATAAACTGCTCCAAAATATTTTTTATATCAAAATTGCAAACATGGGTTTGAGGTGAAATGAAAGTTCATTTTTATGGCTTCGCATTGACGAAAAACATTTAAAGTCCTGTAAGTCTAGAATACAAGATTTCCAAAAGTGTACCTAAAAATTCGTTCCCTACATCACTCCTCACATGGCGTACATGTCACCATATACAGCGCACATATCACCACATACAGCGCACCTGTCACCACACTCAGTGCACATGTCACCACACACAGCACACGCCACACCAAACCAGCACCCCACGCCACTGTCAACACTGATCATATCACTTCCAACCCACAATGAAACTTCACCACAAACAACGCCATTCTACCACACACAAACTTTCCAACCCACAAGACTGCACCACACACACCACTTCACCTCACACAACGCCACTTCACCACCCATCGCCCCTTCACCCCACTCCACGCTGTGCGGCGCACCTGGCAGATTGAGCATGCCCTCGTGCGTGGTGATGCCGAAGACGAGCGGCACCGGCGAGGCGTCCGCGCGGCGCAGCAGCTGCTCCGGGCGCGCGGGCAGGAAGGCGCCGGGGTGCGGCGGCTCCACGCACGGCACCAGCACGAACAGCACGCCCCGGCGCCGCTCCTCCTCCGTCTTGGCCGCGTCGGCCGCCGCCACCAGCGCCGGCGCCGGCGCCGCCCGCAGCCACCGCAGTAGCGCCGCCCGCTCGCCGGCGGTGGCCGCGTCGCACCCGCCGCCCGCGCCACGCGCCGCGCCCGGCCCGCGGGGTCGGCCGACACGTTGCGGGGCAGCAGCGCGCTGCCGCTCTGCACCACGGCGCGCCGGAACAGGCCTGCACACCCGGAATGTGGCTCAGAGCACCAAGAGATCACACTACATTGATTGATTGATTTTTTCGTGTTTCCGGGCGCGTCAACTGCTTCGGTCATTAGTCCCGTTAGAGTAGTGCATGCTTTTTTCGCGGGAGATGGCGGTGATCTTCCCCGCTGGATGGCGAGATCCGGCGCCGACCTACCGTCGGCTAGTGGTTTCCTCCTAACCAGGACTCTCCCACCAGCGGGGCACCGCCCCATAAGGGACAAGGCTCTAAGCTCCCAACCGATATCCCAGAATATGTGGTAGTGTAGTGCATGTTAGTGTAAGTGTGTGTGTAAGGGGAGAGGATAGGACAAGGAAGAGGAAGGATAGACCGCGCGCGGTCCGTGGCCCGTTTGGTAGGGTACTGCTCCGACATTCGCCTGGTGTTGATCGGAGAAACCACGGAAAATTACCGATCAGAGCAGCCGGCCGCTAGAATTCTCCTCCAGACAGCGACTGAATTCGACCTAGCTGAGAAGCTAGTCCTGCGGCCGTCAGGACTCGAACCTAGGACCTACCGGTCAGAGGCGCTGCAGTGACATCAGTTGACACTAACTTTTTAGCTAGGTCGAGTTCATCCGCTGTCTGGAGGAGAATTATAGCGGCCGGCTGCTCTGATCGGTAATTTTCCGTGCTTTCATCAATCAACACCAGGCGTATGCGGAAGTAGTACCTTAACAAACGGAGAAGAGACGATTTAAGGACTTCATACAAAATAATTGAGAAAGTCGTGCTATAGTCAAATAACTGAAAAATTCAAATTACTTTTAAAGAACAAAATAAAGAAATTCGTTGCCTTTGTCCTTTAGTGCTTTCGTTACTTTTCCATTTTCCTTCATCCTCATCGTGCACACCGGTCGCGCGCTCCGTCTTTCGTGAGTGGAAGTATTGTTTCCGGGCACATCAAATACTTGGGTCATTAGTCTCGTAGGTGAAGGGCACGTAATATCACAGGAGGTAGCGGTATTTCTTTCGGCTGGACCATGAGATCAAGTGCCGTCCTACAGGTCTAGTCGCAGAAGTTCCCTCTAGGGGTTCTGTACCTCCACCCGCGGAGCCCCAACCGTGCAGGAAAAGCTCTAAGCTTCCGACGGGTCTCCCGGCATGTAGCGACAGAATGTGCAGTGCAGCGACAGAATGTGTTTGTGTGTGCATCGTCAGAGGAGGGTATGCCGATGAAGATTTACGAAAGATTGCCCGCGATCCGTGGCTCGTTTGTTAAGGTACTGCTCCGTTATCCGCCTCGTATTGATGGGAGAATCCAAGGAAAAATATCGACCAGAGCACCTAGGCTTCACAATTCTTCTCCTGATAGCGGCTAAATCCGACTTGACTATCCAGCTCGTATCGAAAATTCGCTACCGTTGGAATTAGAATGCTAGAACGTCCGGTGCTGATAGGCGTCACCGGAACCTTAGATTACATACGACTGACAACCAATTTCTGTGCGAAGAAATCGAACAGGCCACTCAAGAATTCTATGGAGAACGTTTGTTGCATTTCGTAAATATTATTTGAAATAAATACCATTAAAATGATACTAAAAACGATGAAATCTTCAAAAACTGCATTAAAAATTGACGGAATAAGGTAAAAAATGACATAATAGTCGATATCGACGAAAAATTTTAAAAAATGACATGTAAAAATGGTTAATTTTCTTCAGTCATAACATAAAACTAATTTCTATACTAAACGGCATTGTTCTAAAGCGAAAAGAAAGAAAATGATATTTCATTAAAATCCGCTCCCTATTAATAACTCATATAAATGAACAGCAGTGTACTAAAATCCATTTTTGTGGGACTAACCTTCTTAATACCCCCATAGTCAAATTACTTCCCACTGAACGTGAAAATCGGCTTAAAGTGCTCCCACGTTTGGTAATATATTTGGAATCTAAGCAGTGATACTGTAATAAAAATGGGCCTTTTCTAAGAAATATTTTCTAGCATGGCATTCCAGTTAAACTTCAACCCTGATGGGGCTTCTATAACACGTGAATGCTTAAGATAATGACGAGATGTGTTAAAATAAAAAAATAAGTTATGTTTATCTTTAATCGGGCACCAAGTCTAATTAAATCCAAGAAGTAATCCTAATTTTTTCTCTTCTCGTCATACAATAAGAAAGTGCTCAGTGGGAGAGAATCATAAGCCACTCTGACGTAGTTTTGAGATACCGCCCTTTTAAATTTGGCGAACAATGCAAGTCAGTAAAGGACCAAGACTGTCAGTGAGATGTTATACCACTATGTGACCACAAAATGAAAATATATACTCCTGAATGAAGAGCGGGTTTTTCAAAAAGAATTGTGGTGTAACTTAAAAAACTCAAAATTGTGGATTATGACTTCTCCCACTGACTCATTCATTGAGTTGAATCGGTTTCGACATTGCACTCTTCAACATGCACCACACTGCTACTGTAAAAACGCACAAAGTTGAAAATCACGTCCTTGTTACAACATACCTTTGCAGAGTGGTGACAAAACATGAAAATGCACTGAAGCTCCGCCTGCACTCTGTCCGAAGAGAGTGATGTTGTTTGGGTCCCCGCCGAACACCGAAATATTCTCCTTGACCCACAGCAATGCCATACGTTGGTCCTTCAGTCCGGCGTTGCCTGGTGCTTCCAGCGTATCAAGACCCAAGAACCCTGAGATCATTTAAATTTATAAAAGTTTGTGACAAAAAGTCCTCAATGTCTTTGCTTAATAAAATGTAGATTCCTACACTTTCAAAAAGTTTCAAAAATCTTTCAAAAAAATCTTCTCCCCCATACGTCATACACAGGTTTTACTGTTTTTTGACCAAATAAATTAAATCAAATAAATCTATCAAGTAGTTTCAACCTTGAAATAATTCGCAAGAATCTTACTGCTGTAGATTTTGCTCTTCATATTTTTCTCTTAGACTTTTCGTTCTTATCGAATTTCAAAACTACTGTTTTGGTGTGTCTCAATGATTGTTTTGATTATACAAGAATGCAATTCAAACCTCTTAAGAGATTTTTTTATTAGCGGGTTTTACTAAATATAATTTTATCTACACACAATTTTCTTGCAAATCGATTGTACTTTGAAATACTGTTGAAACCAACTTGAATATCCAATAATCTTTTTAATTCTTAATTTTAAATCTGCGTGAATATTCCTTCTCCGTCCCTCCTCCTGTGAACATTGAACGTGAGAATTGTTCTCAACACTTACCTAAAGGTCCAATACGGTAGTTGATAGTAACAAGAACCACTCCATTATCCATGAACGGGTCGGGCTGAAACATATCACTGGACCCTCTCAAGAATCCTCCACCATGAATCCAAAAGAGTACAGCAAGTGAAGTGCCATTAGCATTGTCAGAATCCAGGCAGGGGGTAAAGACATTGAGAAAGAGACAGTCTTCATCTCCCACGATCGTCTTTGCGAAACCATCGTATTGCACGCACTGGTTACCTGGTTTGAGGGCATCTCGCACGCCAGACCAGGCGTCCACCGGCACTGGGGCCTGAAGAGAGTTTCAGAAAGAAGTAGAAATTGTTAATAACTTTCAGCATTAGTTGACATAAATATGTAGTTTTTTCGTTTATTTTTGCTTTGCCCCAAGGCCCTCAGCAGCCAAGTACGATACATTGAAGGTACATTGCATTATGTTAGCATTGTTAAAGCAACATTATTGGCAGATGAATTACATTGAGTTCAAGCAGATTAAATGTGCGAAGCCACATCAGGTACACGATGATCAGGTAGGGTCGAAGAACTGTCGCGGTAGTTAGCGCTTTAGTCTATTGTGGTGAGGATTTTGTTTTCCGATTTTGAAATGTACGGATAAGGGAATCTGGGGAATTTTAGGATAGAAGCGAGAGGACAGGAAGGAAAAATGGACGGAGTGCGGAGTAATGCCGAGTTCATTATGTAACTGGGAGTTAGGTACAAACCAGGGAGCTTTTGTTATGGTTCGGAGGAATTTGTTTTGGAATATTTGCATTTTTTGGATATTTGATTTGCTGACTGAGGCCCAGTTAGGAGAAGCATAGGATAAGATTGGACGGATCGTTGATTGGTAAAGGTGAGTAGCAACATGGATTCACCGGGGTGATGCCTTTTTGAGTATGGGATGTAATTGGTGGGTTCTCCGGATAGTCAGAGTTATTATGTAAAAATATTAGATTTCCAGGTGAGCCTCATCAAAACGTACACCAAGCCTCACCAAAAGTACACCACTGGCTTGTTAGGGAGCCAAGTTATATTTTGTCCTTGATGCTTGAGAGGGGGAGGATTATTTGGCCTGCGGAACGTAATGAGTTTTGCTTCACTTTTCGCAGAGTTTATCCGGATGTGCCATTTCTTGGCCCAGTCGGAGAATTGGGAGAGGTGATGTTGCAGGTCTTCCTGTGCGGTGACAGTATCACGGTTTGAGGAATATATAGCGGTATAATCAGCAAACAGTGCAATTGAGGTATGTGGGGGTAGATCGACAGTATGGAAATTAAATAGTGTGGGGGAGAGAACAGATCCTTGGAGTACTTCTGCTTTTATGAGGAAAAAATGATGAAAGAGTTCCGGGAAGGCGAACTGAAAAAGTGCGATCTGCAAGGAGCTTTTGATAATATGAAAAAGATAGTGAGAAGTTCCGATGTGAATAAGTTTGAATAATATTCCTGGGTGCCACACAGTGTCACAAGCTTTTGCTACATCGAGGAAGATTGCAACTGTGTGTTTCTTTTCATGGAAACATTCGGTTATATCCTCGGCTAATCTTAATATCTGGTGATTTGTAGAAAGTAGCGGTTGGAAACCGAATTGGTGTGGAGGTATGGCTTGAACTGAACTGAGATGGGAGATGAATCTGGTGAGGATTATCATTCATCAGGGAAGAAGACTAATCTGGCGATAACTTGGCGGATCGTTTTTTGGTTTGTCTGGTTTCAGAATGGGAATAATGTAGGCGTGTTTCCACTTTCGAGGGGAGTATGACAGACGGAGAGATGCATTGAATATTGATGTTATATGGCTATGTAAAATGGTTATGAGTGGGACGCATTTAAGTACATATGTAGGAATTAGGTCGCGATCGCTGGAAACTTTTGGGGTAGCAACAGATAAAATATTCACAATTTCGATGGGAGATATAAATTTTGGGCATCTTGGGACCGTTGTTACAGTTCGGCGGATTCCTTCAAGGAGTAAATTATCATGAAGAGGGTTTTCTGAAGGTTGGGAGTGAAGGCGCGGCAAAGTATTCACCTAGTACTTTGCTTGTATCTGCAGGTAAAGTTGCTTCCAATGCTGCGGTTGTTAAGGTGGGTAAATTAGTTGGTTTGCGCAAGAGACGATGAGTGGTATTCCACAGCGTACTATCGGTTGGGTTGGCGGTTAACATGTAATAGATAATATGTTAATGATTTATGTAAAAGGTTAAAATCATGTCAAAGAGTGGTAGTATCTGTAATGAGTAGACCTCGGAATTTTAGGAACAAAAAAGTGATGATTTAGACACCTTAAATAGGAAACAAAATTAGAAAATTAGGCACTAATAGGCATGAAAATTGACGTTCTAGTCACTTAAAATATATTACAAAATGACTAAGCTGGGCAAAAAAATAGACTGGCTTGTAGAACAGATCACAAAAGGATTATCAAGGAAGACTGCAAGGATAATCAAGAAAAAGACAAGTTACTGAATCTGTTGTACTGTCATTGAGCTTGTTGGAACTCAGCGAACTCGTGTTCTCAGTTTCTGAAAGATTTCATAAGGCTTGTGGCAAAGTTATGGTGAGTCTTTAGACATGAATTCCACAACATGTGTACCTAAATAAACTGCAAGGACGAAGTTCACAACTGATGACAGAATTGATTTTTTCGCCACCGGTGATATTTTTGTAACGAAACTTCATTGATGATCTTATGTTTTGAAGATAATAGTAATTAACGAAACTAGTGAATAAAGAGGGGTGTAATTGCATGAGTGGTATGCTCAAGAAAACGAGCGAAGATAGGAGCGAATTTTCTTATATACCACGAGTGCAATTATACTTCAGAGGCATACATTTGATGACGTCCTATTGCTTCTAATATATATATAAATATATATATATATATATATATATATATATATATATATATATATATACATATTTTAATGGGCCTTGCATTGTGTTTGTTTGCCAGTAATATTTGCATATGGAAGGCACTACTGAACGTATTGCGGATAAAATATTAGAAGAAGTTACGACAAAGTCATGAAAACTACGTCCCACGAAAAGTAAATGCAGGTATGAGAGATAACATAACATGTAGAAATATCGGGAACTAAAAGAAAACAGTCACTTGTGACACAGTTTTGCTATATCGTACTTTTTGGAATGGGTAAACACAACTGACGTTTAAATCTTTTCATTTGTAATCCTAAGACCAAACTTTTTGCACATAAAACATTTAATTTATTTTCGTTAAATATTTTATGTTGTTCCATTAGTCAGCTAGCTTAACGTTTACTTCGCCAATTTCTTTTTATTTATTTGTTGTTTATATGTACTTGTAGGTACGTAATCTGTGAATTACATTTTTGTCCATGTTTCATGGCCGACTGGAAATACCTTGACCACATACGTGTTATACTTCTTAATTAAATGATTTGGCTCCTTTTCTGAATACTGATTGGTACAAATGGACTTTTAATTGCACTGTGGAATTTTAATTGCACGCGTGCTATTAACATGAAGATAATCAACAATTTCTCATGGAATTGATGAGCTTATTTAGTTAACTAAACGAAAAAAGGATATTAAACCTGGCGTTGGTCATAAACAGACTTCAGTCTACAATCATTGGCACATGTTTTGCCAATAGCACACATATTTTTTAATTTATTTATGTAAGGTGGTTTTATAATAGCTAGGTCATCAGAGCCCCCTATCATTATACAACTGTATAAACAAATATAGTAATTACAGTTTAACAAGAGTAAGTATGTCAAAATTCTTTTCTTTTTCACAAATTACATGGTATGTTAATCTAGCTTGTGTATCATTATTGTTTGTTTCATACTCACTGATATAGTGCTACTACAAGCCTCCATGTTTTTCCGAATATTTCTTCTTTCTTTGATGGTCGAGATGCAAAAGTTGAAGCGGAAACGTATTCAAGCGGAAGGGGAAGCGGAAACCTATTCAAAATGTTCTATCGCTGGTGCCCCGAACCTTTTCCCCCCAGTAACAGAAACAATTAGGAGGCATTACTTTCTGAAGAGATTATCTATTTATTCTGGTCAAAATGATCTCTAGAGTAATAAAATAATAATAAAGTAATAAAATTCACTGTTTATAGTTTACGCCAAAACTTGAAGATTAATTCCTGATATAGTTTATATTTTGCAGATTATATTCAGAAGATACTGTCAAATTGCTTGAGTCTTACATCGATGAATTAATTCGCCATCATACTAAAAAAGTAGCCGTCTGCCTGCATTTCTAAAGGTCTTTATGAAGTAACCTTCAAGTGTACGTAGCTTCTTATCAATTCTTCAGTGACAGAGCGACGAAGAACATTATCTTTCTTATTTTGTCTACATGGCAACAATGTTCAGAGATAGAACCATATTAAAATGTTCAATGTATGAGTACATTACACAAAAGTCCTGCCAAATGTAAAAAAAAAAAATGCAAATTTTATCATGGTTCTGATGCACCAAGGAACTTTACTTCTTTCTTGATTATTTGATTTTTTTACTTGATTACTTGATACTTTTTACTTGACTTTTTTCTTGATTATGTTTTTAATCGCCAAATTAACGAAAACAGAACTGAGATAACGAAAGAGTTGCAATGACAAAATGTATGTCTGAGTTCTGTTGATTGATGTTTACAGGCCGTACGGTTGGCGTTTGTCACTTTAGTGTAGTGAATGATTTATTCCGGGCGGTGTCTGTTCCTCCCCCGCTGGATGACGACATTCGACGCCGACCTAAATGTCGGCTTGCGGGAGATTTCCCTTTTCAGGTATCTCCCAATCGGGCACCGCCCCAGCCGGGATAAACTCTACACTTCTGACAGATCACCCGACATGTGTAGTAGTGAAACAATGTAAGTGAATGTGTGTAAGTGGAAAGGAGAGGTTAAGGGAAAAGAAGGAAACGCGCCGTCCGCGGCCCGTTTGATATAGATTCCTCGGACATTGGCCTAGTATTGATCAGCAAAACCATGGAAAATTACCGATCAGAACAGCCGGGACTAAAAAAACCTCCTACGGCTAAACTCGACGTATTTATATAGCTAGAGTCGAAAATTCGTCGCCATCATGACTCGAACCTAGGACCTTCCAGTCAAAGTCGCTACAACGCTGTCTCTGAGCTAACCACCAGTATGTGAGTATTCTGTTGCCACCGCAGTGTGAATAAGAGGCACTCCCAGCTGAAGCAGAATAAGTTAAATGGCGAATGAACACAGCGGGACACAAAACGAACGAAAATAGACATGTGTGTGTGTGTGTGTGTGTATGCTTGTGTGTGTGTGTTTGTGCGTGCGTGCAGGTGCGTACGTGTGTGTACTTTTTGGAGCAAGCGAGTAAGTAACAATTGATATATGATAGCGTAAGGATTATTGTGAACGTTAGAGTTGTAGTGAGTGTGATGAATGTAGTTAAAGTTGCCGAAAGACCGAAAAATTATTTAAATCTTAGAACTGCCACACAATTGATGAAGTGTAACACTATTTAGTCAACCACGACAATCAACAGTTTGGAACGTAAATTTAAGAATGTAATTCGATATAAAAAGTGAGAATTTTAGAGAATCTGAGTTAAGGAAAGAATTTAGGTCTGGTTAATTTAGGTGCAGTGGCGAAAGGAAATACCAATCTTCCGTCATCAGAAAATAATTTTAGGTTTATTAGCAATTATTCCCCTACCACACTAACCTGAAATAAGTCCCTGTAGTTCTTATTATTGTTCCGTAAATTTATTTCAATCGTTTAGTGAGGATTATGACATTTTAAAGGATCTTTAAATTGCCAAACAATTCCCCAATTTTATTGAAAGCTAATTTTGCAAATAAATATCCAAATAAGACTCTTCCTAAACGTTTAGAACTTCAGTAAAAAATTAATTTAAAAAAGGTCATAAATACGAGTATTAATAAAAACGGTATTTGTAAGGAGCACTCTACAGCAATATCCCGTGAGTACCTGAAATCGAAGCTCCCCGACCGGGGGTTTGGCGTAGGGCACGCCCTGGAAGCTGAGGAAGGCGTTGCCGGCAGGGGTGCTCCGGCGCCACCCTCGCAAAGCCCCCTGCCGCACAGACAGCGTGGCGAAGCGCTTCCCTTCCATATCCCAGCGCGTTACAGTACTCGCAGCGACAAGAAACGAGCTCGCACGCATTCCCTCACCACGTGGGACGCCACATGTTCCCGATCGGGGCTTCTCGCTTTATTTCGGGTATCTTCGTGAACCGGGGAAATTATAGAAGTTCAACACACTGGAGACAGATAGCGTGCTCATGCGCTCTGCTCAAATGATATGGTTCTTGTAGTATATCATTAACATGTGCAGCTACGGCAGAGGTGACACAAAACTGTTCAGGAAAAATTTTAATAAGGACTTAAAACTGATATTCCTTCTGTATGGTTTATGATTAAGAAACTCTTTAGGATTGAGGCAATTCTCCATTCCATCAAGACGCGAAAACTAATTTATTTTATAATGCCTCTCAACTGTTTCTACAATATTAGAGATATTGTTAATTCGTGACGTTTGGCGTCATATTCGATCTCGCGATCGATTTAATATGTAGCATTGTCTCTTGCCACATATTTGAGAAATTTCCTTTCAACAGCAGCGATTCTAGTGGTCTACTTTTTTTTTAAATTGCAGTTCGCAGTTTCTTGTTTTTCAGAACCATTATTATGTCTAATAATTGCCTTTCATTAACTTGCTTTCGCATTAAAATTACAATTATTCGAATGTAATAATTTAAGGTAGTCATTGTTCAATGTCACAATAAGAAAATATTTCAACGTAACAAACATCCTCCGTACTGGAGTTTCATTTTCTCAGTACTTAGCGTATTTTTATTAAGTAACTTACTCCGACATACATTACATGTGTTAACGAAATGGAAACCGAATCGGGGATAAGTTTTCTCCAGGATTAAGTCGGCACCTCTCCTTATTTTCTAATCGTCTGTCACGAGAAGTCGATATTGAAAGTGACGCTTTAAATGACTAAATCACCAAGAGTGTGTTGAAAGAAAATGTAGGAACGGAATAATAGTGACTTTGACAGAAAACAGAAATATTTTTGATTTTTTTAATAGACGTTTTTCATGAAAACTAAATTCCAATTCTCGAACGATTGTTTCAAAGTATATAGAATTTTAGTGATATTTAATAAAATATATGTGTAATTTGAAATAATTTACGCAAATTTATAACAAATTCAGCCCCAGTTGGCGCGCCATTTTTTAAATAAATTGAATATATTTATAACAAATTCAGCCCCAGTTGGCGCGCCATTTTGAAATAAACTGAATATACTTACGATATATCCCAACGTAATCCGTTCCGAATTTGTATAAATGAGCGCCAGGAAAAGATTACGCTGAGACTATTACACACATCAACCTTCAACTCTAATTATAATAAATTAGTTTCCGGCTATCTGGGTCGATGGGTTTCATAGAAATAACCACTATTGTATGCTAATAGATGATTATCCGCTCTGCCATCTATACAGAGTGGTCGAGGAACCTGAAAAGCAAATATATTTCTATCTTGCTGCTTCATTGCTAGAATTGGCTCAATGAGAATCATGTATTCATTTCACAAAAACATGGAAATTTATTAAACAATTTACGTATTTTATAATTTTATCCAATATGAAACAAAAACCTTGGTCATGACTGTTTCCCAACTATAATGTCTTCGGCGCTTTTGGACCATCTTTATTCATATCCGACGTCGCGTCCTCGGCCCAGACACCATCTTCTCTCTTCTTTTCTCAGAAGCACACTTCAATCACCGTTCATCAGATCAATAAACTATCTGCTGCTAGCATTCCAGTCCAATTACTGATAACTTCGCCTAAGTCCTTCTAACTCGTTCACTTGAAATATATTTTCAGCTTTATTGTCACACTTAGTATTCAAATTCGATGTTCTATCAATATCTATTCCCTAGTAGATGCTTACAAGTCCCCCAAAAAACTCCTAACATTAATTGGAGCACGATCCGTTCAAGACCACGGCATCAGTCAGAATTAATGCCTCGTATTCTTTCAGCCATGCAAAGCTCGGTCCCTTTTCGATTGTTTATTGCAGATAACATTTTATGTACCTTCGTACGTGCCAATCCTAAATTTCTTGCAAAACGAAGTAGCCGTCTTCACGACTGTCAATGCTTTTTCGGCCAGTCCCTGAATTCTATACAAAATGAACTAGCCGTCTCCGCGATTGTCACTGCATGAAGATGTTGACCTTGACCTTGACGACGGCTCGCTTACCGTTGCTATGCTAGCATATTCACATATATTTATCCCCTATAATTCACGCCATTTATAATAAATATTGTACCATATTCAGTCACATATTGGTATGTCACAATGTACAATAGAGAATTATATTGCACATGTTGATTAGTATAAAACGTTTACATTTTCTATATGTGCTAGCCCTGATGCAAGTATACAATAAACCAATGGAACTCTGGCATTTGAAGAAACTGAATTATTTCAATTTGACCTAAACGCAATACTGACGGTATGTATCCTATTAGTCAATTATATTTCTTCTATTATGATTATTGATTTACTTAATTCCTTCGTATATTAATTAGTAATGGACATTGATGTAGAAATTCACATACAAGAAGTGGAGAGGAGACCTGTTCTTTGGAATATAGCAATTACGGTGTACAAAATTAAAATTAAGGGGAAAAAGTTCATAGGCACTTCAATGACGATGTTGATAAGTGTTATCTCGGAACACTTTTTTTAGTTTGGAGAGCAACTCGTAGAATAACTTCAGTTGTTGGAAAATAATAAAGCAATTCAGTTTTCTCGCAGCTTATTTAACAGAGGGAAGTAATTCTCATGAGAGAGCCACTCACTATTATTTGAGTGTACCCAATGTCTCCTGGACTTTCCCTTATAATTTTTAAAACCGCATAACCTAAAACAGCTGTTTCGATGGTATCCGTATTGAGTGTTATCCGCGCATATTTTAAGTCCTCATTTCGCTAGCTGTGAGAAGGGTGATGGCGGAGGCCTCATCATAATGTAAATTAATAGTGAATCAATTAATTGGATTTTCGTACCTGAATAAACCTCGAAAATTAATTAATTACATTGTAAGTTAATATTGTATTTTTATTTACTTTTTTGCCAAAAGAGTCTATTTATAAATTATATTTCAAAACTTTTAAAGGCTAGTTCATTTGAGCAAGGTCTAATAAAAAAGGAAATACATCTAATTATTTTGTTACATTTCTCTTATATCGTAATAATTCACATATTTTCTCTGACAATAAAGAAGATTCAAAAACACCAACATGGATTGCTTAAGAAATGTTCTCTTAATACATGATACATGCATTTTATAATGGACATAAGAATCGTAATGAATAACAACCATAAAATAGGATTACGCCTGTCACAGAAATACAATTGAAAGATACACGTGTGATATAACATTATTATGTAACTTGTAGCATTAATGATGTCTCTGCCAATCTCATTAACGATATTTATTGAAAAATTGATAACGCGTGTATCGCAACATAACAATTATAAACAAAATTATAAGAGAAGTTAATCTGAGAAAACTGTTAAATACATGTTAAACAAAAATTAAATAGTTTCATGCAGTACAATTTTATTTTTTAATATTTGCGATACAAATCTTCCCAAAATTGTACTTGCTCCTTCAAAATTCCTGTATCTGCCTTCAGGTCTTCTGATATCTGAAGATAGTTGGGGCGTATACGGGAGAATACTGTAGCCAAGATGCGGTTATGAAATCGGACAGCGCTGGTGTTGGGTTTCTGAAAATAAACGAGATGTTATAATTTCTTTCTTTAAATAATTTGAAAAATTAATCGGAAAACCTATTCTACAATGCGCCAGAAAAGTTTCTCCGCAATGAACCAAAGGGCCTCCTAATAAAAACCCTTTATCAGGGCCTCCTAATAAAAACTGCAATTATGTTGCTAGCAACCACATCACTGGGAAACAAGTGAAGGGGACAACTCTTCAGCATCTACTATGATTGTGATGAGTACACAATTTACGTTTGCAAACCGCAGCTCGTTCAACAACATAATGTCTGTTGCACACAGTAAGGTGCAACTGCAAAGAGACATTCCTGGCGCACAATATTTGTGGTATTATTTACTAGATGCTTGCAGAATCAAAAATACTGCTGAACAAAATCCTAAAGTTCACACTGCTCATGAACAACAAATGTACTCTCTTATATCAGTGCAATAAATGGAGTATTTTAACAAAAGCCGTATTCACAAATATTGAAATAACATAGGGTGATATATTTACACCGAACAACAGTTCTTTACATACAAAGAATATCATAAAACTTGTTGCCTACAGCAACACGTAACCAAAAACTATTTAAATGGTGGGTGACCTCTTCCTTGGAGCCATGCTTATACATGAGAAGTATAGTGAATGACCCACTCAGTGAGAGAATACGGTCGTAATCTCAGATATAAGAAACTGCGGATTAACATAACCAAATATTTGGATACCCCTTGATTTAGAACATCAAAACTTTTCTGGTATTAGAACTGATCTTCGTAAAAATGTAAAAGTTACATCATTAATACGAAAATGATTGGAAATACTCTACTACAAAAGCGGTGTCCCGTCGCTAAATTATTATACAAATTAGAAAGATGCGATTTCTAATTTAAAGGGGCGACATACACATTCATTTATTCCTCCTGTCGACATAGTTGGTAAAAAATAAAAATGGTTTCCTCCGGCAAGGAACAGAATTCTTTACATGATTGGACACAACAACTTTAATTTTAAACTGCCTTCCCTAATGAAACCTAATAAACCGCTTATCATGTTTTACGTGAAGTACAACATACCATAACATCCGAATGGACTTTGAATGGAAAACCTTAACATGTTTGCAGTATTTAACGTTTAACCATTCAGTTTCAACAAAATATATCTTCCAAAATTTACTTAATAAAATGGCTTATATGTCTTGTTCTTTAAGATTTTGTCGTTAGGAGCAATGACAGATGTAACGTAGTGGTGATTTGAAATTAATAATAACAAAGAGGAAAGATAAGAAGGAGAAACTTATTTTAAAATAAACTAATTTAACTTCCAATTTTGTGAAAATTAGAATCATCATCAATTACATCAAGTTTAAACAAGTGAGATTGTTCCATTTGAATATGCTTTGAGGGCACATATGTGTCTTTCTATCATCTGACAAATCGATATGATCTGCATTTTAAAATGTACATTATATGAAAAGGAACAACCTTTTTTGCTTAATGGCCATAACGATTTTTCAGCAATAAGATCAGAAACAACATATTCAATTGTCAGACAATTTGACCGAAAGCTCATTTCCATAAGATTTGTGCGGGGTTCTTTGTTACAGTTGCACTCAATTTATTGAAAACAAGTTCCTGTCGATGCATCACATGCCAAAGGAGTAAACATTACCCTTTACGATTTTGTGAGAGACATTAAAAAAGAGATACAACCATTCGTGAGACGGCCGACGATCTGTTTCAATGACTTGTAACAGCCTGATTTTGATATGCCTAAATTTAAAATTCCCGCTAATGCTGTGAAGCAACTGATGCCCGATGTTCATTAGCTGAAGTCGGATACGATGCGCAATAGCTCACTCATGACTTCCCATCATGATACTAGCCGCGTTTACCCGCTTGTGGCAAAGTCCGTCCACAACTGCAACATCCGTCGCCGCGTCAGCTCTTCCACGCTGCCCTCGTCCGCCGCCGGGGCCTGGGGCAGGTTGAAATGATAGCGCAGCTCGTCAGCGTGGCAAGCGCCTTTCGGAATAGTGCCAGGCAGCATCAGTGAAATCCCGCTGCCGACCAACGCGAACTCGTACAAGTACACTGGCACGCCCAGTCGCGCGTGTTCGCGTGCAGCACGCAAGATGCCCAGCCCGAAGAGCACGTCTGTGCTCATCTGTAACAGAATACACAAACTCACTTAAGTTATGACTTTATTGTCTTATTTATTTACGTATTGTCGAAGAAGAAAAATTAAGAACTGTATCTGTAATATGTAGGGCGAGGCAATCTGCGCACTCTTTCATGTGCTCCAGAATCTCTACAATCTCTCTCTTGTACGAAATATAATTGAATAATGAGCGAATAAACAAGCAGGTGATACGGATAACTCACAACGTTTGCTCCCGTGTAATAGAAACTATTTGCTTTGTCAAAGAGCCACCGTCTAATAATTATCGTTGTGAAATTCAAACAGGCATTTATTACAAAATGAAATACATAATACTGCATAAGGACTGCAATAACGTTTTCATGTCAGCTTCGCTGGTATGAACTCTGAAATAATTTGGAAACTCTCACTCACCTGTCGCACTTGGAAGTAACAGCTGCATAAGAAATCCAATTAATTGTAAATCATAGATCATAGAGTCAGATGATTTAAACTGAATCAGTGATGTATTATTTCTCTGTAATGAATGGATCACATACATTTTTTGAAATAGAACTTCGCCTAATACAATCATTGCTTTGCAATCAATTATCTTTTACGCCTTGCAACTGTACCACTCGAATTTGCAGCAAGCACTGAATATTACATTTATTGATTAATTGAAAGAATTTGGTACTTATTGTGACATAACAATGAGGGGACAGGTTTATTGCAGTGTATTCGTCGTAAATGGGCGAAATAGTTAGGGCAAATAATAGGCAATATGGCGCCTTGGTAACGACGTCGTGGTTGTTGTCAGGATAAACAAACATTCATCTGACCGTGGAGGTGGCAGCGAGAGTAGGAGGAAATATAAGAGATTTGGGGATTGGTTGAAGAAGCGTCGACTGATTATTAAAACGGAAGTTTGGGCATTTTGTCAAAATAAAAGAAAGGCGAGGCATTGTGGGTTTGAAATGCGCATATAACGCGCATAAAACGCTTATTTTTACGTTATGTTCACTGAACTACTAAGATTACTTAAAATGTTCATAATATGCGCTTCGTTCCGTGCTTTTCGTTCTTTGAACCTATTGAAACATCCCCCTAACTGCTACAATTATTGGGCGATTCGTCGTAACCCGTTTCCAAATTTCTAATATCATGGGCGCCAGGAAAAAGGTTACGATAATATTTTAATTATTATTACTCTGATAAAAAATTGAATATTATCCCGCTAGCTGGGTCGATGGGTCACGTCAGAAATAATCGCTATTATCTATTAATACGTCTCGTGACGGTGAGCAGTTCGCTCGCGAATAGATTAATCTGTGCATGTTAGGACTTATAAAAATTTCGGGGGTCTACAATACGTGTTGGGACTTTGAAATATTTTCGTGTGGTAGAGCAAGAATCGGACTTGAGGGACATATTTGGACTCTGAATATTTTCGGGCAGAACCAGAAGGAATTTGTGATACTTAAGATTTAGGGAACGTGTCGAGTTCCGAATATTTTACTGTGCATAAAAATAAGACTTTGAGTTTTTTTCGCGAGTGAACTCTAATCATTCTTGAACTTATAAAAATACCGGACTTTGCCTATTTTCTTGCTATGAACGGAAGATAGAACTGCGAGATTTGTTTGCAGTGTAATCATAAAAGCACTGGATATTTATACGGTGAGAACGGGCATCAGACATAATATAGTGGAGCTAGAACAAAATTTGAGTGGCAAATCGTATCGGATTTCGGTTTCAAGAAGAGCAGAGATTCGTGGTAATGGGACTTCGGGATTTCGGAGCTTCGAAAAAAAGGAAGGGAAGGCGTTTCTTCGAGGAACCACCAATCAAGAGCACGCGAAGACCAGAATCGCCGTATAAGGTTCGAACCAGGATATGACTAAGAAAGTTTCTCAATGTAAATTTTTTACATTTTAATTTGCTGTATTGATAGAAATAAACATTAAGTTTCTCTTGAAAGAAAGATAAAATGATTTTCATCGGCCAATTCAAGCCAATAAGTAGCTAGATCAAATCTCTGTTTTCAGATTCCTCGCCATTCTGTATAGATGGCAGATCAGTAATCGGCTTTAATAGATAATAGCGATTATTTCTGACGTGACCCATCGACCCGGCTAGCGGGATAATATTCAGTTTTTACCAGAGTAATAATAGTTAAAATATTATCGTAACCTTTTTCCTGGCGCCCATGTTGTTAGAAATTTGGAAACGGATTACGACGAATCGCCCAATAATTGTAGCAGTTAGGGGTATGTTTCAACATGTACGCTACTTTACAACGTATTGTCAGATGACATTAAACAATTAAAGTCGGTACACAAATTTAAGTTGAAAGTAAAATCTTTTCTGCTGCATAACTGTTTCTATAAAATTAGAGACTATTAATAAAACAATGTATGCTTTCACGGCTGGATATATTATTAAAAATACATTTCGGGCTACATAGTCGTGGTCTATCGGAGATATTTTGGGCAAAATATATATGTACGGCTATGGAGCCCGAAAGGTATTTTTAATAATAAATAGAGACTATACTGATCATCAAAAAGAAAAATAATGTTTATTTTAACAAAACAATGATATATAATGGATACATTTTTATTTGTATTGTATAATTTCTTAAGAAAAGACTTAATATCCCTGTAATAAGTAATGTTCATCCGCTTTCGGGTCAATGACCACCATCGCGATCAGGTTTTTGTCCAGTTTCCATGATCCATTTAGCAAATGCTGAGTTGGACCCTTGTTTTACTTCTGGACATAAATGTAGCTTCACTATGCGCACGTTTTGTGGAGATCTCCTTTTGCTTGTAGTGGTAGCGGTAGAGCTCAGGGTGAGTTACTGGATTGTTATCAATGCAGAAAAATCAAATCTTCGTTTATCGTTGCAAATAGTTTTTCTATAACTCGGAAACAAAAATGTCTATTTTTTCAAAAGTTGATAATTTCCCGCTTTTGTAATTTTTTATTATTATTATTATTATTATTATTATTATTATTATTATTATTGTTGTTGTTGTTGTTGTTTTAACTTTCAACTATTTATCGTTAAAATGTTGGGATGGGATTCTGGTATTCAAGAAAACGTGTGCAAATATTCTTCTTCCCCATACGTCATATACAATTTTTACTGCGTTTTTTACCAAATCAAATCAAATAAATTAAATGAACGGAAACCCACCCTTAAAGGCCGGCGTAGGATTTAAGTCTGCTTTTCGTTAAAAAATTGAAACAAATGCGTTGAACCAAAATATGAAATATGAGTACATTTATCCCAAGAAATGCTTTTTGTATGTATTTTTCATAAAAAGAAGGTATTTCGAAAAGTATTGATCGACAAACGGTCGATAACACAAATAATAAATTCGGTTATTTGTTGATTATCGGATTAATAACAATATTTTTTTCCGGCGTTTAGAACGAGGCTTTTCATTTATTACTTCACGCAATAGTTTGCTCCTTTGACTGCTCTACTGGACCTTGAAAGCCGCGCTAAAGATTATAAAATATACAATAGGGATTGTAAATTGTATCTATATCGAATATCTCTTTCGAATGCACGTATGCGGAGGCAGAAAAAGGAATTTTTATTGTCGTCATATCAGTCTTAAACCTCAAACGGAAAGCCCCATGTTGAATGGGACCGAAGCGAACATTGTCTTTCAAATTCTGCCTTCCTTTTTCTCACAAAATCAAGTTGTCTTTGAAGCCTTATCTTTCATATATTCTCTCCATCCCCTTGCATCAGGGGCCATCGGGTACGCGTAATGAACTAATAGTTACACTTTTTCTTGGAACGTGCGTCTGATTGGGTCGGATACGACCCATTGTACTCTTAACAACACCATAGTTTTGTTTTATTTAGTTATTTGAATCTTTCTTCGTTAGGCTTTGAAACTAAAAACGGTTTACACACGGCGTTCATATGTTTAACGTTTACAATGCTGTGCTTGATTGGGCCTGCTGAGAAATGTTTTCGGATAACTGCAATCGATCCAAATGCCCGAGTGCATCAGCTGTGTCGACATCCTTGGCATCAACCTCATATCCCTCATTGTCAATGAGACAAGACCTGACATCAGTCGCACGCAGTGCCCGTCGTTTTCGCCACAAAATGACCTCGTGTCGTTTCTGCGGTGACGCGTCTGCGGACGACAATGGCGGCAGCGGATTCCATTGATGGTTAATGATTAAAAAATAAAGACTAATGACTTTAGACGCGTCAACGCCTAAAGTCATTAGTCCCTTAAGCGTAGTGCGTGTTTTTCCCTCGGAAGTTGATGGTAATATTCCCCCACTGGATCTGCTCTGCTGTGTCTATCAAATTAGAGACTATACTGAGCATCAACAGGAAAGCAACATTCATTTTAACAGTGATATTTAATGTATTATTTACCATTTGGACTGTATAATTCTAAACAACCTGTAACAAGTATTGTTCTGCAGCTTCTGGGTCAATGACCCCATCTCGATTAGGTTTTTTGTTCAGTTTCCCTGATCCTTTGAGCACATACTTAGATGACACCTTGCTTTGCTTCTAGACAGAAATGCAACTTCATTATCTGTACACGTATTCAAGAAGTCAGTGGGAAATATAATTATTCAAATTATCGTTCTCCATGTTGTCGTGTCAGGAAACATTATTCCTTCACGAAGGGCATGATGAGAAATAAGAGCCCCAATTTATTGCTGATTAACCCTTAAAAATAGATTTTATTACATCGGAGCATATGCGTTGTTAACAATCCTTGTAAAAAACGTTTTCTTTCTGTATTTAAAATTCAAGTAGTATATGGCTGAAAGTAGGAATAACAGAATTATAAAAAGGTGCACAGAATTCACTTCTCCCCGTAGCACGTCACACATACATTTTAATGTTTCTTGACGTAAAATGAAATAAAAAAAAAAGTACAACTTCGCGCACACCATGTAGTTATAATTAGTTTCCCATACTGATAACTTTCGTTAGAAAAGTAATGTTCGTAAAACTTCATTTTAAAGTTTGAAGTAGACGTGAGTCACGTAATGAAATGATTATAATGTTAATAATATCGACGACGAGAACGCATTGGCCCACCCGGCTGTAAATATCGCTCCTCACGCGCTGCGCTCAGTTTCCTCATTCGACAATTTGGTTATTAGTCCCGTAAGTACTGTGAATGTTTAATCGCAGACGGTGACGGTGAGCATCCGGCGTGGATCTTCCGGGTGAAGAGATCTGGCGGCGACCTACTCGCGGCTTGCGCAGTTTTTCTCCAACTAGATACCGAGACATCTCCCGGAGCTTCAGAGCGTCAACTGATGTTACTGTAGTGCCTCTGAAGAGCAGGTCCTAGTTTGGAGCCCCGACAGTGGCAGAATTTTCGACACTATCTGCAAAACTACGTTGAAATCAGTCGCTGCCTAGAGGAGAATTCTAACGGCCGGCTGCTCTAAACGGTGGTTTTCAGTTGTTTCTCCGATCAATACTAGGCGAATGCCGGAGAAGTACTTTAACAAACGGGCCACGGACCGCGCGCGATCTTTCCTTCCTCTTACTTGGCCCATCGTCACCTTAAACGCACCCACACGCACACATTCTTAAATGCACTACTGACATACTAATGCATGTCGGGTCGGTAGCTTAGTGCTTGTTCCGAACGGGGCGGTGCCTGCTGTTGGGATATCTATTACCTTTATCATGGATTATAGGATCCGCCGACTATACAGCGCAGCTGGGAATCTGAAATAGAATGTTTCTATTCCTAGTTCATTACTGTTTGGATTGACTAAATGAAAGATCACTTTCTTTTCTAAAGAACAAAATTCAACAAAGTTTATTTTTGCCTTTTTAGCAAACAATTTAGAGAATTTAAGTTAAGCCTTTGATCAAGATATCTTTCAATTTACAATTTTATATCGCGGTTAACTTATCTATTCTTCGTTGATGTCCCTCGTAGACTTCTCAGTCGAAATATCTTGCGAGCTTGCTGCTAGTCCAAAGTTCCAAGAAATCCTCTTCTGCCCCTATCCAAGCTGGTCTCAAACTATCAAAATTATCAGTCCCGATTACGTCCTATGACATAGTCCCGAACTCGATTACCACTCCCGACAAAGTTCCAATTTATACATCAATATTGCTTCCCATGAAAATATCTGCAATATCATTCACTGTCCTTAAAATTTCACTGATAACCCAATTCTATCTCGATTGTACTCGTTCCCTCTCACGAACCTACGATCAGTTCAGAAGCGCGATGCCGAGCAGAAATGAAATCTTCCTGCATGATTCACCCCTCGAAGACTTCGTATTAAACTACCTTCATTTTTTTCATAACATTTCACCGTCCTTCTCTCACCCAGCCAATCCATACGTTCGTTATATTTTGGTGTAGCTGACCTTTTGATCGTCTAAACTTCTTCGCCCAATCCCAAATTTTCTACTTTCGGCATCCAGTCCTCTTAATGCATTTAGAAAAAACAAAAACTACATTGTTTATTCACGGTCGTTGCTAAGCTCTAGCTCTCGTGATATTTCGTAATGTATGTTCCACCATATTGTCTACAAATAAATGTTAGTTTATTTTAATGTGACATATGGGTATGTCACACTATGATTGTAACAGGTTACTACGATTCATTGGTAAGTGCAATGCCAGATACTATAAGAATATATTTGAGCAAAGCTAAGCATGAAAGAACTGAAGTAGTAAAGAAATTTTCAACAAATTAAAATAGTTTTAAAACAGTTTACGTCGTCGGCTCATTCAACTAGGAATAGTCATTTATCTATGGGTTAAGTATATATTTTGCTCCGACGGCTGAATCCAATGAGATTTTGGAACATTTTAAAATTTAACTTGCATTAAAAGTGAAAATGTGCATAGTAATTTTCAGTTGTCAATATGGCTTCAGGAAAACAAACCAGATTGTGTTTTTAATTACTTTTGCATAATGGTAGTACTGGTTTGATTGTTCAAAAAGAAAGAATAGAATTTCCTATTCTTCAAAAAGATAACAATGCTACATGCAGTTTGTTTTCTTTTCAGTAAAACATGTTAAAGATGTGAAAATTATTATGGTATTTCAGAATCGGATGGAAAAGAACTGTGCAAATTGCGTAGAAGAAACGGTACTTTTATGCTTTTTGTTTTTATTACTGAACATTACGTAGAAGAGTTCATTACATTAAAAAACGAGTGGTGCTATAGAATGGCCCAGACTTTCTCGTAGTAAAGTTTTCTAATTTCTTTGGTGTGGACAGGTTTTACGGTCTTGCCCCATTCTCTTGCCAGCTGCCATCTATCGCCGCACAAAGTACAGTATTTTTTGACATTTTCTCAACTTTTCGGTTTTCTTATAGTATAAAATACCGAAATATTCCTTCAAGAATAAGGACGAGTAAAACCTCGTCCTAAATAGAAATTTTTATTGAAAAATTTAGAGCCATTTTTAAGAAAATGGCGATTAAGCATTAATGTAAATGCGAAATTTGAAGCTTTTTCTCAGGAATCAATTGAGTTTTCGAAAAATTTTATTTAAAGTCATGTGAATCACTTACACTTACAATTGAAGTAATGTATACAAATCGATGGAAATGTGCATATTAACGGCGTGAGAAATATATTATAAAATACATTTGAGTAGTTTTTTAAGAAAAAAAGAATACACCAAAATGAACTTTACTACACAGTGCAATTAACACTGTCCACTGGAAAAGTTTGAAGAAAAAAAAAAAAAAATTTTTTTTGAAAACGTTGAGTTTTCGAGAAACTTTATCTGACATTATTTAAAACACACGTACTTGTAAATATATTAATGGGAACAAATTACCGGTAATGTAAATATGAGCGACATGAGAGACAAGACAAAAAATTTCAATGTTGTAAGTTTTGAAAACTCCAATGAGTACGGCTTTTATGTCGTGATATAGGAAACATTTGGCACTATCCGCACCAAAAATTTAAAGAAAATATTTGAAGCCGTTTTTGAGAAAATCTTGCTTTTGTTATTTTTAGAAATTGGAAATATTGCACGCACTACTTCACGAAAACAACTCAAAATTTCAAAAAATGGACATAACATTAATGAAAGAAAAAAATGTGATACGATAGCATGAAATAAGACTGACTGAAGGGAATTTTATATTTGCGAGAACATTCCAAAATCTCTTTTTAATTTATACAGGATCCTCCTCTTTACAATATGTCATGCAAATTTCAGAACGTTTATTTTATAAAGCATGGTACAAAGGTGAAATAAAACACACGGTTGCAATTTTGCAAAAGTGCGTTGCAAAAAATTGCAATTTTCATATTAATTCAGCAAAATAATGTTTTTATTTTTGTTATTTGAGTATTTTGTCATTTATTTATTTATTTTCCTTTTTCTTATCTTTAATAAATATAATTCATAAAAATGTGTATTTGATGTTTTGGTATTGGAGCAGGTCGTAAAGTATTCAAAATGCCCGCAAGAATCCGAAAGGCCCACAAGAATATTAAATGTACCATTAAGTGTTTTCTTTCAGGTCCATAAACACACAATAAAAAATTATTAAACCATACTATATTTTATTTTCATATGATTCATGTTAGATTTTTTCTTATCGTCTTTTAGGATGGCTGTCATCCTTATCGGTACCGGTAGTGCATCAGCTGAAATGCAGTGGTATGCGTAATGTATCGTTAGATATGTTCATCTTCAGATAAGAGTTGCTGCATGAGCAATAATGCAAGAGTTGCTAATTTTAACACTTATGCTGTGACAGCATTCAGAGTTTGATAAATGGTGTAATACAAATGAGGAAAATTAATGTTCTAAATGAAAGGGAAATCTGCCTATAACTGTAAACAATGACAGAAAAACACTACCTCGCAACTCACGGCGATAAAGGGCACGGCAAAGTAGATAAACGAACAATACATAGTTTCTAATCCAAGTGTGTCATTCCTCTAGCATTAGTAAAAATATCAATAACCCTGCACATATATCACAAGTCAACCAATCTCTCAGTGTTAGCATTTTTACTTTTTTACGCATTTAAAAATGTATTACTTGAAGATTTTGTCTTTGATTTAATTAATTTATTTTATTAAGTTTCTTGAATACATCACATCGTGTGTAGGTTCAGAATCAATCATCCGAGTAATAGTTCCTACAAAATATTTGCAGCTGTGAAGAGTTGTTTGCAACTGTCGTAGATGCTAGACGACTTATAATAACTAAGTTAAAAGCTTCATCTTCAATCTAAACTCCGATATATAGCTTCGTTTTTATAACTAGCTGATTACTTTTCATTAATTGAGTGATTATTACAGGTGCGTCAACTAAGGCTAAAAGTCCCGAAACTGTAGTGCAGGTTTTTTCCCTCTGGGAGGTGGCGGTGATCTTCCCCAGCTAGATGGTGAGATCCGGTGCCGACCTGCCATTGGCTAGTGGGGATTTTTCCATCCAGGTATCTCTCACCAGCGAGGCATCGCCGCAGGCGGAACAAGTTTTAAGTTCCCGACCGGTCTGCGGGTGTGAGTGGTAGTGTAGTTCATGTTAGTGTGAGTAAGGGGTGAGGTTAGGACAAGGACGGGGAAGGAAATATCGCGCGCGGTTCGTGGCCTGTTTGTTAGGGTACTGCTCCGACATTCGCCTGGTGTTGGAAACAACTGAAAACTACCAATCAGAGCAGCCGGCATCTAGAATTCTCTTCCAGACAGCGGGTGAATTCGACCTGTGTAGCTGGTGTCGAAAATCCTGCCACCGTCGGGACTCGAACCTAAGACCTCCCGGTCAGAGCCACTGCAATGACATCAGTTGATGCCCTGAGCCACTACTCCCGATCTGATTACTCATATTGCACGGGTATTTACCACAATCATCTGTTAAGTAGGCCCCGCGCTCTCCCATCCTGCCCCCCCCCCTCAGCCGCGGGAAACTAGTCCGCTCCCTCCAAACTTTAGGCCGCCTGGATGCGTTAGAAGTTGCATAATTTCTAATAACATTTTTGTTGTCTCCAAATATGGGGTACCTATTTTGAATCCCTTGAGAGGACAATATGGTTAAGAAACATTGACAAGCAAATGTATTTTTTTAGTTGACCATCTACCCATTAGAAAAATCAAAGAATTAATATTTCGTTGATCATAAATTGAAAATTATGCTATCATGAGCACTTTGAAATTTTCTCGTTCTACAAAGTTCTACGTCATATGACCGGACAAATCAAGCCCACCAAGTTTGGCAGCATTAGCCAGTCAAGTTTGACAGTACTCCTTAAAGTTTTGCCATCGGTTCATTGATCCAGTCTCAACATTCTAATCACTAGGGTTTTTATTTTTTTGTTGTTTTCACTTTTTCAAATACTGGTTTGATTTTGCATTTAAAGAAGAAGTCTGTAAAATCCCCACTGTCATTGAAAGGCCTACGTTGAATCGTAGTTCGCCAAGAGGTGGTTTGGCGTAGGGCAAACCCTGGAAGCTGAAGAAGGCTTTTCCTGCAGGGGTCTTGTGGCGTCGCCCACGTGTCGCACCCTGCCGTACAGTCACCGTCACGAAGTCGGACATGCTGCCGCTCAGCTGCCCTGGCGTAAATCCTGTTCAATACTGTAATCGAAAGTGACGTTATCTTCTGTCGCAGACTCATGGTTCTCTATCGCTGGGCGAGGTTAGTATCATGGTGTACTCAGATAACATGAGCATATATTATTTAGCAGTTTATTGATGTATACTAAATCGTATCTGCCAATTACGTCGGAAGATACTTTGGTCACGGGAGTTTTCTTGACGGACCAGTTCACAAAATTATTAGAAATAAGTATTTCGTTAGAATAAGAAAACTTCAAGTTTGAAATTTTACATAATTTTTTGCAATGTTTCGGGGAATAATTTTTCTCCATCTTTAGGCTAAAGAATATAACAGGAAAATTTTAAGGAACACTGAACTAAATTAAATGTTACTGACATAAAAAAATTGTACAAAGTAAAAAATATGATGAAAATATTGTAATAATATAATAAAATAGTAGTTTTGATTTGAAATAATATAAGGAGGTTCACCATTTTAAAAACGCAGAGAATATTAATAAATTGAAATCAACATCAGCCAATGCAATGGGTGTCCATTCCCACTGCTACTTCCATTCGGGAGCGATTGTCTGCTTGTCTTTATGAAACTGGCGTGGTAAACGTGCTTTTGTACTGGCTGGTGTGTTTTATAATGTATTCGAAATTTGCGAAGAAACAACAAAAATTAACATGGAAAAAGTACAATTTTAATTATATAAAGTTTTGTTAAAATAATACCTGTTCTACAAAATCAGTTCATTAAAAAACTTGGTCAATTTTTTGAAAAAATATTAGTAGTGAAAATATTATTAGTAGTTAGCGACTTCTCAAAATTGCAAATTCGATTTTCCGGCGTTTCCCGCTGAACAGCGAGATCCGGCGCCGACCTACCGTCGGCTAGAGGGGTTCCCCCTAACCAGGACTCTCCCACCAGCGAGGCACCGCCCCTGTCGGGACAAGCTCTAAACTCCCGACCGGTCTCCCGGAATATGCGGTAGTGTAGTGCGTGTTAGTGAAAGTGTGTGTAAGGAGACAGGATAGGACAAGAAAGAGGAAGGACAGATCGCGCGCGGTCCGTGGCCCGTTTGTTAGGGTACTGCTCCGGCATCCGCCTGGTGTTGATCGGAGAAACCACGGAAAACTACTGATCAGAGCAGCCGGTCGCTGGAATTCTCCTCCAGGCACGACTGAATTGGGCCTAGCTGAAAAGCTAGTGTCGAAAATCCTGCCGCCGTCAGGACTCGAACCTAGGACCTCCCGGTCAGAGGCGCTGCAGTGACATCAGTTGATGAGCTACCGCTCCCGTTTTTGATCTTGTGAAGATAAACTTTTTTATACTTATCTTGAAAAATGTTTGCCTTCTCTTTTTTTTTATTGTACCCATTTCTATATGGATGGGTTAAAACTGTCCCTTCCACTTTTTCCTATAAGTTATATGTTGGACCCTTCAGGGAAACGTGTGAACTGTCTTTTTAAACATTTATGTTCTCTATTTCTTGTGTTTATGGACAGAATCATCTGAAGAGGATTTATTATCATTCTGTCCAATATTGCTAAAACTAGAGCCACAAGCAGCGCTAGTTATAGCGAAATATATTTGTAAAGTGAAGCATAAATTTGCAATTTTTTACTCCATCTGCACACAATGGCTTAAAAAACATAGCACAATTTACGGGACGGTCCAAATTCGACAACATTCCCCTGCGCCAAAACTAGACCCGCCTAATGAATACCTCTCAGCTACATGTTGAAATGTTTATTAGTGATAATTTTACTTGACAATTTCTTTTTTCAGTTCATTCGAAGTATTCATTGGTGTTGGATTGAATAGCTTCATTGTTTACGGGAGTAAGTGGGTTCATGTTTTCTTTCTTTTTCGTATTACCATAAATCCATTTCAGTGTTAACATATAAGACATTTTATTTAAAACAAACAATTTTACAACTGTGCTTCTAAAATAAATTAGTGACAATGAGAAGTCTACGAGTTAGAGAGTAATAGTTTATGCAACAATGTTCCATAAATTGTATTAATATTTGCGGTATAAATCTTCCCAAAATTTTACACGCTCCTTCAAGATTCCAGAATCTGCCTTGAGGTCTTCGGATATCTGAAGATAATTGGGAACAAGCTGAGAGTAAGGAAGCCAAGTTGCATTTATTACGTCGTCCTGAGATGGAGTTGGGTTCCTGGAAAGCAAAAGAAAGTCTTTAGAAAACTTTAAATCATGATGTGCTTTTAATATTAAAATTCACTTTGTTCTATCTTAAGATTCTTTTCTGTTGTTCCATAAATAAATTCCATGAAACTCGCTTCACATCAAATCTAGTTAGATGAAAACGGGTACCTACGAGGGACACCGCAAAAGTCGTTTTATTTTCTCTTCACAATTTGAATCAAGAAAGAATTATTAAAGTATGCTATTGGAAGATCATGTCGTTTTCTAAGACAGATGAAGTGCATATTAGACAAACTCGTGGTGGCTAGGGTGGGTGATGTGTGTTACTGTGACGAGGAATAGTAGATAATATGTGACTATTCCACTCGTGAAATTAAAACCAATAGTCTTTAACTATACATACAAAATGCTCCAATGAGGGCGGTGTATCTCAAAAAGTTTATCGCTTTTTCTATTCGATTTTTCCTACCACTGCTCCCTACAGGCCAATCATAAACTGGGACTCATGTATCTTAGGAGACGGTGTACATCAATAGCTGTGTCGATGTCAAATAAACTGCGTATGTACTATAACATAACATCTTTGATTTTAACATAGCTTTCAGTTATGTTCAATATTTGGCCATTTTGGAACTGTTGGGTATCATTTTACTCATGGAACAGTCCTATTAAATACCCCTCGTGCTTTGAAAATTCTCAGATAAATCCCTTCCTCGCTTCGTGAGTCGGGAATTTATCGAAAATTTCCAAAGCACTCGTGGTATTGCCTATGGTAAACGGGAATTAGACTGCTGATGTGGAGTTTCTTATCTTAGAAAGATAATGATTTATAATTTTGGGTTCCACAAGTGTCAATCATAAATTTCTATTTACACTGTAGCACTGAACCTAACCTCACTATACACCTCAATCGACGCTTACCCTGCCCATTTCTGAGTGGGGGTCGAGGTTCCGAACGATACGCGACTTACAGAAAACAATCTTTAATCTGTGCAAGCACAATTTTCAACCCATTTTTAAGCCAAAATGCTTCTTCCAAAACTCACAAAGTCCTCGCACTCGAATAACCACTTTACTTTAGCCATTGCCTTATGTCTAATGACAATCCACTATCAACCTCCCCTTACACACACATACACTAGTACATGTGAGGTAGTGTAGTACACCTACATGCATTACACTACCACACATGTCATGCGCCCATTCGGGAGACACGAGCTTGTCCCGCTAGGGCGGTGCCAAATGGTGGAGGATTCCTGGACGCGGATATCCCCTGCAAGCCGACGAGTAGGTCAGCGCCGGATCTTATTATCAATGGGGGAATAAATCACTGACACCTCTCTGGACAAAATATTCACTATACAAATGGAACTACTAACCGTAGCAGTTCACGTGCCAGGAAACGACAGCCGTCAATCAACCGATACATTTCCTCCTCTTGGTGTTTTTACTCAATAACTATTCGTATTTTATGTGCATGACAACATTTAAAGATCTAAAATTGAGGAATTAATTACACGAAGAAAGATATTATGACTTTAATATTGGAGAAGTAGGACAGGTACGACAATAGGTTTGTACTGTTGCCCTTTTCAGTGATTTTAATTAAAAATCGGAACTATGCCAATTTTATTTCATATCTATGGAACGGCTAAACTAGATTTTCCTCCTGACGTATGTATCGACTTTCAGCTTAAAAGTTTACAATCTGATCGAGTACAATCCGATCGCGAACAAATTTTGAATGTATCTTTTCGCCACCTGCACCAAAATTAACTATTTTTGGACCAGTATTAATAGCCCTAATTCTGTCGTGTGTGTGTGTGTGTGTGTCTGTGTGTGTGTCTGTGTGTGTGTGTGTGTGTGTGTGTGTGTGTGTGTGTATGCAGTTACAGTTCGAACGAACCTTAAACACCGATTTTACGGCCGAAAATTTTAAATCGACTTGTAGAGGTGATTCCAATATTTTTCCCTACGGCGCAAGTGGCTGCGCGCAAGATTCCCAAAAGGTTTTAAAATTTATTCCGATCCACCCTCATCACTATCTCAGCGTACTTACCCGCTCTTGGCGAAATCAGTCCACAACCTCAGCAATCGTTTCTTCGTCAGCTCCTCTGGGCCTCCGTTCTCCACAGGGGGAGCTATCGTCAAATTGAACATGTATGACAACTCGTCACCGTGGATTGCACCTTTTACTTTGCAGCCTTGCAGCAAAGCCCTGACGAAGTTGTTGCGACCAACGAAAGCGAATTCGTACAAGTACACGGGCACGCCCAGCCGGGCGTGCTCGCGTGCTGCGCGCATGATACCCAGGCCGAAGTGCACGTCTGTGTTCATCTGTAACAGAAAAAACGCATGACTTCGTTTTATTTATTTGTTGTCGAAAAAAATAAAAAAGTGTGTGTGGCATATGGAAGGCGGACAATCTGCTCACGTCTTTGAGGACTCTGGAATCCCTACCCTATCACGTTTCACAGTACGACACTTGTCGAATTCCGAATGAAGGTAGCAAGGAGAGAAAACTAAACCGTTTACTAAGGTTTGTAAGGAAAATAATTTCATGCCGAAAAATGAAAATTGTTTTTTCCGTAATACTGAAATGTTATTATCGAAATGTAATTATTGCAACCAAAGAGAAAAATAAAAATCCACTCTTAATGACCGGCATCCGTTGTACTCGAGGATATTACAGTATCAATGAAAATGTTCAGTTTTTCAATATAAAATGGTGTTCTAATGTATCCATTTACTGCCTTACTTGGTCCAAGTCAAGTTTCATGCAAATCACAATACTCCTTGGTGGTCTGCAATTTTTATTAAATATTATTATACAATGTTAGATACTGCAGCATATTTTGTAATGAATGTGCCTGAAATTCATTTAATGTGTCGAAGAAGATATTTTACTAAGATGCTACAAAAATGAAGAATGAAAAAAAGCTTACATGCACAAATCCCTCAAGCGTCTCGTCGGTGAGCTGCTTCCCGTCCAAGTAGAAGTCCTTGAGGGTCTCCACGAGCTGTCGCGAGCGCTGCAGGTTCTTCTTGCCCACCAGGATGCCTCGGGCAGCACCGCTCCAGTCGGCGGCGAGCACCTCCATGGCCTTGGCCTCCGCCGCCTCCAGCGCCTTCGCCGCCGCCTCGGGGGTGGGCGGCGCCTCGCCCCCGTGCTCGGAATGGCACCACCCCAGGCGGAAAAGAGTGCCTAAAACATCAACCATCCTCGTCATTATTTATTATTATTATTATTATTATTATTATTATTATTATTTTATTATTATTATTATTATTATGACCGGGAGAGGTAGCTCAGTGCATCAACTGATGCCACTGCAGCGCCTCTGACCGGGCGGTCCTAGGTTCGAGTCCTGACGGCGGCAGGATTTTCGACATTAGCTTTTCAGCTAGGTCGAATTCAGTCGCTGTTCGGAGAAGAATTCTAGCGGCCGGCTGCTCTCATCGGTAGTTTTCCGTGGTTTCTCCGATCAACACCAGGCGAATGCTGGAGCAGTACCCTACCAAAACGGGCCACGGACCGCGCGCGATCTGTCCTTCCTCTTCCTTGTCCCAACCTCTCCGCTTACACACACAGACACACACTTACACTAACATGCACTACACTACCACATATTCCGGGAGACCGGTCGGGAGCTTAGAGCTTGTCCTGGCTGGGCGGTGCCCCGCTGGTGGGAGAGTCCTGGTTAGGAGGAACCCCACTAGCCGACTGTAGGTCGGTGCCGGATCTCGCCATCCAGCGGGGGAAGATCACCGCCATCACCCGAGAAAAAAATATGCACTACACAAACGGGACTAATGACCGAAGCAGTTGACGCGCACGGAAACACGAAAAAATCGATCAATCAATCAATCAATCAATATTATTATTATTATTATTATTATTATTATTATTATTATTATTGGTTTGCGTTTCCGTGCGGGTAATCTACTAAGGTCATTTACTTATCATCATAAGGTTTGTAAAGAAAATGATCAGCGACATCATAATGTCATCATAAGGCATAATAAGATGCATCATAAGGCATGATAAGACGTGATAAATGACTTATAAGGTCATTTACTAAAGCACGTAGGCGTAGTGCTTTTTTTTCTCATGAGTGGGCAGTGATCTTCCACCGCTGGGTGGGGAGTTGCGGCTTCGGCCCCACGTCGTCCAGCGGGATTTTCCCCAACCAGGTATCTCCCACCAGCGGTCACCGCCCCAGCCAGGTCTTCTCTACGCTCCCAACTGGTCTCCCGACATGTGTGGTTGTGTAGTGCATGTGTGCGTGTCAGTAAGGAGTGAAGATAGCACATGCAAGAGGAAGGAAAGATCGCGCACGGCTCATGTCACATGTGGAATTGTTTTTATTTTGTCATTGAAGAGTGTTTTTGTTTTGTTTACATGCTTGTTGTCAGTGTTTAATAAAATGAAGGAATCAGTTAGCAACAAAAGAGAAACGCATAGTATAAAGCACGATGAACACAGTTGTGTTTATCAGTAAAACCTCTGGTCCCTGTACGAGGGCCATCACTAGTTCACGCCCGCATAAATTGTTAGAATGTTGAAAAGTTAGCTAGTAAACGGGCATATTGAAGTATAAAATAGAGGGAGTAGACGAGTTTGTTACACTATATTGATCTCGGAATATATATTCTGAGAAAAATTGGCTGAACATTTTTGGCGCTGGTGTTGACGATAGAGAGAGAGACAGACAGACAGACAGACAGACGGACAGACAGAGAGTGAAACGGAGAGAGAGAGACAGGGGGAGAGAAAGAGAGTACAACGGAGAGAGAGAAGACAGAGAGAGGAAGAGACAATGAGAGGGAGGGGAGAGGGAGAGATATTAACAGATACAGGTTTGCCGTCAATACGATCTTTCGTTATTAAAGACCCACAAAACAGCAGGAATTGCAACGGAAATTAGACATACGCCATTTTTTAAGCGTCCTTAATTTTACCCTGTCAAAAGATCAATCAAAAAATTTGGAGCCATTTCTGAGAAAATTTTGAATACGATGTTGAGACCTCGTGTAAAGTACTTACAAAAATCGAACTATCCGTTTTAAAACTCGTCGGTTCCCATGTTCATCCAGATGCATCGGGGAACAACAACGGTTTAGGCGCTAGTTCACCATAGCCAGACGAATGCACAGCCAGGCGTTTTGCAGTCAACAATTTTACCATATTTTCTATATTAAGGATCCAATAAACGCGGATTTTAAATTTACATCCTGTTAGAGGAAGTAATGTACTTTATATAGGAACATAATAAATAGATCCACATTTTCGATAAAGGTACCCCACATGTTCGTTTATCTGTCGAAAAATCCCCGATTTTTGCCGCAGTAGTACAGTTCTTTCTCTTTACTACGTAAGATAAGATAAGCAGTAAGAGAAAGGTGTAAAATTTGGATAAAATGTAGATTATTTGGTATTATTCACTTTTCTTGTAAATGCAAACTATACTGAGATCTCTTAAAACTATATGCCACGACATGCAAAGGTTTCCGTTTCATGTAATTCTTATTGTTAAAATCAAAAACAAAAGCACGCACTAGGCAACGCCAGAATGCCTTCGTGCGACGTGAGCCCTATGACGAGCGGCACGCGGTTGATGTCTCCGGTGGCGAGCAGCGCGGCGGGTCGTCGGCCAGGAAGGCGCCGCGGTGGTGCGGCTCACGCACGGCACGAAGGTGAACACCAGCCCCCGGCGCCGCTCGTCCGCCGTCTTGGCCGCCTCCATCGCGCCCAGCAGCAGGTGCGCCGGCACCTCCAGGTACCACTTGAGCAGCGCGGCGGGGTCCTCCACCACAGACGAGTCGCAGCCGGCCGCCAGCGCCAGGCGCTTGGCGCGGCCCACGGGGTCTCTGGACAGGGCCCACGGGCACAGCGCGCTGCCGCTCTGCGCGACCGCCCGACGGAACAGACCTACACGGACACAGATCATTTGGACATGCTCATAATGGAACTAGGAAGGAAAGAAGTCTCTGGACAGAGCCTGCTGGATCAGCGCGCTGCCGCTCTACGCCATCGCCCGCCGGAAGCGGCCTATATAGGTGAATCTGATCATTTGGACATGTCATAATGGAACTGGAGGAAAGAATTCTGGACAGAACCTATGGGCCCGGCGCGCTGCCGCTCTGCACTATTGCTAGAGGGAACAGATGTGCACAGTTGAATCAGGTCATAAAAGAAGTGAATATGTCATAAAAGAAGTGGGAGGAAAAAAATCACGAGCAGAACCCACTGGACAGACCCCCATGGGCAGAGCGCCCTGCCGCTATGCGCGGTCGTCTGCCTGAACAGGCTTAAACAGTTGAATCAGGTCATTTGAATAAGGTAAAATGGAACTGGGAGGAATGAAATCTCTGGACATAGTTTGCAGGAACATCGCTCTATCGCTCTTGGCGCAATCGACCACCGAAACATCCCTAAGATCGAGCCAGCTGAAACACTTGAAAAAATAGTAAATGTTGTCATGCAACTGGGATGCCAAATGTCTCTTCGTATAGCCCAAAGAGCAAAGCTCGAAGTCGCTCTGCGCGATTGCTCTAAAAAAGAGCTAATGAGGATATGGAGCAGTATAATGCAGATCAAAAGAAAATATGATCCTGTGCAGTTGGGAATTATAAAATGGAATGGGTTTAACGAAGTATGTACCGTGTACATTGGCATAGCGCGCTGCCGCATTGTGGAAGAGTCTTTGCAGGGAATGGATCCAATTGAATCACACCCAATAGAAGTGCTGTGCCCGTGTAGTAGACTGTAGGTGTACGATGTACAAAAAACTGGAAGGAAAGACGTTTTACTGGCAGTCTCTGGGCATAATGTCCTGCTGCTGTATTCGATCACTCGCTGGACCATCAGTCCAATCACATTGAATTGCTTCGATTCGAATGAAATTGTGTGTGATATAATGGAACTAGAGATAACGAAGAATCTCGAGAGGCATCATGAACACATTTTATTTTAAAATATCAGTGCATTTAGAAACTCTTCATAAACACTGTGAAAAATCTTATATTTCCTTGGCTATGTGAAGAACAGATATCAGGAATTGTAATTATTGGACATTTATGAATATAGATAGTAACTTTGTATTCATTGCTTCAATGGCCATAAGAATAATAAACGAATGGTTTTATTTCAAAGGACCTTTGAACATTCTTTCTGCTTTTACTTACCCTTTGCTAAGGGAGACAGAACGAGGTAATGCACAGAGGCACCGCCCGCGCTCTCCCCAAAGATGGTGACGTTGTGGGGGTCTCCGCCGAAAGTGGAGATGTTCTCCTTCACCCAGCGGAGCGCCATCACTTGGTCTTTGAGGCCAGCGTTGCCTGGAGCCCCCGTTGTGTTCAACCCGAGAAATCCTGTAAGGGATCGTATTATCAAAATTAATGAATGACTTCAAAAAGGAGTAGAAGAACGGGCCCGATTCACTCAAATCACACGTCTGCAAATAACACGAGGAGAATAATAGACAAATATATATATATATATATATATATATATATATATATATATTCATTAAAGAACTGATTCTGAAGACCATGCAAAGACGAATACCTGATTGCCTATTGGCATTATAATCATTGGTGAAAGGTATATTGCTGGTTTGAAAAAAGGTGATATCGTAGACTTCTGCGGCCAAAGTCATGATCTGGGCTGTCCGGGTGACGCCGCGTCGAAGGCTGGGGTGCCGACGTTTCGACGGACATATCGCGGTCCTCTTCAGGGCAGTACAGCTATGTCGGTCGAAACGTCGGCACCCCAGCCTTCGACGCGACGTAACCCGGACAGCCCAGATCTTGAAAAAAGGTGTGGTCAGGTATCAATATTTTGTCGTAAAGATCTTTGCGATCTCGTAGCGATCATCATCAGAGCTATTTTGCAACGACTGGACGGAAAATGAAGTTTTGCGGATTCTCAGAAGTGCCAATCGTTTGAAACGAAATTCGAAAAGATCTTTAGAATAAAAATATTGGTACCTGGCAACCCTTTCTCTCAAATTATTAGTTGATCTCAATATCACCAGCGATATTCTTAACTATATTGCTAGTTTTGTTGAGAGTGAAGCCTCACTGAAAGACCATTCCTATTCAAAGAAACCCCCTCTCAACGACCGATTTTTCTTGAAAGAGATCCTGAAACTAATTTATTTTATGCAAATTAACCCAGATATGCCTACTGTCCTTCTAAAAGGACACTACGCTTCTCTATAGTTTTTTTCGCTGCAGAATAATTATGGACCTTCTGCGAGGCTAGTTTTGCGTATATTCTGTCGGTGAAAGGATCACAGAATCGCCATCCTACGCATTATCGGATGTTGCATTATCTTATTTCGAAAGACGAATGACGAAATTTTTAAATGGAATGAAGGCTAATTAAAAAATGTTAATTGAAAGAGAGTGGCTAGCAATTCAAGTGATTTTTAACGAAGAATTGCTAACTGAAATATTTTTGGGCTTTTTTATTCATGTAATAGAATTGTTGGTAGAACATACTGAGAGGTATACGGTAAAAAAATAAAATAGGTGATGTCATGAAGAAGAAAAGAAATGCTTTTTAGGAATCCTTTTGTTGGTGGGTACAATCGAGTCCCAAAAAAGACTTTACCGAGAAAGACCCTACAATGAAGCTGTCGCAATGCCTAGAGATAGATTCGAATCCAAAATATCAAATAATCATTGTTGTGATAATGAACGTTTCGATTGTAATGCTCGCTTTCCAAGAATAAGATGATTGAAAGTAATGATTGAAACTGATTGAATGTAACCAACAACCACAAATAAAAAAAGTAGATCGTCGAATATACTGTAGGATTGGAGATATGATGGGAAAAATTGTTTAGTTGTGTCGCAGGGAAAAAAATCAGGTACACGTTGTGTCATAAGAAGAAATCAAACAAATCATCATCAAATGCGATGCTGCGTTACGTATAAGTTGTTTTGTCATCTACCACACCAAGTCCTAAAGTATTAAGTTAGTATATTATTATTTCTTTTGACTATTATTTTTTCTATTTTAATTTTGTAAGCTATTTATTGATTTAAAGTACGTTTCTTTATTAAAATTCTACGTTTAAGAAAAGTATACCGTTGTTTTACATGTGGTACGAAATATACCCCTATATGCCTACTGTCTTTCTAGGATACCCTCTTAAATGTCTAAATGAATTATTACAAAAATATATATATTTGGTTCGGTAGTTTTTCTGAATATAATAAAACAAAAAAAGTCGAAAAAAGCAACAAAAAATATTTCAAGCATATAGGGGTTAGTGATAATAATATAATAATAATGATAACAATAACAACAATAATAATAATAACAACATCTTAAATAACTAAAAAATGACCACTTTTCAGAGGTCACTTTCAGGAAAATTCTAAGTGTAGATTACATAGAATTTTCAGTGGTGCAAATGAAAATTGCCGCATACATTCACTCTCTTCCTTCTTGCTTTCGTAACAACAACATGAGACCCTTACCAATGTGAGTGAGATATCACATCCTTTAAAAAGCAGGTGAATAATAATTTATTTGCTAACACATGAAAATAAACTAACATTTATTTGTAGACTATATGGTGGAATTTGTATTTCCAAAGGATTGAGAATAAATGCATTAAGAGGTGGCTGGATGCCGAAAGTAGAAAATTTGGGATTGGGCGAAGAAGTTTAGACGATCAAAAGGTCAGTACACCAAAATATAACGAACGTATGGATTGGCTGGGTGAGAGAAGGACGGTCAAATGTTATGAAAAAAGAGGAAGGTAGTTTAATACGAAGTCTTCAAGGGTGAATCATGCAGGAAGATTTCATTCTGACCGGCATCGCGTTTCTGAACTGATCGTAGGTTCATGAGAGGGAACGAGTATAATACATAGTCAGAATCAGGTTATCAGATTGTGAAATTTTAAGGACAGTAAATGATATTGCAGATATTGCATGTGGAAGTAATATTGATGCATAAATTGGGACTTTGTCGGGAGTGGTAATCGAGTAATAGATTTCGGAACTATGTCATAGGACGTAATCGGGACTGATAATTTTGATAGTTTGAGACCAGCTTGGATACGGGCAGAAGAGGATTTCTTGGGACTTTGGACTGCGGCAAGCTCGCAAGATATTTCGACTGAGAAGTCTACGAGGGACATCAACGAAGAATAGATAAGTTAACCGCGATATAAAATTGTAAATTCAAAGATATCTTGATCAAAGGCATAACATCAAATCATTTTATTAAATTCACTAAATTGTTTGCTAAAAAGGTAACAATAAACTTTGTATAATTTTGTTCTTTAGAAAAGAAAGTGATCTTTCATTTAGTCAATCCAAACAGTAATGAACTAGGAATAGAATCATTCTATTTCAGATTCCCAGCTGCGCTGTATAGTAGGCGGATCCTATAATCCATTATAAAGGTAATAAGGATTGTAATATATCGTGACCCATTGACCCAGCAAGCCGGACGCTAAGATCTTTGCCAGATATTAATGTAGAGAAATTTTGTATATCTCACTATAAAACTAAATTTTCATAAACAGTCATTCGAATCATTATGGCTTATTTCTTTCAACATTTTGTGAATATTCTTCAATCTGATTTTGAGATACATACCAAGAGGCCCAACTCGATAGTTAATGGTGACCACCACTACTCCATAATCCATGAACGGCTCCGGATCATACAGATCACTGTAGCCTCCTATAAATCCTCCACCATGAATCCACACGAGTACCGGAAGCACTTTGTCGTTCTTTCCTCCCTTGGGTAGGCAGGGAGAGAAGACGTTGAGCACCAGGCAGTCCTCGTCACCCACAAGCTGCTTACTGAAATTGTCAATTTGAAGACTCTTGTTGCCTGGCTTCGTGGCATCGCGGATACCCATCCAGGAGTCGGCTGGCTCCGGTGCCTGAGAGAGAAATATTTTATTAATGAACGGACTTTCATCTAACTCTAACATAGAAAAAGTTGACAGAATACTTAAATAATTTAAAATTACAATAAAAACAACAACCGTGAGTCAATTTAACTTCAGTACCAGAACCATCGATATAAGGATACGTATATAAATACAGTAGTCTGTAAATTGTACGGACGACAGTTGTTGAGACATCCGGATGGTGTGGAAAAATAGTGTTTATTGTACAGTACTTATGAACAATATCTTATGTATATTGTGATAATTTATAAGTAATTTCTTATTTACGAAAACCGTGCCACTTCAGATTTCAGTGAACTTTTGTTTCTGTCAAAGACTAAAAAAGGTTTTAGGACATTTAATTAAATTTAGGAGTCATAGAATATTTATAATTTAGTTTCAAAATGTTAAATATTCTACAACGTTACTAGGATGTAAAACAAGCTTGAAAATCGGAAAATATCTGGGAAATTTTTTAAACTTGAGAAAAGCGTAAACAATGCTATATTTTTTCTTATTATACATATCTGTATTTCTTTAAGTGCAAAAATATACACTGATTATTATTTTCATATTTCACGCCTCCACTTTTGCAAACATCGGTTTCTCGACAATTAACATTTAATTATCAACAAAATAGCAATTCACCAAACAATAACTGAATAGAAAATAAAGTGTACTCGCATTTTTCTTTTCTAAATGGATATGTTCAGATTACATTAGTATATTATATTTTTGTCATTAAATTAAATATTTTTATTTTCGTTTATTGCCCTTACTTTATTTGACAAAAAATAATTGATTAAAATGTTTGTTACAATTATTTTATTATTTAAACATTAATAATATATTATTATAATGTATAAAATATAATAATAAATATATATTTATTATTGAACAAGAAACTAAGTTCTCTCCCCCCCCCCCACATAAAAAAATGAACGGCTGGATCCGCCTCTGCAATCTCAAGGGTTTGATGAAATCTTCTTTTGATCATATCATTTGCTCGGGGATGGTAAGTTGAAGTACAAATCCTCTGCCCATCAAACAGCTTACGGATATTCTTAAACATTCGATATTCGAGTTGCAGTCCCTGGATGGTAGTCAGTTAGATGATAGAAAACGAAAACGGTCGATCCAAGTGCTGATGAAGGCAGTTGTTATGACGCCCGTAGAGATAATGAAACTCGCGTTGTGAAACGGGTTCTGACCACCGAATAAAACTGTCGATGATCGGTTATTTAAAACTGTAAGAAGGTAAATGTCCCTTGATGACCACATAAGGTAACTTTTGGTTTGGGGTTGGTAGGTTATGTGCCGTAAAAACATGTTTATTGACTTTATTCTTGTGGCACAGTATATTTGTTCATGCACGTACTACATATGGAATACAACTCTGGAACAATGCGGCCAATTCAAATGCAGCAATGCTACAACGATTCAATCAAAAACTTTACGATTGCTTGATAATGGACCATGATTTGTTTCAAAGAAAACATTGCACAATTAGTTACACATAGATACCTACAATATCCCATGAAATTCCATCCAGTTTCCAGAAATATCATAAATGCCTAAAAGTCCCCAATCCACCTTGTACTAAATTTATTCCACAATATCCAGGACTTAAGAAGTCTAAGCAGATTTCATTCCCAGAATATCCTAAATACAGTAGGTTACCTTTAAAAGCAAATACTAAATGAAACAGCTATGACTACCTAAATTATACTTAGATAACTAAAACAATTATGTTCATGCAAATGTAAAGTATATGTTGTGTGTTTGCTTCGCTTAATATTATTGTAATTAATTTTGTTTTCCTTTTGTTATTGCTGAACATGCTACATATAGTGCACGCTATTTATACAAGTATGTACTTGTACGTAATTATTTTTTACTAAAAAATCCATGAAAGACTGTGATTACACAGTTTTTTCACATACCACTGTCAGTTTTGTCAACATAATTGCCTATTGTTCTGATGAAATAGATTTCAAATGAAAATATATTTAAAATGTACTAATTAGTTTTTCAGATTAAACAGATCAAATCATCATATTATCAGAAATATTCACATGGTCATCGTATATCTCTGTCGTAAATTAAAACAACAAAACATAAACATATCGGCTGGCAAGGCTTCTTTTTAATCGATACGAGGCGTCTCACGAAAGAACGCTACATTAGGTATGCATCATTTTTAGCGTATTTTTGTGATGCTCTATGGAGAATGTAGTTTTCGAATTTTTTACGATATGATAAGTGCGTGTAGATACTAAAATTTACTGCCTATTAATTGAAGTGTATCTTGCATAAGCTCTGTTGAAATCGTTGGAATTTTAATCGATATCTTCACGATAAGGGAAAGATACGTGACTGCTTAGCTATAAAGCAGTGGTATGTCAAGTATTTATGAATCATTGGCTGGAGCTTCTCACAAACTGAAAGTGGATGACAAACTACAAATGAGTGTTCTCTTCATAGCATGGCCTCATAGCATAGCACATTTCTGACACTAAGAAAGTCAAATTGTAAGAATTAATGTGCTAATGTTGAAATTTCAATGAAATTAAAATTGATTTCATTGCATGAAACTTCAAAACGGTTAATGCTGTAAAGTACTACAGTGTTACGTAGTATCTGACGAAAGTCAGTGAATAGACACCTTACATAAATCAATGGGAACAAAGCTAGTATTAAATCGATAAAATGGTTTTCGCATAAAACTGAAGATTTGTCTACCGGCTCAGTTACGTCTATAAAAGTATAAAAAGAATTTTATAATGGCGCTTTCTAAATTATTACACCTATAATTCGTTCAACAATAACTTATCAACTACGTATCGCTGAAGTGTTTAACACATTACACTGCTTATCAAACCGAAATAACAGTGTTATCATCTTATTAGCTTAAAATGTTTACTAATCTGTTTAATTCCCAGAAAATATGGCATTATAAATTAATTTACTAGCTTTCATATTTGCTGATATGATTCGTTCAGACATTTGTCTTGCCGTGGCCACGGCCGTTCTCTGCGCTACTGTGGCGTGCGAACGGTTTCCATTTCGGCAATGAGCCCAATCTGATTGTATCGGAATCAACTTTGTCGTCCCATAAAAATTAAATTGGTTGTAATTGAACATTATTCTTGTAATTCATTCATGAATTTTATGTTCGTTTCCTGTTTGTGGATCAAATATAACGTGATGTGATGTAATATTTATTAGTAATGCTTGCTGTATTTTTATTTTCAGTTGTAACTATAAAAGATTGGCATTATATTGTTCTGAACCATCAGTAATGAATAGGGAACGGATTTTATGTAAAAATATATTTTTACAGAAACAAGATACCCGATTCAATAAAAATTTTCAGAGTTTAAGACATTCTGAATGATTGGAACCATTTCTATTTTACATATTTTACGTATTTTGGTATTATTACATATTTTATCTAAAACTCCATTTCTATTTTACATATTTTTACGTATTTTGGTATTATTACATATTTTATCTAAAACTTCACTTTGCATTATATGTTACTAAAATCATCTTTCTTAAAAAGCAATGTATTGCTACCGCTCATTTACGACCTGCGAACCTTCGCTATGAATATCGTCAAATTTACCCCCCCCTGCTTCTTGAAATCTAGGATGAGCGGGTGTTTGTGTAGCAGAAGTAATTTCAATCACAACCTTTCATGTTTCTCAGAGCCAATGATTAATTCGCTCGAAAACTAACAAATACTTTTTACACGTCTTATCGTGTTATGGGATGGGGGGGGGCTACACTGTACTACTATTGCGGTACTAATATGCACTTAAGCACCGGCTACTCGAAAGAAATTGTACATACAGCGAACTCTTTTTATTTGAAATAAAACTCTTCTGTGTAGTGGAAACAACTGTATAATTACGTTTGTAGAGGCAGAACTTTCTTTCGTCCTTGCTAAGATTTGATCAACGACGTTATTTACTTGGAAAATGCTTGTATATACCCATTTTAAATACTATAATTAATTTTTATTTTACATATTTTATATTTTTTCTTATATATATTGAAAAAATAAATACATATGCATGTACACAATAAATTTCGTTCCCTAGTAATGAAGATGACACACTTCGAAACGTTGGCAAACTAGAAAATTGTAATTTTATTTTCCGAACCAATTCCCGATAGCAACCTACTGTTTTTTCTGGCTGCTGTATTGAATCCAAATGAACGGTAAGGCAAATTTCCCAAAAGTCTCATTAAAGTTTCGAATTTATTGTTTTGGAATATTAATGAACAGAAACTGAATTAGAACATAAATGAATAATTTCTCACTGCTATTGCGAGAAGTACAAAGAATGAACTAATATAACTACTGTCTCAATGTCATGGGTAATAAATTATCGAAACAATTTTTTTGGTGTGTGTGTGTGTGTGTGTGTGTGTGTGTGAGAGAGAGAGAGAGAGAGAGAGAGAGAGAGAGAGAGAGAGAGAGAGAGAGAGAGAGAGAGAGAGAGAGAGAGTAAATAAATCAGCGAGAAGTTATAGTGAACAATTCAACGAGACAATATAAAACAAAAGAAATGATAATCATGTAACTTCATTTAATTTCTTCAAGATTTATTGTCCTTATTTGAGATGCTCAATAATCGAAACGATTGATGACAGTTCATCTTCAAATTCTTTTTCTCTTTTTGTCTGATACCGAATTTCCCATCAGGAGAGCCAGAAGAGGGCACCTGGGAAACTTGCCTAGCGCTCGACTGGGGCCCCAAAACTTTTTTCGTAAAAAAGCACATACTTTAACTTCGTATTAACCGCTGTAAGTAACACCGAAATGAGAAAAGTCGTGAGATAGCAATATGCAAATATTTAAATGTTAATAGAATCGCCAGAATGTAAATACTTATATTTGAACTATATTTTGTAACTGAAAAATCGTATTTTTTAGTTTTTTGGACATGTATTTAAATACATAAAATACAACGCATTGGTGAAATTAAAAGTAATGATAAAAATTATTGTATTGACTGTATTTTGAGTATTTGAAGTATTTTATATGTGTATTTAAGTAATTTTTAAAGTTTTGAAAAGTTGAATGCCCCCAACCGAAAGCAACATTTTGCTCTCTTGCATACATCTCAATATGTATAAATAAACAAAGGAATACTTTTGTATTTTATTTGGGTCTGCAGAATTAATTAATCAAAGTATCATAAACATTTTTGGTAAATCATTGATTCATTTACGAAAACGTTGGGTAGCGGTCTTTCAAGTGGCTTACATTCGTTACCTGATGACCTACAGAACCGAGTGCCTAGACTCTGGGCACAAATTGACGAGAAAATTTCCTGTAACTGTCCCCCCCTTCCAAAGAACTTTGACGTCTAATCGTAGAACAGAATACATTTCCCTCAAGAATTTTACTAACTTCCACATGCGTTGAAATTAAAAATCCAAATCAAGAAAGTGGGAAATGAAAACTTTTCTAACATCTTTCTTAGAATTTATTGAGACAGTGCTGCACAACCGAAGATGTCTTTGTTTCACCCAAGAAGTGGAAGTCGCTGCCTGGAGAAGAATTCTAGCGGCCGGCTGCTCTGATCGGTAGTTTTCCGTGGTTTCTCCGATCAACACCAGGCGAATGCCGGAGCAGTACCCTACGAAACGGGCCACGGACCGCGCGCGATCTGTCCTTCCTCTCCCCTGTCCTATCCTCTCCCCTTCACACACACACACTTACACTAACATGCTCTACACTACCACATGTTGCGGGAGACCGGTCGTGAACTTAGAGCTTGTCCCGGCTGGGGCGGTGCCCCGCCGGTGGTTAGGAAACCCACTATCCGACGGTAGGTCGGCGCCGGATCTCGCCATCCAGCGGGGAAGACCACCGCCATCTCCGAAACAAACATGCAGTACACTAACGGGACTAATGACCAAAGCAGTTGGCGCGCCCGGAAACACGAAAAAAAACAAACCAAACCAAACCAAGAAGTCGAATCGTTCTCCCTAACAGAAAACGGCAAATTATCACTGTGCTTAGACTGTCATACTGTACCTTGTAGCGTAGCTCCCCGATGGGAGGTTTGGCGTAAGGTAAGCCCTGGAAACTGACGAAGGCATTTCCTCCTGGTGTCTTTAGGCGGCGGCCACGTAGTGCCCCCTGCTTCACAGTCACAGTCACGAAGCCGGACATGTCGGACGCACAACCCTGCGGGAGCGAATCCAACCTACGAATACCTGATCGGCGCTGGCGTTATCTTGTATGGCATTGGCACATTGCTTTATCTCCCAGCGAGTTCAGGATGGACTCATACTACGATAACATGATGCAGCTTTATTGCCGTTTTATATATTTATGTAATGTTGGAGTAGGGGAAGATTTTGCGTGATGATTAGACTGTTCATTTAGGAAATTGGTAGACCTGCGTCAAAAATTGTAACTTATGTGTGTATGGGGGTGGGAAGGGGGGCAAAGGTATTCGAATCAGTCACTTCGATTCACCTGTCTCATGCAATCATCGACCTTTTCCCCATCATTCATCACTGACTGAGAAATTTATGTATCCCCTCTCCGGCCGATAACGCATTCCCAACGCAATATTGTGATCTTTGCAATGTTTCAAATGTCATACAAATGTATTTTTGAAACAAACTCTAGAATGTTTTTCGAATTATTTATATTTCATGTAGTATAACTAATTACTGCTTGGATTAAAAAGTGTTTTATTGCTTTTGCTTTCTCATACTACACATTACTTAGTAAAGAAAATAATTATAATGATCCAGAAGAAAATTATATAAAATTTTCGTCAGAAACTCCCTTCTGGGACCTTAACATAAAAAGTGGATAAATTTCTTTCCCAGTACATAGTAAATTACTTGCCCTAACACATTGTTTAGTCAGAACCAGTTCTTATATTTTTCACTAAAGGACGTTTTTTCTCTAAAGGAAAGAAGTACGCTTTTAAACATGTCGTAGGTCCCATTTTTGTTGAACTCCTGAATTTTTGAAGATGGCGAAAGTTACAATAAGGTGAGAATATTGTAATGATCTGTGGGCCGAGCCGCAAGAAGGCATGGAACTTTTATGTGAGCAAGGAGGAATTAAAAGAAATGAAAGAAACAATAGACAACAGCGCCGCGTAACCATAATTAAAAGCGTGATACAAGAAAGCATAAGGGGCGGAAATAGGCGTGATGAACGATGAACAGAACTTAAATTTAGAAACGTTTTAAAGCAAAAACCACGTTATTCGAGCCACGGGTTCCGTAAATATTACAAATGGTATAAATTGCATGCATAACATGACGAAGACGGAAGACGGAACTCATTGTTGTGCTACTGGAAATGTATAACAAGAAGAATTTTGTTGAATATCCAGTGAATGCCTGGGTGGATTTTGGCCAAACTTACGGAATTATAGGGAAAAATATTTAGAGCAGGGCAAAATTAGCTACGGTGCGGGGAATTTATGTAAGACGCAAAATGCCCGAAAAAAGCAAAAATGTAAGAGTTGTTGAACATTTATTATGGTGATTGGCATATGTTTGGAAAAAGACAGTCACTTGGATTGTAGGGACCAACAATGTGAACTGGGTTACACAGACAGAATGAGTTCGGATCTAAGGACGATCACACACGTTTTTATGTTGTGCTGAATTTTGAGAAATTTCGCGGAAGTGTCGTGCAAAAAGTTAATAGGTTATTTCCGTTACATAGGAACAATTGTTAAAACCGAGTGCATCGAAAATTTAGTTAAATTCATTGAGAAGTTCACGAAAAAAAAATCTGCATAGGAAATACTTACGTAAATTAGGTGTCAGAAAATAGAAGCGTCGTGAAAGATATATAGGGATATCGCGAAAGATATAGAAATAACGTTCAGGGAAGACGCGATTAAGACAAAGAAAAACAATAGTCGTGGATGCATTGGCATGTCTTAAACGGAGAAGTGAACCGTAGAGGATCTGGTGGCAGCTGAACGGAGAATCGCGTGCGTGAATAACGCACGTGACAACTACCAGCGACGGGCGCTGATAGAAGGTGACATCGCTGCAGAAAAGGGAAGTGGCACGCATTGTGCAAAAACTGTATTTTTTTTGTTTGTTTACGCTCCATTCAAAGAAGTTCTGTCGAAGACCAAGTTATGCTATTAGGCTAAGGATAATAAATAAGGTCACGACAGAATGCGCATTCTGATGGATGGATGAGATTTGTTTTTCATTGTATTGTATTTTCAGTGTGTATGTTTATATGTTTTTCTTCCTGGGTGTTTATACATATTTGTGTTGTTATGTTTTGTAAGTTGGAGGGGCAGATGGTGTTCACGAAAGAGCCATCAGCTAAGATAAGTCCAAAATTAAATGCATGAGCATCCCAATGGCTCATAATTGCCGTGATTCCATGCTTTTATTTTTGTAATGGTATGAGTGTTGACCCAGGCACGAACGAAGCGGACCCTTACTTCAACTCCGTATGGAGTGAGCGCGCGAACTACGACACGGTAAGGAACAGATAATAGGACGAGCTAGCAGAGGTACGGGCAATTGATAATATGGCACCCAATTATAATTTAGGGCTAGGGCAGGGCAAGATAGTGGGCGTGAGATTTAATAAGAGAATAATTAAAAGCGGGATTATATTTATAATATATAATATTACACTGGCACCAGCGACGTGAGGCGTCGTGGTACCAGAGAGGGGATTGTAAAGCAGAGTTATTACATTGACGCCGCGACGTGAGGTGTCGGCACCAGCGACGTGAGGCGTCGTGGTACCAGAGTGATGTAAGAGGGAGAGGGAGAAAAATATTATAATATATGCACTGTTCTAGCACCACTAGTTTCTCGACTAATTTGGCAAAAAGATCTTCCTACCGAGTTCCTACTTAATAGCAGAATTAATAATAAACATAATGAAAACTATTTTGTGGAAAGCAAAATTGGTAAAATAAATGTACTGTCAACTGCAAACTTATATCATTACAACAATTAAAGATAAGACTTAAATTGCTCGGAAGGTTTTCCCATTGATGAGCGTTATCTTGGTCAGGCTGGAAACTCTTGGAACTGCCTGTTTTATGTACATTTAAATTCTGTAAGTTTTCGTCCAGAAGAAATTTGAGCTTTCTACTCAACCAAATTTCGTAACTTTTACTTTAAATGAAAGGTAGTGGGTTCTAGATGTGTTATCACTTGCGTCAGTTAAATCGTTTTCTTAATAGTAACTCGTACTTTCAAATCCCTAGTTTTCTTTCCACTATACTCTCTTTACTCTCCATTTCATAAAGCAATTCCGTCTGAATCTGCTCCTTGCTGCACCTATAACTTTAAAACATATTCCTTAGTTTAATAAATTTAGTAATTCTTTTAAATTTATTTCCTCTAACGTGACTCAGAATTTTTCTCTAATATTTTGTGAATCTCACCTTTTAAACTCTACTTATACTTATTTCATTTAATTTGTGTCGTTTTTCTCTCTTTCTTCTTCACTTGTCAGCATGGCATCGAATACCTGAGGAACTGCTAAGAGTAATCAAAATAATTTACAAGTAGAAATCAATTCAATTGTGCAGTAAGTTGTTAAATGCCCTGCCTTCCTCAACTTCTTGGCGGTGGTCCTCACTGGAATGGTCGCAAGCAGTTAGAGGAAAGTATGAATTTTAACACTGATTTAGTTAATAATTTGCGCAGGGAAATTGAAGACCGAGACAGAGAAATTAAAAATCTGAAAGCAGAGCTCGACGCGAGAACAGATCAACTTGAGATGTATACGCGGCGGAATTCCTTGCGGATCTTCAGAGTCAAGGAAAAAGATAATGAAAATCCAGATCAACTTGCGCTTGATGTGGTAAAACAGAAAAGTGTCGATTTGACCCTGAACAACATTGATAGATGTCATAGAGTAGGACCCAAGATCCCAAGAAAAACCCGACCGCTCATTGTAAAATTTGTAAGATACAGGAAGCGTCGTGAAGTCTTTCGGGAGAAAAGACCATTGAAAAACACCGGTGTCACAATACGAGAAGACCTCAAAAGATCCCGTCTGGAGGTTCTGAGAGCGGCCATAAATAAATTTGGCCTGCGGAACGTCTGGACGGAAGATGGCACAATAGTCATTAAAACAGGTAGCGGAAGGCCCGCGTGCAGACAATAGCCGACTTGCAGTCCATTTCCGCCTAAGTAAGATCGCTCCCCACCCTACCCACAGCTTAACACTCCCTTTACTTGGAACATAGACTAAAGAGGCATCTTTACTCTATGCTTGGAATTTCAAGGATCCTCTCTTTCCTCTTCACCCTCTAAGCATCTTTTCTTCTTTCATCTTTCTCTACAACCATAGACTAAAGAGGTCTTTACTCTATGCTACAACCTTTCTGGAAGCATGGCCACGAGCATGAATCCGCCCTACAGCTTTCCTCATTACATGGACAAAGCAATCAACCAATAACACTTACTCATAATACTTACGCCTCCATATCAAAATCTTCATCGTGGATTTTATTTGTCGGTTACGTAAATGGTCAATCGGTATATTGTCATCTCGATGAAGTGCGAGAACTAATTTCAACCCACCGTTTTATGCTCTTCTTATTAGCGAAACGTGGCTAAAGATGTCACTTGTACAATACTTTGTCACAATTCCTGGATACCGTTTTCTTAGAAGTGACCGGAACCCACTTATCGCGTCACAGGAGGTGGTGTCGGTATATACTTTCGCGATGATCTCACATATAACTATATAACTTCATCAGCAGATGACGTTAATCTTAGTAACAAATATATCTTCATTGAAATTTCAATATTTAACAAAAAATGTGCCCTAGGCGTAGTGTACTGTCCTCCGAAAACAGGAATATCGAAGCTATCGACAAAGAAATAGCGCTTTGTTCAAGTAAATATGATAACATAATACTGATGGGCGATTTTAATTGTAATCTTCTGAAATCTACGACGCATGCTGACAAATTCAAACGTATGTTTGGCGAAACGAATCATTCTATCTTACCACTAAATGCAACACCATACAATCAGTACAGAAACTTGGATAGATCATATCGTTGTAATGAATCATGACAAAGTGAAATTCCATGGCCAATCACCAGTTCCTGGAATATCTAAACACGATCTCATATACGTCTCATACAATATGAAATGCCCTAGATATACGTCATTAGTTTTCAAATATCGTGACTTCAAAAGATTCAATCTTGAATTATTTCTCTCTACGGTATGTCTATGCCCTGGCATCTTGTCTCTCAAGAAAGTTCGTTAGATAGAAAAGTAAATACTTTTACTCATCAATTAACGGAACTGATTGATCGACACATATCCGTAAGGAAAGTTCGTGCAACACGTCCGCCGGCACCTTGGAAAGCAGATGAAATACGTTGCTTAATGAAACAAAGTGACTCTGCCTTCAAACTTTTTCGAAATTCAAAATGCGAAAACGACAGAATTAAATACAAAAAATTAAGAAATGTTGTTACACAAAAATTGAGAAACGCGAAATGTTAATATTACCAGCAAAGTTTTGGGCACAAATGGCGACTCAAAACAAATATGGATATCCTACAAACTCTTCGCATAGGCAAATCACGAGAGTCGCTGCAAATTGATGTACCCCTAGACCCCTTAAACCAACTTTTCGCTAATATGGCTCCCCGTTTCGAAAGTTCATTAAAAAACATAACTCTATCAAACTTACAGTTCCATTATAGAAATACTTCAGAAGACTTTTTATTCGCGTGTACAAATCATATTGACGTCCTCAAAACTATTCAGAGCCTAAAATCAAGCGTCTCCGGAGAGACAATGATTAATGTCAAATTACTGAAAATTTGTGCCGAAATAATATATCCCATCGTAACAGATATAATAAATTTTTCTCTCATAAGTGGAACTTATCCGACCTGTTGGAAAACTGCACTTGTCCATCCTCTTCCTAAATCAACAAATCCTCCTGAGTACAGACCTATTAGTATTCTACTTACAATTTCTAAAGTATTAGAAAAAATTGCACGACATCAAATTACGAACTATTTAGACAGCAAAAATCTCTTAAGCGAACATCAACATGGTTTCCGATCAGGCAGAAGTACAGGAACTGTGCTTTTAAGCATAATTGGAGAGGCCAGAATCGCCATTGACAACGGTAAATTAACAATACTTATTCTCTTAGATTTCAGTAAAGCATTTGACTCGGTCGATCATGATATTCTGCTAGAGAAAATGAAAGCATTGGGCTTCGCTAAACTCACGATACGCTGGTTCTCACAATATCTTTCAGATTGTCAACAAGTCGTAGTATCAGGTGAAAACCGATCCAGTGCCATTAGAACCACCCGGGGTATTGCACAGGGCATAGTTCTAGGATCTTAGCATTCTTAATTTACGTAAACGACGTAGACAATGTCTTAAATACTGTCGCTGTAAAATGTTCGCAGATGACCTTCAATTATATGTCGGATGCGACAAGACCGAAAAGCCAGTCCACACCAAGGAAATTAGAAATATTTGGTATGAGAAAGTCTGTGCCATTCTGTAGCACCACTAGTTAATTTTTGTTGGATAATAAGATGTCATTCTCTCTGGTGCGTCCGTGAACGGTAGACGTGTTCGTGGTGCACGCTGCGAGATTGTGAGTAACTGGTGCACGAGTGTGTGTTCATAATTCTTAGTGCTATATTGTTCATCGATTGAACCAGAACAGTCAGTTGACACTCAAAAGTCAGCTGCCCCGGCGGCTTGCATCGTACCACGATGGAAACTACCACCAATGGCAATATAACCTCAGAACCTACAGAGGAACAAGTAAGCAAAACCTTCTCTCTTGCGCTACAATCGGAAATTTAATCTAACAAAAGCCAATCAATTGTGATTGAAGCCCAAGATGGTATTAGTCTCAAGGATTATGTAACTAAAATTGCAACAATTGTTAATCCCTCAGATACTCGTTACGTTTCAAGCATCTCTAATAACATAATCTGTTTCTTCCTCTTAACTCAAAAGATTCCTGAACATATTGTGAACACACACAAATCTATCACTATTAATAATGAAAAACTGAATATAGACCACTCATCAATAAACAATACGAGTTATCATTTCTAATGTCCTATTATACTAACGAACTAATCCTGAGCATATTAAATAAAATGGTATCAACTCCACTAGCAATCGTTTATCAGGCTGGGATCTACGAACCTGACTTCTCTCATATTCTGAGCTTTAGGAGGCAGATTTATATTGATCCTGATGATATTGACAAGTTGCTGGATTCTGCACTGGTATGCCATGAAGACACTACATACCGTATCTACTTCTCCACTGATGTATGTTTCCTATGCAAGCAAGAAGGCCACATTGGTAATCAATGTCCCTTTCCTCAAAATCATACCAATAACAGTGACTTACCTGTAAATAAAAATCAAGCTGCACCTACTATCAGTGTACAGAACTCTACATCATGGAACCCCAATTAATGGCAACAAGAATTTCCCTAACCTCCACAAAAGTCTCCAAACTGATTTCTCTGCAACTGAAAATCAATCTGTATCTACTACCAGTCAACAGAAATCACCAACTTCTGTTCTCTCAATTAATAACATAACAGACCCTAACCTCCATAAAAAAGCCCCTAAGCTAACCCCACAAATGACAACATTTGTGTATCTTAATTAAATTAAAGAGGCCCCTAATCTGATTCTTCTCATGTTCCTAAATCTTCAAGTTTCAAATTCTTGCTTGTGGTAAGCAAAGCAAAAACAGAAGAAACCCTGAAACAATCTAAGAAGAAGAAAAAGAGAAAAGAACTACATGAACAAGATAAAATTGAAATAACTAACAATAGATCTGTAGAGAAACTAATATCTCCTCTTAAATCAATTATTGAAGATACTCAAAGCAAATTTCCTTTCAACTACCATCAATTTATATCCTTCCTAGAAAATTCCTTTAATGCTGCTGACCCTATCCTCATAGCCACAGATTACTCATCTGATATACCAGCTCTCATTCAAATGATGAATAATCTGTACAAACACCTTCCAAATAAAACAATAAAAGGCAGATTTACCAGACTTGCAAAAAAAATCTGTGCTTCCACCTCCTGAATAATCAAGTATTGATTCAGACTCCAGTGCACATATAAGCTCAAACTAATGAACATTCTCCTACGGAATGACTATGGTTTTTCTTCAAGACTTGAAAGTATACATCATTTGAAGAAATTAAAGTAAGATGCTCATTTACAGGAAGACACAGAACACACTTCCTGACCCTTTCGTTACGCTCGCACATCTTACCCTTTACTCTTGCTCTTTCCTCTCGGCCTGATTCCTCCGTTTCGCTCGCTCCTGTCCCTGTTTCTCCTACGCCTGCTCCCTCCGTTTCGCTGGCACCTCTCGCTCTTTCTCCTGCGCGTTCTTCCTCCATCTCGCATACTCTTGTCTCTCTTTCCTTTGCGCCTGAATACTCTTGTTTCGCTCGCTCTTTCTGCTGCGCCTGCTTCCTCCGTCTCGCTCGCTCCTCTCGCTCCTTCGTGTTTCATTTGTTCCCCTGGATTCGCTTGTTCCCGTCCCTGGTCCCTGTAACGCGGCAAGACCGGATATTGAACGATTTTCCTAAGGATGAGCCAAAGTGCAGTTCGCGAAAAAGTGAACATCACATGTATTTGAGAGAAGTATCCCTCCGCCGCGACAGCTGTGCAGTCACGCCCCTTAGTAAAGAGCTAATGGCTCCTGTGAAAACATCCCTATGAAGAAGTGTAAGGGTTTCGGTGAGGTGTATGCACGTACGTGAATCCGGGAAATATTTAAATTTAATTACGTAGGTGGAAAATTTTTAACATGCTCTTACAATCAGTAAAAGAAAACTGCCACGAATGTAAATAGAAAAAAAATGATTTTAAGCCGGAAACACGTGCACCGGTACGCATCTCGCATTCAAGTCTCGGTTTTAAAATAAACATAATATTTATCACACAAAAAGTAAATTCAATGTAATATATAAAGAAGAATTTTTACAGAAGAGCACATAACACTGCACTTCCTAGTATCAATTATTTCTCACAGCGCACTATATTTTTGTCGGACAAGGATACCACAAAAGGAAGCGTCGAAGCCATTTACAAGTTAGCCAACTGCAAACGAACGAATGCGGGAAGGGAGTCTAATGGGCTCAAGGGCACAACGACCACAGAGCCTTCAGTTATGTTGCCAGCACTAGCTGTCACTTTGGCTCATCCTGAGGAAAATTGCTCTATACCAGTGCCGCTTTGGGTTTGCATTTCGCTAAATATTGTTAAAGCATACATTTGAAGGTAATATTTTGAATTGGATCTACGCTCATCTTATTTCTTGTCCGCTTTAATGTATTCGTGCCAAATTTGGGAGCAAACGTCCCAGTACTTACATTTTATGTGAGTCATTGAAACACACCTACTCACACTACAATAGATAAATCATTAATTATTCATAATAAGAATTAAAAATATTCAAATTTTCCCGCTTTCGCGCAAGTGAATGACTGAAGACTCTGAATTACTCCGCTAGATGGCTCTCCCTGACGCTCTCGTATCTTTGTACTTTCACGACGTAGCTAAGGAATTCTTGAACACTTCGGAATAAATTTAAGTTTGTATACGTCCCGTAAAATACGATATCGTCCTGTTTTTCTGAGTTCTTTCCCTTTGCACCCCCCCCCAATATGTCGGGACGCCGAAATGACTCGTACTTTCTTCGTTCCATTTTTGGGTGTTGGTTACCATGGCAAATAGGGTAATTATTAGAGATCGGAAAAATATGTGGTTTGAAAGTCAAAATATGTACATCAATATGTAATGAAAACAGTAAGCACATGTAATAAATACGTAAAATAAAATATAATATGTAATATTAAAACACAATAAGTTTAAACGAACATTCACAAAATACGAAATTACATTTATAAAAAATACCAAAACAAATTTTAAAAATGAGCAAACGTTTTAAAAATCATTTGGAGAGCACAAATTTATGCATGTTTTGCTCATACAACTTTCCCATCAGTAAAACCTTCATGACGAACTGAAGAAGCTACAAACTGAAGCAGGTCCACCGGACTGTGAGAACATCTGACCGAGTCTTCATGTAGCGAACGTGCAGTTAGGAAAAAGTGCGATTTGTTTAAAAATACTTGTTTTCAACAAAAATAGCAATAACATTGAAGAAAATTGATAGAATAAAAAAATAGGTTGTGAAAATAGCAAAATGTGTAAAATATGTAATGTAGTACTAAATATGTAATGAAAAAATTGATATTGTTTTAGGATTGCCCTGATTCGCCAATATTACAATGTTTAGAACGGTAAGTAGAAAGACAAAAATTATGTAATTACATAAAAATCCGGTCTCTAGTAATTATAGTTTACTTCTGAAGATCTCGTGAAAAAACAAAATAGGGACATTCCAAATGCCCTTATATTACACGCACATCTCGTTGTTTTGGGGACTTTTAAAAATATTTACAACAAGTTGTTTTTCGACTTACATATCCAAACCCATCCAACGTTGCGGAAAAGTGACTATATTAAGAATGAAAGCTAGCAAAGTTGCCTGTGAGATTGTTTCTATCCATTACTTAATTCCCCAAGCTTTCGTGTCATTTGCTAGCAAAACCGAGTTCTTGTAAACAACACTTCAAACTTTGTCTTTTAGTACCTAAGCTCTTACACTTAGTCACTTTTTCTTTAACATCGCAACAGGAAGAATAGTTAGCTCCTAAAGGCACGACTGCCGGTGACCAGTATTATAATAAAATATAAAATAGGGGAGAACACCCAATAAACAGATGTATGTCTTGATATTTCGAAATATTTTCATGAAAAAACTCATTTGTCCCGTATTTAGTAAACAAATATGAACCTAAATATTGATATATAAACTCATAATGAAAACGGAATGCAAAAATGTAAATAGAAAAATCTTTAAATTTGAAAATGTTTGTCCCATTTCATTGTGCATTAGAGTGTGTATATACAAACATACATACCATGAAACTTGACGATGGAAAACAGAAAAAAAATGTAATCCATATCTTTGGCATTGCCTTTTTATGGAAGTATGTGTCAAGCATATCTTTATCAGATTAGATGCTTTTCAACTGAAAACTACTAGTAATTTCACTTACTAAAGCCGTTATTGCGTCATCAAAATGAAATAAAATACGTTCAGTAAAACACCCGTACCTACTTTCAAATTTTTTAATGCACGTTGACAAATGTTCTCGGTGTTTTTTTAGTCATTTGCGATAAACTAAAAAGTGATTCAAATGATAAGAAAGGGAGACGAAGATAGTGTTACAAAATCTCATTTTTCTGGATTGTAACTTTTCTCTTGTTTGGAAGGTCACGTGTTCAAAATAAAAATAGTGGTAGGACTCTCTAAGATTTTCAACAAAAACATCTTTATGTAATGGAAAATAATATGAAAAATCCCGACAAATTTATGTTTCAGGAAAGCATTTAAATTGATGTAGCCGTTCCAGAGATTAGCAGGAACACAAAAATTATAAAACAATTAAATGGGTTTTAACATTATTAACTAAAAATTATTTTAACCATAAACACTCATTTCAACTCAAAAAGCTTATTTTGAAGCAAAAATCTAATTTTATTAAAAAACTATTTCAACAAAAAACTGGTTTAAACAAAGAGCACGTTCGCTGTTTTTTGTTTAAAACAACTTATTTGTTTCAACCCTAATTTCTGGAGTAAAGTGTGCAACCCTATCTCATAGCCTGCAGGTGCCTGTGACAATCCGATCCACAAACTCTCCCCCACCATTGCTCTAAAACTGCCAATGCTAACCCCGTGCACTTTGTTTTGTGTTCGGGTGTCAGTTACTTCGACACCCACCTCGCGCACACTTTCTTAAACAATAGAGGTTTCGTGGCATTTTCTTGTAATAAGAAACGGGAAATCTGCTGAATATGGCTTCTGAGTTCCGTAATAGTGAAACGACGGTTCTCCATAATGCGCTGCTGCACTTTATTAAGAAGATCGTCTGCGCTCCACATCAAGCAGATTTCGACAACCTGAGAATTTCCTACACCAACGACGCACCATCTGGTTGGTTATGATGCCCCGCTCTATACTTGACACAGCCACCCACACATTTCGATCGGTATCACGTTCTTTGCGTTGAAAATCATTACTGAAGTACTAACATCGCAAGTGGTGGGAATGGAATTGAAGATGGCGATCTTCATCTGCATCGGCTGGGGTGATCAGGGCATCAACTGATGGCACTGCAGTGCCTCTGACACGGAGGTGCTAGGTTTCTAATTCTGATGGTGGCAAGATTTTCGAATTCAGTCTATTCCGGAAGAGAATTCGATTGGCTCGCGGCTCTGTTTTCCGTGGTTTCTCCGCTCAATACCAGGCGAATACCGAAGCAGTATCCTAGCAAACAGGCATGGACCGCTTTCCTTCCTGTCGGAAGCTTCGACCTTGTTCAGGCTGGAGCGGTGCCACGCTAGTGGGAGATACGCAATAACTTCAAATGATCTCCCAAAAGGTCGGTCGACAGCTATGGCCCCAATGTTCTGGTCTGCAAAGATCACTTTGACCATTGAGATATGTCATCGCATTGTTGCCGGACACCCCTGTAATCTATTTCGCATCTGAATCCCACTGCTTTGGGCCTGCTGCTCTTGTATTTTTCGTAAAAAAACGTTGCCAGTTTCGTAATCATGCAAATGAACACCTTACTCAACGAATATTCAGCCACGAGCAGCAGAAAATACATATTCCCATCGTATATTCCCTTCATCATTTGCTGTCGTCATTGCTCCCTGGAAAGTCGATCAATTGATCAATATCCTGTCCTTCTCCGAGCATTTGTGTGTTTCCCCTCTCGTCAATTATTTTATAATCCACGTATGTTACCAATGTCTTTTATTTTTATGGAATTCGTTGTACTACGGTTTTTGATTATTTTATTTTGTTTTGGAATATATTTCATTATTATTTAGTATATTAAAATGGTAATTGTCAATCCTTCCGATATATAATCATGAATTACATGAATTATTGAATTACAAATTTACTGTTGTTCCCTTTCCTTATCACTACTTCAAAATAGTGCGTCCAGTGTTCATTTTACTTACACTACTTCCGTCCCCCTACAAATGCACTAATATCAGTTCTAGAAGAGAAAATGAATGTTTATGGAGTGTTATAATCGACGAAAATACACTTATTGCGCTTTTACACTTATTTTGTGACGTAGTATGTAACTGTCAAACGTCTTTCCTTTACATCCTTATTTTTTTTAAAATTTCGTTTACAATATATTTAGGCTAATTTTCTTCCTGCTGTTTTAAAATTTAAGTAGTATATGACTTGGTGTAGAGATCGCAGAATTTTGAAAATGTGCACACATTTCACTTTTCCCATAGCACGTCATACGCAGTTTTTAACTGTTTTTTTGACGCAAATAAATAAATAAAATACCTTTCAACTTACTTTGAATGCGTGCATGTGTAATTATTTAACGATTTTCTCGTATTCGTACACAATACGAAGATGGTGCTATTGTTCTTTACAAAATTACATTCATTTGTTTGTTCCCTCGAATGATTATGATTAGGAAACGGATTTCCATGTAATTATATGTTTTTACAGAAACTAGATACCTGTTTTGAATAATTTGTTTTGAGTTTACAAGACTTTCTGAATGAATTAGAATTATTTTTATTTACATATTTTTACATTTTACATATTTTGGTATAATTACATTTTTTACATATTTTACTATTACTATATATTTTGTTACATTTTAATTCATTTATCTCGAAATGGAATATTTCAAATGCGCGTTTGCGATATACATATTACGGAATCGTCTTTCTTACAAGTCAAAGTGCTGCGCTTCGCTTCTATGGTGCTGCGCTTTTATGACCATATCTTCTCAATGAATTGTTAAACTAACCCACCCCCCACCCCCGTTTACTGCCTACTCCAAGTAAAGGGCGAACGGATTTTGGTGAACAAGTAAATTTTACCACGAGCTTGTTAATGTTTGAAACAGCACATTCGTTACTCTCTCTAAAAACTAAGAAATATTTTTTACTGCAAATTGTCTTATTTTGTTGCTGGATTTTGTCTGGGGTATATTTACCTTCCCTTTAACATACCCTCCCCGGACTCCAAAACTGGATACAAGGTACTATTCACTTGAATACCAGCTCATCGTACACATTGTAATATATTCAATAAACGTATTTTATATTTCGAATAAAATTCTTGTGTGTGATGATGACCAGTGTACAGTTACTTCTGCAGAGGTAGAACCTACTTTCACCAGCTCCGAATCCTCTTTAAGAACTGATCGACGATGTTCTATGCTCGTAAAATGATTGTAGAGAACAATTTTAAACACAATAATGAATTTTTATTTTACATACTTTCTATTTTTTCTTACATGTTTTGGAATTACATATATAGTACTTATATATGTACATATTTTGCACTTTTTATTACAATAAATTCCGTATCATAATTTATGGTGCTGATTCTGCAGCGCACTCCGCATACAACGCTCGCGTAGGGATGGCAAAAAAGCATCGACGTTTTTAAAACATCCATGTTTTCCGCCAGAAACATCCATATTTTGCTTTCGATGTTTTTTCACATCGATATTTTGCTTTCGATGTTTTTTCACATCGATATTTTGATGCAGAAACCGGTTTTTTATTTTTTTTATTTTAAATAGCAGCAATCCATAGCATTATCGTTGTTTTGCGTCATCCTCTTTATCACACTGCACATTTCGCCTATGCAATCTGAGGAAGATTGCGCTCGTGTTATGAATGTTTGTTTTCGCCAGGCGTGTCTTTGCCTGTATCGACAGTGAAACACGAAATAGATAGCGAAACACGATGTTCTTTATTATTAATTTTATTCTTTACATTCGATAATAATTTTTACATACTAGTAACATGCTGATAACCAAACAATACAATATATCTCTTTTACGTACTGTAATTAAAAATGTTAGGAAAATAGCATGTTTATTAGTCTTTAATTAAAACATCGATGTTTCATCGACATCGGATACTCTTTAGCGATGTATCGAAACATGGATGTATTGATGTTTTGGTAATATTTGCCATCACTACGCCCGCGTCACCTGCGAATGGCTGCCAGGCGGATGTCATCACTGTAGAGTGCGTTGGTTTGCCTGTTGCTTGACATCACCTACATCCTGACAGTGAGTCACGCCAAAGGTTAAGAAACGCACAGTTGAGCCGGTATTTCCTGGAGGGTTACGTTTCAGGAAGTGAATCTCCTGTCGTGTTTCGTATCATGAATTGTGTCATTTGGACTGATTTTATAATGTTGATGCCTTAAGAAAAATGCTACGGAAATGGGTATCTTTTTTGCCTGTGTGTAGAGAGAAATCGATAGCTTGCTTGAGCGCCATTCGTATCTTGAAAGTTTGCGCAGGAAGTTACCACCACTCGCACGCCCGAGTAATAGCATTTATCCGAATTCGAGATCTGCGGGTTTAGAAAGATATGCATAGCTGCAATACGTGCTAGTACTGTACAACGATGGTGATTAGTAGGGAGCGGATTTTAATGAAATGTCATCTTTTTTCTTTTCACTTTAGAAAAATGCCGTTTAGCGTAGAAATTCATTTTGTTATGACAAAAGGAAATTACCCATTTTTATACATATTTTTTTCGCAATTTTCCTCAATTTCGACTATTAGGACATTTATTACTCTTTTCCGTCATTATTAACCGGGTCATACCCAATTGCAGTTCAAATAAATGTAATTAATGCATTTTTCTCTGATGTCATCGATTTTAGTGGTACTTGCTTCTCATAACATTTATGAGATGTACAAATGTTCTTCACAGAAATCGTGAGTACCTATATCTGGTAGTCTATTCGATTTCTTCGCTCAGAAGTTGTAGTGTCAGCCATTATGAGTATACAATCTATGAAGCCTTCCTGTGACGCCTGGCAATGCCATTGACGGTTCAACCGATTTCGGAATAACTTAAGAGACAGATTTTCAGGTAAACAACAATCCAAACCAAAAGTTTGAAGGCTAAGTTTACTTGAACGAATAGACGAAGCCTCTATTCCAACAGTAACGTATCCAACAGCTTGAGTTGTTCATTCGAACTGGTTTTGATTATATTTTGTAGGTCATTTTCTTTTGCTTTTAAGTCATTTTTAAAACACTTTAAAAGCATTTTATTGGTCATTTTTCACGATGTTTTAAGTCATCAAAATTCACCCCCTAGTGATTAGGGAAATGCTGCAACAGCTAATTGTAAAGGCACTGCCAGGTTCAACTAAATCCAGTACGGTTAGTAAAATAAGCTCAAAATACAGAATCATTACCAAGAACATAAATATGTAATTGTTAAAAGAATATTTCGTAAAAAAATAAGCGCGGAAAGGTTATAAAAAATACGACCGACAGGAGAGCAAACCCTAAAGAGATAAGAACGCGTGCTATCTGTCCCCTTCCTGCTCTCATGACAGAGAAATAAAAGGTTAGATGGTGCCTCATTAGGTTTCCTCGTACAAAAAGAAAATATTTTATTATAATATTCCTATGGATTGTTAAGTGTAATATAACTTGTAGAGCACCTAGGTGCTGGTCTTGGAATAAATACATTAAATTGAAAATTCGAATGAAAATCTAGCTGCGCTTCTTACATGCAATTATCCGAATGACCAGCGATTCGCCAACCCTGGCTGAGGGAAAGAGAACCTCTTACAGAATCGACAGCGTACGGTATCATACAACAGCGGTTCGTACACGAAGTTAACGATCATACAATATTTCGAGATTATATGACTCTCCCATACGTCACATTCAGCTTTTACTGCTTTTTTGACGAAAATGGAATTAGTGAGGATTCTTTCCTTTTCCTTGGGCAGATGAACAGAGGAGGATTGTCTTTGCCTTCCACTGTATAAGGGTGGTAGGATGGTCGTGAGATATGATTAATTTTAAATAAATGATTATGATTGTTCAATCAGGTACGCTATAATAAAGCTACTAACGAAAAATCACATAATTTTTTAACATCTTTATTTTCTATCTGTTCAATCCACTGATTTTACAGAGATCTGCACGTCATAATACCACTACTGGGTAAAGGCATAGCCAACGAGGAGTTCTTTTATTCGAAGCTCGTTTTTTTTGTTAGGTTTGTCTTAATTTGCAGTTTCGAATTTTTTTATTTTGAATGTGTAACATTCTATTTTTTAATGTTATATTTGTGTGTTTAATAATCCTTTACATTGAATTTGCAATCTTATTGAAGCGTTTGTATGGTGGGCGTAGTGTTTCCATGGGGTATCTTGAAATAATTTTAATGTCTTGTGCTGAACGTCCTAGATTAAAGATTTTAACACAATCCGCCTTTGGTAAGTTCTCAAAAAAATTTACTGATAGTCTTCTAATGTAAGTATTCAAATTTTCTATTTTCAGTTCGTTTTTAATTTGCCTATTTGACACGTACCATGGTGCTTTAATTATGCGCCTTAAAAATTTATTTTGAACTATTTGAATTTTCTCTTGCTTTCGATAGCCCCACTCCAGACAGGGCAAGCATAAATAAGAGATGGTCTAATAATTGATTTGAATAAAGTTATTCCACATTCTCGGCTTAGTCTAGAGTGGCTATTTATGAGTGGATATAATTTTGTTATTTTCATGTTTGTTTTATTGGCTATTTCTTCAATATGACATTTCCAGGTTAGTTTTTGAAGCAGAATTACTCCTAAATATCTCACTGGTTGATATTTTTTATCCATTTTCAATTTACATGTTCAATTATTAGTGGGTTGGGCATTTTAGGTATTCGTAGCGTAAATATCTTAGGTTATGATTTAGTCACGTCATACGCAGTTTTTTAACTGTTTTTTACGTAAAATAAATAAAAAAGTAGGGTTTAAAAAATCACATAGTGAAATCTCTCGTACCATGTGTGTGGTCTCAGTGCCATTGTCTTCGGCTCTGCATTCTTGGATGTTCCTCCAAACGCATGAGTCATGGAAATACGCGATTATCTATTTACGTCGGTCATAAAACAGCCACAATATACATAAGGGTCAGTGTCTTGGTATGCAAGGACATACGACACCGCACAGCAGAAACACTGCGATTTACAACAAAGTATCTTTGAGAAATGGCGAAATTCGTCTATAATATCTATTATATGTGTAACCACATATAATTATCCTAAATTCCCGGATGATAACTCATTTTAATCACAACAGTAAAAAATTAACAAAATACAAAATAGATAGGATACACTGCGACACACGATTCATTTGGACATTGCCTCATGAACGCTCTGTAGTTTCGTCCACTTCAAAATAGGAGTCGCGTCACGTACACGCAGACACAGCATTAGCGGTTTGATGTCATGACGTCAGCGAGAAGAATCACTGCGTATGAATCTCACTGGACCTGCTGGCGCAGCAAGAAGCTTTCACTGGAAAACAGAAAAAAAATGTTAGTCTCTCATTTAGATGATTCATTCTGCTTGCTCGCGCTAGGCTTCGTTGAGTTTTTACGTTCCCGCTACGGAGTAGAAGTCTAAATTAAACCAGAGTCCGTCCGTCGGTCTAAAACATTCTGCCGATTTTCCCCAAAATTGATATTTCCCAATCGATCTAGCTGATATCGCGGCCCCTTCTAATTTGAATCCGATATTTATATTTGGGTGGTACTTTACATAAAGCCAGTGGGACAGTTCCTTTGAATTTTCATTTGCAATCGTGACATGTAATAGTCATGGACTCTCCGTAATCGCGAATGTAAAATTCTATTCCTAGAATGAATATCAGAATACATAATGTAGTCAGCATCATCAAGCAGATCCTTCAACTCCAAAACATATTGAACAGAAGGCAGATTACTGCTGGAACCGGCCTGGCCGATTGAGGTGAATGCGTAATCGTATTGTTTTAACAGGATTTGAACTCCGGAAGGAAAAAGATCTTTCTTCCTCTTTCCTTGAAGATAACCCGATTAGCATTCTGACCCACACCATGTTCTGCAGAGACCAGGACGAATTTTCCTGAACCCCTGATATAGCTACAAAACTGAAACATTCTTTAAAAGCAATATTTTTTATGAAATGTTCCAGAGTTATCAAACTGCATCAGCGTCTGCAGCAGTAGAGTATCGGGAATTCCCAATGTATTTGCAATATTAAGAAATTATTAATATTAAGAGAAAGAAATCTCGAAAGTTAAAATTTGCTCCACATTAACTGAAAGAATAAGCCACCATACCTGAATTTTATCACTTAGGTAAAAAACTCCATTTTAAGAAAATGCGCCAACTATAAAAATAAATTTTTGTAATCCTATGTTGTAAGTTTACGAACGAAAATTCGAGTCTGATTTTACACATACTCTGATTTATTCTGCAAATTGGATGATTTATTTGATCAAAAAACAGTAAAACTGTGTATGACGTATCGTTGATGCGCTCGTCTGCAAATAGATGCGTTTGTAATCTCATTGACAATAGTAAATCATTTTTAAACGCGGAAATAACAATGGGTCTAATACATTCCCTTGCGGGACTCCAACACATAACCTTCGCACATCTCCCGTCTAACTCAATCTTGCTGTCATCGCCCCTTCAAGAGTTCGCGAATCCATGCTACAACTCTTATCAATTTCGACTTCTACTAATTTCAAAATTAAAATGTCATGAGAAACGAACTATAAGAATTCATACAAATAATCTTGAGAAGAATGATACAAGATTAAAACGATAAGAGAAATTCAAAGTGAGACAAACATGAAGGTAAAAAGACAACCCACAATCATCGAATATCAAAGAGACGTGCTTTTCACATTCAACTAAATTGGCAGTATATACAATATTAATCAAATAACAATCTTTGTAATATTAGTAACATTCTTTAAATAGAAGGTTTGAAGTGTACTTTTCTAACATTCCATCTACATAAATATTGGCTTATTGGAAACGTGCTTAGTTTATCTGAATGAGAAAAGTAATAGCGAATACCACAGTCCCAATACAAATTACCCAAATGTAAAATGAATCCTTTCTAAATGTCACTTATCTATCCCAACCATATTTTGCAGAAATGTGCGTCAATATAGTCGGTCAAATAACTGAATAGAGTATATTCTTTGGAAAATAACTGGAATTTTATGCAATAAAAGGAGTTAAAAAATCATGCCGTACAACGGCGGACAATGCAGGGGTTACAGGCGGAGAACATACAGCGAAATATGCGGGATGTCGGGTGAACCAGAGTTATTACTAAAGCCCTGTTCAACAAAATGATCCGTTTCGACACTTCTATCTCTCTGGGTGCCCCCACTTGGAAAAACGGACGGTCAGGAACGAGCATAATTTCGAAATCTATACCGGGAGCGTTGGCTCAATGCAGCAACTGATGTAACTGCAGCGCTTCTGACCGGGAAGTCCTAGGTTCGAGTCCCGACGGTGGCAGGATTTTCGACACTAGCTTGTGAGCTAGGTCGAATTCAGTCGCTGTCTGAAGGAGAATTCTAGCGGTCGGCTGCTCTGATCGGTAGTTTTCCGTGGTTTCACCGATCAACCCCAGGTGACTGCAATGCCGGAGCAGTACCATAACAAACGGGCCACGGACCGCGCGCGATCTTTCCTTCCTGTTCCTTGTCCTATCCTCACACTTTACATACACACTAACGTGCACTACACTACCACACATGCCGGGAGACCGGTCGGGGACTTGAAACTTGTTCCCGGCTGGGGCAGTGCCCCGCTGGTAGGCGATACCTGGTTGAGGAAAACCTCGCTAGTTGACGGTAGGTCGGCGCCGGATCTCGCCATCCAGTGGGGGAAGATCACCGCCACCTCCCGAAGAAAAACATGCACAAAACTTACGGGACGAATGACCTCAGATTGATTGATTGACACACATGTCGGGAGCTTAGAGCTTTTGGTTCATTGATTTGATTGATTTTTTCGTGTTTCCGGCGCGTCAACTGCTTTGGTCATTAGTCTCTTTAGTGTAGCGCATGTTTTTTCACGGGAGATGGCGGTTATCTTCCCCCGCTGGATGGCGAGATCCGGCGCCGACCTACCGTTGGCTAGTGGGGTTTCCCCCTAACCAGGACTCTCACCAGCGGGGCACCGCCCCAGTCGGGACAAGCTCTAAGCTTCCGACGGGTCTCCCGGAATATGTAGTAGTGTAGTGCATGTTAGTGTAAGTGTGTGTGTAAGGGGATAGGATAGGACAAGGAAGAGGAAGGACAGATCGCGCGCGGTCCGTGGCCCGTTTTGGTAGGGTACTGCTCCGGCATTCGCCTGGTGTTGATCGGAGAAACCACGGAAAACTACCGATCAGAGCAGCCGGCCGCCAGAATTCTCCTCCAGACAGCGACTGAATTCGACCTAGCTGAAAAGCTAGTGTCGAAAATCCTGCCGCCGTCAGGACTCGAACCTAGGACCTCCCGATCAGAGGCGCTGCAGTGATATCAGTAATTATGTTATAAATGGTTAGCTTGATTAGTTTTTACCCACGGGCAATAGCGGCCCTTTATCGCACGATTGAGGGACTGGGCGTTCAAAGTTCAATTTCAGTGTGAAGCTATTTTCAATTTTAAAATAATATTTTACGAACTGGGGAATATTTGCATCCTTCGAACTATGTATTAACGAACTACCTATTAAAGAACTATTATTAACTAACTACAAACAATTACATTCAAAAATATCATTATAGGATTGAAGCAGCAATACTGCAGAAACCAGATCGATCCGCCGGAAGATTCTCCAGATGTCGCGCTGCTGTGACAATCAACAAAAGACGGCCAGATGTGACAGCAACAGCACTGTGCCTTTATTTGAAGTAGATAAATAAAGGTCCAAGACCTAGGCATTGTTTACTAAATTCGTTTGTTCTGATAATTTGCTTTATTTGCAGATTGTTCCTTCTATCAGCCAAGAGATTATGCTGGTGAGATCGAAGAGGACTAAAGGTATTTTTCGGTTTTTATAACATGGCATGGGAGGAGATGGAATATGGATGGATGGAATGGAATATGGAATATGGTGATGGAATATATTATAACATGGCGTGTGGGATGGAATATGGCGCGGATATGTGCGTCTTTTTAGGTTTCTCGCTAATAATTATTATTTGTTGTCAAAAACAGTAAAAATGTTCGTGACGTATAGGGGAGAAATACGCTTTGTTGTAAACTACGTTCAATTTGACCTTGAGTTATTAGAATAACCAAGGTTACACTAAGTGCATTCCCTATTAGTATTAACTTAGTATTAGTAGTACTAATTTATTTTCCATTTAAAGTGCTTATTTGAAACTATAATTTTAAACAATTTTTATTTTTAGAAGACCATGAACGATGCTTGTCTACGCTGTTATTAAATTATTAATATAAATTCGAGAAATTTCGTTATGACCGATGACTGGATCAGAGGCTCACCGCACCACAGATATCGGACGTTTAACACTCGTATATTTCCTGCAGGAAGAGGCTCTGAAATTTAGATCAACCAGGTCATCAGATTCAACTCTGAACTTTAGTCAATGGCATTATGGAATGTGGGTTCCCTGCCAACAGTGCCTTCCCTTGCTATCGTAGCAGTATCTTCATGTTTACATATGACACAGCTGTCTATTTTTAATAACAAGCTAGAACAGCATAAAATTATTGTTCTTTTGAAGATATTTGTAATTCCTCAGTAATCTAATCCAATTTAAATGGTGAGGGATATTTCAACCCCCTCAAGAGTAAGCCGACATTCTTAATGAGAAATTTCGTAATTTTATTTTTTTTAATGTTTTACATTATTTTAAAAATGCCTGTCCTTATTTGAAGCCAGATGGACTTAATATGAACACGAATATCAACGCTAGGGCCTTTGTCACCTAAGTATCCTATAAAATTAGACTGACTCTGAAAACGAGTTATCAAGAAAAACTAATAAAAATAATTAAAGCCTCTCGTAGCATGATTGTATTAAATGAGAAAAAAATGTAAACGTATATTACCATCTATTCATTTTTAAAGACTTTACTTTAAAGTATTAGAAATTTTTATTTACCCTTTTCTTCCGCGTTTGTAATTATTACACTCCCACTCGTTTGTCATTGCAAAAGTAACCTTAAAGGACCACAGAGAAGGGGATCGCCTTAAATTCACAATGCGGCAATGTACTTCTTCAGTCTTCTATTTCACCAAATTAAAGTCACTTTGTTGATGAGTGTCTAAATAATCACGCTCCATCATCGTCTTTTCATGTCCGTCCGTTCTCTTCTCTTCCAATTTTATTTTCATCAATAAAGAGTATGTAAATCTATTTGTACCCAAGACAATGAGAAAATATTAAAATATTTCATAATTTTATAACGTTTTCGAAAAAAATACAATTTCACTGTTGCTCCGTGGTCTTCTCTAGGTTGATAGTAAAATTTATGGATATTTTAATCTCTAATTTTAAAAACAGTTAAGAAAGAATTATATTTAACACTTAATTTATATTAATTATATGCATTAAAGGAATTCCATTTCCAATCAAAAATAATACAGTGAAGACTATTTTGTTTGATTGATCGATTTTATTCCGAACCATCAAACGATTAATCTATTTAATCTATTTCTTTTTGTCGTTTCTACCGCATCCTTATAAAAATAATCGACCAACCTACGTCCTTTTTTTAAAATTTATTGTTTAGTTGAAATTACAATGTTCAGTTTACAAGTGAAACATTGCAATTGTAAGGTGACTTAATCTAATCAACTTAATCTAGTTTAAAATTGTACTTAACAAACTTTAATAGGGAGAGGAAACAAATAGCACCTCAACAGAATTAGTCAATATTTGAAAATATCTGGAGGAAAGAATGGAGCGGGAATTTGTTCTTTATTCTGGTTTTGTATCTGGGATCTTTTCCGATTCTGAAGTGAGTTGATGCCTTTATGAAGAGTAAATTAGTGTGAAAGTTGTTTGATAGGTGTGCTATTTGGTGAGCTATTTCATTTATGTTTAGATCGTGATGTAGTTGTTTATTGCTAATAAACCATGGAGCTCTTGTTATTAATCTTAAATATTTGTTTTGAAATATTTGCATTTTGTTGAGATTGGTTTTGGCGACATTGGTCCAGATCGGACATGCGTATAATAGTGTTGGGCGAATGAATGATTTGTATAGCGTAGTGCATTTGACAGTGAGAGATGGTTGTATGAGTTTAGTAAAGGTCTTAATTGGATTAATTTGGTTTTTGCCTGTTGTGTTTTTATTTCAACGTGTTGTTTCCAATTAAGTTTAGTGTCTAAATTTAATCCAAGGTATTTTATTGTTTTCGTGATTGGGGTCCAATTTATAGCGTCATTATTTATGAGTAGCGGGGATGGATGTTCAAAGGTTTTCAATGAAAAGATTTTTGCTGCTGATTTTGAGGATTTAATTTGATTTTCAGTTATTTGCCCAATTTGTTATTAGATTTAGATGCTGTTGGAGCTGGAATTGATGAGTTTGTAATGAAGTGCCGGAGATGTATAAGTCAGTGTCATCGGCGAATTGGGCGGTATTTATTTGATGGGAAGTAGGAATGTCTGCAATGTAGAGATTAAACAGGGTTGGGGATAGCGGCGAACCTTGGGGGACCCCAGCGGCAATTTGTCTGGGGTTAGAATAGTGACCTTCAACTGTAACTGAGAAAGTTCTGTCAGCTATGATATTTTTTATGAGTTTAATTAAATACTTTGGTGTACCAATTTCGACCAGTTTGAAGTAAAGGGCTGGGTGCCATATCCTGTCAAATGCTAGAAATACAGTGGTTGTGTGATATCCCTTTTGAAAAGCAGAGTGGATGTGTTCAGTTAGCCTCAGAAGCTGGTGCGTCGTTGAGTGATGGGATATAAAACCGAACTCCTACGTCCGTTCTTCCGCCCTTCACTCATGATAAGACCACTTCCGGTCCACCAAACGAGATAAATATGTCACTCAACGAGGCTTGGTCTCCCGATGAGGAACTCATCATTGTTTTGCAGATTCATCCAGAAAATACTAACAAATTTCTCTAAAAAAGGTTTCACTTTTTTAAGTAACTAAAAAGCATTTTGGCTGACTTACGGCTTATACAAAGGTGATCAATAGGTCTTTCAATTCCTCTCTACAAGAGAAATCGTTTGGCACAATTCTTAGACAATACTCTCTAGAATATTCTAGAATTTAGAAAAATACGCGTTTTTCTTTTAGTTACTAAATATGCTCATTAACTCCAAAAATGGTGATTATGTTAATAGCATGCGTGCAATTAAAACTCCACCGTACAATTAGAAACCCGCCCCTACCAATATGAATTCAGAAAATAATAAAAATCGTTTAATTAAGGCACCATAACACAACCATGCCCAAGGTGTTTCGAGTTGGCTATGAATCAATAAAATTTACATCATGGATTACGTACTACTTACATCACACCATAACTAAATTGGTGAAGAATACGTTAAGCTAGCTGACTAATAGAACAACAGAAAGTATTTTACATGTCGTTGCTGCGTCATAGTTGTAAATCAACGGAACTCTTCGATTTCGAACTTACTAAATCAATATTGTATTTTAGTTTTGGACAAAATATTGATAATGATTGTTTTATAATCTGTTTGAAAGCTATAAATTAATCCATTAATAATTGTTTGACAGTTTACTTTTGATATCAATCTGAAAAGTACAGTCGCGATATTTTAGTGTGATGAGCTAATTAAAAAAAATGTTAGTCGGAACAGGACTTCTAAATGTACGTGTTTAATTAACAATACCACTCATCTGAATTCCGTACCATCTTTTCTTGAGCATATTTATGGTTGTAAAAAACAGACGAACATCTCACGTTTTAAAATGAAAAAATAGTATGAATATTAGTAAATATTTCTCTATCCTCTGGAACATTTAATCTGTTCTTAGAGGGAACACACTTATCGTTAATATCCAAAGATTGGCTCCTGCTGGAAACTATTACAAAAATGTTTGGAAACGCAGGAAAGGTAAATTGAAACTTCGGCTGCGTAAATTAAACGAATCGTGGCATTCTTACCCACTTGATACACTAGTCGAGCCTATTGATATACTAGTGGAGCTTTTCCAGAATGCCATGTTTAGGGTTGTTAAAAACCGACGGACATCTGCCGTTTTAAAATAAAAAATTGAATGAATATTAGTAAATGTTTCCGTACCCTCTCGAAAATTTAATCTATTGTTAGAGGGAACCTTTATCTTTAACCCCCGAAGATTCGCTTCTGGCGGAGTCTGTTGCAAAAATGTTTGGAAACGCAGCAAGCTTCGGCTGCGTAAACACAACAAATCATGGCATTCTTACTCACTGATATACTAGAGGAGCTTCTCTAGAATGCCACTCAGCAAGACCGTTCTTGTAGGGTACATGTAGCGCCAAGAGGTCTGCGACATTGGCATGCGTGACACGTCACGTAACCTCGCAATCTCCTTTTGAGGAAGCGTGTCGACATGCGTGTTCTACGGCAACAAGAGGCATGCACTAAACATCGCCACTTCGATTCATTTATAATGCTTTCTTCTTTAAGTGTGTAATAAAACTATTTTTGCGGTTTTGTTTAAACGGAAATGTTCATATTCGGATGCCACAAATAACGAGAAGGGTCATCTCAATGTGGACAATGTAATAGAAACGGTCAAAGAAATTATGGTTTTCGATTTCTTTGGGTGCTTTTCATGGAACAATGGTGTGAATTTTTTTTAATTGTTTATTTTCCTCTTTCCTAAATGTTTTTCAAGGTTTTTAATTCACGTAATTTCCATTGTTTCTGATGATTCACCGCTGCTACTGATGAAGGAGGGCAATTTAAAATATTACCAATATTCTGTTGATAAATGTCATTTAATCGCGAGGGATTTGGCATATGCGTAATTATATTTATAGTGCGCATTCGTCTCTGACACTGATCAAGTACAAGTACAATAAATTATTCTCAGCTGAGTGGATGTTATTGTATCCTCTCATGGCACACGGTCGCCAAATAAAGCGATACGACTTGTTCACCACCTCACTTAAAATGACTGGTTGTTCATTACGATTCTCTAGTATTTTTGCTAATCGTGAAACCGGTGCTATGTGCAAGAATAGCCACGAGTTCATATACAAGCTTTCTATTGGTACGATAGGCATGCTCGAAACTCCACACGACCTAACATATTTTAGTTATCATATGTGCACTAATAAATATATCACTATTATCTCTTTAGATGTTCATGTTTCAACAAAACTGGATCCCCAGAGAAAATATAGTGCGTCATTTTAGGAAATCACCGTACAAATGTGGCATTTGTCTTCTTTATTTATTTTCAAAGCAGTATTTTGAAAGAGGCGAGTTATCAGGTCGTCGTTTGCCCAGCTGTCATAGCTCTTCTGAGTGTCCCTATATATATTTGCCCCGTTATCCACCCAACTTAAGACATATTTACTGATAATGAAGTTCTCCCGGCAATTTAAGATCTAACGTTGAATGTATTGTTTTTCTGGAATCATTCGAATTTTATCGTGACAGTTTATTGTTATTTGATTATCTGTGCTTTCTTTTATGTGGCTCCGATTTTCTAGTAATTGGAGGAGGGGAAGGGGGGCACTTGCAAATAATATTTGTGTTTCAATTTTTCTGTCTCTGTGTGATGTGAGGAGAAATATATGTAAATGTGTTCAACCCGAAATATACTGCATTTTGAAGTGGTCATACCACAGGATTTAATATTTTCTGATTTCTTCCACCATTTAAATGAACTTATTCCCTGATTCGTAAAACCTTTGGTGTACTTTTAGAAGATTTAAAACCGATTGAACATTTGCGTCTACCTACGTACATTGAAATTAATAGTGGAGTTTATACAATTTGATTTATTGCTCCACATTTCGTCTTGTCAGATTTCCATAAAGTAGAATGGAGATCTCGGGAAGTAAAGCGTCTCCAAGCTCTCAGGTGGGAAAATTGCAAACTCTAAACTTGCATAGCGAGTGAAAAAAACAACAACAAAAAACTACCTATTCAACTGAAAAGATCGTATAAGAAAAGCAGGAAAAGTTACTTGTGAAGAAAGAAAAGAAAGAGGGAAGGTGAAGTGAAAGAAGGTGTAACATATGCTGCAGGGGCACTATAGGTATGCAAACTTCAAATACTTTTGAAAAGTTAATTTTCCTTGCGTATTGAATAACGAAATGTATCATAACTCGGGAACTAATAGAGATATTTAAATATTCTTTCTGTATTTTACAGGTAATTTTTCCTGTTATTATGTGAACCACATATAATATCCACTATACAATATTGAAGAGAAGATTCAAAAGAAAGTGAAAGAAAATAATTCAAAATTATTTTTTACAATTTACAATTTTTTCAACCCCTTTACAAATTTATCTTTTTACAAAACATTTAGGTTTACATAATACACATTTATTTATTTCCATTCTGGAAAAAGATTACGAAAATATATTAAATATTAATTGAGATATTGTGTCACAAGTGAAACACTGTAAAAACTCGTATAACACAAAATTTAATTTTTATTTTAAAAATTTGGGATGTTATTTTAGGTTTCTGCATGTATATTACATTAAAGTAATAAATTAAATATAAAACTAAATTAATACGACTATTTTGCTTTGAGAAGACATACCTTAAGCTAAATCAGCCGGGCGTGCTTATAAGAGTCGTTCGATTTCTGAAGGAGTCACCCGCTGAAGGCCTCAAGTCAGTCTTGGTATTTACCGTCCCCGAATTCCAGCGGACCCGAACAGATCGCCCCAGCGTACTGAATTGGATTTCGTCTCACTTCAAGTCAAGAACGCAGTTTCTGTAGGCCAGCGGATTCCATTGTTCTCAGACATCGACCGCCTTTGTTGTGGGTTACGTAATATAGTATGTCAATATTAGCTTAAGAATGCGGAAAATCGGACATGATTAGTAGTTTGCTAACTCACTGCCCATGGCTAACGAACGAGTACTGTACTGTGCACTTTTAGGATGTGTCGTAGCGCATTGAGTTGAGAAACAAAGTTTTCATACATTCGATGTCAAATTTTTATGATTAAAAGGTGGGGAAGAGATTGTGAAGCTCATGATAAGGTGCCCAGATTGTTTTTCTCTTCCATACATCACATAGGGTTTCTTACTGTTCTTAGACAAAATAAAAATCAAACTTCTGCTAAAGGGGGTTTGCTTCCCAGGTAGTATGCCTTCATTAACAGTGTTGACCAATGCCCTTCCGGGATCCAGAGAACATAATTGAGCGGTGGTAAGGCCGGACCTCAGAATATTTGTAAGTTGGAAAACAAATATTTTTTTTATATTTAAGAACAAATGCTACACGAGTTTAGCAATATACTAGTCGTTTATGCAATTAGAGTATATTGTTAAGCTTTATTGAATGAGTATATGTTTTGAAAACGAGCGACGTTAGGAACGAATTTTCATATTTGTACGCTTACAATAGAGCAACATGATAAACGAGTTACATACGATATTTTTTGTATTATATCATTATATATTTATAAAAAAATCAAACTTAATTTCGCAAAATTACTCTCTTGTGACGTCTCGGGTATTTGACATCTGTGCGAGAAAACGGTGGTCGGCTGTGCTATTTACCTCTACCTCTTCATGATTTTCTCCCTGCGATAGGCTGAACGTATGATATGAAATAACATAATTCTAACTTACGAAGCATCCAACAGCCCTACGTACGTTCACGAAGCACAGTAAATTCGGAATGAGCGACTGTTTATCGCACCAGTTCACAAAAAATACTCATGTTTTCAAAAAATTCAACGTGACCTTATTTGAAGATGTGTTTTATAAATACGTTTCATTAAGAAAAAAAATTATCTTCACATCTGTAGTTGTAGGAAGTCGCCGAAAAAATTTTAATTTTCAAAACATCAGGTATTTCAACGAACATGAGATCTGCACTATTCTCTTAAGCGTCCTTTATGCTACCAAAGGTCTAAATTTAATAAGAAAAAATTGTTTAAAGAAAATAAAAATTACCTGCTTGACAGAAAATTTCGCAAACAAAGCTCATGTGTTTGAAAAATTGAACTTGACATTATTTTTAGATCTGTATTTAATGAACACATTTCATTAAGAAAAAAGTTTATCTTCGTAATTGTAGTTGTAGGATGACGCCGAAAAAAAATTGAAAAAGCCAGGAATTTCAACGAACATGAGACATGCACCATTCTCTTAAATGTCTTTTCACTACCCGACAACAAAATTTAATAAAAAAGATGGAGCTTTTTTTAATTGGAAAATATTCCAACCGTTTCATGTAAAGTAAACCCAAAATTAAAACATCGTTTTCAAATTCGAGGGGCCGCAACAACAGCAAGATTGGGGGAATATCAATTTTAGAGAAAATCGGCTGAACGGTTTAGCCGCTAGCGTTGTTCACAGATGGACGAGTAGGCGTTTTGATCGCGTTTTCTATATCAAGGATCCACAAAGCACTGATTCTGGCTACACACGAATTAGAGCATTTTTTTTTTAAATTTATGAACTGAATTTATTCACTTTTTCGTTACCTGGGTCCAGTAATAAGAGTTTTTCTGCAGAAAATTCGCCGTTTTTTCGCGCAGTATTTTCATAACTTTTTCTCTACTACGTAAGCGGTAGCGGGAAAGTAAAAGATAACATAAGAAAGGTTGCGAATATCAAACGGTTTCATGCCTCATGAGGATCGTCAACGCTGGCAGTTGTCAATGTCTGTCGATTGCGAGCGATCCACAAAGAAAATACAGATCATTTTATTTATGTCATGTAAAGTACCACCAAAATTAAAATGTCGGTTTCAAATTCAAGGGGCCGTGACATCAGCCAGATCGATTGGGGAATGTCAATTTTGGAGAAAATCGGCTGAACGGTTTAGCCGCTAGCGTTGTTCACAGACAAGACGTTCTGCTGTCAATCATTTTTTCAGTATCAAGGACCCACGAAACATGGATTCTGGCTACACCACGTGATAGCAAATCCTCCCCCCTAAATTTAGCATCTGGATTTATTCCCGTGTCGTTGCTAGGGTCATGTAATAAGCTTTTTCTGCCTAAAATTCGCCGCATTTTCGAGCAGCATTACATAACTTTCCCTCTACCACGGTAGCGAGAAAGTGCAAATAAGTATATTGCAAATAAAATATTGTATAGTATCATATATACCCCACAAAAATTATAGAATATGTAATAGTAACACGTATGCTAATTATTTAACGAAAAATCTATGATCCCCCCCCCAAAAAAAAAGATCGGTGTACCGCCCCTGGCTGTGAGGCGCGTACGAGGCAACAGCCGTGTCGTGTCGTGTCGCGTCGCGGCGCTTTCATCACGAGCGAGAGGCCGCAGGCACGCGAGCGCCGCCGCGCCTCGCCGCCTCCGCTGATAAAGGCTCGGCAGCGGATGCGGCTCGCAGGGGAGGAGGAGGGGGCGCCGGGATTGCTTCGGAGCATTGCGTCGGCGCTTTGCGGGAAAGATTTTCATTGAAGCTGAAATACCCACTCAGAGGCGTATCTAGAGATTCATCACCCCTGTCAGGATACTTCTAATTCGGGTTGTCTTTAGTTTTAGCGGGTGTACTCCAAATATCACCACTGTGAGTACCGGGACCGCACTGAGTACCGGGAGCGGTAGCTCAGTGCATCAACTGATGCCACTGCAGCGCTTCTGACCGGGAGGTCCTAGGTTCGAGTCCTGACGGCGGCAGGATTTCGACACTAGCTTTTCAGCTAGTCGAATTCAGTTTCTGTCTGGAGGAGAATTCTAGCGGCCGCTGCTCTGATCGGTTTTCCGTGCTTTCTCCGATCAACACCAGGCGAATGCCGGAGCAGTACCCTACCCTAGCCGGGCCACGAACCGCGCGCGATCTGTCCTTCCTCTTCCTTGTCCTATCCTCTCCCCCTTACACACGCTTACACTAACATTACTACACTCCACATAATCCGGGAACCCCGTCGGGAGCTTAGAGCTTGTCCCGGCTGGGGCGGTGCCCCGCTGGTGGGAGAGTCCTGGTTAGGGGGAAACCCCACTAGACGACGGTAGGTCGGTGCCGGATCTCGCCATCCAGCGGGGGAAGATCACCGCCATCTTCCAAGAAAATCATGCACTACACTAACGGGACTAATGACCAAAGCAGTTGACGCCCCCGGAAACACGAAAAAAACAAACCAACCACTGAGTGGCGCCCATGACACGTGTCATGGATGCCACACCGTAGATATGGCTCTGGGCACACTTCTCATCGCTAATTTAACGGGACGGACCGGCTGAGTTCACGCCTAATAATTGTAGCGACTCTGACCGGGAAGTCCTAGGTGTTGAGTCCCGACGAAGTCCGAGTTTCGATACTAGTCAGATCTACGTCTATTTTAGCCGCTGTCTGTAGGAGAATTCTAGCTGCTCTGATAGGCCGCGCCGGCTTCTCTGATAGGCAGATTTCCATGGTTTCTTCGGTTAATATCAGGAGGGTGTCTGGGTACGAACGGGCCAAGGGACGTGCGTGATTTTTCCTTCCTCTTCCATGTCCTATCCACTTTCGTTATTCAGTCACACTTACATGCACTACACTACCACATATGTCAGGAGCTTGTCGCAGATAGGGCAGTGTGCCGATGGAGGAGATATCTGGAGAAGGAAATAACCCGCAAGTCGATATGAATGTCGGCGCCGCAACTCACCATCTAGATGGGGTGAGGGGAATGATACAGTCACCTTCCGGCTAAAAACGTTACTACATTAACGGGATGACCATTGCAATTCATGTGCTCGGCAACATGAATCAATCTTATGTATGAATTATTATAAGAAAACAAAATTTCCCTAAAATACCCTAGAGGAATCTGTATTTGTTTTTTCCTCTTTACAGAATGAGGCAAAAAATATCTTTGCGGCAACATTGGGGCAGGCGAAGGCCGCTTCACTGGCGTAGTTTTTGGTGGAGGTCTTTGCTTTCGAGGCGACCTCGCGTGCCGCCGCGCCGTCGCTTTCAAGTGCAGGGTCAGCGCTCTTCAGCGGCACCGTCCTTGCTTCCGGCCACGAAGCACCCGTCGGGCGCCTCTCACAAGCCATGCGCGTCCGCATAAAACAGCCGGTCCAGTTCATCGATTTCAGGGAGTTGGGTTCTTAAATAATTAAAATCCTTAATGAGCGGGATTGATTGGGAACTAGATTGATTGATTGATTGATTTTTTCGTGCTTCCTGGCGCGTCAACTGCTTTGGTCATTAGTCTCGTTCGTGTAGTGCATGCTTTTTTTGTTTGTTTTTCTCGGGAGATGGCGGTGATCTTCCCCCGCTGGATGGCAAGATCCGGCGCCGACATACTGTCGGCTAGTGGGGTTTCCCCCTAACCAGGACTCTCCCACCAGCAAGGCACCGCCCCAGCTGGGACAAGCTCTAAGCTCCCGGCCGGTCTCCCGGAATATGTGATAGTGTAATGCATGTTAGTGTAAGATGTGTGGATAGGACAAGGAAGAGGAAGGACAGATCGCGCGTGGTCCGTGGCTTGTTAGGGTCCTGCTCCGGCATTCGCCTGGTGTTGATCGGAGAAACCACGGAAAACTACCGATCAGAGCAGCCGGCCGCTAGAATTCTCCTCCAGACAGCGACTGAATTCGACCTAGCTGAATAGCTAGTGTAAAAAACTTATGAAAATATTAACTTATGAAATTATTTTCAAACTGTTTACTTATTTAACCACAAATTGAAATCAATCTATAAATTAAAATTATATATTTAATTTAATAAAAAAATTATTTCCTTGAATTTATAGAAAGGTTTCTTTTCAAAAATTCGACCTAGCTAAATAGTTAGTGTCGAAATTCCTGCCACCGTCAGGACTGAACCTACGACCTCCCGGTCAGAGGCGCTGCAGTGACATCAGTTGATGCACTGAACTACCACTCCGGGTCTTGGGAACTAGATATAAATGTTTTTTTTATTCACAAAAAGCCATTATTTCTTCATAATCACATCTTTCAATACAAGTGCAATATTCGCGCGCGTGTGTGTGAGGTGAGAGTGTGTGCATGCGCGCTCAGGCGTAGTTCTGCATATCTGTGTGCAGGGGACATGCCTAAAACCTTGTTTCTGCCACTCGTTATCATTGTCTGGCCATATCTGCTGCTGTGTTGATGTTTTCCAGTATAGCAGTTTGGAGATGATTGCGTGGCTTATCAACTGCTTACGAAGTATTATGGCACTATTCTGCTTCTGACAGGTCCTCAGCTGTTAAGGTACCATCCATTCGGAAGCTTACCCGTCACCACAGTGTCGTCATTATGGTGGCGTTCAACCTTCCGATTGGATGACACCGTAACAGCTGATTTACGTCAGAGGCAGCTCTAAATAAAGCTAAGTATAGGTGTTTCTATTATTAAACAAACTAAATGTCTTATCTATTAAACTGTACCTCACTATTTATAAAACATGGCACTTATTTTCATGTCATGCAGGTATCCGTTAAACTACGCAATTCACATGCCACTTGAATTCAGTGATTATTAAAAGAACATACACTAAGTAACGATTTCAAGCGAATAAACTTCCATCTTGTTTTGTTCCTCAATACATTCATCATTTTCACCTTTTACATGAAAGTAATTCCTATACCTTTTCAGAAAGTGTAGTTACATAACCTCTGACAATATCACCCTCATATATGAAAAGCATCACTCTAACAGTTCCTCAAGATATTTCCCATATTCTCAGCATTACACAAAATGGTAATATTATGCAGACGTTCTTCCTACTGATAGCTAGGGACACCTGGTGATAGATTGCAAGAAAATTGGCCAGTTGCTAAAGAATTTACAGATATCGAAGGAGATACCACATTGATGTGTATTTCATGATTTGCAATTAAATGTGAAAATGTTGAAAATAAATTATAACAAACATTACTTAGTCTTGTTCATTCAAGGATATTTCTTCAATTATAAAAAAAATCTAGTGACTTTAAAATGTGATTTGAAGTTCTTTGTGATTTGGAAATGAAAAAGATAAGATTTAAAAAGATATAGTATCGCGACAATGTATATGAAACAAAAGAAATTACTGACCGATTACAGCAAGATAGCAGCTGAACATAATCCTCCAGGTGTTTACAATTGTAATACGGTTGACGTGATCTATTAATTCCATGAATAGTCAGAAAACACCTGGTGTGATAAAAGACAAGCCAAACTTTTGCAAGAGTTATTCATAAAGATAATGTTTAAAACTCTCTCCGGTCGTGAGTCGACTTTTGATGCTTTATCAAGAACAAATTGACAGACACCGTAATATTTGTTAATGCCTGAGAACTCTCATTCTTAAGTTCTGTTAGTATATTTAAGATTTCATATCACCTTTAAGTTGTTAGATCTCCATCTATCATTGTTAATTATCTTTCAATGCTATAAAAAGTATTTAATCTCATTTTTTTTTTATTTATTTTTAAAATAATGTTTTAATTTAATTTATTCAAAAATAATTTCCTATTTGATGAATTTTCGTCTTATAATACGATATTTTTCTTGGATTTGTTCACGTCAGAAAAGTGTATCTTCCTTTTGAAAATAAAACTTCAGAGCCATCACACCACTTTTCTATAAACTACCACATGTAGTTCTGTGTTCATACAAGTAGTGTAGTATTTGGGATATTACTTTGCACTGCAATAAGATAGAATGCTAAGGAGTACCTTTACTCAGCCCTAATAACGTATTACATCTCTCTTGTTATTTTGAAGATATTATGTTCAGAAAACCAGTTTAGACAATTCTATTTGAAAGATATGGGTCTCTTAAAAAATAACATTGTGAGAACATCGAAGTAGGGTAAAACACAATTGAAATTAACGTAATATTTTTATTTATTTATTCATACAAAATAATCAAGAGGACAACATTTAAAAACTATCTTCTGTAATTATGTGAAAAATTTACTTAATTAAGAATAATGTATATCTCCGTTTGTTTAGTCTTATTGCCTAAAGCACTAGAGTTAGTAATAACGTTCTAAGCAGCACTTTTCTTAAACGGCAGCAGATCCCAAGCACTTTCCTGACAGTTTGTTGGCATGTCACTTCTTCGCTCCAAAGCGCACGAAATGAAGACCACTCAAGTTGGATTGTATATTTTGCAACACATAATAAGCGTTACTATAACGTGATCTAATTTTCAAACAATTTTGTCGTTTTTCTTATTACCAAATCCATGAGGTTATATGACGTTTACATAACATAAAATTTTCATTTTGTCTCCCCAAATTCAAAATATTCTACAATCGCTTCGATAATTATAAAACCGAATTGAGAGTATTTACAGCTCTTTATGAGGAATATATACGTAATGCTTACACCAAACATCGGAAAAAACTGCAAATAAAAAGTGAATTAACCACCAAGATTACTGTCCCCACGAAAGACATTTGATTCACTACATCCTTCTCACAATCTCTCCCCTATCCACATTTTCTTTATCTTTATTTTCACATTCATTTTTTTACCTTTTAGTTTTTGTTTCCTTTCCGCTATAATCGAATGTGAATTCTTTATGCATGGTTTTGCTTGTTCAAGTTCAAGCGTTCACCCGTAAGCCAGCAGCTGCGAGAAGTTGCCGGGGCGTCCCCAGAAGTCGACAGCTCGCACGCGGTAGTGGCCGCGCACGGCGTGCTGGGCGGCGCTCGAGGGGGCGGGGCTGGAGGCTGGGGCGAAGTGGAAGCTGAGAAGACGCAGGGCCGGCGGGCTCACGCGCCGCCAGCCGTCTCCCCGCCGCCCGCGGAACTGCACCTCGTACTCCAGAAGGCACCTGCGGGCACAACGAGCAGGAGGGCTATCCAACAAAGGCAGTTACAACAGACGCATTCCAATGCTTTTCACCGCTTAGGTGACTCAGGGTGTAACGTCGTAGACTCTCTGATCTCTTTGCGAGAGACGGTTCCGCCTGACGACCATGACAAACATTGCCATGGTGCGGATCAACACATGAAAGTTGTTATGAGATTCATCGTTGTTTTCCGCAAACGACACGCGGATGATATACGCTCTGTTCATTATTAAGCTATCCGTGTATATTATGTACAAAAATAAATGTACATGTTTGAGAATCCTGTCGTCTTACTCATCACGACGCTACAAGGGCATCGACCGATGTCACTGCAGTTCCAGTGGTCCTAGGATTTTCGACACGAGCTAGGTCGAATTCAGCTGCTGTGTGGAGGAGAATTTTAGCGGGCGGCTTTCTGCACGGTAGTTTCCGTGGTTTCTCCGACCAAACCAGGTGAATGCCAGAGTAGTTCCCTACTGAATGGGGTACGAATCGCGCGATCTTTCCTTTCCCTTCCTTGTCTTATCCTAACCCCATACTTACACTCGCTTAAATTAAGACGCCCTACACTACCCCATATGCCAGGAGACCAGTCGGGAGCTTAGAGTTTGTCCCGACTGGGGTGGTGTCCCGCTGGTGGGAGATACCTAGTTAAGGAAAGCCCCGCTAGCCGACGTATAGATCGACGCCTCATCTCGTCATTCAGTGAGGGAAGACCACCACCTCACGAGGAAAACACATGTACCACGAAAACGGGACTAATGACCTCTGGCGTAGAGCGCCCGGAATCACTAATCAACCAATGCAATTGTATTCTAGTACCCAGAGTACACCAGGGGGAGGGTAAACGGTGGACCCCCAAAATAAATTGCAAAATAATTGAATGGATTTTTTAATATATTTAAGATCTTACGCTACATGTATTTAGCAATGTATTACAATCATTTTTTGTAAGTTTGTGTTAAAATATATTCAGTTTCTAGAGAACGACAGGATCATATATAGAGAATGAGTCATTTCAGGTGTAAAAAAATATACATCATCGAATTCTCCTCGCTTGCTTTTTATGGCATTTTTCTGAGTAGTTTCTTGGCGATTTCCCTTCTTCTATATTGTCCAGAAGAATGTACCTATAGTGTGATGAAGCTCGATGATTGTTCTAAGAATTGCCGAAGATTAAACCATCGGATACAAATCAATAACAACGCAAATTCGTGAATTTACGGATTTGAAGTGCAAATTGCGACTGTTTAGTGTGCGCGACCATGGAATCGCGTCCATTATTCCGCCGTCAGATCCTTCTAGAGACTGTCAGCCGGCCGACGAATCTCCAGTGCACTCGTGTTCTCACACGCCACTAATGACATCTTACTGCGCTTCTAATCTTGGAAACGCGCGTAAGGTTTCGGTGATATGCAGGCTGCGAGGAAACCGAAAAATTGCAAAAAGCACTTTAAACGGAAATCTATCTTGAGGCCAAAGGCACTCCTGACATTATGAAGAATACGATGGTTTGTTTTATACGGCCTGAAATGACTTGCTCTATATTTTGATCATTTTCTCTACTGTACTTTTGCGGTAACACAGACGGCCTGGTCCTTCTTTTAATAACTAGTTCAACATCCAGGAGGTTTCTTCAAAGGCAACTCTGCTTTCTACATCGAGAGATTCAAAACTACGAGTGCAACGTCGCTATGAAGAGGCCTGGCTGTAAGAGCACAACCGAGGAATTGACGCTGAATCTTCAGCGACTCTGACCGAGGTTCACGCCCCGACGGTGGAGGATTTTTGGCACTAGTTATAAAGCTAGGTTGAATTCAGCCGCTTTCCACAGAAGAATGCCAGCGGGTGGCTGATGAGATCGGTAGTTTTCTTGGTTTGTTGAAATACCAGGCGAATGCCGGAGAAGTACCCTAATAAACGGGTACGGACCGCGCGCGATTTTTTCTTCCTCTTATATGTCCTATTCTCACCCTTACACACACACACACACACACACACACACACACAGAGTTATATCACTACACTTCCAGATACGAGGCATGTTTAGAGCTTGTCCCTGCCGAGGCGGTGCCGGGGGACAGACCTGGAGGCGGGAACCCCGTCCCACAAGCCAACATGAGGCTCGGCGACGGATCTCGCCATCCAGTGGGGAGGGGATCACCGCCAAAAACATTCATTGCATTTATTCCCTACAGACTAAGGAGCCTGGAAACATCAACCTCAATCCTTCCAGTGGGAAGAGGACGAAACCCACCTGCTCCGCACGTACTCGTCGCTCCACAGCAGCAGCACCTCGCCCGCGGTGACGTCGAGGGCGAGCAGGCGCGAGGGCGCGCCGGCGGGGCCGCGGGCCGCTCGCACGCCTGCACCAGGGCGACGCCCGCGGGCGGCGGCAGCGCCACCAGCACCCGCGCCGCCCCGCCGCTCTTGCTGCCGTCCTTGCCCTGCGAGACACACGCAGAATTCGAAGGCCGCCTTCGTACGGAGCCACTCGGCATGCCACACACACACACACACATACACACCGATCAGCGCTGTTCCCTTCACACACCGATCAGCGCTGTTCCTTCACACACACACACACACCGATCAGCGCTGTTCCTTCACACACACACACACACACCGATCAGCGCTGTTCCTTTCACACACACACACCGATCAGCGCCGGAGCCTTTCGCGCATACACGCGCGCACCGACCAGCGCCGGGACACTTCACACACTAATCGGCACAGGGTCCCTTTACACGCGTCGATCAGCGCCAGACTCCTTCACACACATCCCATCAGCGCGGGCCCCTTCACATCATCAACACCAGGCCCACCGAGCAAATTCACAACCCCTCCCTTCCGAGTGGGAAAGAAACGATTCGTCAGTCACCGCTGGGCGGCGGCCCTATTGCAGACAAAATGTTCACATACGAGTTCTGTGGCGCTTCCGAGTGGCCTAATGTGAAGGCCTGCCATGTATAACTGCTCTGATGGCAAAAATTAGCGAAAAGGGATCATCTTCGACCTCCAACATGCCCTAGACGTTTGTTACATTAATTATAGGCCATCCGTGTTGTTGCATTTGCGCCTAACCTCAAAAAACAATTATAACCTCTCCCTGGCGTAAATTCGGGCCAAGATCGTGCATTTCAATCACCGCGCACCGAAGATGTTCTATTTTTTTTACCAAAATACCCGCGAACCTCATTGCAGATAGTCAACCTAAAGACTTTGGCATTTCAAACTACTTCGCAGTGTTATTAACAGGGCGCAGCTCTGTCCAGGCAGACGCGTTATAAGGATTCCCAGAAAAATACAAAATTCACAATAAGACGCGTTAGCTCGCATTGTTTAAATGGCTAGCAGAACCCCTCATTAATCGCGGATCGTGTGGCATACGGAGCAGAAGACATTTTCGCATTGAACGACACTGTTGGTTATCATTTGACTCTCGGTGCGTTATCGAAAATCCGTGACGGCGACGTGAATTATATTCCGTGAACGACCTGCAACACAAAGCGTGATCCCCAGCCGGCAAAAGCCACGCGAAGATTTGGTAAAAAAATCTGGAAATAACACCAAAATAGGTGACATATAATATTTTTCTTAAAATATTTAGTGCTGGCAAACAGATTCTAACGCCGGCATGTGTTGACATACCAATTGTTCCGTTTTTAGGAGGCCAGACTCTTTGGTTGCTGTTTAAAGACGCCGGCGAAAATCACAAGTTTTTAATAATTTGCTTTTCTACCAAATGCTGAACTACTATTTCGATGCCTTAACAAGTGTAGATAATCGATAGAGATGGTAGGTTTTGGCAATTACTAAAAATGCGAAATGTTACCAAACGCTAAAAAAGTTAGTAATTGTATGTTTGGCGGTCGGCGCAGTATATTGCCGAAGGTTCTCCAATCTGCGATAAAATGGAAAATCTCATCCCAAAATGCGAATTCACGTACTAAATATCAAATGGATCATGCGAGTGGAAGTCTCCTTCGGGGCCCTAGATACATAAATACCAACTTTATCTCCAAGAGTCCTCCCATGATAATTTTGTCAACAAATGCTACAGAAACACTAATCTCAATTTTTCACCGCTACAACCTTGTCTTGAAGATTTTATTCTAAATTTTAAGTGCTAAACTCCGCCGCCAGTGGCAGTGGGGAGCGTGCTCACCTTGGCGGAGCGCACGGCGGTGGGCGGGTGGGCCAGGCGCGGCGCAGCCGCGCGCATGGCCGCCCGCAGCGCGCCGCCCGGCTGCTCGGGCGCCCCGGCCGCGCGCCACACGGCCCACGGGTCCGTCCGCGCGCCCACTTGCCACACGCTCACTGCGGCGCCTGCAACACCAAAACACACACACAACAAATAATGCGCTTTTCAAGGAAAGGGGTTTTAAACTCGGCGGAACCGTTTATTGGTTGATTGATTTTTTCGTGTTTCCGGGCGCGTCAACTGCTTTGGCATTAGTCCCGTTAGTGTAGTGCATGATTTTTATCGGGAGATGGCGGTGATTTTCCCCCGCTGGATGGCGAGATCCGGCGCCGACCTACCGTCGGCTTGTGGGGTTTCCCCCTAACCAGAACTCTCCCACCAGCGGGGCACCGCCCCAGCCGGGACAAGCTCTAAGCTCCCAACCTGTCTCCCGGAATATGTGGTAGTGTAGTGCATGTTAGTGTAACTGCGTGTGGAAGAGGAGAGGATAGGACAAGGAATTGGAAGGACAGATCGCGCGCGGTCCGTGGCCCGTTTGGTAGGGTACAGCTCCGGCATTCGCCTGGTGTTGATCGGAGAAACCACGGAAAACTACCGATCAGAGCAGCCGGCCGCTAGAATTCTCCTCCAGACAGCGACTGAATTCGACCTAGCCGAAAAGCTAGTGTCGAAAATCCTGCCGCCGTCGGGAGTGGAACCTAGGACCTCCGGGTCAGAGGCGCTGCAGTGAAATCAGGGGATGCACTGAGCTACCGCTCCCGGTGCGGAATCGTTTACCTAGTAGCCGAAGTCATATTGTTCCATTCTTTACAAGGTGAGTTATTTCAGGCAGGAAAAAGTTCCCACCTTCTCCTCTATTGGAGGGCATTTTGCCGAGAAATGCTTCGTTTCTACATTGCAGTTTTTTGTTGATTTCTCTTTCTCTTTAAAGTCCAGATGATTGAGTCGAAGTTCTGAGAATCGTTTTAAGTATTTTCTAAGAAAAAATGTACTTTTGGGGATAAAAATTACGAAAAACACAAGTTTGTGTATTGACAGAATCGGTCTGCTTCCATTGCGCCCAAATTTAGGCCGTCAGATTCTTAACCTGCCAACTGGCCGTCAGAATTGGGGTACACTCCGTGTTCTCAAACGATCCTCTAATGGCATCCCTAGTATAACCAGAGCGCTTCGAGTCTTGGAAATGCGCAGAAATCGGTGCGGTGAAATCGAAAAATTACTAAAAACCCTTTCTAAGAGAATCTATGCTTTAGAGGCGAAACGGTGAAGGAATTATTTATTGCTAATATTATCAGGAAGACGTTTTAAGTAGCAATATAATTCAAAATTTTACAGTAAGGAATTGCTGTTAAAATATAATCGGCTTCCCGTGAGTTGTTTATTGATGTGTTTGAAAAATTTGTAACAGAAGCTGTAGTATCTATATTCACAACTTTTCTGTATCTGCTCTTCAAAAAACGTGTATCTTCCAGAAACATATTTTAAGTTATGCTATTGTTGCAGTTACTGAGCAATTGGTCACTAGGGCCTGTAGTAATACATCGCCGTCTCTTGAAAGTAGCGCACCTACTAATTTTAATGTCAAACTTACGCAAAATCAAAGAACATCATTGAAGACACGAAATGGAGTTAGGTTACATGAACCACGACATGTAACTCGCGGCGTCTGTCACAATTCGATAGCACTCGCAGCACGATGGTGACTCACGACGATGTGAGTCATGATCGGCGTAGGCGCTGCCGCGGTTGATCGTTGCCCGCATGACTAGGAGTACACGCCCGCTGCCCCCGCCACACGCCACAAAGAGTTCCAATTATCTCATCCGAACAGATACCCTTTAACGAGGTCTCCCCTCGGCCACCGTCCTCGAGGAACCGCATGCACAGCTCAGCCGATGGTCTAGCTATAGGAGTCATGGACATCCGTTTGGTTTAGATTGGTTTGGTTTGGTTTTTTCGTGTTTCCGGGCGCGTCAACTGCTTTGGTCATTAGTCTCGTTAGTGTAGTGCATGTTTTTTCTCGGGATATGGCGGTGGTCTTCCTCCGCTGAATGGCGAGATCCGGCGCCGACCTACCGTCGGCTAGTGGGGTTTCCCCCTAACCAGGACTCTCCCACCAGCGGGGCACCGCCCCAGCCGGGACAAGCTCTAAGCTCCAGACCAGTCCCCGGAATATGTGGTAGTGTAGTGCATGTTAGTGTAAGTGTGTGTGTAAGGGGAGACGATAGGACAAGGAAGAGGAAGAAAGATCGCGCGCGGTCCGTGGCCCGTTTGGTAGGGTACTGCTCCCGCATTCGCCTGGTGTTGATCGGAGAAACCACGGAAAAGTTTGGTTTAGAGATGCCTGTGATGAGAGGTCCTTCGCTCTCCTAACGAAGCAAATTAAGATCCACAACGGTTCGTAATCTCTCGGAGTCTTACTCAGTAAATCGACTAAAGATCCTGAGTTTTCGAAAATTTCAAAATGTTAATATTGCAAAAGTACAATATTGAAAATTGAGATTTCTGTCCTAAATAAAATCTGTACTTGTAAATGAATTTGAGCGTTGTTTCGTCGTATGTATTTATTTTGGCATAAAGCTTTTTCGGACGCATTGCGACCATCTTCAGTGCTATAAATAATAATAATAATAATAATAATAATAATAATAATAATAATAATAATAATAATAATCAAATATAGGATATTATTATAAATAAATTAAATTTAGTAAATAAAAATTTGGAGTATATAAAAAAAGAAAATTAAATGAAATACAAATAATGAGACAAATAAATTTAAATTTAAATAAAGAACGAAAAATTATTTTTAAAAATCTGTACTAAAAATCAGACCTTAATAAAGATCGTGACAGGCTTCAGGCTTTTTTAAAAAAAACTAGTACTTTTCGCGTAATTTCTGCTTGAATTTAACGTAAATTATAAAAAAGAATACTCCCTCCAAATTATTTCTTCAATTTTTTCACGAATAGAACAAGCGACGCTTAAAAGAATGGCACGTGTCTCATTTTCGTTGAACTCACTGATTTTTTTTTTCAAAATTGCAAATTTGTAAATAACGTGAGAATGTATGCGCTGTTGTAGCACCACTAGTTTTATTCGAGAACGAGACTGAGAAGCTCGCAAGACATTTCACATTAAATACAAATAACGGCATGTATTTTCTGTGGTTCAACGATAACAATGCAATTCATTAACATTACGCTTCTTCGGAATGAATTATTTTGACATCAAATGCTTCCTTTGAACATTCAAATGAATTCACTGTATGTTGCGACAGGAGCATAGTGACGTGCGCGCTACAATTGCGTATCATAAAACCGGCATTAAAATCCTGGTCATTCCCAATGGATTTTGTGGCGAGCGGGCTCTCGGACTTCAAGCTAAAGCCATTCCTACAGTTATTCCTACATAAAGGCGGATCCAGAGAGTACGTCGGTGGGACGGGGAAATTTTAGTTCGGACCCCATAAATGTTTTTGAAATAATATTTAAAAACAATTTTTCTTGAAATAAAAATGTACGAATAAATTCATACTGAGAATACTGTTTACGATATGATGAAATCTATGTATGGTAATTATTTTGATAAATTGAGTAAAACTACATTTTTTGAGGAGAGGCATGGCTGCAATGGCTTCAACGCGCATCCGCCACTGTTCCTACTTCTCACTACAGTATTTCATAATCTTTCACATCATTATAATCATAATGTACCCAATATAAGTATTGACCATCCTATTACAAAAGAAAACGCGTTAAAAGGAACCATTATAATTAATAAATTCCGATACAATAAATTACGTGAATAACAACGCGAATTTCTCAACGCATTCGCGCCACATCTTATAGTGTGTGAAAGAAATTTCCAAGAAAACATTGCAGAGCCTACGAAGTCCGAGTACCTCGAACGGCATTTCGGGAATCTTGGGTCGCAGTGACTTCCTACAAATGCGTAACACATAAACTTTTGAGAAATGAGAATGTGTGAATTTCTGCAATTTAATATGTGAATTCTTGAGAGTTTGTGTGTCCGTGGCGTATCTTTGATTTTTGCAAAATACTGTTATGACTGAAAAGTTTCAGTCTGTGTAACACATAATGACCAATGCAATTATATGACAAAATCCATTTAGGCGAAGTACACTCATTTCGCACGTAAACTTCCAATTCGTTGCGATGCTCCAGTCTTGGCAATGGGAATATGAGAATTTCTGGTACATATGTAAGCACACTTTTGTCTGCGTAGAAATTCAAGCTGTCTCTTTTCGTAACGAACGTGATGAAATCAGCTCAATTCCGCGTGAACTTGACGAACGATAGCGAAACCGCACGAAGGAGACCTGCCGGTGAAATGGCGTCGCATTTATTACCTCAAACATTTAAGGCATATTGACGCTTCTCTACGCGTGTCAAATTTCATGACGAGGCTCCGGCCTTCGATCTACTCAATTAACATAAAACATTCTTGATCAACCCATAATTTCCAACACACTTTAAGCCAAAATATTTTTTATAGAATTGAAACGCGACAATCTCATTTGAATGACGAAACCGAATGCCTACCTTCCCACCACTCGTCCTTCGCTTTCGTTCATCTATCACGCGACGGCGGAGTCTATTCGTTACAATAAGAGACAAGACCCGAATCCACATACGAAGTGATACGTATTAACTTCATTTTCTGTGCACGTCTTCTAGAATTCAGTGGGAAATACAAGTATTCAAATTCTCGTTTCCATGTTGTCGCGGCAGGAAGTATTATTCCGAAGGACAACATGGATAAGAGCCAAAATTTATTGCCTTTTTATCCTTGAAAATAGATTTTATTACATGGAGTTTTTTTCTTTCTTTCTTTTCTTTTTCTTTTTTCTTTCAATTTTAAGTAGTATATGACTTAGTATAGGGATCACAGAATTTTGAAAATGTGCACACAATTCACTTTTCCCCATAGCACGTCATACGCAGTTTCTAACTGCTTTTTTGACGTAAAATAAATAAATATGTATTAACACATGCTGCAACTGCGTAGGACCTGGCTCGATTCTCCCACCCTCACCTTCAGCGAGTCCTTTGAGCGCGACGGTGACGTTGGCCCAGTGGGTGGGGGCGGGGTCGGCGCCGCCGCCCCACGCCAGCAGCACCGCGGCGCCGCGCCGCGCGCTCCCCGAAGCCTCGCACGCGCGCCGCCAGCTCCCGCTGCCCCAGCAGCCCCATGAGCGCCAGCGCCGCGTACACGGGCTTGCCCACCCACTGCGTGTGCGCCGGCCGCGTGCTGTTCATCTGGAACCTGCACACACACACACCACACCCATCACACTTAGGCATGGCCGGATTTTGGTACTGCGGGACCCCCAAGTACAATTTCGTTGCCCCTCCCTCTAAAAAAATTACTAAGAAAATTCAAATCTTAATTAAATTTAACATATCGTTTGTAGAATTGAACAAAGAATATATTTTGTATTAAAGTACATTTGTTTTAATTCTAACAATTAATTCATTGGTACTAACAAAAATTAGTTTACAGATACAAAAGTGCTAAACTTTTTTTTTGAATATTTGATGATTTTTTTCGGGCATGGAGCCTCCGTAGATGGGGACACCCTAGCAACAGCTTATATAAGTGCTCGTATGTGAGTTCCACCATGTACTTAAGACTCATTCACAATGACACCTGAATATAAACGTAAACGCAATAGATCGGCTCATGTTTCTGAACAGAACCATTCAAATCGTTCATTTAACCATGAACATAAAACCTCGTATAAGACGAAAGGTCGCAAGCTGCAAGCACCTTCACGTGATCTGAGTGTGAGAACAACACACGACAGAGAGTTTTCGGTAGACAGAAAATATTGCTATTTGTAAGACCATAAATTGCCGTTCATCATCATAAATGCTTATTAAACATTCCAGGAAATCATTCGTAGCACTCATGGTACACGAAATTATATCATTCAAGCATGATCGATTGAATGATATTTTATCATTCGATTGTACATAGAACTTCCATGCCACTATCTATTGTATGGATATTGAGGAGTGGCTGTACTCAAGTTTATATTCACGATCGTTGCGAATGGTATAAAGAAATTACTGTAAGAAGGGACCAGTCTGACAAGTCGGGAAGCAAATAAAAGAAATGTCCCACAAAAGAATTGCAAGAGGTTTTGTCGAAGTCATTTGAAAGTGAGACAACTGTTAAGGAATAATTAACGAACTGAGAGCATGGGCATAATATGCAATTTTGTTGCCAGGAATAGCCAATCAAGCTATCAAAGCAGTCCCTTGTAAGAATAATCTCTCTACACGTCCATGTTTATATTCAAAACATAATTTTATGTCCTAATGTCCTCTGTAACAGTAATTATTATTATGTTAAATGTGTCGTGCATTCGGACGTAGTATAATTCAATAACACAGAAACTAGTCAACGACCCTTATTAACGCAGTTAATTGTAATGCACTAATGTGGCAGATAACTGTCTCCAGAGTTGAATATCAAATGGATTTTCATTTCAAATCAACGTATTGGGAAAATTCTATCGCGAGAAACGAATGACAGATTTGGGATAATTGACACGTTCCTGGGTACGGTACTCGGATACCAGTTGAGGAATTAGAGGAGAACAAGAAGAGCATGAAGGAAAATAGAGGATGAAACAATGAGAAGGTGAAGGTGAAGAAGAATGTGAAGTTAAAGAAGGAAGAAGGGACGGTTTAAAAAAAAAAAAGGAAACAATGAAAAGAAGAAGGTGAAGCAGATGAAAAAAGTGAAGATGAAGAAGAAGAACAAGCGGAACCAGTAGATTGATTGATTTTTTCGTGTTTTCGGGCACGTGAACTGCTTTGGTCATTAGTCCCGTCAGTGTAGTGTATGTTTTTTCTCCGGAGATGGCAGTGATCCCCCGCTGGATGGCGAGATCCGACGCCGACCTACCGTGGCTAGCGGGGTTTCCCCCTCACCAGGACTCACCCACCAGCGGGACACCGCCCCAGCTGGGACAATCTCTATGCTCCCAACCGATCTCCCAGAATATGTGATAGTGTAATGCATGTTAGTGTAAGTGTGTGTGTGTAAGGGGAGAGGATATGACAAGGAAGAGAAAGGACAGATCGCGCGCGGTCCGTGGCCCGTTTGGTAGGGTACTGCTCCGGCATTCGCCTGGTGTTGATCGGAGAAACCACGGAAAACTACCGATCAGAGCAGCCGGCCGCTAGAATTCCACTGAATTCGACCTAGCTGAAAAGCTAGTGTCGAAAATCCTGCCGCCGTGGGGAGTGGGAACCTAGGACCTCCCGGTCAGAGGCGCTGCAGTGACATCAGTTGATGCACTGAGCTCCCGCTCCCGGTGCGAAGCAGATGAAAAAATGAAGATGAAGAAGGTGAAGGTGAAGGTGCAGAAGACGAACAAGCGGAACCAGCAGAAAGCAGTGGCAGGTGAAGGCGAAAAGCGTTTGCAGCGCTCATGTACCTGGCGAGCAGCGTGCGCTGGGTGAAGGGGTGCGCGGCGTCGTTGAGGAAGGCGTTGTCGTTGCTGGAGGCCACCAGGTCGACGCCCAGCTGGTGCACCAGGCGGCGCTGGCTCTCGGCCGCCGCGCGCGCCACCATCGCCGCGTAGCGCGCGTCCGCCCGCCACTCCTCGGCGCGCCACCAGCCGCTCTCGGGGTCGGCCTCCCTGCCCGGCACACAGCGCACGTGCAAAGGCGAGGCCAGGTGGACACTGCCTACCCCACAGGGCGCCAAAGCTTAAAAAAACGCGTTCCAGCAACCGTGCCGTTTTTAAATCCAACTGTCTCCAGAATTGAATATCAAATGGCCTTTCGTTTCAAATCAACGCATTGGGAAAATTCTATCTCGAGAAATGAATGCAAGATTTGGGATAATTGACACGATCCTTGGAACGGTTGTAAGCTACCAAAAGAATCAAGGACAAAAATAAGAACTTTTTCAATTCCTACAGTAGTTTACTATCAATAATTATACATGTGTAGTAAATATGAAATTAATTTAATAAACCTGTATATAAGAAAAAGAAAATGATATTGAATTGCACTTAAGAAAAATTTGTATCATTTGTAATAAAATAGAAATGTGAAAAATATATTGATTAAATTTATCAACTTTCATGAGAAGGATAGGACGGGACTCTTTCTGGTCATCCAGTGTTTCATTGTTGGGAAAGGAGATAGTGACTGTCATTCGAATACAGTAGTCCGAATGTTTATTAGTCAATCTAGTTTTGAATAATCCGTAATATCACTGACTTCTTATACAATAGATCAAGGAGATATGAATTCTTACACGTTTCTAAGCGCAGTAATAAGCTAAAGTGACATTTTCTTTATATTACAATGATTTTTTTACGTGAAGTTCTCTGAAAAGTGAAGGAGGTTTAAAAAACAGCGTGAGCGCCGGAGCAAGAGCGGAGGCACGAACCAGATCGCGAGGGTGAGGGCCGAACGGCCCTCGCGAGCATGGCACATTGGATCCGTCAGGTGGTAACACGCGTTCGCTCGTCGCGGTCCATTTGGTGTAAAAATAAGTCATTATAACATTGCGTTAAACGATATTCGACAGGAAAGGATTAAGGATATCCCGGTAGGTGTCAATTTCTGTAGTCCCATATTACTACGTCTTATCCCGGCTGGGGCGCTGCCGCTTGGGGAAAATCCCCGTAAGCTGAAGTAGGACGGTATCCGATCTCGTCAGCCAGAGGGGAAAAATCACCGCTACCTCCCGCGATAAACAGCATGCACTACACTTACGGGACTACTATAGCAGTTAATCATCTATCAATCAAATTATCCACATTATAAAATGACTGGTAGACTCAAGCACAAACCGGTAGCGGTAGCTCAGTGCATCAACTGATGTCACTGCAGCGCCTCTGACCGGGAGGTCCTAGGTTCGAGTCCTGGCGGCGGCAGGATTTTCGACTCTAGCTTTTCAGGTAGGTCGAATTCAGTCGCTGTCTGGAGGAGAATTCTAGCGGCCGGCTGCTCTGATCGGTAGTTTTCCGTGGTTTCTCCGATCAACACCAGGCGAATGCCCGAGCAGTACCCTACCAAACGGGCCACGGACCGCGCGCGATCTGTCCTTCCTCTTCCTTGACCTATCCTCTCCTCTTACACACACACTTACATTAACATGCACACACTATCACATATTCCGGAAGACCGGTCGGGAGCTTAGAGCTTGTCCCGGCTGGGGCGGTGCCCCGCTGGTGGGAGAGTCCTGGTTAGGGGGAAACCCCACTAGCCGACGGTAGGTCGGTGCCGGATCTCGCCATCCAGCTGGGGAAGACCACCGCCATCTCCCGTGAAACAAACATGCACTACACTAACGGGACTAATGACCAAAGCAGTTGACGCGCCCGGAAACATGAAAAAACCAAAACCAAACTCAAGCACAAACAAAACATAACGGATATAATCTCACGCTGCCGCCATCAACTACGAGAGTGACAGATGTGCGGGAGTATGTAAGCAGCAGTTATTATGAGGCAACTGTTAGAGCTCAATGGAACAACTCCAGGTGAACCAATCTGAGCGAAACCGAAAATTTCCTCTAATGTACCCAATGAAAAGATTAATACGTAGAATATAACAGAAGTATTTCACTAGAAAAGATGTACATTCAGTTCTGAGTCTGTTATGAGAGAGGAAGGTAGAAGCCCGCGCAAGAATATACATCCTGTCAGCTACGATTCGAAAAGACCTACTATCTCAGAGTAGCGCTTTGCAGTAACGCCTGGGGACGAACAGTTCGAGATGCGTCCTCGCAGGCAAATCCAAGGATGCGTTCCTTACGCGGCGTCAAGGAAAAGCTGCGTGCATTTAGCAGCTGTGGAAGGAAAAACATGAGAGCGGGGCTTCCTTATGGGCGCACAGCGCGTCGCTTCAGTCGCTAATTTAGATATGCCCTATTATAGATAGTATTATCTTATCTATAGATAGTATTATATAGAGTAGACTATAGATAGTATTATACTATCCTATTATGGTCCTACTATAGATATGTCCTAGTATCCACCGAACAAGCACGCAGCATATCCGTGCGTGCTTGTTCGGTAGATACTAGTTCGGTGAATACTATGTTTGTTGTTGTTTTCGTGAGTGGTTCAAGAGAGAGACGACAGCGAAACAAAAACATTTTATACTAATCAATTTATTAATTATTTACATACTCATTTAACAGAATTGAAATGTACTATATGCACTTCCCTGTTACCAATAACATAATATTTTAATTCTAAATTAATTCACATTATATACGTTTACAAGGGTACTGTACTGAGTAGCAAAAGTAAAGAGAATGTTTTATTGAAAAAAGGTCTAGCAATTATATTTTAAAATCACGACAGAATATTGATGTATCCTTCGTACGATCCTGTTCAGAAGTCATAACATTATACTTCAGTTCTACAATTAGGGAACTGGAAAATTGAGAAAAATGGAAAAAACTGTATTTTAGGTGTCGATGAGGCAAAGCGGGGAAGACCGAACAGCTAACAGACATAGATCCTAATGTTCAGTGCATAACTTTACTCAGTTCCTCTGACCGGAAGTCCTAGCGGGAAGTGAAGATTTTCTATTGTGACAGCAGTCAATTCAATGTATCTAAGGAGATCTAGTGGTCATGCTCGATGGTATTCTCTGTTTCTCCGATCCTGGGAAGTCGATCTTCTATCGTTCGAGTCTCATCAGACGAGTGGCTGATTTTTAGTGTTCCTGTGGGATACCGTGTAAACCTGTAGCTGATGTACGAGCGTAGCTCAGGCATCACTGATGTCATGATGCTCTGACCGGAGTTCTAGGTTAGCCGAGGGCAGATTCACCCTCAGCTGGTAAATCAGTGCTGTCTGAGAGATTCAGCGGCCTAGTTTTTCTGGTTTCTCCGATCAACCTGAGGCGAATGTCGGATCTTTCCTTCCCCTTCCTTGTGTTATCCTGACCCCTTACAGACACTTACAGTAACATTCCACTGACTACTCCACGCATGCAGGAGCCCTGATCGGAAACAGGAATTTGTTCTCGCATAGGGGTGGAGTCCCGCTGGTGGGAGATACCTGGTTGGGTAAACCATGTAGCTGAATGGTAGGTACTCAAAGGAACAGTGAGCTCAGAAAGCATCAACTGATGTCACTGTATTGGCCTTTCTGACCGGGAGGGTTCTGAAGTTCTGAGTCCTGAGGCGGCGAGGATTTTCAGATAGAATGTCATTTCAATGCAATGCATTCGCTCTGAAGAACGTCGTTTGACGGTCGGAACGTTGGCAACATTGCCAAAGTCTCGGCGTTTTCCGACCATCCCAGACTGATTCCGGACGCAAAAGCATTTTTCTAATCTAATTTTCTAGTTGAGGATAGTTGAGCGATGTATACGTTAAGTAGTGGCAAAGTGGTAATAATTTCCAGTTAAAATGATACTCTAAAATGACAGGACAAATACTGTATATGAAGGTTCTTACGGTCTTCATTGTTCTGTAAAGTAACATACTGGGTGTCACCGGAAACGTCAAAGATATGATACGTTCATTCGTCTGGTAAAAACAATTGTTCTAACAGGAAATATTATGTAACATCTTGTGGTTGGGTACGCGGTATCCCAAAACGACTGGGGGACTCACCCGAGTCCTTGTGTGATGGTATATGTAATTGTTTTCATTCCGATTCCTTTGGACCACCGGAGACACACGTAAAATAATCGATTGCACAGCACAACAGGGAATATACTCCATAAAAACTTATAATTAAGCGTTCGTTAGTCTACTTTGATGTTCAAACTCTAGAGTAATTTTACAAATATTCAGAGAAATTCTTTCTTGTATGTTTGCTTTCTTATCAGTCAATCTTCTCCGTCCGTGTCCACTCACCTACACCTGCAATCCGTCAGCCAGATTATCTTTCGGTTTATCTGGGTTACAAATTGTTTGTTGTACACTCTCAGTAGGGTGGGGGATCTTCTAAACGCTGTCGATTCAATTTCTCCGCCCCATGTTTATAACTTATAAACGCGCATCACTAATTACACTACGCATATCGTTTTGAAGTTTAAAAGTTTCTATTTTGGCACTGTACGATTTAACTAGAATCAAGTATTAAATTTCTTTCTACTTTAGGACCAAATAACAGTATGCTTGATATTCCAGGCAGTAAATTTCTTTCGGACTCCCTAATTGCCATTGATATGTAAGATTATAAAGAACAAAAAATAAGATACACGTTCAAAATATTAGTGCGCCTATGGAAATGGAAGGTGGCCAAAAATACACATTGGCGAACTGCGGAGTATGTTTTGGCTTTGGTCCAGCCCTTTCATTGCGATGTACGTCGCGTAAAGACGTGTCTTTTCTTTGTACTACCGCCCCTTCCGGGTATTTGTAGTTGCAGCGAGAACTAATATATTTCCATTCATATCTGAATTATCGAGCAGTTTAGAAATGTTCCCTTATCTAAAGTAAAGTTGTGGGAGCCTTAATATCATTAGAACAGTCCACGGGAGAACGAATTGCAGAAAATTCTTTGTTTTTTACGATAAAAATTGTTCTTAGGTTGGAAAGATGCGCATTCACGTACTTATGAGCCGACAAGTGGAAGATGCTATCTTTACGGGTTTCCCGCCAGCGTACTGATACGTCTAAAAGAACAGATTACATAGATTTCTTTATTCATGTTTAAATTTCTAGAAATATCTATTGCAAACTCATCTGTGACTCCAACATTTAATATCAATATAACAGGGCCTACTTTACGGTCCCAGATTTATCGGACCGTGTATCTCGTATTTTAGAAACGACAAACTTCGTCTTCTTAATGAATGGTTAGAGGTAGTTTGTATCGACACTATTCTATTCTAACATTACAACTATTCTAACATTCCACAAATATTTGAAAACTATGCTAAATTTAAATAAGCTTAAAATTAAACCTCATTATAAACTTGTAGCCCAATATAAACCAGATTTTTAAAGTTATTTAAAACTTTTGTACACTTTCTCATTTAAAATGGCATCACAGTGCTATTTATTATCATAGTCCTATATTACACCAACATTTTTTACACATTTTGTGAAAAGTAAAATTTAACTTTTCCAAAAATGCTACAGAATGACTCAAAATATTTTCGATTACTAATAAATGTATAATATACAATATTCAAGTGTAATAAAACGCAAAATATTTCATTATCCCCCAGAAAAGAATAACGAAGTTTGAGGTAGCTTAGAGAGATGTGAAAATTTGCACGTGTTAATATGCTTTAAGAATACATCGACCTTGGCCGCCTCCTCCAGTCAGACGCTTTCACTCTCCGCCGGCCGTTGCTCGCCAGCGCTAATAACAGCTCCTTTGTCGTGCAGCGCAAGGCCGCCATTCGCCAGCCTGAGATACTATGGAGTGTCCAGATATAAACTCTTTGTTCGGACTCGTGCTGCATCACTATTGACTCGCATTCTATTCACTTGCATGCGTATCAGAATAATAGATGTCAGGCTGCCTTTGAAAAGTAATGGCAGTATCCTCGCTGAGAAAAAATTAAAACAAATTACTTATTGTTAATGTTCCCTTATTTCTCATCTCTTTAAAGAAAATAATTCCCCTATTCAGAAAAAAGTTCCAGAAATAAATATTTCCTTAAGTAAAAATCTTTTGTAACAAATGAAATGACAAATTTGCATAACCTCATCCTTGAAAAAGACTAAGAGTCTTTTTTTCTATCTGATACAAAGCACTATACTATTTGACTATTTTTCTATCTGATACAAAGGACTGTTTTTGACTATTTTTCTATCTGATAAGAAGGACTGTTTTTGACTATTTTTCTATCTGATACGAAGGACTGTTTTTGACTATTTTTCTATCTGATACAAAGGACGATGCCAGAAAAAGATTATTCGAGAGCGCTACTCTTCAGTCATCTTTACAGCAGAACAAAGCATGGTGATGCTGTGCGAAAGTGAAAGAAAACATGTCTGTTTGCATGGAGCATGATCATGCTGCAAAAACCAGAGGATGTTCTGTCCTGAAGAACCGAAAGATTTGTTAGGTAACCACAGCTCTAGTGCGCGTCTCCACTCGGTAAGGGCGGCTTCAGCCAATTTTTGAAAAGAAATCTTTCTATAAATGCAAGGAAATAATGTTTTTATTAAATTAAATCATAAAATTTTAATTTATAGATTGATTTCAATTTGTGGTTAAATTTGTAAACAGCTTGAAAATAAACCATCTAAAAGTTATTTTCACAAGTTTTTTACTAGTTTTTCTTCTAGAAATAATTTGGTCGTAATACGAAGACAACTTTAAAAATATTAAATTTTAAAAATATATAGATTGCCAAGTAGTTGTGATATTACAAGAAATTGACAATAAATAAGTCGGAAGAACATTTAGTATCTTTTTGAAAAATGGTGAAATCTGCTCAAACAGACTCCCCGATTAAGCGGTCACCTCCAATAACGCCCATTTTTTCGAGGAACCAATTAAGTTTTCCGTATGACATGTCCAAAAATTGCATCTATTAAACGATTACCTGATCTTTTCTATAAGTTCAAAAGCACTCTCCACTTGTTTTCAACACTCCGGTACCAGTGGCGGCTCGTGGTCATGCCATTAGGGTGTGCAACGTTTTTCTTCTTTTTCCCACACTCTCTCTCCCTCTGTCTCTCTCTCACGCACACACATATACATTACGCGCATGCATTGACACACATTAACATTAATAATGACAATTAAACACAAATCATCTTATGACGTCTGATAGCATGCCGAACAATTCCATTCCATTGTTTCTTTTCGGCAATTTTTTTCTGTGGCTTTTTCATTGAAATCATTGATTTCTTACGTTTCATATTTTCAACGCTATTCATTGTTAGTTGCACAAACACCCTTGACAGAAAAAGAACTCTGATTTCGGTTTCTCAAAACACATTGAAACGTAGCCTAATACTTACGTTTACAAAATACACTAGGGGTTTGAATACTTCGGAATGGTTCTGTAATTGCAACTCACTTTAAAACACAAGAGAATACACATATTATATACTATTAACATTTTTATGAATGCAACAGTGCACAGCAATGCGTTCGCGTTTCGCGCGCTAGTGCGAAAGCTCATTTAAGTGGAGAGATATCTCACACTTTCTTCGTTCAATGTCATACTTCTGTTAAAAACTTGTGCTTCTCGAGTGTTATATCTTCAAGACACGTCAAGGCTTTTCCCGAGATCGCCACTGCGCCTGCGCCGTAGATGGAGCACCGCGCCGGGTTTGCTCCAGTCCTCCATAAGTCACCGTTGTTCCCCTCCTTCCCCTGCAGCCCCGCGGCGGCCTAGGACGCCGTTTCCTCGGTCGCATTCTCCCGAGTGTGCTCCCGCAGGCTTTCACGAAAGAAAGGTGGACGGACCGGCAATCGCGGCTTCCGAATGGCGCGGGTTTTGAAATAACATGTTTCGGGAATGCTCTGAGAGGACTTGTATCCTCCTCTTGTTAAGAGATGTTTAAGAGAAATGGCACCAAATTAATTTGGGTGTGCACATGCGAACGTGCGAATACCCACGAGCCGCCACTGTCCGGTACGTATATCCACATTCGTCTATCATCAGTTCTTTCCCTGTCTGCGCAACACCAGGTTTCACTTCCATCTATGAAAAACGTCAACTGTGTAGCTACTACAGAGCTCGGAAAGCAAATGAGACTATTGCAACCTCCGGACCCCTCCTTCTGGCAAGTGAAAGGAAGGCACAAGGAAGTGGAGTACAGCAGCGCGGCGCCGGCAGCCCCCTTAACATGCCCAGTTGCATTTCCTTTTCCTCAGTCCTTTTCCTTACATGGGATGGTTTGGTCGGCAATTCACAAACACAACTAGGATGTAAGTTCATGAGATTAAGATGAAGCGATTATTTGGTCCGCAATTTAGAAGTGGCCGATACAACTGACCATTGCGCCTTGAAAAAGAAAAAAAGAACAAGTGCTGAATGGTAATGGCACTTACATGTTGGTAGAGATATTATTTAATACAATGTCACTAAGTGCCGATTCAGTCGCTGCCTGGAGGAGAATTCTAGCGCCCGGCTGCTCTGATCGGTAGTTTTCAGTGGTTTCGCATTCGCCTGGTGTTGATCGGAGAAACCACGGAAAACTACCGATCAAGCAGCCGGCCGCAGAATTCTCCTCCAGACAATGACTGAATTCGACCTAGCTGAAAAGCTTGTGTCGAAAATCCTGCCGCCGTCAGGATTCGAATCTAGGAGCTCCGGTCAGACCCGACTCTGTGGTGGTGTAGTGCATCTAAGTGAAAGGGCAAGTGCGTGTGTGCGCGCGCGCGCGTGTGTGTGTAGTAGGACCAGCAATAGGCAGGAAAGATGCGCGCGGTCGGTGCCCCGTTGTCTAGGTCGATGCTCCGTCATTCGCCTGGAATTGGTTAGAGAAGCCACAAAATCATCGATCTGAACAGCCAGTCCGGGTCGGAGACGCAGCAGTGCCATCAGTGGTTGCCCTTTTGTTGGTGGAGGTACTAACGTGTTGGCGACGGGCAGCGCCGCCAGCTGCGGGAACCGCCGGCGAAGGGCGCGGAGCAGCTGGGTCCCGCCGCTGACCACGCCGTCCGCGAAGCCGCCCGCCGCGCCGCCGCCCTGCACATGCACAGGACAAGACACAGTACCTTAGGCCTCATTCACAATGCAAACTTAAACGTAACCGTAACGTAGCCGCAAAACCTAGAAATGGGTTATAAAGCGAGATCATTCACAATGCCTTGACGTAAACGTAGACGTGAGACGTAAACTTAAGAGCTCGCAAGCTCCAAGCTTCTACGTTTAAGTTTACGTCGAAATTCTACCGATGACCAATCAGAGAGCAGCATGAAAAAAACAAATACACAACAAAATCCGCGAGAAAGAAGGTCGACTCCAGATCGAGTCTTGTTTATGCGTGTGTATTGGTGTGCGTTGGTGTGTATAGTTGAAAGGTAGAGCAAAGAAGTTTTGGTACGACTTGCGAAGTGTTGGTTCGAAATGGCAAATATAGCGCCTCCTTCTTTTTAAATAAAGCGACCCTAAAATTAATGCTACTGAAGCTTGCAACAGCACAAGCTGCACGCCCAAATTTCTCTTCATGACAAAATCTGAACGTGGCGTTAAATATATTTGCGGTACACAATTTAAAGCTCACTGCTCGCATATAACCTCAATAGGTAGAGGCGCAACAGCTGCTCGCAAATGCAAAAGGTGAAATCGATAGGAGAGTCGAAAAAAAAGCTAGAAACGCATCGATCAATATGTTGAATTCTGATTGGTTCAGGCAAAACCTACGTTCTAGCTTACGTTTGCCATTGTGAATGCTGGAATTTATTTAATAAAAAAAAAATAATAGTACTTTTTCCAAAAATGTAAGAAAAAATAAAAATATGTAAAATAAAAATTCATTATTGTGTTTAAAATTGTTCTCTAGAAGCTTTTCCTACCATAGAATGTTGGCGATCAGTTCTTAATGATTTGGATGCTGAAAGTAGGTTCTATCTCTACTGAAGTAATGTACACTAACAGGAGCCGGTACAAGTGAATAGTAGTACCGTGTAGCGAGTGTGGATCCCAGGAGAGGTGGTTAAATGGTTTATATCCCACCCTCAAAATTGAACAATGCGGTAAGACAATTTTCTGTAAAAAATATGTGTTATTTTTTCGATCGAGTAACGAATTTGCTGTTTGAAACATGAGCAAGCATGTGGTTGAAATTACTTTTGTGCATTAAAATCCGCTCATCCTTGACTCACAAGTATTCAGTAAGTGGAGAGGGAGGGTCAAGTTTGACAATTCATGGCGTAAGTGGTAATAGAAGCGCAACATCATTATATTTAATTTGTAAGAAAGATGATTCCGTAACAAATATTGCAAACGCGGATATGAAATGTTCCTTTTTGACGTATGAATATATTGAAATGTAGCGAAATATCTACGAAATGTGTCGTAATAGTTAAAATATGTAATTATAAAAAAAATCGTAAAATAAAAATAATTCTAATTCATTCTAGAAAATTTAATTGAATTTCAACTCTAGAAAATTTAATTGAATGCGGGTATCTAGTTCCTGTAAAAACATGTAATTACATGGAAATCCGTTCCCTAGATATTAGATACGAGCGAGTATCGTGAACTTCAAAAGAGTGCATTAATACCCATTACATCGAGTTTCATACGGTTCTTTTTCTACGACTTTTATAAGTTAAAATTTTTCATTGAATCGTTTCGTGGCAGTTCACACGTAGGATTCAGCCTAGGCCACCCCACTCTGCCCTCGCATGCTGCCACTGCTGGTTGTGGTCCGCCTGCGGGAGAGTACTGCGCTAATCAAATAGCGAAAAAATTATTAATAATAAAAGAATTAAAACTGATAAGCATAATGTAATAACAAAAACAATTGTAATGTACACATTGAGCGAAACATTTACTAGAACGATTCTCAATGATTACTTAAATATCAGTACATGGTTTGTAAACTTCTCTGTAATTGGTCAAGAACCTGTATCATAATGAAATCCGTATCGTACTGAGTAACATTATGAAAATGGTTGCAGCCAACAAATGACAGCGTTATACAATGGGAATACAAAAAAAGTGTTTTTAAAAAATCACGCGAATGCGCGTCATCCCTCGAGGGTTAAAAATGAAATACAGAGTTATGAAGAATGGACACAACAGCATGCACCCTACTGTCCTCCATATTGTTTTTTTTTGTATTTTTTAGAAATATTATGTATCGTATAACATGCAGAATATCAAGGTTATTTATATATACTTGCTTAAAGAAGTTCGTCAAACTTTTCAAACAAATGACAATAATGGTTCCTATGGTCCGCCATATTGGATTTTGAGCTGTTCTATATCACCTTCGATATTCACATTGTCAAAACGAATTCAAGGCTGTCATATAAGAATATTAGTCGAATCAGTCACACAACAACTGGTAACAAAGGAACCCAGATATACCATCGTGAAAAACATAACCCTCCTTTTTGCTTCGCGCAATAGAGTAAAAAGGATTCAAAGTCGAATCCTAAACAAACAATTAATTACACAGACGCACAAATTGTGTGGTAGTTTACATATCAGCAACGAAATGTGAAATTGTTGACAAGCCGGGACAAGCTGTAAGCTCCCGACATGTATGATATTGTGGTACATGTTAGTGTAAGATTGTGAGTGTACGGGGAGATGGTAGGACGAGGAAGAGAACGAAAAGATGGCGTGCGGTCCGTGGCCCATTCGTTAGGGCACTGCTTCGACATGGGCCAGGAGAAACCACGGAACACTACCGATCAGAGCAGCCGGCCCTTTCAAAGAACAGGTGAATTTCGAGGTAGCAATCCAGCAAGGGTCTATTCCTAGAACACTGCGAGAAGTGGCTCCCAGAGAGAGGCGAGGTGGGTCGTACCTTCCGGTGGAAGGAGAGCTGGGCGAGCGGGCAGGCGCGCGGGCGGCGGGCGCAGCGCCGCAGCAGCCCCGCCGCGCTGGCGCGCGCGTACCGCACCAGCCCTGCGGTATGAATGTGCGAGTGAATGAGTTTGTACATATAGATTAAGCATGAATGAGCGAGTGAATGATTATAAAATAAAACAAGAAAACGAACATTCTAAAGAACGATCAACATTAGGGCACAAAGAGGCACTGTTTAGTTTTAATTAGGTTAAGATTAGTTTTAATTAGCATTTTTAAGTTACCGCCCTCATCCAGCTCCAAAAACCTTACCGGTTGGAGCATTATTGTATCCCCATACATGAATAAACTCCCGCCTTGCCAGGGCTACTGGCGAGGGGAAAATGAAAAAAAAAAGCCCTACACACAGACGGTGTTATTGCATCAGCACTAGGGAACTGAATGTATTGTTATACAAAGGGCAAAATATGTGCATACATATGTACTTGTTTTTTCCAAAACATGTCAAAATAAATAGAAAATATGTAAAATAAAAATTCAATGTTGTATTTATAATTGTTCTCTTTAACCATTTTCGGAGCATAGAAGGTCGCCGATCAGTTCTTAACAAGAATACGGAATGCCTGAAAGTAGGGTCTACCTCTAAACAGAAGTAATTGTACATTAGACTTCACCACACGTAAGACTGCCAATGAAGATTCCGGGGTACAGGGTTAAGGGGAAATATATATATATATATATATATATATATATATATATATATATATATATATATACATATATATATATATATATATATAAACATATATATATATATATATATATGATTTATAAACGATTAGAAGAAAATTTGTTAACACAATACATATGCGTTATAAATCAAAAATATATAAATTTATTGAGGTATATTATGTGATATTACTCGAATTAAGGTATTGCTGTTATGTAATATCTTACATACAAATCAGTGGAAGTATGAGAGTGTTTTCACATATAGTGAGACAAAGAAGAAAAGAGGATGCTTCTCTCGCCATGACGTAATATGAGATAGGGAGCACGAGACATTTGGTCTTAATGAATGTGTACAACAGCCTTTTGTAGATCGGCAAAGAGCATCTGTAGAGTTTAAACGTGATTGAAAGAATTTGGAATTGTGGAAATTATCACCTTTCTTGCAATCGATGATCATTTGTAATCGACAGTCATGAACTTTAAAATAAGTACAAAAATATTAAAAGAATCCTGAAAATGTTTTATTCGTATATTAACTGTACAATGCAGCTGCAAGTAATTATTAAAAATCGTCAAGTACCAAATGTGAAATTATAGTCGGAATAAATATAACGAATTTAAAATAGTTATTCTACTGTATTCACTCATAGGATTTATCCCATGGAAAGAAATTAACACAAAAAGAAATTTAAGCAAAAATGTTTATAATACCTGGTAAAGTGAAATTGAGGGTGTTGTACTTGTGCAGATCTGGTTCGTTCCAGGTCTCAAACCTCCAGCGTGCAATGGCTTCCGATCCATATCGGTCTGAAACATCGACACAGAGCAGGATTAAAAAAACGGGGCGTCCTGGGCTAACGAACTGTAGAGGCCCAAGAAGTAGTAAAATAATTTTATACTTAAGAATAATAAATGTTTAAATATAATACTGTACATATAAGTATAACAACATATGCGTTATGAACTTTCCGCACTTTTTCTTCAGCAAATCTTCCAACGATATTCTAGAAATTAATTTGTGTGGGGCCCCTGAACTATAGCCCCTGCAGCCCCGTCTTAAAACCGACCCTGTCGACATGAGTGTTATTTTATACAGTCTATCAGTAGGAATGCATATTAGTGGAGTACAGATATCACAGAGTAATCCGAGAAGTTCATAGCAAATTGAAAGTTTGCAATTAATTTGTAATATGTAGTTCACTTAGTTTGTAATTCGTATGATGTTTAATTTAACTTTTACACCTTGCACCCCTGTACATTACATCACGGACTGGAGCTCATAATCAATTGTTTACTCTGCAATGGCGTAAATAATTAAATTTTGGTCTTACGCTCATAACTTCTCATTCAACACTCATCTATCGCCCTAATTTTTCCCAGACTTTTTATCAATGGTTTTAAAAATTACATTTTAGAAAGACGGCCCTAGCGGTATGGCTTCTTAAACCCGTCTGCTAGGTCAAACCCGCCTGGGGGCTGGGGATTTTCAAAGAGAGGAAAATTCTACGTGAGGCATGTAAAAGAACTGGCTAAACATCTGAAAAAATTAAATCCTCCGACGATTCCTTTCCTATTCAGATTTAATATTCGTTCCACGAAAGGACGACACAAAAAATAGATATGTCGGAGACCGTCATTCTGTAATTCTCCATGTCGTCGTCTTGTTGTGTCCCTGACGGTGAATATGGGAATCAAAAACAACGGGAAGCGTTAAGTGCCAAACTGGATAATACCCAAAAATTCAGTCCATGTTGGAGGTGGGCAATGCTCATTTATGCAAAGCTTGGGCGTCAGAAACAATACTAACATTTAAAAATTAAAAATGTGAAAAGTACCCTTTTAGCACTCGAGCGTGGAAATCAGTACGTACTTTCACTGTTTGTTAAATGGAAACAATATGGAAAAATAGACTTTGCCCTTTACGTGCTAGAAGTCATGGCCATATAAAACAACTGGATAGGTACTGCAACGTTAAACAAAACACTGGTGCGGCTTGAATAAACATGGTTGTCACCTCGCATTTTGTAAATGATCTCAAGATTGTAAGATTGTAAGTTTTAGTAAATTGGTACTAAAAGTAATGTACAAAATGCGTATGAAAGCATCTTTGGCGAGCTCATTTGAAATTGCCAGACGTCGTCTCGTGCATCAAAATTTCATTCCTATGCCACTAACTTTCGTCACTAGTTATATTCTAGAAGGATTTTCCTAAGGATGAGCCAAAGTCACAGTTCGCGTAACTAGTGAACATCACATGTAACTCGGAGAAGTATCCCTCGACTGCAACAGCTGTTCAGCGACGCCCCTTCGTAAAGTGATAATGGCTCCTGAGAAAACATTCCTATGGAGAACTCTAAGAATTTCGGTAAGGTATATATGCACGTAGGCGAGTCCGGGAAATATTTAAGACTAATTACGTGCGTGGAAAATCTGTTAAGATGCTCACAATCATTAAAAGAAATCTGACACGAATGTAAATAGATAAGAAAAATGATTTTAAGCCGGCACGATGATTTTAAGACGGCATGATTTTAACACGTGCACCGGTACGCATCTCGCATTCAAGTCGCGGTTTTAAAATAAACATAATATTTATCACACAAAAACAAATTCAATGTAATGTTTGTAGAAAAAGAATTTTTACAGAAGTGCACATAACACTGCACTTGCTACTTTCAATTATTTCTTGCGGCGCTCTATATTTTTGTCGGAAGTGGACATCACAAAAGGAAGCGTCGAAGCCATTTAAAAGTTCGCCAACTGCAAACGAACGAACGCAGGGAAGGAATCTGATGGGCTCGAGGGCACAACGACCATAGAACAGCTTCAGTTATGTTGCCAGCACTAGCTGTCACTTTGGCTCATCCTTAAGAAAATCGTTCTATATAAGGGAGTATTCACAGCGTGGGTTTGGTTTGGTTTTTCGTGTTTCGGGCAAGTCAACTGCTTTGGTCATTAGTCCCGTGTGTGTAGTGCCTGTTTTTCGGGAGATGGCGATGATCTTCCCAGCTGGATGGCGAGATCCGGCGCCGACCTACGGTCGGCTAGTGGGTTTTCCCCTAACCGGACTCACCCACCAGCAGGGCACCGCCCAGTCGGGACAAGCTCTAAGCTCCCGACCGGTCTCCCGGAATATGTGGTAGTGTAGTGCGTGTTAGTGTAAGTGTGTGTGTGTAAGGGGAGAGGATAGGACAAGGAAGAGGAAGGACAGATCGCGCGCGGTCCGTGGCCCGTTTGGTAGGGTACTGCTCCGGCATTCGCCTGGTGTTGAGCGGAGAAACCACGGAAAACTACCGATCAGAGCAGCCGGCCGCTAGAATTCTCCTCCAGACAGCGACTGAATTCGACCTAGCTGAAAGCTAGTGTCGAAAATCCTGCCGCCGTGAGGAGTGGGAACCTAGGACCTCCCGGTCAGAGGCGCTGCAGTGACATCAGTTGATGCACTGAGCTACCGCTCCCGGCTTCACAGCGTGGGGGTCTGCGGTGCACTCACCGAGGTAGCGTTGGAGCAGGCGCGCGACGAAGCGGCGCCAGTCGCGTGCCTCCTCGGGGCGCGCCAGGTCGCGGAAGTGGCCCGCCGGGTTGCCCATCAGCTCGAAGCCCAGCGCCAGGTCGCGCGCGTCACCAGGGCCTTCGCTTCGAGCTTTTTCATGCTTTTCTTTCGGTTCTTCAGTGCGCGCGAAGGAAAACTTTCTAGGCTACGGTCGCGATTTTTGCCTTTCAAACTGATACTCTTATATTCACGATCGTCCTTTCCTCCCCTGCTTATCTCATCCCCACGACCACCGGAAATGTGTTCGTCGAGATTTTCCATCCTACTCCCAGCCTCACGGCTATCCTCGCCTACTGAGCAAAGGCTACTGTTAGCTTCAGGTAATTGCTTGCAATCTTACCACCACAGCGTCTCCTACCTCCACGTGTCTTGCCGTTCCCTTCAAGATGTGCTACCGCAGAATCCTCCCCGAAGTCCGTTGCCTCTCTTCCACCAACACCGACGTCACTTTCGCGGCGAACGGAACCCATACTTCCGCGAAATCCACTTCCACCAACCCGGGCGCCTCCACGCTGCCTCTTTCCGATGTTACCATGAGGTCCTCCTTTGGATGTGCTGTTACCCTCAAGTATCCCTCTCTCCTCCCGCCTCCCCGGCGTTTTCCGCCTCCACGCTGCCTGTCGCTTCCTTCGAGCGCCTCCGTTCCAACGCCATCCCCGGGGTGTCTTTCTCCTCTTCCTCCGCCCGCGGGGCGCACGAGCTCCAGCAGCCAGTGCACGCGCACGCGGCCCAGGGCGCGCTGCGGCACGGCGGCCAGCAGCGCCAGGGCGGCGCGCACGTCGCGCGACTGCAGGAACGCCTCCGCCGCCGCGCCCGGGCCCGGCGGGCTGCAACCCGCGCCGCGCACTCCGCATGATCGATTGATTAGCTATGCTGAACCGCTCGCAAAACAACCATCGGCGGACGTACCTTTGGTTAAGTCTCGAGGCTGCCCCACCCTGTGGCATCTGAGATTTCCCCCGGCGATAAGGAAACGCGTCGGCGACAAGGAGAGGTGATTGGAAGACGCAGCGATCGCACTGCCCTCTTCGTCAAAGAGGAACTCAAAGGGAAATAGGAGATTTGGAGGGAGGCCACGTTCGGGCATGCGCAGTGGAAGGTTTTTGAGAGTGGTAGAGCAATAGTCAACTGATAAGGGCATTAGTCCGTAGCTGTAGTGCGTGTAGTTTCTCGGAGGTAGCGGTGATCTCCCGTTGGATGGATCTGGCGCCGACTGACGCGTCCGCTCGCCGAATTTTCCACCTACAAGCATTTCCCAGCAGCCGGGCACCGCCCCAACCCAAAAGCTCTAAACCGGGAGCGGTAGCTCAGTGCATCAACTGATGTCACTGCAGCGCCTCTGATCGGGAGGTCCTAGGTTCGAGTCCTGACGGCGGCGGCGGAATTCTAGCGGCCGGCTGCTCTGATCGGTAGTTTTCCGTGGTTTCTCCGATCAACACCAGGCGAATGCCGGAGGGCCACGGACCGCGCGCGATCTGTCCTTCTTCTTCCTTGTCCTATCCTCTCCTTTCGCACATACTTACACTAACATGCACTACACTACCACATATTCCGAAAGACCGGTCGGGAGCTTAGAGCTTGTCCCGGCTGGGGCGGTGCCCGCTGGAGGAGAGTCCTGGTTAAGGAAACCCACTAGCTGACGGTAGGTCGGCGCCGGATCTCGCCATCCAGCGGGGGAAGATCGCCGCCATCTCCCGAGAAAAAACATGCACTACACCAACGGGACTAATGACCGAAGCAGTTGACGCGCCCGGAAACACGAAAAAATCAATCAATCAATCAATACAAGTGACCTATGGAATACACTCCACACATGTTCCTCCGAGCCGTTGATGTACATTTAACTTGATCCTTCGTGCTCGCACAAATTCAAGGATGTCAAAATGTAATCTTCCAGACCAGTTATTTTATGTTTAAAAACAAAAACTATTAATACACATAAATTTGTATTTTGCACTTACTTAAATTATATTAATACCATAATTATTAATTTTCTAAGGTCTACCTCACTAGATTTTATTAAACATTCTGTAATCACTAACATTTTAGTTTAGTTAGTGCAATAAAGTAGTCTGTATTCTTTAATGTGCACTACTAAATAATAATTGCCCCTATCTCTTGACGGCAATTACACTAAACATGTAAAACTGTTCAGATCGGTATTTTTCCATGGTTTCTCCCATCAATACCAAGCAAATGCACGAGCAGTACCCTAACAAACACGCCACAGATCGCGCGCGATTTTTCCTTTCCTCTTCCTTGTCTTATCCTCACCCCTTACTTTCATGTTCTACACTACCACTCATACCGGGGGACCGGTCGGGAGCTTAGAGTTTGCCCTGGCTGGGGCGGTGCCCCCACTGGTGGACGATACCTGGTTGGGGAAAACTCCCCTGGGCGACGAGTAGGTCGGCACCGGGTCTCACCATCCAGCGGGGAAAGATCACCACCATCTCATGGTCCACCGTTTGTCACATTGTCACGATTTCTTTCGAGACGCATTGTGCTAAATAATGTTCTCCAGCGCATTACGTCACAATGAATTTGCTTTGCGGCAAACGTAATTATGAAATATGATCGCTGAAGTGCCCTAGCGGTAATTCTGTATAAACTCATTGTACAACAGTGTTATTTTGTGTTGTGAGTGTAACAGTGTTATTTTGTGTTGTGAGTGTATAACTGATATTCCACCATTTGAGTTGGCCAAATTCAGAGCCCTCCAAATTTCAAACGGGTACTTTGATTTTGGAGGGAGGTTTTGATTCATGGAGGAGGATTTATGGTTGAGAATGCATGAAGTCTCGACATTTTCAAAAGTTTTTTTTTATATCTCCAATTACTTTGCTTAGAGTATACGTCGCTTAAAAACATGGCGTAAGTCTCATTCTCAGAGAACTCTCTTTTTTCATCCTGGATCTTTTTCCAGCTTCAGGGGATGTCGATTTCGACTATCCGCGCCGGGTACCTTCATGGGAACACATATTAACTTTTTTTACACTACACACACTTGCGGGTATCCTCGGTCAGTGGCCAGCAGACTCGCAAAGCTTTCCGCAACAACACACATACATGAAAGACGGACAAACAACCATGCCCACGGCGGGACTTGAACTCGCGACCCGTCAGACCGAAGGCTCCCACCTCGGCCATCCAGGTCCGGCTTCGGTGGTCTCTCTTACTTTTCGAAAACTGCAAAAGTTCGACTTTTTTCGCCGTCATCCCACAACTAGAATATTGAAGATAAGAGATTTGTTTTACTTTCTCGTTACTGCAAATGCATTAAAGAGAACGTTTTGTAATGTTGTGGGGGAAAATGGTGAATTTTCGAAAGAAAAACTCATAGCCGAGCCTTAGTAACGAAAAAATGACTGAATTTTCTCCCTATACATAATATATTACTTCCTTTAATACTTTTTGTCGTCAAAATCCATATTTTGTGGGAACTTGATACCGAAAAATCGATTGACGGCAAAATAGTTTGTGCGCATCTTAGCGGACAGCACTATTGACCTTCTGCGCATGCGCAGATGCACAAGTGATGCGAAACTTGAACCGCGCATGCTCAGAAGATCGGTAGTGCTTCGAGGGTGCACAAACTAAGGATGATCATCGCGCTGGTTCGCGTTATGACAAACTAATAATTTTATTACGGCTAAAATAAGCATCGGCGATCGTTGGTACATTTATGAACAATTGTTGGAAAGTATAAGTAGTTTTCACGTAATTTTGCGTGAAATATAGTATATTTTTAAAAAAGTTTTCTTAAAAACACCATATTTTTTCCTCCAAGAGAAACGGTTACATAATATAATTCCGCAATTTCTGTTCATGTTTATAGATCTCAGCCATTAATTGTAAAACTCATTCATTACTAATCGTAGCACGTCACGTGTGAAAAACAAATTCTCTCAAAGCTAACCACACAATTTCCAAATCAACAATCCAAAACTACGTTCCATACAAACAGAAACATCACCCAACAAAGAGAATTAATAGTGAAACTTTTAAACTGCAGAGTCGCGACGTTCCCATGCATCGTGACCCTCTTTAATAAATGAAACGCAGGAAATTTGAATTCGCAATTTCAAACGTTAAAAAAATAACGCGTATGGAGAAAGTAGTGTGATTCCTGTTGTGTAAAGAGATAAAATTTTGAAAATATTGAGGCATCGTATAATGTCTCAAAAATCAAAATATCCTTTTCAAACTCGCAGGTCCTCGAGTTCGTTCAGATCGATCGGATTAATATTGTCTGAACGGTTTAGGCGCTAGCATTGACCACAGGCGAACATACATACACACGTTTTGCCGTCAGTCGATTTTTTAGTATCACGGATCCAGAAAACGCGTATTCTGACTTCATGTCGAAAGAAAGTAGTTATTTATTACATTTAGGAACATCATTAATCCACTTGTTCGTTACCAGGGACCCATAATACGATTGTTTTCTGTTGAAAAATCCCCGATTTCTTCCGAAGCATTACGAGACTTTCCTTTTACTGTACAAGTACGCAGTATTACGAGAAAATAAAACGGCAATTATTTTGAAATAACAGACACTCCAATTTTATTTATTTAATATAAGGTCGAACAACATACCTAAATCCTGTATTGGCCCAAAAGTGGTGTAGAGGTCCAATTGGAATTGTTGCAGTATCAACTTCCACATACGGGCTTTCAGCAGCCATCGTATGCGATATTACAGCTATCCACAAAAGTCCTAATGTCCACATCTGTAAATTACAATCGAAAAGGCCGTCTTTTTTCATTTGCAGCTGGTTTTGACTACAATATGTGAATGTAGTACCCACATCTGCCTGCTTAAATATATAATTTTAAGATCCTACTACAATAGTATGAAAATCATAACACGTACGAGTTAATTAAAATTACATTTCTTTTTAAATCTATGTTTCAAACTTATCATATAAGTCTTATTATTTAGTTGTCTTGTCTTGTAAAGCAAGAAACTCGTTTAAAACTTGTATGAGAATGTACAACAAAAATGTTTTATTTAAATATCCCGCTCCCGCCATTTATCTTTCCATTCGTCGAAACCACTTGTATACCACGAGTTCAATGTATCGATACGATCACTTGACAAAACACTGTCGCTCTCGTTTCTCGTAACGTCATGCGACCTTACGCCAGGAAATCCGAAATACGAAGTGTCAACTGCAGAGTGTGTCATTCAGTCGCGTCTGTCCCGTGTGGCATCAGTTGGTGCAGTGTCTTCGCTTGAAGAAGCTGCATTTATTGCAAACACAAGTACAGTGTTAGAACTGTTGTCGTAAGAGAGTTAAGGGTCAGAAGAGTTCAGTTTCATATGCCTCACGTCTTTCGCTAGTGGATGGATCGTTCACATTTGCGTGAAGTGTGAAGCTGTCTTCACTTCGTGGAATAAGAACTAGGAAGAAATGGCTTTAAATAATTTTCTCTCCGCACGGTTCATAGTGTTGTTTGTGAGTTGTACGTTTTTGACATTGGTTTCGTGCAGCGATCCCCATTGCGTGTGGTATGGAGAATGTAACACTGATGGTGATCAACACAAACAGAATTGCGTGTACAATGGAACGGCGAAACCTTTGGAAGACAAAGCAGCATTAAAAATTCTTCAGGAATGGTGCCCTCACTTCCCAAACGATGGCATTGTTAGAACATGCTGCGATCCTAATCAACTGCAGACAATGAGCTCAAATTTAGCTACAGCAGCTGCCATCGTGAAACGTTGCCCATCTTGCTTACAAAACCTAGTTAATCATATATGTGATGTGACGTGCTCCGTAAATCAGTCGCGTTTTATGAATGTTACCAAAGTGAAGACTAATGTAAAAACTGGAAAACAGTATGTTACTGCTGTGGACATACACATTTCAAATGAATATGTTTTTGGGACCTACGATTCCTGTAAATATGTGTCTGTACCGTCATCTGGACAACTTGCAATGGATATGATGTGTGGTAATTGGGGAGCAAGTGCATGTTCAGCAACTAAGTGGTTTAAGTTCCTTGGCAGCAAAAAAGAAAATCTTTTTGCACCATTTCAAATGACATACAAATTCCATGACAAACCATTCAAGGATTTCAAACCATTAAATCCACACGTGACACCATGCAATGAATCGGTAAATGAAAATTCAACAGCTTGCAGTTGTGTTGATTGTGAAGTAAGTTGTCCCGTACCTCCTCCAATTCCAGAACCTCCAAAGCCATTTGAAATATGTGGTTTTGATGGGTATATTTTTGTAATTATTCTCATATATGTCGTTACAACAGGAATATTCCTCTTCTACATTTGGGTTGTTCCTAATAGACAAGTGGTAGTGACAAGAGACCAAGCAGAGTATGGGTCTTCATATCATAGATCCAGAATGCACACCCCAAAATTCTCTGCAGACTCGCCAAGTAATGAAAATGAGTCCCTAGGAGAAGAAGGAAACATTCAAAATGTGTCTGAGGAACAACTGTGGTTCTTGCAACGGACTGGAAATGCCCTTGAAAGAGCTGTGGAAAATGGATTTTACAAATGGGGTGTTTGGTGTGCTCAGCATCCATGGTTAGTGTTGTGTGTAGGCATAGTTGCAGCTGTTGGCCTTGGATGTGGAATAAAATTTTTGCACGTTACAACGGATCCTGTAGAACTTTGGGCAGCTCCAGATAGTCGTTCTCGAATGGAGCGAGAATACTTCAACACACAGTTTGAGCCATTCTACAGAATGGAACAAGTGATTATACGTTCGGTGGGACTGGAGAGAGTATATCATAACACATCTGAAGGGGAGCTGGCGTTTGGACCTGTGTTTCAGAGAGAATTTCTTTATGCAGTGCTAGACCTACAAAATAAGATTCTGTCAATTGGACAAAATGAAAACGAAGGAATTGAAAAAATTTGCTTTGCACCTATGTCTTCTGTTTTCACAGGAACAGTGAATGTGACACAATGTGTTGTGCAAAGCATATGGGGGTACTATCAGAATAGTATTGAAAATTTCAATACTACAGACACAGACCCTGATGGCTATATTACAAATTATTTAGATACCTTCAAGAAATGTTCTCAGAATCGATATAACGTTGACTGTCTTGCACCCTATGGTGGTCCAGTTGATCCAGCTGCAGCATTGGGTGGTTTTTTAAATCCTGGGGAAAACTTGCAAGATAATCCAAATTATGACAATGCCAGTGCAGTTATCCTCACGTTTCTTGTTAATAACCATAACAATAAAACTAATCTTGCTCCAGCCCTAGAATGGGAAAAGAAATTTATTGATTTTATGAAGAACTGGACCAAAACTAAACCTGATTTCATGGATGTTGCATTCACATCTGAACGTTCGATTGAAGATGAATTAAATACGAGCTCCCATTCAGATATTTTGACTATTTTATTGAGCTACCTTATAATGTTTGTGTACATCACTATCTCCCTGGGACATATTCGAAGCTGTAGTCATTTCTTGATAGACAGTAAAATAACATTGGGATTGTGTGGAGTGTTGATTGTATTGGTATCTGTTGCTTGTTCAGTAGGATTTTTTGGTTATGTGGGAATTCCAGCAACCCTCATAATTGTAGAGGTAATTCCATTCCTTGTGTTAGCTGTAGGTGTTGACAACATATTCATTTTAGTGCAGACACATCAGCGGGAAGGTATCATGCCTGGAGAAAGTTGTGCTCAGCATGTGGGACGAACGTTGGGAGCTGTGGGACCTTCCATGTTACTCACAACTGTGTCAGAATGCTGTTGTTTCTTTTTAGGTGGACTTTCTGATATGCCAGCTGTGCATGCCTTTGCATTATATGCTGGACTAGCCCTTTTTATTGATTTTGTGCTTCAAATAACATGTTTTGTTAGTCTTCTTGCCCTAGATTCAGAACGTCAGTCTGAGAACAGATTAGATGTTTGTTGCTGTTGTAAGGGCTCATATTCTTTTGAAGAAGCGAATGGAGAAGGATTTCTTTATAGATTTTTCAAAAAGAGATATGCTCCTTTTATTTTAAGTAAACCTGTGCGCCCTGTGGTAATAATATTGTTTTGGGGGCTGTTTTGTGTAAGTATAGCTGTGGGACCAGGGGTTCAAGTTGGGTTAGAGCAAGAACTGTCGATGCCAGAAGACTCGCATGTTATGAAATATTTTGAATATCTGAAAGATTATCTTTCCATAGGGCCTCCTGTATATTTTGTTGTGCGATCTGGATTAAATTACACAGATCCTACAGTGCAGAACGTGATTTGTAGTGGCCAATTTTGTGACAGCAATTCTCTAACATCTCAGATATATATTGCTTCGAAACGGCAAAATATGACGTATATTGCTCATGCAGCATCTTCCTGGTTAGATGATTACTTTGATTGGTCTTCTCTTTCTGACTGCTGCCAATATTACCCCCAAAATCATTCATATTGTCCACGTGAAATGCCAAATTGTTTACCATGTCATATCCCTCGTAATAAAATGAATCGGCCTCTGAATTCATCAATTTTTGATCACTATTTGCCATTCTTTTTGGAAGATAACCCTGATTCACAATGTGCCAAAGGAGGACATGCAGCATATTCACAAGCTGTCAATTATGAAAAAGGTGCAAATAACATATCTGAAGTTGGAGCTTCCTATTTTATGACTTATCATACCGTGCTAAAAACTTCAAAGGACTATTATGAAGCTCTTGCTGCTGCTCGTGAAGTGGCTGACAATGTGACAAAGACAATAAATTCTGATCTAAACATGAAAGGTAATGAGACCATTGAAGTATTTCCTTACAGTATATTTTATGTATTTTATGAACAGTACTTAGGAATGTGGTACGTTACGTTGAGAAGCTTATTTGTCTCAGTGTTAGTGATCTTTGTCGTTACTTTCATTTTAATAGGCATGAATTTAATGGGATCTGTGATTGTGATGATTACAATTTCAATGATTCTAGCAAATATTATTGGACTTATGTACTGGTGGAATATTTCTTAAATGCTGTCTCTCTTGTGAATTTGGTGATGGCATTGGGTATATCTGTTGAATTTTGTAGCCACATCGTTCATTATTTTATCAATTCATCAAAGAAATCACGAGTGCATCGTGCTCTAGATTCTCTTATAAATATGGGTACATCTGTATTGTCAGGAATCACATTGACAAAATTCCTCGGCATAGCTGTGCTTGCATTTGCTCACTCTGAAATATTTAGGGTTTTCTATTTTAGAATGTATTTAGGAATAATCATTTATGGTTGTTTGCATGGACTTGTTTTCTTGCCTGTTCTTTTAAGTTATTTAGGGCCTAATGGCCAGGGAATAATACATGTTTATCGTGAAGGCTACACGCCAATTCCTCCTGATATTGTTGAAGAGACGAGTAGAGAGGAAAATAATCAAACATAAGATGTTGCATTTGTTGCTGTTTTTTTTATTATGTGCCTTGCTGTTGTTTTAAAATTTCTGAGAGTGCCATTGATAATTATTTTTACTAAAATACTATTTAGAGCAATGCAGATATTGAGTGAGAGTTATTTAAAGTGATACTAGATTTGTAAAGATGTTATTCTGCTAGTCATATTTGTTGTTTTTGTCCCCAATTAAAACAGCTTGTATTACTGCAAATGAGCAAAATAAAATACATGATTGTTGATTGCCTTCTATTTATAACAGCAATTTCCAATGCTGTTATTTGGTAATAGTGTGTAAAAACAAAAAAGATCCACTTATGTCTTGAATCTATTGTACACAAGTATTGCAATTTCTTTGTACATTACATTTATCATACCATTTTGTAATGATTATTGTACATAAATAAAAGTTTTAATCACGAAAGTGTGTGTGTTGGTTCTCAAAACATTTTTTGCTGAATTTATTTTAAATGTCAAGACAAATTAGAATGGAAACCAGAGCATGGTGACAATGATAAAAATCAGTGTGGTAAAGTATGGTAAAGATCAGCGTTTTGGCGACTATATAATAATAGTAATATCTTGAATTAATCGTTAACGAGACTTGTTATTACACTATGATCCAATGACGATTGTTGGGGGGTCTGAGCACAGTGTGACATCAAGTTAGTATTGCCAACACTCCGGTATCGGGATATGAACATATTTGGAGCAACAATCACACTGCAACAGTGGAACAGAAGAATATTGAAGAATTCCTACGAAAGTGAGTGACAAAAACATGAATAGAGTTTATAGGCAATTACTAATCGCAAATTCGGTGTACAAATACTTGTTTTCAAAACAAGTGTGTACAAAGGCGTTTTCCACTTTGCCCATTAGAAGAGGTTATGAGGGTCACTTCACTCTATTAACCGCAAGAACATTATTCACGAATTCTTTATACTATGCAGAAAACGGAAAACAAAATACTACAGCTCCCGTGCTAGGTAAAGTGGATTCAAAGTTCTATCTTGCGTTTACTTGTAAAAAATGTAATACTCGAAACTCAAAACTCATCTCGAAAGTTGCTTACGAAAAAGGTGTGGTAATTGTGACTTGTGAAGGATGTTCTAATCATCATCTTATTGCCGACAATTTAAAATGGTTCACCGACCTCGAAGGGAAGAAAAATATTGAAGAAATACTGGCAGCTAAAGGAGAAACTGTGAGACGGTCATTACATCACAGTGAGAACGGGGTGATGCAATTCAACGAGCAGGATTCGTTATTGGGAAAATGTGAACCATGAATGCATATATGAATCTTTTTTGGCAAATTATAAACTTTCTTCAGTATGATTACCACGAAAGAGTAAATTAAAGCCAAGGTGGCGAGTGTTGATGATCCATGTTATACAAAGTATGACCATGGAGAATATCTTGTTCCATAGTAGTATGATATTTTTTCGAGTGAAAGAAACATTTTGAAGGTACGAAACTAAACCTTCGAAATACCAGTAAGGTTACACGAATTGCACCAGTGGTTAATACAACATTCTAATTATACAAGGGATATTCTGAACTGTCATTTTGGGGCGGCACTTGTGGTACTGTGGCATGCATTTAACCCGAAGCGTTAGAGTATGCCACTGCATTATCAAAAGCTTCCATCATAAGCAACATAATCAGCTATTAGATTTGTGTTTACAAATATTGTAAGTTTCGCATTTAATTGATTTCAAAAGCTGTGTACTTACTGGTAAGTTTAAAAGCAGCGCCGAGGAATTCTCTGGAAAATTCACGCAGTGACATTCCCAAGGAACTTGCAGCGAAGATGTTGTTGCATACCGCGTTGTGTACAGTAGAAACGAGTTCACGAATCGTTGGGACTCAGTTTCTTAGCATTTTTATTAATTTGGATACTGTGTTTGGAATTTGAAGTTTCTGTAATTCACAAGCTGTGATTCTGAATCTCTCGTTATGACTGACAAGGAGCGTACGTGTTTAAAAAGTGCTGATGAGGAGGATCGAGCTTCAGATAAGTCAATGGTATGTTAATTGTTGTTGTTTTTTTTATTTTCATTTTAATGTGAAATGAAATTCATCATATTTTACGGTACTGTATAATAATGTGTATGCTTTTTGCTGCAAAGGTTCCCCTGGACCTCCGGTCGCTAAGTGACTTCGTGCCCGGTGATGAGTGGAGAAACTGTCCATCTCCTGATTCGCCTCGAAAACATGTAAAATCTACTGCAGTAGTAAAATATTCCACTGTTCAGTCTTTGGCGAACTTTGCTGTTCTGCAGTGCAATACAGATCTTAATTCTCCCCCATCTAATTGGCTAAGCAGTTCAGCTGATTCCTATGGATTACAGCATGTTCCTTCTCATTCTACAGGTTTTTCAAGGTTTGCATTTTTTGACATTTACAATTACAATTGTTTAATATCTGGGATTTTCAGAGCTATAAGGTACTGTGATATTCAGAGGCTTACAAAAATATTGGTTCAAAGAGAACTGACAGAAAAATAGACCCATAGATTCATCTTAAAAAGGACAAAAAAAACTTCTTAACATTCTTTTTTACAAATTTACATTGTATGTGTCCCTTTTCTTTTAATCACATCATCATCTCTTTGGTATTCTGTCTAAGAATTGTTTTTGGGGAACTCATCAATAATTTGCTTCACTCTTCTTCCAGTCTCTGAGATGTACCTTCTATCGTATGGGAGTTTTTTGAGCTCCCTATTCCAATTTATCAACTCTTAAGGATATGTCTGGGATATCTGGGGATCGGGGAGTATGCTGGAGTACTTAGGAATAGTTGTAAAGCCACCAAAGTGGCAAAACATGAGCTGTATGTTTAGGATAGTTGCCCTGGTTAAATGAAAAATCGTTGGAAATTCCCAAATGTTCTACACTCATTTTCAAATTTTCTTTTAGAGTATTTAAATAACCAAATCTGCACTTAGTTCAGTGAAGGTCAGTTAGCAGACTTACAATCCCAGTTTTGAACACTACCTTTTCCACGTTTCAAAGTCAACTACAAATTATTTTCCTGCAGCTCTGCATTTGGTCAGTGCCACACCAATTCTCTACCATTAGAACCATAATTATTAAATTTGCTCATCATTAAAAGTTTCTCTTTTCTACTAAGTTTCATCATTTTGAAAATACTCTTTAGCAAATACATGTCTTTTCCTACTGTTTGCATCCTTATGAAATGCTTTTTCCTGTCTATTTGCCCTCCATAACATTCATCTTATTGTTCCCAGGTGAACTTTTTTTCACAATGTTTTCAACTTGAACTGCAATTTTTGGGGCACTTAATTGGAGGGTTTTCTTTTCATTTCTAAGGTTGCAGTTTTTTTCTTTTCCTGTATGGACCTTAGGTCCTCCAGATTATTGCTGTAAATCAATGCTATTTTTATCTGTAAATCTTTTAATGATGTCCCACATGGTAGTCTTCTTTGAAGTAAAGATGCAATTTGCTGACAACTTTTCCTTTTCGCCTGATGATAAATCACCAATCGGCATTGGTTGAAGGCCATTTTCATGCCTCAGTGTACCCTTTCTCGTTTCGTTGCATCTATTTTACTTCATACATATTAGTGAAATGTGACTTTTGATGATTACCTTGGTTCAACAGTTGAGCAACCATCCATTCTGTAATTTTTGTTGAACCAGAATTCAAATGGTAATTAGAAAAAAATTAATATTGTCATCATTTACATCATTAAGTTTTTATTAACAGTTTTTACAAATTACACAAACTCCATTTATAAAATGGTAATAATTTGATTTACCATTTTCATTTTTTTCTTACTGCAATACTGCCAATATATTCATTTTACAGTCAGTTCTGTTAGTTTTGTGAGCTTGTGTATAAATTTAAGGACCAAATCAACATAGTGTTTAAACCAATGTTCTCTAACTTTTTGAGTTTTGTTCCCTTCTTGTAAGGTTGTAAGAATGATGAAATTAAACTAAACAATTGGTTTTGAAGGGTGTTTTGTGGCTCAGTTATTGAATGGTTACTTCTTGAAATCTTCTTGTGGAGATTAAGTAACCATGAAGATACTTGTACTACAGCTTGAAAACCCCAGATTTAAACATTTTGTTCACATGTCTCCACCAAAAAATTGCCATAAGTATTTTGAAAGTTAAGATCACTTTTAATGAGAATGCTAGTCGAAACTTACCATAATAGCAGGGGAAAAAATGTTCATGTACTTAAAAAATAAAACATTTTCAATACTTAATTATTCATTTATTTGAATTTTAGTGCATTCACTGGGCATCATCCAACATGCAATCATAAATACTTGATAATAGAAAATGAAAAATGCTTCACATTTTAGTACGCCAATTAACGATTTTTTTCATTTTCAGCTTTCGCATGGCTCACATGTTTCCAGAATGTGTTGGAGAAGTGGATGTGGTGTCAGATGCAGAGAACATAAAAAAGTTACTTAAGATTCCTTACAGTAAAGGACCTGTGGGTATTCAAATAGATTGTGTGATATGTAAAATTTGACAAACACATTAATTTGTACAATGATTTTCTTCTAGGTAAGCATGATGGTTCACCGTATTGAAAATACCCTTCTTATTGACGAATTTGATATACACAAATATTTACTTCGGACTGCAGAGTCTGAATGGGAATGGTTGAAGAAATTTTTTTTTGAGCATGTGTTGCAATCTCTGAATGAGAAGGTGAGTTAGACTTATCTATTGTTCTGTGATAAATAAACTACCTAAATTAAAAACATTAAAAAATCAGAGAGCTCGGCAGATGTATAGTAATGCTGCAATGAGTGGTGAAAACACCGATTTAGAATATTTAATGAAATCTTTCAGAGTTCATATTTTGCCATTAATTGGAACGCAAACAGAAAACTTAAGTTTCCTACAAGTCTGAAAAAGTTTTATGTAACATTAAAAAGTGAATTTTTCCTACATGTAGTATATTACTTCCTCTAACACTTGTGTATTCAGAAACCATGTTTTGTGGGTCCTTAATACCTGAAAATCGATGGACTGCAAAATCTCTCTCTGTGCTTCCATGTGTCTGCCTGCCTCTCTCTCTGTCCGTCGTCTGTCTCTCTGCCCTTCCATCTGCCTGTCTCTCAGTCCGTCACCTGCCTGTCTCTGTCCGTACATTTGTCTTCCCACCTGTCTCTCTGTCATCTGTCCTCCCGCCTGTCCATCGATCCGTCCATCTGGCAGGCAATTTTGAAATAATTTGAAACAAAAATGTTGCAAAAAAAAATGTTGCAAATTTTTTTCTATAAAATTTTATCCTCTTATGTCACAAAGAATGGTAAAGAAAGCGGTGCTGGTCCCAAATTCTGGCCCTAATTCAGTCTCATACTGATAAGATGGCAAGAAATGAAAGAAGAATTTGTATAGAATTAGACCCTTGAGAGGTCCATCAATTTGGAATGTGTAGAAAGAGACAAGTTTTAAGTTAGCATTGAAAATTTTTAATGAATTTATTTATTTTACATTAAATTTGATTCAGTTTTGCACATTTTTATAGGAAAAAGGATTGTTTCACAAAAACAAGAGTCGGTGTGCTCTTCAGCAAAAGAGTCTTGTTTCGAAGTTCCTGTATCACAGCTTGGCAGTAGCACAGGCACAGAGCGATGGTCCAAGTGAACCTGCAAAACCTGACAGTCAAGAGGCAGCTGTACCAATACCAGTAACTGTGGTGGGTTAATATTGATAATATTGAATCATTTATTGATAAATTGTAGCAAGTTTAGTGTGGAATGTTCATGTTCATAAATGTTTTGTATAGGACGGGGAGAATACAATTAGTGATTTGAATGTTCGTTTTGCCTAGTTAACAGAAAAAGTCCTTTGGAATGAATAGTATTCAACTTTGATGTCTTCCACGTTGGTAACATTTACATTAGAGGCAATTTCTTCACATTATTGTATTGATACTATGTGCTTTAAATAATGTCACAAAGTTTTGCGAAAACTCAACAGTTTTCTGTTAAAACGTGCTCAAAATTCAGCATTTTCAGAAATGCTCAAACGCCATTTTCTCAAAAATGGCTCTAAATTTAATCTTCAAACTTTTCCAACATATAGTGGTATTGACACTGTTTGATATTACGAAAAGTTGATTTTGGTGTATTTTTTTTATTTTCTCAAAAATTACACAAATATAGTTTTTTTTAGATATGTCTCATGTCGTTATGCACATTTCCATCAATTTGTATATGTTATTGCATTTGTGAGTGGAGTACTTCAAAGAACTTTAAATGAAGTTTTTCGAAAATTCAATAGATTCCTGTGAAAAAGAGCTTCAATTTTCGAATTTGAAGTAATCCTTAATCGTCATTTTCTTAAAAACGGCTTCAAATTTTTTATTGAAAATTTCTATTTAGGACGAGGTTTTACTCTTCTTTAATATTCTTGAAGGAATATTTCAGTTCTACTACTACGAAACAGAAAAATTGAAAAAATGTCAAAAAAATGTACTTTGGGCGATAGATGGCAGAGGATGGGGCCATAAAGCCAGTCTGCACCAAGGAAATTAGAAAACTTTACGGCAAGAAAGTCTGTGCCACTCTGTAGCACCTCTAGTTTGTTATAAGTAGCAGACATTAAAGCTTAATGATAAATATAATTTAATATATTAGCAATATTGCATAGTATCAAAACAATTATCTTGTATTGAATGTAATCATTTCCATTTCTGAACATTACTTTGTTCGCAGATTCCATAAAAATAGTTGTGCAGCAGAATATGCATAGTTGTTTTGCTGAAATAATTTGATTTTCAGTTTGTTATTTGTATGCTTTTTTGCTAATTTCAGGCTGACCCTCCTCTTCCAGAGCCTAAATTAGAGGAGGAAGTTCCCGATCCTTCTTCCAATCATAAATTTGCTCGCAACGTAGTATGGACTTTTGAAGATATTCAGATGCTGATTGGAACTAACCTTCCCATTTTTGGAGGAAAGACCCATCCTTGTATCAGCTTAAAGTTGAGGTATGTTACAATAACTTGATACTATCCTAATGTGTTTTGTTCTCTAAAGTTTATTTTGAGAATACTTCAAATACGGGGTTCACCTGAATATAAGAAGATTGAATTCAAGACTATTCCCTAATTTTGAAGAGGCCTCCTGAGAATTTATTTCCATTTTTAACACATTCTTACAATTCAGTGAAAATAAAATTGCAAATTGTCTAACCAACTAAAAAATTGACTTGGTAAAGAGAAGGTGGTTGGTTTTTGTTGTTGTTTTTCCCCATGAGGTATCACTATTTTTTAGACTTATATGCTTTGCTGACTTTTGAAAACATTAGTATTCAGCACACCTAAGAGTAAAAACATTCAATTGTACGTACTATCAGGCATGTTTTCAGTTTGCCCTCAGTGTTCTGATTTTGCTGCTAGATGAAATGTTTAAATCGACTCCTTTTTCTGTGTATGAAAACATTTTTTTTCTAATGCACAAACATTATATATTATGAATTTTTGTTACAGAGACATGACAAAACCTATAAATGTTCTTACTGGAATTGATTATTGGCTAGATAACTTAATGTGCAATGTTCCCGAGTTGGTGATGTGTTATCATTTGGATGGCATTGTTCAAAAATATGAATTAATCAAGACAGAAGATCTTCCTCATTTGGAAAATTCTAAATTTTCCCCAAAGGTGATACGTGATGTAGCACAGAATATTCTCTCATTCTTGAAGTCAAATGCTACTAAGGCAGGCCACACTTACTGGTTATTTAAAGGTAAAAAAATAATTCTGGTGACTATATCACTGAAGTTCAATGCAAATTTCTTACATAATATATTTTATCCGCGATTGAAATATAGAACTTGTAAGGTCTCAGATGTACAAATGTTTTGCATGTTGAAAACCTTTTCATTGTTCTTCATATAATTATCAAGGTCTCAGATGTACAAATGTTTTGCATGTTGAAAACCTTTTCATTGTTCTTCATATAATTATCATTTCGTATGACTGTTTTAATTAAGGTGTTTTCAACACCTACATGTGATGTACATTATAGCTTCAACACCATTTAAAGATAGTGAGTTAACATGCAAAAACTCGCAATTGTAAAATGTAAAATCGCGCAATTGAATTTTTTTTTTTTGTCACAGGGAAAGATGCAGAAATTGTGAAGTTGTATGATCTGACATCACTTTGCAGTGAAATGATGGATGAAAAGGGTCAAAATCCTTTTACAGTTCCTGTGGCTATGCTACTTTATAGGTAATTTTTACAGAATGACACGTGCAGTAAAATGCAATCACTGGTTTATTGATAACCAAGAAGATACACAACAAGCAAAAGAAACAGTAAAGCTTAGAAAATAAAATGTTGATTTTCAGGAAAAAAACAACAACAAAACAACCAACTATCAGTGAAATGATGAGTAAAATGTACAGTTTATGAACATCAAAAGGTGCTTCATGAATTCAACCTATTAACATAACTACGTCAAAATTATCACTCTAATAAATAACTATGATTGCCTACATAGACATATACTATGTTCATGTGTCGAAGTTGGTTTTCTAGTATTTTTAATTTATTATTTATTTATTAATTATTAATTTATTTTTAATTAAGATTCCTCCCAAACATCTCTTAAGGAATGTTCACGCATACTCTGGAATTCAAAATGTGAAAATATCTACAATATTTTTATATCTACAATATTTTTATATAATATAGATTTATATGCAAAAACTTCCAATTTAGAGTTCAATATTTCTTTCTTCCATCTTTAACACAAATTATTTTTACTTTACTTATTGCATTTTAGAGCAATTAGTCTGTCAATTAAGCATAGACCAGATTCTGTTGCAGAATTAATCTTTTCACCCAAAAACCATAGAAAGAAAAGAAATTTTCAGGACAGTTTAAAGGTAAATAGAACTTATTGTGATGCCATGGGTTACACATACACGCAATATATAAGTCACATTCATTGAGACTTTAACGACTAGATACCTTCCAGTACGAACTGTCGAACATTCCAGGGCCCCAAACTGTGACTTACAAAGAGTGGTGGGGTAGAAAATTGCACTGAAGAAGACTGTGAAATTTTTTTAACTGGAATATTTGAAGTTGTGCCACTAAACACTTGTATTGATCACTTGGTATCATACTTGTAACAATGCATGTTTTGTAAGTTGTACACAGGAATCCTGTCTTGAGCAATCTACATGTGATAAATGAGGGCAAGCTAGGGCTGAAGTAGACTCTCTCAAAACTGTGAAGATTTCCCTTTCAGCTAGATAAAAAGGGGAGGGGGAAGTAATGGTAGACAGTCACTATAGTACGAATAAAATTAGAATGTGGTTGACAGTTGAATGCGGAGAGGGGCAATGTTGCCGCATATTGCACGCTCTACCACATGTCTCAACAATATCTAGGCAAACAGAAGATAGGAATCTTGAGAAACTCTTAACAAGTGAAAGAAAGGTAATAAACACAAAACTTACCTTTTCTGACCCTTCGCCAATTATTCTCAAATTACACTGTTAAGTGACAAGTAACAAACTTCATATATATTTGTTTGAGAATGCTACATCGCACACACTGTTAACTTAAAGTGCAGTGTTATTTTTATGGAGTATGATATTGAATTGTTCTGTATTTTAGTTAATTTTAAGAGTACCGTATTTTATATTCTATTACTGTGTATTACCTCCCCACTACACATGCAGACATTTTCGAAAAACTGTATGATGACTTAATGTCTCTTAGTGAGCTTTGAGGCAAAAAATTGTTACTACTTTGGGGTTTCAGTGTCCCAGTCAAGAACTCAGTAATACTCAGGGGTTTGTAGTTAGTAATAAAATAAACTCGCTTTGGAAATGGATAACTTTTCAAATTATCACAATATAACAGAATATTCAGGACAAAAACAAGTATAACGGAATATTCATTTACACTTTTCAAGGGATCCAAAAAATGGTGTAAATTGAGGGAAAACCCTTTTGCACATGTAATAAAATTCTGAAAATTTACAATCTACTTTTATTAAATATTTAAATATTAACTAATATATATTACATCTAAATATAGAAATTTTTGTGTTTTTTAAAAAGTCTACAATGAATGTCATTTTTGCTTTCTGGTGAATTCTTTCAATTTGCTTTTGAAGCTCATACACATGGTCAAAACTATTAACATCACCATCTGCTGCAGAAATATATATTTTTTATAGTGTTTTATTGCAGAAACTTCTTCTGCACAAGTAGGCACACTACCATCACCATCATTAAAATCACCGTCACTGTCTTTCTGAACTGACTCGATCAAACTTTCTACCAACACTGTTTGCACCGTATTTGATGTTTCCGGGTTTGTAGGCCATGGTCTAACAGAGATTTGTCCATATGTTTCTCCTGCAACTGTGGCACGCATCCTCATTGGCCTTGCTGGCGGGGGCAAAGTGTTCTACCTGGCAGCATCGTGTTGATGACGCTCCCACAGCTCTGGGGCCCGTATTTATAGCGAAGGGCGAAGTTCGGGCGCTTGCACCTGATTGGGTCACGTCAGCGGCGCTCGCACATGATTGGGCCGTCAGTGGTACTGTTTGGCTGACGAGTTTTGGTGTTCCGAAGCGCTGGGTACCATGTACCATTTAATTTTTCACCTTTGCTGTTGAAATTGTTTTTGTGTTTGTAAATCTTGATGGCTTCCATTTGGAGTCTCTTGTAGTAGTGTGTGGTCGTGGAGAGAACATCTGTTGCTTCAAAGCACATGTTGTGTCCACATCCCAACAGCTCCTGATCGGCGACTGCTGATTTATCTGTATGTCCTAGATGGCAGTTCCTTTTGTTCTTTTATACGAGTATTGAAACTTCTCCCTGTAGTGCCCTGTAACCGCAAGAGCTAGAAATTCTGTAAACTCTGGCTAGAGACATGTGGTCCTGGGGGATCTTTGATTGAGCGTAATAAGTTATGGAGTTGTTGGGTGGGTTTAATGATTGTTCTAATCCTATGTCTTGTTAACAATCTCCCTATGCGGTCCGTTACTTTCTTCACGTAGGGCAGGAAAACTGTACAGAGTATAGGATCTTCTGTATGGTTTTGTTCATCAGTCTTCTTTGGGTATAGAGCTCTCCTTACTTCACTGGACTTGTAACCATTGGCTTGTAACACCTTCTCGAGGTGTAATTCTTCGGGTAGGTGGTCAGGTTCGCAAATGCGTTTAGCACAGTCATGAAGAGTTTAATCATTGCACGTTTTTGACTGGAATAATGATTTGAGTTTTTGTGTAAATAACGATCCATGTGCGTAGGTTTCCGGTAAACTTTATGTCCAAGGGAACCATCTAGATTTCTGTTGACCAAAATATCTAAGAAAGCTTGTTTATCTTTTTCCACCTCCATAGTAAAGTGAATTCTTGGTTGGATATTATTGAGATGTTCCAGAAAATCTGACAACATGTGTTCATCATGACTCCAAACCACGAAACTATCATCACCGTAACGAAACCAGTGTGTCGGTTTGATAGGAGAACTGTTTAAGGCAGTGTCTTCGAAATACTCCATGTAAAGGTTGGCCACAATTGGACTCAATGGATTGCCCATAGCTACACCGTCCGTCTGTTCATAAAAGTCACCGTTCCATTGGAAATAAGTAGTAGTCTGTGTTTGTTTAAACTGTAAGACGATATCCTCTGGGAAATATTTTGCTAGGAAATTTAAAGTCTCCTGCACTGGAACCATGGTAAAAAGTGATGTAACATCAAAACTCACCAATAGATCGTCGGGTTTTAAGCAAAGTCCTTTTAATTTTCCAATGAAGTGAGAGGAATCCTTGATGTGTCTTTCTGTGTTTCCAATGTGGAGTTGTAGTTTGGAAATGTATTTGGCCCCGAACCTCGTCCTTTGCTATAAATACGTGCCCCAGAGCTGCGGGAGCATCAGTCATCGCGGTGCTGCCAGGTAAAACATTTCACCCCTGCCACCAACGCCACTGAGGATGCCTGCTACAGTTGCAAGCAAAGCGTATGGACAAGTCTCCATTAGACCATGGCCCACAAACCTGGAAACGTCAAATATTGTAGAAACCGGCCGTGAAAACCTACATTGTATATTACTGTTTGCATAGTTGCAAGTTCATCATCAAAATGGAGGAAGTCTTTAATTTTTATCTATTTTAAATTTCTCTCATGCAGAAATAAGATCACTATCTTGTTCTTCTTCACTTACTTCTTCCTCATGGGTTTGGAAGAAGCCAGCTTTTCTCAAGCTGCTGTTTATGGTTGATTGACTCATGTCCTTCCTTGCCTTTGCAATATAATGCAGTGCATTCAGGATAGATATTTTCAATGTCATTGTGCCCTTCCCTGACTCCATGAAACCTAATAATCTCCGTGCAACATTTTTTTCTGTAGTAAGTCTTGAAAGCATGGATTATTGATAAATCTATTGGCTGAAACTTTTTTTGTGCAGTTTGCTGGCAAGAAATCAATCCATAATTTCTCAAGTTGTTTTGGATGTGCAGAGCACTGATCAACAAATAAAAAATTTCTTCCGTTTTGTGCTCCTATCTTCACATCAAGAGCATACATTTGCCTCTCAAAAAGATTGGAAGTCGTCCATTCTTTTTTTATTGGGCTTGTATTTTGTGGGCAATGTTTTCACATTCATGAAGCTTCGAGGTTTCTTGGACTTTCCTGTTAAAAATAGGCAAAGCTTTTCAGACCCGTCAGCATTCGCTCCCAACATTACAATAAGCTTAAATTTACTGTTTTTGGTTCCGTGGCAATTTGCGCCTTTGAATGTGAAAGTTTTAGTTTGGAAGAACCTAAAAAAATAGTCCAGTTTTATCTATGTTGAAAATGTCCTTAGGAGAATACTCCTTCCTGAGGTCCTTCAGTTTTCCCTCCTGCAATTCCCAAACACTTTCTTCTGGCACAGCATTTCTTTCTCCACACACAAACTTATAAACAATACTGTAACACTTTTTGAATAAGTCAATCCAGTCATTAGATGCAGAGAAGTTCTCAATGGAAAGCTTATCTACCACATTCATGGCTTTTTCACGTAACAACATGCCACTCGTGGGGTTGTCAGTGTCTGGAACCAGTTCTTCAGAATTTCCTCCAACTCAGCATATTTTGAATACTTCCTCTTCTTACAAAAATGTTCACTTTCATTTACACTTTTAATAATTGAGTCCTTATTTCTTACTATTGTGTTAAGAGTGGAGACTGATCCCAACTTTTTAGCTAGCGCAATACGGGATCCTTTATGGACTTCAACTACCTCTAAAATTTTTTATTTTTCTTGAATAGAAAGACTCTTTCTCTTTCTTTTTAAATCCATTACAGAGCAAAATTAACACTATTAAAATTAAAACTTTTTAAAAGCACAGAACTATGATATCCAACATGTTATTATACTCGGAATCGATACTCATCCCAACGCTGTAACACACTACACTACAACCGTTCTTAAGTGAATGAACAAGTGAAAAGAGACCTCTTTCATCCATGAATGAACTCAAAGCAAGATCGGAATTCGTAGTTGACATTTAATTCTCTGTGCAAGAGAGAAATTGTGAGAGAAAGTATAAATATCATGAAAAAAATGGCGTTCAGATCTCTCATGGCTTCAAAAAGTGTAAACGGTGGGAAAAATGTAATTTCAAAAGTGTAAAAGTGGGGATGAACATAAGAAAATTGAAGGGACTGGAAAAAATCAGTATAAGCTGCGGGGACACGAAAAATCCGGCAACATAAAAGCAGGGTTATACTGTATAATGTATCAGACCGATTGCTTGGTCTGTTATTAATATTTTTTCTTTTCTTTTTTTGCTTGTGCTGTTATGGAGGAAGTTATATCCAATATTTGGTACAGATCCTTATCATCCACCTCTTCTGATTGTCCAAATTGTGATAAATCCAAATTATATAAATGAATTGTTAAATGAATTATGTACTATGTAAGCTAGCAATATTGATTTACTATCTGACTCAATTCAACCTTTGTGGAAAAGCTCTAGAGTATGTAATTGCCATCAATTATATGTAAGAAGAAATAAAAGAAGTCATCTTCGTCAACATATCAGCTTTATTAAGATAGCCGGCTTTCGACGGCTTTGCCGTCATCGTCAGTCTCGCTGCTGTCGGCAAAAGTCGAGCGACCCATAAAACATGTAATGGATTTTACCCGCTGGGTTATAACTTGAATCGATTTAAAACTTTAAAAATAAAATAATAAAGGAAACAATTCACTCATGAAATAGTACTTTCTGCGCTATCACTGTCTTCGAGATTAGTGCTTTCAGCACTGTCTGATTCACCAAGGGTGATAATCAGATGTTCTGTATATGCTTCAATGCCACATTAAGTTTGCCATGCTCCCAATGTCACATTTTTAGTATGTGCCAAATCCTTTTGTCACTGTTCATAAGTGGTGCTTTCTTTAGCGTTCCAGAAAAGGTTTTCCACTTTAGAGACAGAAAATGTTTTGTGATTTCTTGCCACATAACCCTTCATTTGTGCCTATATCAATTCAGTATCATTGAAGTGGCAATGTTACAGTAGCAAACGAATGACTGTGTGCTTTGGCCATTTCGTCATTCTCATATTTGGGGAATTGAGGCTTGATTCTTGCAACATATTCAAGTAATTCCACCGTACCATGAAGGTTCTGATACCACATTATGACTTGATAACAGGACAATAATAGATTGTTTCCTACATGCTGTTGTGGGTGCCCTATCTATAAAAACAGAATGGTATGACGCATTGCCAGTTATAATAATGGACTCCTTGGCCAAATTTGAGAGCAATTGTAGACACGATTCATTTGTTACCTAATTTTAGGTAACAACACAGTGCAAATGTCGATGCTTCAGATTCACCATTCTATAGGTTATGGCACTGGCATCATGTGATCACAAAATGTCAACTACATTCTAATTGTATTTGGACAAAGGTAAAGGACGCTGACACCATCAAATGACATGACAAAAACAACAATATTTTTGCTGTGAAAGAAGCTTGAACCTTTCTTCTATGGGAATATGAAAATTCACCTGATGGACAAAGACAACATGGCACCATTCGGATGTTGCTCAAAAACTGTATAGAGTTACTTGATAAGGAGAAGTATCCTCAGGTGAGTTTTTGTTTAAGAATCTTAAAAATGTGCGACCTTCTTTCCTTTTGCTCTAATAAAAATCTTTCTTTGCCCACAGATAGTGACTTCAGCTCATTACATGTTGTCAGATCTGTACATTCCAGCTGACACAGATCCCTCGTCGCCTAACTTGGCTGAAAATTTGGACGATGAGAGAAGTGCTTCTGAGTACGATGAAGGGGATGAAGTAGAAGAACAGGAGGATAACAGGGAGGGCGAAACAAATCTTGGCCCCAGTAGCAGTGTGGAAGTGAAATCACTCTGTGTTGCGACTTCCTTCCCTGCTGGCGATTCAGCTCCTCCTCCACCTCTCAGTGGGGATGTGAAGGAACGGTGCAGCTCAGCACTGCAACATGTTGGTGCAGGTCTCCAGTGTTTGACTCTGTTTGGAACTAAACCAGAAGATTCTTCAGAGCACTGTAGTGCCAGCTTTGATGTGAGTTTGTTGCAGAAGGTGGGCAGTGATTCTTTGCTGTTATCTTAAGGCAATCAGGTTGTGAACAGTTTGTACTTTGAAATTATTTCTTTTCATATTTTGCAAATGGAGCACAGTCTCGGTCAGATTTGTCTTTAAATTATTTTTCTTGTAAATTTATTCTTTTAAGAATCATTCCATGTCAAATCGCACACGCGCAGAACATCGCTATTTTTAGCAACTTGAAACTTTTTATGAGGTCTAGGGTTGAAAATAGATGACACATATTTTTCTCCTTTCTTCTCTAATTGCACCTTTTTCAAAAATACTGCCAATTATTTTTTCGGAAGAATCCTGCGCAGGCTCATGTTTAAAAAATTTTCACGCATCAATTTTTTTTTTTTTCCCCCAGAAAAATTCAGTTTCACCTAAATGAAACCTAGGAAGATGTAGTTTCATGTGATGTAAATATAATTTTTGTAAACATATTTTTTAAGTATTTAAAATTGATTTTAATTTTTAAAATACAAATTTTGACATTAGGCCAGCACTTAAATAGATTTAAAAAACGACTCATGTAGTTCTACTGATGTTGGATCTTCTCCCAATTTTCAAAATGGGACGTAAGGAAAAAACATTTTAAAAAGTTGATTGTTGTCTATTCTTCGTTCGCTCTTAAAAAAAGGTAATGCAAACAAACCCAAGATATTCATTCCCCTTGCTCCGATTCTCAATCGCCGACTTCGCTCACACTATTTTCGGTCACGCACACTAGGCATAGTCAGTGGTCGTTCAAAGAGAGAACTCGTCATATGCGGATCACCAGGCGAATATTAACATTTCTAATAGCTCTGGAAACGCATGTTTACAAACATTAACAAAAACTATGTGATAGTAAAACCAATTTGCAAAGTTTGCAAAGTTAAATTAAAAAAAATCTTTACAAGAATGAAGTGAACAAGTGAATGTCAATATCCAATTTACATTATTTTGACTGTATTAACTAATATTCACCCTTAAATCTCACGCAAACAATTCACTTACGATCACTCTGCTTTAGGAAGAGGTTAAATTCCTTCCATATCTGAAGCAGATGATTCAATGATGACTATCTTGTCTCGACACTGTCACTGAAGCCATCTACCTCGCACAACCTCTGTTCCTCTTTAATAATCGCACTACATCAGCATTCTGGCGTCACTTGGAAATACCTTGCTCGAGAAGTTCTGAAAAGCCCTGAAAATGTATTTAAAGCATACAATACCTCACGTTTTCACCACTCCGTAATAGTTTATCTCTGTAGTGTTTCACTACTGAAACATGCCAGCGTTGACTGGTGCCAATTTGAAACAAGCCCGTGTTTCTATTTAAAAACAAGCCCCACTTGGAGTGATATTTTGAAACATAATTATTACTGATAAATGTGATTTGTGCACCAGGAAAAGGTTACACTGAAACCTAATGATTCCTACGTAATTTAAATATGTCTCCTTCCAAAATTATGTTGTGATAGCTCAGTTCATTGGAGTTTGAAGTTCCTAATTGTAGCTACTTACTCTGCAACGAAGTATTCAATCTGCCATCCATGTGGAGTGGTGAGGAATCTAAAAATCTTATTACATTGCTGGAATACGTAAAGAACAATGATAATTGGCTTTCTTTCAACTTAACAAATTAGAATTTATTATATTGATAATCAAAAAAGAATTGATCTTTGGTTATGACCAGTTTTCTCTATATTACAATAGTTATAAAACCTTGTTATTCATTCATGGGTGTTCTCGTGCTCTTCACTTCTTACGTTCGATGGCACCCTGTAAACCTTCTCCGCTGGCGCAGAATCTTGCTTCTGGATAATGTCCTCGCCTAATATTCATAATCTGGTCCCAAATTCTCCCAGCGATGCTATTATAATCCGTGACTTCCCTCACTTGCGTCTCGGGTGGACACCTAGACAAGTATTTACTTCCTACAAGATCTCTCTATCTAATATAGAAACAATAGTTAATTTTATACAACTGTTAATTACAATCTTTCCTCGATCTGGTAAAATATATCAGAGCTGACCGCTCATCACGCGTTGCTCAAGCTAATGAATGTTCTTCTTAAAACTTGGAAGCATCCAAATTTTATATCTTTTCTTTTGTTTCTCAAAACAATGCTAATTCCACCTCTGCTCTGTCATTTCAATCTAACAAAAATGATCCTTAACAATGGTTGTTTATTTGTTACATAGCGACCCTCTTGCAATCTTCTATTGACATCCCTATATTCTATGTCATATAAATTGATGTTTCCATTATAAAAATGGTTTGTCATTTTGGTATATCACACTACAGAAGACTTTTGAAAATTTTGAAAATTAATATAGTCTTGAAAAAGTAGACAAAAATGAAAAACATGTTTCTTGCTTTACTCTTCATTGAAAAATTTCAAAAATCTGGGACATCAAGGTTCAATTTTTCTTAAATTTGTGCAATTTGCAGGAGAATGACTTCAACAGATTTTCAAAAGATTGTGCATTTGCAGCTCTTTGTGTAGACTTTTGAATTCTAATTGACTTGTGTATAAGTTTTTCTGATGATTAATTTTGCTCTTCACTTAAGCTTCAAGTTCCTACAAAAAAATGGATTATTTTGGATTTTAAAATTCTCTCAAAAGGAATTCATTTAATTACAATAACATGCAGGTTATTGCTCGCTATAACATGTATTAATGCAATAAAATCAATCATTGCTAATGAAATAAGAGTTAATTACTGTTTTTATTGGAGGGAGGGAGATAAGTTGATTGGAGATTGGTTAGTAAAGTTAAGTTTCAGTTTGACACCAGTGCACTCTCCATAAACAAGCATAAAATCTGAAATCTATTTAGCAGTGGGGTGTTCAATTTTTTTAATAGTGTAAGGTCAGCAGTGAAAAAGGATTCTTGAGAAGTTTTAAAGATTAGATTATCAAATCGAATACCTTAGTGTAATTATTTCCAAACAAACTTCAAATTGTTTGCTCAGTAGCAGTGACTTTCTTAGATTTGGAGTTTGGTTAGGATTTAACATGTATTTTAATATACGTCCTTTTTTTTTCTCAATTCTTTCTGCAGAGAAACAATTCAAATCGTGAGCCAACAGAACCAGATGGTCCAAGTATGGCTAAGCCTTTTGAAGCTATACCCATGCCATACACTCCTTTGAAAAGTCAGAAACAGGAGAAGGAAAGGAGCTGCAGTCCCAGTAAACAGGTGCCTGCCAATAGTTCAAAGAAATCCAAAAAGGATACCAGTTCTGAACAAGATCAAAATTCTCCTGAGGTCCAGCTTTCTCCTCGATCTCTTCTGTGCAAATATCGTGCTGAAGCTATGCCCACGTGGCAGCAGCCTAAACCCAGTGACAAAGTATTCTGGAGAGCACATCTCAAGATTTTATTGCATGAAAAGGCATGCTTGGTTTATGCCACGTTGGCTGAAAGCGAATACAGTGATTCAAGGTACGGCAGTGCTTTGCGATATATTGGCATGGTGCTCCGATGTCAGCAGCAGTTGGAAGTGGTTGCCCAGGGTACGCCGAATTTAGGACTACAGAGCTATCTCTTAGGGAGAGCGGGAGATTTATGCTTCATGATTGTACAAGACTGGGCAAATATTGCTTCTCACCGTGAAGAATACAGTGTATTGTCAGAAGTTGACAAAGAAGTCTTGAGTGAAGTAGAACGTGATGGCTCTTCCTCAAAGAGTTCTGATTATCGTAAGTTATTAAATTTCTCTTTTTCCTTTGACAAAGTAATAACTTTTAGAGGAAGTCAAATAATTGAATGGATAACAAGAACAGTAGTTTTGTAATGTTATCATGTATTTGTTTCTAGTGTTGGAGCTTGTTCCTCAAACCATTGATAACATGGAACAAATGCTTCTAGCTAGTAGAAGTTGCTATCAGCAAGCTTTGCTTCTGGAGCCTTTAGAGCAACAGTGCAGTAATTTAAGACGACGTCTTGGGAATATTGAAAATGAACTTGGTGTACTCTTTATGAACCAAGCTGCAGGTATTGTGAAACATAGAATACATTTTCTGTGCATACCTTTGTTTTTCACATGTTTGATAAAAGGAATGCTGACTACCCTTTTTACATTAATTATAAGGAAAATGATGTCTACAATTGCAGAGGCAGATCCCTACTAGGAAGGAAAAATTGGGAATTTCCCCCCCCCCCCTTCCCAAAACAACCACACAGTTTTCAGTTTTTCAGAAATTATTTAAGTAATTAATGTGTGATTAATTTGTAGTAGTAAATTTTCAGTAAATACAGTTCAATAAATTAAAGTATCAATTCTTAAATATTAAAAACTGAAATGTTGATGTAATAATTGTATTTTTGACACATAGTGACTTTCTAAAAGTTCCTCTCCCGAAATATGAACTATTTCTGAATTTGCCCCTGCAAATTGTGCGTAAACTTAAATACATCATGTTTTATTTGTTATAATAGTTTACATAGTAGCAATTGATTGAAATAAAGTACTTTTTAAATATTTACATCAATATACTGTAGAAAAGTTTCTCGTTTGTTGCAAAAACTTTGTGTACGATGATTTATGCATGAATGAAGTTTTATAACCATTTAGTGACTTACCTTAAGGGTGTAGTTTAGTTAATCCTGAAAATACAAAATGGTAATTTTAAAGGTGGTTGTTTTAAGACAATAGTTATCTACTAATGTTTGTCAACTGTGGCCTTTATTTTGTCAGTGTGCTACCAAGAAAATGGATTAGAGCGGCAAGCAGGTACTAGTTCTGCTCTCCAGGCTTTGCTTAACAAATCTTTGCATCATCTTGAAAGTGGAGTCCAAGCATTTGAAACTGTCCACGATGAAGCAAACTTGGCATTGCTTCTCTCTAATACTGGTCGTTTAATGCGTATGTGTGCACATTACCACTCGCCTGATTCAAGCAGTCGTTCAGAGCTGGGTGGTCAGGAAAGACATTTCTATCAAAAGGTAATTTGGCGTTTGCTTGTAGTTTATAAATATGAGACGTGCTGGAGATGTGATTTAGAGTAGTTTTATCCGTATTCAATGGAATTGTAGTCTGAATTCAAGATCAAGATCAAACCAAATTGTTGTGATTGTCTTGTGAGTTGGATGTTTGTGTTGTGTTCATTTTGATGGTTATTGAAAATTTTACTAAATCATGTCTAATATATGTATTGCTTGTAACGTAGTTATCTGAATTAGAAATAAACCCGGTGAACCAGATGACATGTAATGCAGAGTGTGCTAGGATCATCAAAGTGGTCATCCTCTGAACTGAAAGATTTTGCATTGAAAAAAACCACCATTAAACTTTGTTTCACATGTGAAAACTGTGAAGATGTCTCCAATTCTGTCTCTGATGTCAAGATGATATTAAGTTATTGCTAGCTAAACTCAAGTCGAGGATTGATTCTTTGCAAGCTCAAAGAACATGTTGCTGAGGGAGATGCAAAATCTTAGATCATTCATCAGTCGAAAGCCTTTTTATTCTTTTAAAAATTCATCTTAACATATAATAATAGCTATTAACATACCTAGAAATGTTATAAGTGTTATTACTGCCGAGGCCAAAAGCTAAAAATTGAGGCGGAGCATAGCAGGGCCCTGATTTTTAATTAACACGAGGCGGTAATAACACTGTAACATTTCATGGTATGTTTAGCATTTTATTGGTTACCATAAAATCTCATGAATTATGCGAAAATTATTACATAAAGTTACGACATTACTGCGATAGTAAACACATGAATTCTGGTGCTGCGGCATGTTGCAGTATTGTGGGGTGTGGCTTGCATATATCTATATAAACAATAATCGTATACCATGGTTTGAGAAAGATGAATGCAAATAATTCATCTGAACCTAAAGAAACAATGTTCAGTTAGGAAATTAGCGTGTCGACTTCCAGTGGCGGCACCTTCACATCCGTCGGTAAATACCAGAGTAGTTTCATTTGGTGGAATGTGTGTTTTGAAATGTGAGGAAAATGCTGTTGATTTACCTTTACATTATCCTAATTGTACTATTAATAATATTACAATTTAGAATAATTATTCCTCAAACCAATGTGAATTACTTCTGATTTGTTTAGTATATCAACGTGTTTTTTCCTTAACAGACATTTGACTTGCAATGAATCGATATTTGTTTACATTGCGAAGCATGTTAAAACCCATTGCTAAAAATGTTAAATTTCTTAACATACAGTTAGGTGCAAGTGCAGTTAACAAACCTGCAGGATTGCATTGAACAGACGTTAAAGACGCATGTGACCAATAAATACTATTTACTTTCCACCAAAATCGTCCTAAGATCTTTACATTGATTATACTGAATTCCTTGAACATATATTTGAAAATTACTCTTCTGCTAAATTTTTGTTAACTGAGGCCTTCAATTAACCACATATAAATTGGTCTACAAAAATCATGGTATCAGGTATCATGAACTGCGCATTCCTTGAAACCTCAAATTATGATTACTAGATTGGCAATTTACTTCTAAATACCTTTAATTATTTATATTTTAACCAAAATAATGACATTGTAAATTCCAGCAAGAAATTATTGGATTTAGTCTTAGTGATATTGTATCATTTATTGAAAATTTAAATTTTCCATTGGTACCATGTGATGGTTTTCACCCTGCACTAAATATTATTCTAACTATTAATGATACTATTTCATCTTCTGTTTATAATAGAATTGAATACAAGTTTAATCATGGTAATTTCACTGTGATCAGCGAAGAACTGTTGAGTTTTATTCAGTATCCTCTATTTCTTTCAATTACTTTTGAGACATCAGTTGATATATTTTAAGCAAAATTGTTTAATTTTGTTGATAAATATGTTCCAAAAAGAAATACAGTTTCTTATTGATATCCAAAGTTAGTATTCAAAGGAATCAAGATGCTTTTGATAAAAATGCTCATGACAAAAAAACACACACACACACACACACACACACCACACACACACACACACACACACACACACACACACACACACACGCCGCACGACTCTAAATGACTACATTTTCTTTTCTTTCTTATGTAAGAATTGCAAACCTATTACATGCTCAAGTTTTCTTGATATTCCACAGCAGGAGGGGTGCAGGGAGATGAGGGCTCTGGCTACGTTGCGGCTTAAAAGGGTATAGTAACTGTGGGCATGACCTTAACGTGCCAAAATGTGCCACCAGAAATGCTACAATGTTTTGAAAGTACAAGGTTGTTGTTGCCAGCGTTGGTAATTGGTATGTGCTGATTTGAACTGAACCTAAGTATCTCAACAGTCCATGCTAGTGAGCGCTGGGTGAGGTCTAGTAAGCTCATGTATCAAGAAAACTTGAGTGAGCAATAAACGATCTGATGATTATACAGAGTATTTGAAAGTAGGAGTGAATCTCCTCAACATATTGTAGACCTATTTGCAAAATATTTTGAATCAGTTTAAACTGATGAGCACCATGTAGATACATCAAACACTTATGCTTTCAAATTAGTTGACATTGATCATCTAAAAATCACTCTAAATTTTTAATGCCATCGAATATTTGAAAAACAATTGTTCTCCTGGTCCAGATTGGTTACCATCAATACTATTGAAAAATTGTATTGTTAACTTTACACCCATCTTGCATTTCTATTGAAGAAATCTTTAGAAGAGGAAATCCTCCAGAATAAACTGGATTTACATATGGAAATCTAGTTTCATTACACCAAAAATGGTAGTCGTTCTAACATTGAAAATTATAGGCATATGTCAAAGCTTTGCTTTATCACTAAATTAATGGAATCCACTATTATGACAAAATTAACTAAAATTCTCAATACTATCTTGAGCAACACGTTTCAGGGAGAACTGGTCCCCTGTTACAAAGCTAATGATAATTCAACATCACACCTTAGAAAATCTTGACCTTCATATACAGGTAGATGTTGTTTACACTAACTTCTCTAAAGCATTTTATACTGAACACCGTGAACTCCTGTTGGGTTTGAAACAAATTGGAATTTGTGGTGTTCTTTTGAAAAAAGTATGTGATTATTTAAATGATAGAACTTAGAAAGTTAAATAAAAATCCTTTTTGTCCAGAAATATAAAATGTACACCTGGTGTTCCTCAAGGTTCCCAGTTAGGACCACTGCTTTTTTATTCTCTTTATAAATGACCTAAAACTACTTCCTTAATTTAAGTTTCTTCTTTTTTCTTGTGACCTCAAATTGTATAAAACAATATGCCCATTACAAGACTGTATGAATACAATCTGATCTTGATCTTCTACGAAATTGGTGCTTATCTAAATTATTAAAATTAAATATCAGTAAATACAAAAGTTAATCTTTCTCTAAGTCTGAGATAAAATAACTTTTAACTATAAAATTGGTGATGACTTCTTGAAATCTGTCTTATAATTCAAAGATCTTGGTATAATTTTCATTGGTATCATCAAATGAGATTTGACTTGCAAATTGTGAATAAGTCAAATCAAATGTTGGGTTTCATAAAAAGGATCACCAATTCTCAAATATCTCCACATTAAAGACCTTTTAACTAACTTTAGCAAAACCAATCTTGATGTATGATTCTTCTTCTTTTATCAGAATCAAATCTCAAGATTAGAAACAGTTCAGCACATTTTTTTTTTTTTTATTTCTACTGCACACAAACTGGGCATTCCCTCTCCAGACTTACAATTAGCATCAAATAGCAGCCATTTTGAACATGAAATCTTGTAGTGAATACATAAATATTCTGTATTTGTTTAACTTAACAAACCATAATATTGATTCCGCAGAATTGACTTTCCAAAACTACATGGGCAACACCTGCTCCGTAATCTGTGAAAACGAATTGTTTTTTGTTTGATATTCCTCTTGCCAGAAGAATATTTTTTATGATGCACAACTACAGAAAATGTGCAGGAAAATTGATAGTTTTGGGATAAATCTTCATTGTTCCGTGACTCAATTCAAAAATATTATAAAAACTCTTGATTCTAAACGATTACTGTTAAATGTGATGTATTATATGTCTTTGTTATTTGGGCAATTGCCTCTTCTTTTGCATTAAAAAAGAAATGAAATCATGTTAATTCGGAGAGAAATTGTGGTATAAATATTATTACATAACCATTACTCAGGACAAGAAAGTATGTGCTGTTTTAGCTCTACTTGTTTTCATTATAATGTAGCAATGAGTTATTTAATTAACTTAGTTATTTCATTATCTGTTGAGAAAAATTAGATTTATTTTAAAAGTTGTATGTATTTACGTGAAGTATGGTAATAAATGAAGCAAATTTAGATGCAAATATTCTTTGCACCCAAAAGTAAAATTATTTTATCTAAGTTCTCTTAAATATTTGTATTCATTTTTGAATTGATTGTTGTTTTATCAGATAAATAATTTTAATTTATTTGCAGGCCCTTACAAGTTACCAGAAGGCATTACAAGTACTTGGCAATAGGAAATGCAATCCAGATATATGGGATACAGTCATGTGGGAATTGTCTACAACTTTATTCAGTATGGCAACCATCCTTCAAGATTTCCCATCGGTAGGAAATAAGGTAATTAATAAAATCCTAGAAGATTTTTCCTCTTTAATCTTTACCTTCTGATACTGCATAAGAACTTCAACAAGATGCTAACAAATGTGTTATTTTCACAGTCCTCAGAAGAGGCTGAAAGAGAAGTTGTTGAATACCTCCTTAAAGCACTGAAATACTGTGATTTGGAGACACCAGGTTCACGGCAATTAATATATCAGTTTCGTGCAGCAACCATTCATCATCGTTTAGCATCTCTCTATCATCGTTCTTTTCGAAACCTTCCTGTTGAAGATTCCAAAAGAAAGAATGTCTTGCAATTATCTCGTTTACATTATGAGAAAGCAAGCAAGCTTTTATTGCTGCTGGAGCATCCTTCTGATTTCTTAAGAGTGCAAATGGAAAGAGTTGCTCTTGTGGAATACCAGGCACAGAGTAAGAACACATTATTAAAATGGATTTTTCTCACTTATTAACTTCTGGAATGAGTAACAAAGAAACTTTTTGTTGTTGTTGTTGTGTTATTATTATTATTATTATTATTATTATTATTATTATTATTATTATTATTATTATTATTTTATTACTGTTGTTATTAATCATGAACAATAAGAAGAAGATATTATATTTAGAAGCACATTGTATCCATCTTTAAAAAGAACATTACCGTATTTATCTGAATGTATCAAATTTACCGGTGTTTAAGACGCATCCCAATTTTCAAGAAGAATTTCATTCTTTAATGTTAAATTTAATACTTGATTTTTATTTTTATGAAAGGAATGGAGATTGTGACCTTTGAAAAGCAATGATGTTTCCTTCATATTCCACCGGGAGGGAGTCTTTATGATATTTTACCAGTATGCAAGGAAAGATCATGCCTCTTCACAAATCTTCACCATGAGGTTGGCCCAATGAAATTTTCAGCATTCTTTCTTCTTGCAATACTTGTAGCTTTTGTAATAATCCATTTTTTAAAAATACAAATTCCTGTTTTTCGGTGTAAAAAAATTTGATTTGAATGCTCTATACTAAATATTCAAACAGATACAAAAATTTCTTTCCATTGTATAAGACGCATCCTGTTTTTTTACGAGTTACTGAAGGTGAAAAAGTGAGTCTTATACACCGGCAAATACAGTATGTCGATTCTCAATATAAGGCAGTCCCCTAATTTTGCAAAGGTTGTCCTGAGAATTTTTTTTTACGTTTCCAACTAATTCTTACTATTAAGTCAATATAAAATTGCAAATCATCTTCTTGACTAGAAAAGTTGCCTTGTTGATAAGAATGTTAGGGACTCCTTACCTGAACTGTTATTTTCTTATTCTTTAAAATCATCATAATTTGAGATTCTGCGAACTCACTCCAGTCTCGTCGAACCCACATCATGTAGCAAAATCAGCATTAATTTTCATTTTATGCTTCACTTGTTACCATTCGTTTGAGATTCTCTCTTTAGCAGCCCATTCAAAAGTATCGCTCTGAATTGCATTGCTAACTCGCTGTGGATGTAGTGAACGCAACCACGCCACATATTGTAGACAAGTGCGATGTTTTGAGTCTTAGTAGCTTATTGTTACGTCATCATTTACGAGTTTCATGAAATGGAAAGGCAATATAAAATTATAAACCCTAACTGACTAGACTTAATCCTTTATATGACAAGACTTTTTTGGTAAATATTTTAGAAAAATGTATTTTATTACATTCTTATAACTTGTATAAGCATGTATTATAGTTATAATTATTATATTTTTCTTTTCTTTTAATATGGGCAGAAAAAATAGGTGGTTCAAATATAGACCATTATCTGTTTTGAGTAGGGTTTGAACTACTGTGGATGGTGGTCATTTAAAAGACCATCTTTTTATATCAGATATAATAAAATGGAAAAATCGTCATTTTCAATGAAAAGATACAATATAACATGGTATTCATTATGAGATGAAAGTATTCTACATATTTACTGAACATAATTTTAGTAACATTTCAAATTTCTGTCTGCATGTCCTATTTGGTGCATGTGCTGTTTTGTGCATATTCTGGTGATTACTAGAAATATCAGAAGTGTTTCATTTACTTAAAAATGTATTGTGCCTTGAATTGTATCACAGGAAATTCAGGTTATCGCAAAGTCTCCGTGGGTGATGCGCCGATGAGTTCTGCATGTCAATGCGTCACTTGTATGGAAGGGCAAATGGGAGCTTTGTAACCCCAGAGACACGAGCGAGATAAAGTGAAATTATGAGAATTGACAGACTGCAATAAATGGACAAGGAATGGATTTTACAGATAAAGGATTGGAGAAAGGGACCAAAAATCTCAAGTGTGTTCAATATACTCAAATAAAAATGTTCATGAAACAAAGCCAAGTGTCCAAATTTTGCATCGGGAGCGATAGCTCAGTGCATCAACTGATGTCACTGCAGCGCCTCTGACCGCAAGGTCCTAGGTTCGAGTCCTGATGGTGGCAGAATTTTCGACACTAGCTTTTCCGCTAGATCGAATTCAGTGGATGTCTGGAGGAGAATTCTAGCGGCCAGCTGCTCTGATCGGTAGTTTTCCGTGGTTTCTCCGATCAACACCAGGCGAATGCCCGAGCAGTACCCTAACAAACGGGCCACGGACCGCGTGCGATCTGTCCTTCCTCTTCCTTGTCCTATCCTCTCCCCTTACACACACTTACACTAACATACACTACTGCACTACCACATATTCCGGGAAGCCGGTCAGGAGCTTAGAGCTTGTCCCGGCTAGGGCGGTGCCCTGCTGGTGGGAGAGTCCTGGTTAGGGGGAAACCCTACTAGCCGACGGTAGGTCGGCGCTGGATCTCACCATCCAGCGGGGAAAGATCAGCGCGCATATCCCGAGAAAAAATACATACACTACACTAACAGGACTAATGACTAAAGCAGTTGACGTGCCCGGAAACACGAAAAAACCAAATCAAATCAATCCAAATTTTGCCTCGCAACCATTCTCAGGTTAATTTGCTAATAACTAGTTAGCCAAACATTAAATCTGGTTCGTCTATATTGAAGACCACACATATGCTATCTAGATATAACATAATTATTGCATAGACCCTCATTCATTTTTGATATAGCACAACTTTGACAAAAATTTAATAAAAGATCCTCCAGTTTCGCTACTATGCTCGCGGTTTTCTTTGCATTATTAATTATATTCTCATTTATATTCTTTAAAATGTATGTATAATGTAGAAAACAATTGATAATTAAGTAAATGCTGTCCACAATATATTTAACATATATTCTCAATTATATTGTGTTCAGTGGGATGATTTTAGCTCGTTCACTCAAAATGGCGGCAAAGACACATCCCACATGGATAGTGGTCAGTTAATTGACTACTATTTCAATTAGCAAAGCCTAGCAAACCCATATAACTAAAGTTGACAAGTAAACTATTCATAACTTATTGCAGGTGGTCAATAAATTTACCACTATCCTATAAAGGGTTAATCTCAAATATAAAACTACCCTCATCTTATATTTGGGTAAATACGGTATTTGTTGCACAAATAGTTCACGTAGAGATCTTGATTTCAATAACTAGAAGTTGATCATCATTTATTTAGTATTGACATCATCTTCAGTCAGTTTTAAAAGAAATTAGTAAAATGTAATTCAGTAAGTTATAGTACTCTCAAAAGGTATCATGTATATTAAAAGTAATTTTACAAGCTTTGACACCGTTTCAGTGCATAAGTGAGTGTTTGTGCTTTTTAGTATTTTCTATTTTCCTTGCAGATGCTACTAGTAATGCAGTTCGCATAAAGCACCTGCAGTCTGCAGTGGAACTACTTTGTCAATGTATACCCATGCTGCATGTTGTGAAAGAGAGACTAACTGTGGTGGATATGAATGGGAAGAAGAAAAGGCACCAGAAACCTTCATCTGAAGACAATGGAGCTCTCTTACACAAAGTGTACAGAATCTTTGTGTAGATGAGAACAAACAAAAATTTGGTCAAAGAAAGGACTCTGTCCCAGGGGTTTCTAAGTCTTCTACAGAAGAAGATTCTGCTGAGAAAGAAGAAATTGAATCACTGTTGCGCTTGTTAGAACAAAGACTGCAGTTTGTCTTGTTACAGTTAGCAAAACTTCATCACAGTCGAGGTGGACAAACTAAGAAAGAGTGAGTACAAATATCTATTAAAATCATCTTAAAATAATATTTTAAAATTAATATAAATAATTTCCTCTAGTGATAATTCACTAGAAACAGTTTGTTTGTTTTTATTATTATTATTAATATTATCATCATTATTATTATTAATTTATTTTTTACTTTTACTTTTACTTTGTCTTTCAAATATAAAATAGCATCAAGGATGCTTAAAAAAAATGGCACTGGTCTCATTTTTGTAGCAATTCTTGATTTTTGAAACTTGCAAAAGCTCAAAATTTTTTCGGTGTCTTTCTGCAACTATGATGTTGAAAATAGCGATTTTTTCCTTTTATAAAACCTTATCTTCAAAGTTTGGAAACTGTGATTTATCAAGCGCCTTGGAAAATTGTATTAAACTGTCGTCTGATGTCATTTTAAAAGTTTCTCGAAGTCTACGATTGCATCAAAACTCTTTATCAGCTCCATTTGCAGTGCTGCACTCTCAATATCATATTGATAGTTTCCTTTCCCAATGCTAGTTGTGCTGAGAAGCTCGTGGCATGCCACGAAGCATGCCACTTCCACCAGTAGGAGTCCTTGATATTACTGCTCTGCAATGTGTGTAGTATGTGTGTCCTCTGAGCCTACACCTCCAGGTGGCTAAACTATTTATTTGGCTTTCTCTACAGAGAAGCTTTCACTTTGTCACACAGGTACACAAACTGGGACGTAGCAGCAAAAAGCGACAACTTAATATTTGCCTTATTTGTGAATCAAACCTGGGAGTGTGACATAGTGAGCTCACTAGCCATTAGCCACCAGGGACCTATATTTGATATACTGGCTGAATGTATTTTATTTACATTCACTAAATACAGTGAAGTGCATTGGCCAAATTTATATAGTTACAATTTCATTGTAAATATGTTAGGAAAGTTACATTGTTTCACGATTCAGGTTTGTGTTCAAAGTTTCAATGTTGTTTATATCTTTTTTTACAGAGCCGATAGTTCAGCTCAACTATACAAAAATTTGTACAGCATAGCTTTAAGAAAGAATGATTCTACAGTTGGGTGTGAACTTGCCAAACACCTTTCTTATGTGTTGTCAGAGACAGAAAATGCTCTGAAACAAACTGTTTCTGGGACAAAAACTCGGTGACCACTTTACCTAGAACTGATAGTGCCTCGTGATTTGACTGGACTGTTACTTTTTGTGTTACAAGGTGCATTTTGCCTCTTGGCATATTGTAATTAGTATTATTTATAAAGTGTATTGAATTTGATGCATTTGTACAAAATGTTTATTGACATTGTATATTACTGTACTATTTATACCCTGTACAAATAAAAAAAATCCACTTGTGTAAAGAGAAATAAGTAAACTTTTTCTTTCTTCATATTATAAATGTAGGTGATAATTAGTGTTTACTTGCTGAAACTACCTGATGAATGTCTGAAAATAGACTGATATAGAAACAGATCACGGCTTAATGAACTGGGAATTCCAGAATTATCCACATCTAAAGAATTTGTGTTTGGTTGTTACAGAACAATGATGTATTCATCTGTACTTTGTTTCTAAATATTCTTACAATTAAATAATATTGTGCACGTTGACCTTGCTTGCACAGTTGCCAACGAGAAACTTTTTTTACTTTACAATGAGAGAAGTAAGGAAGCTAGGGGTGTGAGAAGCAAGTCAGACACACTATCATGTCAGTAAAAAAGAAACAAGAAGAGAAAAATCAAGTGACTTGGAAAACCCATCATATGGACCTGGAATGTACTAGAAGTAGATGGCAAACTTTGAGGCTTGATTCCCAAAAGTTTGTTTTTTGGTACATTGAGACAAATTAAAATATCAATAAGATATTTAAAGAGGAATAAATTAAATCATGTTGAATTTCGACAAGATCTGATAATTCAGAGTAAATGCAAGAAGAAACGCGACGTTGGGTTATACGTCGCGAAGAGTTAAAAAGATATAATTAACATTAATTATTTAATTTCGACAAGAACTGATAATTCGAGTACATGTTTTGAAAACGAGCGACGTTAGGAGCGAGTTTCAAATTTACGAATGCAATAAAGCAACATTATAAACGAGTTGCATACGCAATTTTTGTATAACAGCATTATAAATTTATAAGAGAATCAAACTTAATTTCGCGAAACAACTTTCTTCTGACGTCTCGGTGCTTGACATCCAACGCCCTCTGGAAATCAAATTCAAGATGGCATTGTTGACATCCGTGCGAGAAAACGGTGGTCGGCTGTTCCGTCTTCTTCTACCTCCCACGATTTTCTCGCTACTATTGGCTGAATGTGTGATGACGTCATGTCGCGTTTAATAATGGCGATGACGTCATGTGCGTGCGATAAAATACTGGATTATGCACGATTCGGGGTATCGAAAGGGTCGTTTATAATGATGGTATACAAAAAATATTTTAATAGTAAATTGAGTAAATAAATATTTTTATAATAGGGCATAGAACGTTATGAACGGACGGTCGATTTGAGTAGTTTCTTTGGGGGAGAAGATAAACCTAAAAGGCCCCGATTCCTTCTCGTGTCATACGCTGAAGAAGGTAAAACATTTAAAAGTGTGAGTTCAGTTCGTCTCGCGCGAGCCATAGAGGACTTGTTCGTTAAGTTCCATGCGATCGAGCGACAGAGGAATGGTACCATTAAAGCGTGCGCCGACGAGGAGATTGCCACCCTCCATGTGGAAGTGGCCACTCACGCTACCCTTAATTTTTGTAAGGGAGTGGTCAATCATGACAATTTTGCTTCGGAAAGTGAGTAGGCATTTGTCTTTCTTTAAGTCACGGCGTAGTGATCAAGAGGAAGGGGAATGGGAGAGAGATCCCCACTCCTACTCTAATCCTGACGTTTAATCTCCCATCCCAGAGAGGATCAACTGTGGTTACTACAATCTTCACGTGCGGCAGTATGTAGCCAACCCGTTGCGTTGCTTCAAATGCCAAAGGTTCGGCCATACTAACTGGTGTATGGCAGAAATCCCGGTATGTGTAAACTGCAGCAAGTCCGTGCACGATCCAGAACCTGGTGCTACACCGCTTCACTGTATACATCGTGAACGAGACGATGCGACTAACTGGAAAAAGTGCCCCACCTTTCTGAAGGAGAGGGAGATACAGAAGATCCGAGTAACAGACAAAGTGCCCTTTCCTGAAGCGAAACGTTGAAACCTAGCGAAGAGTCCTATGGATCTAACTTGGTCTTGCTCCAGTGCCGTGGCCAAGTCGATTAAATCTGCAAGTTGCCAAACGATACCTGCTGCTCCCTCACTTCTCTTACCAGGTGTCTCCTGTTGACTTCCCTGAGGAGACATCGCCACTACAAAGTGGTAAAATAGTCATTCCCACCAAGTACAAAAATGGCAAGAAAGTATATTTCGCGAATGTTCATTCCCGCCTGAGATATGGCATAATATTGTGGGGAAATACATCTTATAGCTCCCAGACTTTTAGATTACAAAAAAGAATTGTACGAATAATAAGCAAATCCCATCCACGTGATTCTTGTAAGCTTCTATTTATTAATCTAGGGATTTTACCATTACCTTGTCTTAATTTACGAATCAGTGGTGTTTGTAAAAAAATAACTTGCTTAAGGGCGGGAATATATTTTCGGTAAACGCCGATGTCTATAACTAACACATGACAGACTAATCATATTCATCAGGTGACAGCTCGCTGCAAATAATTCACTTACAATATATGTACATTCTTTTACAACACTTTGCCAGATGATATTAAACGATTGAATTCGATAGAAAAGTTTATATCCCAAATATTTATTTATTAATTTAAATAAATAAATAAATATTTGGGATATAAACTTTTCTAAATAAAATCCCAAATAAAATCGTTTCTCCTGTGTAACTGTTTCTTCACAATTAGAGACTATATTGAGCATCAAAAGAAAGTAACATTAATTTTAACAAGTGTATATTAATGTATTATTTATCATTTAGACTATAATTGCAAACAACCTGTAACAAATATTACACCGCAGCTTTGGGTCAATGACCCCCATCTCGATCAGGTTTTTCGTCCAGTTTCCCTGATCCTTTGGGCAAATGCTGAGATGGCCCCTTGTTTTGCTTTTGGACATAATAGTAATTTCATTATCTGCGCACGTCTTCTAGATTTCAGAGGGAAATGTAGGTATTCAAATTAACGTTCTCCATGTTGTTGCTTCAGGAAATAATATTCCTTAATGGATATCCCTCCATGATGGATAAGGGCCCAAATTTATAGCTGATTTACCCTTGAAAATAGATTTTATTACATCGGAGCGAATATTTTTGTTTATAATCCTTGCAAAAAACGTTCGTTTTCTTTCTGTATTAAAAATTCAAGTAGTATATGCCGTAGGGTAGGGATCACAGAATTATGAAAACGTGCACAGAATTCACTTCTCCCCATAACACGTCACACAGTTTTAACTGTTTTCGACGTAAAAAATAAAGAAAAGTTAATCAGGTACGTCTATCTATCAATCCAGTGCTACTTAACCCCGCTGGAAGGTCGATGTGTGTCGGCCTTCCATGCCAAATTCGCAGCTAAATGACAGAGTTTCAACTTCCGACTCCTGAGACTCGCTCTGAACGATCACTCAGCTTGTTGAGCAGTGGTGAGGAGGACTCTGCCTGGGAGAAACCATCAGTCAGGGTGAACACTCGCCCCTTCGGCCAGCAGGAGTCAAAAAGAAAAAAAGAGAAAGGAACAGAAAAAGACTTAACCCCACAGTGTGGCTCTCGTATCTTGGAATTCAAATGGTTTTTCCTCCCGACGGGACGAACTCAAACTTCTGTTGTTCCGTTAAGACAATAATCTGCTTACAGATGACGCATCAAGTTCCACCACGCCCCCTATCCTTTCGCGACTTTATCCCATACAGGGTTGATGTTGACGACGGCCTCCGCGCACAAGGCGAAGTTGCTACTTTGATCCACGACTCCCTGCTCTCTACAGATGTTCCAATTCAGACAGAGTTTGTGTGTGCAGGTACATCTCTATCCATCACGCTGACTGACATTTAAATCCCTCCAGGACAGTGTAATTTTAGTAAACAGTGCCATTACCACTATCCGTTGGAAAAGTTTGAAGAAAAAATTTGGAGCCACTTTTGAGAAAATGGCGTTTGAGCGTTTCTGAAAATGCGGAATTTTGAGCTCATTTTAACAAAAAATTGTTGAGTTTTCGAGAAATTTTATGACATTATTTAAAGCATATGTACACATAAATACTATAATGTGAACAAATTGCCGTTAATGCTAATACGAGCGACGTGAGAGACAAGACAAAAAAATTATTTTTGTACATTTTGAAAATACAAAATAAAGAAATACGGCGTTTATGTCATCTTTAGAGTGAATTTAGTACTATCTCTACCAAAGTTTAAAGAAAAAATGGAGCCGTTTTTGAGAAAATCTTGTTTTTGTATTTTTTTAAATTGCTAATATTGAACGTCATATCAGAAAGCTGCCAAAATTTTCAAAAGAATTTACATGAATTTAAATAAAAGAACTACTTATGACAACAAATTTAATTTCAAGGAAAAATCTGTATCTTCAAGTTTGTAGTTGTGGAGAGACGCCGAAGAAAATTCAAACTTTTGCAATTTTCGAAAATTCAAAAAGTTAACCTTGAAATTCTGAAATATGCCACCTTCATAAGTGTATTTTGCTCTTATATTACAAAAAATTGTAAGAAAAAATTTGGAACCGTTTTTGAGAAAATTTTGAAAATGTCCGGGGGGCTTTAAGTGAAGTAACCTCAAATTTTAAGGAATGTTTTTCAAAATTTTAAAGTTCAACTAGAGCCAGATGTTCATGGGTTTCTTCAATTTGGAATTCTTCAATTTGGAAAAAAATCCTACGCATGGTTTAGGCACTGGTAGTGTTTACGGACGGACGTTTTGCATTCAATTGGTTTTTCGGCATCAAAGATCCACAAAACAGGGATTCTGGCTACACCACATGTTAGAGGATTTTTATCTTAATTTAACAACTGATTTTATGTTGTTTATTTTTCGTTACCAAAGACCCGTAATTAATTTTTTGCGCCGAAAATCCGCCGTTTTTTCGCGCTTTACATAACTTTCTCTATACTACGAATAATACTTCGTATATAATACTACGTATACGAGAAAGTAAGAAACCCGGCCTTTCATTTCCCGTGTTTCCTTCATGGGTTAGGGATGTTCGAAAACTGTGTCCTTTCATAGTGCAGCCAAATTTGGTGTTGCCATAAGATCAGTGCTTTGGAGTTGTGAAAATTGCACCATTGGAGATCCAAATGGTGGCTGTCTGCGGGCACAGTCCGGGCTCGGTGACTTGGGTACTTGCTTCGACCATGTATTATATTTTATATACATGGTCGAAGGCTTCAACGCTGTGACGCCATTCGCCGAACGAAGGGTATTTGCAGGATGCGCGGAGCTACCTACTGACGAGTTTTTGAACTCCATTTCCAAATAGGTTTCCTCCGATCCGCGTACAGGGTGTAGTAGTGTACAAAACATATTCCGTGATGGAACTATGTTTCTTCCACCATGACCTATTAAAACATTATATTTATACACTTTATTCACTTTTTGTTTGCATAAATCCTAAGAATTGTGTGCCCCCTTCTCAAAATTGTCTCTGGAGCCGCCACTGTTGTGTAGCTATAGCAGCCCACCATGCCGTGTTCCCAATGACCTAATGGTGCGGCATCACACTCTTTAGGAGAATAAATTTAAAAATCCCACTTTCCTCAGTTGGCCTTTGGCTCTGAAGACCTTTCCAAGCCAACCTTGCTCAACCAACAAATACAAAGTTCGGTGTTAGATGAACTAGCAAGACGACCGATATGAAAACGTTTCGATTTCAAATGTAATCAAAGAAAACATTGCAGAAATAGAACAAGGATGTAAGCTGCAGTATGACTCATTTCATAGTCCATTAGACAACCTACTCCATCACCACGTATCTGTAATTCAAACCTAATGTCTCTCTACACACTACAATCACCCGTCCATGCAATATTTAATTGAATGAATCTTCGAATTATCTAATTTGGTATTCAACACGGACAACAGTGAATGTATGTTGAGAAACATGGAATGGCTGAGATGAGCCCCACCCTATGCATAAAAAAGTGAAGTGTCTGTTTGAACTCCAGAAAGATATGACGTTAGTATATGTTCCGCGTCGAAATAACTCTGTTTTGTTTCAACTAAGCACGATTCTGGTATCGTTGAACAAAGAAACAGGAAATAGTGTTGGACTATAATGTCACAAAAGGCAGTGTTGACATGGTCTATCAGCTGTATGAAATATATTATGTTGCGTGTATTAATAGAAGGTGGCCATTTGTAGTATTCTTACTTTCTACGTAAGAAGCGAAAGTATTATAATCGTGATTCGGAAAACGGCGAATTTTTTACACCAAATTTCTTATTGCAGGGACTTGGGATCGCAAAAGAGGATAAATCTTCTCCCTACACATAGTAAATTCCTTCCTCTATAATACGTTGTGTAGTCAGAATCTGTTTTGTGGGCCCTTGATACCGAAAAATCGATTGATGGCAAAACTACTGTCTGTCCGTGCGTGGTCGATACGATCGCACGTTCAGACGATTTTCTCTAAAATTGATTTTCTCCAATCAATCGGACTGATGCTGCGACCCCTTTTATTTATAACCAAGATTTTGTTGGGGGTACTTTACCCAAAGCCCCTACCGCATTTTCAAAAAGGGTTCAAAGAGTATAGCCGAATTTCAAAAGTTTAAACTGAAAAAATTAGTTTTAACCATTTTTCAATACCGACCTCATCGTTTAAAAATCTGAAAAAAATCTGTTAGAGAATGTTATAAGACCCATTTGAGGGGGAAAATTGAGACAGTACTCCAACGTTATCACGTCGAAAACTAATTTAATTTTTTTCTATATGAATTTGGCGTCAAAATTCCTTGACAAAAATACCTTCAAATTAAACTATGTTTCCCCGTCTCTGCATTTTTTCAGCCTGATGCACGCAGTAGATGCTGAGAAAAAAATAATACAGGCAAAACACGTTTCTCCTTATATCTCTGCAACAGATTGCTCTAGGAGGTTGATTTTTTGTGAATCTACGTCATGTTGTACTCTTTCATATGAGCATCGCGATTATCATTTTGGTTTGTGGGCACTTTTCACCGCCTTATTCGGCTTGTACCCTTTCTTGATTAAATATTGTTGTCGGATAGTGTAAGGGACGTTTAAGAAAATGGCGCATGTCTCATTTTCGTTGAAATTCTTGATTTTTCGAAAATTGCAAAAACTTTTTTTCGGGTTCTTCTTACAGCTATAATATTAAAGATAGATATTTTTCCGTAATTAAATATGTTCTTAAAAAACAGCTTTTGAAATAAGTTTATAAGAGGGTGTTGGATGGTCGAGATCGTCTAATACCTAATACCCAGCCAATTTACGTAATACCCAGTCTATGTATGATTTTTAACATAGTCTGAGTATTAGGTAAATGATAGTGAACCGGGAAGTTATGTTTAGTTTGAGGTCTGAGAAATTGGTCTTGTGTAAATTGTATTTGAGAAGTTTTATTAATGTTATGGTTGGAAGTTGGAATTAAATAGACTCGAGGAGATATACATTAGGATACCTGCGTAATGGAATAATTTTCCAATAAGTAGTTGAATATAGTCAGTCGCGAGTATGTGTTTCATACGAAACACAGATAGGGAAAGTCCCACCGCGTATTAAATTTGAGGGAATATTAAGTCCAATTATAGCAATCGTTGAGAACATTCTGAAACTTTTTTTTTTTATTTAGGAAGATCGCGAAAATTTCGTACACAAGGATTCCGTGAACATCATTCTGCCAGTCAGCCGAGAAGCCAGCAATCAAGATTACAAACGTAAGCTTACGAACTATAGTCAAAACAGTACGGCGTTTTTAATGTTTCAAAGTGAAAAGTAATTCTCATGAGAAGGAAAGAGCTGTAATATATACAGGAATACATGTTAAATTTTTATTGTTAAAAAAGGCTGATAATTTAAATAATAGTTGCCATCAATCTAATTTTTGATCCCAATATAACTTCAGGAATCGTGATTCTGTACAGAATCACACGTCCACATGCAACAGGTAAGGAGTATATGTTGTGTGTCAACCCATGCTTAAAAGTGGCAGGAAATTTAATAATTTAATGTTCTAAAAAATGTATCGCCACATGTTTCTGGAGAGTTTGTATGTTTCTCAAATGCAAATTTTTGCATAGAAAGTATTTTTTCAAACCAACATCCGCTTGCTTATTGCGGTTCAGCCATTCGAAATCTGAAAGGAGTTCATTAAACGAAATAGACTTAAATATTGACCTAAGAGCTAATTTTCGAAATTTCGTTGTTTCCTCCTTAGACACCTGTATATACTATGAGCATCAGTCACATGTTCCAAACGATGAAAATGAAATTGAGGATGTCCTAGATTATTGATTGAAAGTTCAAAACGAAATATGTTTTCTTATTATATTTTTTAAAAAATGCGTTTATATGGAACACAGATGATGATGATGATGATGATGATGATGATTTCCAATGCCCTTTGAGGCTTTCTCTTTCGTTGTGCTTCAATCAATATCTCAATAATTTTTATTTATTATAAATACATTTTGCAACAGTTTAGACACGAAGGAACGATCTTCTTGCGTTATCACAGCAGCAAAAAAGTTGAATTATTGATGCTTCAGATTCATAAAACTCACGCTTTTCCCAAGGATCTAAGATAATTTTTTATGATTATGTGTGAAATTCAAAATAAATTAAATTGTAATAAACCATACATTGAGGGACTCAATTTTTTTTGTGACGAGAAACGCAAAACTGAATATCTCAGTTTACTGTTGATGAGGCATAGCTCACTCTTTCTTTGTACATAGCAATTGTCACGTGTCACTATTATAGAATTCCGCTAGGAAAATGTAGTATTTTCATTAAAACAATCAGGATTTTTAGAAACAGAGCACAGTGATGAGCTTTTTACTTTTTTGTGTCATGATCTCTGGTAAATGTCTCTTAACATTTGAAATTCCATTTTGAAAGTTTCTCATCTTAAAAAAGGATGAACTTAATGAACTATGTATATCTCCAATAAAATAATAAAACATGACAACTAGAAAAATGTCAGTTAATAAACGCCTTTTGATCTATGAAGAAATCGAGCGATAATCGTAGTTGAATAGTTCATTGAATTATCTATTAAAAAGAAAAGGTTGACTGAGGATGTTCTATATACATTTCTACGCGTAATATTGACGTTGAAAGTTTTATTTGTTGGCTGTTATTTTAATTTCTTAAAAGAGGATTATTTCAAGATAAGTGCTTTTGTGAGGCCCTTCTATATTAAACTAGTGGTGCTGCATCACACACTTTTGCGCATTATTTCTAAAGGCTCCACAACATTATGAACCTGCAAAAGTGTTTTCAACCAACTACTCATACATGAACCAGTAACAGTGTTTTTCCGCATCCAGACTCGAACTCAGGTTAACGGATGAAGTTATCTCGCCCCGCGCCTTTCATCTACTTCAAGCCAGTCGCTCTGACGAACCAATTAGATAAAACAATGTAGGCTTTCACGGCCGGAGTTGTCAAAGATTTCTTCCGGGCTGAAGGGCCGTGGTCCATTGGAAAACATATTTCCATACGTTTCGTCCGCAACTACGGCAGACATCCTCAGTGGCAATGTGGTCACTGACACTCTGACGAACCAATTAGAGCCAAAAAATCTAATTGTTTGAACCCAATATTTCCAACATGCAATTTCCACCATTATTTAAGCATTCCCTGTTTTATCCGTGGAAAACTTTTAAAGAAAAAAATTGGAGCAGTTTTTGAGGAAAAGTTCTTTTTATAATTTGCATTAATTTTAAACATAAATTACGTGAAAATTTCTTCTTTTTTAAAAAAGTGTACGTAACCTTTTTTAAGAGTTTATTTTTTAGAACATTTTGTTTACGGCAAAAGTCTTTATCTTGAATTTTAGTTTTGAAATGTTAAAAGTGTACAACTTTTGAAAATACGGAGAGTTCGCCGAAAATGGAACTAGCACCAAATTTTTATACCGTCCTTTGATAATCTAAGGAGATACTTTTTTTAAAAAATGGAACCGTTTTTGAGAAAATAGTTAAAAATTGCCTACATTTCACAGAAACTACTCATACTTTCGAAAAATTGTAAATGACCTTATTTCAAGATGTTTGTAAAGAACAGATGTTATTCATGAAACAATCTCTATCTTCAATGTTGTATTGCGGGAAGGGCAAAAAAATTGAACTTTTGCAATTGTCGAAAAATCAGCGATTTCAACGAAAATGTAACGTGCTCCATTCTCTTAAGCATCCTTTACGCTACTCCAGGACACAGTTTAATCAGAAAATTTGTAACCATTATGGAGAAAATTTTGAAAATGTTTTGAGCTTCATGAAAAGTATCATCAAAATCCGTTTGGAACTCGTAAAAATTTTGTAACGCAAAAAGGCCCAAGTTCGTTCAAATCTATAGGGGAATATCAATTTTGGAGGAAATTGGCTGGATTGGCTGGGGAAAAAAAGGCTTTGGTTTAGCGTTGAGCACAGACCGATGTTGACAGCCGTTTTGCGGACAATCGATTTTTCGATACATAATATCCCAATGATTGTTTGGTATAAAAAAAATAAATAACGCCCATTTATTGACATTAAGTCCGGAATGGAAAATAGGTCGGAACGTTGTGTTCAACAGACAAACAACCTGTAACAAGTATTGTATTGCAGCCTCCGGGTTAATGACCCTCATCTCAATCAGGTTTTTCGTCCAGTTTCCCTGATCCATTGAGCAAATGCTGAGATGGCCCCTTGTTTTGCTTGTGGACATAAATGTAACTTCATTTTCTGTGCACGTCTTCTAGAACAGTGGGAAATACAATTATTCAAATTATCGTTTCCATGTTTTCGCGGCAGGAAGTATTATTCCGAAGGACAACATGGATAAGAGCCAAAATTTATTGCCTTTTTATCCTTGAAAATAGATTTTATTACATGGAAGCTTTTTTCCTTCAAAATTTAAGTAGTATATGACTTAGTGTAGGGATCACAGACTTTTGAAAATGTGCACACAATTCACTTTGCCCCATAGCACGTCATACGCAGTTTTAACTGTTTTTCGACGTAAAATAAATAAATAGACATATGGCAGCCATGTTCTGCATTAGTGAAAATAAAACGTAAATGTTAGAATGCGAATTTCAGGACTTGCGTGTGATCGAGGCTGAAATGGACATCCGATTCCGAACGCTGAGCATCAGAATTAATGATTTTAAACAGTCTTTAAATGGAATAACCGATATTGCGGAAAATAAAATTTAATATTTCCTCAGAAGTAATATTTCCAGGTAGGCTACCACAACCAATTATGTCGCGTTTTGCTACCTTATATAGTGTGAGAAAAGAGAAAGATTTCTTTATTTTTATTCCTCAAATAAACTTGCGAAACATTTTATTAGGAGGCCCTATCGTAAGGCCCTCATGTTCGTTGGCTCTGGGCACTGTGCCTACCGTGCCTTCTGATTAATCCAGCCCTGGCCAAAGACAATTAGTAACCCAGCGTCGTAAACATTGAAAAGGAATGACTGGTCGTCTACGTTTTGTAGTTCCATGCGTAATAATTTAAAGAACTCTTTTTAAATAAAGTAAAGCTTAAAATAACAAAAAAATCAAATTAATAAAAATCATGAAAATTTTTAACATTTAAATTTTAAAAGATTCTGAAAATATTACGGAAGTAAGTATTTGGACATTACAGTATAATAATTATTTAAAACAAAAAAGTAATGTTTATTTATTTATTTATTTATTTTACGTCAAAAAAACAGTTAAAAACTGCGTATGACGTCCTATGGGGAAAAGTGACTTGTGTGCACATTTTCAAAATTCTGTGACCCTACACCAAGTCATATACTATTTAAATAAAAAAAAAACAAAAAACTCCCATGTAATAAAATCTATTTTCAAGGATACATAAGCAATAAATTTTGAATTTTGAAAGGAAAAAACAACAAAAAACTCCATGTAATAAAATCTATTTTCAAAGATAAATAAGCAATAAATTTTGGCTCTTATACTTCCTGACAATATGGAAACGATAATTTGAATAATTGTATTTCCCACTGAATTCTAGAAGACGTGCACAGAAAATGAAGTTACATTTATGTCCAGAAGCAAAACAAGGGGCCATCTCAGCATTTGCTCAATGGATCAGGGAAACTGGACGAAAAACCTGATCGAGATGGGGGTCATTGACCCGGAAGCTGTAGTACAGTAGTTGTTACAGGTTGTTTATACTCATTTACACAGTTCAAATGGTAAATAATGCATTATGTATCATTGTTAAAATTAATGTTACTTTTCTTGTGATGCTCAGTGTTCTATGTAGAAAGCAGGTAATAGTTATTTACGATATGAGTGTCGGAAAGCATCTGATTGCAATACGAGATCGGAAAATTGCCAAACGAGGCCGTCAGGCCGAAGTTGGTAACCAATTGAGTAATCAAATGTTATGACACGAATATCGTAAAACATTTTATCAACTTTGTAAAAAAACGTGTAATGTGAAATTTCGTACTACGCCTTCATTTTGCATTAACTTATTTTATGCTGTAAGTGGCGTCACTGTTCTCTACAAGGAGAACAATTGAAACACACTTGATGTATAGTTTTCACACAAGTGAATATAGTTGTGATTCGGAAATGGAAATTGCAGCAAATGCTGCTGTGAAACATTTTCCCCGACAAATCGAGAAAGAAATACGAGCGTGAATATTTAATTTTTAAAGAATGATGTAAAAAACTTTTTTTTCATATCGGAAAAAGTTTTGATTTCTTAGTTTTCTAGCAAGTCAGAGAAGGAGAAACCAAGTGGTCTTTGGGCCCACTACTCTATATCAATAGGTTTACTCTGTTATTAGCGTTTTTAAAAAGGAAATGTGAAGGATACAAGTCAAAAAGTTCCAAAATATTTTCAAAAGGAGAGTGGCGAAGTACGTCATTACTTTACCGCACTAGTATCATAATGATATACATTACCACAATAGGGCGGTGAAGTTCATTATGAAACTGATTATAATTGTATAATGTTTGACTTAACCTAATCAAAGTGGATAAAATACTATTGACGACGAACGTTTCAATAAATTTGTTTATTTATTATTGCGTATTTGAATTATTAAATGTTCCAATCCCGACACTCAGATTATAGTTATAAGAAAATATTTTCGAAATAACGTATGTCCGTACGGGACAATTTGTCGACCTACGTGAACGTATGTATTATAACGTAAATACAAACGTCAGTCTGGCATCGATAATAATTACATGTTCGTATTGAGGAAACGAATCGATAAAATCTGTTCAGTAAACGCTTTCATCCAGATCAATAAAAGCGGGGAAAGCATTTCAGTAGATGTTACAGAAAAACGTCTCAGTATCAAGGGATCCCCAAAACGGATTCTGACTACTCAACGTATTAGAGGAAGTAATTTACAATGTATATGAACAAGATTTATTCACTTTTTCGTTACAAGGGCCCGGCAATAGGAGTTTTGGGGTCGATAATTCGCCATTTTTTTGCGCACGATACCTTCTCTTCTTAGGCAGGACGCAGGGGTAGGAATCTCATTAAATGGCAAAAGGTTCATTTCACATCAAATCGCACAAATTTAAGGAAAGTTTAACCTTGATGTCCCAGATTATTAAGCTTTTTTCTGAGAAGAGTATAAACAAAAATATGAAACATTTTTCATTTTTTTACAAAGATAATTTTTCGAAAATTAATTTACAATTTTTTCGAAAAAATGCTCGCATCGCTAAAGTTAGTGTGTCGTATTGTAATTGTGACAGAAATGTAGTATTGTGGAACATTGAAGAACAAAAGATCTATATTTGATGTATTTTTACTTTCTCGTATCGTATATACGGAGTAATATACGTAATATAGAGAAAGTTATGTAATGCTGCGGAAAATCGATTTAAAAATTTCAACCGAAATACACGTTTTGGGGCCCTCTGATACCAAAAAATAGTGGTTTTTTGAACGTCTGTCCGTCTCTCCGTCTGTATGTGTGTCCGTTCGTCCGTCCGTCCGTCCGTTCGTTCAATTGAATAATAGGGTCCGATTATCACGGTTAACTCTGAAGTTTCGAAAATTGGAAAAGTTTGAATTTTTCCGGCGTCTTCCTACAACTATAAAGTTGAAGATAGAGTTTTTTCCTTCAAACGAAATTTATTGTCTATAAATAGTTGAATCATAAAAGTCATGTACATTTTTTCGAAAATCTTAGTAGCTTTCGTATGTATGTATACCAGAAAGTAAAAAAAAATATATACAAAAATAAACTTAACGTCATATTACACAATTCAATTAGTACTGTCTATTGGAAAAAAGTGATGAAAAAATTTGGAACCGTTTTTGAGAAAATGTCGTTGAGTGTTTCTGAAAATGCGGAATTTTGAGCTCATTTTTTCAGAAAACTGTTGAGTTTTCGAGAAAGTTTATTTCACACTATTTAAAGCACTTGTACCCATAAATATGTTGATGTGAAAAAATCGCCTCTAATGTAAATATTACCGACGTGAGAGACAAACAAAAGTTTTCGTTTTTGAAAATTTTTGGAAAAACAAAAGAATGGAGCAATATGACGTTTATGTCATGGTATAGGGTTTGTGTGCCACTAACCCTATAAAAATTTAAAGAAAACAATTGGAGCCGTTTTTGAGAAAATCATGTTTTCGTAATTTTTTAAAATTGCAAATATTACACGCACTATTACACGAAAACTGGTAAAATTTTCAAAAAAATCTACACGACTTTTATGAAAGAGATATTAATGGACAACAAATTTCATATGCAGAAAAAATCTCTTCAATTTTATAGTTCTAGTAAGACACGGGAAAAATTCAAACTTTTGCAATTTTCAAAACTTCAGAGTTAACGTTGAAAATCAGACCTATGACACTTTTATACGTGAATTTTACTTTGTTCTTACAAGAAATTGAAAGAAAAAAAATTGAAGCCGTTTTTGCGAAAATTATAAAAATGTCCGGGGTGCTTTATGTAAAGTACCCCCAAATTTTAAAAAATGTTTTCAAAATTTCAAAGCTTCAACTACAACATACAGGAGATTCTTCAATATGGAGAAGATCGTACGAATGGTTTAGGGCCTAAACTTTAGGCGGTAGGAGTGTTCACAGACGGACGGACGGACGGACGGACGGACGGACGGACGGACGGACGGACGTTTTGCTTCCAATTAGTTTTTCGGCATCAAGGACCCACAAAACAGGGATTCTGGCTACACCACGTGTTAGAGGATTTTTTTCTCATTTAGCAAATGGTTTTAAGCACTTTTCCCACCAGAGCACAGCATTAATGTTTTTTCGCCTAAAATCCGCTGTTTTTTCGCGCAGCATTACAGAACTTTCTCTAAACTACGTATACTACTAGAAAGTAAAAATATGCATATTTTTCTTTAAAGCCAGAGATTGAAGATGGCTACAGGAGATTAGCCGACCCGTCGCCTACGCCAACTTTTGTAATAAATCACAGTTATGAATAATAAGAAAATAAATCTGAATGTCTATAAATTGACAGAGGAACCGTTTTTTTTAATAATATTGCTATTATTGTAAAGCTCTCTGTGGACACAAATTTCACAGAACAACGCACATGTTTCTCGGATATCTTAGCTTACACTAGTGATTCAGTGTATCTGAGAAAGTCGACTGCTCTATTTCAGGTAGGCCCTAGAAGTGTCAGTTGTTTATAAATAAACCTAGTAGTAGAATTACGTCAGAACACTTCCATTTGAGACCATATACGTGTTCCTGCGATTCATTGCATAAGCATACGTCATTGATCATGACATTTTACTTTCCAAATTACCTTCATATGGAATTCGTGGTATTGCTCTAGATTGGTTATGTTCGTACCTTAAACAACGATCTCAGAGAGTTGAAATACCTTACTGGAATGATGGAACATTACGTACGCACCTTTCCGACTCTTTGCCCGTTGCATGTGGAGTTCCTCAAGGATCGATTTTAGGCCCTATTCTGTTCCTACTTTACGTAAACGATATGCCCTCGACGATTCAAAACGGAAGAACGGTTCTCTTTGCAGATGATACGAACATCCTTTGCAATAAAGAAACAGTAAATAGTACAATATCAGATGTTTCAAATTGGTTCCGAAATAACAAATTAATAGTAAACGAAAAGAAAACGGTTTTAATGCAGTTTTCCATTTCAAATAAACAATTCTGTGCTCCATTGAAAATGAACAGTGTACCATTGACTGATGTTAAGGCAACAAAATTTTTAGGTCTCTCAATTCAGTCAAACCTTAAATGGAACGTCCATTTAAATGAATTGAACACACAATTAAGTTCTTTATGCTACGCGTTCAGAATTCTTGCAAATTCAGTCACCCTTCATACTGCTCGTTGTGTATACTTCGCGAATGTTTCATTCCCGCCTGAGATATGGCATAATATTCTGGGGAAATACATCTTATAGCTCCCAGACTTTTAGATTACAAAAACGAATTGTACGAATAATAACCAAATCCCACCACGTGATTCATGTAAGCCTCTCTTCATTAATCTAGGAATTCTACCATTACCGTGTCTTCTTATTTACGAATCAGTGGTTTTTGTAAAAAATGACTTGCTCAAGGGCGGGAATATTTTTCAGAAAATGCAGAAGTCTATTACTATAACACTCGACGTAGAAATCATATTCATCAGGGGACAGTATCAACAGCTCATTACAAAAAATTCACATACAATACATGTACATTATTTTACAACACTTTGCCAGATGACATTAAACGATTAACTTCAATAGAAAAGTTTAAATCCCAAGTGAAATCGTTTCTGCTGCATAACTGTTTCTATACAATTAGATACTATACTGAGCATAACAAGAAAAGTAACATTAATTTTAACAATGATACATAATGCATTATTTACCATTTGGACTGTATAAATGAGTATAAACAACCTGTAACAACTATTGTACTACAGCTTCCGGGTCAATGACCCCATCTCGATCAGGTTTTCGTCCAGTTTCCCTGATCCATTGAGCAAATGCTGAGATGGCCCCTTGTTTTGCTTCTGGACATAAATGTAACTTCATTTTCTGTGCACGTCTTCTAGAATTCAGTGGGAAATACAATTATTCAAATTATCGTTTCCATGTTGTCGCGGCAGGAAGTAATAAGAGCCAAAATTTATTGCTTATTTATCTTTGACAATAGATTTTATTACATGGGAGTTTTTGTTTTTTCTCCTTTCAAAATTCAAAATTTATTGCTTATTTATCCTTGAAAATAGATTTTATTACATGGGAGTTTTGTTTTCTCCCTTTCAAAATTTCAAAATTCAAAATTTATTGCTTGTTTATCCTTGAACATAGATTTTATTGCATGGGAGTTTTTTTTTTTTTTTCTCCCTTTCAAAAATTCAAAATTTAAGTAGTATATGAGTAAGTGTAGGGATCACAGAATTTTGAAAATGTGTACACAATTCACTTTTCCCCATAGGACGTCATACGCAGTTTTTAACTGTTTTTCTGACGTAAAATAAATAAATAAATAAATAAACATATGTGTCGATGTTCATTTGTTCGGAAGCCACGATGTATCGAGTCTTCGGCGCCCCGTGGTTTGAGCAGCCCAGTGGACGGGTTGCGCATTGCCTACTGCTCCGGTGAACATTTTTTTAAATGTTATGTATTTGTGTCCCACTTTGAAATTTGGAATATATATATACATCCCTGATCCATTGAGCAAATGCTGAGATGGCCCCTTGGTTTGCTTCTGGACGTAAATGTAGCTTCACTATGCGCACGTTCTGTTGAGCTTTCCTTTTGCTTGAAGTGGTAGTAGAGCTTAGTGTGAGTTTCTATTTAGCTTGCAATACAGAAAAATTAAATCTGCAGTTCGTTTACCGTTGAAAATAAGTTTTCTGTAACTCGGAAACGAAAATATCTAGTTTTTGAAATGTTAATCTCTCGCTTTTTAATTTTTTTTTTTATTGTTGTTGTTATGTTATTATTATTACTATTATTTTTTCATCTTTCAATTGTTAATAGTTAAATTGTTGGCAAGGGATTCTGAAACTCCAGAAAGTGTGCGCAGATGATTTTCTCCCCCATACGCCACATACAGATTTTTTACTGTTTTTGACTAAATAAATAAATATAAATATTCCACGGTACGAAAGTCGTACGTATAGATAAAGGCGGGCAGATATGAATTCAGAAGAACAAAATTAGATTTAGAGACGTTTCAAACCCCTTTGCCGCAAAACAAAAGTTTAATTTCGCAAGCCTGTGTAATTGGTAATATTTCTGAAAGGAGTGAAATTAGAAAAAAATATATGTCACCTATTTTGAACCCTAAACCTCATAAAAAAGTTTCAAGTCGTTAAAAAACTGAAGTTTTGTGTGTGATTTCACGTAGATGATTCACAAGTCGAATTAATCCTACAATGCAAAATACATACGTATAATTCAATACACCCGCACGATATTGAATGGAAGCCACTTTTTCAAGCAAAAATAAATAAAAAGAATTAGGAATTATACGCATTTTTGCTACGTTAAAACAAACAGTCCTCAGTTTTGAATACGCGTAAGAGAAGTAAACATGCATCCGAATGTACTTTTAGTCAGATGAAAATAGTTTTGACAATTCGGATTGTATTCGAATGTATTTTCTGTCATGCACAACAGATATTTAACTCAATAAATAAAAAAATTAGAACATTAGGAATAATGCACCCGGAAAACCAAAAAGAAATTAAAAACTTTACAAAGATATAAATAAATATTCGCATCTGTTATATCACATGTCTCTCTTTTTCATTTTCCAAGAACGAACGAAGTTCACTGATAATATCCTATCACGAGCAATAGACTGAGCTTGTGCAATCCTATAGACGGGACTCCATGCTCTATGCGTGCCTCATGTCATGCCCCTCATATTGCTATCCGGAACAATTCGCTGGCGAGACTAAGCCCATGTTCCGATGAACATTTTAATCTTTCATCAGACCATGGAACCTTAACCTCGCATAATTTGTAAAAGAATGGTCGTTGTCTCCTTTGGATAATGTCAACAATCTGAGAGTTGATGAAGACTCCCACACTAAATTTTATGGCAAAACAAATTGTGCATTAAACTAGGTGAATTGTGGTATATTGGAATCAAGAATTAAGGTGATTGTTATGAAGGTTTTCAGAAAATGCTCGCATAATAAAACTAGTGGTGCACGTTCTTTCTTGCCCCAATTTTCATGCAAAATTACGCGAAAAAGACTCAAATTTTCGAAAAATCTTTCATAACCTTATTTCAAAATATATCTTTAAGGAACAGATTTCATTAGAGGAAAAATCTCTATCTTTAATATTCTAGTTATAGGAAGATTCAAAATTTTTAAAAAATCGGAACAGGCTTGACCATTCTCTTAAACACCCTTCACAGTATGCATCAACAAAATTTAATAAAAACCGATGGAGCCTTTTTTTTCTTGAAAATGTTCAGGGGCTTTACATAAAGTACTGATGATAGTGATTGCTTTGTTACTGATATTAGTGCACAGCTCTGGGCGAAGGCTAACAATTCATTAACAAAAGCTCCGCTCCCGGATCTAACAATTGCTAGTCTACACGGAACAGCTTTCATTAGGCGCCTCCAAACGGTAAATAGGCGAAGATTATCTTGAAACTTTTAAAAGGGATCCCCTGGAATAAATCGGTAAATTTTCCCAAATGGAAATAATTTAGTTGGTAGCAAAAGGGGGTGCGTCGGGAACTGAAAAAATCAAATTTCCCGTTTAAAAAACTAGTAGGGCACTCTTTTCAAGCATGATGGATTTTTTTTTTTTTTTTAAATTTGTTCGACTTATTTAGTTTTTAAAAGATTTATATAACAAAAATTTTCAAAACAGGATAATAGGAAATTAAAATCTCTTTTCCAAAATTGAAATGAAGATTTATTACCCCTTTTAGGGACTTCATACATACAATATTTTTTTCTGTTTTTTAATGCATTTAACAATTTGAGTTGGTACATGTTTATAATTTGAATAATTTTGTATACAATTATAAATTAATGTGATGTGATGAATAAGCATTTTGCTGTATTACGTACTCGAGCGTTTCTTACAAAATGAAAACTTTTGCAGCCCCGCCGCTGAACGGGGGGGGACCCAAAACCTGTCTGGCGGCCCGCAGTCGTTCTCCTGCTGATGCCCCTTCCGCCTCCTCCCGACCTCCGACACGCTGCTGCCCCCTCCCCCCGATCGTCCCCCTTCCTCATCCCCGTTGCCACCCCAGCACCCCCACCTTCGCCTTCCTTGCTCCTGCCATTTACCGCCAACCCTTCCGCTGTCATCAGTCCTGCTCTCTCACCGCCGCCCCCACCACCCCGCTGCCTTCGGTCCCTCTCACCGCCCTCAGCACACATCGCACTCCACCACTCCTCCCCACCCCCCCTATCTCCTCCCCCACACTACAAACGGCCCTGCCCCCACCCTGCATTTCCCGTTGCGGCCCCCGTTTCGCCTTCGCTGTCGCCCCGCACGCCGCTAGGAGCCTCCCTCGAGAGCCAGCTTCCCAGAAAAGCCGCGAGTCTTCAACTTCAGGTTGATTCGAGCCGGGAACACAAACATTCAGGTTTGAAATATGTAGAGTTATGACCATTTGGCATGTACTGCTTTTGATAACTGCAAAACGTAGATTTAATAAACTTTCTATGGTTAAGGATTGAAGGAGGAAATTACCGATTTATAAACATTATGCGCTCGTGGAAAAGTTTGAAATTCTCCTGCTTCCTTCAAATTCGGACTTTGAACGTACGTAAAGGAATTTGACATTTCTGTGTACTTCTTTATTTTTGATGTTGTGCTGAAATAAATCGAAAAAGCATGTGCAAAATCAGTCTCAACTATATTCCATGCCTGTAGATAGCACGGTTTTCAGTGAAATCTCGAACACATTTCTACATACCTTTCCACTAAGATACTTTCATGAAGAATATTATGTGATCCCATTATTAATCATGGATATTTTCTTTATGAAAGCTGTGTTCATGATATGACATTATTGACAATGACACCACATTATGTTTGGCTTGTATATGTCTTTACAGTTATATCCATTTTCAACAATGTGCCAAAATATTTCAACATCATTTATAAATGTTATGTTATATGTTTATAAATGTTACATCAGCAAATCCCAGATATTTTATAAATTAAAATGAACAGAGAAGACGTAAAAAGAAAAAATACCGAATAACTCTGTCGAAATGTTTACATGACTTTTTAAAATCGTCAAGCTAAAAATAATTTTACTTATCGAATCAATGTAACTCGTATTGTTGTCTTCCTTCTTCACAACAGTCTTTATAGTTCTTAAATGAAATAAGTTTGTCAGATCAAACTTGTGAGCCCGAACTGATTACATAAAAAGTTTCGAATACTCGATTTGAAGAATAATTTTACCTTCTTTTTATCAGTTTTTTAAAAAATGTTAGACTTTTTTTAAGTACGAATCGTACGAATAGAAACCTTTCCCAGTAAAGATAACGCGATTTCATAGTGCCAACATGGATTTCATAAATCAAAATCCAGGGAAACAGCCATATTTTCTGTTCTTAAAGATGTCGCTTCATCCATGGATCAAAACGAACGACTTATTGGGATATTTTTAGATCATTTAAAGGCTTTTGACGTCATTAATCATAACATTCTATTTTCACACATACCTTCGTATGGACTCACCGGGAGCGGTAGCTCAGTGCATCAACTGATGTCACTGCAGCGCCTCTGACTGGGGGGTCCTAGGTTCGAGTCCTGGCGGCGGGGAATTTTCGACTTAGCTTTTTAGGTAGGTCGAAATTCGTCGCTGTCTGGGGGAGAATTCGCCCGGCTGCTCTGATCGGGAGTTTTCCGTGGTTTTTTGATCAACCCCCCCCAAAACCGGAGTATACCTCCAAATGGGGGACGGACCGCGCGCGATCTGTTCTTCCTCTTCCTTGTCCCATCCTCTCCCCCTTACACACACACACACACACACACACACACTAAATAAAAACTACACTATCACATATTTTTGGGGACCGGTTTGGGGATTCTTTAAAAATGCAGAGCTTTTCCCGACTGGGCGGTGCCCGCTGGTGGGGGAGTCTGGTTGGGGAAAACCCCAAAACCGACGGGAGGTCGGCGCCGATTTCCCCTCCAGCGGGGAAAATCACCGCCATCTCCCGAGAAAAATAATGCACTACACTAACGGGACTAATGACCCAAGCAGTTGAAGCGCCCGGAAACACGAAAAAAATCAATCAATCGTATGGATTCCATGGTATTGCTCTAGATGGATTATGTTCGTACCTTAAACAACGATCTCAGAGAGTGGGAAAAACCTTACTGGGAAAGATGGAAATTAACCCCTTTCCGACTATTTGCCAATTGCACATGGCTCTATTTTCATCTTATTTTATTTCATCTTATTTATTCATTTATCGCCTTCAAATTAAACAAAAAAATTCTCTTTCAAATAACATTCTTTAATAAAAATACCTCCGGTACAATATTAGATGTTACAAATTGGCAAATAACAAATTTATAGTAAATGAAAGAAACTTTTTAATGCGTTTTCCCTTTCAAATAAACAATTTGTGCTCCCTTAAATGACTTTTATTTGACTGATGTAAAAAAAAAATTTAGGCCCCTCATTCAGCAAACCTTAAAAAGGAACCCTTTAAATGAATTGAACCAAAAATTTAAATTCATTATCTACGATTCAGAATTGTTTCAAATTCATCACCTTTTCTTTCTGGGTATATTTCATTCCCCTGAGATTCATAAAATTTTTGGGGGAAAAACATCTTGTAGCTTATACTTTAAATTAAAAAAAAAAAAAAAAAAAAAAAAAAATTCGAATAAAAAAATCCCATCCCCGTGATTTTTGGAGTCCCTCTTTATTAATCTGGGAAATTTTTCCCATTCCCTTTGGTTTGATTTGCGAAACAGGGGTTTTTTAAATGCGTACCAAGGGGGGGAATATTTTTCAGCAAATGTCGATGTCTATAACTATAACACTCGACGCGGGAATAATTTTCATCAAGTGACAGTATCATCAGCTCACTACAAAAAATTTACATGCAATACATGTACGGTACATTATTTTACAACAATTTCCCAGATGACATTTTAAACAATTAAAATAGATACAAAAGTTTTAAGTCCCCGGATTTCCTTTTCTGCACAACAGTTTCTATACAATGGAATATGGGCATCAAAAAAAAAAATTTTTATTTTTTAAAAAGATATTTAATGTAGGGTGCCCGCTGATAGAGAAAACCTAGGAGTGGGAAACCCACAAGCCCCCGGTAAGTGGGCCGGTTCTCACCCCCAATGAAGGGAAAATCACCCAACCCCGGGGATAAAAAAGCACCACCTTACGGGAGAATGCCGAAAAGTTGAAAAATCCGAATCAAAAGGGGAAGAAGCAAGCAATTTGGGCCCATCGAAACATGTATCGTGGATATCGGGATTCCGATGGTTTAAAAAGGGGAAAAAACTGTCAAACCTTTCACATTTCAAAATTCTTGCGTTACATGACAAAGGGGGAAAAACCTGAGGCGGATTATATGCCACTCTGATATCGAAAAACCCAAATTTTGAATGAAATAAACTTGTTGAATTACATCTTTTGTTGTTTAACGACGAAATTGGGATATGAGATATGGCATAATATTCTGAAGAAGCTCATCTTGTAGTACCCAGACCTTGAGATTGAAAAAAACAATTATTTGAATAATGAAAATAATGCCATCCACGTGATTCCTTCAAACCTCTTTTCATTGAGCTTGGGGAATCTTACTTATTTATTTTCGAAACTGTAATATTTGTCAAAACTAACTTACTTAATGGTGAGAACATATTTTCATGCAATACTGATATTTATAATTATAACACACATCATAAAAACAGTTTATCAAGTATCACCAGCTCATTTAAAAAATCCCCATCAATACATTCGTTATCACAATGCATTAGTGAAAAATTTAAACAATTAAAGTCAGTACACAAATTTAAGTTAAAAATCTTTTCTGCTGCATAACTGTTTCTATACAATTAGAGACTATACTTATCATCAAAAAGAAAAATAGTGCTTATTTTCACAAAACAATTATATATATATATATATATATATATATATAATATATATATATATATATATATATATATATATATATATATATATATATATATATATATATAATGCATTAGTTTACATTGGTATTGTATAATTTTTTTTAAAAGACTTAATATGCCTGTAACAAGTAACGTACTTCAGCTTCCAGGTCAATTACTCCCATCTTGATCAGGTTTTTGTCCAGTTTCCCTGATCCATTGAGCAAATGCTGAGATTTGTTTTCTTCAGACATAAATGTAGCTTCCCATGCAAAATTTTTTTTGAGCCTCCTTTTTTCTTGTAGTGGTAGGAGAGAGCCAAGTGTGAGTTCTATATTTTGAATGCAGATAAAACAAATCTGCAGTTGTTTCCCTTCAAAAAAAATCTGGAACTTAAGAAAATTTGCACAGATAATCTTCTCCCCCATACGTCATACATAGCTTTTACTGTTTTTTGACCAAATAAATCAAATAAATCAAATTACCTGCATTATGTGGAAAATTAATATTGATTAAAATGAATATACACTGAACCACTAGATTGAGAACCTGGCCCCAGTTCAATGTCTAATATACCCACCCGTTTTCGTATCCAGGTGTTTTGAATATACATAACATCAGATCAGGGATGGGATGACCCACCAGCAGTTAAGCATTTGTTGAACATTAAATGTAATAAATAAGTATCTAAATTTTAAAAACCCAAAAAATATCATATATTTTCCTTTTAAAAAATATTTTTCTGACACAATTCAGCCACCTCTAAAAATTTTTCCCCCAAGCAGCTACTTACATTGCCTAAGCGTAAATCAATAATAAACCTTATAAACATGAGAACCAAAAAATTATAAAAAATGTTAACATATCAAGGGATGGTTTATTTTTCAGCTGTTAGCATGTTTCCTCCACGTGCTGAGATAATTATCTTGGATGGAGGTTTCTCCCGCAACCCATGTTGGGGATATTGAGTGGGAACCCATTGTGGGGTGCAGCTTTTCTTTTAAAGCAATTATTCAATCTCATTTAGATTTCCTGAGAGGTATTGCGCATCCTTTGTTTGTTAATTTGTAAAAAATCAAAGTAAAATCTAATATTATGATATTGTCAAAGGGGTCTGTAGTACCCTAGGTTTGAAGTTACAAAGTAAGTGAAATAAAGGATAACAAATCTTTGAGACCACTGATGCTGTAACGCCTATGTTTTCATTAAGCAAAGTTAAATGCATTTCCTTGAATGGTTAAAACATGTGTTCTTGTATTTATATTTTTTGTTTTGGAAATATTCAATACTGGTTAAAATAATGAGTTTTGCCTCCTATTTAACACTTGCTTGGAGTACACAGGCTTCTTTTTCAATTTGTTTCCTCTTTCCTACATAGGCAGTTCAAAAATTTGTTTCACATATGTTTTTCTTACCCGACCTGAATTCTTTCAATAACTAATGTTAATATAGTGCAATAAGATGCAAAAAAGTAACATAAAAAGTAATGTTTATGGAAATATTTTATTTAATTAATAGCAAAATGCCTAGTATAATTATAGAATAAACCTTAAAATTACCAATAAAATTAACTTTGCCTTCTAAGAAAATATATAACCTCTCTATTATGAGAGAAATATTTCATATAGGCGGTAGCTACTAACATTTAACCTCTTTTCAGCTGGTGCTGATGCAATAATAACGAATACATATCAAGCAAGCATCAGTGGCTTCATGAAACACCTGGATTTAAGCGAAGAAGAAAGTAAACTTTTAATTAAAAAAGCAGTGTATCTTGCTAAAAAGGCTTATGATAGATTTATAGAAGAAAATGGATCTCTTCAAGGTAATATTTTACTAAGAACCTATGTCCATTGGCCCACACAAGAGGGAAATAGTTCAACAGAGCTTCAGCTCCCAGCTGAGGACCCATTCACAAATTGTGATACAGATTTTAATTTATATTGTAACAAAAACCATTCACATCTTACTTGAATATGTTATAATTGATTAAAAATCAACTAATAAAAATTGATTTTAAATTGTGGCATACATAGTTTTCTTATAAAAAATTTTTCATGTCAGCTCTACACTATACCTGTAACCTTTGAAAAATTCTGGTCATGCCACTATGTTGTAAAATGTTTGAAATTAACTTTTATATATTCAATTTTATTTAAATGTGATTGATAATAACTTGTAAATAAAACATAATCCCTTGATGGTATGGGATTTGGACCAGTCTCTGAAGACAGGGAGTATAAATCTGTTGGTTTGAGATCTGCATGAAGCATGATGTTTCTGCTGAAAGGGTGGCTGTGGTTGTAGTGTGCTGTTGTTGTAAGATAGCATCTTGTAATGTGTCTTATACTGCACAGCTTCTTGTACTGTATGTACCTCATCTAAATCGTCATTCTGCCGATAATCATTTATGGTTCTCATTTTCATTCACAATTTCTTGAACACCCCAACCATTATCCGTTCAGTGGAAGGCAATGACAGACCACCACAGTTATAACCTATTGAGGATTGAGCATAGTCCCTTGCATATGCTCAATAACTGACACTCATTATTTTGTAAATAAATCATAACCAATCATTTATTTATTTTACCAAAATAAAGATAAAATGAAACATTTGAAAAGCTCTATAATTTTGCTTTCATGACTTAACTCATTTATCTAATTTTACTATGAAAATTATTTACATTTGTATTATGAATTCAGGTAGTCATAATTGATTAATGCATGAATAACTCATTCATCACTGAATATCTTGTATATTCTTGTCAGGTGCAACACAACCTCTAATAGTGGGATCTGTGGGACCCTATGGGGCATGTCTCCATGACTACTCTGAGTACACAGGAGAATATGTGGAGACCGTTTCACAAGAGGAACTCATGGATTGGCATCGTCCTCGCATCCAGGCATTGGTGGAAGCTGGTGTAGATTTATTGGCCCTGGAAACAATACCAGCCCAGGCAGAAGGTGAAGCTTTAGTGCGTCTACTTAAGGAATTTCCTGAACAGAAAGCATGGCTTTCTTTTTCTTGTAAGGTAAGCTCCAATTTGCTTCTATAACCTTGATTTTTTAACAATTCATATTTTCTCAATTAGGTCCAATCAAAGAATCAAGTCTAAACATTTTCAATCTCAATGAAGATAGTGTACCAAAATCTTTCTGGGATATTGGCTTCCTTTCATTTTGTATTGGATCTGAATACTTATTTTGCAGACCTCAAAAACTTATATAAAGCAGAAAATCAGAAGTTTGTAGTGTCAAGGAGCCTTTGATTCATTGATTCAAATCAATGAATTATAATACGTCCCAACCAAACATTAAATGTTAATATAAAATGTTATAAATTAATTTGCAGGAACACAATGAAACTGCTTAAATGTTTTAACTAAATGAGAGGTGACATCATTACAAGCTATTAACATTTTTTGACTGATTCTGAATTTTGTACTTTTATTAGGATGATGTCCATACTTCACATGGTGAGAACTTTCAAGAATGTGTGCAGTATTGCTGGCAACTCAATCCTTCTCAACTTGTAGCCATTGGAGCAAATTGTTTGAATCCACAGTTGGTTACCCCACTTTTTAAAGGAATAAACAATGACGATAGAACAATTCCTTTGATTGCATACCCCAACAGTGGTGAAAAGTTTATACCAGAGAAAGGGTAAGGAAATTAATCAGTATATTTGGAAATTATCGGGAAAAAAAATTAGATTTACATCAGTATTAAAAAATATATATTCTAGAAACATTTCAGAGAAAATTATTTATTTTAAGTAAAGTTATTGACAAAAAATGCTGAAGTTTACTTACGGGGAATCTACGCGGTACGCATTATATTTGATTTGAAGGGCAGCGTAACAGTGGCTAAGAATTGGATGAAGTTAGTAGAAATAGTGAAAGACAGAAACTCATGTTTAGAATGGTCATAACGTGTTCGCTTCATAGCCTGTTTTCGATGTTCAGGATGTTTTACGTAAATTGGAAATTATGCCTTGGACCAGAGGCGTATCTACGGTGTAGCAGACATGGCACATGCCATGGGCGCAATGGCGGATTTAGGGGGAAGAGGCATTGTGGCCATGCCTCCCCTCTCGAAACCCTAGAGTTTTCGTTTATTACCTTCTTTTATTTAGCAAAATTGTTTTAAATATTTATGTTAGAATTGTGTAATTATTTAAAAAATATAGTAGAGTATATTATATACTATAGTATCTTATATACTCTAAAACATAATATGCAATATAATAACAAATGTTTATTATTTAACAAAAATATGAAATGGCCTCCTCCAAAATGATCGGCTTGATCCGCCTCTGCATGGGCGCCATTCATAAGGGGCGATATTTAGCTAAACAAATAACAACAACTCTAATTTGAAGGAAGCCCACAGGAGCGCAAATTCTATGCTTGCCATAGGCGCCTGAATAGATACGCCACTGCCTTGGACAGACTCAAGTGTTTTGTATTTTGTGTCGCCTAGGCCGAAGGCCGGAGCCTCGTGAAATTCGACTCGCGTAGCGAAGCGTCACAACGCGTTACAAGTAATTTATGTAATAAAAGTAATAAGATTGTGAGTATTTCAGTCGTGAGTATTCGGATACATGCTTACAAAAATACATTGGTTGGCTAAGTCAATCTATACTTCACTTTTAAAAATCCAAAGGGGTTGGTAGTATGGTAGAGATGGAGCAAAACTTGCGTCGATTCCCGATAAGTAAACTATACCTCAAACGGGTATTAGAAATAGAATTATAATAAAAAATGACTTTCAAGTCCTTTCAAGCAAAAATTCCCATTTTGATTGGGTATTGTAATGTAAGTCTGGTTATGCGCAGTGCACTGATTATTAGTCTATCAAAGTGTTATAGCGCAGGTTGTCCATATTCACTGATACTTTCTTGCTACCTTTCAATGCAGACCGGCTTTCCTGGCTTTTTTTTATTGTGATTTGAGGCAGAGATTTACGGGGTCTTATTCCCCTGAGTATTTCGGCATAATATGCTTTGGAAACTATGAGTTGGACAGGCTCAAGGTCCTTTTTATGTTAATCTCGAAGGCCTGAGCCTGTGATAAATTTGGGCACGCGTAGCGAAGCGTCAATTCGCCTTAAAAGTGAGAGTAATGAGAACAGCATAATTTCGCTCGCGGATGTGCGTTATCGTTTGCCATGCTCTCGCGGAAGCGAGCCGATTTTTCACATTCGTCACGATAAGGAAAAATATGCTAATAAGGAGAATATGTGAATCCTATGTTTCGTGTTTTCGTGCTAATGTTGACCCAATGAGTGCGAGCAGAGCCAGAGTTGATGTTAGCAAATAAATGAGCATCGTTCTCCACTCATAACCAGATCTGCGCTAGAATTAGCTTAAATCCCTTTTTCTCACAAAAATCATATTATATTATAGTACTATTGTGCTCACATAAAGTTGTTCATTTGCTTTCTTATCAGGTGGACCAAAAAAGGTGAATGTCCGCATATTTCAACATATGTTAAAGAATGGCTAAATCTAGGTGTCATTTATGTCGGTGGATGTTGCCGAACATATGCTGATGATATCTCAAAAATAAAATCAGAAGTTAAAAGTTGGTTAGATGAAAAACGACTAGAACATTGATAAAACTGTTCTTAAAAATTTGTGATATTTAACATACTGATGTGTCTGTCAATTTTGTATATTTTTTATATCAATAAAACAATTGAATTACTTTATTGTATTATTTTTTCTCACATAACATTTGCCCAATTTCAGTCAGCCTTCAAATGGGTGTTATGTTGACGAGTTCGCAAATTTCAGGAACTCGCCACAAATGTGTTTTTAAAATAGATGCTTGATTTCAATTGCCAACCTGTACAAAACATATTAAAGAGTTCTTGTGACACGTGCGCAATCTATGTAAGATTTTATGTAACCGAAGTAGATATCGTTATCTGTGAACTATATCCAAAATAATCAGTTTAGCCTATTTGATTCCCTATTATCTTCATCAGAAATATCGGATAGCGCTCTAGATGCCTTCAAATTACGTCACTGTGTTGGCAGACCCTTCTACCTGAACCTTAAGTGAGCGGTTTCTAATACCTTTGTTTTCTTTATCTTACATCGGCTATATAAAGATGGTTGTAACTCTAAAATTGGACTGATACACTTTTGCAGTTACAACTCATCCAAGTCAACAACATAACGTTACTGACTTTGTCGTAGTGTAGACTGTTCTGGGAAGCGGATACATAGTGTATTCCTGGTTTGGTGGAGGGGAGAGGCGGTATTTGCGGCGAGTGCTTGTTTGGTGGCAAGTGACAGGTTCGACTTTCACGTGCTCGTCGTAGAAAGAATGAGTGAAGTCCTTGTTCTGGATGGCGGATTCGCCACCCAGTTGGCGCGACGGGTAGATCAGCCGGTGGACGGCACTCCATTGTGGAGCAGCAGCTTCCTCGCCACCGATCCGCAGGCATGTGTCAACACCCATTTGGACTTCCTACAAGGTACGCTCTCCAATAATGTCAGTGGTGAGTGTCAGGCAGTGTTGATTCGTCACATGATAATTCACCAAACTCGCCGTCTATCTTACCTAGATTTTGTTAAATTTCTGTTGAAACACAAGACATTTCGATGTAATTGACAGGTGAGGTTAGAGTGAAGGAAATCCCTTTGACGTTCAAAAACTATAATTTCTCAATTGTAATGAGGGTACAAACTAATTCTGGGATTAAACATCAATTCAGTGGGAGGACCCTTAACAACAATACAGAAGTCAGTGTGATTTCTTAAATTTTAAGACAGGAGTTAAAATATGAGTTTTATACCATTATAAACTCTACAATTAATAATGATATTCTTGATGTATCATGGGTAAACTGAGAGAAGATCCTTTAAAAACTTATTTTCTTATATGTGTGTATTGATTTTTAAAGAACAGAAGTTGTATGTTGTCTGTTGATTTGATATTTAATCTGGTATCTTAGAAGAAAACTTGAGATGACACTGGTATCTGATAGTAGTGAAGATTGGCTTCAGTGAGAAATTGTGAGCGAGAGACCTCTGAAAATTATTCTACAATGAATATTGATATTCTTGATGAGTCATTCTTGATTAACCCTTAGTAGGCTTCATTTAATGAAAACAAAAAAACACTAATTCAGGTTTCATCTTCTTTTCTTTCATCCAAACTAACATAACACTAAAGGAACAATCAATAAACACATACTTTAGGGAAAAGAAAAGCTACATTCGTTGTTCAAAAACAAAGAAAGGAATAATCTCTACATTTGCTCCATGGAACTAGGGAAACTAGACAAAAAAATTGATGGAAATAGAGATTGATAATGAGATGCCGTTAAATAATTATTGATTTTCTTATGTATTTTGCTCAAAGAAATTATTCATTCTGCTTTGTGAAATTTCTATTTACTTATTCTGGGAATGTATGTTTGCATTTATCTTTTGTGTATGTTTAAGCTGGATCAAATGTAATATCTACAAATACGTACCAGGCGTCAGTAGATGGATTTGTAAAGCATCTTTCTCTCACAAAAGAAGAGAGTTTGGAGCTGATGAAAAAAGCTGTTGTCCTTGCCAAAGATGCATGTGCCAAGTACTTGAATGAGAAGAACTGGAGCTCAGGTTTGTGAATGAAGATATAGGATGTAATATTCTCATCACAAAATTTAAAAAAATATCTAATACAATTTTAAAAAATCTGATTTAAATCAAATAAATTTTTGATTTGAATTAAAAAAAGAAAAAAACCATTTATACTGTTTGTAACTTTTTATTTTTGAATATATTAATTAATTCTGGAATTAATTAATTCACAAATAAATGAAAATTTTAATATTTTTGTACAATTATGTGAAATGTAAAAATTTGATATCCAGAATTACTAGAAAATGTACATTTTCTATTTTAAATCTACATTTTCAAGTTCCTGCTACATTTTTATTGTATTTTTGCTTCTTAATTTTCTTTGGTTCAGTTGTGTTAAAGAGAAATTTTTCCATTGATATTTCATTGAACGTGGTGCATGAAAAATAATAAATATTATTTTATTGCTTAAATAAACTAAGTCCTGTGTGACCCAGAAAATCCTTGAAATTTTTTTCTTTCTCATATACGTATGTATATATGGAGTAATATATGTGGTATAGAGAAAATTTTGTAATGTTGTGCGAGAAAACAGCAGATTCTTGACAGAAAAAATTCATTGCCGATAACGAAAAAGTTGGGAAAAAGTTGCTAAAAAAAAATAAAAAAAATCCTTTAACATGTGGTGTAGTGGGAATCCCTGTTTTGTGGGTTCTTGATACTGAAAAACCAAATGACGCCAAAACATCCTTCTGTCTGTGAACACTACTAGTACCTAAACCGTGCATAGGATTTTTTCCAAATAGAAGAAACCCCTGGCCAGCTGGCTGTAGTTGATGCTTCAAATTTTGACAGTAACGCTTGAATGCCATTTTCTTAAAAACAGCTTTACATTTTTCAATGAAAATTGCCATTTAGGACAAAGTTTTACTCTTCTTTAATATTTTTAAAGGAATATTTCAGTTGTAGGAAACCGAAAAGTTGAGAAAATTTCAAAAAAATGTACTTTGGGCAGCAATAGATAGCAGCTGGCAAGAGGATAGGGCAAGACCATACAGCCAGTCCACATCGTGGAAATTAGAAAATTTTACAATGAGAAAGTCTGTGCCATTCTGAAGCACCACTAGTTGTTCTTTGATTTTCTTATTTCAGTGGCGAGGTATGGCACTTTGGCACGGTCATTGCCAGACATGCTTACTGTGTGGGCCCTCCCCCTCCCCATCCCAAGTCACTTCAGAAAGATAGACCAGACAGTGGGTGAATCTGGCAATGTCTGTGCAGAAGTCACTATTACTTATAGGGTAGAGTAGTGAGTGCAGAATGTAGTTAAGTGACTTGACCATCACATCATGAGTATGATTAAGTACAGAAAATAAAAGAAACCATTTTCCAATATTTTTTTCAATAAATTTCCATTTGAAAATAAATATCCATGCTGTAGCCAAATTGTAATGCAATATTAATAAATGACTTGCTACAGAAAAATTTCTTAAGCCTCTCATTCAGAGGCATTAGTAGAGAGAAACTAAGATGTGATATTCAAAATAAAATTTGAAGGAAATACTTTGAAGTTCGTTAGAAATAACTGAATTATTTTACATTTTTTGTGATATGTGTTATCTTTTTCATGTTATAATATGCAATTGGCTGCAAATTGTAGATAAATAAGTCATAAGTCGTAAACATTGCTCATAGGTTTTATTTCTTCTATTAAGGCTGTAATTCCATCTATTACAATAATGTACCTTTTTATTTTTTCTTGAGTAATCCAGTGCATTACTTTTTCTACATTCAAAATATGCTCATCCAGTACTACTTTTTTTGCCACAGGTGCAGTGAAACCATTGATTGTTGGCTCTGTTGGTCCCTACGGTGCTACACTAAATGATGGGTCTGAGTACACTGGAGCTTACGTAAGCAGTGTCTCAAAACAGGAACTTATGGAATGGCACCGGCCTCGCTTTCAAGCATTGGTGGAGGCTGGTGTTGATTTGCTGGCCTTTGAAACAATACCAGCACAGGCTGAAGGAGAAGCCTTGGTAGAGCTACTTAAGGAATTTCCTCAGCAGAAAGCTTGGCTCTCCTTCTCGTGCAAGGCAAGTATTCAAGGGCAAGATTCTGCCAGCAATCTTTGTGCTTACCACTCAAAAGTAATTCTTCTAGTCACTGTATGACAATCATTTTCCTTGAGATGTTACAGGGAAACTTCTGATAAAATATTTTTGTATTTTTAAATTCATAGAAGAAAAAAATTTATCTTCAAATTTTTAAGAAAAAACATTTTTTGAAATTATATTTTTCATGTTCAAATTTTAAAACTTGTTTAATCTATTAGGATCTGTTATCTTTCGAACTTTGAAGCTGATCATAGTAAATGTTTTGAATTCATAGAAGATAATGATTCTTGCTCACCTCTTGTAATGCTATTTTGCAAGATGTTAAATTTTTTTGAAAGGTCAAATTGATGTCAATGTTTTTTAACATCTCATAACATTAGCATCAGTCAATGTGATGCTAATATTATGAAGTTTAGTGCAGGGTGCCAACAATCTTGGAAAACAAGGAAAGTTGCGAGTTGGTCAGGGTATTTGCTATTCTGTGGTCAGGTGAAATGCGAGTTGTTGTTTCTTTTGTTTTTTATGGAAAAATTATTTTCAAAGTAAGCACCATCTAGCAATAAATGGAAAAGGCCATATGCTCAAAAATTATATTCTCAGAAAACCGCTTTTGAAATTTTGTGAATAATTAAATGTTGGATTCATCTCAAAAGTAACCGACTCTAAATGACTGATTAAGCTTTTTAAGAGTACATATTACAATGTATCTATTACACACAATGCTCACAACAACAACGATCTCATAACACAATGAACTGTCTACTCACACTACATGAAGAGAGAAGTTGGTGGATTGCATATCTATCTTTTCTGATCTGATTTGATATGCGTGATTTGTTTTCTTAAACAGGATGAAATTCATACATCCCATGGCGAGAAGTTTGCTGATGCTGTGCAGTCATGTTGGCAACAAACTTCTGGTCAGTTGGTTGCTGTGGGAACAAATTGTGTCAATCCCAAATATGTGACTCCTCTTATTGAGTCTGTGAGGAAAAATAATACAATGAGAGATATCCCTGTTATTGTTTATCCCAACAGTGGTGAAATTTATCATGCATCAACTGGGTAAGATTCTACCATTGTCTGTGTTCTATAAATAATGTTTTCATGTCGGTTTTTCTTTTGTTTGATGAAAATGTGTTCAAAAGGAGGTTTTGCTTTAAAAAATACCAAAGCTTACTGAAAATAAAATATTCATTTTCCTATTTAACAAAAGTGCATGTTGCTCAGAGAAAATCAGCAATTCTTTTTCTTCTAGAACATGACCAAGATGGCTGAAATTTTGCCTAGGTTAAAATTAAATGAATTTTAAATAGAAAGTGGAACTTTCATTTTATTGTGTGACTATTTAATACTAGATATAAGGAAAATCTCTGAAAATGGTATACATTTAATAGTATGGAAATAAACGTACATTTACAGCTGAACTCTTAGATTTTCAAATTTATTCTAATTCTAAATTCTATATCTGTGATATTAATCTAATTTTATTAATTTAATGTATACTTTTACTCACATCTATGTGAATACTGTTATTGTCTTTGTGTCAACAGCAGTTGGTTGGAAGGTAGTGCTTGCCGAGCTCTTGATGAATATGTTCAAGAGTGGCTGGATCTTGGTGTTAAGTATATTGGTGGTTGTTGTCGGACATATCCACAAGATATCGCCAAAATTGTTGAACAAGTAGAAAAGTGGAAACGGTCACACACTACTTGATTTTTATCGTATTCAGTATTCTAAGCAAGAGGTTTTTTAAAACCTAATTTATCTTGCTGCCCCAGGAATGGTTACACATGTAAGTTTTTAAGAACAATACAGTGATAGATATCGGTTGGGAGGTAAGTGGGGTACCTAAGAAATATGAGCAGGTAAACCACTTTTTCCCCCATTGTCAGTCTGTCTGCTTCAATAAATACTCTTACTGTTTGCCTTATCTCTAAAGTGCCTATCCTGCATTTTATGTTTTAGTGTGGTGATTAGTGCATATATTTAATGATTAAACATATATTTATTATTTTGTGATTTGACGAGGATTTGAGGAAAACCTGTATTTAACGATTATACATATATTTATTATTTTGTGATTTGAACAGGATTTGAGGAAAACAAGGTTTCACAAAACTGTGTATTTACCTCAAAATAGGACAATCCCCTGATTTTAAAGAGGCCTTCTGATTTTGTTTTAAATTTTTGACAAATTCGTATCATTTAGTCAATATAAAATCTCAAATTGTCTAATTGACTAGAAAATTGACTTGTTGAGAATGTTAAAACTTTTTGCCAAGCATTCACTATTTTCTTGTACTTTCAAATCACCGTTATCATCATTTTTGTCACTACTATCTTTATCTTCACTTGTTTGTTCTTCACTTCATTGTTTCTTTGTTTCCTTGTTCTTCTCCTTTGCCCTCTGACTTTTCAGTCTCCCTGCCCATCCTGAAAGTTTTGCATGTTGAAAATGCATCATGAAAGAACATTCGCTTCTGTGTTACCAGATTTTCTTACTGACATGCACTTGTCTGCATCCTCTAATTATTTAACAACCATTAACATAAAATTCACATGATACATTTGTGAACTACAAGCCCATACATGACCCTAACTCCATTCTGCAGAAATTACCAACTGTGAGGATTTATTTATGTAATATTTTTTTTGTCCAGTCTCTGTGGTTGGATGTAGAATACATGTTTCTATCAATGGGAATTTATTTTCATATTCTGCAAAACCCAGAAGACTCGTCAGGTGCCAAACCATGAGTTTACATGGTGTCACCAATCGTGTAACAAAATCTGGGCAATGATTTTATTCATTTTCACATTGTAATTACCTTAATTCATTCAAAATTCATTACTAGACCATTTGGACATATTGATCTGAATCACCCAGTGAATCCACTTGGGATAGGGACTACGCCAAGAATATGCCCCCAAATGCAATTAGATATTGCAGGTATGCATGAAATTTATTGCTTCTGCATCTTATTGTTCTCAGCATTTAAGTTTCTTGCAAAGAAAGACGATATAAAAACACAGATCCCAACCAACTAGGCTTGATTTGTGAATAAGATGATCATGTATTTTTCAAATGATACATTTTGGAGGAAAAATAAACTCATCTTATATTCAGGTAATTACTGTAAAACAACTTTCAACATTTTTTTTCTTTGTTTATCTCCTTCAAATGCATTGGTTACCAATTATCAATTTTTTTTTAATTATTTCAATATCAGAATAACACATGAATATTATGATTTGTTAAGAAATCTTGTAATGTTTTTATAGTTATAATCTCAAAATAGTTTTTAATTACTAGTTAATGCTTGCATGTTAAATGTACAAATTTATCACACTTATCAAGATATACTTTCTGAACAGAAAATTATGCCAATCAGTGATGAATTGGTTCTGCAGTTACTTAAGAAATTAAATGGGCTATCGTGAAATTTCTTATATTTTTGAAGTGCATAGTCAGTGGGCAATGATTTTAATTAAGGTTTCCTTCTAGTATGTAAATAACGGCTGATATTATATGAAAAATATACAGGGGAATATGTATAATGCTGTTTAAAAGAACTTGGTAATTATTTATTTCTGTATGCTTCATCTTTCATTTAAGTATTATATTTACCGGGAAATAAGACATATTTTCCATTTAGCAGATTCTAAAAACTGATCACGATCTTAGCTGTGCACCATTGTGCACAGGAAACAGCAAGAGAGATATATTTGAGGTGTGCAGCCTCAAAAACCTGGTTTTCAAGCTCTAGAAACAATTGTATTCATGTTAATCAGTGTGACAGGAAGTGGGTTGTGTCGTTGCTGATTGCATTTTTTTGCCTTTTTTATGCAGATGCGTACCCAACAAATTCTAATATTTATAAAATTAAGAGAAAGAAAAATTCTTTCTTTTGACCTCTGAGGTTCTAAGATTGGTTGGGTGTGAGAATAGCGAAAGTGATCTACACAGAAATAATGTGCGAAGATAATGTAAAAATGTCAAGATATTGACAGAAAGTTGTATTAAGTGTATACATAATGTATGGGCATAATTATTTTGCATTTCTTTTGTTGGCAACTAATTTTCAGTAATAATTCTTCAATCTTCTTAAATTTGAAGAAATTTTGGAAAGCTAATTTCTAGTTATAAAAAGAAGGGTTATCTTATATTCAAGTATATACAGTAAATTGCCTGACTTGTTCCCATAGGAGTTTAAATACAAGATTACATAGAAAATACAAAATTAATGGTTGATAGTGTGTCACAAGCATCTTCAAAAGATGTTGCTATTTTCTTATCAATATTCATTAATTTTCATTAACATTTTAAATGTTGCTTTTTCTTATTTTAAATTAATTTGTTCCTAAATTTACAAATTAAAAATATTAATTGTTTGTTGTGCAATAATCTTCATTGCATTCTTCTAACATGTAGCAGGAAAGTCTCTCTGCTCTGAGCCGAAGAAAAAGCTGTTTAGAAATTGCATTTATGTTTGTAGCAAACAGATCACTGGGAAACAGTGAAGGTGACAACACTTCCAGCTTGTTATGATTGTCATGAGTATGCAATTTACATTTTGCACTCGTTGCAAGATGCAGTTTGTGCTACCAACATAATTTCTGTTGCTAGAACTCTTACCAGCCACTAGTGCCACTGCGGGGAGACTTTCCTGGCACCCTGTACTTTCTTTTAGAAACAATGTGGTAAGCTCCATAATCCCTGAAGAGCCATGAAGTGAATCATTGTAGTTTTGAGAGAAATATGTTGTTGAAGTATCTGTTTTCAGATATTATTTTAATTTTATCTCCATATTTTGAACTTTTCTGAAGTATTCAATCATATTTTAGGTTCTTAAACTTTAATGCTTAGCTCTATTATTGTGTTTAAATTTTTGTCAGTATTTTTTGGTTTAAATTGGTTTTTTTTTTTGTTTTAATGTTTATCTAGAGACAATTCTTTCTATGAAAGATATTATTTTATTGCTATGTGTACCCAAAGGTGTGCTGTGATGGAATACATATCCAAAATGTCATACAGTTTTAATAATTTGTGAATATTCTAAATCTGTTAATAATATTAAGGAAATGAAAGTATTGTTTAGAAATTATGTTATTACTATTAAAACACCATTTTAGAGTGAAGAAAAAATTAAATTTTTTATACATTGTAGTTGTTTCAAAACACTCTTTTGCACAGACATACTACTTGATTTTTGAATGAACAAATAATTGTTATGCTTTGTGCCCATCAAAGCACTGGTTTTATTTTAAATGTTTAAAAAATGTATTGGCATTTTATGAATCAAACAGTACAAAAAATAATTGCCTTCTCATGTATGTTATTTTAAGGAAACACAATTGATGTTATATTGTCATAATTAAAATTAAAAATGTTTTTGAAAATAACAAGGAGAACATATTTTTGCAAATACTTCTCTTGAATGCCCCTTTTTTTTCAAATTGCAAATTTTTTCAAAACTGTTAGTTTTGAATTAATTTGTAGGTGTTAATATTCATACTTTTTAATACTCAACATGAAAAATTATTATTCATTTAAAGAACTTTGAAAATCCGAATAATCATATGTATGTTTGTGAAAAAGATGTACTAAGATTCTCCTTTTATTAGTTTTAAAAGCAAGCAGAAATTTAATAACATTCTGGATTAAATTACCATAATTGAGATTTAAACAAATACTTTAAGTATATATGGTTTTTAAATATTATTTTCTGGTGCTATTTTGTAGAAATATAATACCTTCAGTAATTATATTTTTTTAATGTTTCATTTTGTTCAAGAAGATATAATAGTTGTAATTTTGGTGGTATCAGGCTGTGAAATGTATGTTCGATATCCAATGACTGTAAGGTTTCACAAAGTGCACTGAAATTTAGTCCCATATTTCTTATGAGCTCAACCCTGACTTGTTTGCTTTAGCAACTTGACATTTTTTTCATTTCATTGGTGCACAAGAATAGTGCCTCAGCAGTGAAAAATATCTTTTTTGTGCGAGAAGAGTTTTTCACTGTGTATTTCATTACTTTATATACCAGCTCTGGGGTGACCTATCTTTATTCAAATTTTTCTTGTAGAAATATCCTTTTTTCTACAAAAATGTCTTTACTTATCTAAAAAATTATGTTTTTTGAGATATGTCATTTTTTTATGCACCAACAATATGTCAAAATTAAGCTATGTGTAATCTTTATGCACCAAAATTTGAGATTTAAAATAGGCACTTAGGAGATGTAATCTGCATTTTTGACCTTAGCTACTTTTTTATGTATAAAAATGTACATAAGATTGAGTATAAAATTAATATTGTTTAAATTAACATTAAACTTTTCAAAATAGTGAAAACATTATTTGTTTTACTTTCCTTTTCCCACACATATTGTAGAGCTTCAATTTTTAATAGTTAAAAAACCTATGTATTTTTTCTAGCCAAAAGATGCTGCCAAATCAGGAATCTTTTTGCTAAAATATGCCTGAACATTTTTTTAAAATATAAAATGGCCCAGATTTTCTGGTTACTTTGTCTTTTGACTGAGGCCCACAACATCTCGGCTGCCGTCTATCGGCGTCTAAGGCGTCCCGTGGTAATTAGTTTCCTTGTGCATAATTCCAGATGAACGCTCCCCATATCACGTCACAGTAGCCTTTACGTCCATCTCAGTCATCTATTGTAACATATAGGTCCCTGGCAGCAGTTTGGTCTGTCTCTGTGATTCTTCTGGGTATAGGGAGCTCGCGCACAAATCTCGCACAGGTTGGTGACAGTCAGGGAAAGGAATACTGAAGGTTTAGGATGTACACAGTCAAATTTAGACAGGTGTAGAGGGACTGGGGTTGCTCTCGAACAACGCGAAGCGCCCAGACAAGACGCGGGATCTGAACGTTCAGTCTAGCCTATCATTTTGGAGGGAGCCATCATTTTTGTTATATAATAAACGTTTCTTATTATGTTGTATATTATTTTTGTGCTGTATATATCCTAAATATTACTTTATAAATAATTACATAATTCTAACATTTAAATTAATTTTGCCAAATACTACGAAAATCTAACAAACGAAAACTCAAGGCCTGGCTCCGCCACTGTATTTCCAGATAAGGGCGCTCAAGCGAACTTTTAACTTCACGGCAATGTGACGACTGCGAAAAGCTTTTTCCAACACCCCTTCTCACTTTCGCAGATTAAATTCATTAAAATTCTATTTGGTTTAATATTCAATGAAAAAATCTCCCTTCAAGGTTTAGTAAACATATCTGCCAACACATCATTGGATTTTTCCCAGATATTTATTTCGTCAAAAAGAGTAAAACAACTTGTGTGGCGTATGGGGGGAGAAGAGCAATAATCTACGACTCTAATTTTCTCCATATTTGTCTGAAAAACTTTTGCTGCCAAATGGATCTTGTAAATGTCAATTTTACAGTCGCCATTCAGTTACGATTTAAAATCCAAGTTTTTCTCTCTTTTTAACTTAAAATTAGTACAGAATGGCCGGTTCTGCATCACAACATCCGGCGCCAACGGATGTTGACATCCGCCGTTGCGACGTCACAAAGTCGTCAGCAAGGCCGCCGTGACGTCGGCGCGACCTTGCAACGTCACGTCAGCTGTTCGATCGTCTGTTCCCCGAAGGGGGGGGCGGTCGACCTTGTGACATGGCGTGTGCTGATCTGTTGCCCGCCCTGCCTACCAACCTCTGAAAAAAAATAGTGGCGACTAGGGGAGGAGGAGAGTGGGGAAGACCCTTCCTGGCGGTGACGTGGGTAAATAAGAAAATGTGAATTGAATGAAAAACATAACATTTATTTTTTTCTAAATTTAAAATATAGCATGTACAATCACATACATTTTAAAAGTACATCATTGTTGCTTGAGTCTCGCGTCGACCAATAGAATATTGATGCGATCGTCGATTCCAACATCTTCCGCGGTCAGCCCCATGTTACTTTTTACAGAAATATCCACGTCATTTCTCAGAAGCACTCCCACAATCTCGATATGGCCCTCACGGCGATGTAAAGCGCCATGTCTCCAGCATTATTAGTAATATTGGGGTTTGTAGAAACGTCCACGTCACCTTCGAGAAGCACCACCACAATCTCGAGATTACCATTTCGAGCGGCGATGTGAAGTGCAGTGTCTCCGTCGTTATTGGTACTATTCAAAATATTGTCGGGGTCCTTCATTTTCATCTCGTCACCTCCGACCATGTTGGTGGCTTGCCACGTATCGACCAGACTTGGTCGCCAACAGTGATATCAATCCCGTTCGAAATACGGTGGGCACGTTGGCACTTCCAGTTTTCACAATGCTTCAGGTATAAGACGCGAGACATTTTTTATTCATCTATCAAAGTGCTTGAAGCAGTCACATGGAGCGAAGCTGCAGCAGCAAAAGCGACAACAAGGAAAACTTGAGTCGCCACGAACAGCTCGAACTTATCATCAAATTAGCTAAAAGATAGCAACTCCAAGACAACAACGAAGCCATCCATAAATACTACTCCACGCGCTCTCAGAACGCTGGACGACGAGACACTCCATCGCCTGTCCGTCGCTCTTCTGTGCCATTCCTCTGCCGCGAGAGAGGTGGGTGCCGTCTTCATGCGACTCCCGGAGGACGTTCAAAAGCTCCCCTGCATTCTCGAACTACTGCCCTGCCTCAAACATTACAACATTGGACGCACGCACATCGACGGACCGCCGCTGGCGAAGCGGGACTGCACGGCTTGTCGGCGTGGGATGAATGAAAGGGTATAATTAACATTGCCAACATCGTGGATTGGGTAGACTATATGATGATTGCCGGAAGTATCATTCAATTGGTCATTGTGACCGCTGCTCTCTTGTTGTGAACTTTGTGTGTCATCTTATACACTCCATCCCATCATGGATTCTACTCCCCCTCCCATTTCCGTAGTGTGCAGAGACAATCTTCCATCCGATGTTATTTGTCCCATTTGCCATAACAATGACAGTCGTCTTTGGATGAAAACAATCTGCAATTATATTTTGCAAAACGTATTGGAGAATGGTTGGGGAAACAAAAGAAAGAAGCGCGAACTTATCCGATGTGTCGATTCATGTGATGGAGAGAGCGGAAGAATGAGATGAAGATGAGTATGAAGAAAATGTGAGATTGGCCATTGTAGGACATTGTCAATCTTTCCTTCGCATCTTGGCGAGATCAATAAACATGACTCTGCGACGTGACACCCCTTCCTACACAGAAGTCATCGACTTGCAGCGACAAACGGGAGTAGATCTTAACGTGCGTTTTATTGAAGATTTCGATCTGGACGATCTCGGCGGTCAAGATATTCTCTTGATCAGGATTGACGTTCCTCCACGTGACCCTAAACAATCATCAACGTGACGGAGAGCGTGCGTGATGACAATGTAAGTAGTGGGGGAGATAAGAAAAGTGTTGAGGAATGGCGGGGTGGCTCTTGATATGAGACAATGTGACAACAGCAGATGCTGATACAGTCCGATGCTAACAACTCCTCAAGACATGAGCGACAACGAATATTCAACGGAAGAGCTGACCGGTCATGCGCGGGTAGACGACGACAACGGTGGAGGCGACGTTCTGAAAAAGTCAAAATCGTCATGGCGGACAAGATGACGTCACCAAGACGTATATGGACGAGCGCTTCCGGCAAGCCTTTCAAATGAACAAGGACGTGCGCGCCGATCTAGAGGGTTGATTGGTAATCAGAAAAATGTCTACGCCATGGGAAAACGGAACCCTTCAACGCCGATTTTTTCGAATTTCCAACGTCGGTCACCCCCACAGAGGCACGTGACCCTACAACCAAAACATACGTCGATCGACATGTGAACGACATCTTGAAAAAATTCCAACACTACGTCTCAGCAAACTCGGCAATCTCAACATGAGAAGAGGCATCGTGAACCTGCGGCGCCACCCACAAAGACGATGCTGTCACAAAACGCCACATTGACGACGTGCTTCAACACCAACGAGATGTCATCCATCGCAGCACCCTTCGGCGCACCGGTGAAAACGGTGAAGACTTTTTCAATCTTAAAACAGTACGACGCCTTCTCGACAATCTACCAGATGGTTTTCATTCTATGTGATTGTACATGCTGTATTTTAAATTTAGAAAAAAGTAAATATTTTTTTCATTGAATTATATTCTTATTTACCCACGTCACCGCCAGGAAGGGCCTTCCCCACTCTCGTCCTCCTCCTCCCCTAGTCGCCACTATTTTTTTCAGAGGTTGGTAGGCAGAGTAGGACGGGCAACAGATCAGCACACGCCACGTCACAAGGTCGACCGGCCCCCACGCGAGACCTTGTGACGTCGCGGGTTACGTCAGGGCGGTGGACACGACCGAACAGCTGACGTGACGTCGCAAGGTCGCGTTGACGACCTTGTGACGTCACGTCGGCGGATGTCAACATCCGGTAGCGTCGATTGTTGACACCGGATGTTGTGATGTAGAACCGGCCATTCTGTACTACTCTTACAGTTCTCAAGAACATTCTCGTGTAACCATGTCCTGGTGTTGAATGTATGGAGTAATTCTCCTTTAATCTAGTATGGCTGAACTTTTATCCCCTCGGCAAAGGGCTCGGCGCCGTTAGATTCCGGGATTCCTTGACGGTCACCTAGCCAGGAATCCTCAGTGTCTAATTGCCGATTTTTTTTTGAAATTTTTGCACTTTTCCTGTTTTCTAATAGTAGAACCGAAATACTTAACGAATATTGAAGAAGAGTTAAACCTCGACCTATTTGGAAATTTTCGTTGCAGAATTTAGAGTAGTTTGTAGGAAAATGGCGTTTAAGCGCTTCTGAAAATGCGAAATTTGAAGCTATTTTGCCCAGGAATCTATTGTTACGATTCTATGTGGTAAATTAAAACATTATTTTAACAAAAACGTTTATTTTATTTCTTAAAGATAGACTAAAAATACTTGATTTATGTACAGATAGTCTTCACAGTCCTTGTGTTCTTCACTTGGTTATTTCTTTATACGGCACGATTCTCTTTATTTATTTTCACTGTTCACTTCTTTTGCACTGCCGCAGTCCTAAAGGCGGCTCACACATTCGGCATTCGCCTAGCAGCGAGCTAGTGATCGCAGAATCCTGCAGCAGCTGACGTGTTCGGCGAATGTTCGCCCTTGTGTCCAAAAGACACACACGCGATGGGTAGGGCGAACACCGAATGTTCGTCACTTGGCAAATAGCAAGGTTCACGCGGTCGTTCGCTGTTCGCCGCAAACGAATGTGTGGTGCCGCCTTAAGCACTCACCACAGTCCGACGCACTGACCACAGTGCACTGCGCTGACCACAGTTCACGGCTTTGGGCACTGTCCAAAATTCTTTAAGTTTGGATATTCTTACTTTAATAATAAATAAATTATATACTTTTAATAAAATTTACAATAATGGATTTGTGCAGAAAGCTGCACAAAAAGATGCAAGAAAATGAATGTTAATTTTCACAATATATCCCCCAACTGAATAGTAAATATCGATATTGAAGCAAAATGTTTCAAATACAGAAAGAACAATTTCACGTCTATTTCGTGGTCAGTAGCTAACTGACTGATTCTCTATATTATGAAGTTGTAAAACCCATCAGGACTCAAAACAGGAAGTCAGAGCCAATGTTTTCTAAAACCTGAAGTTTGGAAATGCCTTTCTTTGTATACAACTTTTTAATAATAGAAATCAAGTGTTTACCTTTCCCTCTTAATAAACGGTAAACGACTCATTTGCTACTAACATGGCAAATAACAATAAAGTCATAATGAGGAGGATTGTTGACATGTCACGTGTAGTTCATAAACATTTTATAAGTCAAAGATGATTATGTTAGACAATTTCACTACTGTTATGGATGGAGTGGAGAGGAGTCAGATTAGAGAGTGCAAATGTTTTGCTGATTTCACACGGAATTTCACATGTACGCATATATAAAGAACAATTTGTTCATACGATTATCGATTCTTTTCATTCACAAATAACTCATCAAGCTTAAAACATCGATAATAAACATCAGGTTGAATAAATGTTTCATATTTTTCACGAAATATGTTCATGTGTCCATACAATATCTATGTTTTGAAAATATCAAGAACAGCGTGCACGATATTTAGAAAAATAGTATCTCAACGTAGAAATGTAAACGTTGCTGAATTAATAACTGTATAACAAAACATAATTTATCCGCCTCATAGACGGATATTCCTCTTCTAGTGTGGTGTTCCTGTCTAAGGGTTAAAGTTTTATTGCTTTCATGACCATGTAATGCATTAAAAAATACATAAATGTGTCACAATACAATGATTTACATTACATCCTTTTACATTATCATTGACGTAGTTTGTACCAAAATGACGCGCCAGGGAATTACTTATTCCCATTTTCACGTTTATACAAATATAACAGATTCATTTTACATCAATAAAACTTACCAAGTAAGCTGGGACATGTTATGTTTCTTAATATTAGATTTCAGTGTTTGTTACAGCATTGAATTCAGGATGCATCTAGCCTGCGCGCTATTACCACTTGCCTGTCTGAAAGTTCGGCCTCCCGCGCCGCAGGTGTCGGTTTGGGCCCTTCGGCCGCGTCGAGGAGGGCCCACAAGGGTCGGGTGACGCAACGGCGTGGAGCAGGAAGGGGATAAGGTGTTTTTTCCGAAATTTCACTTTACGCCGTTCCTATTCATCCGATTTGCATGATCGATACGGCGTTGGATTCAGGAAGCACGTAGTCATCGCACTATAAGCCCACCTTTTTGATTTCTTCCCGGAACAATGAGAATTTTTTTAATTTTGGAAATATTTTTTGAAAAACCGGCTTCGTAGAGTAAATTCTATTTTAAAAGGAGGCTACTGCCGTTTACAGATCGAAAATCGGACAAACGTTAACGTTTTGTTCAGACGTTATCGGTCTAGTAAATTCCTGTGATAGTGCGATCTATTGATTTTCTTATAAGTATTTTTCGGTACATTTAGCCTTAAAATGGATTGACCCATAAGTTGTACTGCGTTAATAAAGACCTCGGTTTCATTCGTCCTTCCAATATCCGCACAGCTTCTTTATGTGTATGTGTCACAATTATATGAATTCTTGATTGGAAAGAAGAAAAAAAAAAAAAAAACAAAAACTTTTGAACGCTTCTTACCAATTATGAGTTTTACTCCCAGGAGTAACCTAAGAAGAGGTTACCTCAGAAGACCTTCAACACTATTGGCAATGTGTGTTTCAGGAGTTCCTCAGCGGAACTGATAGAGATTTTCTTCCGAACTTAGCAATCATTTCAATGAAAGAAATATTTACTGTGCTATTCACCGTAACTTGATTGTATTCTGTATCCTCTTCACCTGCAAATACTTCTAAAATACCTTCACCTTCACTCCTTCATGTAATGACCAAAGTAATTTTCTATTTCCGATTCAGCCAACCTTCCTGACATCTTGAGTGAATAAACGACTGAAAAATAGTCTCACTCCTCCCCACCAATTCTGTTCAGGGACGTGTTTACAACTAATGTATGAAAGTTGACAACATAGCCAACGCAAAAACCATAGCCATCACAAAATGTTCCTATATATACGAAAGGGGAAATAAAATACATCCACTAAAAGCACAATGGAAATATTACGTCTTTTACGAAGGGGTACTGGACCCCACTAGAAAAATGCAGATTTAAAAAGGTTCATGTGCTCTACATTATTGAGAATTAATGTAATTGTTGAGGCAGCTTTCTGTAGGAGGAAAGAAAATATATCTTCTGTCTTAGCTATGGAAAATGAAGAGTGAAAATGCCTCAACAATTACATTAATTCTCAATAATGCAGACACATGAATCAAGTGAACTGAAAGTTAAAATCAAGGTGGTGGGCTCCTTGAGTGTCTCCTTCGTTTTTCTAGTATTAAGTCAAATTTGTTCATAAAATATGCTAGCATAAACTGTTCTTGTTTTGCGCCACAATCTCATTCATTTTCTCTAGTTTTTTTGAAGGAGCTTACTGCGATTCACTGAAAAATTCATTTTTCACTTCTCATACTGCACATGCAACACTAGGGAAGAACTCGACCAGATTACAGTCCCACAGACCTTTCATTGACACTAACAGTTCGCGAGCACATGCCTTGGTGTGATCATGCGTACAAGCAATCGGATAGATGGAGTTCCTCATCGTGATCTGGGCTGTCCGGGTGACGCCGCGTCGAAGGCTGGGGTGCCGACGTTTCGACCGACATATCGCGGTCCTCTTCAGGGCTGTACTGCGCTGAAGAGGAGTTCGATACCTTTGCCAGACAGCCAGTCGGACAGCCCAGATCATAACTCTGCCCGCGGAAGCCTACGATATCATCTTGTTCATCGTTTTCGATCTATCGAGAGCTTGTTTCAGTCGAACCCGGGAAGCGCGGCGACCTACGCTCTTGCCCACGTCAGAAAACTAATCGCCCTTTCATTCGAGCACGTGGTGATGTTTAAATTATAACATTACTTTATAACCACTGCAACGGCCCCCTTGTTCCGTAATATCCGAGTGTGGTCCTATGTGTCAAAGCAGCCCTTGCCCTCCGGCTTCTGTTTCACGTCACAGCGCGCTGCCGCGGCCGCGCAAAAGAACGTTCTCTTTTTTCTCGTTTCTAAAGTTGCAAATAGTTGCAGATGAAACCTACACGAACGTGTTTCCTGATATTTCTTGTATTATTACAAGTTTCATGGCATACATACGCGTACATTTTTTTGTAAGTCAAGAAACGCAAATGCAATGGTGCATCCAGCAGGCATGATTTCAATAATTAATTTATAACTAATGTGAAAAATACGGTTTTTGTAAGAAATGTACTTGTAAAGTATTGAAGAGTAACTAGGAAAAAAACGAATTTCATAACTTTGATAGTAACCGAGAAATGTGCATAAAAAAAGGGAATGAATCTATGACCGTCCGGGTTCTTATAAATCTCTCATTTTTGCGCGCGTTGTACACAATAATGGGCAAGAAAATATCAAAGTATAGTATAATACATAAAGTATTTGACATTTTTCTGTCCATATGTGCTTGAATGAAGCAAATAAGACAATTTTGAAAAATTGATTTTTGTCCGCTTTTTTCGCCTTTCAAACCACCGTGCGATGATGCGAATTCCGAGAGGGGCCCACGGACATATGTAAAGTACATGACCGAGTTAGGCCAAAAGGGTACTTCGACCTCATTCGTGGAACACATAGGAGCTCTTCTCAGGAAATTGTTCCCATGGTAGCGATTGTTATAACGCAGGATCCTTATTTATTTATTTATTTATTTTACGTCAAAAACAGTTAAAAACTGCGTATGACGTGCTATGGGAAAAGGTCCCTTAGGTGCCTATGTATGGCAGCCGGGAAGGGGATGGGCCAAAACTGAAAAAATAGTCACAATTTTAAAAGAAATGGGAACTACCTAGTACTAGACAAACTGCGCAATTATGTAGCGCCATAATTTTTCGAATCTCCCGCGTTTCGTTTGAGTAAGAAATTTTTCAGGATAGAGTATTGTTGCAATGTTATAATACTATACATTGTTATTCATTACTGTTACAAATATTACGAAAAAGTATGTGATGTAGCATCAGTAGTTCTCTAAAGGGGTAGTGAAACCGGATATCCTCCGTCGTCGTACCCTCTGAATCCGCCTATTTGAAAATAGGGCAGGTTTGGGGGTGATGTTTGCAGTGAAGAAACTATTTGGGTTAATCAGTAGAGGCTGAAGTGTTTATATTTCGAGACCAATAAAGGTACTGCATTGTGTGAAAATAGTTTTTATGTGTGAGATTAAGTTATATTTTATCATTCTTCCCTTGATCTTTTAAGGCAGCGATGTCTCCACCTTCAGAGGTTACTGTCTTGGATGCAAGTTTACCAATGCAGATGAAAAAATATGTTGATGATGATCCTGATGGAAATCCATTATGGTGTACAGCTTTCCTGGTGACCCATCCCGAAGAAATTAAGAAGAGTTATTTGGATTTTCTCAGAGGTAGCGTATTTTATTTGTTTAGAATGAATTAACGATCATCGCTACTCGTTGATAGTGCGAAAAGAATATTCAAATAGATTGTTGGTCTGATTAAAACTTGAACATCAGTATTGTCAAATAAAGTATATAAGATTGCTTACACAATTCCATTGCGGCAGTTCCCCACAAGTTCCTTGAGCCCATATACTCATTCAATTAATGTGATGAGTATTTTGGCCTAATAAAAAAATGTAAGCACAATGTAACTCATCAATGTACCAGAGAGAAGTTAGAAGGCCTAAGTCTGAAAAGTAAATATGATAAATGAAACTGATTTTCTCTCCATTAGATGAATTCATGCTGGATGTCAATTGACGAGGCAAGGCCAGGTATTGACTCACTTTCTTGCCAGGGATACAATTAATCCTCAATGGGTGTCTCATTTATGATTTCCACTCTTTGAAAAGTTCAAACCAAGGGAAGTGGATAAGAAAACTTTCTCAAGAGTATTCTTAGGATTCACTCAGACAGTGTTGCTTAAGAAAAATGGTCTTTAAACATTAATTCTTCAATAGTCCTCATGTAAAATTTTGAATGTAGTCTCTGTAAACAATAGTCTCTTAACACCCTGGATTCATCTAATAAAAGACTGTCCAATCATAATGCCCTTCAGGGCAATCCCTGAAGTTTGAGTTTTGAATCCCTTGAGTTTTCTTGAAAGACTTGCCCCACCAATGCTGGACCCATTAAAGTGATCCAATAAAGACAAGGGGAGGAACTTGAAAGAACTAAAGAATTACTTGCCACCCATTATTTCTCTTTCTTTGGTGATCTGGAAGCTTGACGATGAATAGAAGAGGAAGTGCAAGGAACACTTGTGGCAGCAGAAGCACACATGTGGCAGCAGGGTGAAAAAATGCTACTTCTTCAGATTAGGCTAATGAAGTAATAGTCAACAATTAAAGATAGATTTCATTGAATATTAAAAATATTCTTGTCCCATTTCTTTGAAAATTTTTTTTAAGAAGGAAAAATTATACCCCAAGGAAATTTTAAAAATATTTTTCTAATGTTTTTTATATGCTTATTGAATTAATATGTCAACACTCATCACAAAAAAAATTGTTTTAATTGAAAATTTGTTGTGGAGGTATCTAAATTTTATGTAGAAAAACAGGCCCTGAGCTGAGACACTTAGAACAGAAACAATTGTTTCATGCATTTTTATAAATATTTTAACAATTAGTATTTTCCAGAAAGTTAAAAAAAATTAATTTCAAAAAACAAAGTTTCTTCATGAAGTAATTTGTTCAAATGTTTAGTTTGGGTTCGTGTTTTAACTCTATATGTCTAGTTTATAACAAAGAAAAATCACAGTGTTATCTTTTGTAAAACTCGATGTTTGATGTTTCAGCTTTCTGACCACAATCAAACACATTTGGCAAAAATGGCTTTAAACAAAAAAATTCATGAAAATGCAAATGGTATAAAATTCCAGAGTCTTCTTTTTTTCTATGTATATATCTTCCCTTATGTTTTGTCTTCCTCCCCTCTTCTATCTGCTCTATATCTTCTTTATCTGCTTTTGGATAACTAGTTCATGGCTTCATAAATATCAAAATACAAACAAAACAAAATATCATAGAAAAAAAGAGTACAAATGATATTCTTACAGTGTTTCCTTATTTTGAGGATTCATAAGACAGGAATTTTTGAAGGTTGTAACAGTATTTGTGATCTTAATCAAATATTTTTGAAATTTCGAATCCAAAGCCATAATTTTGTTGCACTTATGTCAGCTCATAAAATATTTTGTCACAAGAATGCAAGTGATATTAGGAACCCAAATTCTTATAGTTTTTATAAATATGTGTACCAATTTACACACCATGAAGTTATAGCAACGAAGTCCAATAACGTTTTTTTTGTTCAATATAAAAGTCATTTATCTCAAAACTAACTAAATTTTAACTTGTGTCACTTCACTTCTTAGTGTCAAAATTACATTTTTATTTAATAAATTAACAAACAATTACAATTATATTTAGAGTATCAATGTAGTCAAGAACATTGCAAAACAACAAAAATGTGTCAGCTATTTGCTGTATACATGCCATTATAATCTATCAAGGGAAAGCTCTTAGTTAACCAAGACAGTGTAAACCTAAATGCACAATTCGAAGGCAAAAATCTAAATTCAGGAACCTGTGTAAAACAGAGGAATGTGTTTAAAACATCTAAAATATTTAATTGAAAAAATATGAAGAAATGCATTTTGGGCATGTCAAAAAGAGACAAAGAATTGAAGCAGCCCAAATGAAATAATAAGAAGAAATAAAATAAGAAATGAAGAGATAAAGAAGAAACTTAAAATCAAAAACTTCATTGAAGGCTTCATAAAATCCCAAAAGAAATGGCAAGACACCTAAATACTGTATGTCTACCAAAACAGGCCCTGAAATGCAAACCGAAAGGAACCTGAAGAGATCAACCAAGGAAGAGATGGAATGACCAGGAACTTTGTAGTAGAGACTAAGATTGTGTGCTATGATTGTGTGAGATCATAGGGTCAATCTCTGATTAGTTGGTAATGATGATGATTAATAAACAAACTTAATGTATTTATTTTCTGCCAAATAGTATTGCATTTCTTGCCTCTTACTGTTACAATTATTGTTCTTTTCAGTTGGTGCAGAAGTTGTAGTTGCAGCCACATATCAAGCAAGCATTGATGGCTTTATGAAATATTTAAATTTAAGTGAAGAAGAAAGCCTACTGTTAATAAAGAAAGCTGTGATGTTAGCAAGAGAAGCTTGTGAGATATTCAACAAGGAAAATGAATTGCGTAATAATTATTTATGAAATAAGTATCCTAAGATTTTAAGATACAAAAGTCATATGGCATTTTAACTTTGTAAAACTTCATATTTACTACAATTTTCATTCAATTTTAAAATTAAATTTGACTATTCATCTTGCAACAGGTTTCAGACTGATTTTGAAAGTAGGCAACAAATTATTAGAAAACTGGTTCTCTAGTAATTCTTATTACAAAACCAATCTCAGTTTTGTCACTTTAGGTGATCAAAGTGGATAAAATATTTTTATACAATGGTAAATGAAAATTATTTGGACAATTCAAAATCCTTGAATGTTATTTAACATACACATTTTAATTTATTTGAAGGGTTAATCTGATAAAGTAATGATTTACAAATAATTTTACTGCAACATTTTTCTCAATTGTACATATTGTTTTAGGTTTAACTCTATAAATGAAATAGTAAAACCAATATAAAAGGGTGTAATGTATTTTCTAAACAGAAATAATTTTTTTAAATGTGACCCAAGCTGGATGAGGGAGTGTTCTCTTCTCTGATACACAAGAATGTGTTGGCCAGCTTCATAATTCTTTTAAACAGATGGTGACTGATATTAAGACCATCACATTTATAGTCCCCTTTCCAATTTTCCGTTAATGCCTAACGTCAAAACGATTTGGTGTTGAACAAAAAATAATAGTGTTATTTCGAAAGGATATTACTGGTTAATAAAAGGAATTCTAAGAAAGGTAAAGTAAGAAGTTTTTTGTAACTATGAATTGTGAAATATATGTAAATTCTTATTTTATGATATTGTAAGTAATATTGTGTTATCAAGAGGACTTAAATGAAAACAAATCTAAAAGTTTCCGATTTCTTTGTATTATGGGTGAATAAGTTAAATACAGAAAACTGTTTATGTTTTGAACAAACAAATTGCCAAACAGAATTTTGTAGTGGTATGTTTTGAAATGTAAACTGTAGAGAGCCATTGTTACCTCTTGGCCATTTCTATTAAATTTCAGATGCAAATACAGAAGCAAAAAGACCCCTTGTAGTAGGATCAGTGGGGCCATATGGAGCATGTCTTCATGATTACTCTGAGTACACTGGAGAATACATTGAGACTGTTTCACAGGAAGAGCTTAAAAAATGGCATCGACCACGCATCCAGGCATTAGTGGAGGCAGGTGTAGATCTATTGGCACTAGAAACTATACCTGCACAGGCTGAGGCAGAGGCATTAATTCAACTGCTTAAGGAGTTTCCTGATCAGAAAGCCTGGCTATCATTCTCGTGTAAGGTACATTTGGAAGACCGAACACTTTCTAATTAGCCAATACCATTGTTGAAGTACTAATTCTAATTCTTAGGATTCAAATTGTTGTCTTTTTTTCCCTAGAAGAATGTTGAATAGTGTTATATTTTGGAGATCTTTGATATTTGATGTATTTGAAAGTTTTGTTTCTGCAGGATGAATTTCATACATCACATGGAGAAAAATTTCAGGAATGTGTGCGATATTGTTGGCAACTTAACCCAACACAATTAGTGGCTATTGGAGTGAATTGCTGTAATCCCCATTTGATAACCCCACTTTTTAAAGGAATTAACAATGATGGTAAATTAATTCCTTTGATTGCTTACCCCAGTAGTGGAGAAAAGTTCGTGAAAGAAAAAGGGTAAGAATATTTATCATTTATGTTGCTTGTGGATGATTTGAGGTAACACTTGTCCAGCAATTCATTCTTCAGCAGAACATGATGAGGACTTTACTAAAAGATACCTACAAAAACTAGTGGTATGATAGCATCATATATTTTCTTGTATTATTTATAATTGTTATATAATATTACAATACTAATTGAACTTCCAAAAGTGTTTTTAATCTGCAAAAATATTTGGCAGAGCTGGACCTGCACCTCTTAGGCATCTAGGTTTCATAAACAGCACCCTTACCAAGCCAGGAGACCATCTCTGAAGCCATAATACTGGTACTAGTATAAACGGTTTGCTTTTACATTTCAAAATAAAAAGGATTTAATGAAAATCGGACTTGTACCAGTATTATTAGCTTACATTGCTGTATTTGAGCAAAAAATTCAAAGATAATTTTGGAGCCATTTTTGAGAAAATTTTGAAAATTGTCATTGGTAATTGTCAAGAATTAAACTATCTGTTTGAAATTCAAGAAGCCAAGACATCAGCCAGATGGATCAGGGAATATCAAATTTGGTGAAAATCCTGAATAAAGTTTAGGTGCTAGCATTGTTCACAGAACAGCAGATGGATGAACAAATGTTTTACTGAGAACCACTTTTTCGATACCAAGAGCCCACAAATCACAGATTCTGACTACACAACATATTTAAAAAAATAATAATAGGGATAAGAAAAATCTCCTTTTTCAATGTAAGGTGCACTAAATGAGTTTTTCTATTAAAAAGTCAGCACTTTTCACTGCAGTATTACATAACTTCTCCTAACCTACACAGCAGTATACGAGAATGTTACAAAAGGGCGATGACTTTTCAGAGAGATGAGAGGAGGGGAAGAAGTGGTAAAGATGAATTGAGTCAGTGTGAAAGTGATCATCATTAGTGTTTCACCATCCATTTAAGTACATTCCAATTATAATTTGAAAACAGCTGCTGTCGCTCTATAGACTTGCACTTTTGCTCTACTTGCATGTAGATCTACATGTGACTCTGTCAAATGTGCATTGTTGGGCATTTGTTGTGATTTAACTAATTTTCAAGAGTTTTTGCCATCACTGCAGTCAAATATTATTTTTAAAATTGATGATATTATTATTAAAAAATCTGAGTAAAAGAAGTTATATAATATTATTAAAGTGTTTGTAAAATTGTTAAGTTGTCACAAGATAATCTGCAATTCTTGCTGAACTTCTTCACAGATGGATAAAGGAAGAGACATGCCCGCCTATTTCAACATTTGTCAGAGAATGGATTGATCTTGGTGTGAAATATATTGGTGGTTGCTGCCGAACAAATATTGAAGATATCTCAAAAATTAAATCAGAAGTTACACAGTTGTTGAAAACAGATAATTGAGACAATACAGTTTTATTTGAAATATAATTGGTAATGTTTTAATCAGTACCCTTTTTCTATACATTTGTATGTTTGCATGGCAAAAAATCTTATGTGAAATTTTCAATTAAAAATAAAATCCAGATATGTCCTTCTTTATGTGTACTCAACTTTTCACACATCACTGAAATTTCATTTATAATGTATCTAACCTTAAAATAATTCTTTAACATATTATAAACTAGTGATCCTACAATAGCGCCTACTTTTTTGCATCAGTAAAGGTTATGTAAATTATAATAACAATTTCTATCCTTTTAAATAGTCTCAGCCATCACTTGTAAACCTCATTTCCAATTGTAGCGTATTATATGCGAAAATTTAATTTATTTATCGTATCACATCAACACAAATTTGACAATGCAAAAATTCTGTGCACCCAAACACCGTCTAACAATAAGAAGGTATTCTGAGAATATTAAACTGTCATATCACATTGTTGTATTCCAATATGATAACACTTGAACAATTCTAGTAAAAGATGTGCAGGAACTTCAAAAATTACTCTAAACCATTCATAGTTTTAAAAAAATTGTACATGACTGATTTTAAAGAACTGATTTTTTAGAACAGATTTCATTAAACAAAACAATTGCTATCATCAATATTGTACTTTTGCAATTAAAAATTTGCCAAAAGTGGGACCAGCATCATTTTCTTTACCATTCTCTGTTACATAGAGGAAAAATTTGTAAAAAAAATAGATGTTTTAGAGAAAATGTTTTTTTTTATAAATTGCATTAACTTCAAGCAGAAATTAAATGAAAATTACTTGTTTTTAAAAAATATTTGTACATGATCTTTTTAGAGCTAATTTTTTAGAACAAATTTCTTTTAACTCTCCACAGAGCAAGTTCTAAATTGAATGCCAAATACCAAGCAATAAACTTGTTTAACCCACACATTTTGCAATATTGCTTTCAAACAGGAAATAACTAACTCACACATGAACATTTTGACTCATCAATATGTAACAAAAGACAAATTTTACAATATTTAGTAGAATTATGTAACTTCAGTTCTATGTTTCTCTTTCAGAACACCAAAACACTTCATCAAAATACCACTTTCTTGATCATTCCTCTTTTATGTAATTGATATATACTTTTATTATTTGGTGTCTGAATGTTTATTAAATGTATGCATGACAAACTCTTAATTATTATTCTTCTACTCACTTAGTCTCTTGTTTCTCGTGCGTAGCATGCATCTTCCAACTTGGGCTGAAAAAGAACCTTCAGGAAATGGAGAACCTGACACTTCCTCTCAAAACAATTAGTCATGTATATGTCCAATGGCTTTATTGCAGTCTGTGTGTATTCAATCAATCCGTAGGATTTTTTCTGTCTCTCAACAAAAGATTTATTAAGTTCTTGCCCCAGGTTTAGTATGTTTTCTTCTTTTACAATATTTTGTCTGTACTAAGTTGCCTCGACATTGTCCTTTGAAATGCAAAAACACAAAGTGGGAACATCCAGTCATTATTAGAGATTTAGACTGACATTATGATTCAAATGCATAACTAGGAACTGGAAGGCATTTGAGTTTGAATTAATGCCACTTCAATTTGAATTAAAAGATTGGCATGCCAATCCAAGAACTATAATGTTCAAAATAATCCATAAGGAATAAAAATTGTTGATGTGGAATACCAAGCAGGGTACAAAAGCACCCCAGGGCTTATTTTTAGTTATTCCATGTAAAACAACTTAAAAATATTGCAATCTTTAACACGTTATTGTCAATTGAAGTATTTCGGGCAATGTAATGAAATTTCAATAACATGTAATAAGCAAAATGAAACAAGAAAACAAAGTGAAATTGGGGTACACATGTACCCCACTTGGTAAGCGGAAGGGATAACAATCCCTATCTTCAATAGTGTACTTAAGCCGTGTTTATTGTTTTGTAACTTTCAATAAATCAGAGTTTTCAGAAAATGAGACCAGCACCAGGTTTTTTACCGCCCTTTGATCAGGGGCTGCTATTCAGGGAAGTAGGTGCAACGGCACTTCAATTATTTGTATAAGAATTGTATTTAAAGTTTATTTTCGCACACTACAAGTTTGTTGGTTTAAACAGAAACGCAAGTGCATTGCAACCGCCGACTTGCCTGGATCCGGTTGGGGGTCGTTTGGAACTGCTGACCTGGTGGTCGCCACCCTGCTGCAATTTACCGGTCTGCGGCCCTTGAGCGATCACCTTTTGTCCGGATAATCCTATATTCTTGCTACACAGTGTGCTAGAGGATTTTCTCCCCATACATTTAGCAACTGGATTTATCCTCTTTTGAAATACCAGGGCCCTGAAATAAAAATTTTCTTGCCGAAAATTCGAATTTTTTTCACGCAGCATTTCAGTACTTCCTCCATTTCATTACTTCCTCTCTGCTACGTAAGCAGTAGCAAGAAAGTAACTAGAGGTGCTACAAATGGCACAGACTTTCTCGTACTATAGTTTTCTAATTTCCTTCGTGTGGTCTGGCATGAAGGTTTTGCTCCATTCTCTAGCCAGCTGCAATCTATCGTCACCCAAGTACAGTTCTTTTAAATTTTCTCAACTTTTTGCTTTCGTAGTACAACCGAAATATTACTTCAAGAATATTAAAGAAGAGTAAAAATCCACCCTTAATAGAAATTTTTATTGAAAAATTTGAAGCGGTTTTTAAGAAAATGGCAATTAAGCATTATTGTAAATGTGAAATTTGAAGCTCTCTTTCACAGGAATCTATTGTGTTTTCAAAAATGTTCATTTGAAATCATTTGAAACCCTTTCACTCAAAAAAATGTCTGTATTATGGAGTGTGAGGTATTTAAAAAAAAATACATTTGTGTAATTTTTGAACAATTGTGTGATTTTTGCAAAAACAAATGAATACACCAAAATGAACTATACATCATAATAAACAGCGCACATAGAACTATCTATTACAAAAATTTGGAGCCATTTTTGAGAAAATGGCATTTGAGCATTTTGGAAAATGCATAATTTTGAGCTCATTTGTACAGAAAACGGTTGAGTTTTTGAGAAACTTTATTTGACATTATTTAAAGCACATGCACTCATAAATATAATAATCTGAAGAAATTGCCTTTAATGTAAATATTACCGACATGGGAGACGTAAAAAAAATCATATTTAAATTTTTTGAAAAAAACAAAAGAATAAAGCAATATGGCGTTTATGTCATGGCATAGGGTTTGCTTGGCACTAATCCCACCTAAAATGTAAAAAAAAAATTTTGAGAAAATCTTGTTCTTGTAATTTTTTAAAATTGCAAATATTGCATGCACTATTGCAAGAAAACTAATAAAATTTCTGAAACAATGTACATGACCTTATCGAAAGAACTATTTATGCACAACAAATTTCATTTGAAGGAAAAATCTGTCTTCAATTTTGTAGTTGTAGGAAGACGCCGAACTAATTCAAAATGTTGCAATTTTCGAAAATTCAGAGTTGACGGTGAACATCGGGCATATAATAAAAGTATTTTACTCTATTGTTACAAGAAATTTAAAGAAAAATTTGGTGCAGTTTTTGAGAAAATTTTGAGAAAGTCCGGGGGGCTTCGTTTAAAGTACCCCCAAATTTTAAAGAATGTTTCTCAAAATTTCAAAGCTTCTACTAGAGCCAGATCAACTGAGGATTCTCCAATTTGGAAAAGATCGTACGTGTGGTTTAGGCGTTAATAGTGGTCACGGACGGACAGATGGACGTTTTGCTTCCAATTGGTTTTTCGGCATCAAGGACCCACAATTTTCATTACTCCGTATGTATACGAGAAATGTATGTATATACATTTACGTAGCATATACGTAAATGTAGCATTCCTTTGTCCGTTTTCGCCAGAGGATCGGCGAACCATATTTCCGCCGAACCCTCCTACAAAGGTATTTTAATCTAAATCGTTTTATAACTCCTAAAGGAAGCGTTTTAGAAACTCAAATCTAAAATTTTAAGGCCAAAAACATGAAAGAAACGTTTCTCACACTGTAATCTACTGGATACGATCTCCTCTTGAACATTCTATTATATTTTTGGTGGTTCAACGCTTTTCGATTCCATCCCACCTTTCAGAGCCTGTAGAATCTGCAACTCTATGTGAAATTAAATTAACTACTTGATATTACACGCAATTAAATTTCACAGGTGTACCTCTGTGCTGGGTAATAACGTTAAATAAGAATAGTTTGAATTGACAAGGGTGTGTTGCATTGTTATCAATTACAAGGAAACATACAGAACAAATGACGAATGATAACAGAGTCTAGAAGAAAAAAGGTTTATTCCAGGCTTAATATGGAAATGGAAAAATAAGGAAGAGGGTGGGGTTTAACAAGCGAGAGTTCTCGCAAGGGTCCACTAATTACTTCTATGTGTAATAGAAGGTATTGACTCCACGCCACAGCTGTCTTGCTGGTGAAGTAGAGGCCAAAGAATTAAGATTCTTCTCGCAGTATGAAATTCGTTCGCATCGCTCTTCTTTAATAGTAATGCGGTGTTTCAAATATGAATCCTAAGTATGATGTAGTTTATATTTTATTAGATTCAAATTTTTGGTTGGAAATTCTAAGATATGACAAATTTAAGTTTTAGACGCCCTAATGAATGAATGTAAATATCGTGAACAAAAGTTAAGCATTCAAGAAAAATCTATAACCTTATTTTCACACTGTTGTTGTTTAAGGATTTCCTGTGGTTGTGTTCCTCTTCAACTGTACAGAAATTATTTTGTTGGATATACTTGATTCTTATCCATTTAAGTAACGATTGGAACAGAAAAGAATTTACTACTCTATTGAATATAACTGGATTCAGATTTCTCGATCAATAAACATGAAATTCAGCAGAGAATATAAAATGAATTAATCCAAGATAAGCATGTGTAAATTAATATTTTCCTACTAGCTCTTCATCCAACTTTACTGCCACAAGCCGCCACTGCCTTTTATACTTGCAAAGAGAAAATTTAAAGAAAAAATTGGAGCGTTTTTTTTTTAGAAAAAAAAACAACTTTTGCAATTTTCGAAAAAACAAGGATTTCAACTAAAACGCCGTTTTCAAAGACTTCTTTACGCTATTCGAGGACAAAATTTAATAAATAAATTTGGAGCCATTTTTGAGAAAATTTTGAAAATGTTGAGACTTGTAAGTACCCGCAAAATTCAAAATATCCGTTTCAAACTCGCAGGGACAGACAGATGTTTCGCCAATTGATTTTTCGGAATCAAGAATCTACAAAACATGGCTTCTGTCTAGTTAATGTGTTAGAGGACGTAATTTACTACATAAAGGGACAAAATGTATCCGATGTTTTGTTACCAGGTCCCAGCAATAAGTTTGTCCGTCGAAATATTCCGTTACCGGCGGTATGAGAATACATTTTCTCTTTACAAAGTAAGAGCGAAAGAATTGCGTGGATCTAATTTTCGATAAAATTCTCGATTTCTTGAAAATTGCAAAAGTTAAACATTTTCCGGTATCTTCCTACAACTACAATATTTAAGATAGAGTTATCTTAATAATTTTTTTTCAAAGCCAGATCTTGAAATAAGGTCATATACAATATTTCGAAAGTATGATTTCACGTAATTTTTGCGTGAAATGTAGACAAAATTTATTTTTTTCTCAAAAACGGTTCCAATGTTTTAGAATTTTTTCCTAGTATGTATCAAGGGAGGGTGAAAACTAATGATTCTAGTCTCATTTTTGGGGAACTCTGTAATTTCGAAAATTCTAAAAAATTGCAAAAAGTTAGAATTTTAAAACTATGTTATTGAAGATAGGATTTCTGTGGCAAATTATTTTTTTGTTTCTCGTGAAGTTCGGTACTCGTAGCCTTTACAAAGTAAGATTTCAGTCACTTTACATTAATTGCTAAGGAATTATTGTACGCAAAAATCGATGTACAATGCTGCGTTTTGAAAAATACCGCCTAAATTGGTGTGACAGGTTGGCCAATGCACTTATTTCCTCATACAAAATCGTTTTAACTTTGTGATTCGTCTAAAAATAAATATCTTATTTGATCTAGTTTAAAGACAGTTAACTTTGTGAAAATGTAAAAGAGTTTCATTAAAAAATAAACGCTAAGTAGAACGTGACACAAACATATACGTAGAAACAACTTATTAATGTGCAAATTTATAATGTTACTGACAATGGGTTTTGTTTGTTTCGTGTATGCAGCCGTCTGCAAAGTGTAAACCGGTGCACGACAAGGCAACCCACGCAAATGTGTAATATAATAATCTGATGTTAATAACAGAGACACGGAGAAGTGACCGAAGTTATCGAAAATATCTGAGAGCACCTGTGATTCTGAGTTAAGGAGCCCTGTTATAAGGTGACTTGTGTGGTCTTGGGGGTTATACTCACATATCGTGTTATTCGTAGTTTTTGTGACAAATAATTCCCGGAGAATTGAGTATTAATTTGAAAAAAATAATCAAGTGGAAGTTAAAAGGTTAGGTAAGTTAAATTTGATCTGCAGCATACTAAAAACATATTTATTACTTCGACTTTAATTCTGTATCTTTTGTTTTTGTGTTGATAAAGGTTATGTTTATTCGCAAAGAGTGAATACATTTAAACAATTTGTGCCCAAATAATTGTTTTAAGACTACTTTTTTCATTTTCATGTAGGTAAAGAGAGAACAATGTCCGACGATGAAGATATTTTATATGTGAAAAAACAAAAAACTTTGCACTATGGATCATTGGAAGAACAAGAACGTCTTCGTCTGTCAGCATTGCCTCCAGCTGCCCCAACATCCACAGTTGTTAGTGCTGACAGTGATGGCGAAGGAGAACCTCCTCCTCCTGTTGCCGTGCCTGTACCAGAAACAGGCCATGTTAATATATCAGATGGTAATATTTACTAGTTGTTCTACAAATTTCAGTTTATTTTCACGTGATTAAACAGTGCCACCACTTTATTTATACTTATTACAGTAAATTCTCAAAAATGAAACATTTCCCACCCAATTTCTTAATAGATATTAAACATTTGACATGCTAATTATCATAATTTGAATGTGTTTTATTCATGTATGATGACACCCCAGCACAGTGTGGAGAATAATTAATCTTATATAAGAAAGAAAAAACAGTCTGTAGAAAACTGAAAAGAAAAACATGCAGTTCCATAATTACAAACTTTTCTTTCACTTCCGTCGCAAACTTTTCTTTTATATTCATCACAATTGAATGAATGAATGAGTTCATTTCTGTCCAATGTGAGCCACAAATGCATTCAAGTTTTTCATTTTTATACTTATATTGGATAAAAAAAATAAATATATATTTTATGAAAAATACAAGTCTACTAATCTCTTCTCTCATATTGTAAGTGTCAGTTATAAATAGAAGTTTTATTGGAGAAATATACAAATTGCTTTACACTCACTTGCTTTCAGAGTACATGGAACTGGAGGAGGAAATGAATCGAGATAGACAGGCTCTGTTGGAAGAGTTTGAACGTCGTAAACGAGCTCGTCAAATTAATGTTTCAACTGATGATGAAGAAGTGAAACGTAATTTAAGGCAACTGGGGGAACCGATATGTCTTTTTGGTGAAGGTCCTGCTGATAGACGCAGTCGCCTGAGAGATTTATTGGCAAGGTTAGAAATTTCTAATTTTTGTGTAATTTAACATAAAATTTTAGTTATTTAACACTAGTCGTTTCTTTCTTTTCAAATTCCCTAATTATTATAGCTTTAAAGAGAAATATTTTCTGTGGATTTTACTGTATACGGATGTGCTAATGGAACACATTCAGCCTAGCTTGTAATTTTAACCTCAGGCAGGCAGCAAATTGGCTGCCCATTTTAAAATTCGTTTTTGACATTGGAATCAACTTTCTGAACGACTCACCATCTAATATGTAGTTATAGTTTTTGCCATTACATATTGGTGATTGAAGTCAATAACCTATGGTGGGTTGCTTCATGTTCAGTGATAATTAGTACTTGATGATAAGGAACTGCAAGGCTTGCATATGCTTTAATTTTTGTGCGTGTGTGTGTGCTTCGGGTGTCAGCGGGTTGATCCCGAGTATACTCGTAACATGTCGTCACTGCAGATGGTATCGCGGACACCGGAAGAGTACATGCTCGGCGCTATATCGTTTGACACAGTGCGGAATGCACAAGTCACTGCTTCTTCTCACGCAGAGTGCAGTACACCCATCCTATTCTTATTTTACGGATGGCCAACAATTTGTTGGCCACCGCAACAGGAACGCTGACTATGGCTGCCTGTGTTCCACCATAGGATGGTCTTAGGGATTTGACCACACTAGCTGGGAGATCACTGGCTTTGGGAAGTTTGTCCACCAAAGCCCAATGCCCTCTTTAGTGGTGACCTCATCCAGGTCCCTGGCCTGAATAGTCACGGTGTGAGTGAGAGCCCTCACATCAGCGACCAATCCAAACACCTTCTTTACAGAGGACTGAAAATCTGTGGCCTCCGGCAGACCGCTTCAGTTGCAGAAGGAGATCGCGCCAGCTGTCTTCCGGATGTGCGTGACCTTCTCGCCCAGATCCTTAAGCTCAGGGTCAGTTTTCATTTATAGAAGGATGTCGCGCATCAGCAGCGTCGTCCTTCTTTATCATCAAGGCATCTGGGTGGCCTTTTCCGCGTTTTAGAATGCCTACGTGTTCTCTTACGGTGACCACTTGCCACTCGGGCTCTTCTTGTGCCACTCGGGCTCTTCTCGTGGTATTTCCGGAGGGTATTTCTGCCCGGATTTTATCTGCGTTTCTGCAGTCTCCTTCCTTACCTTGGGCACCTGGGAGTTCCAGTTTGCGAAGGATCACTTCTGTACGAGTACTCCGCAGCCACCATCTCAGGGCGTTTGAGTGCACTCTTCTTTCCCAGTAGGTTTGTTGCACTGAGGATCTGGTTTGGGTGATCCTCCTTTTGCAGTGCTACCACCTTGTTAAAGTGCGTGTGGATCGAATACGCCTATTTCTTGATCTCACCATGAACATTATGGCGAGGCTTAACAAAATAGAGAAGCTTGGTTATTTTCTTCTCAATGCTACACAATGCCTGTTGTTTCGCATGATCATCACTGGTAGCAAAGGATACTACAGCAGCCCAGTGGTCCACTGCTGAAGTAGTGTGTGTGTGTGTGTGGGTGTGTGTGTGTGTGTGTGTGGGTGTGTGTGTGTGTGGGTGTGTGTGTGTGTGTGTGGTGGGTGTGTGTGTGTGTGTGTGTGGTGTGTGTGGGTGTGGGTGTGTGTGTGGGTGTGTGTGTGTGGCCTGCTGTAATGTGCTGAGTTTTTGACAGAAAAACTGTTTTATTTGTGGGTCTTTGATACTGAAAGAGTAGATTTTTCTTGCTTCTACATGTAGTAAATGATTTCCTCTAATAGTTTGAATTGTTTTTTTTGTTGAAACCTTTTTTTCTAAAATGTAAAACCAAACCTTTTACGCCTGTACTTTGACTACGTCTTCAGAGGTGATCTTGTGGGTCAATCAAAAGGGTCATGCTGTGTACGGAATCAAGGTGTTGTATGTCTCCGTTTGTATCTCTCTGTACCTGATCTGTCTGTGTAGGCATGCCAGGGTAGGGTTGTAATTCATTGTGCGTAAGATTCATTTCTTTTTCTCTCTAATAAAATTGGTGATTAATAATTACCTAGGCAATGCAGGGGTACTTCAGCTAGTATGTAAAATGTAATTTGTAATATGCATATTCATAGTAGCCAACAGCAAAAATGCTGCTGTTGAATGTGTGAGAATTAATTTTGGTCTTACATGAGCAGCAGCAACATGCTGTCCAAAATCTCCTCAGATATGAATATAAAATAAATTGGTGGTTTTGAAATAGCATGCATTTTTACTGAATAACCGATCACAGTAAATTCCTTCCTTGTCAGTTGTGTCATAAGCAGTGATGCACTGAGTGTGAGACTGTAGTTGTAACTTCCTATATGAGAAATTGGGGATTAACATAACTAAATATTTACATTTTTCAGTGAAAATAGAATCATTCATTATTTTTGTATTTTTCCCGAGTATGTATGAAATCCACAGAAACCTCTCACTGGAGGCTGCGTAGTTTTCTTTCAGTTTCTGTGCACATACCAACTTAATAATATAGATTATTGTGTTTAGGTTAGGAGAAGATGCTATTAAAAAGAAACAGGAGGAAGAGGAAGAGCGAATGCAGCAAGAGAAGGATCAGGAGACCACATGGTACCATGAAGGACCTGAAGCTCTGAAAATATCCAGGATGTGGATAGCAAGTACGTTGATTTCTGGCCTAGTCTCTCTGGGTTTGGTATCGGGCATATACCTAAGAAGTATTAGAAGTTAGAAGTTAAACTAAAGAAGTGAGATTAAGGGTTCCTCTTGACATTAAAAAAAATGTCTCTCCTGTTGGGCAATCAGCCATGCTTTTGCATTCTTTAGTTTTTTGAAAATTTGAAGGTGCATTTTTTTTGCAGTATTTAATGTATATTTTTTTTTTAATTTATTAATCAATCAACGTTTCATAATTGTCAGTTCATTTATTTCATGATGCACTGTTTTTATACACACCGAAAGGAGTAAATTATTTCTGTGTTCTTAAAGTACTCTGAATAATGGTATTTTGTTTCATATGAGAAACCCTCCTATCATCATTGTGTATAATGACCCATTTTTCTATTAAAAGAAAAATAATATTTACTTGTATCGTCAAATCAGTTGATAACGTAAGTGATTGCTTATTCAAGATGTCTGTTTGTGCAGGTTTTATTGTACTTCACACATGTTAGGTCAATTCACATTGCTTCCAACTTTTCTTTCTGTTCCTAAACCTGTTCCTTTTTATTGTTATGTTTAAATTGTGTATTTTACTTTCAGAGTATTCATTACCTCGGGCAAAAGCACGGTTGGAACAGGCCAGGAAAGAGAAGGAGGTGGCTGATGCCACTCGCACTGCAAGGAGGCAGGAATTACAGAAGAAATTGCAAGCTCTTTCCATTTATTGCAGTCAGATAGGTGATACTCGACCTATCTCTTACTGTCAATTCAGTCCTGACTCCAAAATGTTGGCCACAGCGTCTTGGTAATTGACATTTTTTTAAACTCAGTTTGATTTATGAAGTTAATGATAAAGAAATGGAATAATAGTTTTTCAAAGAAGGGAATACAGTAAAACTTCACTTTAACATTTTTCTGGGGACTGAAGGAAGAAACGTATAAGTGAGAAAAACGCATAACTGAAATTGACTCTTACGAGCAAAACAAAAACTCAATATTTTAACATTGGTGCCCTCCGCTCTTGGACCTACATTAGTTTTGATTTATTTAGATATAGAACAGTAAAAACTGTAAGTGATATACCGGGGAGAAGTACCATCTACGCATGTTTTCTTGAGCTCCAAAATCTCTTGCCAACATTTTAACTGTAAATAGTTGAATGATGAATAAAAGTTTCCTACAAAGCAAAGAGCAACTGAAGTCTAGACATTTTTGCTTTCAAATTATAGAAAAATTATTTGCATCTGTAAATAAACTGCAGATTTTATTTTATGTTGTTAACAAAATTGTAACCCCCTCTCCAACTGTACACATATCACTACTAGCAAATGGTGAAGCTAAATACAAAGGGTGGTCTCAGCATTTGCTCAATGTATCACGGACACCAGACAAAAACCTGATCGAGACTGAAAGTTAAAATACCGGTCCTTGAACCCAGAAGCCGAAGTACATTACTTGTTACTTAGAAGGTACGCATCTGGGCATAGGCATGCCCGGTGGATAAGGTAGACCTGATATTTGCACTTTATGCAGCCTTTCCTGTAGGGTTGTGTCAAAGGATCGTTGTGTTGATGCGTGTCACCCAATGCTAATGACGTCAGCCATGGCAATGCTTACGCACATGAGTCGCTTAACATTATCATCGTGTCATTAACCCTTCTACGTGGTGGCGAGAGTGTACGTCGTAGCATTTGAAGGCGGCTTTAAGTGAAAGGTGCGGTCAGTGGCACCGCGGGAGCAGGTGTTTAGCAGGAATTAATCCAGAACTTATGGTAAGCAACATATAAACATGGAAAATGTATAAGTGCAAATTTCACTGTATTTAAAAATTAAAAGTTGGAATTGATTAAATTGAAATTCAAAAGATTATTCAATGTAATGAGATTTTGCATCTGAATGATGATCAAGTAATTTAATGACCTTTTAGGAAATCACCACAACTTGAATATGTTTTGATATATTGTATCAAAATTGAATACTGATCTTCTAACATCATTGATTACCTTTTGAAAAGGACTACAAACATATCAGTGTATTTAAAATTCCTTTGCTGTAAAGTTGCCAGTGATTAATGTATCATTACTGCATACAGTGGAATCTTTATGACATTTTTCAAGGAAACAAAAACATTTAAAGGTGGTTTGCAGCAAATTGCTTATTTAAAATTTAAAGTTTTCTCAATTGCTTTCAGAACACTTTAAGAGGGAACAAAAATTAATTAATATGTAAATAATACACTCATACACAGAGAATAACTATTGGCTGTACCCAAATACAGTAAACCCTCTTTAACACGAATTCCAAGGGACTGAAATAATCGGAGTTTGTGAGATAAAAATTTGTGTTATCCTATTATTATATCAAGGTTTTGCTTTTCCTATTGTAATGGTTCAATTTAATCATCATGTCAGTAATTTTTTCTCTTTTTAATGTCGGAATATTTCAGGAGTGGATTATGTAAATTGTGGTCGGTGCCAAACTGTGAGTTACTAAAGACTTTGCGTGGACACAATTGCAATGTAGGTGCAATTGTATTTCACCCTAAAGCAATGGAAGATGAAATGACTGTTTGTGCGTTAGCATCCTGTGCAGCAGATGGAACAGTGAAGCTGTGGAACCTAGAAAGGTATTTTCATTTCAGAATGCTGTTGCTCCGCTGTGTTCTAGAAAACTTTTATTTCTTAAGGAGAGTTTGCAATGAGTTTGCATGTTTGCTGATGTCAAGCACATGTTTCTACATGCCAAAGTCTTATCTCCAAATCCAAATTTTATCAATGGTTTAAAACAATTATTGATATGCATGAATTTGTCTTTATGGGAAGACATGTTTCATTACTGCCCTTTCTATGATTATATGTACTGTCATATATGTACATATGGACAGTACATATATAATTTATGTAGTCCTGCAGAAGGAAATTGACTGGCTGACTTAACACCAAAAATGTTATTGACAATCAAGTATGCTTATCTGTGATCAGACACTTGTGAAAGTCCTTTCACCTGTTTTTATTAATGGAATTTCCATACAAATTGTTTTAGAAAATATATTGTTACTTACTTTTGTATGTTTAAAGCTACTGTAGATGGTAATTGTTACTGTGTGATTTATATTCTTCAGTGAGGAACCCCTTGCAGATGTCGAAGGTCATGCTCCACATAGAGTGTCCCGATTAGCATTCCATCCATCCGGACGCTTTCTTGGGACATGTTGTTTTGACAATTCATGGCGGCTGTGGGACTTAGAGCAGTGTCAAGAAGTTTTGCACCAGGAAGGTCATTGCAAACCTGTTTATTGTATCTCGTATCAGATAGATGGATCTGTTTGTGCCACAGGGTGAGTAGAAAAGAAAATTTTTCTGAAACGTTCTCTTTGCTCTGAAAGCTTAGAAAACAAAATTAAATTCGCTAAGTAGTTTTCTTTTTGTATTTGTCCATTATTTGATTTGTTCAGTTGACATTAAGGTTTATTGAATTAAAATAATAACTTTGGATTGCTTCATCTGATTCAGTGAATTGTTATTGTAATTTTGTAATTGTATAAACCAGACATTACAACATATGTGAATACAGGGGCCTTGATGCATTTGGTCGAGTCTGGGATCTCCGTACAGGAAGATGTATCATGTTTATAGAAGGTCATTTGAAAGCAATCTATGGAATCGACTTCTCACCAAATGGGTATGTATATAATAGATGATAATGATGTGTATTCCTTCCGTGAAATTAGAATATTATTGCCGTGAAAAAAAAATTCTAATTTGATTTTAGAAGTGACACCATTGTATTTCCATAATACCCTTTATAGGTGACTCGGAAGTTTTGTAATGAATCAGTATTGTGAATATCAAGAAATGCATCAGTGTTATCCATACATTTAAAATGCTTAAGGTTTTTCGTTTAGAAGGAAGTTTGAGTTTTCTACTCAACCCTCTTTTTTTTTTCCCCCTAATGAAAGGTAGTTGTGTTATCTCTTGCAATGATTAAACACTAATTTTAAGTTAAAATTAATAGAATTAACACTTATCTGTGGACATTTGTTACAGTAAAAGTAAGTTTTACATTCCTACATTTTATGTTTACCTACCTTTTACAAACTTTTTTGTTGATCTCATCATAAAGCCTATAAATACAATACATTATCTTCCCACAATTTACAACTTGATATGAAGAGTGCTTCCTGTCTTTTACGTCATTTTTTTCCTCTTTACTATTTGGATATGTGCATTTTATGGGGAGAAATATATGTTGTGCAGAGAAAGTTAAGTAATACTGCAGCAAAAAGTGGCGATTTTTTGACAGAAAAACTCGTACTGATACAGAACTAGTAGTGCTTAAATAGCATGTACTTTCTCCCCATAGTTTCATGCAAAATTACGTGCAAAATACTGAAATTTACTGACAGCAAACAGACGTTTTGCTGTCAATTGATTTTTTGGTTTTAAGGACCCACAAAACATGGATTATGGCTACACCATGTGTTAGAGGTAGCAATTTATTACATACAGGAACACAATTTATCCACTTTCTCGTTACTGGGGCTCTTATGTAAGAAGTTTTAAGCCAAAATTCGCCGTTTTTCAGAGCAGGATTAGAATACTTTCTTGTTACGAAGCAAGGACAAGAAAGTAAAAACAGAGCCACCATTGCAATAATTAATGTAAATACTCCCCTAGTGTATCATTTTTAACTTTACTGTATTTTACACTTTTTTCCATTGGTCCCCTAAAAATGTGTAAAAAAGGGGTTTTATTGTATTTCAAATTGTTTTGTTGTGCGAGTTACAGTCGATCTATCAAAAACAGTTGACTTTTCAAATGATCATGTCCAAGTGTGAGGTTAGAGTTAGCGATGAAAAATGGTGAGTTTTTAAAGTTTGAAGATTAATTAATATTTTTAAATGTAGAGTGTACATAAATGCAATGTCCAGCATTTGCCTAACACGTGATTTTACAAACAATTTTCAGTGATTATAATTCTAATTTGATGCATTACATCTTAAAGCAAAGTTAAATAGCACATTAACCTGATATAGACCACCATTGTAAATGTCTTGGTAAACATTTCAATTACATTTTCAGAAACTTTTTAACTCCATGATTACAAGAATGGTGCTTCTATTGTCCCAGAATACATAAACATCCCTCATCTCATTAGGCTGGAAAATTAAGTTGAACCGGAAAAATTTACATCTTAAAGCAAAGTTAAATAGCACATTAACCTGATATAGACCAATTTTTTTTTTGTTCAATGATCCACAGGAAACAATTTGGAGGGCGGGGGGGGGGGGATTTTTACAGGGAATTTGTAGTGCTTTTCTGTTCAAATTTTTTTACATATATTCTTTTTGTGCAATGTAATTGCTTAGGTCAGCTGGTATTGTTAAATATTAATCATTGTCAATTGAATAAAGTTTTTCAGTAGAAATTCATATGAAATTGAATGAAAATTGATTGATTATTGAAATGTTTTGTTGAAACTTTGAAGTTAGTTTTTAAATGCAATTTCCTAAATGAAGTTTTGTACATTTGGTAAACAATAAATTGAAAATATTTATTGTTAGGTCCATAACAGGTAGTGAAGATAATAGCTGCAAAATTTGGGATCTTCGAAGACGAGCTTGCTTGTATACGATACCTGCCCACATGAACCTCTTATCGGAAGTGAAATACCAGAAAGGAACTGGGCAGTTCCTGGTGACAGCCTCATATGACAATACTGCCAAGGTAAATTAATACTCATGCAAGTCACAAAAACAATTTCTCTAGAGTTTCAAGTAAAGATTCCCAAGTTGCACCATGAAATGGTTGCAGCATTTTAAATATCTCGTATACAGAATGAATCCCATGTATTTCATTAGTTCAACTGTTTCAATGTCAGTTCAAATATAATTGAAGTTGCCAAAAATAATGAAAAATTTTTCAAAATACTTTTTAAAAAGTTAATGGAATTTGCTTGTTATATGTTGAATTCAGTGATGAAAATGATAAAATTAGTTATAGTTTATTTTTTCATTAATTTTTATTAGATGCTTGCTGGCTGGTGTCAAGTTTAGCTCAGTCAGTGTTAAAGCTAAACTGAACTCCAAAGATAACTCCGTGATTGAATCTTTTGTCTGTAATTATTGCAAAGAAATAATTTATGTAACTTATACAGAAGTCAAAACTCATTCTACTAGTTTCCCTTGAAGTTCAACAATTTTTTATTAGTTTCAGTGATGTTTTGTATAAATGAGTTTACATTTCATTAACCAGCACTTTTTGGCCAATACAAACATTAGTCAGATGAAGCCTGAAATTATCCATTAATCAAACATCATCCATCTAGCTAATGTGCAAATTAACTGGCCACTCCTTGTATTAACTATAGCCATGTCATTTACAATGAAAATGCATACTGAGTGATAATAAGTAGGGATGGAATGGAAACCTGGGACATTGTACAAACAGATTATATCATCAAGATTCTCTTAGTATCAGTAACTCAATTCCTGGATAAAGAGTAAATTGCTGGATTTGAAACTTGCTTCCTCACATGTGAATAGATTTCAATTCAATATTCAGATTTGGTTTTAATAATTGCAGTGTGATTTCACTTTTAGTTGAATTTCTTGACAGTATTCGTTTATGAAATAACAATGAAATGTTAATGTAAACTATTAATTAAAATTGAAAACATGTGGAGAGCTTGACTAGATAGTCCTATTGAATGATTCTGAGCAATAAGAAGATTTAAGATATCAATCCAACAACCACAATACAAGTACTCACCTAAAATGCAAAATTGATATGGCGAGCATGTTAATACATTTATCATATTGGATTATCTTGTGTGGTACAGGACTATTTAGAGCCAAACCCATAGCTTACTTTCTAATTTGTTGTATTAATATGAATTTTGACCACATTTTACTCTGATTAATTCTGACCATATTCTACATCAATTTATTCATGTTATTCAAGATTGATGTATTAACAATTTACCTGGAAGAAAATGTTCATTATTGTTGCAGGTGTGGTCTAATAAAACATGGCAGCCAATGCGAACCCTCTCTGGTCATGATGGAAAGGTAATGTGTGTGGATGTTTCCCCAGATTCGCAGTTTATAGCCACATCGTCATATGACCGCACATTTAAATTGTGGGCCCCTGAGTGAGTCAGTAGTGAAGACTGATTTCAATAAAGTACTTTATTTATGTGAATAAATGTGACTGGAATGATGTTTTAGTGCAAATGGACTTTTAAAAGATGTATATATGAATTTATACATAATAATTTGAGGACACTTATTTCGCCAAGCATAATTAAGAAGAAAAATGAGTATTCGTAGCTGTTGTTTCAAGATAAAAGAAGAAAATTGAATGTAAAAATATTCATGAATTTTTATTAAAAGTGTTGCACCACAACAATATTGTGCAAATATATGCATAGAGTTAATTTTTTGTTTTTAACACCATTGTAACAGGAGGTTTAGTTGTTAAATTGAGAACAGCCAATCTAATAGAAGGACTGGACATTTTCTCCTATATGATTTCGGGAACTTTTCCATATTCTTCCACAGCGTAGTGATGGGTTGGATCTCAGTTTCATTCAGGTAGAGTTTATGGCAGATGTTCTTGGGATTCTATTTCTCCTGCCTTTTCTTCACAATTTCTACTCCATCTTTCTCCTCATCATCCCTATCTGCTATTATTACTCCTTTTTCTTTCTCACTGGCCTTCTCTGTATAATGATTGAGGGGAGGTCTCTGCACATTATAAGTCCCAATACACGTTTCTTTATCCTCAGCCTCTCCTAGATGGGCAGTCGGGAGCTAAACCACTCCTGATCAATCAGGTCGGACTAGGTTTTTGAACTTCAGTGTGTGTGGGGAGTCGGGCAGCATTGTGTCATCCCCCTACTATATCTCCGTGTCAACCCTGGCACCCCACTGGGGTGTCACCCTGTTCGACCGCATGGAGGTTAAACCACTTCAACCTTACGGAGCACAAAACAAACCCCTTGCCCTCTTCTGGAAGGAAGTTCGGTAAGCTCAAGTGGCTGTGCGACTACGAAATGGTACCATTGTCTGTGAAGCACTTACTGATGAGCATATAGAGAAGATTCTGAAAACTAAGCAGATTGCCGCCCTCCAATTGGAAGTGTCCAATCACCATATCCTGAACCTCTGCACGGGTCAACCATGACAATCTTGCATCTGCAACTGAAGAGGAACGCCTCTCTTTAAGTGCCAGGGTGTCACTGAGGTGTTGAGGATCAAGGAGAAGGAGCATGGAAGATAGATTCCCACTCCCAGTCTGATCCTGACCTTCAATCTTCCATCTCTCCCAGAGAGGATTAGTTGTGGGTTTTATAACCTTCGTGTGCAGCAGTATGTGCCAAACCCGCTGCGCTGCTTCATGTGTCACATTTGGCCATATGCAACAATGGTGCATGACCGAAAGCTTTGTTTGTGCAAAGTGCGGCATGTCCACAGGCGATCCAGATCCCTGTGCCACCCCCACTTCGCTGTGTGAATTGTGAAGGAGATCATGCGACCAATTTCAACAAGTGCCTTTCTGGGGGAGAGGGAGATTCAAAAGATCGGAGTGAGGGAGAAAGTGTCCTTTCCGGAAGCGAAACGCTAATACCTGGCGAAAACCCTGTGGATCTCACTCGTTCTTTCCCCAGTGCTCTGACCAAGACAGTGAAAACAACATTGAGTTATCAGACTTCACCTGCTACCTCCCTGCCTCCCAGTGGCTTTTCTGTTGTCAGGTGTCTCGCGTGGACTTCCCTGAGGAGACATCGCCTCTGCTATGCGGGAGAATAATAATTCCCACCAAGTGAAAAAAAAATCCAAGAAAGCTCAGACGAAGTCGCACCAAGCATCCACTTCACGGCCCCGCATGAAGGTTGATGCCTGTCGGCTAACTGCCCCGAACTCGCTTCAAAATGACCGTACTTCCTCGTTCCGACCACCCACCCAATCTCGAGACTCGCACTGTCCTTCGAATGGGGTGGAAACTCGCCCGTTCAAGTAGCAGTGGCGGAAACGGAAAAAGGAAAAGAAAAAGTCCTCTTAACTACCTCAAACTCTTGAATACGGCTCTCTTATACTGGGATCATTACAGGTTTTTCTCCCTACGAGACGAGTTAAAACTCTTGTCCCGTTATATGCCTTCAATATTTTGTTCTCAGGAGTCTTGCTACACAACGCTGCCTATCCTTTCGCCTTGTGAGTTCTACCCCATTCGGGTTGGTGTCGATGATACCTTCTGTGTTCATGGCGGAGTTGCTACTTTGGTTCACGACTCGCTACTTTCTGCAGATGTACCTATTCAGACCGACCTTCAAACAGTGTGTGTGTGTGTGCGCGTGTGCGTGCGCGCGCGCGTGTACTTCCGATCCCTCAAGCTCGCTGTATATAACATTTACATTCTCCCAGGAAATGCGGTGTCGGTAGATTACTTCCTACCCTTACTAAAACCATCTGCCCACACGTTTCTTGATTGTGATGTAAACGTCCACAGTCCTCTTTGGATTTCTTCCCGTACTTGTCAAAGGGACGCCGTTTTGGAATTATCGTGCATTGTATCATATTAGATCTGTGTAGAAGTGACGATTTCCCCACTATTGTCCACATGGATCAACCACGTCGTGGGTTTGCTGTCCTCCCTCAATGGATCGTGTCACGTGCTGATTGGTCGCCTTTCCAAGCGAATGTTGACCTGTCAGATGGTCCCTTCGACGGTGAGGATGCAATGGCTGCACATTTCAGTAGCGCTATTTTCTTTGCTGCTTTTATCGCAATTCCAAAACAACCGGTAAATCGCGACACCCTTTTGTCTCGTTATGGAACTTCAACTGCTCTAGAGCGGCCTGTGCTCGTAAAAAAGTCCTGGCACGACTAGAGTATTATCAAATTGTGGATAACCTCATCGAATCTAAAAGATGCAGGGCGAAGGCGAGGTGAACTATTTCAGGGAGCAACTAGAGGCAGAGCAGCTACAGAATGGCACACTTTCTCTAAGCAAAGTTTTCCAATTTCCTTGGTGTGGACTGGCTTTACGGTCTTGTACTAACCTTTTGCCAGCTGACATCTATCGTCCAAAGTATTTTTTTTTTTACATTTTCTCAACTTTCCTAATAGTAGAACCGAAATATTACTTCAAGAATATTAAAGAAGAGTGAAACATCGTCATAAATTTTTCTTGTCACTCTGTTTACCATCGCCATAAATGGTATAGTGTCGACAGTGCGAAAACCTGTAAGGTAACGTTGTTTGTGAATGATTTTGCCATCTTCTGTTCATCCAGCAGCTGTAACAGTGTGTCCAGAAGCAACTTCAACTGGTGCTCATCAAGCCCCACCATTGAGGCTGCAAAATAGCTTCAACAAAGTTTTGGGGGAACCACAATGATGGATTGGGTTGCCCACAAAGCGTGAGCACAACTTCCTAGCCTACCACGAGGGGAAAATTCTGAAAGAATTATGTAAGAACTATTAGTTTATCTCAGCCTGAAAATTGTGGAAAATTGAAGTAGTTGTCAACGTTACCTTGTTATCAATGTTTCCTTAGGCGAACAGAAGATTGTTTTCTGTTGTAATTCGTACGTAATATAATTTCAGCTCACTTTCAAATTTACGCACCTAAACAGCATGCTCTTCCCACAGAATCTGCAACAGCTTTAACGCAGCCCCCGCTACCAACAGTCAAAAAATCTAATTTCTTCAATGCAGCCAAGATGTGAATTACTACGCCTTTTTACGGACGAGGCGATATTTTGTGCAAAAGCTCGGCTGAAACATTCTCCAACAATTGCCTCTCGTAGCGTCATATGAAAAGACAGTATTTCCAAGAAGGCCGACAATTCGGGCATGCTTGCGTGCCAATAATTCGACTGGGGTCGCAATACCAACCCTACATAATTAAATTGGTAGTCAGTAGCATATATACGTGCATCTTAACAGTTTTTTACTCGAGCGAGCCGAGTTGTCGCGAAACTGTTTCGGACACCTTTTCAAAAATTGTAATTCCATCGCGCCTTCATTTGGAAAGACGCTGGATTCTCAGAATGTTGACGACGTACCACTGACTCCACTGCGTCTCCAGTAGTTGGCGTGATCTCGTGAGTGTCCATGAAATCAGTTCAACTTTTCAAAGCGGTTTGTTCTTCCAAAGAGTTTCATACGAAAGACGTCTCTGACTTTCTCTCTGGAAGCTAACTCGCTGTTTTTAGAGAAAAAATATAAGTCCAACGCGGAACGTTTAAAATACATATCCCTTGCTGTTAATTAGCGCCAAGGAATTGTTATAAATAATAGATTTCACAGTATGGCGTCATATTTGAATTAATTTTGACCGCCTATGTGCCAACACACACACGAATGGAACATGTCAACAGGGTTTAATTTTTCTACTACTAAATCTACTGGTGTGCATTTGTGTACGATATACCACTTGCATATAATCTAGATCTTTACTCGGGAGGCAATCAGCTTCCATTTGCTGAATCTGTCAGGTTTCTGGGACTCACGTTTGACAAATCCAAACGTGGCGTGGTCATTTCCGCAGACTACAAACCAGATATCTCCCCCTTAATCTTCTTCGTATGCTGAGTGGTATGTCATAGGTACCCTAATGCACTTTTATAGAGCACTCGTTCGCTCAATTTGGGGTTGCGGTAGTGAAGGATATGGCTCTGCAGCTCCCTCTCTCCGGCCCATCGACAGCATACACCACGCTGGAAACCGCCTCTCAACAGGTGCGTATCGCACCAGCCGAATCGAGTGCCTTCTAGCTGAGGTTGGGGACCCTAAAGTGTCGGGACTCTCTAACCATTCTTGTGACCAAATCATCCATCCTAAATGAGACGTCGTATATTCTAACATCGTTGTCTCAACCTCCAGGTATTCGATTGCAAAATATTTTGCGGAACCTTAATGTCGGACTTCCCACCTCCGTAAAACCCAAAATGACACTATCTCCCCTTAGAAACTCCTTCGCCCCAATATTGATCTCAGTCTCTCCAATATTCCCAAACAAACTGCTAGTCCTCTTGTTTACCAGATGCAGTTTCAGGAAATGAGGGAAGCCAATCCAGATCATATATTCTTATACACACATGGTTCGCCGAACTATGAGGCAGTGGCATGCAGTTCTTGTATCAGGGTCACCGAATCATATCGGCTTCATTTTCAGTGCTGCGAATGCACTGCCGAAGTGCAATTCTCGAAGCCCAAAATACGAGACTATATGGCGAGTAGTTCTGTTCTGATTATCTCAGCACTCTCCCGTTCTTCCTCAGACTGACGGAAATTTAAAACCTGATTCATCGTTTTCTGTCTCGCCACTATGATCTGGTACTCAGATGAATCCCAGCCCATGTGGGAATCACAGGGTTTGCGCTGGCTGACCAGGTGGCGAAATCGGCGACGCGGAACATTCATTCACATTCCTCTGTACCATCATTCGATGTTAAAACTTTTTTGAAACGTTCGGTCTTTAGAGCTTGGCAAACAGTGGCTTAATACTATTTTTGTATACCATCATTATAAACGACCCTTTTCGATACCCCGAATCGTGCATAATCCAGTATTTTATCGCACGCTACATGACGTCATCAACATTATTAAACGCGACATGACGTCATCACACATTCAGCCAATAGTAGCGAGAGAATCGTGGGAGGTAGAAGAAGACGGAACAGCCGACCACCGTTTTCTCGCACGGATGTCAACAATGCCATCTTGATTTTGATTTCCAGAGGGCGTTGGATGTCAAGCACCGAGACGTCAGCAGAAAGTTGTTTCGCGAAATTAAGTTTGATTCTCTTGTAAATTTATAATGCTGTTATACAAAAAATAGCGTATGCAACTCGTTTATAATGTTGCTTTATTGCATTCGTACAAATTTGAAAACTCGCTCCTAACGTCGCTCGTTTTCAAAACATGTATTTTTAACTAAGTGTGATAAAGAATTGATAATCCCTGGCATTCCTCATTCCGATCGTCTAGGCATGAGGAAGTCATTTTACCCCGTCTTCCTATCGGACCCTGTCACTTTTCTCATGGTTTCCTCCTAGGTTAATCTATCTGCGACTCGTGCAGGACGATTCTTTCGGCGGAACACGTCCTCATGCATTGTTCGAATTTTGTTGGCAGACGACAACGCCAGCCTGCGCAACTCCTTACAGGTGGTGCTCGGCGATAACGATTATGTGCTCTCAAACCTTTTTCTTTTTTTGAGAGAAAGCAGAATTTACAATTTTATTTGAGAGATAAGGACAATAACGTGTATGGGTTTCTTGGCCTCTTTAAGACTTTTCTACGTTTATTATAAATATTGTTGTTCGTTTATTGACCTCTTGTCTATTTTATGCGTAATTCAAGCCCTCTTTTTAGGCTATCGCTTTTAATCAGCGGGCATGTTGTATTTGCAACATTCCTAGTATTCAATTTTTATAACATACTTTTGACACGGGCGCCAATGATCTCAGCTGTTAAAAGTACCTTCTAAACCTCAATCAATCAATTTTGTTTCTTGCCGGGACCAAGTTTCTTTTTTAATATTTCTCCGTGATCGGATGTACCCTACAAAGTAACATCGTACTTTGAAGTAAAATTATGAAAAATATGAAGTAAATAACTATCTACATAGTTTATAGCACTTACCTTGTGAAAATGTATTTAATTTTTATCAAACAATTGGTGTTGCGGTAGTTTGTTTCGACCGTTGAGTAACATGAGGTGATGGCTGGTGGCCCAACAAAGCGGAGGTTGCAGCTTCATAGAATGACGGAAATGTAATTTCCAAAATTCAGAAAACTAATATATAATAAAATGTAAGCAATTCATGTAGCTTAATTGAATCTTAAGTTTAATAAAGTCTGTATAGAAATATTACTCACATACTTTGGCAGATCCATCTGCTGTATTTGTGTGTTAATAAATAACATCACTAGCTCGTAACCATAGCACTTTATTCATCTATAGGATACATTTGATATACTGGCGCGGCACACGCGGTCACAACACCACTCGAGAACATAAACAGACTCCTGCGCTACTGTTGTGCCGGCCGGCGGGAGGAGGGGGAGAAGCCGGAGTCAGTGTGACCAACTGACCTAATACATAACATTTCTTCCCTCTTTTAAATGATCCTGGTTACAACTATGGTGAATAACGTAAGGGTGCACGACATATGCGTGTGGATCTGCGGGGTAATATTGGTGTACGCAGTAAATGAGAAGCTCGGTCTGGATTTCGCAGTGTGACTGGTGTAGCTGGTGTCTGGACTGATGCTGGAGTCACGTTGCACGAGCAGCTTCTGGCGGCCTCTCAACTGATGCTGTGGTTGCTGGTGTTTGGAAGAAGTGGGTCCGTCGTCGCCTGGGTGTAGTTCCGCCTACTTCGTCGGTGGTCGGTGTCTGGTCCCCTGCGGTCTGTTGTTCTTCTGAAAATTTCCGAAGTTGGTCGATGTGTCGCTTGACCCGTTTTCCCTGGTAGTAGACCTCATAGTGTAGATCTCCGATGCGGGCTGCGATGGCACCAGGAAGCCATCTGTCCATGTTCGGGTTGTCGGATAGAAAATAGACGGACTGGCCCACTTCAAGGGTGCGAAACGTAGAGTCCATTTCTGCCCTTTGTTTTTGACAGATCTTTGTGCGAACATCTTCGGGTCTTGTGAGATTTAGACGTGTTCGAAGCTCTCTTCCCAGAAACAGCCGAAAAGGGGACTGTCCAGTGGTAGAATGACGCGCCTTCCTAAATTGTCGGAGAAACTCGTTCAGGTTGGTCCGCAGCGTTGGTGGTCTTCATGGCGTGGAGGGCGTCCTTCACCGTTTGGACATACCGTTCTGCTTGGCCATTTGTCGATGGGTGATAGGGCGCTATGAGCTTATGATATTTCACACCACTGTTCTTCAGAAAGGCCTTGAACTCTTCCGCGATGAACTGTCGGCCGTTGTCTGAGACGACTGTGACAGGAGTCCCGTACGCCGTGAATAAATCGTCCAACAGAGCAATTGTTGCTGCTGCTGTTGTGGAGGTTGTTGACCTGACCTCGAGCCACTTGCTGTATGCGTCTACAACGATGAGTAGCATAGTATCAGCTACTGGCCGGGCGTAATCGATATAGATGCTCTCCCATGGTGCCCTCGGATACTCCGTGGTGGTCGCGGAACTTGGGTGGAGCATGAGCCTGGGCAGCGCATGTGGTACAGGATTTCGCCAACTTTTCGATGTCAGCGTCAATTCCTGGCCAGAAAACGAAGGAACGTGCCATTCCCTTCATCTTGCCTTTCCTTCATCTTGACGATACCCAGGTGAGCTGCGTGCAGATCATTGAGGATGGCCTCTCGCAGTGCCTGTGTTCAAACATCAGGCAATTGGCAGCAAGTGTGTTCTTTGCCTCGGGTGCCTTGAAGTTATGGCGAGCGAGGTCTTGGCCTTCTTCCAATAACTTTACAATTCTGCCAAGATGCAGGTCTTTCCTTGTTTTATTTTTATTTATTTATTTTACGTCAAAAAACAGTTAAAAACTGCGTATGACGTGCTATGGGGAAAAGTGAATTGTGTGCACATTTTCAAAATTCTGTGATTCCTACACTAAGTCATATACTATTTAAATTTTGAATTTTGAAAGGGAGAAAAAACAACAAAAACTCCCATGTAGTAAAATTTATTTTCAAGGATAAATAAGCAATACATTTTGAATTTTGAAAGGGAGAAAAAACTCCCATGTAATAAAATCTATTTTAAGGATAAATAAGCAATAAATTTTGCTCTTATTACTTCCTGCCGCGACAACATGGAAACATAATGTGAATAATTGTATTTCCCACTGAATTCTAGAAGACGTGCACAGAAAATGAAGTTACATTTATGTCCAGAAGCAAAACAAGGAGCCATCTCAGCATTTGCTCAATGGATCAGGGAAACTGGACGAAAAACCTGATCGAGATGGGAGTCATTGACCCGGAGGCTGTAGTACAATAGTTGTTACAGGTTGTTTATACTCATTTATACAGTCCAAATGGTAAATAATGCATTATGTATCATTGTTAAAATTAATGTTCCTTTTCTTGTGATGCTCAGTATAGTCTCTAACTGTATAGAAACAGTTTGCAGCAGAAACGATTTCACCTGGGATTTAAACTTTTCTATTGAATTTAATCGTTTAGTGTCATCTGGCAAGTGTTGTAAAATAATGTACATGTATTGTATGTGAATTTTTTGTAATGAGCTGTTGATACTGTCACCTGATGAATATGATTTCTACGTCGAGTGTTATAGTAATAGACTTCGGCATTTTCTGAAAATATATTCCCGCCCTTAAGCAAGTCATTTTTGACAAAAAACACTGATTCGTAAATAAAAAGACACGGTAATAGTAAAATTTCTAGATTAATGAAGAGAGGCTTACATGAATCACGTGGGTGGGATTTGGTTATTATTCGTACAATTCGTTTTTGTAATCTAAAAGTCTGGGAGCTATAAGATGCATTTCCCCAGAATATTATACCATATCTCAGGCGGGAATGAACATTCGCAAAGTACACACAACGAGCAGTATGAAGGCTGACTGAATTTGCAAGAATTCTGAACGCGTAGCATAATGAACTTAATTTTGTGTTCAATTCATTTAAATGGACGTTCGATGTTTCTCGTGCGATGGTTTCAGCTCTGACGGGAAGCTGTTGAACCAGGTGAACTGTAAACAAATCGAAGTCATCATGTTCCATTGCCTCTTCCCCACTATGCGGACCTGCATTCCGAACCTTTTTGACTGTCAGTATCGGCATTCTGGAACAGTAGTCTGCGCTGGCGATTTTGGCGTCGATCTCTTTCGCATAAGCATCTCTCAGGGCTACAGGCACGTCTCGTGCTCGAACGAACGTAGGCGTGGCTCCAGGTCTCAGGTGCATCTTCGCTGGAGGGCCTGATAGCTTCCCAGGGATATCACTGAAGACGTCCTGGTATCGGTGGATGATAACGTCAAGTTTTTGTTGGTCCGAGGTCGACAGCTTGGGCGGTGTCAGCGGCTTGTCGGTGGAAATGTGGTGCGCAAGGTTCTGCTCCCTGCACGATGGCTCTCCGAACATTTCCATGAAGTCGATTTCGTGCTTGAACTCTTTGATCCATTCCCGGCCCAGGAGCGTGTCGAATTCGCCGTCCACCAAGTACAGGTCGAGCATCTTCGTCGTAGCTCCCTTAGTAGCTTGAACTCGGGTGAAACCGATGCAACGAATAGGATGGTGTGAGTAACTCATTAAACGTCGGCCTGTCTTACGCAACTTGAAATTGGGGATGATGGTGCCAAACTTCTCTTGACTCATGATCGCGCAAGGAGAACCCGTATCGAATTCCATGTCGACTGTAGTGCCCTCTATCTGTACAGCCAGCATTTCTCGCCTGGGTGATGGTACCGATCCGATGACCTCGACTTTTAACACGTCGATCTGATCAACTGGGTCGTCGGATTCGTAGACCTGGTTAGCAAGCGAACGCGACCTGCATACTCTGCTGATATGCTTCCTGGACTCTGCACTGACCACGGGCGTGAGCTCCCCCACATCCCGCGCATCCTTGTTGGTTCTCGCGGTGTGACTGGCCGTCATGCTGCGGTGGGTCGCTAGTAGCTTGGCGGGGTCGTTGCTGGTTGCCTGGCCTTTGATTGCTGTTCTTCCGTGCCGGTGGTTTCTCGTAGCCAATCCGGTTTGTGGGTTCACTTCTCGAGGATAACTCCGGATTTTTAACCTCGTCGGCCGTGTTTCGTGTAGCTTCGAGTGCGCACGCTATCTCGTACGCGGCGGCAAAACTCTCTGGTTTCTTGGCAATAATCTCGTCGCACATGTCCCTTGATTCTACGCCTTTAAGCAGTTCTTCGATTAACAAAAAGAGTGCTTGAATAATAATAATGTCTTTATTAGTGGTCTGAAAAGGAAAGTTTTCCAGAAAGGGTGACAGTATAATTGGAGGGTTGAAGCAGGAATGTTGTTCACGAAGTGAACCACACGTTTTCATGCAGTAATGATATTTTCATATTAACTGAACTTCATGAGAGGTCATCACAGCAATTTGAAGAAACATCATAAATGAATAGGCATGAAGATGCTCCTATTTCAACCCTGTTTTACATTGATAAATAAAACCAGCAATTATGTTCAAACAACTAATTTATCATAGTTGACAATCATTTTTATTTACAAACGGCTAGCCACTTGACAGGAAACCTGCATCACAAGCACTGATGCTTAGCATGACAAAATTGCAGTCAGCAGCCATTCAGAGTAGAAATGTTTATAAGTGGTGATCTCCAAATAGCGAGTATTAACGAAAATCATAAAAATGTATTGGTCTAATAACTCTAAACATGTGTTGTTTAAAAACAAAATATTATGCAGCTACTTTTAGAAAATAAGCAGTGATTCACAGTGTACCTAAACCCTTCCCTTGTAGGTAAAATTAATTAATTGGTTAAATTGATGTGTTTTGCCTAAATGACTCCTCAGTTGGGTTTCAGCTGTGATGGGGAAGCAAATTGTTTTCTAGAGTATTAAGTTTATTTATTTACTTATTTATTTTACGTCAAAAAAACAGTTAAAAAACTGCGTATGACGTGCTATGGGGAAAAGTGAATTGTGTGCACATTTTCAAAATTCTGTGATCCCTACACTAAGTCATATACTACTTAAATTTTGAAAGGGAAAAAAAAAAAAAAAAACCCCCAATAAAATCTATTTTCAAGGATAAATAAGCAATAAAATTTTGAATTTTAAAGGGAGAAAAAAAAACTCCCGTGTAATAAAATCTATTTTCAAGGATAAATAAGCAATAAATTTTGGCTCTTATTACTGCCTGCCGCGACAACATGGAAACGATAATTTGAATAATTGTATTTCCCACTGAATTCTAGAAGATGTGCACAGAAAATGAAGTTACATTTATGTCCAGAAGCAAAACAAGGGGCCATCTCAGCATTTGCTCAATGGATCAGGGAAACTGGACGAAAAACCTGATCGAGATAGAAGTTTGAGATGGAGTGAGTCCTACAACTTTTAAAACAAATTGTTGAATATGTTGTACAGAAACTTTAATATTTTATCAATTTTTTCTTTAAAGAGTGAATAGTGTCTGAAGTGATTACCCCAAGATTAGAAATTAGATTACATTCAATATGATGGACTGTAGTATTAAACGGACAAATTTTATTAAGTATTAAATGGCAACTAGTATTGTAAGGAAAGCAAAATCGAAAGCTAAAATTTTATTTTGTCAAAGAAATTTTGGCAGCAATTATTGTAATGGCCGTATTCCGTAATTGGGTTAGCAGGAATCATGAACGAGGATAACTCAAATGGTAATAAAAGAAACAGCGTTTATTTTGTTTGTAATAAGTTGTCATTGCATGTCATCACACCACTTCTTTTTCATGAATACTTCATGAAATGGCAAGATAAAACACACTGAGTCTAAAGAATCATTAATATTCAAAATAAGGGAGGCATACAATCTTGTATATAGCACTTGCAACAGCTATTGTACAAAGCAACATAAAAAAGTTATTTCATTGTAGACAGTCATTCCAAATATATTTTAACCAAGTTTGAAAAATCATAACTAATCAATATAAGAAAATATATTTACAACATTCACTACATTTCTAATCTTCATAATATTACGAGCCTTTGGAGACACCTACTAAAGCTGGCCTTATTACTCGGTCATGCAGTTTGTATCCTATTTTGGAAACCACAATCACAGTTCCAGGTTCTTTGTCAGCAGTTTCCTGTAACCCAAACACATTAATAGTTAATCTATTGTTATCTAAGGACCTCGAATCACTTAACTAAGTGCTTATAAAAATGTAAACAGAGAACAAACAGGAGTGTCATCAAAGGAAGATATGGGGCACAAGAATTCTTATTTTGCAATTCTATATAATAGTATAGAACATGGAACAATTTAAGCAAGTCATTTAAACCAGTACTTCGCAAGCACTTGGAGGAGGGGAAAAGAGTGAACATAGTGTTGAGAGGAATGTTTTAGTATGTGGGGGTATACTTGGGTATTCGTAATGTGGTGGCTGAGGGTTTTATCTTCAAGATGGAATATGGCACAACTTTTTGCATCTTTCTTGGTACTGCCACAAGATGACAGATGATTGAAAAAAACATATAAAGCAGTGCTGCAGATCAAGCTAATCTAGTGATACAACTGAGAAAGATGCAAAGAGCCGTGCCATATTGCATTTTGAAGATAATACCCTCACCCGCTACGTTACAAAAACTCAAGTATAGTTATGAGCAATATACATAACATTGCAATTATAATAAACCAGACATAAGATGTTTTGCTGGCAAGACTGCTACGCACAATATAAAATAAATTATAAAAAATTAAATATCAAATAATAATAATATTTTGGTCACTTTCTTCATGAAATTATTTCATGTTCTAGAACATTGTTGGAGTGCCGTTACTATTGTCATTTTAAGCAAAAGTTGCAGAGCTGTAACTCGGTAATTTTGAAGTTTTATTTTGATTTTGTATGTGTGTCAAGATTTAATTGGTTATTTTTAAAGTTTGATTGTTTTTTCCCTTAAAATTTTTGTGATTTGTATTTTTGATTATTGAGTTAGTTGTTTTTGTTTTACAAGTAGCACCTAAAAGGTGTTTAGACTGATTAGTATAATGGATTCAAATCCAAGGACTGATTGCCACAGGGTTTTTGTGTGCTGTGTGCACTTGTCCGAGGCTGGCCAAACGGAAATTATTTGAGATTGCATTGAGTTTAGTAGTGTAGAAGTGTAAGAAGGGTGCAAGAGGGGACACTACGATGTGCAAGTTTTCTGTACAGAAGGGGACATGGTTCGCAAGAATAAACAAAATAAGTATGAAAGCTTCGTGCTTTACCTAGGGGTGTCTCCAAATTATATTGAATATGAAGTAATCTTACTTTCTTAAGTTTTATTCACTTACTTTAGAGTGCTTTTTACAATTTTAGGACAATAAGGTACTACTTTAAACCTATGTTAATTTCATGTGAAATAAAGGACTTGATCAAGTTTGATCTCTATCTCTAAAAATGAGCAACAACAATTTCTAGCAACTAAAATCAACATTACGCATATTCTAGAATTCAAAATCAAGAAATATCGAGTAATAGTTCTTCAAAACTAAAGCAATGTGATGGGAAACATTGTGACATATAGGAATAAAGATTTTCTCTTATTATCTGAACCTTGATGTTTAATTGTTGATTAAAGACTAGAATATTTAATATTATACATAACACATCAATTTTTGGTTGAAGTAGAGAACACGGAACAGAATAAATTTTAAACATTAAACTACTATAATTTTAATGTTTTGTGATTGGTTACATTCTTCTTTATGTCATTACACATTCTAGTACCTCATCAGAATACCATAATTATTCTGTTTATTGAAGCAAAAGTTGCATAGCAGTAATTTTACGGTCTTATTTTAATTTTTTGTGTAGATGGGAGTAGCTGTCAAAGTGCTTAATTAGGTTTCTGTTGAACAGTTACGTTTTTTGTGCCCTTATCATTCTTTGTGATCATTGAGTTTGTGTCATAATGGCAAGAATAAATGTGGCTCATTGTAAGTAATGGTGAAAGGGGTGTTTGGCTACGTTTAAGTGGATCCAAAACCAAGGATTGTTTGCAACAGTGTTTGTGTGTACAATATGGAAGTGCCCTATGAGGTTGGCCAAATGGAATTAGTTGTGCGATAGCTTTAAGTGGATGTGTAGTAAGAAAGAGGTAATTCATATGCCTAAGTGTTCTATGCAAAATGGGACATGGTTTGCAAAAAGCCTTTCCTTAAGGATGTCTCCAACTGACATGAAACACGAAGAAACTGCACACTTTAGTATTAATTTATTTTAGAGTGCTTTTTGTAATGTTAGGGGAAGGGTGTAAGGAGATACCCCTACTACCTCCTCCCATTCCCCACTCCCTTTCCAACCTCCTCCTCCATACTCTGCTCGCTTCACGAGGATGTAGTGGGTTCTCTACTTCAGTCTTTTATTTTTTTTTTTTAAAGGATTACAAATGACACTCTCGATTGATGAAAATAAATGGGACTAAGGAATGTATACTATCTAAATCACCTGTTGAAATAAAGCTTCATGTAAATTAGGATCGAACTTCTCATTCAATGGATTCACAGGAACCAGACCATGTCTTTTGAATACCTGCAAAGTGAGAAATATTTTTAAATGAAGAAAAAAAACAAACTTTTTTAACAAATAATTATCTACACTAATTGATTTAATTCTAAATTACCTTTTGTAGTTGTGCTTCAGTCATGGTAAGACCTTCATAAAGATTTTTTAAATGAGGGTTGGAATCTGTGACTTCTTGTTTGGGTACACTTTCAGTAGCTGTTCCTAAAATATCTGATACCTGTAATCCCCAAAAAATGCTCTGATTACTTATGAATCTTTCAATTTACAGCAACAATTATGTTCATTAATTAGATATACCTTACAATAATTAAAAGCATTCACAGATATTTAAAATAATATTGTTAACAACAAAAAAAAACAACAACCAAAACATGTACCTCCAGAAGATCTTTACAAAAGCCTTGTATACCATACAATTTAGCATCGTCAATTTGTTTCATCAATCTCCTCCGCATATTCTCTCCTTCTGCTAGTGCTCGTTTGTATTTATCCTGGAAATTGCCAATGAATTTACAAGTTTTAAATTAGAGCATAATAAAACTTGCTCTTCCTCTTTGAAGAATTGTATTTTCAAGCTATCTTTGTGAATTTTGGTTAAAAATACAACTCTTCAGCTATTGTATGCTATTTAAGATTAATTATGACAAGGATGTAGACGACACAATAATGATATGGAATGCAGAGCACAATTTTCGTGCAATATTATCATACTTTTTTTGATAATACATGACATTCCAAAATCATTGATAAAAGATAAAGTAAATTGGTTCTTAAAAGATTCAAAATACTGAATTCAAGTTATTCTTTCAAATAATTTATTTGAAGGGCTTGGCTCTAGAGAGTCCTATGTCACATCAAGTTCATCTGAAAAGTTACTTTTTCAGTAATCTGTCTCTGGCCACAAAGTAAAGAATAAATATTTTCAGGTTAAAGTAGGGAACATGATACACCCTGAAAGAAGAGTGGCAGGGGAAGGGGGGGAAGAGTCTCCTTAAGCCCTCCGTCAAATTACGCTAAGTGCTCTGATAGAAATGAATAAAACTTACCAATAGGCAATTTTCATGGCTCTCCCTTAATACACTTTGTCCCCACTGTATTTCAATGCCAAATTACTTCCAAAGGTAAGTTTTCTCGCTTCGCTCGCCCAGATCCAAGTCACGGCAATGCTCGGGTCTATGGCCCTCTCAATTACTATAAACATCCTTGAGTCTATCCACCGCATAAGTACCAATTCACTTTTATATGAAAGCACTTCAGTAAGCACTTTGTAAGAAAGCCTCAATAATTCACACTGTGCAGTTGCAAACACGTGGTGAAAAAAGAACACTACAAGCTTTATCATAGAGACATACCACCAAGATCAAAGCACTATTTAGAAATAGAGCTCTGGCAAGGTACTAGGGTGAAATTACCTCCCTTATAATTGCCTAACCACCCTTGACTCCTCCTCTGTGGATTTCACCCTTGCTGGAGTGCCGCGAAGTGCCAGTTTAAACAACTTCCTTAGGTTGTACCGTGTTCTAGACTTCAGCCATATTTTCATAGTACTGCATCATTTGTTTCACCATCACAATATTAATTATACGAAATGTAATATTTGATTTGACAAGAAAGTTAAAATGATTATCTTAATGTTAATGGAAATGTGGTTAGAGCAGAGTCCTTTTCTTAATGACAAAAATTGTGAGACATTTAGAATGTAGAAAAACATCTCGGAAGTGCTTACAAATAAAAGTATCCAAAGTTTTTTATGACAATCATTTATTCAGTAATTTCACAACGTTTCGTAACTCGTTTTGTTACATCTTCAGGTGCTAAACTTAATGAGGGAACGCTATCCCATTGAATTACCACATCAGCAGAACATCCTCATTAAGTTTAGCACCTGAAGATGTAACAAAACGAGTTACGAAACGTTGTGAAATTACTGAATAAATGATTGTAAAAAACTTTGGATACTTTTATTTGTAAACATATTTTGACAATCAAGAAGAAATATTGATATCTCGGAAGTGCTCTTCTTTTGGCTGTTATAAAATCTAATTACATCGAAATCTTTGCAAAGTTAGTATCAAAAACATTTACAACCCATCAGTTAACACCTAAAATTATAAACATGGAATTACTCTTTTACCCAGAAAATCGGTTCACATCTTTGATACATTTCTGAAGTCTACAAAATCAAAAGAAGCAATACAGTTGGTGGTAACTTACATCTAAATCTTGTCGCTTCTCTTCAAGACTTGCAATATCTTTATTTAGTTTTTCAATCTCTTCTTTCAACTTCAGTCCATCAGCATTCTGAGCTGCAGTGGGCGATTGTGGAATGTTCTGCGAAGTTTCTTCTGAAGCAACCGCACTTAGAGGCCGCAAACAGAATTTAGAATGATGAAATGAAGGATGCCACTTGCTAAACAAGGAAATAATGCATGTAGATAAATTAAGAAAACTTTAATGCTTTACAATCTAGGCTTAATTTAAAAACAAAAACTAATTTTCACGTGTTATTTTTCTATTTCTAAATTACGGATCTACAAAACGTTCTGGTATACCTATAGATAATTATTGGTTATTTAACATTGCATGTTCAACTCGCTAAACAAATAATCACAACATAAAATAGCAAGATATATACTCCTCAATCCTTACATGGTTTGGCCTTGCTTTACAAAGCAAAAAGCCCCTTCAGTAACACGGCGGGCAATCTTCGAAGTTGCAGACAAATTCATGCTTGCCATTGCACCCTTCGAAGGCTGGAGATGATGAAATTGTGAAGATAGAAAATGAACAAGTGAACGCTAATGACGTAGAGGCCATGTGCTGGAAGGCAGCACTCCATCTGCGAGAACAAGACAAAATAAAAAAACAAAAGACTACCGTAGAGCGCGCTCAGCTGCCGAACGCTATAGAGAACGGAGGTTGTATTTGGTTTTGTGGGATTGGGAGTTGATGGTTAGTCTCGACAATTCATCTTCTGTAAATATCATCCCATTTATTCAAAGATAGTTGTACTATTGTGCCGTCTTGGTGTTGGTAAGTGGCGAATTGTTCACGATTGTTTTTTAAGAATTGGCTGAAGTGTGATGTCAAGAAGTGCATTAAGGATTTAATGCGAAATGTGCTAGTGGACAGAGCGGTTTTCGGACGACCGATTATACTGTTGTGTCATTCCTATGCTTCGTACACGTGTCGTTATTGTTGTGATTGTTCATTTTTTACTGTGTTCAGAAGATTTAGGTTGTACACATGAAATGTGAGCATAATGAAGGGCACCCCATTGGGTTTTAACTATTGTTTAATTTTTATTTTGTGGAGGTTTTAATATTTATCGAGTAAGAGGTTTTTTTATTAGATACTGACGATGAACATTGCTTACTTAATTTCTGAAACTCATGCAAAGTGTATTACCAGGAAGATCATAGGGTCAAGCATGAAATATTCAATTATTTCTCATATTTATGTAATATTTTACCTGTATGTGTTTTGGGCTGTTTGGGGCTATTGAGATAAAAATAATAGGTTTTAATTTGATTTATAGCAATGGCAAATCAATAGTGTTTGGACATTCGTATCTTTATAAAAGGAAATATTAAAATGAACAGCCATAGTTTTACTTTGGCTGAAAGACTAATTCCTGCAACTTACCTGCAACAAGCAGCAGCAGCTAAGAAGACCAGAGAAAATCTCATTAGACAACTTATTGAGCAGGTATGTTTTGTTGTAATTGAGAAGTAGCAAAAATTTATTGGTTAAAATACTAATGTCAATTTGTACTTATGAAAACTACTCACGTCAATGAAATTTTACTTATGATTTATGAAGTAAACTGTTAATTAAGCCATAGTGGACATAATGATAAAAATTTTAATTTAATTTTTCTTGGAATTGTGAAAAAAAAAAACTGTAGACAATTAGCTAAAAATTTTTAAAATTTATTTTGAAGTTATTTAATTTAATATTTAATTGCCATTTTTTTTAAATAAATTTTCAGCGAAAATGGCCAGAAGAGGGATGGGATGACACCACAATTGAGCTATTCTTAGCAGATTTGGCACAAATGGACAGTAATAATTTTCCTGGTAACTGTGGTATTGGGGAGCGAGAAGCTAGAATTGCTTCAAGTAAGATTCTATAAATTTGTTTTTGTATTTTAGTTTTTAACTGATGTATTATGTACCACTAAAGAGAGATAGCGCAAAGTGGTGATTTGGTCAGGCAATGTGTTCTTAACATTGAACATTGGAATCATAGAGATCAGTGAGACTACAAGTGCAGATGTCACAAGATAACTATGTTTTTTCTTTAGTTGACGTTTTTAAGTTGGTATTTTAAAGTAATGATTTTTTTAATCTGTGAAATAACTTGCATTTCTGGTTTAATTGCAATAAGAAAAAAAATAGAATATTGTTAATTTAATTTTAGGTTCGTTTTCTTTGTTTTTGTAGTAACAGTTGCTAGTGTCATTAAGCAGCTAACACTTTTATATTAATCCTTTTTTTTTCACAAATTCAACCCATGGAGCTTGTACCTTGAATTCTATGTTTCTCTGGAGCAATAGTGAAGGGTCAGGTTAGTTCACCATGGGCCTCACCATTATAAAGATGTCACTTGTTGAAAATTTTAATTTAAAATTATATAATTTGAATGTTTTAATTCATAATTACAGTTTAATTGTAGCAATAAATTAAATAATTTTATCACTGTAGTGTGCAACTTCCTTAATTTAAATAAATTTTTATTACATTTTTTGAAGGTAAACTCGATCAATCATTGGCATTTCTGATCGCCATCTTGTAAACTTTTAAACATAATTAAGAAATAATTTTAAAATGAACTTTTTAATGAAAACCTTTATAGACTTCATTATTTACCTACATTTATAACAGTATAAGTTTTTTAATTCAATTGAAATGAATGGAAGCTGTTTCCATCAATATTGCTGCAGCAATCAGTATTACACCAACACCTATGCTACTAATTTTGAAGTACAATGTCCAAATAGTCCGAACTTGTATGATGAACTCTAATATTTGTAAGAATTGGAGTAAATCTGAATATTTTTTTCACTAATATCTTGTTTGTTATTTAGAGAATTTTTTTTAAACGCTCTGTTTGTAGGTATTCAGTTGTAATAATACTGTAATTGTGAAAAAGATGGATTTTTTTTAAAACTTGGACAGTAAAAAAAATGTTTACACAATTGTTCCTGGAGGTGGGAATGAAAAGCATGGTGAAAAGCCCCAAAGTTACAAAATTTATCACTTGTGTTGGTAATATATTGGGCAGTTTAATAATTTTTGAACTCTTCTTTCTTTTGTGCAGCTCTTGTGGCCCAGCGACATTATCGTTTGGGTCATGGGATTGGACGTTCTGGTGATCTTGGAGAAGTACAGCCAAAGGCAGCTGGGTCAAGCCTCATGAACAAACTAACAAATTCCCTTGTTTTGGATGTTATTCGTTACATGGGTGAGTTTCTTATTCTTTTATATTCTCTGGTTGTAAATGCAGGTGAATGCATCAATCTTGTTAGGGAAGGAAGTGAATTAGCAACATTTTGCAGTTAGTCCTAACAAACTGCGTGTTTCAACCAAATAAAATATTCTTTATGGCTATATATTCTAAATTGCTAATTTATAAAATGAAGCTAATATTTTGTCTTGCATGTGCCCAGAAAGGTTTTTATCAAGTAATTATTTTAAATTTTGTCTAAATAACATTATGAAATGTCTGTACATAAAATATTAGTGTTACATGATGTGTTAAAGTTTGAACATTTATACAAAAAAAATACTATGTGCAATTTAGGATGATAATAAATTAATTTTGTATTGTATATTAGTCTAAACTGTTGGGACAAATTTAAAAATAAATTTGCATCTGTTCATTCTAAGGATACAATTTCACTTCTGTATTTGTTTTAACATTGTTATTTTTCACTTCTAACATTGACAAGAAAGGTAAATTACTAAAACGAGAAGTTGCGTGAAACACAAAAAATTCTCAGGAGAGTTTCGTGTGAGGTTGTCCGTAAGTTACGTAATGCTAAAGAGGGGGGGGTGAGGCAATGCTACTCTGCATTACTGAGGGGAAAGAGGGTGTTAGTTCATTGTTACATAACAATGTTGGGTTTTTTTCTTAAATATTTAAAAAGTAATTCTTTTTATTCAGTCTTATCTAAGCCAATACAATGAATATACATAATAAATGAAAAGTTGTGAAGTACAAATTGTTTCATTTCTAAATGGGAAGATTTTTTCAATAAGTGTGTGTTAATTGAATCTATTAGACTACAAAGAAAATATTCAAAACTGATTTGTAGTATATTCTAAAATCCAATGAAGTTAGTACTGTAGACTCCCGCTTATGTGTCATCCACAACAACTTCTACCTGGTTTGTTAGCAGAAGTTTCTTCACTTATGCATCCTTCCTTCCCTTAAAACTTTTCCCCAAGACTTTTTTATTAGGTGCATGCAGCATTGCCAACTAATTCTTTGGTAACATGCAGGCTTTATTTAGTGAGTGTAATTCAATTAATATATTCATTTTTTCATTGCATATTATATTCAATTCATATTTTAATTGCATGAACAAAAAATTCATTTTCATTGTACAAAGGAATTTAAGTTTCTAATTTGTACATATAATATTGAACATTTATTATTAATATATTTTAATATATTACACAAAATAAAATTAAAACAATTTTTATACTGTTATGGTATATAATTAATTTTTACGTTTTATAAATGCCTATGTGTTTGTGATGCAACTCTTACATAATTGTTTTTTTGGGAGGGAAGAACCATAATTGCATTACCAGTTTGTTACAGGTGGGGAGGAGGGTATCTAAAATACTCCAAATTAGCATTATGTAATTTATGGATGACTCGTATGTAGTACAATTACACAAGTAAAATAGATCAGAGTTGTCTTGCTTGGTAGATTAGATTACAATCATTTTTCAGTTTATTAAATAAAGAAGTTATCTTCGGGTTGTTTGGATATTAATATTTCAAATGTTATGTTTCAGGAGTAAAGACCTCTGCTGGGTGCTTTGTTGTTCCAACTGCCACTGGAATGAGTCTTGTACTCTGTATGCTGACCTTAAAGCAAGAAAGACCTGATGCAAAATTTGTTTTATGGCCCAGGATAGACCAGAAAGCTTGTTTCAAGTGTATTATTTCAGCAGGTACCATTTTTTGTTGGCTTATTTTAAATTATGATTAATTGCAATATGATGAAGTGAAGCAAATGAGAATATTTAAAACTAATAAAAATTGATGGTAATGAAACTAGTACAAAAATGTGATTATAGTTACATAGATGTATAAAAAAAAAATTGAAGATATTTTCTGAGAATGTATTTGAAATTTGCATTATCTGTTGTTTGTGTGATGAGTTATGAACTGTGAACTTGTAAATCTTTTGTCTGTTTCACGGGTAACATGGAGGTAGTGGCAAGTTTCCAAGTTTGGGAAGTTTTGGCTAAGAAAATTTTTTTTATCATCCTCTTTGGTGGTTGGATATAGCGTGTTTGCTGTTATCCATTTTTTCATTTCCGTCTGTGAAATTCGCATTCTGATAGCAAACTTAGAGTGCATGTATCCTCGTCAATTAGCGCACATTACATTTCACTTGACATTAAGCTGTTTGTTTGAGATTCTCTTTACCAGCCTATTCAAAATTATTGATCTAAATCACTCAGCAAATTCATGGATGGAGAGAACTCGTGTGGCATTTTTATCATCTTTGCAGCTTAATGTTATGTTAACATTTACGAGTTTTGTGACATGGCAAGGCAATATGAAAACAAATTCTGACCTATTAGATTTAATCTGTGAATTTAAGATCACTCCATATTTTTCAAACGAGATATTTTGGGAAAAAGCCTTATGTTTAAGTAAATATGGTATTAATATTTATTGAAAATTATTTAATTTTTTTTTGCTGCTGGTCCTAACGGGCAACATTTCATTGTGATTGTGTTTTTATAGGATTTCAACCTATTATTATTGAAGCAAGCATTAGTGGAGATGAACTCCGCACTGACTTAGCTGCAATGGAACACCAGATGGTGACTCTTGGTGCTGAAAATATTGCATGTGTGCTCACTACCACCAGTTGCTTTGCTCCCCGAGCAAGTGATTCTGTAGAACAAGTGGCTGTTTTGTGCAGTCGTTACAATATTCCACACATCATAAATAACGCTTATGGGCTGCAGAGTTCACGATGTATGCATCTTATCCAAGAGGCAGCAAGGTAATATTTTCTAGTTTTTGATGTTACACAAGGTGTTTTTAGTAGCCTCCTACAAAGACATTAAACTTAAGAAGCAATAAAATTGGCACTTTAATACGATATTATACATTCACTGCTGAAGCATCAAGAGTTTGTAGCAATTTTCAACTTTTATAATTTTTGTGTGACAGTATTTTTAAGTTGATGTATTTGTAGTCACGTTTATGATCATTGTTCTGGAGTTAAATTGGAATTATATTTAAAACTATGACTTAAAACAATTTCTAGGTATCGTTTGTAATTAATAATCCTGCATGAACATTTATTAACTGCACATCTTTCAGGAAAGGGAGAGTGGATGCATTTGTACAGAGCACTGACAAAAATTTTCTGGTGCCAGTGGGAGGTGCCATAATTGCTGGGTTTGACAAAGGCTTTGTAGAACGAATATCAAAAACATATCCAGGTAATTCTTCATAAAGTCTTTGGGTGGGCTTACATTTAAATTATTGTGAAATTATTTTAACTATCTATGTTATATAGGTAGAGCATCATCTAGTCCATCTATGGATGTGTTCATAACTCTTCTATCTCTTGGTGTAAATGGTTACAAGAATCTCATTACTCAAAGGAAAGAAATGTACACTTATCTCAAAGAAGAACTTAGTAAAGTCGCTTTCAAACATGGAGAGAGAATACTTGAAACTAAAAATAATCCAATATCTATGGGTAAGATTCTCTTAAGAAATTTTATCTGTGAAATATGCTAAGAGCAAATGAGAGGAGTATTTTTTATTTTTATTACTATTACCAGAATTCTTTTGTAAGCTATATGTATGCATGTTATAAAATTTGTTTTTTAATATTTTATACTTCCTCCAGGAATGACGTTAGCTTCATTGGCTGGGAATGACAGGAAAAGTGTAACTCTCTTAGGTTCGATGTTATTCATGAGGTGTGTGTCAGGTACCAGGGTGGTTTCAGGTGTTGATGTTAAAGAAGTTGCAGGGTACAAGTTTGAAGGTGAGTTTGTTGCTGTTTTTACTTGAAACTTTCATTGTAAAATTCTTGTAAACCAGGTCTGCCCAAGGAACTGGATTGAGGGCATTGTGGCCTGCAAGTTTACTTTGTTCCCTCACCCCCTTCCCTCTGCAGGCATCTTGCCCCACTGAAGAGGATTTGTGTTCTCGGGGAACATGCGAAAGAGATCTGTTCTGGAACACTTTCAAATGAAAGTAGAAAGGAGAAAGTTTTAGCTGAGTAGAAACATTATTCCTCTCACATGTTGTGATTAGAATTGTGAAAGCAAGACTGAAGGGCTGAGAGAATAATTTAAGATAAACGTGTCACATTGGTTAGATGGTGGCAGTAACCCTTTGTGAATGTAGTGTTCCCAGAACTGACCTGCAGTGTTGCTCTTGGTTCTGGTTGCAACCTGTGTGTCTGCAGCTGCCCTGGGTGATGACCCTAAACCCTAGAGATATTTTGGGCAGGCCTGTTGTTAACCTAGAAATATTTTTAAAAAATAACATAAATTCTTTTTTCATGACTTCTGGACGATTTCTTTCTAAACCTACTTGTGTTTACAGTGAAACAGGTGCATATTTACCGTTATCTCATTTGTATGTTTTTTAAATATAGTAGAACCCCATTGTAAGACATCTGGGGATATACATTATGTTTTATGGGTGGGAACTCTTATAACTGGAAAATGCTACTGTAAGTTCATTATCTTCAACTAAGGTTATTTTTATTAGTTTTGGCTTCACAGATGATATCAAGCCTTTTAAAGTAATAGACTTCTTTTTTGGACTCATGGCAATTAAAAATTCTTAAAGAAATCTGATCTGCATATTGTGATGTTTCCTTCAATGCAATCTAGCAATTGGATGATCAAAATTAAGATCACCAAGAAAAGATGGTACAAAGCTTATTACAAGGTACCATATTTACCCAAATATTATTAATATTTTTTCCTAAATACCTCATTTGAAAAATACAGGGTCATCGTACATTCGCTCATTAAGCCCAGTTGATTGGGATCCATGTTTTTACTTTGCCTTTCCATGTCAAGAAACTCAAATGCTTGCATTACAATATGCTGTAAATGTGATAAAAACACATGTATCTATGTAATATTCATGGATGTTTTCTTGCTGTCTACTGTGGATTTGCCATGTGACAAACTAATATTTTTGAACTGAACCTTAAAGAGAGAATCTGAAACAAATGTCATTTTAGTATGTAAAATGCTATGTCAAAATTAATAAAAATCTTTCCTTAGATTTTGTTACACAGTCAACAAGGCTGCACTGACTCTCGATTCAGTACTTGACGATTGTGAATCTGCATGTTGTAGGAGAAATGAAAAATGGTAAAATTTACCTTCATTTGCTTTCCACATTCAACAAAAGACGAAATAATTTTTTTTTTTAATCCCACCCTTTGGAAACTTTGCGGAGAGTACAAAGATGCAACAGTTCACAGTTCACAACTTGATCATGCAAATATTAAACAATTCAAATTTCAATCAGTGATTGTTAAGGTATCAGAGGCCACAAACATGAACATGGTAGGAAAAAATCTTGTAACTCAGAACAGTATGTTCTTAGGTGGCATCAGATGAAAAACAAAAAACCTAAACCAAAAACAAAACAAAAAACAAAAAAAAAAGCTCAAAACTTCCAGGGGGACTAGTAAGTGAGGGCAATCAATTATGTTGGAGGACCTGTGAGAAAGAAATAACTAAATATTTGAAGATGGTTCTCACAAAAAACAATGATTATTTTGATAAGGAATTAGAAAATACCATTGATCAGGCATAAATAATTAACCTTGTCGAGACAATTTTCTGTTCAATATGAAAATTTGTGATTTTATTTTGACTAAATAGAAAAATTTGTTAATAACAAAAAAATTTTTTTTTAATTCTTGGGAGGCTTCTTCCAAATTAGAGGGTTGTTTTATATTCAGGTAAATATGCTATACTGTTGATGAGTTACTCCTTTCAAATACAGCACAGTTTACTCTGTTCATCCTGGGCTGAATATGATCAGGAAGTTATAGAAATCATGAACAAGACCTTGAAGGAGATTGCAAAATAATATGCAAGGAAAGTAAAGGCATTTTCCCTCCTTTCTTCATTTAGCTGATTTAATTCCGGAAGAGTATTTCTGTGGATATGAATCCCTTCTTATGTAACCTTTGTCACAATTCATTGAGTCACCTAGCTCATTGTGTGAGAGAATTTACTTTTTCGACTTCTGCTTTTTCCTCGTGAGGAAGAAAATTGCTCTTGAACAAATATTCTGCGTAGAATAGGAAGGAAACTTACAAGCAGGTCTCTTACCTGCAGGAAGAAAATGCCCAAAAATTATACACTGGGACTCGATATATTCCTTAAAATCTTTCAAAAGTGTTGTACTGTATTTAGAACGAATTGTTCCTAATATATGCTGTATGTTCTTCATCTGCAGGGTGGGGTGCACATACTAGCAACTACTCTGTTCCTTATCTGACAGCAGCAGCAGCATTGGGAATGAGGAAATCAGATGTGGATCTATTCTGCCATCGATTAGATAAGACGATGATGAAGTTGAAAGGTCGTAGTGCACCCCCTACCCCAACCTCTGTGGAGGAACTGGCTGCTATGCGCCGAGTGATGAGGGGAGGATCAAGCACCCTGAATGGAGAAGGAGGCAGTGGAAGTGGAAGTGGAGGGGAACAGCAAAGCCAAAGCAGTGCAAGCACATCTCTTGCCAGCAGCAAAGACAGTCTGCGCAAGTGATGAAGAAACACAGCTAACCCTAACTAGGTTTTCTCCTGCATTACTCACATAAGCTGTTGTGCTTTGTATATTACAAGCCAACTGCTTTTTAGCCAAACCAATCTCTGTATAAATGCGTGTTGACATATGCACAGGGAACTGTGTGTTTGGGAATGCTATTTCTTTTGTGTTGACTGTTCAGTCAATCCTTATGAGCTCTTCTTTATATGAGAGAAGAGTTTTTCTTTCTGACAAGACCATAATATTCATGAAGCTGTTTGTGATTTGTTTATCATTTTGTACCAGAAAAGATAAATTTGTTTTCATTTTGACTGTTTATGTATCAAGGTGATATACATTTTATTAATGAACTTGTAAGAACAGCATGAGGACATGTTACGGGTTTAGTGTTTCTATTTTTTGCAACATAGTTGGTTAGTTGTATTATTTTCAATGTACCTGCGTGAAAAAGTATTATTTATGTTTATTTATTAATATTTATTATTATTGACATTTACCAAATGTTACTAGTTAAACTAGTTAGCTATGAATGTTTGTAGCCACAGAATGCACAAGATAAAGTAGCGTGCAGTGTGTCAAGAAACCAGTTCTCTTTATTCAGTGGGATGGTAGAATAGGAAAATTGAGGTCTGTTGAGTTGGGACCTGTAGAACATGAGTTCTCGACTTAAGTTTCTACAATCATGTAGATTCACCTCAGAAGTGGCAAATGATACACTTAATTTATTAATCTGAAATGCTAGTTCAGTATTTATGCTGTTGTATTAATTTGTTTCCCACTGGTAGAGCAATACCTGTGTGGGGAGATTTAGGAAGTTCTCTACATTAATTGTAATTTATTGGAAGATGCAAATTGTAGGCCTAACCCAGGTATGGGCAACTAATCTCTTTTAGGCTTATGGAAATTTTTGCTGTTGCTAATAAGTTTCTGGTGAAAATTTTGCAAGTTTGCAGCTGTGATATAATTAATGTATTTTCCCATTTTTGGATTACTATAACATCTTTTAGAAGCAAAACGAAGCTAAAATATTGGCTTACTGTTTAGAGACAGAATTAACCATTTTCATATTCTGTCTTTGCAAACATCAATTATCCTTAAAAAGTTGCCATTACCTGAAGTAGAAAGCCTAATGCATTTAGGGTGTGTAACTTAATCTTTGAAATGATGCTGCTATTAGTTTCATTGTGACGTGCAATAAATAATATATTCTTTGTTGAGTATTATGTTGTATGTAGAAGAGATTTACAAAGCTTTGAAAATGAGTGTTAATCATAAGCCTTCATAATTTGAGCATGTATGTATGTTCCACTTCAAATTACAATCATAAATTAACAATCATAAATGAGATTGAAATCAGATTCTCAGTGAGAATTAATACTTTACTGTATCTATGAACTTAGGTATTTTTCTAGTCCATCTTTGCATTCAGTGTGGTAAAAGTCAAAAATGAGGCACTTGGATCAGTACAGTATATTATTCTTGCTTCTTTTAGATATAAATATGTAAATCTGTAAATAATGCATTGTAGATTTGTGGTGGATGGTTCCACACTTGTACATATGCAAAATTGCACGTCTGAGTGATGGTGGCATCAAACTATAGGGTCGCCACTTAAAAAATGCAGCTTTTTTATGCATACTATAATGTAAACTTATCCTTTTTTATTCCAAGAGCAGTCTTTGAACATACATTTTCTGAGAACTTGATTTCTGAGATACTGTTATTACTTGGATGTCTTGAAGCATTGTGCACAATAATGTAACCTACATTGATGCTGCTCTTTATAAGTGGTGTAACTATAGTATATTGGGTCTTAGAGACCCTTAGTGACCATAGCACTGCATTGTATTTTGAATTTTTGTCTTGATTTGTGTAACGAGATGAGAATGGTGTAACAAGAGCAATATACCTCTTCCTTGATTGAAGATGGTATATAAACATTCACATGTTTGCATTCCCCTGTTGGACTGACAGAATGCATGATAGGTTTGTGACTTCTTAAGTGAAGTTTCTGCTAGATGAACATCACAAAATTCTCAGGTGCCTGATGTAACAGTAAGCGTTTCATTTTACATGATTTTATAATCAAGAGAAAGTTGTGGCATTTCAATTTGCCTCTTGTGGACCATTCCTTTTTATGGCTTAAATACAAATTACTTCTGTGAAGTAAGCATGTTGTGTTGTTTTATGATTTATTTGCTCTTCTATTGTAAATAAAGTACATAGTACATGGAGTGTGATTGCATCAGAGGAACTACTAGAAATAAAAGAGAAATCCATTAACCATTCTTTGTAAATTAATTACTTTTTCATTCAGTGCATTTTTGCCTCTGAACCTTTTATGGTCTTAATATGCCGCAGTTATGCTGAGAATTTTTATATCCATTTTTTAAGGATTTTTCCATCAAACACGAGTCATTCATTGACTCAGAGAACTCCTTAGTGAAATATGTTGTACACATATACATGTACAAACAATTGAAAATGCATATTGGATTACTTGTCTAAACATTAATTACATGTGAAATACCAAAAATTTAAATATTCAGAGTATCTTTGAAACTGGAAAATTAAAGTATACTGTTATCATAGATATAATTGTCTGAATTAAAGTATTAGAGATAAAAATGGACCTTTGAGAACAAATTTAGAAAATCAGCTGTATGTGTATATGAATGTTCCTTGACTTTTGTGTTCTAAATATTTGTCATGTAGAGATCACATTTCTCTAGTTTTAAGTTCCTATTGTAAATATTTGAATATAGTATGATAAGGCCTCATTGAGAATTATAATTGTGATTTTGTTGAAGTTAGTTTTTAAATGGCAATTAAGTGTTATTACAAGAGTTGGTTTTGGAAGAAATGAGAAGTGTAGAAATAACCAGGACGTTATGGAATTTCAGTATGATTGTTGTGAAGATCTAAGTATTTAGAGTAATTGGAGGTTGTTCTAGAGGATGTTTACTTTATACATGGAAGGAGAATGTATTTTTAACTGCTGGTATTCAAAGGTTTAAAAAAGTTAGGACAAAGTGCTTTTCTCCTTTGAGTAAGATCAGATTTGAAAATTCAACAATGCCATACAACTTGAAGTGAATTTGTGTGTTGGCTGTGTAATGCTGTGTTGATAATGTGCCCAAAGAATTTGTAAAAACTGTTTGGAATCGATGTAAATTCAATTTAATTGTGTTACACCAAGTAAGCTATGGTGTGCTCCATTTTAAAAAAAATTATTTTCAGAAGCACAATTGTAAATTAATTATACATTTAAAGACTATTAGTATGTTTGCTTATTAGGCAATGAAATGGCAATTAAGTTTCGTTGGCATTTTCATAGCACAAGTGACACTATATGACAATATTTTACAAACACTACAGTATATTAAAATAATTTCCATGAAATTATTGTAGTGCTAAGGCACTGTAAATATCATTAACACTGGATTGTATTGGAGGTTATAAAATGACAAGGACAGAGGGTATTCCTTTGAAATATTGATATTTATATAAACAATGCTTCTATATATGTCAAAGACTTTTCTCTTAATGTATTGATTAATGTTTATTTCAAAATGAAATTTATGAAATATTTTCATACTTCTACTTTTACTGAACTCTAATTGCATGAAATCAATGCATCAGATGCCAAGCATTGTCACTGTTTAATCTTTTAAAAAAATATATTTTCATTTACATTAAGCTTCACATTGACTCAAAAATATTACTTTTTGGGTAGTAAATTCTTCATTCTGAAGTAAAAAAAAAAAAAAAATGCAGTTCAACCTGTATGTATGAAAGCATGGGAAAAGGATTTTATCTTGTGCACCCTAAACTGGAAATCAAAGCTAAATTGTAATATCTTCAGCTGCTGTTAATTATATACATTTCTTTATCTTTTTTAACAAAAAACATACAGGGATGAAAACTGAAGCAATACTACAGGGCTGATAATCCAATTGTTTATTAAATGTATGTAACACTTGTAAATGAAGAACATAATGTTCTGGAATGGATCTAGTATGGAATATTATTTGAGTTTTTAAAATTGGATTAGCTCCAGCATTCTGTCTTTTATTAGACAAAGCTAAATCAGAAGTGTATATCATGATATATATATATATATGAGAATAAATTGTGTGAACTTCCCTTCTAATTAGTATTTTTTTTAAAAATAAGAGTAGCAAACTTGTTATTTGTTAAAATGTTTATTGGCTTGTGCTAGTTGGATGAGCAGGGTGAACCAGTGGTTCCTCTATGTTGGAAAAGTTGTCTATTTAATACAAGAATATTAATCCACTTTCAAAATCTACATTACTTTTAAAGTTAACTTATGTGGGGAGATTAGTGTAATATTAGATGCAATTTTTAAATTCTTTTAAATTATTCCAGTGATGACGAAAATGAAATTTTTGACTATATAGCTGAATGTACATGTTTAGACCAAAATTTTTTGTTTCATTTTCACTGGCTGTAATAACAAACACCAGTTACTATTGAAAAGGAATCATGGTTCAGCCCTTTCGGCAAAGTTGTGAATTCTTGATTATCTGCATAAATGGTTGTGATGGGAAGTATTATGAAAATTACAAGCATTTTGCGACTTAACTTGTGTCATTAACATTCTACACTATAATTTTCTCAATATGTCTGTCACTCAAACTTAAGGTGGATGTATTACAACCAACAAAAAAAAAAGCTGATGCCATGTGCATATGTACTATTACAAAATGTAATTATTATAATGTAGTGCAACACATATTACACGAGTGTGCAAGTTTCAGACACAAGGGCAGATAATGAAGAATTTACATTAGATGAATAGCAGTTTGTATTTTTAAACGGGTGCACCATGAATATTGAACATATTTAAAAATTATTTTTAAAACTTTTACTGTTAGATTTAGTGGTCTATTATGCAATATTTGCTCAGTAGTAGGTCCAGAACCACTGCCATACATAGCACAACCAATAGCTTTTTTGAGGTTAAAATTTTAGCAATAATGAATATGATTTAGTGTTTAAACAAGTTCCTTAAATTTCAATATATGATATATGTGTTACTTTTAAATATATTTGGGCTGGTCTCACTGGATAGTGTTCAAAAAAATAATGTAATGTTTGTTTGCTTGATGCTGTTTTGTGTAATAAAGTAAAATTGTTTTCACCTGTCTGTTTTTTATACACACTGAAATTTGCATCTTATCTTGTTTGATACATTTCCTTTTTGAACAAGTTTAAATTATGATTGACAAAAAGATTTTTTTGTTAATCACGTTTATGATTTTGATAGTACGAACTTGAAGTGTATACAATTTCAAAATAATAGCTTATTTATAATATCATGTGCTTATTTTGATGATATAAAAACCAGTTGATTCTTCTTATGATTTTTACTTTCTCTTATACTACATATATACGGAGTAATATGCGTAGTATAAAGAAAGTTACGTAATGGTCCGTGAAAAAATGGAAAAAATTCATTGACGGGCTCTGGTGGCGAAAAAGTGCATTAAACCAGTTGCTAAATTAAGAGATAAAAATGGTGTAGCCAGAATCCCTGTTTTGTTGGTCCTTGATGCCGAAAAACCAATTGGAAGCAAAACGTCCGTCCGTCTGTGAACACTACTAGCACCTAAACCACAAATACGATCTTTTTCAAATTGAAGAAACCTAAGTCGATCTGGCTCTAGTTGAAGCTTTGAAATTTTGAAAAACATTCTTTAAAATTTGGGGGTACTTTACATGAACCCCCTGGACATTTTTAAAATTTTCCGAAAACCAGCTCCAAATTTTTTCTTTAAATCTTTGGTATTTTTAGTGTCAAACAAACTCATACCATGACATAAACGCTATATGCTCTATTCTTCGTTTTTTTCAAAAATTTTAAATATGAAATTTTTTTGACTTCTCTCTCATATCGGTAATATTTACATTAAAGGCAATTTCTTTACAATATTATATTTATGAGTGTGTGCTTTAAATAATGTCAAATAAAGTTTCTTGAAAACTTAACTGCTTTCTGTATAAATGAGCTCAAAATTCTGCCTTTTCAGAAATGCTCAGACGCCTTTTCTCAAAAAGGCTCCAAATTTTTCTAATAGATACTGGCTATGTGCGCTGTTTAATAGGATGTTAAGTTCATTTTGGTATATTCATTTGTTTTTTCAAAAATTACACAAATGTTTTTTTACCTCTCAATCCGTTAATATCCATTTTCATTGATTTATATGCATTATTAAAATTGTGAGTGGAAATGCTTCAAATGAACTTTTTTGAGAACAAGAGATTCTTGTGAAAAAGGGCTTCAAATTTCATATTTACAGTAATGCTTAATCGCCATTTTCTTAAAAACCGCTTCAATTTTTTCAATGAAAATTTCTATTTAGGACGAGTTTTTACTCTTCTTTAATATTCTTGAAGTAATATTTCAGTTGTACTACTAGGAAAGCAAAAAGTTTAGCTAATGTCAAAAAAATTTACTTACTGTCAAAAAAATACTTTGGGCAACGATATATGGCAGCTAGCCAGAGAATGGAGCAAAACCTTAAAGCCAGACCACACCAAGGAAATTAGAAAACTATAGTATGAGAAAGTCTGTGCCATTCTGTATCTGCTAATATCTAGAAAACTAAGGAAATTATAAGAAAATTAAGTGTTGGAAATCCCATAAAATTTTCTAATAAGTCTATTTTCATTCATATTAATAGACTTATTTTGATCGATAATTTTAATAGAATTGAGCATCAACATTGTTACTAGAAGTTAGCCATCAGTGTAAGAAGTAGTGTGTAGGCAACAATGCATCTATTTAAAGCTGCTAATTGTAATGATAATCATAGCATATGTCTTTGGGCGGAGCAGACCTTTCCAATGGGAGAGAACGGAAATACATTATTCAGAGTACTCGTTCCTTTTCCTGTCTAAAAGAAGTCTGTGATTAACAAATACCTGGACAATGTAGAATACTTCAGTTTAGTAATGAAATACTGTTTTGCCAAAATAAATCTGTTAAGTTAATAATCATCTTTATTTACTGCAGGTTGCTAGGCATGTTATATGTTCGTGTTTACAACTTGTACATTTTGAATTTCCCAAGTTTTCTTGATTGCATTCATCTCAATTTGCATTTAATTTTTTGAAAAACAAATTGTTCAGGAACAGCTGCTATACTCCTGACCCTTATAAACTTTCATACGTTGATGCTTTTTCAGTTGTTTAATATGTTATGTTCTCTGGAAACATAATAACAAAGCAAAGGTGGAGAACAGAGTTTATAGGAGTGTTGAATGCAATTCAGATCATTATTTATTGAAGTAAAAATTGAATCGTATTGTTTGTGAGTAAAACGTAACAAAGTTATATTCAATAAGCATCAAATTACTTCAAATCTCAGAATATAAGCTACATTTTAAAACTATATAACCATCTCAGTCAAATTTCTATGTTAACTCACTCTATGAAAAGCTACCTAAAATGGATTTTTCAACCACCCAGTTTCTCCTTGAGGGAAGGAGCTATTCATAGAGCTGCTTATGAGAGTCTTGAAGAAAAATGTAATGAAGAAAGAGAAAGTGATATAAGATTGAATAGTTCTTAGGAAAGAAACAAAGGAGAAAGAAAATGCAGTTACAAATAGTCCTAATGTACTTCTCCAAATTCTGTCCCATTTACAATAGACATAAGAGAGGAGACACTATTTCTAAAATAAACAAAAATATTGAGAGAAAACAACTTGGAAATTACAGAGCTATGATTGCTCAGGAGAGTTGGACAAATATATGGAAAGAAATTGGAAGTTCATCTGGAAAGATATCTTGAAGATATGAAGGATTCATGTGGCTTGTTGGAAGCTCATATAATGGTAAAATTGTAACTATGAGATAGGAATCCGATAAACATCTTCATAATTGAGTAACTTACTTGTTAACAGATTTGAGAAAAGCCTGTGACACTGTTACATTAAATAAACTTGCTCGTTCGTGGCACATAGTGAAGTGGCTAGCCTTTCATCACTGAGGTGCGGGTTCGATACTCGTCGAATCTCATGTGAAATGTGTTTCAACAAAATGAGTTTGGCTGCTTCACAAGAGATAGTGCAACCCCTGTGAAGTGTCCTAAACCCCAACCCCTTTCCTAATTCCTTTCCATTTCTGGCCGCTGGGTAGTGACATAGGAGTGCGTAGTAGGAGGTGCGTACGTGGAGATTCTACCTGGCGGTCCTCTTGACAACCGACAGACGAGATGAGACTTACGTACATAAATATAATCTCTGTTTATATACAAGAGATTAATGGAGGATTACTCCACACTCGATGCTTGACATGGGGCAAAGAGACGCGTTGTGTCAATAATGATAAAAAATCAAGGACTCAACAAAAAAAAATAAATAAAAAAAAACAAACAAACCAAATGCCACGGAGATTCAATGCATTAAGATGTACTTACTGAAAGCTGCCAAAGGTGGTAGAAATTTAAGTCAAATTAAAATTGGAAGAAACTTTTCCAAACCATGTCTTGAAAATAAAGTGAATGGAAAGAACCTAGAAGTATGTGACAGGAAGGAATGGTGAGAATGATAGCCAGAATGTTAACTGTAAAAGACAGCAGTGATAGACTGAAATTGAAACTGGGATACAAGAGATGCCTAATATAGAATTAATGAATGTTAGATAATTATTAGAAGGGCGTAATTTGTCATACAATGTCAAACACTGATTTGAAGTTCCTCCATTAATGTTCCATTTATCATCTTGTGTTGAACAAGTTTATTGTTCCTATATCTATCTATTCCATGAAAGGGACCCTAGTGCAATGTGACTATTAGTGTTAAATATTTCCTTCATTTTGTAATCAAAAATCAAACACTTTATTCTGTGGAGGTAATTTGGTGGAGAAAAAGTACTTACATTCAACGCACATAAACTTACTTTTTCCATAAATGAGAAGAGATTTTAAAGTGGGAAACATATTTGAGTTAATGGACGTCTTCATTAAAGTAACATGATTTTTGAGACTTCAGTACATGTCTAACTTTGTAATGTTTTAAAATTGAAGATAAAAGCAGAAGTTCGTTTTCTTTTTTAACTTATTCTTTCTTTCAGGCCAACTGTGCAATAATGAAAGCAATATTTTCTACTTGTAGGAACCTATAGAGCTTCATTCCATGATTTGTTTAAATATACTATTTCCATTCCCTAATGAACCTAATACCATACACGTGTGTGCATGGAGGGGGGGGGGTGGCAACAGTTTGAAAGGGGTTTATGAAAAAAGGGGAAAATGAAAGAAGTTTAATGGAAAAGAGGATCCAGAGGGTTCCAGAAACATAATCGGCCTCTATTGTTTTAAAGCTGCGCATTCCTATGATGATAACAAAAATATTCAAAATGTAATAATCATAAAATATAAATATTAATGACATAGAAATTCATATAATTGAAAAAATATTAAAATGAATTTTATTGTCTCAATTTTCATCACTGTGTAGGCAACTGTGCTTATGTTTGCTGTGTAGGCAACTTGTTAATAACTGCTTCTGTAATACTTCCCTGATTCTCATTAGCTAGTACCCAATTTTATAGTGCTATGTAGAGCAGGCTTGCACAAGGGCCCCAGCGATGGTTTCATTGTGTCTACTATTATTTCAGATTAAATTGCTCAACAACTCCCACAAATTTCATGGCCAACCTTTAGCAACTAATTTTGAAACTATTTGTAATTTAAATAACAAGAACTGAATGCTTAATGATCTATCTTTGTAAATAATTATACGCACTTCATAAATTTAATTCTGTTTGTAACACACTTGACCATACTTTTCTAAATGTTTCAATGCTGGTAATTTTATTTATGTAAGGAAGAAAATAGAAACATAGTTTCATATAATAATAAAGAGAACAAGGTATTTCGAGAAACACAATCATATTGTTTTTATTAAATAAAAATCACATTAAGTTTCACATTTCTTAAAAAGAAATGATAGAATCAATATTTGGCGAGAGTGTTCATGCCACTGCCACTCGCATTGTCGACAGCAGATGTGAGTGTCGTTCGGCCTCTAGACGTGGTTTTTCGTAAATTCGTGTAGGAGAAAAATTGCTCACAGATATAAGTGGAACCGAACATTGACAATACCCGTACAGTTGCGACAATTCCCAACTACTCGATTTTGTTAGGGACCTGCCACGGTTTGCACCCTCAGTTCAACCTCTCGACTGACTATTTCTGAAAGAAAAATTTAAAGAGCAGAAAAGTGAAGGGACAGCCCGGCTGTCAGGGATTATGCCAATACTCCTGGTTTCCACGGAGCGTGGGCTTTCCAGCGCCCCAAGAAGGGGCTCAAATGGGGCGCTTGTGCACCTCTGATGTAGAGGAACGCAAAACAACGCCTCAAGTAATAAGTCAGTAAAAGAGTTTTCTGCAGTTAACCATGAAATAAAATGAAAACATCTCATATAGTACTAACTATGAACGAACTAATAATGACGAGAGATAAAAACAAAAAAAAATTAAATGTGTGTAATTTTTTTAAAAAATTAAGGAATGCAGCAAAATGGTGCTTACGTCATCTTATAAAGTACTTTTGGAACAATCCATACTAACTGAAAATACAAAATTTGAGCTCATTTTCATTTAACGATTTTGGTTTTCCAAAAACTTTGTAAGACATAATTTGAAGTACAAGTATTCACAAATGCAATAATGTTCACAAATTGAGAGAGAAAAAAAAAAAAAAAAAAGCAGCGCCATATTTGAAAAAATTTGAAGTCCCAGGATCCAAAAAAATGTTTTCCAAAATTGTAGAGCTTAGAGTCAAACCAGATCAACTGGGGAATATTTAGTTTAGAGAAAATCCAATGTATGGTTTAGGCACTAGTGTTGTTCACAGATGGACTGATGGTTTTCGGAGGAAAGGAAAGGGGTGGGACAAAAACAAACCAACAAACAAACAAACACTTTTTCATTATCAGGAGATCCCAAAATATTCATTTCCTTTGAAATTTTGAAATAGATTTTCTGCAGCTTTACATTACTTTTTCTACACTGTGTATATTATTCTGTGTATACATAAATGTATGAGAAAGTAAAAATTAGATCCCATAACATAGAACCATAACCTACCTATTTTATGGAAGTGAAATGTGGATCTTAAAACAAATACAGAAGTAGATGAGAAGCAGCTCAGATGAGATATCCGAGATCATTAATGTGAGTGTCAAGAAAAGAAATAATGAGAAATAAAGACATAAGAAAAATCCTGATAATAAAAAAAATAATAAATGAAATACAAAGATACCAAAAGAAATGGTGAGATTATGGAAAAGGAGTGAAACTAGACAAGACAGTTCCCAAAACACAAAACAAATCTTGAAATGCAGATCAAGAGAAAAAAATGAACCTGGGAGACCAAGGAAAAGATAGAAAGATCAGGAACACTTCAGCACCAACTAAGGAATTTCTGAGTTAAAGGTTTATGCTCCTAGGCCTAAACCTTCATTGTTGATGATGATGATGATGATGATGATGACAATCATGATGATGATGATGATGATGATGATAAGCGTGCACCTCGATGGCAAATGGTTAGCTTATTGGTTTCTGACTCCCCAGTGCATCCTAACAAGATTTTATGTTCTCCCAATGAGATAGCATATAATTATTATAGGTTATAATTGTTATAGGGCCATTAGAGTGAAAATATGTTGGGAGATTACAACAAATATGCATAAACCAGGAATGTCTTGGAAGATTAACCTTCAGACTTACCGATATAATTAACATGTACAGGCAATACTAATTAACCTGCAATTCATAATGAAAATATAAACAAGCAAATAATCAATAAATATTACAATGAAATAAACTGGTTAAAGTAAGTAAATAATGAATTCCATGGTTCATTCCCAGGAAATTAAATATGTTCATTTATTAAATTTTTTTAACTCATATATAGGAAACAGATTTAAAAATCAAACATTTACATTTATTCAAAGTCATCAAATATCCATCTACGTAAAGAATGCTTAAAATTAAATTCTCTCAGATAAATTTACAAAAGAAACAATAAAAGAGAAAACAATGAATTGATTCATAACTTGGCACAGAGAACATGCATTTAAAAGAAATGAAAATAAACATCAAGGGAGATGATATTAAAACATAATATGCTTACTTATTGTAGATGGTACATTTGTTTGTCATGTTTGAGAAGTTTATCATTAATTACTAGTAGGAACTATTAATTTAAATTATAAATTCTTCTTTAGGAGGTATCCTTACATTGTTGCCTTGTGAATATGAGGAAAAGATAAAATTGATTTCTGAAGTCTGAATTCCAAATCATATCCGACTTTAATTAAAATGAAATCATATTAGTTTCAAAGCAAATAATATTATTGACTTAGGAAAAATTACAATTAATTACAATGCACAGCACAAAAAACATAAATTACATGGTATTTAATATCATATATATTTTTCACCATTTCTTCTTCTATTCCTAACATCACAATTACCACAGACAAATGGACACAAAGCAAAATAAATAGTACAATTTATAGTAGCATACCAATACACCATAACAATTAGAGGTTTAAATAAAATATCATGAAAAATTGTAGCATAGGCTTAAACTCAATTAATCATATCAGTTAAATAATGTTAGAATTAATATCAGAAAATGTATGTGCAACTTAAGTTTTGCATTTATTTTATTCTGACCATAACTATTTTCATTTTCCATGGGAAGTTCCCTGTAAGTTTCCCTATTTATATATCTTTTCAATATTCAAGCCAAAATCCATTTAGATGAAATTCATCAATAACAGATTTCATAATTTTAGATAAAAAAAATCCATTTGTTTGATGTTTTTATCAGTAAAGAAAAGATAGGCACATATCATCTCTCTTCTATTTTTAATGTCGGCACAAAATGAAGCACTATTTTCTTCATGATTGTTAAAATATGTTCACATGATGTTCATAAGAAGTTCATTCATTCATTCAGACAAAAAAACTACATATTAGATATCCTGTAGAGAAAACTACTGATATTTTAAAAATTTTCTAAGAAATAATTTAAAGATGTTATAATGAAGAATGCATTGCATCATAAATGGAATATAGTTTTGATACTGAATGTGATGCAAAAATTCCACAAAAAATTGAGGGATTGGGTGCAAAAATCATATACGTCCACGTTTAGTAAAGTGTTTGCCTGTAGAGGTCACTGAACATTTTTTTAATTCCAAGAACCAGAGTTGTATGAACTTATTTGAATGAGATATGCTTAGTTGCCCACAGAGACCATGATTGAGTTTGGAGAAAGAATCATCCAAGTCCTGGACTCCAGCATTACAAAGTGCGTTAAAACTCATGTCATACCTTTGTTTAAAGGAAACGTGATAACAAGAATAAATAAACCATTCAAAATTTCTCAATATAAAGTATTTCAATACCAACACAGTTCATCTTGAATGGCAGGAAAAAACAACAGACAACTCTTTTTTCAGAGTTCAGCCCTTTGAAGAAAACAAGCAATGACGGCTAATATGAAAATAATCTTGAAACTGAGAAGTAAATACATTACTTCAGCGGTCCTGCGATTCTACACAAAACTGTTTCATTGACAGGGTAATGGCAGTAATTTTAGTAAAGATTCTGAATAAGAAGATACAGTCTAAAATGAATACTGTCTGTTACTTTGTACATATGGTCTAATACATAAATGTTTGGATATTGAACATAACATTGTAAATTCAAAAATTGACTTACATTATGATGTGAATGTAAAAAATACTGTTTGATTATTGATAGTTCTTGATAATATGATCCAGTAGTAGACCAGTAATAGTAGATTTTTTTCTTTATATTTACTTTTAATTATATTTTTTTAAAAACCAAGACCAAATAAATATATTCTCATTAAGTATTAATTTTAAAATGTAAAACTAGAATTGTAGGATTGATATCCATTTATGATGCACATAAAACCTACAGGAATTTTTTATTAAAATTATTTTCTAACATATTTTAAAAATACACTTCTTTAGTGGATGCCAAACTTTTGTTTTTGCATTTCCTCTAAAAGTGTTTTTCTGCATTTATCATGTTCTTGCACAAAACACCTCATTTAAACTTTGGAATTTATAAAATTGCCTAGTGAAAATTGCTCTATTTGAGAAAAAAATGTAAAAACTTAATTTGGTGTCTTTTTCAGAAAAACGTATAATTTACTTTCGTAACTTATACTAGTACTTTCGTATACTAACGTAATACAGAGAAAGTATTGCAACGCTGTGGCAGAAATCGGCAGTTTTTTCGACAGAAAAACTCGTATTATGGGTCTTTGATACTTACGCTCAATTGCCCATTGATGTATCTACGTTTACAGGTAGATTTTTTGGTGCTTCAAAAAATGGAAGACCAAAAATGGCTGAATTTTACTTAACGCACGAGCTGACATAACGTGTTCTATTACGCGCGACATTTGTCACGAAACTTTTGCCAACTTCCAAATAAATAATCTTCATATAGTACCGTGGAAGTAGTTAGTTGTGTTACAATTTCTACCACCGAAGAATGGATTTTGAACCACCAAATATCTCGTTCCGTGGTACCAGAGGCGTAGCTACAATCCCGGCCCCCTGGTGCTAAAACTGCAAATGGGACTCTTCATTGCCAGTGCCATCTTTGTTGCGGGTGGGTAGGTGTCCTCATTGGGAGCCTTCGACGTCGGGGACCATGATGTCGCACACCGGTTGCACCACGGTGTAAGATATATCTTGTTGTTGTTGGATGTTGCATGGATATTCAACCATGTATACATGTAATACATAGTCCAAGGCACGGGCCAGCCTAATTATGCCCAAGAGGGCTGAATGGAGCACTCTTGGCTACGTCCCTGAGTGGCATCACGATCTGATTGACTCCACCTTATAAAAGGCAGCCCATTCTGGAAATAATTTTTTAGAACCCACCTGATTATGTTTTTCACTAAACATTTTAAAATAAAGAACACTAGTGCAATTTTTCCCCCAGAATTTCAAATTCCATTTTAAAAATAACATGCCGTAAATATTTTTGGGAAGATTTAAGAAAGAAGATTGCCCCAGTATTAATAATGTAAACCATACATAAGTGCAGGATAATATCAATTGATCGTGACGTAGCCGCAAATTGACTATGACACGATCGTGACGACGTCACTGTACTATAGACTTGTCTTGTGGCGGTCACGAAGTCCGCCGGTAGATTTCGTGATGGTTCTGTGGCGGTTTTACAATAAAAAACTCAAATTCTGAATAATCAAAGTGAAAATTAAATTAATTCAGTATTAAAATATTGTGTGAACAGTGTAATGTGAAGGTCACGGAACAGATACTGAGTAATAATTAAAAGTATCTATAGTTTTAATGCATCTATGGCATATTATCTATGATACTATGTCATATTTAATTTCTTTTAACTTTTTTAAAATTCAGTTATTGCTTTTCTTTCACACGCTCATGGCGCTGGTCGTTGGCAGTGTATGAATTTGGAATAAATGATAACAACGAGTGTTGTAGACAAAACCTGATAACCAGAAATGTTCACCCTCGTGAAACAGAAATTATTTTTCATCGAAAACGGAACTACAAATTTGATATAAATTTCCTTTTGCCAAAATAACCAAATTCCCCATTCCTCTCGCAACTAGCAAAGGGAGGGCTCAAGCAAACGTGCGGGGATAATATCCACAGACTAATGGAAAAAAATCAGAATCTTTGGATCAAAAGATCAGGGCATTACACAAAAAGTGAGGACATTTTTCATAATGGCATACAGGTGCAAAGTTCTTATACGACGTACTAATACATTAGAGATTAATTTTATGTTAATACTGCACTTTACGGTAAATTATGAGACTATGACAGCTTTAGCTTTATTTAAGGATTCTTTCTATCGCTGTTTTAATATTCTTCGTACAAATATAAGACATACTCTTAGAAGCACTGAGTTCATATATTTTTTTCTGTAACGCAATTTTATTTTTTATATATTTTATATTTAAAAATATATTAAAATTAAATTAAACAGTAAATAGATGCTACGTCTTAAAAAAATCAGTACTTTTGAAAACCAATCAGGGCTGTCCAAAAATCAGGTCGTGTCCTGGTAGTCGGGACGTCTGCTAACCCTTGTGAAGGCGGTGTGGCGTACCAGTGGCGCCCCTGGCGGCGAGCGTGGCGCCCGGTGGTCAGACGCAGAGGTGCGGGCGCAGCGCGGAGAGGGCGCGCGCCAGGCGCGAGGGCGCGTGCAGGGCCACGCGCGGCATGAAGTCTGTTTGGGGCGTGGGGCGCCGCGCCAACGCCGCCGCCGACACCACGCCGCCCCCGGGTCCCGACGCGCGCGATGCCAGCAGCCGCCACACGGGCGACGCATCGCCCCAGCTCGCTGCCTCCTGCCAACATACCCGTCGCAGAAACTTACGCATCGGTTGACGGGCAGTCAAACCGATAAGGTTAGCTATTTAACGTCCGATTCTCAACCGCAACTCGTCTTTAAAAATTCATTCTACTTTAACCATTTACAAATGCATTCTTCGTCCGATATTAAGTTACATATGCCCTGTATGGATTTCAGCTGCCCCAACCACATTAAATAAGTTACAAATCTTTCAAAACAAAATATTAAAAATAACGGTAAATTCCCCCTGGTTTGTCAGCAATAAAACACGGCACAACTATCTTGCAATAAATCCGATCACTTCCTTTATTACAAAACTTACGAAATTATTAGTCTATTTATTTTACGTCAAAAAAAAACAACAAAACAGTTAAACACTGCGTATGACGTGCTATGGGGAAAAGTGAATTGTGTGCACATTTTCAAAATTCTGTGATCCCTACACTAAGTCATATACTACTTTAATTTTGAAGAAGAAAAAGGAAAAAAAAAGGGGGGGGCTCCCATGTAATAAAAATCTATTTTCAAGGATAAAAAGGCAATAAATTTTATCCATGTTGTCCTTCGGAATAATACTTCCTGCCGCGACAACATGGAAACGATAATTTGAATAATTGTATTTCCTACTGAATTCTAGAAGACGTGCACAGATAATGAAGTTACATTTATGTCCAGAAGCAAAACAAGGGGCCATCTCAGCATTTGCTCAATGGATCAGGGAAACTGGACGAAAAACCTGATCGAGATGGGGGTCATTGACACGGAGGCTGCAATACAATACTTGTTACAGGTTGTTTATACAGTTCAAACGGTAAATAATGCATTATGTATCCTTGTTAGTCACTAACGAAATACGAACTGATCAACTCCCACTCTCCCGTCTAAGAAACGGACTTCCATTTCACATTTTCCTTCAATACCTCTCCGACACGAGATAAGGTAAGAACATTTCTCGCATTGATCAATCTCTTCTATAGTATTTCCTTTGTCAACCCTGTCTTCGTTCTCTAACGAAATTTCCTTACAATAACCTTGGTTGAAGGTATAACTTAATGAAATCACTAACAGGGAGGTGTCAAGAATTTACCCTCTTTACACATTGCTGGTACAAAGATACTCTCTCAATCAACACAAGAGCCTCACGGCTGAACGTTGTACTGTCTGTCATTGTAAAATAAAATTTAATAATAATAATAATAATAATAATAATAATAATAATAATAATAATAATGATAATAAAAACTGCCACCGCTTTCGTTTCCATACCTGCCGACTTTCTGATGTCCTTAACTTAGTTTATTGACGGAGTATATTATTGGATTCATAAAAAGGTGCGGCAAAACTTGACATTTTTCAATTTACTGCATGTGTGCACCGTGTTGTGTTAACTTCAATAAACTGTCCTAAATTTCCGGAGAGGTTCATACTACGATTCGAAACGGAAGAACGGTTCTCTTTGCGGATGATACGAACATCCTTTGCAAAAAAGAAACCGTAAATAGTACAATATCAGATGTTTCAAATTGGTTCCGAAATAACAAATTAATAGTAAACGAAAAGAAAACGGTTTTAATGCAGTTTTCCATTTCAAATAAACAGTTCTGTGCTCCTTGAAGATGACTGATGTTAAGGCAACAAAATTTTTAGGTCTCTCAATTCAGTCAAACCTTAAATGGAACGTCCATTTAAATGAATTGAACACAAAATTAAATTCATTATGCTACGCGTTCAGAATTCTTGCAAATTCAGTCAGCCTTCATATTGCTCGTTGTGTATACTTCGCGAATGTTCATTCCCGCCTGAGATATGGCATAATATTCTGGGGAAATACATCTTATAGCTCCCAGACTTTTAGATTACAAAAACGAATTGTACGAATAATAACCAAATCCCGCCCACGTGATTCATGTAAGCCTCTCTTCATTAATCTAGGAATTCTACCATTACCGTGTCTTTTTATGTAGGAATCAGTGTTTTTTGTAAAAAATGACTTGCTCAAGGGCGGGAATATTTTTCAGAAAATGCCGAAGTCTATTACTATAACACTCGACGTAGAAATCATATTCATCAGGTGACAGTATCAACAGCTCATTACAAAAAATTCACATACAATACATGTACATTATTTTACAACACTTTGCCAGATGACATTAAACAATTAAATTCAATAGAAAAGTTTAAATCCCAAGTGAAATCGTTTCTGCTGCATAACTGTTTCTATACAATTAGAGACTATACTGAGCATCACAAGAAAAGTAACATTTAATTTTAACAATGATACATAATGCATTATTTACCATTTGGACTGTATAAATGAGTATAAACAACCTGTAACAACTATTGTACTACAGCTTCCGGGTCAATGACCCCCATCTCGATCAGGTTTTTCGTCCAGTTTCCCTGATCCATTGAGCAAATGCTGAGATGGCCCCTTGTTTTGCGTCTGGACATAAATGTAACTTCATTTTCTGTGCACGTCTTCTAGAATTCAGTGGGAAATACAATTATTCAAATTATCGTTTCCATGTTGTCGCGGCAGGAAGTAATAACCAAGTTACCCAATTTATTGCTTATTATCTTGAATATAGATTTTATTACATGGGAGTTTTTGTTGTTTTTTTCTCCCTTTAAAATTCAAAATTTTTTAAAAGGGTTTTTTAATTCAAAATTTAAGTAGTATATGACTTAGTGTAGGGATCACAGAATTTTGAAAATGTGCACACAATTCACTTTTTCCCCATAGCACGTCATACGCATTTTTAACTGTTTTTTGACGTAAAATAAATAAATAAATAAATAAATACTTTTAATGCCTGAGAAGCCCATGCGTAGAAGAGGAAAACCTTGCAAAACAGTCAGAAAATCAACATTACACGTCACACGTTACCCACACACACCATCCACACAGAATACCCGGATGATGTCACATAGTATAGTGAGCGGAAATATGCTTCACTATGCATTCGCTTTCCTGTCAGGAAAGGAGCTTACGGTAATCGTATTGCGCCACTAGTTGCGCCACATGCATTGCGCCACTAGTTTTCTGACAAAGTTTGCTAATCAATGCATTATTTTATACATATTTTTTAGAAAACGCCACTCTGTGTTACAAGAGTACTCAGTGATATTTGAATACAGGAATAACCGTTTTCTAAGTTTCGTTACTCTCTGAAATGCTACTGAAAATTTTTAGTTTCTTGTTTATTTCTTTTTTTATTTCAGCTTCCCTCTACTGAAAGAAAGACTTTACATTCAGTCTTTCCTGCTTGTAAACGTTCTTGATATCACTGCATACTTTGCAGAACCCAGAAAAACATTGGTGATCGCCTGGCCAAAAACTCTGATTCACTGAACCATTCATCGAACTGATATGAGCATTCATGCATGGAAAGTAGTTGTTTTCACTGTTTATTAATTGAAATCGTCAACATTTCATTGTATGCCAAAGATTCCTTTTTTGTACTTGTATACATTACGTTTTCAGGTCACACACGTCTGCTCAGTCTATTATTGCGCTGATTCCGGCTTTGAATCCGAACTAGTCTTAATTGGTACGGTAATTTCACGAATGTTTACAGATAAACTTATTAGGTAGGCGTTATGCTGAAATTTTTTGAATAGTTGTGAAATGAGAAAATCAATTTAGCCACTTTCAATTAAGGGAAAAAAATGACGACAATCAGGAAAATAGAAAAATGGGGAAGGGTAATTCATAAAACAGTTTTAAAATCATGGCAAAAAGGTAAATGAGACAAAAAATAGATTGAAGAAGTGTTGAAGGAAATATTAATAATAATAATAATAATAATAGTAATAGTAATAATAAACGTGATAATAAAATAATAACCATAAAAAATGATAGTAAAAAATAGGAAAATTATCTCGAATGATTGGATATCAAACAAACGCAAATTATTTGAGGAAAGGTCGATAACTTGGAGAGACGAGAAAAACAAAGTAGGACATAAAAGAAGACACGATAAACAATTAGACCGTGAACAGTATAGAAATATCAAAAGAAGAGGTACATTATAAGGAAAAAGGAAAAAAAAAAAGGTTGTGTAAAGGGGAAGAAAAGAAGTAGAAGTAGTAAACGAAGAAGATTAAAAAACGAATAGAGAACAAAGAAGATAAGATAAAGAACATGAATAGGAGGAAGAAGACTAAGAGGACTAAGAAGAGGAATGGGAGGGAAAAATGATACTAAGAAGACGTTTAGGATTAGGAAGAAGACAAATGGGAGGAAGAAGATGTTGGGTACTAAGACGAATGGGAGGAAGAAGAGATACTAAGAAGACGTTTAGATTAGGAAGAAGACAAATGGGAGGAAGAAGATGTTGGATACTAAGAAGACATTTATGATTAGAAAGAAGACGAATGGGAGGAAGATGATGGATACTAAGAAGACATTTATGATTAGGAAGAAGACAAATGGGAGGAAGAAGATGTTGGGTACTAAGAAGACATTTATGATTAGAAAGAAGGCGAATGGGAGGAAGAAGATGATGGATACTAAGAAGACGTTTAGGATTAGGAAGAAGACAAATGGGAGGAAGAAGATGGTTGGGTACTAAGAAGACATTTATGATTAGAAAGAAGACGAATGGGAGGAAGAAGATGATGGATACTAAGAAGACGTTTAGGATTAGGAAGTAGACAAATGGGAGGAAGAAGATGTTGGGTACTAAGAAGACGTTTATGATTAGAAAGAAGGCGAATGGGAGGGAGAAGATGGTGGATACTAAGAAGACGTTTTGGATTAGGAAGAAGACAAATGGGAGGAAGAAGATGTTGGGTACTAAGAAGACATTTATGATTGGAAGAAGACAAATGGGAGGAAGAAGATGTTGGATACTAAGAAGACGTTTAGATTAGGAAGAAGACAAATGGGAGGAAGAAGATGATGGATACTAAGAAGACATTTATGATTAGAAAGAAGGCGAATGGGAGGAAGAAGATGTTGGGTACTAAGAAGACATTTATGATTAGAAAGAAGGCGAATGGGAGGAAGAAGATGATAGATACTAAGAAGACGTTTAGGATTAGGAAGAAGACAAATGGGAGAAAGAAGATGTTGGGTACTAAGAAGACATTTATGATTAGAAAGAAGACGAATGGGAGGAAGAAGATGATGGATACTAAGAAGACATTTATGATTAGGAAGAAGACAAATGGGAGGAAGAAGATGTTGGGTACTAAGAAGACATTCATGATTAGAAAGAAGACGAATGGGAGGAAGAAGATGATGGGTACTAAGAAGATATTTATGATTAGGAAGAAGACAAATGGGAGGAAGAAGATGATGGATACTAAGAAGACTAATGGGAGGAAGAAGATGATGGATACTAAGAAGACATTTTGGATTAGGAAGGAGGCGATGGGTACTAAGAAGACGTTTATGATTAGAAAGAAGGCGAATGGGAGGAAGAAGATGTTGGGTACTAAGAAGATATTTATGATTAGGAAGAAGACAAATGGGAGGAAGAAGATGATGGATACTAAGAAGGCGAATGGGAGGAAGAAGATGATGGATACTAAGAAGACATTTTGGATTAGGAAGGAGGCGATGGGTACTAAGAAGACGATCCGGTGTAGGAAGAAGTCGTTGAGGCGGAAGGCGCACCTGCAGGGGCGAGGCGCCGTCGTGGTCCTCCGCGCAGAGGTTGGCGCCGGCGGACGCGCGGCCCCCCCGAGCGCCGCCGCGCAGCAGCGCCTCGCACGCCTCCGCGTGCCCGTGCGCCGCCGCCACGTGCAGCGCCGTGCGCCGCGTCCTGCGCTCCGCCTCGTTCGCCTGCGCAACACGCCCGCCGCGCTTCTCACATTCGGCTCACACATGACGGCCCCGCACATTCGGCATTCGCCGAGCAGCGAGCTAGTGATTGATTCATTGATTGATTTTTTCGTGTTTCCGGGCGCGTCAACTACTTTGGTCATTAGTCCCGTTAGTGTAGTGCATGCTTTTTCTCGGGAGTTGGCGGTGATCTTCCCCCCGCTGGATGGGGAGATCTGGCGCCGACCTACCGTCGGCTAGTGGGGTTTCCCTAACCAGGACTCTCCCACCAGCGGGGCACCGCCCCAGTCGGGACAAGCTCTAAGCTCCCAACCGGTCTCCCGGAATATGTGGTAGTGTAGTGCATGTTAGTGTAAGTGTGTGTGTAAGAGGACAGGACAAGGAAGAGGAAGGACAGATCGCGCGCGGTCCGTGGCCCGTTTGGTAGAGTTCTGCTCCGGCATTCGCCTGGTGTTGATCGGAGAAACCACGGAAAACTATCGATCAGAGCAGCCGGCCGCTAGAATTCTCCTCCAGACAGCGAGTGAATTCGACCTAGCTGAAAAGCTAGTGTCGAAAATCCTGCCGCCGTGGGTTTTGCTAAAATTTGCCATCACTAGCCGTGCTTCACCCGTCCCCCCGATCAATGAAGTAATTGAGCTTTTGCGATTTTCGAAAACTCAGGGATTTTAAAGAAAATGAGACCTGAGCTGAAATGCAGTCTATGATACGATTCGTTGTTTCGCGCGGTCGCGTACGATTCGTTTGCGCGCTAGTATACATGGGGAAAAACTTACGGTGCAAGCAGAAGGCATTCCTGGAAAAAATTAAGCAAATATACAAGCCATATTATTTTTAAGGTTCATCTTCACTCGCTCAAGATCGATCAAGAAGGTTTTTATGGTGTTCACTGTTCTTGCGCTACCGCTCAAGGAGGAGCATCACTTAAATGCAATCCACCTGGGCTTCATTGTTGCATGGTGTTGCCGTGTGACGCGGAGTGAGATCGAGGGAGCGGGCGGCGCGAGATGGAGTCAGGAGAGAAAAGGAAAGAGTGGAGTGAGAGAGGAGGGGGGAAAAAGGAGAGAGAGAGAAGGGAAAAGAGAATGAGAGAGAGGGAGGGAAAACGAGAGAAAAGGAAAACGCGAGAGAGGGAAAACGTGCGAGAGAGAAGAGAGGAGAGAGAGAGAGATAGAGAGAGAGAAGGAAAAGAGGGGGAAAAAAGGAAAGGAAAGAGAAGGAAAAAGAAAGAAGGAGAAAAGAAGGGAAAGAGAGAAGGGAAAAAAAAGGAAAAGGAAAGAGAGAAACAGAGAGGGAATAGGGAGGAGGGTGAGAGAGAAAGAGATGGAAAGAGAGAGAGGGAAGAGAAAGAGAGTAGGTCAATTTCTGCTGGGTTCTGCTAGTGCCCTATATGTTTGTAATATTTATCGTGGCCGGGAGCGGTAGCTCAGTCAACTGATGTCACTGCAGCGCCTCTGACCGGGAGGTCCTGGGTTCGAGTCCCGACGGCGGCAGGATTTTCGACACTAGCTTTTCAGCTAGCTCGAATTTAGTCGCTGTCTGGAGGAGAATTCCGGCTGGCTGCTCTGATCGGTAGTTTTCCGTGGTTTCTCCGATCAACAGCAGGCGAATGCTTGAGCAGTACCGTACCAAACGGGCCACAGACCGCGCGCGATCCGTCCTTCCTCTTCCTTGTCCTATCCTCTCCCCTTACACACACACACACACACACACACACACACACACTCACACTTACACTAACATACACAACCACATATTCCGGGAGACCGGTCAGGAGCTTAGAGATTGTCCCGGCTGGGGCGGTGTCCCGCTGATGGGAGAGTCCTGGTTAGGGGGAAGCCCCTACTAGCCGATGGTAAGTCGGCGCCGGATCTCGCCATCCAGCGAGAAAAAAAACATGCACTACACTAACGGGACTAATGATAAAAGCAGTTGACGCGCCCGGAAACACGAAAAAATCAATCAATTAATATTTATCGTGAGACATCCTGTACAAATAATGTATAAATGTGTACTAACATAATTATTTTGCATCACAAAGGGTATTTACGTCGTGTGTGTGGTCGCATCTGCGTAAGCGCCATTCTCTCTCTCGCCTTCTGGGACTCTTTCTCGGTAATTCGTGGAAAACACCAGCACCGGGAAAAGTCTGCAGTTTACAGCGGACGCGCACTACTCTCAACGTTGGCTACTTTTCCTGGTGGAGGGAGGAGGCAAGTCATGCGTTGCTCATACTGTCTGCTCTCTTTCCTTGTTTCGAGGCAGATAAAAAGAACCATTCTTCCGTAGAGAAAGCGAAATAAACACCGTGCAATTATCCGCTTGTGTCATATATGTAAGCATCAGTCACTGATTTAAGGAAAAGAGCCTAGTTAGCCAAAGCTCTTCAGGGGTTCTGGACATGTTTTGCAAATGCATAAAAGACATAACATTTTGATCAAAGTATGATAGTTGTACATTGAAGTACGTAATGTAAAATGAAGTTCATAGGATAACATAGTTGGTTCATGACAACGAAAACAAATTGAATATTTTATCTAAGTAAATAAAATAGGAGTGCCAGTGATTTCAAAATAAAGTAACTATTTTTGTAATACCACATGGCTATTCACATAGCATAAAACCCACTCAATAGTTTTTACAATTTTTGTCTGCCTGTCTGCGTGTTTGTCCGAACCCAAGTTCGGAAACAACTAAACAGATTTTGATGAAGTTTTCACTGAAATATAGAGAATTATGTCGGTTATAATTTGAGTTATTTTTCCAAATAATTGTTTTCTATGATATAAATAAGTATGTTGTTAGTTTTTTATATAAATCTACCTTCCGACCTTTAGAAAACGTTTTACACGTGATCTTCAAAACGAGAAATAAGTTGTCTACGTGGGATTTCTTAAAACTATCCTCACCTCCTCCTCAATGGCGGATCCAGGAGGAGACCATGGGGGCCATGCCCCCACCCCCCAAAAGGCCTAGAGGTTTTGTTTGTTATCTTCTTTTAGTTGGCAAAATTGATTTGAATATTTATTTATGTTAGAATTATGTAATTATTTAAAAATAATATTGAATAATATCATACATATACTACAATAATTATTTACAATATTACAAACATGTTTATTATTTAACCAAAAATCTATGATGACCCCTCCCCACCCAATTAATCGGTTGGATCCGTCCCTGTTTCTCATACTCCTCAAACAAAATTTAAGTGTGCCCTTTTTAAGTATTTTACGTCTATCTAAAAAATGACGAGGAAATACATAAAAATAGATTAAACATTTCTGAAAGCCCATGCAATTTTATACTACATGCTTTTGATTCATTCCACTAGCGCCTTTTCTCACAGAGTAATTACAGGTCAAAATTGTAACTGGATGTTTGTCTCGTCAGTAACAAAGCATCTGTCGACGGATTCCCGAGCAACGATGGTGGTGGCGAGAGTGATCGTAGCAAACACAGCAGGCGGGCAGATGCCGGGCTGGTCGAGGCGACGCGGGTGAGACAGGGCGGAGGGGGGGTGAAGTGGACTCGGCGATTAGGAGGGAGCAGTATGGGTTTGGACAGCGGGGGAGGGGGAGAGTATGGCTGGCCAGGAAGGGGATACAGTATACATAAAATTCATTCCTTTTTCCGAGTTGTAGACGAATGTGATAATTAAATAGCCGGGTAATGAGAGGACTGCAGCTAGTGTGGCTGTAGAACACTGGGTGGAATGACCAAATACAATTTTAAAATATCTCCTCGCTTGTGTGCAAACTTAGTATTTTAATTAATTTTGTTAATTTCATGGGTCACATTATTTAGAATAGATTTGAATGTTTTGTAATATTTACTTTGCTGTAGAAAGTCTCACGTTCATTCTTTTTACATATGAGTAATCTTCGCATAATTTTGTGCGAAATAAAGGTAGTTAAAAAAAAAGATTTTTTTAAAAAAAGGCTCGAGATTTTAATTTAATTTTTTGCAAGTATAGTGCAACATGCATTAACGTCATTTTGATGTATTCTTTTGATTATTCAAAAATTTCGCAAAGAAATCTATTATTCAAAAATGTCTCTCACATCTTAATATTCACCTAACATGCTTTTTTAAGTATATTGCATTTGTGGTTACAAATGCTTCAAATGATTTCTTAATAAGTTTCTCGGGAACTCCAAAGTTTTCTGTGAAAATTCACTCAAAATTGAGCATTTCCAGAAACGCTCAAACGCCATTTTCTTTAGAATAACGCATAATTTTTCAGGGAAATTTTCTATTAAGGACCAAGTTCTACAAATTTTTAATATTCTGTAAGTTATATTTCAATTCTATAATCAGGGGACCGAAAAATTGAGAAAATGCGAAAAAAAAAGTATTTTAGACGTCGATAGGTAGCAGCTAGGAAGAGGGTCAAGAAATACCAAAAAATCTGTACGAGACTAATGATATTAGAAAAGTAACTAGTTGAGAAAGTCTGTGTCATTTTATAGCATCATGTTCTTATAATGTTATTTTTTAATGGGTAGGGTTTATACATACGTTATTTTTTATTTTCTTCTTTAATTTTTATTGATTTAAGACATAAGACAAGGTAATCAGTTTGCTTTGACTGTGTTAACAACAATGCGTTAAGTTATTGTTTATTTGACATATGTTCTTGGATAATTGATTCTTAAAGGAAAATGTATTTTCATTGAATCATATTATTTTCTTTCAATAGAATTTTTGAGCAACGCCATGAGGTTCTCCTAGGTAGAATAGCCGACCTGAATTGAAAGAAAGGTTCTCAATTCGCCGATCCCGATTTGGAAATTGGAAAGTGGAAATTTTCGATTTTTACTTTCTCATATACGTAGTAAGGAGAAAGAATTAAAATGTTGCAACAAGTCGATTTAAAGAATTTGGCTAATGTACACATTTTGGTGGTCTCTGCTACCAAACAGTGTTTTTTTATAATGTCAGTCTCTCCGTCCGACTGTGAACTAGCGCTGCAGTCGCAGTATCTTCTTCTGAATAAATAGTCTCCGATCGTTCTGTCCGCTTCGGAGGCCTTGCGATTTTTAACAGATCTTTTAATTGTTTGTGAAACTTTTCATGAAGATCGTAAGAGTTTTCAAAGATTTCTAAAAAGATGACACCATTTGTTTTCTACACATATTGTGCTTGAATCTGTGTATTTAGTATAAATATTTTTCCCGAAAGTTGCATTATAAAAATGGTAGAGGTCCGATGTTTTTATTGTTTACTTTTCACTTTTAAACGTAATGCCATATATTAATATATTAAGATCTTTATGATTACAAGAAGTTTTTTATTAGACAAAGGGTTAACTTTTTCATTGAAAAACATGGTAAATATTTTATTTCGTTAACTATTATCGCTCCGTCATTGACCGGTTATAAATACTTGTAAGATAGTAACCTCCAAACCTCGAGAAACGTAGCTGATGTAGCTAGCACACTCTTGTTCATTAGTTCAATTCTATTTCAAAGAATTAAAACTTTTGTCGGAGAAACAAAGAACTGTAATTTTTTTAATGTCATAAATTTGAAAAGTGTCTGCATAGTTTTAATTTTTCAAAGCATTTTCTCGTCAACCGTCGAACCGTACAGATCGCTACGCGCCGTGCAGTAGAGAACGGTTTTCATTTAGTCGGATTGGTGAAGTTCGCTCGAAGTCGGTTTGGTGAGGTTCATTTAGTCGGTTCGGTGAAGTTCTTCAGAACCAGTGCGATCCAAAGTGTATCAAATGCATCCCCCTTGGGATTCTCCGTTAAAATCCGATTCGCAGTCCTACAACAGTGCAGTTCCCTTCCAACCGACGGCAACTTTCATCAGCCACCGACGTAAGATGCCCGGAAATACATTCAGCCAGCCCAGGTAACTGACGCAAAGCGCAAAACCTTGACCTTCACTAAGCATATGAACGTGTTTACGTAAAATCACTTCGCACAACTCACTGCGTCAGAGGAAACTTCGAGGGAAGGTGACCTCCAAACGGAGGCCAGCACCATCGACCGCCGTGCAAAAACCAAAAAAACAAAATCCAAAAACCCAAAACGAAAAACGAAAAACGAAAAACGAAAAACGAAAAACGAAAAACCAAAAACAAACAAACAAAAAAACCCTCATCAGGTGATTATACATGATGTATCAAATAACAAACACTTAGTGAACTTACACAAGCCATTGCGGTAAACTTAGCATCCAAATTAAAAGGAAATCAGTCAAGGTAATATTAAACTCAACTGAAACCTTCAGATCAGCTAGCCGATTTTTATTGTGCTTGCTAGGTTGTTCACGTGGGTTTGTGTGTTGACTTGTCAATGATTGTAGGAGCAGTGATAAATATTGGGAATGCAAGGAAATCAAGTGCCAGAATCTAACAAACAAAATTCGATGTCAGTCGTGATTGGTAGTGGTGACTGTGTTTCCCAACGGGACAGTGCGAAAGTTTCGCGGAGTTACCTTTTATAGTTACTTATCACTATCTCGTCTGATGTTGCAAATACGCCATTTCACTCACGGCTTTCGTTTGTACTGTTCTTGCGGAAGTGAGCCAGTTCGTTACAATGAAGGAGAAGAGCCAAATATCTATCAATGAGCTTGGAAACGGCATTAGAGATATAGTAGTAAAGCATGTCACTGGAAGAGTCGAAAATCAATTTTCGCCATTTTCAACAACGAAAGGTGTAAAAATATAAATTTATACGTAAGGAATTCAAATCTGCAATTTCTTTCTGATAGGATAGCATGTAACTCGGCCAATCGTAATTTCGTTTATAATATTAACCAAATGTTTCTAAAAATATCACGGATGACTGTTATCTTCAACATATATTAGATAAAAAAAATCTCACTTTCTCAAGATATTCTACTAATATAATTTTTTTATTTATTGATTATTGTTTCCGGGTGCGTCAACTCTTAGGTTCATTGGTCCCTCAAGTGTAGTGAATATTTTGTCGCGGGAGGTGGCGGCAATCTTCCCCCGTTGGATGGCGAGATCTGAACATTCAAACATTTTCTCAAGAACGGTTCCAACATTTTCAATGAAAATTTGCACAAAGGACTATTGTAATATTTTTAAATAAATATTTCAACTCTACTATTAGAAGACGGAAAAATTGAGAAAATGTGAAAAAAGTATCTCTTTCTCTGTTCCTTCTCTTTATCTGTCTCTTTTTCCTATCGTTCTCTCTGTTTCCCTCTCTCTTTTCTCCTTTCTCTTTTTCCCTTCTCTTTCTCTCTCTTTTCCCCCTCTCTCTTTTCTGCATCTCTTTCTCTTTCCTTCTCTTTCCATTTTTTTTCTTCTCTCTTTTTTCTCTCTCGCACGTTTTCCCTCTCTCGCGTTTTCTTTTCTCTCGTTGGGAGGAGGGCCAATAGGGGGAATGGTAGTCGAGAGATATTAGAAAACCAATTAGTGGAAGAAAGTCTGTGGTTTGTGTAGCATCACTTGCTTTCCTCGTACACAAGCGGGTTAGAATGTCAGATTACAACGCAGATTCGCATTGTCTGTTGAACAAAAATGACGTATGAGCTACTATATCCAAAGTGGGTTGGCACACATCCACGGAGAAATGAATTTGTCGGTTTCTCAATCGTCATAATTTATTTCCTCCAGAGACAATATTGGCACGTAGGTGCAGTTTATCGTTTGTTAAACTCCAGAAAAGTTCGCTATTCTAAAAATGTTTTGTTTCATTGCTTAGGCTTAAGCATCCCGTGGAAATACCATATTCTGTGGTTGCAGTGAGGCAATCGCAAAAGAAAAGTTTTTATTGTCACAACGCAGCCTCTGGATGACAAAATTTTATTGCAATCCCTAACCACGAGGAGGAAATGTCCTACAGCATAAAATCTTAAAGCTATCAACAACTGGTGCCCATGCACCAGGCGTTAGAGACTTTCTGTTTGTGAGATATTGCAGAGGAGGTTTTATTTCTTGTAAAGTATTCAGAAACGCTGTTTTAAACATTCTGTTTTTGCTTAGGAATTTAGCATTGTCCAATTAAAAAAAAAGAGTAATTTTTTTTGTTCTCGACTCATGTTTTCTAAATATGCAAAAGTTAAGTATCAACATTTTCTGCCTTGTTAATACCAGGGATGGAAAAGGTAGAGAGAACCTGTAAATATATCTTTATAGGACGTGTATATCAGCATGGACGTCCATGAAGGTCCGGTATTTTCGTTTGGAAAATAATATCCCTCACCCTATCCCCACAGAGAAAATAACTTTCTTTCGTTAATAATTTTGCGAAAGGTTTAGTAATAAAATAAAAATGCACCCACGCCCCCACACGTGCGCGCGACCTCTCGCACGTGTCCAATAAGGCGCCCACTCCGTCTGTCTGTCTGCCACTCCCTTTCCTGTGTCTTTCTCTGTGGGTCTCTCTCTCTCTCTTTGTATCTGTCTCTCTTTGTGTCTCTTACTCTGTGTGTCTCTCTCCGTCTCTGCTTCTCTCTCTCTCTCTCTCTCTCTCTGGGTCTGTCTGTCTCTCTCTCACCACACACACATACACGTACACTCGGCAGAAAAATTGCTGGGGTTAACGGTCAAGCATCAGTCACTCACAATTCAATACTTTAAACTGCGAGAAGAAATTGACAGCTTGAAATGTGTCGAGTACTTTATCCTCTGTCTGAGCGAAACCTAATGTTTAGAGACGAACAGGACGCCCGTGGGTCGCAACGCTGATCTTCGGAAACTTCGCTGACTACGCAACGGTAGCGCTGCCCTCGTTGCTCTTATAATGTGGCAACTGATACGGCGGTTCCGAGAACGGAAGTTTATTTCTTGGTGCGGAAATGGGATTCTCTTTGGAAATATTTTACATTATTCGATTCTGGTTTCACAAATTTCTACTGTTATGGAATGATTCATAATTTCTCAAAAGTTTTGAAACGTGTTTGACATTTGCTATTAGTACGTGATACCATTTTACATGATAGTGAAAATTTAATCAAGTTAGAAAAAGTTGGGCTGGGCTGAATTAGCTGAGAGCCAGCAATTCCACTGTCTCTGATGCGATTCTGACCAGGGGTTGTAGTGTTCGAAGCCCATCAGTGGCGTAATTTTCAATACTAGCGTAATTTAGCTAGGTCGAATTGAGTCGCTATCTGGAGGAGAATTCTTGAGGCCGGTTGCTCTGATCGGTAGTTTTCCATGATTTCTCCGATCAATTCCAGGGGAATGCTGGAGCATAGGGTATGCGCGCGCGGACGGCCGCACGCGATCTTTCCTTCCTCTTCTATATTCCAATCTCTCTTTTTATTCACACATTCACATGCACTACACTACCACAGTTGCCTGAAGACCAGTTGAGAACTAGAAATTTGTTCCGGCTGGAGCGGTGTCTCGTTGGGGGAGATTCTTGGAGGAGGAAATCCTCTACAAGCCAACGTGTAGGTTAGTGCCGGATCTCAAAACCTAGCGTTGGAGGAACACCTCCACCTCCCGAGATAAAACATGCACTACAAACAGGGCTGACAGTTGACGTGGAAACTGTCGGAAACATCAATAAACCAATCAATCATTAAATCCTCAGAATCCGGTGTTCCTCTCCCGCAAGGATGTGAAATTCAGAGTCGAAATATATATCGGCTTCAGGAGCATTCCCTCTCTCCAAATATATCCCGATCAGTGGGAAAAAACTTAAGGCTCCGACTGTTTTCCCGAGGTGTCTGGTACGCGAAAGAGTGTGCGTATTTAAGGCAAAAGGATGAGGAAGATAAGATAAAGCGCGATCAGTGGTCCATTTGTTAAAGTACTGTAGCAAGTAAAGTAGCATTCGCCTGGTACTTATCGGAACCATGGAAATCTACCATTCAGAAAACCGACCATTACAATTATTTTCCAGCCAACAGCAGAATTCTACCCTACTGGAATAGTATGGCTGGTGTCGAAAACCCACCACCCTCGAGACAAGGAACTTAGGACCTCCCAGTCGGAAACTCTGCACTGGCAATAGTTGTTTCTCTGAGCCATCTCAGCGGTAAAATCACAATGATTTCCCCCAAAATATCCGGTATGATTCTACGGAAATACCGCTTTTTAATGAAAACCTCTCACCTTTAAATAAAGGTATTTTACCAGTATAAGCGTCAGATGAAGATAAAATACCTCCAAAAATTCAGGTATTTGACGTCATATACTGGTATTTAGATATTTATTTAGTCAAAAACAGTAAAAACTGTATGTGACGTATGGGGGAGAAAATCATCTGGGCACGCTTTTTTTGTAATTTTAAAGATATTATAAGAGTATTAAAGATATAAGAGTATTTAAAGATATTATAGATATATATTTTTTAAATATTTAAAAATCGTAAAGGTATTTCTACACTGGTATGAATATTTTTCCCGCTATAATTTCGGTATTCGGTCCCTGGTTTTATAACAGTCTCCCCATTTACAGAGCAAAATCGTAAAACAAATTAATGAAATATTATGCTCACGTTTGATACATGTCACAACTGCAGTTTAACGAGTCGTCAAAGGCGTTGATGGAGGGTACTACTGGTCCATCAAAATTTGACGAATATTTTTATGATAGTCGAGAGAAATGGCATTGGGGAAACATAAACACGGCGTTCAACGCGCCGTCAGTGGTTTGACGTCCGTCAAAGCTACTGATCAAGGTTGGTGAAAGAGGTCGAATGTTGCTGAAATGGCCCTTGGTTTTGCTTCTGATCATTAATGTTGCTTCATTACCTGCACGTTTTTGAGCTCTCCTTTTGCTTTTAGTGGTAGGAGTCGAGGATGCGAGTTACTTTTTTGTTAGCAATACTAACAAATCAAATGTATATACCGATGCAAATAATTTTTCTTTCACTGGGAGGCAAACATTTCTAATTTTCAAATGCTGTCTACATCGTTTTGTTGGTAATGTTCAACGCGCTAGAATATACCACATAGAGTGGCTGAAGCGTCTCCATCTTTGCAGGAAATTGAAGCCATGTTTTGTGCAGTCATAGCCCTCTGAAGAAACAGTATTCTACCAATACGTTTGGCGCTGGTTAAGGTCGGGTGTGCGCGGGACTCGCGCAATATAAATCTCCTTTCTCTGTGTTACACGACCCAAAACCAATCTTTTAAAAACGAAATCACAACATCTAAAGAGAACGAACCATTGAGAAACACGCGGGGGTAGGGGGTCATTTGAAAACACGCCTATGGAATGAATTAGGGTGGAGGTCATCAGAATTAGGAGCTCTATGAAAAAATACTATCTAAATATTTCAAATTGTTTCAAAAAATAAGGGTTGTAAAAATGGAAGACCATCGATTCTCCTTTGCAATCGTTTAGGAACATTTCATTGCAATTTGATGGCAATAAATACCGTTCATGAAAAATCAACTTTAAGGGAAAAAAATTAATTGGGATTTTTGCAACCGATCATTACGAGTGTTAAAGCGGAGGGATAAATGAAAAAAAATAAGAGAAACGGAGGAGAGGAAACGGAACGACGAAGAGGTGAAATGTAACAAGAAAGAGGCATTCAGAATAGAAGAAACTAATTGAAGTCCACATGAAGAAATTAATAAGCCTACCTGGAAAGGTACACAAAGATTCATCTATGCAACATAAAGAAAATTAAAAGTTTCAGAATAAAATATTCTTACCTGTTGATCATATTGTGGGCAATATTGCTTTTCGGTCATATTTAAAACTCTCTAAACAGTATACATTAAATAATGTACAATACTGCACACACACTTCGTACACTTATCACAAATTTCAAATTAGTGTAATTCCTTGTCCCATGCAGGCCAAATATCTTCAGGGCTTCCAATAAATCCATGATAACTGAAGAATAATGTGATTCCTTTCACTATATCAGCTTCATCTGAAAATTAAACGATAAAACTTGCAGAGCTGCAACACCTCATACTTTCTTGTATTATTTGTCATCTTTGCAATTTTCAAAACTTCAGAGACTTACAAGAAAATGTAAATCGGACTTGAATCATTTTTATAAGTGTACTTCAAACTATCTCGTGAAAAAATTAGTGAAAAACAATTTGGAGCAGTTTTTGAGAAAATCTTGTTTTCAAAATTGTCTTTACTTCATGAATATTTACGTAAAAACCTCTCATAAAGACTTTGGTTGAAAAGCTAGTTTTGGAGAAAAGATTTTATTTAGAAAAAATATCTATCTTCAATATTGTAACTGTAGGAAGACACACACAACACATTTTAAACTTCTGCAATTTTCGAAAATTTAGAGAATTCAGCGCAAATTGAACCTACAGCATTTTTATAAACGTACTTTCCTCTACATCATAAAATAATTTATCCAAAAATTTGGAGTTATTTTCAAAGAAAATTGAAAGTCCCTAGAGGCAACATGCAGTAAAGTTCCCACCAAAATTAAAATATGTTTCAAATGCAGGGCCTGACACTTATTCCAAATAGATCAGGAATATTAATTTTGGTGAAAAACTTGCTTTCGGTTTAGACGCTAGCATTGCTAACTACATGGGTCGACAGACGAACGTTTGGGTGTAAATTAATTTTTAGGTATCAAGAACCCACAAGAACAGTTAATGAAACGATATAAAGAGTGGTATAATTACAAGTGGTATGTTCAAGGAAACGAACGACGCTAGGGGCGAGTTATCTTATATTCCAAGAGTACAATTATACCCCTTTATAGGCATGTTACTTTCAATATTTTTTCGTTTTCATTTAAGAATAATTAAAATTTTAAAAAAATTCAAGCTCAGCTTGCCATTCAAGGCACACGTTTCATGACGTAGTATTGCTTCCAAAAAAGATCTATTTTAATTGGCCCTGCATTGTTTTTGTTTCCATGAAATATTTGCAAAAGGAAGATACTGAACATATTGCGGGTAAAATATTAGAAGCTGAGAAAGTCATGAAAACATTACTTCCCATGAAAAGCAAAGACAGGTATGAAAGAGAATACACATATAAATATTGGAGAAAAACTAGGCACTTCTGACACAGTTTTCTACAGCATACTTTTTAGACTAGGCGTTTATAATTTTTACATTCATAATCCTCAAACCAAATGTTTTACATGTAAAACAAATAATTTATTTACGTTAAATACTTTATGTTGTTCCATACGTCAGCTAGCTTAATGTTTACTTCCCCAATATTATCCATTCGTTGTTTGTATGTAGTTGTTGTAGGTACATAATCTGCGAGGGAACGTTTCTGTTCATGTTTCATGGCTGACTGCAAATACCTTGGCTACGTCTGTGTAATAGTTTCTTAATTAAACGATTTGCCTTCTTTTCTGAAACTGCTTGGAAGGTGTCGAGTTTTAATTGCACGGTGGAATTATAATTGCACACATGCTATTAACATACAGATAATCAACGATTTCTCATGGAATTATCATATTTAGTTAACTAAACAAAAAGGGGTTATCTGACTACACAATGTGTTAAATAAAATAATATATTACATACAGGAGCGTTATTTTCTTTTTTGGTTTCAGGAACCTACAATACACATTTTTTCTACGTTAAATTCGCTGGAGTATTTCGTGACTTTCTCTAATATGTACTACGTAGAAGAAATGATGCCATAATTATTAAATGTTTGATTGAGGAATAAAACGTACCTGGAAAATGTTTGAAGCACACTAACTTATCTGTTATGTGACTGGCTACCCGCTTAAAAACATGTCTGCTAAGAATTCTCTTTTGTTTGTAGTATGGTAAAAGGTGCTTCACAACAGTTCGAGCTATTCTTTGCTTATACTGAGCAATTTGCTCTTTTGTACACCAAACATCATCTTCTTCACTATCAAACCCAAACAAATCAAAAAAAGTGTTCTTCATTTTTACTTTTGCATCAGGATCACAACACATCTTAGATATACTTTCATGTAGTTTCTTTTTCTGAAGATGTTTTTGTGTGGTCCAAAATGGATCTATTGGTTCATTTTTACAAGTCTGTGGTAGAGTTTCTTCCTTTGTCTTGTTATTGCTAGTTTCTCCCTCACTGAGTTCATCTTCGGATTCCAGTATTCTGATTAACTCCTGGGTTGCTGTTTTGTACAGAAGTGCTTCTCCAAATTCTGATTTACTGTTGTTATCAGTTAAAAACAGTTTTAACTGTTTGATGGCTTCCTCATCTGCATCTGTTTCCAGATTGGGCTTATGAAGTGGACTAATATTGCTAGCATCTGAATTTGCATTAAAATTTGATTTATCAAGTGAATCCCTTGATTCATTTTGAGTAGAACTATCCAACAAAGTGTTGTCTCCATTTTGTAGCATTACGTTCTTATTGTTATCTTCACAAGTCTTCGGGTCATCACTAGGAGATTCATTAACAACTGCACAATTATCAATCTTCTCTGAGATCTCAAGATCATTGGAATGATTAGAAGAGAAAGGATTAAGCATCGAGGAAAAATCTCGAGTAACAGATGGCTCATTTAAATCCTTGTCGGATGAATTCGAATACGAAGTTGGACATAATGTATCATCACAATCTGGAGGGAAATTGTTATTTTCTTTTTCATCAAAAACTTCAGTCTTTATATTTACACTATGTATTATATTATTTTCACTCCTCTTCTAATTTAACTGAAGATCTGTCTAGGTTACTTGCATTTTGCTTACTTTACATATACAATTCTCTGACATAATTTCCTCAAATTTATGAGTACATTTTTGATTTAGGTATGCCATTTATATCATTACCTGCAATGACAATAAAATCATGCTATGTCCTTTAACAAAAATACAATAGTTATTATACCAGCATTTCATAGTTTTTCCTCAATGAAATCATATATATATATATATATATATATATATATATATATATATATATATATATACACACACACACACACACATATTGTGACATACCCAAAAAGGACGGACATTTATTTAGGCAAATAAAGGTCGAAATATTGTAGATATTGCAAAAGACGTGGGTTTCTATGGTGCAAATACGCAGATGACACAGTAGCAACGCGAGTTCATCCTGAGACAGGTGCGGGGGCACCTTAGTAACTGTGAGAGCTGGGAGGTAAACACACTGGAGGCACCGTAGCCAACGCGAAACAACGAGTTCGTTTAGAAGCAGGTATACCGTAGTGATCCCGAGGTTGTGATTAGTTCGAAAATTGGACAATAAGAACTTGACTTAGAAATGTTACCAGTGAATTGTGAATTGCAAGGTTAGATAATAGAATAATAATATTAGAGGGATATTATTCCGACTTCGAAAAAGTAATGTTTAAAATAGGTGCCCACCTGAGGCGCAAGACAAAGAGTATAGGCAGTGCTTGTGAAGTGGTTGGAGGAAGTTTCGACTTGGTCGCTGATCATCGTGGACTTCAACAAGAAGGAAGATCAGTCTACTCTACGTGGCGACATCGAGCGACGTGCGCCCCTAATAAACGCTGTTATTGCAATAACGTGAAAAATGGTCTTGACCTAACGATTTTTTGTAGTAATCAATGATAGTTTGATAACTTTGGCATTTTTGGAATTTGTTGCATCGACAGGCGCAACGTGTCTCTTACCCCTTGTTGGGCGTTGAGCGCATTCTCTGGAGTAATCTTCGTTACTAGGTAAAATTACCTGTTGTAGTCTCGTCACGTCGCAGTCCAGTCTGTGCCTTTTATCCCTTCGGCCAGGGGCTCAACGCCATTAGATTCCGGGGTTCCTAGCCGGTCACTCAACCAGGAACCCGCGAGTCTCGAATTCGCTTAACCTCCGTGACTTCACGGAGAGTAATAAACGAATTCGGCTAGCGGCGCAGGCATTCATAATAAATTTTAATTCATAGTTTGAAAGAAAGCTGATTCATTGCATTACATGCAATCCTAGGTAGACATTTCAGAAATATTTCAGATTCCTCGCCACTCCGTATGGATGACAGATTAGTAATTGGTTGCAGATGGCGAATTATTTCATAGAACCGTCGATAACCTAATGGGATTTACATTTATTAGAAATATATATATATATATATATATATATATATATATATATATATAATAAATTTCTAATTAATATATATATATATATATATATATATATATATATATATATACAAAGAAGTTAGTAATATACAATCAAGGATTCAAATTAACCCTTTTCCCTTAGTTGCCCATTTTTTATAAATTCGGAAATTGGTTACGAGTAACATATTTTGAATCTGATCTTCAGGTTACTTTAAAAGATAGGCGAAACGTAATGGAAAATTCCACGCACATGCCAATATAGTGAGTGTGTGGGTAAGTTTCAATATACATATATTACTGATACTGTATGTACTATGTATCTTGCTTTAATAATGAGTGTATTTCCTCCAGCACAGAACTATAAATAGATGCTACACAACTTGAAATCAAAAATTTCTTTGTCATGATCTCGACAATACAGTTAGTTGCTACCCATCATTGTTTTGAATTTATTAAAACAAATTTTTAAAAAAGGAAAAACCTGGAGCGTTTCTCTGTACTCGAACCTACCACGGTCGGTATCGGTACCACGGTTACCGTCAACCGTTGGTAAGAACTGTACTTACTCGAACCGACAGCGTGTCGCTTCTGACCGTCAGTAAAAATGGTATCGACACGGACCGACGGAATGAGCCCCTTTTGGTAGGCTCTTCCCGACGCGTTTCGAAGACGATGGTTTGTTTGTATACTGCTGTGATTCCGCCGTTCTTGTCGGATTGGATATTTATCTCCAGTATAGTCAACGATGCTTTTGCTGAGATATTGCCGTTTCTGAGAAAGGTTTTGAAGTAAATATAAAAATATAATTGTACAAGTAAGACTAAAAATGAAAAGTCTACAACTTAATCTTCGCAAATCGCAGTTGAAACGTTTAAACACCTAAACTTTTCCTGCCATTCTCACGATGCAATCAAGGCAGACTTTTCAAACATTTGGCACAACATAAAAACACTAAGTAGCTCCCACAATAAATAAGTTACGTATTCCCTTACATCGCCTGAACGTGTTGATCAAACACAGCTTCCTAATATATACAGGATCCATCAGAAAAGTAATGCGCATTTTCTGCATCAATACACTTGATGAGACGTGTCTGCCATGCCTGGAAGGCATCCCGAAACTCCTCGACGGGAATGTCTTTCAGGAATATTGTAACATGCTTTTAGAACAGAGGTCGGCAACGTTTCTGGAGTTAAGAGCCATTTTCCACCGGGTGTGATTAATTATTATTTTTTAAAGAGCCAAATATAAATACATACATTGGTAATACAGATTAGAAAAAATAATATAACCGTTATCTGCTGTGAAACATGTATTTTTTGTGAAATCAAAACCTATTTTGCGTAGTAATAGAACATATAAGTCAACTTATTAAAGAAAACGGAAACAGTTTTTATAACAAACAAAACTAATTGTAAAAACCTAATTTCAGTATATTATATAGCTTTGCTTAAAATATAAATTAAATGATAGAGAACGCCTAAGATTTTTCACAGTGCGCACATGCAACACATATGGTAGTAAACAAATATTTTGCTGAAATTCTTCGCATTGCATGATGGGATTTTCAGAAAGTTTGTAAGACTCACTACTAAAAGGCACTGAATTCGAAAACTCAAGACTCCTCTCCAGTGGCCTCGGCAACGCTTCTTTTTCTATTCACATTGGTTTTAGTGTGGTGTCAGCGAGAATGTGAAAAACAAGGTTAGCCAAAGCTAGGTTTATTACATGCAATCCGCGCATTTTGGTGTGTACTTACGGTATTATATGGTTGGTAATTGCAATATTGCAGTTAATTTTTCAATATGTACTATTAAATCACTAAGAGCCACCAGTATGGTTCTACTGATTGTGAGTCGCATGCTGCTCGTGAGCCACAGGCTGCCGACCCGATTTAGACCTTTTCCACGGTCTCCACTGCTTTTCTATCCTGCACTCTCTTGATCAGAAACCAAAATGTCGCACTGAGCCGAGACGGGGTTATAAAGAAATGGGGACCACTGGGAAGTTGCTCCGGACCAGAAAGTTGGTAACGATGAAAGGCGTGTGCCTGAGGCGTTGTCATGGTGAAGCATGTACATGTCACGATATCATCCCTCGCGCGCGCGACCCAGCGTTTCAATCTCTTGAGCACTTCAGGTGAGGCTGAGTTGACAGTTTCTCTCTGCAGTACAAACTCAAATGAACGATTCCTCCGGACTTCAAAGAAGCGAGACTTGCTCAATCGAGTTTCTTGGGGCGGGGATGATTTTGTGTATCAATCGCTGCTATGCCTTTTTGATTCTGAGTCGTACTCGATCATCTAGGATTCGTCTCCGGTTACGCAAGTCCGGCTCATTTTGAAACAAATCTAACAATTCTTTACGACGCGAAACCATGGCCTCGGCGTTCTTTCTGATCTTCCAAAAACACTTTCGGCACACGTTTTAGCATCGTGTGAGCATTTGCAGATCCTCGTTCACTATGCCATGTACAGCAAACATAGACTTGGGTAGGGTGTCAGCAATTTGCTGGATGCTCATTCGACGGTCAGAACGGAAAACTTCGCGCACACGATCCAAATTTTCGTCGGTTCTGGCCGTTACAGGGCGTCCAGAACGGGGTTCGTCGCGGACCTCGTCCCGGCCCGCTTTGTGCCACCTGGATTTGTGCTTTTCCCGGCCTTGTGCCACCTACCGGACTGTGACCTTGAAATGCAGTCATCCTCGAAGGACTCTTGAAGCATCTGGAATGTTTCGGTTGCATTCTGTTCAAGCTTCATGCAAAACTTTATGGCGTATCGCTCTTCGTGTTACAAAGTCGCAAAAAACACTTCATGTGGAGGCACATCTTTCCGCTCACACTGCTCGGAACAAACTGTCGACTGGCTGCGTTGAAAGGGCAGACCCCCACCACATTTCTCGATCGGTTTTATCGTGCGGCCACGGATAGTCTCGTCACAATAACATCATGCGGATTACTTTCATAATGGACCCTGTATGAGCCATTAAGATTTTATCTTCAATACTTTATTCGTGCAAAATCTAAACCCAAATATTACGTAGCTCTCCAAATTAACTGTTACCACGTCACCGCGCACCAGAGTTGTCAATCCAAATGTGCTACTTGTTTCGTAACAAATGCCCCCAAATGTTCATTAAAATTTGGCAAGCAAAAGGTATTGAAAATACATTCGGTAAAAAAATTAACTTTTAATCAGATTCTTTGAACTAATTGTAATTTTGACTTAAAATTCTGCAATTTTTTTAACCAAACGGGCATTTAACCAAACACGCATGTGCAGAGCATTTACCACAGTTAAAATAAAATAATTTACGAACTACTTGCTCACAAATCATCCGATGCAATTTACAATGCCGTTGCCACAAAATAATTATATTATTTATTTTCCTCAAAGCTTTCATTTCTCTTTAACGCATGCTTTCCTATTAAAGAGAAAATTAAACATTTCAAAAAGTAATACTTGGATCACAAAAGAATTAGAACATCGATGTAAAAATAAACGTACTCTCTACTATTTCTAAACGTCATGACGTATCTGTATTTCATATCTACTTTAAAAATAAAACATTGTTACGAAAAGTCATGAGGCAGGCTAAAATCATGAAAAACGATCAGGATATTTTGAACTCAAATAATAAAACAAAAGCAATGTGGAATATAATAAAAATACAACCAAATCAACTAGAAAACCCGTAGAGAATGTTATTTTAAAATATAACGATATAAGTGTGAACGATCCGGCAACAGTGGCTAATCTCTTAACCAATACTTTTCGAGAATTGCTGCCGATCTCACTAAGGGTCTTCAGACACAAAATTCAAAAACCGACAGTTCACCCAAAATTTTAGACACAATGTTCGTTTCCGAAACTTCTTCCTATGAAATTCTCAAAATAATCGGTAAACTAAAAAATAAATATTCGTCCGGTTTAGATGAATTCTCGGATTCTTTGTTAAAGACTTGTGCGTATGCCATTATACACCCGTTAACTCACATATTTAATGCATCTTTATGCACTGGAACGTTTCCAGATATTTTCAAAACAGCTAAAATTAAGTCGCTTTTCAAAAGGCAGCTTAAAATGAAATTCAAATTATCAGCCATTTCTCTTCTATCAGTTTTTTCAAAAATATTAGAGACTTTTTACGTACGAGTGAAACCTTTCTCAGTAAACACGACCTTTCAGATTATAACATGGATTTAGAAAATCAAAATCAACGAAACCGCTATATTTTCTTTTCTTAAAGATGTCGCTTTCATCATTGGATCAAAACGAGGCACCTATTGGATTATTTTAGATCTCTCAAAAGCTTTTTTTGGCAATCGTGGATCATGACATTTTACTTTCCAAAATTACCTTCATATGGAATTTGTGGTATTGCTCTAAGATTGGTTATGTTGTGCCTTAAACAACGATCTCAGAGAGTTGAAATACCTTACTGGAATGATGGAACATTACGTACGCACCTTTCAAACTCTTTGCCCATATTATGGAGTTCCTCAAGGATCGTTTTTAGGCCCTATTCTGTTCCTACTTTACGTAAACGATATGCCCTCGACGATTCGAAACGGAAAAACAGTCCTCTTTGTGGATGATACGCACATTCTTTGCATTAAATAAATCGTAAATAGTACAATATCAGATGTTTCAAATTGGTTCCGAAATAACAAATTAATAGTAAACGAAAAGAAAACGGGTTTAATGCAGTTTTCCATTTCAAATAAACAATTCTGTGCTCAATTGAAGATGAACGGTGTACCATTGACTGATACTAAGGCAACAAAATTTTTAGGTCTCTCAGTTCAGTCAAACCTTAAATGGAACGTCCATTTAAATGAATTGAGCACAAAATTAAGTTTATTTTGCTACGCGTTCAGAATTCTTTCAAATTCAGTCAGCCTTCATACTGCTCGTTGTGTATACTTCGCGAATGTTCATTCCCGCCTGAGATATGGCATAATATTCTGGGGAAATACATCTTATAGCTCCCAGACTTTTAGATTACAAAAATGAATTGTGCGAATAATAACCAAATCCCACCCACGTGATTCATGTAAGCCTCTCTTCATTAATCTAGAATTCTCATTACCGTCTTTTTATTTACAGATCAGTGGTTTTGTAAAAATGACTTGCTCAAGGGGCAGAATATTTTCAGAAAATGCCGAAGTCTATTACTATAACACTCGACTGTAGAAATCATATTCATCAGGTGACGAAAGTATCAACGGCTCATTACAAGGATTACGCACAATACATATGCATTTTACAACACTGCCAGATGACATTAAACGATTAAATTCAATAGAAAAGTTTAAATCCAAAGTGAAATCGTTTCTGCTGCATAACTGTTTCTATACAATTAGAGACTATACTGAGCATCACAAGAAAAGTAGCATTAATTTTAACAATGATACATAATGCATTATTTACCATTTGGACTGTATAAATGAGTATAAACAACCTGTAACAACTATTGTACTACAGCTTCGGGTCAATGATCCCCATCTCGATCAGGTTTTCGTCCAGTTTCCCTGATCCATTGAGCAGATATGAATGGCCCCCTTTGTTTGCTTCTGGACATAAATGTAACTTCATTTTCTGTGCACGTCTTCTAGAATTCAGTGGGAAATACAATTATTCAAATTATCGTTTCCATGTTGTCGCGGCAGGAAGTAATAAGAGCCAAAATTTAATTTATTGCTTTGAAAATAGATTTTATTACATGGGAGTTTTTTGCTCCCTTTCCAAATTGTTCAAAATTTATTGCTTATTATCCTTGAAAATAGATTTTATTACATGGAGTTTTTGCTTTTTCTCCTTTCAAAATTCAAAATTTATTGCTTGTTTATCATGAAAATAGACTTTATTACATGGAGTTTTTTTCTCCCTTTCAAAATTCAAAATTTAAGTAGTATATGACTTAATGTAGGGATCACAGAATTTTGAAAATGTACACAATTCACTTTTCCCCATAGCACGTCATACGCAGTTTTAACTGTTTTTGACGTTAAATAAATAAATAAATAAATAAATAGGAATAATACAAGTAAACACATGAGTTGAATATTGAAATTTAATCTTCAACTTATTTGAATTCAACTAAAAAACTTCAAAAATGTTTTAAATATTTTATCATTCTTTCTTTCTTAAAATGAATGATAAGAATGAAATATTTATTTATATTTAAACAACAACTGTTATTATAGTGTGTGTTGGAAAAATTAGGGCCCCAGTATTTATGGTCATTCTGTTTTAAGAACGACTAAGTTTAATGTAGGTAATATTTCTCTTAATGACAATAATAAATACTATTATCTTTAAAAAAATCAAGACTGTAGAAATATACTGAGGAAGTCTCCTCTATTCGAATAGCACAGGGGGCCGAAATTCGTTAAGTTAACAGTTTTCATGTCAAATGAATGAGCCACGTGGATCAAATATTTCATACTGTAATGGGACGGCCACGGTACTGCGGTGTTCGCCGCGAATATTAAAATAATTCACGCTCAACGTTACAGCTCGCATGAGTAAAAGAGAGAAATGCCCACGGACAATCGTGTCTGTGATAATCCGGGCTGGCATTCGGCGCTGAGGGAGGGTGGTCCAGGTCCGTAAAGTTAGCATAGCAAGTCAGACGTCATTTTTCGTAAAACTCATTACAAATGGTAGAACATCTGAAATGAAAACTAAATATTTTCAAGTAAATAACACAAATTTGACATTTATAACTGCTTTTAATGCGGCTAAATTGTCACAATGAGACATAATTCACAGAATCTAGCGAGTCGCGACGCGAAATGCCAATGTTGCATTCCAATCTGATATACACCAAAGGTTTTTATTTCATATATTTCGAATAGGTTTTAAATAAATTCTAAACGATTAATTGGTAAACGTAAGCTTGAAGCTCCATCGTAAGAAACGAACAAAGGAATATGAAATAATATATTACAAATTCTAACTTACGTAGCATCCAACTACTTGGAAACACCATTCATTTTACGTTCAGGAAGCGCAGAATTTTCGGAGCGGGCGAATAAATTTGATACCAAATTACTAAAAAAAAATTTGGGAAAATCCAACATGATCTTATTTGAAGACCTGTTTTTGATGAACACATTTCATTAAGAAAAATCGTATCTTACCAATAGTTGTAGGAAAACGCAAAAAAAAAAAAAAAAAAAAAAAGTTAATCCTCGAAAAATCAGACATTTCAACGAACATTACTCCTGCATTATTCTCTTAAACTAATAATAATGAGAGGAATTTTAAAGAAATGGAAAGATATTGTTATTTTTGTATGTTGCAAAGTAATGAACAGTGCTGAATCTATGCAAATAGCATCGTTTCATTAGACATATGTAGTTGCATACAAGGGATCTTATTTCGTGAAGATACATTTTGCAGCTATGTATTGTAACGTTTCTTAGTAGTGAATGAAAATACAAAATTATTTTAACAAAGACGTTTATTTTGTTTCTTAATGTTACACTACAAATGGTTGATTTATGTACAGATAATATTCTCAGTTCTTGTGTTATTCACTTGGTTATTTCTTTAAACACGGCTCACTTTCACTTGATTATTTATTTTCCCTGGTTTACAAGAACCACGTGGGTGGGATTTGATTATTATTCGTAAAATGTCTGGGAGCTATACGATGTATTTCCCCGGTTCAGGGGGCGCCAGCCAGATGATGTAATATTCGTTACAGTATGATACTTCAGTAGCTTTCGTTATGCTTTTGTTAATTATCCTGTAAATTATATTATTTTTGGCAAACTACTGTCCGACAACATTGAAATGCGGTTCAGTGCTTACGAACGAATGTCAGATTGTAATTATAATGTTAGTTACAGACAAATTATCGAATCGGAACGCCTGGTACTAATAATTCTCTCCAGAACCTTGCTAGCTGTGTCAAGCATACACAGTGGCCGGTATGATGATGGATCTTCGGGAGATTTATTCCCCTTAGGAAGGAGCACCAGGCGCTGTTTTTTCCATCTTTCTGGGTACACCCCTTCTCTCAAGCAAGAATAATAAGATCACAAGATATTTGGTATTGCGCGAGTATCGCAGTTTTGAAACCCAATGTGGGAATGTTATCTGGTCGGAAGCCTTGTGTTGTCGATTCTGTTGATTGCGTGCAGAATTTCTTCTTGCGTGACTGGAGGAATTATTTCTAGCTCAGATAATGCTATATTAACTGGGTCACCGGGGTGGCTCGGGAATAGAGCTGTCATAATTCTGAGCAGCATATTGGGGCAAGTTGGAAAGCAATAGGTGCCTGTCTTCTGCCTACTCATGACCGTCTTGTGGCCTACCCATGGATCCTTTTCACCTCGTCACACGGGCTTTTGGCGCATAGCGTTTTGCTCTTGCGGATATCTATCTTCAACTGGCTTGCGACGAGTTTGTTTTGCTCTTGCAATTGAAGAAAGTTGTCTCTGCCACGAGCTCTCTGGTACTGTCTTCTGGCTCGAAGGCACTTCCGACGTAATTGGGTGATTTCCTCATTCCACCAGTAAACTGGTGAACGTCGAGATTGCGCCCCGTCTAGACATAGCCGCATCACAGGCTTTGGTTACGCATTTCATAACCTGCCAAGCTTTGTCATCTGCGGTACCTGTTGGCACTACAGTACTGTACGGCACAACAGCGCCTGGTGCTCCTTCCTAAGGGGAATAAATCTTCCGAAGATCCACCATCATACCGGCCACTGTGTGGCCTTGACACAGCTAGCAAGGTTCTGGAGAATTATTAGTACCAGACTGGGAGAAAGCTGTGGAGGGAGGGAGAGGCCTTTCGGAAAATCAGTATGATTTCCGTAGAGCCACTCGACTGTTAACGCAGTCCAGCTTTAATCTGATGCTTACCGCCCATTAAGCAATTCGAGTAGATGGAAGGGGCTTAAATCCAGTACTGTGCTGTCGTTAGGTTGGATGACAAGAGAATGCATTCAGCTCAGCCATTGGAGTAATATTCACCAAGCCCTCCGCAGATTTAAGGTGCCAACATTACTTGAGGTGTGGCCGAGTATCTGAGTAATAGGGCCCTGATTTGCAATACAAATAATGGGCCAAAGGTATATGTCTCCGCTGGTGTCCTGGGAGTCGGTATTAGGTTCACCATTGTGGAATGTGATGTATGACGTCCTTCGGCCTCCCAGAAGGCACCAGTATTATTGGTTTCGCGGACGACATTGCTATCGTCGCCGTTTGCGAAATACGATGACGAGAATTGTGTATATTTGCAGCAGAAGCGATCGCTATTGACAGTCAGTGGTTGAAGTCTCAAGTGCTGCAGTTGGCTGGGCACCAAGACTGAGAATTATCCTAGTCACTAGCAGGAAAAGAGAGAAACCATCGCCTCAAGTTGGAAAGCACCATGTTGCATCACAATGATCGATGAAATATCTTGGTCTCATGATTGACGCCCGTCTGACATTTGCTGACCACCTGACGTACGCCAGGAATAAAGCGGTGGTAATTAAAGCAGCACTGTCGAGACTAATGCCCAACATAGGGCCCTGTTAGGAGAAACGGAAGCTTCTGGCCATGGTTGTGAGGTCCGTCTTGCTCTATGGTGCCCCAGTATCGGCCAAATCCACGTCGACAAATAGTTACGTCCGAGGGATGACGTCAGTTTACAGGTTATCAGCATTGCGGGTAACTTGTGCATTCCGCACTGTGTCAAACGATGCAGTGTGTGTCATCGCGGGGATGCCTCCTGACGATGTCTTGGCGCAGGAGAGACAGGTGATATCACAAAGAAAGAGAGGAGCAGACTGCTCGACAACACTGCTCGAATGGCGGGATCGATGGGACAAGTCCATTAAAGAGAAGATGACGTACCGAGATTCCCTCCATTGCACCGCTAGATCAACCGTAACTAATTGGTAATTCTTCTTGGTCAGCTGTTGTCTGGACACCGGATGCGCTTTCTGTGGCATATCTCACAGGTTCAAGCTGGACGATACCCCTTCTGGCCACTATGTGAACGTGTTAACATCGAAGACGCGGCATGTGTTCCTCAGTGCCTGCGATGCCATCTGCAGCGACGGCGCGATTATGCAGAATATACTCGGATCGACCCGCTGACACGAAGCAATAGTTGGGTGCATGCTCGCCTCAGAAACCAATTGGGATGCGACCATAATAGCTGAGCTCAGGAGAATAGAAAGGGAAAGAAGGGAAGTCGACTGATCCTCCTTTGATCCTTCCTACGTTTTGGCGAAGAGAAGTGGCTAGTGACTAAGCCACTCTAATCCACTCCCCGTGATGTAATGCCTAACCGCGGTTCCGCGGAGGATGGAGAAGGGAGGTGGTTTTAGTGGGTAAAAATCTCACACTATCATATGGTACGGGCCATATAGTGTCTTTCAAAGATTTCCACCTACTCTCGTAAACAACATCTCCCAACCCCCACCCCCCACCCCCCCCCCCCCCCCCCCCCCTTTTTTTTTTTTAAATGAACTACAAGTGTTACCAAAGGGTGTGAATAAAGATATGTTTATTACACACTTGGACATAACTTTGAAAAATTATAAAGAAACTAGAAGCCTGCAGCAGGGAAAATTCTTTGGAACAAAACATTACAAAATTTTTTTTAAATTTATTTATTTAACCAGATCAGTGGGATTACTACTAGTTTTAAGTATGTCCTACAATAGATAGTGGTTCGAAGGTACAAATAACTGTTGCACACTATCATTTCAGACTCACAACACGGTTTCAGAAATCAAAATCTACGGAAACTGCGATTTTTCTTTCCCTTAAAGATATTTGCTTCATCAATGGACAAAAATGAAGAATCTTTGGGATATTTTTAGATCTTTCGAAAGCTTTTGACGTTATTAGCACATCTGCTCTCAAAATTACCTTCTTATGGAATTCGTGGTATTGCCCTGGATTAGATAACCTCGTACCTTAAACATCGATCTCAAAGTAGAAATACCGTACTGGCACGAAAGGACATTATTTACTTATCTCTCCAATTCTTTGCCAATTGAACATGGGGTCCCACAAGGTTCCATCTTAGGTCCTATCCTCTTTCTGTTGTACGTAAACGATATGCCCTCATCTATTAAAAAAGGAAAAACAGTTGTTTGCCGATGACACGAATATTCTTTGCAAAGTTTCTATTTGGTTTCGTAATAAATTAATACTAAACGAAGGGAAAACTATTTCAATGCAATTTTGAAAGTGAACAATACGCAATTGGCTGATGTTAATATAACAAAATTTCTGTGTTTCTTAATTCAGTCAAACCTGAAATGGAATATACATATAACTGAATTAAACACTAAATTAAGCTCATTAAGTTATGCATTCAGAATTCTCTCTAATTCTGTCAGCCTTCCTTCGCTCGTTGCGTGTATTTGCAAATGTACATTCCATACGAATATGGCATAATATTCCGTGGAAGCTCATCTTGGTTCAGACATTTAGATTGCAAAGAAATTATCGAATAATGAAAAAATATCATCCACATTGATCCGTGCAAGCCTCTTTTCATTGAGCTTGGAATCTTACCATTGTCTTGTTTATTTTTGAGTCTGTAGTATTTGTCAAAAGTGACTTACTTAACGGTGGGAACTTATTTTCATGTAATACTGATATTTATAGTTACAACACTCGACGTAGAAATCATGTTCAAGTGTCAGTATTGTAACGAATATTGCGTCACCGGCCGGCACCACCACGAACTACCTGTAAGCGCGGATTGCGTCATCTGCCGGCGCCACCACGAGCTGCCTGTGAGCGCGGATTGCATCATCTGCCGGCAGATTATTCCAGAATGTGCGCGGCGTCCGGAAAGTTCTGGAAGGCACTTGCCGAGTATAAATACGCGGCGGCCGGCGACTGCGAGTCAGTCTCAAGTCCTCAGTGGAAGCTGAACTGTGAAGTGTGTGCATCGCAGTGAATAGCAGTGCAGTGATTGTGCTCAGTGACGTGAACTGTGACCAGTGCATCGAACTGTGATCAGTGCAGTGAACTGTGGCCAGTGCTTAGGACTGTGCGAGTGTGTAAGAGACGAGTAGTGTAAATAAACAATCAAAAAGAGGTGTAGTGTAAATAAATAATCAAGTGTTTTCCATTGATTGTGATAAACAAAATAAACGCTTTTGTTAAAATAATACGAGACTTTAATTCACCACCTAGAAACGTAACAGTATCAACAGCTCACTACAAGAAATCCACATACAATACATGTACGTCACTTTACAACGCATTGCCAGATGAAATTAAACAATTAAAATTGGTACACAAATTTAAGTTAAAAGTAAAATATTTTCTGCAGCAAAACTGTTTCTATACAATTAGAGACTTTACTGATCGTCAAAAAGAAAAATAATGTTTACTTTAACAAAAACTAATGTACTTCCGGGTCAATGACCCCCATCTCGATCGAGTTTTTGTCCAGTTTCCCTGATCCATTGAGCAAATGCTGAGATGGCCCCTTGATTTGCTTCTGAACGTAAATGTAGCTTCACTATGCGCACGTTTCGTTGAACTTTCCTTTCGCTTGTAGTGGTAGTAGAGCTTAGGGTGAGTTTCTATTTTGTTAACAATACAGAAAAATCAAATCTGTTTGTTCCTTTACCGTTAAAAATAAGGTTTCTATAATTTGGCATCGAAAATATCTAGTTTTTGAAATGTTAATCCCTAATTTGTTGTTATTATTATTAATCTTATTATTATTATTTTTCATCTTTCAACTATTAATATTAAAATTGTTGGGAAGGATTCTGAAACTCAAGAAAGTGTACGAATGATTTTCTCCCCATACATCCACATACATTTTGACTAATTAAATAATAATCCAATTTTTTATCAAGGGCATCTCCACTGGGTACCACTGTGATGATCGTTGTTAATTTTGTGAAGAAAGCAAGATTGAGAGTGAGAGGTGAGATAAAAATTTCTCTAAGTTATGGGGGACAGAACAGATCTGTAGGGGAAACGAGATTTAATTCTTGTAGGAGCAATGCAGGTTTTTTCGAGGTTAAAGGGGCTAAGGCAAGGGGCAGTTTGGAGGTTGCAAAAGAATGTGGATGACAGTAAGAAAATGTAATTTACAATTGGTTCTATGTCTGGTTCTCTATGATGTTGTTTATTGGTTACATACCACGGGGTATTAGTAGTTGTACGAAGGATTTAATTATGGAAGGTTTGTAAGGATTTTATAACGGAAGAGGCACCTCCCCAAGTTGGGGCAGCGTGAGTTATTGAGGGTCTTAGGATTGATTTGCAAGAAATAGAAATTTTAAGTTTTAGAGATGACTTTTTATTAATAAGGGGAGGTAATTTGAATAGAGTTTCATAAGTCTTATTCAGTCTGCATATAATACGAGGTTTCCATGGAAGACAAGTATCCAAGAGGACGCCTAAGTATTAGATTGATTTATTTGAAGGCCATGAGGGTGGATAATTATTCAGTTTTTAAAGGGGGAGAGATATTGTTCTTAGCAAGGTAAAAAATTTAGTTTCGCATTTTGATGGGTTTAGCTGTAATCCCATTTTTTGTCCATTCAGAAAAAATATTTAAGTCTTGTTGTAGGTCATTTATTGCTTCAGAGATTAAGTCGCTAGACGTGAAGATTGCTGTGTCGTCAGCATAGAGAGCTGTAGCACAGTTTGATAATTGAAGAATATCTGCCGTAAAGATATTAAAGAGGGTTGGAGAGAGTGGGGACCCTTGAGGAACACGGCTAGAATTGGGGTAGGTAAGGATAAGGTATTGTTCATTTTTTCTATGAAGTATCTATTATCTGGAAAGCATTTTATAATTTGGAAGAATTATCCTGGGAGTCCTAGTTTACATCATTTGAATAATAATCCATTGGGCCAGACTTTATCAAATGCCTCCGTGAAGTCTAAGAAAGCTGTTATGCAAATTCTTTACATTGAAAATAAGAACAAATTCTTCAACAATTCTGAATAGTTGGTGGGATAAAATGAGTGAACAGGACAGAATCCAAACTGATGAGGTGGAATTGCATTTATTTTATCAAGGTAAGCAATTAATCTGAATAACATAAGCTTTTCGGAAAGTTTTGCAAATGCTGATAGTAGACTCATTGGTCTGTAACTTGATGGAAGTTTTGGGGATTAATTTGGTTTTAAAATGGGAAAATTATTATTGATTTTTCCAGCATGAGAGGAAGAATCTGAGTCTTAAGAATATAGCAGTATAGTATATAGTCTTAAACATAGCAGTTAGATAAGCAAGGGCATGTGGTGGAAAATGTTTTAAAGCAAGATTAGGTATCGTGTCTATTCTGGGGGAAGATTTGTTTTTGATTTTCTTGATTAATTGTTTTATATTGGCTGAGAGATATAATCTACATAGGTTGTGAATTGCAAGTGATATGGTTCATTTAGGAATATCTCTACAGATGTTTTCTCAGTGGGGTTTTTGAAAATATAAGATGCATAGCCATGAAGAGAGCCAGAAGAAACACTCATATAACATTATAATGAATGAAATATTTCAACAAAAAGTCTTCATTAACAATACAATAACTTAATGTAAAATTAATACAGTACAATAGTTCTTTATGTATTAAGATTATCAAAAAAGTTGCTATTCCATAATGCAATACATGAATTGTATACCCTCATTAATACAAATTCCAAAGGACAAATATAATCATGTTCATGTTATAAAAATTTGTGTAATCTGAATATTACAAATGTCTATATTACCTTAATCCCTTGACGGGACCGAAGTTTTGTTTGTGTTACAGTGAAATTCGTGTTAAGCAAGATCGTGCTAATAAGGGTTTACTGTATTTCAATTTTTTTAAAAGTGGGCGATGACCTGTGGTCATTGTTACACCTCCTGTCTTATAATGCGTGAACATTATTAATGTGGCTCATGACCTCAGAAATGTGCTTACCACTGCTCATCACTTCAAAAGATTCGTTTTATAAAGCAGGAGAGGTAACAATGACCTAAAGTCATCGGCCACTTTACAAAAATTGAATTATAGTAAATATTTAATATCAAATGGCATCTTCCTCAGACCTTCCTGTCATATGACATCTGTATAATAATCAGTGCTGTGCTGAATATTAGAATCAGTCAATATGTGCATTGAGAATAGGTGGTACAACACAATCAAATATTTGCATTTTTCAGTCAAAATCATAAAATCTTAGTTGCTTTTGGATTTTTCCCGAGTTCGTAGGTATCTAACGAAACCATATAACCAACATAAAACCACATAACCAACCTCTCACATGGCCAGAAACTGCAATCTTTCCAATTACTACACATATTGGAAATTAGAAATATCAAAATTTTTTTACTTCCTGGGTTTCGAACAAATCCATAGTCACTTCTAACATGATGGATGCTGATCAGTTCATCTCTCAATTTCCTGCGGCGTTTTGGAAATTAATGGCGAAAATGGAGTATTTTTTTCTACCCGAGGCATCCGATTAAACAAATTAAAATCTTATCTCTTAGAGATACTTGAAAAACATTTGAAAATTCAGTCATGTTTCAAAATGTGAATCCTGCATAACAAATTGCAGAAAACTTTAATGACCTTTAAAAATTTATTCAGAAACAGATTCATTGGTTATGGTTGCATAATCTATTTCATAGAAATATTAGGTGTGTCAGTCACTATTGAAATGGTTTTGGTTCAGTTTCATTCCTGATTCTGAAATGGTTTTTCATTCAGTTTCAGTTTCACTTGATTCTATCTGGTGATTTACTGGTAAATTCAAGCAATTGGTTAGATATTTCATTTTAACTTTCTTACTTTTGTGCAGGCCTGTGTTAATGCATGGGCCTAAAGGGTTGGGACCCTGAGCCCCCAATAGTTCTCACAAAATAAAACAAAATAACATAAAGTGAAGTCTGATTAAACTATTCGCAAAAAATAGGCATAATGGGTGATGTGATGCAGATCATTGAATAATGCCTGTATGGTGATAACAACTGTAATATGAGCCCATGCTTATAATATTGTGTATGTAGGGGAGTAAGTAAAGAAGGGTGCAGGGTCCCAGGCTGTTGAAACAGCCCTGGCACACTGTGATAGGTACTGGACCATATAAGTGGTAATGAATAAAATAGCATTATAGCACTCGAGCATAAACAGAAATTGTTGACTTGTGATAACTAACACCTCTTTCAGCTCAAAGCCTTTTACATATTTTATTTTCATCCTGAACATAAGCTTTATGCATGTACTATTAAAAATGCTTTTTCTCTGATAATTCAACAAGGTTTGTGCCATATCTAGTGGAACAATCTCAAAAAAGTGAATTTAAATAAGTCTGATAATTTTGATGTCCTCATCATACTGATAACTTAATGGCATTTCTCACAATATATTTATTTCATTGCACTACATGCAACTGATGAGCAAATACTATACTAATGTCAAATACAAGGGAATAAAAAAAGGAAAGATTAAATAAGGCATACCATTTGTAGCATTGCCTTTTGGTAGAGACTGGTGACCATACACAAGCGAAAGGCTTTTAACTCCAACAGGCCAGCACACTTTTCAATGTCATGCTGAGCATAAATATTACTTGTATCAGAACACATATTCAAGTTTTTTGTGAGTACTTGCTTCAAGTATTTTAAATATGAATCACAGACCTGTAACTACAATAAAATGAAATACCAAAATGTGTGCTTGATGAAGAAGTGGCAAAATATCAGAAAAACAAGTTTATCTATAGTGCTTAATTGACAACAGATACGTTTCTTTATTCCCCAGAGAGCAGGTGTTCATGAAAATAATTTTATTTAAATATTTACATTCAACTTTCTATTAGAATAAGTTAAAATTAAAATATTGTAATAAATATTTGTAGTTAGTTATTCTCATGTCTGACAATGTATTTATAAATGCAATTTTAAATAAATACAAACAATTCAATTATAATTTATGTTACCATATGATTAAGAATTTCTACTTGATCATTTATATATTCCTCTTCTTGTTGATTAATTCACACACTGCCACAATGCCTGAAGTGAAATCTCTTTCAAACAACATTCTGCCATTTGTTCTTTCCCTTATACACTGTTTACAAACCTGTAACAGAAATTTAATGTAAAACAAACAACCTGAAGGACATATTTTATATAATTATATTCTCCTTCCCCAATTTTAACAAGTACATTCTAACCAACACTTTTTTACTACACAAAAAGTGTACAATCCTCAAAATGTAATAGAATATCACACATAATTAATATTTATTCTGTTATCGGATATAGATGGAACATTAAAATAAGAAAAATTATAATTCAAACTTACCTTCCAAAAAATTAGTCAAAGCAATCGTAAAATTTAAGACAAAATATAATGAAAAAATTAGTATTTTATTTATTCTATTTCTGTACTTTTGCCAACAAAAATTACATCATTACACAATGAAATATCTGGAACTCCAGCATTTATTCTGCATATGTGGAAAGATTAATACATCTTCAAGTTCATTAAAAAGGTACTCTGTATTTCCACACAAATATAAATTTTCAGACGTCAAATTGTTAGTATCATAATACACACTTCAAGTGTAGGCCTAAGTTTGATAAATTCTGACACTGGCTCTCCTCGAAAACAAAAAAACAAAAAGAAATAACAAATTAAAACCACAGAATTTGAAAAGGAAAGTTGAGAGCAGAATTGCAGAGAAAGTGTCTAAAACTACTTTAACTACAATCAAGAGACAACTTCGAAGAAAAATAAGTAAACAAGTATGCATGCAAAATAGAAAAATAAACAATTCTTTCTTCCAATAACTGTTATTTTATGAATCATTGTCGTACACATTATCAGTTGCAATTTTTCAGTTTGATTACACTCAATGTCAGACATTTGAATCAGTTCAGATAACTTTTTGATCGACATTTGCAATATACATTAACAAGACATGGAATTGTATTAGTGAGGTTTTACTGCTGTACGTCACACACTGTCACTAAAATACGTTCACAACACTATTTGTCAAAGCGTTTCACAATTCTTAACATCTCAGCATCACAAAACGTCATATATCTTGAACTCAGCGCTTTCGACTGAATTTCTGGCAACTGATTGGCTTCACGATATACCTCTACATACTATATAAGTTTCTCACTGCGTAAATCTTACGTAGATATTTCATTCAATGAATTATTTTCAAAAAGAATCTAGATATAATGCCCATACAAAACCCGGTTTATCATCTATTGGGTTTTAACAATCATTTTCGTAGCTCTGCTTTTGTATCTTTTTAGTCCTGTTGCTTAGTGGTTTGGGAGCCGCCTTTGCAGAACTTTCGGATTGAACGCATTGCGTCCTTTTGGTTCATCGCGCCTTCGTTGGCGAGCGAGCGGAGCTGGCTCGATATGCCCCCAATTACGCTGACCGATTGACCTCCTCCGATGGTGTCAGAGAGCAATTAGGCGCCCCCAAGGTCGTCATTGGCCATCCCGCACAGCTCGGAGGGCGACCTGATTGAGCGAGCGGCGCTGGAAAAGGCCGTGATGCTTCCGTTCTCGGTTGCGGTGGAGATAATGCCCCATCAGGAAAGCAAACCATTTCTTGGTCTCTGTAGTCCTGGGAAAATACATTTTATTAATTACTCATTCCCAACCTCTTCGATTTCATGTACTGATTTGTACTCAATTATAACTCGGTCTTCTTGAAAAGAAGATGAAAGTGGTCGTTTTTAAACTAATTTTGTGAAAATATCTTCTTCAATGGAAAATGCGAAATTTCAACTTGTTTGAAAACTGACTCTGGGACATACGTTCCACTGGTCCAAATTGACATCTTTCGAACTGACTTAACGATTCGTTCTTCATGATAAAAACTTTGCGATATACGTTTGAATGCATTAAAATTTTTCAATTCTGGTTTATTAGGAGCCGCAAAGTAATGATTTTATGTATTGCTTGAGAAATATGTTAATTTTCGTCAGATATGAAATCAATCGTCTAATTTTGAATGTATTTCGATATTTATATAATTTCGCATATTTATATAATTTCGCATATTTATATAATTTAGCATATTTAGAGCTTTATCTATGATGTTTTTTATATTAAAATATTAATTTTTATTACAAAATAAATTATTTCGTGGGAAGGAATGAAAGCGTAAAATGCTGGAATATGAATGAACATACAAACTGAATTTCACACTTTATGAATTGCAGGGTTTGCGCTTCGCCGCCCTTCTATTTGGACTGTTTCGGGCAGAAAAGACTCTCCGTGGATGATGTCAAAATTCAAATGGATTTAGGTTTGCGTAGCGTGGCTTGACAATATTAAATACCCTACTAAAGGTTCATCATGCGATGTAATTAGATATTCATATTTAAAGTGATGCAATTTCATGAAAGAACCATTCAGGCATAGTGCGCAATATATGGGTTTTTCGCTAAACGTGTTTGTTTTCATTGTCAGGTGCGGATCTAGAAATATTTCACACCTAGTATACGACCACTATTGAAACATTACAAAAACTGTAACGAATATTGCGTGATCCCCGGCCACTTCGAGGTGGGGGTTGTCATCTGCCGGGACCACGAGCCGCCGGTGAGCACGAGTTGCATCACCTGCCGGCGGACTCCTCCAGAAGAGCCCCGGTGTCCGGATGGTTCTGGGTTGTCCTGACGAGTATAAATACGCGAGGGGCCGGCGGCCGGGGTCAGTTTTGAGTCCGGGGGAAGCTAAACTGTGGGTGTGCATCGGGTGAATAGCGGCAGTGGGGTTTTCCCGGGAAGGGAACCGTTGTCAGTGCATCGTACTGTGGTGGGCAGACGGGGAACCTGACCAGTGCATCGAACTGTGATCAGTAGGGGGAACGGCCAGTGCTTAGGACGGGTGCGAAAAAAAAAGGGGAGTGAGTGTAAATAACGGGAAGAGAAGTGTAGTTTTAAAATCGAAGAAAATGAAAAAACAACCCGGTTTTCAGTGATTGTGTTAAGTAACAAAAAAAAACTTTTTTTATGAAATATACCGAGATTTTTTAATTCACCCCCCAGAAACGAAAACAATTGGGTCAAAATGGATATAACGAGTGGTGAATTAAAACATTAATCAAGATGAGTTTCAAAAAGTTTTATGGGATCTAAAAGGGCTGAGTTGAAGAGAGAGTTAGAAGAGAGGGAACAAGACACTTCCGGAACGAAAACAATATTAAAAGGGAACGTCTTGCAAACGCGATGAAGGCAGCATGAGGATCCAGAGAATTTTTTTCGAGACAAGGGGGAACTTTTGACCTACCCAAAAATTTTGGGAAGGGAAAGTTAACTAAAAAATTCCCAGAAATTTAGAAGAAAACTGGCGGGAAAATTCCAGAATTTTAAAAGGAGAATTGACAGGAGAATTGAGGGGAAAATTTCCCAAATTTTAAAAGGGAAAAATTAATAAAAAATTCCAGAATTTTAGAAGGAAAATTAACAAAAAATTTCCCAGAATTTTAGAAGAACTGACTAAAAATTTCCAAAGCTTTGGGAAAAAAATTGATAAAAATTTTGGATTTTAAAGAAAAGTTAAAAACAGAAAAATCCAGAATAAAAAATTTTGGGAGAAGAAATTGAAGAAAATTTTTTGAAAAAAGAAAAAAAATGGAAAAAAAAAATTGAGAAGATGGATGAAAAAATTTTTTAAAGAATGGGGAAAAATTTAATAAATCTGTTAGAAGAGAAGCGGGAAGGTTTTACCCCCCAACAGAAAATCGAAAATAAACATCGTACGGGAAACCACTAAAAAGGGGCACCAGTAGCCACCGTACGGGACCCAAATTTTGGGAAAAGGGCACGAGAAAAAACCACCTCCCTTTTGATGGCACTTCTTCATGGTCAAATTTCTTTTTGAAGCAACAAGGCGCGGTAAAATGGCTGGTCCGAAACAGTTTGGGTGCTACGGCCCTGTTTTTGGGTTTTGCGGGTAACCCGTCCGATTTTTTGGGAGACAATCCCTGACTGATGAACAGCCCCCCCCTTGAGCAAATTGCCCAAGAGACTCAAAACACGGTAGGGGCTTTGCACCTGGAAGACATGTATTTCACCCAGCTAAGAAATCGTGTTCAGAAGCCCCGGGAGAGAGTCTTCAAAAATTTGGGAAGCTGATATTTCGGTCTGGTGCGCCTTTGACCCTGATCCCCCGGAAATTTCCCCTGCAACGACAGCCCGCCCGGTGTTTTAAATTAAGGCTACGATTCAGAAACACAACAAGCATTAAGACTGGAAATTTTTTTGGAAAATTTTTTAGCTGACGATTGTCAAGCCCCAGACTTCCAGGTTGCAAAAGAGCATCAAAAAGGGACGGACGAGTACGAGAATTGAAAACCCGGCATCGATACATATGACGAAAAATTTTGGGAGGCTTTGGTGGAGAGGTTGGCGCAATTTAGTGGCAAAAGGCGAAAACCCCTGATGTTGGAATTGTGGAGAATTAGGCAGGGAAAAAGTCGAGGGACCGTCCACTAAGCAAAAAAGAAGAGCAGCAGTCTGTTGGCAAACCTAGCAGCCACGGGGAAAACCAAAGGGGGGGGAAGGGGGCATCCATCGACCTGTCAAACAAGAGCCCCCCCTTTTACGAAATACACGTCGGTCCTTTCCCGACCCCGTTCTGACGGGCCCCTTCGTAGATGCACTCGTAAATGGAAGCCCGTGGTTTTACTTTTTGGATACTGGTGCAACCGGCATTATACGAACCGATTTTGCCAGATCATCTCATCTGATGCCGTCCAAATGGAAGTTTTCCGAACAGCCACTGGTGACTCCGAATGTTGTAGGAGAGAGGGATCCCCCTTTTTTATTGGAACTGTTGCTTTCAGTCATCGCCTGCTGGCGCTGATAAGAAAAAGGGAAAAATTTTGGAATGGATATTATGACGACAAAAGGGTGTCATTGGATTTACGACACGGTGTGCTGAGACCAACGAAGGGGGGTGGTTCTACTTTCCCGAAAAAACATTCCCGTGAATGTAATTAGGTTGAGGGGACGAAATTTTTGACGGAGCGTAGCGAGAGTTTATAGGGACCCCCGGGGGCGACGTTCCAGCGGGAGAGATTGTTATTCTGAACCTGGGTCACGACGAAGACTTTGGGTCGAGGAATTTGGGTGGCCAAAGAACTGGTCAGAGGAATAGAAAAATACCTGTGAGAATAATGAACATTAATCACTATCCTGTTGGTTAAAAAAAAGGGAACAGGGGATTGGAAAAATTGTTCACGGTATCCTGGGTTTTTTGAAATGGGGAACCCGTCCCGAACCACCACCAAAAGGGGAATTTTCTGAACGACGGGCAGAATTGGTTACAGAGGCATGTAAAGGCTTATCTGGGGAAGAGTGTCAAAAGGCTGAAGACCAAAACGGCGCTACCAGAAATGTCTTTAAAATGCAGTGACGGTGTAAAAGGAAAGACGGGATATTGTTCGCCCCGAATAGACCCCGGGAAACGCCAAAAGATTCGCCAAGCTGCTAGAAGATTACCTCGGGTCAAAAGGGAAAGAAGCAGATGAGATTTTAAAAGAGATGAAGAAGGATGGCGTAATCAAAACCATCAAGAGTCCGTGGGCTTCCCCCGTCGTATTGGTAAAGAAGAAAGACGGGTGGGATTTCCGGTTTGTGTCGTTTTCCCGACAGCCCAACAATGTAACGAAGAAGGATAGCTATCCATTCCCCCGGATTGACGAATTTGGACACGTTTCCTCTGGGGCCAAGATCTTCTGACATTTTGACCGGGAAAAAGGGGATACTGGAGAATTAGACCCCCAGAAAATCGAGAGAAGACTGCATTTACCATCGGATCGGGTTTTGGGTGGCAGTTTACAGTAATGCCTTTCGGACTTTTAAGGGCCCAGCTACATTGGGAAAGATTGATGGAAACTGTTTTTAGGGGTTTCTGTGGGGGGACAGGGTCTTGTCAAATTGGGGACGATATAATTTTGGAAAATTTTTTCGAAGACCATCAATAACCAGAACAGGTGTTCAAGAGGGGGAAGGAGCGAACTTGAAACCCAGCCCAAAGAAAATGCCTTTTTATTTGGGAAGCAGGTGAATTCCCTTTTGACATGTAGTTTTCCGGGACGGGAGAAAAAAACCCCGACCCGGGAGAAGGTTAAAGGTAAAGGGGAAAGGCCCCCAAAGGATAAACATGAATTGAGAAGTTTCGGGCTATTTGCAATCGCCGCTTGTTTTGGGATTTGCCAACATCGCGAAACCGCTGACCAGGGTGACAGAAGAAAAGCGTTTGTTTTTAATGGGGGTCAAGACTGCCAACGCGCTTTTAAAGCTTAAAACGCCAGCTTTAGTGCCCCTTTTTGAGCCATCCACCCCCTCAAGGGGGAAATTTTATACTTTGATACTGACGCGGAAAGTTTATTGAGGGGATTATCGCAGATACAAGATGGAAGGGGAGAGTAACGGTTACTTTAGTAAAGTGCTATCGCCAGAAGCAAATTATTGTGTAACCCGGGAAAAGAATTACTTGCTGTGGTGAAATGTTTAACACTTTTTCAAATATCTCTACGGTAAAAATTTTTTTTTTTTGAGAACGGACTGGGGTTTCTTTGAAAAGGGCTGAACTTCAAGAATCCGGGGAAAGGGCAAGTCGCCAATTTTTTTGAAAGATTGCAAGAATTCACATTTAGAATAGAACATCGGGAAAGGGGGAAATAGTTTTAATGGAATGCCGGGTGCTCTCCAGAAGACCGTGCCCTGAAACTGCAAGCATTGTTGTCATGCGGGGAAAAGAAGATGTTCCCCACCTTAAGGGTTTACTGCGAATGACCAAGGCAACCCCGAGAATCCCAAAAAAGATCAGAAAGAGGACACGGAATTGAAAACATGTTTGGGAAAAGGGAAAAAAGCAGGACGGGGACCGGGGGAAGGAAAAAAACTCCCCGGTTTTTTCAGCAGTAAAAACATATTGGGGCAGGGGGCTGATTACTGAAGAGGAAGGTGTTCTGAAACGAGTTCTGGGGAAAATGAAGACGGCTCGCAAAAAGGGCGGGGATATTGTTAAGAGAGGGGTCCCTAAATATTGAGAGAATTGAGGGTGGAACTTTCGGGGGACAATTTTGGTATAACGAAAAACCCTTTGAGAAAGTGCGCGAACGATTTTACGGGTTAATTGCAAGCAAGATTAAAAAATGTGGTGACAAAGGTCAAGTTTGTGCTACCAGCAATGGGGCCCCATAAAAAAAGAAGAGCAAGATGAGGAATACAACGTTGGGAGTCCTTTCGAACGAATTGGTTTTTGACTTGGGGGCCCATTTCCCAAAGTCAAATGATGGAAATAAATACATACTCGTGGCTATGGATTATTTGCGGGGGGGGAAGAATCCTCTACCTTTGCCAAGAGGCCACTGCCATTCCGAAGTACTGGGGAAGGGAAAGGGGGAGCGATTTGGGGGCCACCGGGGAAATTTCATTTAGATCAAGGACGGAACTTCGAATCTGCAGTGTTTCGGGGTGTGTGAACTTTTTTGGGAAAAAGAAAAAAAAGAACAACAGCCCTACATCCGCAGTCGACGGAATGGTAAAAGCAAGAACAGAACAATGGGAAAATATTTTTCGAAGGTCGTCCCGATCACCAACCCCGACTGGGGCCAATACATACATCTTTTTTTTCAGCCTACCGCTCATCTGTTCATGAGAAACTGGGCAAAAGCCCGCCAAAATCCCTTCGGCCGGGGAAACCCCGTCTACCATGTGGGTCTACAGTTTGGTTGTAAAACTAATGAAGAAATAGCCGGTGAAGATTTTGTAAATGACCCAAGACGGAAAAAGGACGTAATTCATAACCAGGTGCGTGAAAGAATCCAAAAACGCAAGTGACAGGATGAAAGACCGGTATGACATCAAAGCTGGGAAGGGGGGAGGTTTTCAAACCCGGATCAATGTTGGTTTTTTAACCCCCAAAGTCGCCGCGGTTTGGTCCAAAATTTCAACGACAGGGGAAAGGGCCGATGAATTGGGGAAAAGGATAAATGATGTTGTCTACCGAATTAAAAATTGCCGAAAAGGGAAAACCCCGAGTCGTTCATTCAACCCCCTTCCCGACGCAGGAAGTAATGAAAAAAGATGAAGAAAAAAACCGCACGAGTTTTGGGGCTGGGCATGGGAAGAATGCACATTTTACGAGTTTATGTCCAGTATAAGAAAAGCATCAAGGGGGTTTTGGGGGGAAAAAATGGAGGTAACGGGATCTGTTTTCGCCACCCCAGGGAAAATGCATTGGCGCACGCCCAGGATTTAGATAGACCAGAGGGTTTCTACCGATTCAAGAGAAAATAAAGGGAAAGGGTAGAAGAAATTAAAAAAACCAACAACCAGATATTGGGAAGGTTCTTTTATCTGCACGACGTCAGTCACCATGTTTATTACCTTGTCACAAAAAATAAGTCATATCACAAGGCATCCCATGAAAATATTTGGGAAACTCTTTATTGAATTACGCCAACAAGTTCGCAAGACAACGTCCAGAAAAATTGCGTCAAACTGGGATGTGGGGGTTTATGGACTGAACTGAGAATAGGGGAGAAGCATGTTGGAAATACTGTTCCGGTACACTGGGGAGCATCTTAGTCTGCAGCTACCAACCCTGGAATGTTGTCATATCCAAAGAAGACAAACTGCCACTTTTCTTAACCTCCAACTGCACTAGGGGGCTCCAGCTGCAAGTATCGGCATGATTTTACTAAACGCGCCCGAGACGGATCGCAACCAAGGAGGGGTAGTGTAACGAATATTGCGTCATTCCCCGGCGCCACTTGAGGGGCGGGTTACCCATCCGCCGGCGACCACGAGCCGCCGGTGAGCCCAGTTGATCATCAAGCCGGCGGGGCTTTCCAGAAGAGTCGCGGTGTCCGGGTGGTTCTGGATTGTCCTGGGCGAGTATAATACGCGACGGGGCCCGGGGGCCGCGAGTCAGTCTTGAGTCCGCCGGAAGGGTAAACTGGGGTGTGCATCGCGGGAATTTGGGGTGCAGTGAGTGTTTCCCGGAAAATGAACCGTTTCAGGCATCGTACTGTGGTTTGGGGACGGGAAACAGACCAGTGCATCGAACTGTGATCAGTGCAGTGAACTGTGGCCGTGCTTAGACTGTGCGGGGTGTGCAAGAGGAGTGAAAATAACTGAAGAGAAGGGTGTGTAAAAAATTTAAGAGAAGTGTAGTGTAAATAAATAATCAAGTGTTTTCAGGGGATTGTGTTAATAACAAAATAAACGTTTTTATGAAATATAAGAGACTTTTTTAAATTTACCACCGGGAAAAGAAAAGTACATACCATAGAGGTCGCTTTTAAATAATAGTTTTTAACTTGTAGCCCATTACTTTAAAACAATCATATGCATTATAAATTTGTATGATATGACAGAAATTGTCTTTAGTAATTTAAGTTCCGGGTGAGATTTTTTTCGGTTTTTTATTTCCCGGGGGTCGCATTGAACTATTCAGTCATCCATCACAATTTAATAGGTTTTTTTTATTTTTACTTGGGAAATTGCCTAAAGTATACGTAATACCGACCAAGAATCAAGGTTGGGCCCCTTTATGTATATGATGCCTGACAACTTTTAGCTATCCAAGCAACCCCATACTTCCAAATGAATCTTAGGATTCCCTAAATTGCCCGAGTATTTGATGTTTTAACTCACCAAAAGGTCGTTTTTGGTTTCGTCAGCCCACATGAAAAGTTATGTTGTAATTTTAAATGTAGGGAAATCAGATGATGTACTATTAGTTAATGTATTACGCTTTTTGCACATGGGGATTGATTCAGAAGTTTCAAGAATCATTTATTGTATATAGTAAAACATATTCTATAGATAGATACTTTATTGATCCAGTTGGTCATAACATATGAAATGGGACAAGTCATATGTTAACAAAAATTTGCAACAATTCAACTAAATATCTTGTGAATTCTAATTACTGAAATCACGCATTTCTAATTTTTTTTGAAGTTACATAACATTTATTATTTTTATCAATCTGGCTGTGTTTTTATTATTACGAGACATTTTGAAGAATATGTTTTTGATATTTAACCCCTATATTGGTTTCATTTTGTATTGATTAATGAATTTATGGTTACGTAAGTGAACCCTTAAATCTCTTCTAATTCAGAAGAGATAGACGGGGTAGACTGCGTCTGACGTAGCATTAATGCATTGTCACGAAAGAACGTAAATATAATTAATTAACGAGAAATCCTTGTTGACTTCGTCGTCTTTGGGGTTCTTTATACTTTAAGCAGCTCTGTGCCAGATGTACCGTTACAGAAAAAGAGCAGGAAGGTTATACGCTCGAGATAAAGTAAAAGTAAACTCGACTTCCATGAAACTTTTTTGTATTTATAATTAAGTTTTATGGTGGACCCTCAGTTAAAAATCTGCACTTTCGAGTGTCTGACTGGAACTGAAAATGCATATTAACTACCGCAAGTTTTGTGTTTCTTAGGTAATATTTTCAGTGTATCAGATTCGATTTGCTTCTAGTTGTTTTAATAGTTTTAGAAACTAGTAAACTGATTCACTTAAGAAGTGAATTGTAATGAAATGTTTAATTTCGATAGATATCGAAAGTGGTTGAAGAACATAATCCTGATTAGAAACGAAGGAAAAGTTGATTTTTTATGTAGTTTCACCTACATTCTCTGTATCCATCATTAAAGATTTGTTATATTTGTGTTCCGTTGTAGAAGTACATAGATTATTTATTGGTTATTTTAATAGTATATTTAAAATATTAATATACATTCGTATGTTTGTTTCTATGGCAATACTGCATCTGCAGGTTTATAGCGTGAAAATAATATGTTTTATTCTGATCATCAATTGTGTATATTCGTTTTATGCTTAGTAATATTAACTGATGTAATCGTGCAGTTTGTGGAACATTCAGTTTTAACCAACTATAGCTGTGCGTCTTGATTGTATACAATGGTTGAATCATTTAAAATTGATTATTATTTAACTATTCGCGTTTATCCCGTGCCCTTTGCGTTGTGTTTAATATTAGATCGCGACACAAAATGTTTCACGGAAAGCTGGGGTTGGGCTTTTTCGAATTCATCAACTTTTTGATTAACGTATGCCACGAATCGCGTAGCCATGACAGCAGCAGCGTTGAACCTCAAATGTCATACTCTTGACACGAATATCAATGGGCTGTTTCACTATTGTTTTGTTAGCTAATCATATTACGCGAGACTTCAACGTTAAATTCTCAAAAATTGTAACAGCAGGACACCTCATGTTCATTATTGGGATGCCGATGTCACGTAAATGACATCAAACTCATTCTGAAACAGTTTACATAAAATACAAAACGGAAATCACGCTGAGAATTCGGGGAAACGAGTCCGTCGATTGTCTGTGACAGATGTTACATAGTTATTCATAGACTGATTATTACAAACGTAATAATGTTTGGATTATGAGTCTTTTGTCAACTGACGAGAATGCTTAATGAATAATAAATATCGTAATCTTAAATTGATTTAATAAATTTTTTGTTTTGAAATAAATTACAATTAGATAATGTAATAAAGAAAAGTAGGGTTTTAAATTTAAGACATTTGTAAATGGTTATTTATGCCATGGAAAACGGAAAATGCATTTACGGCTTTAATGTCATTACAAATGGCATTACGGCTTTACATGTCAAAAAAATTTTAAATGTTAAAATTGTTCGGGTTTGATGGCTTAACTTTCCAAGTGGTAAAGTGTGTATTGATTATGACCGTTTACATTCGGACACATTGCTATTTATAAAGAAAAATCCTTTGTCTTCGATATTTATTGAAGTTTGCCATTCACCGTTTTGCCAGTGAAGCAGTCTTCACAAATTATTGATGTATGCAGTTTAAAAATAGTTGAATAAAAGTAACAATGAAACTTTGGTTTATTGCTTCGAGCTAGTAGTTATATAATAATAATAATAGTAATAAATTATAAATTATGAATATCAAATTAATGTTTAATCATATTAATTTGTATAATTTTTATTATTACATTATGCATGAGACGTTAGAATTCATATTTGCGGTGTTACGAAGAGGCGAAGTGTTCGTTAATTACATAAATTACGTAATGAAACACAATGTAGATAATATCACGATAATATTTGTCACTACACGAATTTATGTGTTAAATTTCTTAACATTTGCGCCAACGATTTTTTAAAGTTATATTTATTTTTATTAATATTAAATACATAAATCTGTGTTTATTAGAATCGCCTTCCGAATTCTGAAAATTAAATTTTATCGACGTCCAATTTCCGGAATTATTTTCTACCACCGACACAGGCGACCATCAATGAAAGTGATTTTCACATTCCGCCTATGGAGGCCTGTTCCACATTCACCTGTGACCCGTTGGAAAAGACAAAGACTTGTAGATCACTACTCCCAATGAACGAAACGCAACATCTTTTTTTATTTATTTTACGTCAGAAAACAGTTAAAAACTGCGTATGACGTGCTATGGAAAAGTAATTGTTGCACATTTTCAAAATTCTGATCCTACACTTAGTCATATACTACTACGAAATGTGACATGGTAGCAGAGTTCCTGTAAAGTTTAAAATTACAAATGTAAAATCATCGGAAGATTTAGAAAATCAATCTTCGAAACGTACTGATAATGTAAAGATATGTAATTATTAAAAACTATAAAGTGATTGTCAATAAATGGTAAAGATATGTCATTAATAAAAACTATTAGGGGATTGTCCTTTGCGACACGGATGCATTCTTTATATTGTTCCAGCTTTATTTGGAAGTTCGTCATTTTCTCCTTCTTCTTCTTCTTATTCTTCTTCTTCTTCTTATTATTATTATTATTTGATAAATAGATAGATAGGAATTTATTCTCCAATTGGGCAGTTGATGCCCGGTGGCGGAATGCAAAATTACAATTACAATTATTATTAATATTATTATTGTCATTATTATAATTTAATGTCAATCTCTAAAAAATTAATAGAAATATGTAAAAATTAAAAAGTAGATTATTTGTAATCAATTGGTTCATCTCTTTGAATAACATATGGTGTTGATCAATTTGAGTCATGTTTGAATGCGAAAGAAATATCTACGACTAATTGATTCGATTCCATAAATTCCAAAAGTAAACGGATTCTTTCGAGTGAAAACGCGCTGGAAGCGGGCGGCGTCGGGCCGCTCACAAGTCGGCGTGAGCGGCGGGCGTTCGGAGGGCGCCGGCGCCGCGTCGCGCCTCCGCCGCCGCCGCCGGGCTGTGCGCCGACCGCCGCCGCCACCGCCGCTAGGGGCGTGGGGCGGCGGGCGGCGCAGTCGTGGCGCCGGCGCGGCTCGCGAGGTCGCGCGTTGGGCGGACGCTCTCTGCTCGCCTGCCAGGCCGTGCGCGCGCGTGCTCACTCGCGCTTGCGACGGCGGCGGCGGCGGCGGTGGCGGTGACGACACGGCCGCGCGCGACGTGTCCTCCCGTGTCGTCCGTCAAGTGGATTTCACCTGCGCCTGGGAGGCGTGCGTGTTGCTATGAGTGTGATTGTGTCGATGTTGAAAGAGCTTTAATAAAATAAAGGAGAAAAAAAATACGTGTGGTCGTCGCATGGGAGGAGTTCCGTTTGATTGGCTTTCGCGTGTGTGAGAGAGGGGAAAAAATGGCATCGTAACCCAATACAAAAAGAAAAAAAATAATCCCGGAGTGTGGTGTGGTGGAAGCTGTGATTTGACGGGGTGTGTTGGTGCCCGATTGTCCTGTTCTCCGCTCGAGGCTGGGATTCTCCAGGTGCGTCCTCCAGCGTCTGGAGTGTTCGTCCGCGGCGCCGCCAGGGAGTTTGTTTGGCGGCGTAATGGGCGTGTTTGGAGGCGTAAGCGCCGCTGGAGTGTTTCGGTCTTAATCCGGCCGTCACGGAACGGCCCGCCTCTCCGAGGACTTCGGCGGCGCGCCTGACTGGAGACTTCCCGCCCGCGCCAGGCGCCCCTGCAGCAGCCAGTCGGCGTAGGCGGCCCTCCGCGCTCGCTCGAGCCCTGCCTCGCCCGCCCCGGCGCCCCGCCCGCGGCCGGGGCGTGGGCGGCGCTCCGCCGGGCGGGGATCGTGGGCGAACACGCGACGCGCGCACGCCTCGCCGACCTTTATCATTACAATTTATTCATACGGATCAGAAAAGAATTGTGTTGAACTTAGAAAACATTCTTAAATTTAAAGAAAAAAAACAGGTCCTCAAAGGTATTTAAAGGAAAGAAAAATAAAGTTGCAGGATTAAGAAACATCTCGATCTTAGCTATATAAATCAGTGTTTCACATTATTCCACATATCCATCTTGTTCCAGTGGTTCCAATTAGTGTTCCAATATCTGCACCTGAGAAATTTAACGAAGAGAGATTGCTCCGGAGACTCATGTCGAGTTTCAATAGTGAAGCAAACTAGTTGCTAGTATTAGTGCGTCCGTTAGCGCATAACGAAAAGTTGTCTGAAATTAGTACGCACTTTCGAGCACCTGCTGTGACGAGGATATAATCTCTGTTGTTGTTTTTCGCAAGATATAAGAGTGCTGGGCCTTCTAGAATGCACTTAGGTTATCTGCAGTTGCCACTATGCCAAGAGGAGAAAGTTTGATCCTCGAAACTGATGTTCTTAATTTGAGAGGATATAAATATGGATAAATATCTCATATTTTGATCTGAGTCCTGAATCAAAATGTAACTGCATAAAACAAGTAATTTTCGACAAGACTCATTATTTTTCCTTTTTTTACGTGTCACAAAATTATTATTTTTGCAGCAGTTTCGTTTAATGCTCTGCGAAAGTATGTAAATTCTATTTAATGTTCATTTGTAAAAAGCAGTGTTGTACATCTCAGGGTTTGTTTACAACGAGTAATAAATAAGTTCCATTCTTTGGCATAAAGTCAGCTCAGCTTTTCAAAAAATCATGAGAACAAATTTCAGCTTCGTGATCAATTTTTTACTTGTGTATGTTGAATGCAGGTTAATACATTAATTAGAGGAATACATTTTGGTCATAGACGTGTCCACTCTGAACTAATGAATATGAATTAATTTTCACTTCTGCGATTTGACTGCAGTCTCTTTCCTCTTTGTGGTTCCTTTGTAGTCTATTTCGATTTTCTTTGCTGAGTGTCTTTGCCTGGAAAACATTTGCATCGCAATCCTAGCTTCACTCTCAATATATAACTGCCTTTAGAACGCCCATTTTTTTATTTTATTTTTTGGAAATGCATAATATTTTATGCATATGTCTTGGGAGATATAAATAACATGACAATAAGGAAAACTCGTATGGCGTAATATGAGCATGTGATTGTCAATTACCCACATGCAGGAATACAGTCGGAAAAGAAGCACGTCTTTTTCACGAAAGTTTTTCGTAGAGATACTGGAAATAAAATATTTAAATGAATCAACATTCATGAAGGCTTTGAACGTGAAAAATTTGCAAAAATATCTTTGATATGCTTGCTTATTCATAACATGGTAATATTTCAGCACACTTCTGTCAGCATGAATATCTAAAATTCTAATTGTATATTTAGTTCTAAACATTCGAGAAAATCTCTATCTAATACTTTTGAATATTCATGTCGTCAAAGAATACAAATTCCATGCCCGCTGTTTTCGACACATACTCATGCAAAGCCTTCAAATCTGTCTGATAGCAGACTTTCACTCAACTCCAACGCTGCATTCAGTTTGGTTGATGGTGTTAAACGTAGCTCATTCCCGCCTCTCCCCCTCTAAAGCCGTTCAACCTATCCCTTCCCTTCCCCCAAACCCACCCCAAACCC